>CAWUFW010005810.1:0-1266115 GCA_963921515.1 Calotriton arnoldi
TTTCTAAAGGTTATTTTTGGCCTCATACATCATAAGGGTCGTTTGGACTGGTGCAAGGTGTCCACTTTAATTAGTGGACAGTATATACCAGGCCAACTTCTCACAATGTCCTTGTTTGATTGCAGTTAGTTCCAGCAGTAGGGCCAGCCTACTTACCTTTAACAGACTCGGAAAATAAGTACTATAAGCAACAGTGTTTTCTTGAGAACGAATAAGAAAGTAAATAGTATAGCATATATACAATCGATTGAAAAAATAAAATAAATAATAAGCAAACGCGGAAAGGCCCAGGTAACAAATGGTTTGCCGTTTGATTAATCAATTCAGTTTAACTACATGTCTGTGATATGTATGCGTATACACAAAATAGATTAAAATGGTGCTCGGTGTATCAATTGATCACACAACATGTATTTACAAAGAGCAATCCATTTCTGAAAATCACATAAATTATTGAGGACAACTGTCTAAGTGGCAAAGAGGGAATTTTGAATTGTTATTGAGATCTCCAGTGTCATCCACCGTGTGTGTTTCGACCCATTCAGGTTTCGGAGGACTTCATCAGAACAAGTGAAATATGGACTGAGCGCAGCACAGATATGGAAGAAGGAATCTAACTGGAGTAGACTTGAACTGAGTTTAAAACATGTCAGGTTGGCATGATGAAGTCAAATGGGGGTAGTGGAAACATAAATTGAACAAACTGGTTAACAGTAGAACAGTTCTATTTAGTGGTAGGCACACCAGAGTCCTTTTGCTCTGTAGGAACTACTGAATTATATTTCAATTGATTCTTCAATCAATTAATATATGCTATACCCTTTGGCTTGTCATTCATCCTCATGAAACATAATTTCTTATAATAATCATGCGATTGCAAGCACATTGTGACCTAACCAGCACCAAACTTAACGTGCAAGACCTTAGGTGTTGTCCTTTCCATGCCACTTGCAAAGTCAGACATCTCTGCATTTCAAAAGGGACATCATGCTGGATCTATGTGTCGTTACTGGTTCTCCGTGCAGCAAAATCAGCACTGAACTCCTAAATAAATATTAGGCAGTTGATGGAGCAATCATTTCATTCTGCCTCCTCGTGTGAGTACTCTGGGAGACATGGAAAGCCATTGTGGGGAAGCAAAGATACCCAGGAGTACCATGGACGAGGCATCAGTGGTGACCGACCAGATCACAGTGTGATGGACTTCAATGGTTTCCAGTTTATGGTTCTATGTAGGAGTGACATGAAGTAGTGGCTATAAAGAAAGGTGCTTCCCAGAGTGGATGGTCTCTCTCTCTCTCTCTCTCTCTCTCTCTCTCTCTCTCTCTCTCTCTCTTTCACACACACACACACAGACACACACACACACACATATATGTACTTGTGCACACATTCATGCACACATACGAGCATGCGCGCACACACACACACACACACACATGCACACACACACACAAACACACTGGAAATGACTAAGAGAACCTAAGTGGTGTCATTCTAATTGAGACCAATGGCACAAGACAGAATATAATTGAGGGAGTCATGGTGGCAGGCAGCTGATCGCAGTAACTGCAGTGTGCGGCACTTGACCTAGAGAATCAATCATGGAGCAGTTGTGACAATCACTTTAGGTTACCATTTGACACTTTACGCCAAGATTGGGCAACATTTTAGCAGTGCTTAACATGTTAAAAATAAAAATTCCAGGGCTCTTGTCAGGAGTCCACTGCAGTGTGTATCACCCATTGCCCCTGCCATGCAGGCAACGATAGTAACAGCACAGCTACTAACCATCACACTCCTACAAGTGTGACAATTCAAACTATTTCAGGCCCCCAAAGCTATAAGAATGGCTTGGGCAGCAGGTAATATTAATTTTTAATGTAAATTGAACTAATAATTAACTGTTCTTGTGATCATCTCTAAATTAGCCAGAAAGTGTCGGCTTGTGGCCGACTGTCACAAGCACCAGTGTTGACAATTAAGTGCGGTGCCGAGCACAGGACACCGTCGGCTCAATTTAAGCACTGCATTTCAGAAGTTTTATAAAGCTTTAGAGAGACAGCTCAGACAGCTCAGCTCAAGCTATATGTAGGTTTTCACTTCAGTGAGGTCAATGCAATGGTCTATTTGTTATGCACAGTATTCCAAATTTTCAGTACAGCGGTAGTTGCTGCCCGCCTGTGGTTCCATCGAAGCATGGCGTGTCGCACAGGTAATAAACCTCATCACCACTTTTCGGATTCTGACATTTCATGTGGTGACGCGGAGGCTTTCCCATGAGCAGACCAATGCAGACCTTGGAAATAGCCATAATAGAAGCCCCCTGCCTTCACAGGAAGTGTGTGATGTATTTGGATGTTAAAATACAGACCATGGTAAGGCTACTGAGCAGGAATAAGAGGCACACATGGATAGAGACATGTACGAATCTGTTCATGAAAGTAAAGCAAGAGATCGAGTCAGCTGCGGCAACTTTTGCAGGTATTGTGGGCCCGGCAGGAAACGTATAAGTCTTTCCTGCATCGAGGACATTGATACATTCTGCCTCAACTTTTAGAAGGAACTGGGCACCAGTTTACATATTGTTGACATGAAGACTTCACGCAAAGTAATGTAAAATGACTAAAAGTGGGGCAAAGTTTTGAAAGGGTATTTACTTTTGAGTTCAATAGTAACTTTCTTCTCATAAGATTCCCTTTTAAGTGCAAAATAGCGATTTGTGTTTATTTGTGTTGCTTTGCTCCACTTGGTATCAAGGAGGCGTTTCTTACATTGAACTTGGGTGGATTCGCACAAACACCCATAGTATTTTGCACAAAGCCCAGCCTTTGGTTTTGAGTCAAAAAAATAATGCCTCCTTGAAGCAGGCACAAAAATGGAGAAATGTTTTTATTTGTCCTAACATTTCACACATTGCATGTGTGTTATGCTGTACAGCACACATCAAATGAGTGGGATGTTATAAAAAGGTATTTTGCACTTAAAGGGTATACTTCCAATACAAACCTGTTCTAGACATCAAATACTCACCTCTGCACCATTGTGCAAGGGTGTGTGCATTGTGCTAAGCATCCTTTTTGTGCACCAGTGCAGGGAAGAGAGCAACTGCAGGTAATTTTCACCAAATATGACTTTGTGCTTTCCCCCATTTGCTCAGCTCGGAGCAGAAACATTAGTTGCACAAGTATTTAGCAAATCTGCCCGTTGATATTATTTTCTAGAATATTTATCCAACCATCTTCTTCATAGAACACATTTTAATTCAATTTGATTAATTTGAACGAGAATCACAGCTAAATTATGAATAATAAACACGAAAAAGACAAAACCCTTGCGTTTTTAATTTTTAATGCTCAACGATAGAGTTGGCTCCATATCATCCATACCTCAATGTAGAGCTACAGCTAAACAAACATTGTTCTACTGACATGTTTCTAGGAGTGGTGGGGTTTACCTGTGGGTTGGGAGGCTGATAAACTCTACCACAATGCATATCATGAGCACTGCATGGGTGTCCACCCTCCTAATGCCAACAATCATGGCAAATGAATTTATAGACCTCGCATATTAGTACAAACAACTTAGGGGTCGATTCCGATTCGGACCGGAAATCTCTCCGACCGAGCCGGACCCGGAGAGATTTCCGACCGAATCGGACCCGTGCAGTCCGACCGAACGAGTACGATGCGTCCGTATGTTATCGGACACGAGTCGGTCGGACTCCCATTGAACTCAATGGGAGCCGGTCGTACAACGCGTACGCGGGCTCCCATTGCCTCAATGGGTGCGAGGCGGACAAGGGCGCCCCTACAGCGAGTACGCCGCGGGCGCTCGCGGCGTACACGCACAGGTAGGGGGACCCATGGGTCCCCCTGTGTGCGCCTCGCACGGGTGCGCGTACAGGGGGTCCGACACGGACCCCCAAGTACGGCTCCGACAGCGAGTTCGAGTCGGACGGCGCGAGTCGGTCGGAGCGGTCGAGGTGCGCATCGTACTTACCCGGCCGGAAAACGTCTCCATTGCGCGGTGCGAATCGGGTCCGAGCGAGTCGGTCCGAGCGGTACGATCCGGGTACGAGTCGGTCGGAGCGGTCGGGTCGCCCGGACGAGTCGGTCGGCGAATTCGCATCGTACTCGCTCGGCCGGACCCGCGTACGGTTCGGTCGGGAAACAGGCTTTCGCATGGCTTTTTTCCCGACCGAATGGTATTGGGTGCGCCTCCGACCGAGATCGGAATCGGCCCCTTAAAGTCAAACGTTGATCTCGAAAATTGTCAAAAGATAACAAGGTCAAAGGTGGAGAAAGGTAAAGGGAAGGAGAGAGTGAGTGAGTGCTCTGGGACAGTTAGTCATCAAGCTACTAGTTTGGAGAGGCAAACTATTGGACTGGCGTATTCGCAAAGTTCACGACTTCCCAAAAGGTAGGTGCCTATCAGAAGACAGCAGGGCATAGGCAAAGTACCTAACATGTGGCTGACTCTTCCCTACCCCAAATGTCCTCTCAGAGGAACCTCTTCTTTTGCTTCTAGGCAGGACCAGAGGTGTGTGCTGGCCTATCCGAGCACTCATCGAGAACTTCACCTTCCGGTACGCACCGGATTGCCACGATGCTTGAAGAGTGGTAGGCTGAGGTCCTGGTTGGCTGCCTCCACGGCTGGGGGTTGTCCTACTACCACAAATACCGCAGCCATGAGTGCAGCTGAGTGAAACATTGTCCTGACCAGGTAGCCCTGTAGCACAAGCTATGTAGTGACTGAGATGAGCCTGAGCAATCAGCCAGCCCTGCAGCATGTTTGTGTACTGTAAGGATGTACGGATCCGAGGTGAGTTTCAAATAATATTTTATTGGTAGTCAGCAGGACGACACCAACACTGACACAACATCTCCTGATCACCCTCCTCAACAGTTACCGCTCCCCGATCTAAAACCCTGCACTCCCAACCTTCCATGCATTCTCTTGGCGCGTGGAACCTCCTGATGCCCAGAGAATGTACAGAAGACCCAACACATCTTTCCCCTTTACATTACAAAATGATAAGATAACTGTGTGCAACATAAGGAAAATGACTACAGTACATTTGAATGAGAATAAGAAATTACGAAAAATGATACAATAACAAAACACATTATAAAAATAGCATCATAAAAAATAGTCTTGGAACTTGGAAGGCAATTTGATAGGTCTGGATGACGGGGAACGACCCATGACATTGGGTTTCTGGCAGTCATCTACCTGAATCCGGTTCCTGGAACAGACACCCAAACCCATCCTAGACACAGCAATCTTCCTTTGTTCCACCACTTGCCATCCTTTAATTTAATCGCACTTTTATTGACACTCACAACCTTTTTCAGGCAGAAAACCTGGATTCCATTTTGGGTAAGATCCTGGAACACTTCACTCTAACTGTATCACCCACATAGACCTTCAGCTGCTTGGGCACATGATCAACATGCATTCGATCGTATCTGTTTTGTGCCTCAACTCGCCTTTCGCCAGCCTCATTAATGTTCTTCCTAGGCAACATAAACCCTCTCTCATCCATCCATCTTCTCATCAACTTGAAAGCAGGCACACGCCCTCTTATCAAAACGAATGGGGACACACCAGTGTCGGAATTGACAGTCGTGAGAACTGCCCACAGTAGTTTACCAAGTTCTGCCTTGCAATTCAGACCACTCGCTTTCGCCAACTGCACATTCTGTTCAATGACCCTGTTGAAGCGATCAACAAGGCCATTGCTTCTTGGATGATAGAGGGAAGTTTTAACATGCCTAACACCCAAAGAACGTAGGAATTCTTAAAATTGGATAGAAATGAATTGGGGGCCATTGTCGTAAGTAGTTCCTCAGGCACGCAATCTCTCGCAAATAAGGACTCAAGGATATTAATAACAGAGGTGAAATCGGATGTTTTTACAAATTTAATTTCCTGCCAGTGAGTATGATAATCCATGAGGACTATGCCATACTCAGGTACGCTGCCAGAGAGACATGAGCATGTGACCAATTATGTCAATGGCTAATTTGACCCAAGGTTTGTCAGGAACCTCAATGGCCTCTACGGGACAGGGAGTGGTTACTTGTGACTTTTCGCTAAGCGCATATTCTTTACAATCCCTTACAAAATACCCTACCTGCCTGTCCAAAGCCGGCCACCAGAAATTTTCCCTTACCCTCCTTTTCATCGCACGCATGCCTATGTGGCCTTCGTGTGCAAGGGTGAGTACCTTGTTCCTCATAGCATCAGGCACTACTTACAGCAATGACCTATACAGCAAACCGTTCACCACTGTTAATTCATCAAAGACATGCTTGTACTTGCTGACACAACTCTGCTCTTTGTTCTCATGCGACTATCCTTTGCTTAACGTCTTTAAAACTTCCTTAAATTCTTGATCACTCTCCGAAGATTCTCTCCACTCTCGTTCAGATATGGCATCTTAGAATGACCAAATACACTGCATACCAGTTCAAGGTAATCACACTCATCCTTCTCCTCCACGACGTCTTTGCCACAAGGAGTTAAATGAGACAAACAATCTAGCAAAAGATTCCTTTTACCTGGCACATACTCAATGCTGAAATTGTGTTCCATGAGTCTATACTACCATCTCACGATTCCTGGGGTTTCTTTTCCTACACCCCTTGTAGTGAATAACTCTACCAAGGGTTTGTGGTCAACACGTACCATGAATTGTGAGCCATACAGATAGTGTTTAAAATTAGTGATACCCCACCAACAAGCAAAAGCTTTGCGCTCAGTACCGGAATACGAGGCCTCGGCACCATGCAAACCCCTAGAAGCAAATGCAATTATTTCTTCCTTGCCATCTCTATGCTGCATGAACACAGCACCCAAACCCTTTTGACTGGCATCTGTCAATATTATGGTTTGATCTTCCGTACTGAACGCCTTAAGGGGAACAGCATGAGCTACTTCATGTTTGATCGCTTCAAACAACTAGGTGCATACATCATCCCAACAAAACCGGACATTTTTCTTGAGAAGATACCTGATATTGTAAGTCTTGGACGCACAGTTGGGTATAAATAGGGCATAAAACTCAATGAGCCACATAAATGATCTCAACTGATCTTCGTCAGTAGGAGTGCTGAAATCCTCAATAGCCTTAACAAGACTGAGGGCCCGATTCTGATGCGGGTTGGAAAAGCTTCCCGACCGAATCGGTTGGGAAATGGTTTCCGACCCACTCGGTTCGGGAAAGTCCAACCGGCAGAGTAGGATGCATCCGGATGTTTCCAGATACGATTTGCTTGAACTCCCATTGACTTCAATGGGAACATTTGTTCCTAACCGCATCAGAATTGGGCCCTCGGTCGGGAAGACACGTTCCCGATCCGATTTGGAAGGAGCAAATGCCGTTAGGAGGCCTTCCTAACCGCATCAGAATCAGGCCATCGGTCTGGAAGCTTTTCCAACCCGAATCAGAATCGGGCCCTTTGTTTAGGCAGCACCCCTTCAGAAGACAACCTATACGGTGAATAGACATAATATCGAATTGTAAATATCGAATTGTAGTAATATCGAAGTTGTAATATCGAATGTTAGATAATATCGAATACATGAATATCGTAATCAAAAATATCGTTTTTTTTGTCTCTAAAAAATATCGAAGTATAAAATATCGAATAAGTAATATCGTCAGTAGATAATATCGAATTGTTAGTGTTGTAAAAAATATCGACCAAAAAATATAGAAACTAAAATATTATTTTTTAGTTAATAATTAAATATTTTGTATTGTTATTAATTTTGTATTATTTAAATTGTTTTAATATTAGTGTGAAAATGTATACAAAAAAATTTGTAACATATGTTTTAGGAGTGGGATGTTTGGTTATTAGGGGTAAAGGGTGGGGAGTATTTTAAAATTATTAGTGTAAATTTAGATATTAATTTAAAATTTTTAGAAATTAGAAATTAATTTAAAAAACGAAATTTATATTAAAAGTGTAAAATATATGTTTTTTTTAGGAGCGGGATGTTGGGTTATTAGGGGATAAGGGTGGGGAGTAATTTAAAAATATGAGTGTAAATTTAGATTTTAATTTAAAAATTTTAGAAATTAGAAATTAATTTAAAAAACGAAATTTATATTAAAAATGTAAAATATATGTTTTCTTTTAGGAGCGGGATGTTGGGTTATTAGGGGATAAGGGTGGGGAGTATTTAAAAAATATTAATGTAAATTTAGATATTAATTTAAAAATTTTAGAAATTAGAAATTAATTTAAAAAACGAAATTTATATTAAAAATGTAAAATATATGTTTTCTTTTAGGAGCGGGATGTTGGGTTATTAGGGGATAAGGGTGGGGAGTATTTTAAAAATATTTGTGTAAATTTAGATATTAATTTAAAAATTTTAGAAAATAGAAATTAATTTAAAAACGAAATTTATATTTAAAAGTTAAAATATATGTTTTGTTTTAGGAGTGGGATGTTTGGTTATTAGGGGATAAGGGTGGGAAGTGTTATTTAAATATTATTTTAAAATTATTTATTAAATAGAAATTTAAAAAATTGCAAATAATTAGAAGAAATAAAGTAATTTATAAATAGAAATTGTAGGTTGTTTTTAGTACTGGGATGTTGGGTTATTAGGGGAAAATGGTAAAGTTGTTAATATTGTAAAACATATATATTTAGGGGCCGATTCCGATCTCGGCCGGTAGGGCTCCGAATCGGATTCGGCTTTACCGGATCCGATTCGGAGCCCTATTTCCCGACCGAATCGTACGTGCGTCCGGGCGAGCGAGTACGATGCGTGCGCTCGCGAAATCTCCGACCGACTCGTTCGCAGGACCCGACCGCTCCGACCGACTCGCACGGGGACGACTGGCACCGCGCAATGGAGACGTTCCCCGGCCGGGTAAGTACGATGCGCACCTCGACCGCTCCGACCGACTCGCGCAGTCCGGCTCCAAGGAGCTGTCAGAGCCGCACTTTGGGGGTCCGTGTCGGACCCCCCTGGAAGCGTAGGCACGTGAGTCGCACACAGGGGGGACCCATGGGTCCCCCCTACACGTGCATGTACGGCGCGACCCGCATCGACGCGAACACGCTGTAGGGGGTGCCCTTGTTTGCGTCATGCCCATTGAGTCAATGGGAGCCCGTGTACGCATCGTACGACTAGCTCCCATTGACTTCAATGGGAGTCCGACCGAATCGAGTCCGATGGCATACGTGCGCATCGTACTCATTCGGTCGGGCTGCCAGAGTCCGATTCGGTCGGAAATCTCTCCGAGTCCGGCTCGGTCGGAGAGATTTCCGGCCCGAATCGGAATTGGCCCCATAGTGTCCAGCCTCTTCTTGACTTCATAATGACTGGAGTGGGAATAGTAATTTTTATGTGTTTAATGTCCAGCACCTTCCCTGAGTTAATATTTACTGGAGTGGGAATAGTAATTTATATATGTTTAATGTCCAGGACCTTCCTTGAGTTAATACTGACTGGAGTGGGAATAGTAATTTATATATGTTTAATGTCCAGCATCTTCCCTGACTTAATTTTGACTGGAGTGGGAATAGTAATTTTATATGTTTAGTGTCCAGCACCTTCCCTGACTTAATTTTGACTGGAGTGGGAATAGTAATTTTATATGTTTAGTGTCCAGCATCTTCCCTGACTTAATACTGACTGGAGTGGGAATAGTAATTTATATATGTTTAATGTCCAGCACCTTCCCTGAGTTAATATTTACTGCAGTGGGAATAGTAATTTATATATGTTTAATGTCCAGCACCTTCCCTGAGTTAATACTGACTGGAGTGGGAATAGTAATTTATATATGTTTAATGTCCAGCACCTTCCCTGACTTAATTTTGACTGGAGTGGGAATAGTAATTTTATATGTTTAGTGTCCAGCACCTTCCCTGACTTAATTTTGACTGGAGTGGGAATAGTAATTTTATATGTTTAGTGTCAAGTATCTTCCCTGACTTAATACTGACTGGAGTGGGAATAGTAATTTTATATGTTTAGTGTCCAGCATTTTCCCTGACTTAATACTGACTGGAGTGGGAATAGTAATTTTATATGTTTAGTGTCCAGCATTTTCCCTGACTTAATACTGACTGGAGTGGGAATAGTAATTTATATATCTTTAATGTCCAGCACCTTACCAGACTTAATACTGACTGTAGTGGGAATAGTAATTTTATATGTTTTGTGTCCAGCATCTTCCCTGACTTAGGGGCCGATTCCGATTCGGGCCGGAAATCTCTCTGACCGAGCCGGACCCGGAGAGATTTCCGACCGAATCGGACCCGTGCAGTCCGACCGAACGAGTACGATGCGCACGTATGCCATCGGACACGAGTCGGTCGGACTCCCATTGAAGTCAATGGGAGCCGGTCGTACAACGTGTACGCGGGCTCCCATTGACTCAATGGGTGCGATGCGGACAAGTGCGCCCCCTACAGCGTGTACGCGGCGAAGCGATTCGCGCCGTACACGCACAGGTAGGGGGACCCATGGGTCCCCCTGTGTGCGACACGCACGGCTACGCGTACAGGGGGTCCGACACGGACCCCAAAGTACGGCTCCGACTGCTCTTTGGAGCCGGAGTGCGCGGCTCGGTCGGACTGCTCGCGGCGCGCATCGTACTTACCCGGCCGGGGAACGTCTCCATTGCGCGGTGCGAGTCGAGTCCGAGCGAGTCGGTCGGTGCGGTTAGACCCGGGAACGAGTCGGTCGGAGCGGTCGGGATGCCCAGACGAGTCGGTCGGCGAATACGCATCGTACTCGCTCGCCCGGACGCGCGTACGGTTCGGTCGGGAAATAGGGCTCCGAATCGGATCCGGTAAATCCGAATCCGATTCGGAGCACTACCGGCCGAGATCGGAATCGGCCCCTATATAGTGACTGGAGTGGGAATAGTAATTTATATATGTTTAATGTCCAGCAACTTTCCTGAGTTAATATTTACTGAAGTGGGAATAGTAATTTATATATGTTTAATGTCCAGCACCTTCCCTGAGTTAATACTGACTGGAGTGGGAATAGTAATTGTTATATGTTTAGTGTCCAGCACCTTCTCTGAATTACTAATTAGTGGAGTGGGAATAGTAATTTTAATTTGTTCAATGTAAAGTAGTTTTTATTATTTAATGTATACTGTATTGGGAATAGTAAATTATATATCGTTAATGTTTAGTATTTTTTATTACTAAATTTTAAGTGTAGTGGGAAGAGTAAATTATATATTGTTTAAGTTTACCACCTTCAATGAATATTGTTTAAATGTATTGGGAATAGTTGGTGATGTTTGTTTATGTAGAAATATATTTTTAGAATTATTTATAATTTATATAAAATATTTATATAACAAATATGTTATTTGATGTGCATTTATTTATTTTATATAAAGAGTTGTAGGAAACTTAATGTATGTGTTTTTATATGTGAAGGAATATAAATGTATTTTATTATGTGCAGTGAAAATGAATTTGTCTTGTGTAAGTGATGTATAGTTTATAATTTTCTAGTAAAAAAACAATGTGATTATTTATTGTTAATTAAAATGGTACATTTATCAAATTAATATATTTAAGTAAAATATTTAATAATAAGATATACATATAAAAATAAATTAGACTTTTTTTATTTTCAATTTTTTTTATTTTTGTATAAGTAGATAGAAAGAGAAACAAAAAATTATGTTATTTATACAATGGAATAGAAATTATTAAATATACATAAAATATGTCAATTTTTATTGAAGGAACATAAATTATTTTACATACATTTATTCGTTAATTGAATTTTTTAACGGAAACAAAATGTTATGTCATTATTTTACAAGAATTGTAACATTGTAATATATGTATACAAATTATATAACAATTTTTGGCATATATATACAGAAAGTAAAGCGTTGTATGTTTATTTATTATTTAATATTGTAACATTATAATGTTGTAGTAAATATTGTTTATCATTTACAAATAATTAGCACTTTATTACATGTAAATATATTTTTAATTAATATTAGTAGTATATAAAATATTAATAATATTAATTATCACATTGTTGTATTGAATGACATTTTTTTTTAAACAGGTAAGTTTTATTTAACAATTTTACATAATTAATATGTATTTTTTATAATTAATATCATTATAAAAAAACATATACAATTATAATAATAAATATATTTTTATATTAATTATTATTATAACTTTACAAAGTATAATACATTATATAGTAATTTTTAAATATACAGACAATTGTGTACAACATAAGAAAAATATATGTGAAATTTATACTTTGCTATAATGTTTTTTTTTAACATTATTCCTTTTTAAACCTTTATTTAAGCAGCCATTTTAAGTTTACAGGGACTATTTTGTAACCGCGTACTGTTATTTTGGGTCATTGAGGATCGGAGAAGCTCGCGGTTGGAAGCTGCGTCGCGTCGAGCAAGGTAAGGGAAATTTTACTTATTTTTCTAAGTTAATACTTATGTTTTAGTGTAGTTAGGACCTATATATTGTATTTATAGTTAGGTTATTGCGTTTTTGGTGTGCTGTAGTTGTTAGTTATATTTTAGTGAGATGTCGTGAGTTACTGTTTGAGGCGTAGTGTAGACGGACGATAACATGAGTAAATATGTGTTGTTTTGTTGCTATAAATTCATTTTATTGTATTTAATCAATGTATTTGGCTGTATTTGTGTGGGTGGGTATGCTTTTATTCTTTTTTGCAGATTAATTTTAATCGACTTTACGTTGGAGACAGAGACGCGTTTTTTTAAATAAAAGAACTGTGTATTACTTTGTTAAACTAATATTATTATAGCAGTTTCTTTTATTTTTTGGTATTTCCTGGAGCGTTTTTTATATTTTTGTATCTTTTTCGGGTTTTTGAGGGTTTACGTAATTTGGATTTCGGAAGGATGGATTTGTATGGGACGTGTTGGATTTTTGCATTTTTTTTGGGTCTTTTTTAAACTTTTAACATGGATTAACACCAATGGAAGGATTATTACTTTTTGGAATACATTTTCTACAGCTACATAAACAGTAAGGGGTCGATTCCGATCTCGGCCGGTAGGGCTCCGAATAGGATTTGGCTTTACCGGATCCGATTCGGAGCCCTTTTTCCCGACCGAATCGTACGCGGGTCCGGCCGAGCGAGTACGATGCGACTCGCCGACCGACTCGTCCGGGCGACCCGACCGCTCCGACCGACTCGTACCCGGATCGTACCGCTCCGACCGACTCGCTCGGACCCGATTCGCACCGCGCAATGGAGACGTTTTCCGGCCGGGTAAGTACGATGCGCACCTCGACCGCTCCGACCGACTCGCGCCGTCCGACTCGAACTCGCTGTCGGAGCCGTACTTTGGGGGTCCGTGTCGGACCCCCTGTACGCGTACCCGCGCGAGGCGCACACAGGGGGACCCATGGGTCCCCCTACCTGTGCGTGTACGCCGCGGAGCGCTCGCGGCGTACTCGCTGTAGGGGCGCCCTTGTCCGCCTCGCACCCATTGAGGCAATGGGAGCCCGCGTACGCGTTGTACGACCGGCTCCCATTGAGTTCAATGGGAGTCCGACCGACTCGTGTCCGGTGGCATACGAATGCATCGGACTCGTTCGGTCGGACTGCACGGGTCCGATTCGGTCGGAAATTTCTCCGGGTCCGGCTCGGTCGGAGAGATTTCCGGCCCGAATCGGAATCGACCCCTAAGTGTATTTTATTTTAATTAATTGGGTGGGAAATGTTTTTAAAATTAATTGTGTTTTATAGTATATTTTGATAATTATTATTTTTTTGTAAATATATTTTTTTAATTTAAGAAAATATATATGACAAATAAGTAATATTTGTGAAAATATAGTATTAATATATGTGTGTAAAGTTTTTGTTTTATGAACGAAAAAAAGTATAATACCTGTGGAACTTTTGTTTATAAAATGCTTTTGGCTATTAGGGATAGGTAATCTAGGCCTCTTGTAGATGGGTATAGGGCAACCTGACTTTGCAGTAGCTCAAACATTTTTTTAGTTTGTTTAGTTAATTTGGGACATATTTGAGTTACAGATTGTTCCATCCGTAATTCTTGATAGCTTTGTTCTTTTTGTATAGATTGTAGAAGTTTTTGTAGGGTAGGTTTACCTCTGCTTGTTGTTGCTTGGAAGGCATTATGCCATCCTTCAACACTATTATTTGTTTTAGCTTCTTTGTTTAAGGTACTTAGGTACACGTTCCACCAAGGAATGTGGAATTTAGGTTGCCTTCTATGCCCTGATCTATGTAATCTTCCCACCCAGGTGTCCTCAAAGTAGTCTAGTAGTGGGCTTATTTTGTCTTCATTCCTTTTGTAATAGGGGCTTTCTATTAGAATATTGTAGTGCTCTGCTACATCGGTTACAGGTACATATGCTAGTGCTATTAGCTTTTTTATTTGGTAGGCGAAAGTACTGTCTGTAGCATATTGTACACTTAGGGGCCGATTCTGATGCGGGTTGGAAAAGCTTCCCGACCGAGGGCCTGATTCTGATGCGGTTAGGAAGGCCTCCTAACGGCATTTGCTCCTTCCAAATCGGATCGGGAACGTGTCTTCCCGACCGAGGGCCCAATTCTGCTGCGGTTAGGAACAAATGTTCCCATTGAAGTCAATTGGAGTTCAACCAAATCGTATCTGGAAGCATCCGGATGCATCCTACTCCGCCGGTCGGACTTTCCCGATCCGAGTGGGTCGGACACCATTTCCCAACCGATTCGGTCGGGAAGCTTTTCCAACCCGCATCAGAATCGGCCCCTTAGGGTTGATTTTTGTAGATGTCTCCAGAGACTCTGATTAAAATGATAATAGCAACCCTGAATTGCTGTGTGTGGATAATTTTTTAGTATAGCATTTATCATGGCTATTTCAAAGTCAATAATTATTTTTGAAGGAAAATAATTATTGCTTTCTTCTTTTATTTTAGTGAGTATATCCATGTAGGTAGTTTGCTGTTTATTTGGTAATAGTGCGTAGATGAATGGAATATTTGAATGTTGGTATAATCCATGTACTGTGTACAGCTGGTAAAATGGTTTTGGACAGACTTTGAAAGTTCCATCCATCATCCAGGTGTCACATTGCTGTAATTTAAGTAAATTGTTTGCAGTAGCAAACATAATTATTCTTTTTTCTGGGCATTTGTTATCAAAAAATATAAATGGTTCTTTACTGTGAGTAATGCTTAATTCTGGTGGAATAACTACTTCTGCAAATGTTTTAGGGGCAGGTATAGTAGTTGTAGTAGCTTTTTTGTCTGGCAATTGTTCTTTTTAAAGAAGCTATGGACGGTAATTGTCCTGATGCATGTTGAGGTACTTTTAATAGTTGCTCTTTTAGTATTTGGGTAGTTGGTTTGTCAGTACTAGTGCTTGCTTCTTTTATACTTTCAAGAGCATCTCTAACCTCAATCTCTGTTATGTTTGGGGGGTGATTATGTTCTTTTACAGAAACAACAGTAGTTTCATGAGTAGTACCTCTTCCATAGCATTTGTTAGAGTAGTATTTGCTACACTTCCAAAATACTTTAAGGCCAATTTGTTTCTCCTGTGTATACACATACCCCATATAACATAATAGCATTTTATTTTTTTGTGACATTACAAATTCTGCACCTTCAGTCATGTTGTTTTGTTTTATGCTAGGGAAAATTCAAAAAGAAAATATTTTAATATAATAAATACAACATGTTTATTAAATACTGTTACATCTCAGTGAATATACTTACAATGTTTAGTTTGATGTAAATGAAATTGGTTAGGAAATGATTTCAAGCTTTCTTTTCTATTTTCTTGATGTAATTTCTGTTGAGAAGAGAAAAAAACATATTAATAATTTGATTATATTGTTTGTAGATGATAGGGATTTTAGGGGAAAAGGGTTATTTGGGTGGGTATTTAACGTTGTTTAATAATGGAAAATGATATACTTACTTTTTAGTTGTATTTATTTTCTTAGTAGTTGTAGAATTATTTTGGAAGCTTTTGCTGTTGGCTGTAGAGGAGATAGATAAAAAGAAAATATATATTAGTGAATAACGTTTGGAAAATATTTTTATGTCGGTTTGGCAAAAATAGAATATACTTACATTTATTGTTGTTTTATTGGTGAGTATTTTGGCAATAACTTTCTGGCTTTGTAGGATATCTGTAGAGGTGATATAAAAGTAAGGAATGAAAGAATAGTCAATTAGGTTTTAGAAATAATTTTTGTTGCAGGTTAGTAGTATTGTTATATTTTAAAAACAGTTTTACTTAGTGCAGTTTTAAATCTCTTTTTTAGTAATGAAAGTTTTCTTTCAGGAAACAGTTGGGCACAGTTTCACCTTCTTCTTTATTGTAGTTTTTAAGTGTAAAAGAGATGTATGTCTTTGATGTTTATATAGGGGCCGATTCCGATCTCGGTCGGAGGCGCACCCAATACCATTCGGTCGGGAAAAAAGCCATGCGAAAGCCTGTTTCCTGACCGATCCGTACAGCACACCGAACGAGTAAGTACGATGCGCACAACAGCACAGAATCCGGCCGAGCCGTACTCACCCAAACCAGGTCCTGTTCCCCGACCGAGGCGAATCCGGAAACGCTGAATCGAGTCGCACGGAAGGGAAAATGCAGCTCCGTCCGGCCGAACAAGTATGATGCGCTTCCCGTACGCGCCGAACCCGTCGCTACGCACGGCAAGTCAAAGCATCCGGGAGAGGCGCACATAAGCTCCGATTCGCGCCACAACACGATCCACGGCTACGAGAGGAACACGCCAGCGACAAGGACGAGGCGAAGCGACGAGGACGACGCGAAGCAACGAGAAGGACGAACGACACGAACCAACCATGAATCCCTTCGTCCCGATCATACCAATATTCTACATTTACTACCGGAACAGGCACGGACGCGTACGGCGCAGAAGGTAAGTCAGACACCAACCACAAAACACATACAACACGTACAAGACACATCACACACAGAGGGATGCAGAATATACTTACACCAGCAACAGCAGCACCATAGGGGCGGGATGCCCATCACCAATGCCACATATGCACACAGGGGCCTGAATGCGCACCACCACCCCTACCCAGGGGGGGCAGGATGCCTACCACTACTACCACCCTTAGCCAGGGGGTGCTGGATGCCTACCACTACTACCACCCTGAGCCAGGGGGGGCTGGATGCCTACCACAACTACCACCCTTAGCCAGGGGGTGCTGGATGCCTACCACTACTACCACCCTTAGCCAGGGGGGGCTGGATGCCTACCACTACTACCACCCTGAGCCAGGGGGGGCTGGATGCCTACCACTACTACCACCCTGAGCCAGGGGGGGCTGGATGCCTACCACTACTACCACCTTGAGCCAGGGGGGGCAGGATGCCTACCACTACTACCACCCTTAGCCAGGGGGTGCTGGATGCCTACCACTACTACCACCCTGAGCCAGGGGGGGCTGGTTGCCTACCACAACTACCGCCCTTAGCGAGGGGGTGCTGGATGCCTACCACTACTACCACCCTGAGCCAGGGGGGGCTGGATGCCTACCACTACTACCACCCTGAGCCAGGGGGGGCTGGATGCCTACCACTACTACCACCCTGAGCCAGGGGGGTCTGGATGCCTATCACCACCCTTAGCCAGGGGGGGCTGGATGCCTACCACTACTACCACCCTTAGCCAGGGGGCTGGATGCCTACCACTACTACCACCCTGAGCCAGGGGGGCTGGATGCCTACCACTACTACCACCCTGAGCCAGGGGGCTGGACGCCTACCACCACCCTTAGCCAGGGGGCTGGATGCCTACCACTACTACCACCCTTAGCCAGGGGGGCTGGATGCCTACCACTACTACCACCCTGAGCCAGGGGGCTGGATGCCTACCACTACTACCACCCTTAGCCAGGGGGGCTGGATGCCTACCACTACTACCACCCTGAGCTAGGGGGCTGGATGCCTACCACTACTACCACCCTTAGCCAGGGGGGCTGGATGCCTACCACTACTACCACCCTGAGCCAGGGGGAGCTGGATGCCTACCACTACTACCACCCTGAGCCAGGGGGGGCTGGATGCCTACCACCACCCTTAGCCAGGGGGCTGGATGCCTACCACTACTACCACCCTGAGCCAGGGGGGCTGGATGCCTACCACTACTACCACCCTGAGCCAGGGGGCTGGATGCCTACCACTACTACCACCCTGAGCCAGGGGGCTGGATGCCTACCACTACTACCACCCTGAGCCAGGGGGGCTGGATGCCTACCACTACTACCACCCTTAGCCAGGGGGGCTGGATGCCTACCACTACTACCACCCTGAGCCAGGGGGGCTGGATGCCTACCACTACTACCACCCTGAGCCAGGGGGCTGGATGCCTACCACCACCCTTAGCCAGGGGGGCTGGATGCCTACCACTACTACCACCCTTAGCCAGGGGGGCTGGATGCCTACCACTACTACCACCCTGAGCCAGGGGGGCTGGATGCCTACCACTACTACCACCCTTAGCCAGGGGGGCTGGATGCCTACCACTACTACCACCCTGAGCCAGGGGAGCTGGATGCCTACCACTACTACCACCCTTAGCCAGGGGGCTGGATGCCTACCACTACTACCACCCTTAGCCAGGGGGGCTGGATGCCTACCACTACTACCACCCTTAGCCAGGGGGCTGGATGCCCACCACCACCCTTAGCCAGGGGGGCTGGATGCCTACCACTACTACCACCCTTAGCCAGGGGGCTGGATGCCTACCACTACTACCACCCTTAGCCAGGGGGGCTGGATGCCTACCACCACCCTTAGCCAGGGGGGCTGGATGCCTACCACTACTACCACCCCCACTCATAGGATGGACAATGCATGACACAACCAGCACACCACAACCTAGGGAATGCAAGAAAAAGACATCCCCCCAACACCATGACAAGCGTGTGTAGACTGTGTCAAATGCCTACAACACCGAACATGACTTTGAACATACAATGTGACCCCCTAGCACATGTGCCACACATATATGTGTGTGGCACCCACAATGCAAGCAGGCCATGACCATTGTGGCAATGGGGTCCAAACCCCCATCATCACAGTGACCAAAATGTAAGTGTGGGGTCCATAGCTGAAGCACATTTTGAACATTGTGGCAATGGGGTCCAAACCCCCATCATCACAGTGACCAAAATGTAAATGTGGGGTCCATAGCTGAAGCACATTTTGAACATTGTGGCAATGGGGTCTAAACCCCCATCATCACAGTGACCAAAATGTAAGTGTGGGGTCCATAGCTGAAGCACATTTTGAACATTGTGGCAATGGGGTCTAAACCCCCATCATCACAGTGAGCAAAATGTAAGTGTGGGTCCATAGCTGAAGCACATTTTGAACATTGTGGCAATGGGGTCTAAACCCCCATCATCACAGTGACCAAAATGTAAGTGTGGGGTCCATAGCTGAAGCACATTTTGAACATTGTGGCAATGGGGTCTAAACCCCCATCATCACAGTGAGCAAAATGTAAGTGTGGGGTCCATAGCTGAAGCACATATTGAACATTGTGGCAATGGGGTCTAAACCCCCATCATCACAGTGACCAAAAGGTAAGTGTTGACAAAGAAAGAGGTGCAACTGCCAAACTGCATGGATGATTCCTGGTCACAGAACAAAAAACACATCAGTGGCAAAGTAGTGTATGTGTCCCATTGCAACATAAATTGGGTGAGCCAAATACTGCAGTGCAAATAAGACATACCTTTGGCCATGTGCAGACAAACAACACCCATGGGGGCTGACACCGTCAACATTCATCAATGACACAATGACAGAAGTGACCATCAGAATGCAGACCCACTTATTTGCACCAATGGGCACACAAATGCAGATACCCTGTGGAGACTGCAGATGTGAGGTGAACAGATACCATACCATGGCAGCAATGGGACACACAAACCATGATCATTGTGCTGACCGATGACCTAGGAGTCCCAGGGACAGCAGGGGAAACCCACCAAACTACATACAGCCAATGGCACACCCAAGATATGCCAATGCAGTGGTGCAGATGCACAAACACAAACAGGCAGACCCACACTGCACATCATACACAACAGGTGAGGGGGGTGCCAGTGTCCCCAGGCAACCACACAACACATGAGGAGACCTGAATACCAATCATACAGATGTGCATACAGTGCCACACAAAGGTAACTCATGGATCCAAATCCCCTATGTGGGCAAGCAGGCATTGTCAGATGAGAGGGAGCACAAATCACACATGTCACACAGGCACGTAGGAACAGCAACTGACACAGCAAGACACAGACACATCACAGCACCACCCCCAGGGCCCCCACAATGTGGTGACCCTGGGCTGCATTACAATCCCACTGTGATGACAAAGCTAAATGTGGTTCACACTGTGAACCACAGTCATGTGTCCTGAGCAACAAACTACCATCACACCTACACAAGCACAAATCAATCAGCATGGCCAGTAAGCCAAGGCCAACATGGAGGCAGGGGCCTAGCCGGGCAACAACTCTCATCTGCACACACTCAACACCACACCCCTCGACCTCCAACAATGTGCAGCAGTGAAGTACACATGCACTGGTGACATTGCACATGCACCCATGACTATTCCAGGGTGGTGGGTGGGAACCAAGGTGCAGAAACACATCACACATGGCCACTCAACAAGACTCCTGAATGTCTGACACACTGCACACTACGCTGTACATGGACATGACGGCAATACCACACCAACCAATGGGATCCCAGCCACAGTCACACACCAATGAAGAAGCCAAGGTCACCCACAAAGAACACACATAGACAACAACCAACATTGCAGCCCGGACCCTGAGGAGTGCCAGCAGTCACACACACAACGTGTCACAATCACTGAAAGATAACACAAACTGGAAATCACATGACAGGGGCAAACAACAAGTGCCAAGGGGAAACCTGACTGTGACCCATCTGCGTCTGCACACAAACTCAGCCCTGACAGCAAACACACCTATGGGTGACACCCTGATGACCAGTAATGTGCCATGCACCCACATCACAGAGAACCCAGGGAGAAGACTTTGGGGGAACATAGGTCAACTCAGCTAGCATCACAAACAGGTACAACACTAGGGATCACAGCATGCACAGCTAAACGGAAGTGAACACACAGACATGCACATACAACACACACCTTGGGCGCAGGCAATGTCACAGGAGTACACACTGCCATGAGGGGACTCCACTCCTGTGTGAGGAAAGCTGTGCCATATGTTGCCTCAGTAGGGCCCCATCATGTCAGCTGAGCACTTGGTCACACAATCAACAATTAGCACCAAATGAGGGCTCCCGTCACATCAGCCTGGTCATGGAAGTGCCAACGGAATCATCAGCACAGATCCAACACACTTGTATAGCAATGTTGCACTGACAACACAGATGAGTCCTTCCCCATTGATGCCCAAACCTACATGTCCAGTGGAGATGGCCACACGGTCAGGGAAGTAGACGAATTGAACAATGGCAGGCACAACAGATGTGCAGGGGTGGAAGCCACAGATGTGAAATAGCTAATCTAAGTAGGAAATCCCATTGCCAAATACTGAACACATGACACCCTCAGATGCTGCTATGGATGACATGGATACACCACAGGATAGGACACATTCCCCCTGGACCACATGGGTTCCTGCACAGTAACACTTCATTATCATGAGACCAAATATCACCATCACTGCAGCAAGGGCATGGTTAGCATCATCAACAACATGTACATCAGAAGCATAAGCACTAGAGAACAGAAAGTTGCTTTATTCAGCATATGTGTGGAATGAAAACAAAGTCCAGAAAAAACACAAAGGCCAATGGCCAGTCCATTGTAAAAGTCCAAACAGGGTGACAGTGGCAGATGTCACCCTACGCATGCCTGCACAAAACCAGGGACAATCCACTAGGAGGGGCAACCGGGGGGCAGGCCAGGCACCGCAGGGACAGGATCAGGGCTCACCAGGAGGAAGCAGGGAAGGGGTGGTGGGTGCTGGAGAGCCACTGACAACTGCAGTGGAGGTGTCTGACATGGTGTGTGCCGGCACAACTGGGGGCATGACTCAGATGTTGTGGGTGCCGGCACGACTGCAGTGGACCCTGCAGATGGAGTGGACAGGTCCGCCACTGCAGTGCCCAAGTCAGACAGGGTGGTAGTGGACTCCACTGCAGTGCCTACCACCAGGGGAGGAGAATGGGGAACAGGCAAGGTGGGCTGGACAGAGGGGGAGGACTCCCTCACCACATCAGTGGCACAGACAAGCGCAGCGGGGGTGTGGTGCCGGGAGAGCAAGTGCCAGGGGGAGAAGGCCGGATCCTCTTGGGGATGGTATATCTGTGGGTGGGGGAACCTGGGGCAGGGTGTGGTGGGGGCACCTGTGGAGTGGGGGCCTGAGGGATGGAGGAAGGAAACCTGGTGCCTGAGCTGCAGGGCGGCGGCGGGGTCTTGCTCTTACGACTCCGGGGGACTTGCGGGTGGGGGCCTCAGTCTGTCTGTGCCTGGGGGAGGGTGTCCGGGGGCGAGGGGCACTCTGCTCCGTGTGGGGGCTTCCTCTTCCCCCTGGATGCTGGAGCAGCTGGATCGGAGGGGAAGAGGCCGAGGTCACTGAGGAAGAGGCGCTGGATCTTTGGGGTTGCAGGTGAGGCAAGGGAGGGTGTTTTGGAGGGAGAGGCAACTGAGGACTGCGCAGTGCTCGTGGATGCGTGTGTGTGTACCAGGGCCCCATCCCCTGTGAGTCTGGTTTCAGTCCCCTGACTGTGCGTGCGTGTGCGTTTTGTTTGTGGCGTGTGTGTCTGTGTGCTGGATGTGTGTGTGCTGGTGTGTGCCTGTGCCGGTGTGTGTGTGCTTGGGACGGGTAAGGTGCTGGAGAGTGTGGATGGAGCAGAGGCAGGAGGGGTGAAGGACTGTCTGAGGAGGGACACTGCTGCCGTCAGGGAGGAGTCCATGGACCTATTGCCCCTCTGTAGGTCAGACATGCCCGATGAGATGCCCTCCATGAATGACACCAGCTGAGTCAACAGAGCGGTGTGCGCATGGAGGACACTCAGCATGGCTGTCTGCCCTACATGGAGCTGGCGAAGGAGGTACACAGACTCCTCACTCAGGGCAGCAGGGGACACAGGGGCAGGGGGTGCGGTGCCTGGCCCAAAGGAGACACGCTCCCGAACATGGGAGCCTCCACGGACCTGGGGAATGGGAGCCGATGGGAGGGCGGTGGTGGTGCTGGTGGTGGCGGGGACAGCAACACTAGCTGGGGTGTGGTGGCTGCTGACACCCGCCTCCATAAGGGAGTCATCCTCCGAGTTGCTCTGGTCCTCAGCTGAGGTGGATGGTGCTGAGGACTCCTCGGTGTGGCTCCCCTCGCCCTCCGTGCCACTGGGTCCCTCCGACCACTCCTCGGCTGCTGACCCAGTCTGGCTCTCCGGCTCCTCCTGGTCCGTGGAGCTGTCCCCTTCCGTGGCCGTGGATGTATCTGCAAACAATGGGGAAACAGACAGACATCAGTCACCTGCACCAAACGCACACACCACTGTGAGCACAGCACATTACAGAGCAAGCCCTGGCATCATTAGTTGTACATTGCTAAAAGTGCCCTAACTGAACAGGAGCAGCCAATTGTCAGTCTGATGCCAACCATGGCACTCACATCCCACATGGCCTTTCACCCATCTGTCTGGTGTCTGTTGGATTGCAACACCCCAGTGTGGACACATGCACCAACTACACAGTAGTTGGACAGTGCAGAGGACACGGTGTGGCATGTGGACATGCACACATCACAGCTCTTGCCACTGAGTCAGTACAGGTTTCCGGATGAAAGGGATGCCCAGAGTCAAATAGGAAATGCATGTGATGCATACCAGCGACAGACACCATGATGCACCCATGTCCTGATAGCCATCGCCACAATGGTGTGCATGTAGCACATGTCACTCCCCTGCAGGATCACCAATAAGTAGACACATGCCATGGCGGAGGCATGACTGCTAAGTCAATCATCACTGTCTCAGTGATGTATGACTTGGCAGCCAGACAACAACACTCTGCACTGTGTCACAATAGTAGGTCATGGGGAATGCAAGTCCTGGAGCTGCACAAGTGCACATGTACATCCCCCCCACAACACATCATCTTAACCCTCATCTGTCCAGGTCATACCTATTGGACATATGGGAGACTTGTGACACTACCCTCTGAACCTGAGCCCCTCACAATCTGCTGTGAATGGGGAACAGCTGCCTGAACTTCACATTCGCATACCCCAGTCTGCACGGGCAGCTGATCAAACACCTATGTGACACACAAGTATCGTCTCCTATGGTCACATCTCCAGGGGCATGCTGAGCCCCTACCAAGAAACACCCCAGCAGTCCTGGCAACTAATCCACAGCACACTGACACAGAGGCAGACACTTGAGGGGTCAAATCACTGCGCACAATGTGTCAGCTGATACACGGGAGTGGGAGTACAGAGTGCATTGCATGGCCTGGAGTAGGCATGACTGTCCTGCCCCACATGAATGAGGGATGAGCCCTGGACAGTGGATAGCTGGCTATGTATGTGTGACACACGTAATCTGCCCACTCCTGGGGCCCAAACATTGTTCCCACCCGCTGCATGGGCGTGTGCCACATACCCCAGGCACATGTGGTGGCTCAGCTCAGCAAGTGGACCGCATATCAAAGCAACACGCAGATTACATGTCCGAACACAGGCGTTGTGTGAACAATGGACCCACCCATGATGCCCACAACAGAGTTAGGGAAACAGATGCTGTCCCCCACCTTTAGTGAAGCAAACTGCAAGGACACAGTCCCAAGTGACACAATTCCCTGAATGTAAGGGCCACACCTGGGTATCAGATAAGCAGTGGGCAGTGCACAATAGAGGGACATGGCTCCTGGACAACATGACTGCTGCACTGTGGCAGTTGAACCAGGCCAGAGGAGGGCACAAAGCATGTAATACAGAGTTCACAGTGCAGTCTTTGACTCACCCCCTCCTTGCTGCTGTCTGGCCTTCAGCTGCCCATCCAGGTCTGGAAACACCACCGCCAGGATCTGGAGCATGTGGGGGTCAGGGTCCGTGTTCCGCCCCTCCTGCGAGGAGGCGACAGCTTCAGCTGGACCCGTGCAATCCTCCGGGTCCAGCCCCGAAGGTCCTGCCACCTCTTCTGGCAGTTGTGGATCCGGCGCTTGTAGACCCCCACGGACCGGACAGCCCGGACGATGTCCTTCCAGATCTCCTGCTTCCGATGGGCATTAACCTGTCAGGATGACAAAGTGAAAAGGCCATTACTACACATGCAACATATCCCTGCATGACACAGTTGTATATACATGTCTCAATCACAGGGGCACATGATGTACACAGGCAGTGCAAAGCTGCCCATGGACAGTTTGCCAGACGTCACTACATGGTATCATTGCATGGGATGTAAAACCTTGTTCAAATGCACTGTCACTGCACCATACCTGTCCAGTGCATGTCACTACACACTATGGGGGGTGACAACTACTCAGTGAGCCTGCTAGCCAGTGGCTTGCAGACTTTCAGCCTTGCTAGTCAGACAATATGCACATTCAGAAAGGCAGTGCACAGAACACTCACCTGCTCCCCTGGTGTCCCATACAGCTTGCTGTACTGTGGAAGTAGGCTGTCCAGCAGGGCCTGGTTCGCCTCAAGGCTGAAGGCTGGGGCTCTCTCCACAGTACGTGCCATTGCAGGGTCCAGAGGGGCAGAGACAGCAGCAGTGCAGTGGCAGATGTCGTCCTGGAGCATGTAGTGCAGGCAAGTGAGCTCTCAGGGGAACAGCCAGCAATATATATGTGCTGGAGAGGCAGATACTGTCCCTTGTGTCCAAAGTGATAGGTCCAAGTCGTTTGCATCTTCTGAATCTGGCCAATCCATGGAATAGCAGCACCAAAACACGCCCACAGCATCCTTCAAATCTTCAACTTCATGACATACATGATTTTGCAACATTGTTGTGGGTGACCAACTGAATTTCCAGCAGCCGACTCGTTCGAAATTCGAAAACGCGTCCGTTGCCAGGCAAGGCCATTGTCAATGGGTGCGCACCGATCGATCCATTGCGGTACAACGCGTACAGGGGTACAACGCGTACCCACACACATTGAATGCAATGGGCCGGCCAAGGGCACCGATCGGTCCATTGCAGTTCAACGCGTACAGGGGTACAACGCGTAGCCGCACACATTGAATGCAATGGGCCGGCTGGGGGCACCGATCGGTCCATTGCAGTTCAACGCGTACAGGGGTACAACGCGTACCCGCACACATTGAATGCAATGGGCCGGCCGGGGGCACCGATCGGTCCATTGCAGTACAACACGTACAGGGGTACAACGCGTACCCGCACACATTGAATGCAATGGGCCAGCCGGGGGCACCGATCGGTCCATTGCAGTACAACGCGTACAGGGGTACAACGCGTACCCGCACACATTGAATGCAATGGGCCGGCCGGGGCACCGATCGGTCCATTGCAGTTCAACGCGTACAGGGGTACAACGCGTACCCGCACACATTGAATGCAATGGGCCGGCCGGGGCACCGATCGGTCCATTGCTGTTCAACGCGTACAGGGGTACAACTCGTACCCGCACACATTGAATGCAATGGGCCGGCCGGGGCACCGATCGGTCCATTGCAGTACAACGCGTACAGGGGTACAACGCGTACCCGCACACATTGACTGCAATGGGCCGGCCGGGGGCACCGATTGGTCCATTGCAGTACAATGCGTACAGGGGTACAACGAGTACCCGCACACATTGAATGCAATGGGCCGGCCGGGGCACCGATCGGTCCATTGCAGTACAACGCGTACAGGGGTACAACGCGTACCCGCACACATTGACTGCAATGGGCCGGCCGGGGCACCGATCGGTCCATTGCAGTACTAACGCGTACAGGGGTACAACGCGTACCCACACACATTGAATGCAATGGGCCGGCCGGGGGCACCAATCGGTCCATTGCTGTTCAACGCGTACAGGGGTACAACGCGTACCCGCACACATTGAATGCAATGGGCCGGCCAGGGGCACCGATCGGTCCATTGCTGTTCAACGCGTACAGGGGTACAACGCGTACCCGCACACATTGAATGCAATGGGCCGGCCGGGGCACCAATCGGTCCATTGCAGTACAACGCGTACAGGGTATAACGCGTACCCGCACACATTGAATGCAATGGGCCGGCCGGGGCACCGATCGGTCCATTGCTGTTCAACGCGTACAGGGGTACAACGCGTACCCGCACACATTGAATGCAATGGGCCGGCCGGGGGCACCGATCGGTCCATTGCTGTTCAACGCATCACTGTACATGTGACTGGCATATGTCAGCATGCCTGTCTCAGATGGACATATGCCAGCCACAGATAGCTCCCAGGGAGTGAGGGGCACACCTACATCACGACAGCCTGTCCAAACTTTATCATAAGGCATGTAAGGCTGCATTTCCTATTGTGTGTATGTTGGTGTACATGTTGTCCTGTGGGTGTCACCTGTGGGCAGCCACCCCCAGGCTGTGCACGTGTTCATGGGGGCAGGATCCTGGGTGTTACGTGTACATGACCACTGTGATGTGCAACTGTTCATATCTGTGCATGTGCCATGGTCACATTTCACGGTGGTGTATGTGTATGTCATGTCACATACCCCGTAAGTCCCATGTGGGACGGTATGTTTGAGCCAGGGTGTCCCAGTGGCACAATAGTGATGGTCCTCCACAGTCTTTGTGCATGTAGTGTTTACAATGTCTCTGATTTCATGTGCACAATGGGAGACAGTCTCCACAACCACGTTGTGTGTGCATGGACTTTGATGTTGTGCGTGTGTGTGTCACAGACGTCCATGTCTGTCCTGCCGTGGCAAGTGGGACCACTACCTGTGGGGGTCATGGTTGTTTTGCTGTGGTGTATACATGATACTCCATGTAATGCCAGTGTCCATGTGGCAATACAGGGTCCCTGGGAATGTACCTGTCGTTGAGCTGTGGTGCCTGGGGCACATCTATCCTCACATGTCACTGTGGGGGTGATTGTGACACGGCAGCAGGAGATGGGAACTGTGACACGGCCTCATGATATCCAATGGGCCAACCTGGGACTAATTGATGCCACTTGTTGGACCGTGTTGACAGATGTTGGCCATGTATGTACCATACATGTCCATACGGAACTGCACACTTCATGTAGTTGTGCCTCATAATGATGTATGTTGGGATATTGAGTGTGTTCAATGCCGCATATGTGGGCTGACTGACAATCTTGCTTACTTCTCCTCTGCACTGCAGGGCTCCTGCTGTCCATCGACCATTCCCAGACCTGGCAACGATGGTGGAACGGGACAGCATCCAACGGTACCGCTTCACCAGGCAGCTGATTGAGGATTTGGCAGTGCAGTTGGCCCCACATTTGCAGCCTGGCCGGCCGTATCCTACAGCGCTGACCCCCAAGGTGAAGGTGATGGCAGCCCTACACTTCTTTGCCACCGGTACCTTCCAACATACTGTGGCGACTGCTGGTGGGATGTCACAGACCATGTTGAGCCGTGTGCTCCGCGATGTTTTGGCGGCAATGTTGCTATTCCTGAACCGGTACATCTATTTCCCTAGACTGCGACGACTCACTGATGTGAAGAGTGACTTTTATGCCCTGGGGAGGATGCCGCATGTCATTGGCTCCATTGATGGGACACATGTGGCTTTGGTACCACCACAGGCCCAGGAGCAGGCCTACAGGAACCGCAAGCACTACCACTCGGTCAATGCACTGGTGGTGTGTCTTGCAGACATGACCATCACACACGTGTGTGCCCGTTTCCCTGGTTCAGCACACGATGCCTTTGTGATGAGGAGTAGTCGCATCCCCAGGATGATGGCACAGATGCAGAACCAGCGTGCCTGGCTTGTCGGTGTGTACTGACTTTGTGCCATTGTGTGTGATCTGATCTGTAGTATTCCGCCCACTTTTCCAAGTCAGCTAATGTGCACTTGTCTGTCCGTAGGTGACTCGGGATACCCCAACATGCCGTGGTTGCTGACACCCCTCAGGAACCCTGTGACACCAGCCCAGATGCGCTACAATGAGGCACATGGTCGGAGCAGGAGAGTTATTGAGCGGACATTTGGTCTCCTGAAGAGCCGCTTCCGCTGCCTGGACAAGACCGGAGGGTCCCTCCCATATGCCCCTGCGAAAGTGTGCAAGATTATCATCGTCTGCTGCATGCTCCACAACCTGGCAGTGCGGAAGGAGTTGCCTCTCATCCAGGATGACAATGACCAACATCCGCCACCTGTGGAGGATCCTGGCCTGGACCACGATGCCAGTGACGATGATGATGATGATGATGAGGGTGATGTCCGCACACAGCTCATCACCAACTTCTTTAGCTGAATGTGAGTATCATGAGGTGTCATGTCAATGATGTGAGTTGGCATGATATGTGTAGGTGGTGCTCTGGTGCTGTTGGAGTGTGTCCATGGGCTACTTGACTGGATGTGTGTTGCGATGTGTGCTTACAGGTGGGCTGTACTCCCCAACAGTGTTGACATGCTAACTTGGTTCTGGGTGGGTATCTTGTAACATGTATTGTGCATGAGTTTTGCTGTTCTGTCCTGTACTCCATTGCTTTTGACTGTGTGTCATTTCTGTCCTTCACAGGGTACTTTCAGATTCGTTTGGTCAACTGTGTCCACCGACGACGTGATTGCACTTCCAGGCTGGTAGCTGTTGTGTCCCTACAGGTGATGTGCGCCACACCCATGGACTTCCTTCCGTCTACAGTTGTTGACTGTGTGCCCGCTGCCAGGTGGGATTACCTTGCATCTGTAGTGGTTACGACATGTTGCAACTGTGTAATAAACCTGTGCTTCACTTTGTGATGTGCGTTGTCTGTGGTCACACATTTGACTGCCATTTGCTTACTGCACCTGTGGGCTACTTGACTACAACTGGGAATGGGTGTGGTGTCTGTGCATTGCACCGTCTTCCCTGGCAACATCAGTGTAGGCAATGAGTCAGATGTCCTAGGTGTGTATGTGTTGTGTAGCCCTGGTGGTGTGTCTCCCTCATATGTGTCACGTTGCTTTTACTCACATGCCTGTGTTGTACTTGCTGTTGCAGTTCGCATACACAGTGTAATTTTGCAGTTCATCATCCCCATAACAGCACCCATGTTGGAATCACAACAGAGGCAAGTATGGTGTATTAGTGTGTTTATTGTGATACATTTGTGTGAATAGTGCATAGGATGGGTAGTGCTGTACATAAATCTTGCAATCAGAAGTTCCTAGGTGAATTGAAAGTCCTGGTAGACAGAATCCCCAGTATCGGGGCCACAGTTGTCTGACACATTGGTCCAACTTGTACTCCCCATGCAATGTGTGGGAGTAGTGTTGCCGTCAACAGGGTGAACAGTCTGTGCACAAAGGTGAACATCCAGAACAGGTTCAGGCTTCCTGGGAGTTGCGCTTGGCCATCGGCCTCTCACTTGCCCCTCTTCGGACGACCCCTCTTCTTGGGGGTCCCCTCAAGTACAGGCTGCTGCGGTGCAGGGGACTCTCCGCCAGAGTCATCCTCCCTCCCTGTGGCAGTTGCAGTTTGGGCAGCACCAGATGTTGTTGGCACACAGGGAGGTGTGGACTCGTTGCTGTTCATCTGGCGGAGGCATTGTAAAATGTCCCTGTGCACCGCCGTCATCTCATGCAGTGCATCCCACTTGGACTCCACGCGGGACATGTGTGAGTCCACGCGGGACATGTGTGACTCCACGTGGGACATGTGAGAGTCCAAGCGGGCATGATGGGCAGCCTGCTGCTGTTTCATGTCTCTGAGGAGCCCCACTACCTGGCTGAGGTCTCCGGTGCTGGACTGGTACGCATCAGCTATGCGTACCAGTTGTGGGTCATCATGCACACCAGCAACCTCTGCAAGCAGCGACCTCTGTCTCCCACCCCTCCCACCACCCCTGCTGACATGTGCAGTGCGTGCAGTGGCACGCACAGATGACCCTGGTCCACCTTGGAGGTTGGTGGTGGTGGTGGTGGTGTCCATGGCCCCAGGTTGGTCCAGGGTCCCTGTGCTATTGTTGCTCCTTGTTCTGTCCATGTCGGCAGGAATGGTATTTGTGTTGACAGTCGTTGGAGGGGTGGGTGCAGGGGGTGCAGCTGGTGGTCCTGCTGGTGCTGCAGCTGGTGGTCCTGCTGGTGCTGCATGTAGACTTGCACCCGATGTGCCAGGTTGGTCTTCTTCGTCCGAGGAGGGCAGAGGCTGTACGACACCAGTGAGCTCCGCATCCTCTTGAGCCTGGGACTGGGACTCCTCAGCGTCTGCTGCTGTGTCCCCATCATCACCTGTTTTTGGGAGACACACACAATGTATGTTATGTTTCTGCAGGCATCAATGGTTGACACACATGACAGTTGTGACTGTGCCTCTGGGTGCGGGCCTGTACATTGCATTGTCCTAAGTCGTCACAGTCAGGGGTTGATATTGGTGTGGCACATTGTCCTGCATTATTTGGGCATTTCTATGTATTTGTTGGGGTGTGAACATGGTCTGCATTGGTTGTGTTTGGTTGACAGCCGGCCCTCCTTCCCACCCACCCAGCCAGTCAGTTATCCCACCATGGACTGTGCTTGCATTGCAGGGAGTGGAAGTTGTCTCTCAGGATGTCAGTCAGTGGTGTCCTGCTGTTTGATGGTGCACAGTTGCCAGCAGGGCCTTGTGCTCCCCACAGCAGTAGCCAGTGTCAGCCATCTTGTGAGTCCTTCTCCACTCCCTGTGATGTGAGCATGGTTCAGGGTGGTGTTGATGGGACAGTTGTGGGGGTGACCAATATCAGTGACTGCCACTCCCATCATGCTATTGCCTCCACCCCCCTTCCCAGCATGCCCATGCTTCCTTCCTTTTGACTCTGCTTCCCTGTGGGGTGGGCTGGCTGTGCTGACAGGATGGCTGGGTGTGTTGTCCTGGCAGTTGTTTGGCTAAAAGTCCCAAGAGTGTCCCTGTGCTTCACACAACATAACCCAGGGTTGTGGTTCTTTGTGGGATCTTGAGTTAGGATGGGAGGCATTGCATTCTACCAGGTGGGTTCTGTGGAGTTTGTGTTGAGGGGGTGTGAGGGGAGGTGCTTGTGACTATGGTCAGTGCTGCAAGTCCTCCTTCCCACCCAGCCAGCCAGATATCCCACCATGGAACGTGCTTGCATTGCAGGGAGTGGAAGTTGTCTCTCAGGATGTCAGTCAGTGGTGTCCTGCTGTTTGTTGGTGCACAGTTGCCAGCAGGGCCTTGTGCTCCCCACAGCAGTAGCCAGTGTCAGCCATCTTGTGAGTCCTTCTCTACTCCCTGTGATGTGAGCATGGTTCAGGGTGGTGTTGATGGGACAGTTGTGGGGGTGACCAATATCAGTGACTGCCACTCCCATCATGCTATTGCCTCCACCCCCTTCCCAGCATGCCCATGCTTCCTTCCTTTGACTCTGCTTCCCTGTGGGGTGGGCTGGCTGTGCTGACAGGATGGCTGGGTGTGTTGTCCTGGCAGTTGTTTGGCTAAAAGTCCCAAGAGTGTCCCTGTGCTTCACACAACATAACCCAGGGTGGTGGTTCTTTGTGGGATCTTGAGTTAGGATGGGAGGCATTGCATTCTACCAGGTGGGTTCTGTGGAGTTTGTGTTGAGGGGGGTGTGAGGGGAGGTGCTTGTGACTATGGTCAGTGCTGCAAGTCCTCCTTCCCACCCAGCCAGCCAGATATCCCACCATGGAACGTGCTTGCATTGCAGGGAGTGGAAGTTGTCTCTCAGGATGTCAGTCAGTGGTGTCCTGCTGTTTGTTGGTGCACAGTTGCCAGCAGGGCCTTGTGCTCCCCACAGCAGTAGCCAGTGTCAGCCATCTTGTGAGTCCTTCTCCACTCCCTGTGATGTGAGCATGGTTCAGGGTGGTGTTGATGGGACAGTTGTGGGGGTGACCAATATCAGTGACTGCCACTCCCATCATGCTATTGCCTCCACCCCCTTCCCAGGATGCCCATGCTTCCTTCCTTTTGACTCTGCTTCCCTGTGGGGTGGGCTGGCTGTGCTGACAGGATGGCTGGGTGTGTTGTCCTGGCAGTTGTTTGGCTAAAAGTCCCAAGAGTGTCCCTGTGCTTCACACAACATAACCCAGGGTGGTGGTTCTTTGTGGGATCTTGAGTTAGGATGGGAGGCATTGCATTCTACCAGCTGGGTTCTGAGGAGTTTGTGTTGAGGGGGTGTGAGGGGAGGTGCTTGTGATTATGGTCAGTGCTGCAAGTCCTCCTTCCCACCCAGCCAGCCAGATATCCCACCATGGAACGTGCTTGCATTGCAGGGAGTGGAAGTTGTCTCTCAGGATGTCAGTCAGTGGTGTCCTGCTGTTTGTTGGTGCACAGTTGCCAGCAGGGCCTTGTGCTCCCCACAGCAGTAGCCAGTGTCAGCCATCTTGTGAGTCCTTCTCCACTCCCTGTGATGTGAGCATGGTTCAGGGTGGTGTTGATGGGACAGTTGTGGGGGTGACCAATATCAGTGACTGCCACTCCCATCATGCTATTGCCTCCACCCCACTTGCCAGCATTCCCATACTTACTTGCTTTTGTGGGGAGTTCAGTGTGTGTGGGTGTGAGGGCAATGGCAAGATGGCTGACAGTGGTGTCCTGCTGTTGGTTGGTGTGCAGTTCCCAGCAGGGCCTTGTGCTCCCCACAGCAGTAGCCAGTGTCAGCCATCTTGTGAGTCCTTCTCCACTCCCTGTGATGTGAGCATGGTTCAGGGTGGTGTTGATGGGACAGTTGTGGGGGTGACCAATATCAGTGACTGCCACTCCCATCATGCTATTGCCTCCACCCCACTTGCCAGCATTCCCATACTTACTTGCTTTTGTGGGGAGTTCAGTGTGTGTGGGTGTGAGGGCAATGGCAAGATGGCAGACAGTGGTGTCCTGCTGTTGGTTGGTGTGCAGTTCCCAGCAGGGCCTTGTGCTCCCCACAGCAGTAGCCAGTGTCAGCCATCTTGTGAGTCCTTCTCCACTCCCTGTGATGTGAGCATGGTTCAGGGTGGTGTTGATGGGACAGTTGTGGGGGTGACCAATATCAGTGACTGCCACTCCCATCATGCTATTGCCTCCACCCCACTTGCCAGCATTACCATACTTACTTGCTTTTGTGGGGAGTTCAGTGTGTGTGGGTGTGAGGGCAATGGCAAGATGGCTGACAGTGGTGTCCTGCTGTTGGTTGGTGTGCAGTTCCCAGCAGGGCCTTGTGCTCCCCACAGCAGTAGCCAGTGTCAGCCATCTTGTGAGTCCTTCTCCACTCCCTGTGATGTGAGCATGGTTCAGGGTGGTGTTGATGGGACAGTTGTGGGGGTGACCAATATCAGTGACTGCCACTCCCATCATGCTATTGCCTCCACCCCACTTGTCAGCATTCCCAAACTTACTTGCTTTTGTGGGGAGTTCAGTATGTGTGGGTGTGTGAGCAATGGCAAGATGGCTGACAGTGGTGTCCTGCTGTTGGTTGGTGTGCAGTTCCCAGCATGCCCTTGTGCTCCCCACGACACAGCAACAGTGTCAGACATCTTTGATGGGCCTTTCCACTCTCTGTGGGATGTGCATGCGTGAGTGTGAGCTTGCTGGGCCATGTGGTGGGGGATGTAGAGCTGTTACTACGACTCCCATCATGCTATTGCCTCCACCCCCTTCCCAGCATGCCCATGCTTCCTTCCTTTTGACTCTGCTTCCCTGTGGGGTGGGCTGCCTGTGCTGACAGGATGGCTGGGAGTGTTGTCCTGGCAGTTGTTTGGCTAAAAGTCCCAAGAGTGTCCCTGTGCTTCACACAACATAACCCAGGGTGGTGGTTCTTTGTGGGATCTTGAGTTAGGATGGGAGGCATTGCATTCTACCAGGTGGGTTCTATGGAGTTTGTGTTGAGGGGGTGTGAGGGGAGGTGCTTGTGACTATGGTCAGTGCTGCAAGTCCTCCTTCCCACCCAGCCAGCCAGATATCCCACCATGGAACGTGCTTGCATTGCAGGGAGTGGAAGTTGTCTCTCAGGATGTCAGTCAGTGGTGTCCTGCTGTTTGTTGGTGCACAGTTGCCAGCAGGGCCTTGTGCTCCCCACAGCAGTTGCCAGTGTCAGCCATCTTGTGAGTCCTTCTCCACTCCCTGTGATGTGCGCATGGTTCATGGTGGTGTTGATGGGACAGTTGTGGGGGGCAATATGTGTGACTGCGACTCCCATGATGCTATTGGCTACACTGACTTGGCCAGCATACACAGAATTCCTTCCTTTGAGTGGTCTTCACTGTGTGTTGGTGTTGTTGTGGTGGCTACATGTCTGGATGTGTTTGTTAGTTCTATTTGTGCCACTGCCTAGCTGTAGTTGTAGTTGTGTTTGTACATGTGATGGCACAGTTGGATGTAACTTTTTTGATGGCATGTGTTGTGTTTATCTGACTGACATACACATTTTGGGATGATTCTGTTCTGGTTGCTGTGTAATTGCTATGAGTGCATGGTTTGACTCTCCCCTTAACAGTGATGTGTGTGTGTTTTGTGGCAGAATATTGTGTACATTTGTTGTGTACTCACCAGGCTCTGGGATGTTCTCTAGTCCATATACGCTCACTGGCGGAAGGATGGCCCGCACCTTCTCCTCCCAGGGCCTGAGGTATATTGGCTTGGCAGGAGGGCCACTGCCGGTGTATTGGCTGATGATGTACTCTTTCTTGAGCAGGTCCCGTACCCTCCTGCGCACGTCATACCACCTGTTCTGGATGTCGCTCTTTATGCGCAGACATGGTGATTGTGCGTTCACCCTGTTGATGATCCTCTCCCACATCTTGGTTTTCTGGGAGATGGGGGTCTGTTGGACCAGTGTGCCAAACAGCTGTGGCTCTACCCTGAGGATCTCGTCTACCATGACTTCCAATTCACAATCTAGGAACTTGTGATTCTTCTTGGGGGGCATGGTGATGGGTGGTGATGGTGAGTGATGTGTGTGTTGGTGTGCAGGTGAGGGTGTGTTAGTGTGTGTTTTGCTGGGTGTATGTGAGGTATGGTGTGCTGATGGTGTGTGGCTTGTGTGAGGGATGAGCTGTGGGTGTGTGGTTGCTGTCTCTTGGGTGCTGGCAGTGGAATGGTATTTGCAAAGGATCATGGTTGTGATTTGTGTCCTTTATATGGGTGGAGTTGTGGGTGTGTCTTTGTTCTCTGTCCCCACCCCCCCCAGTATTTATTGGCTTTGTAATTGCTTGTTTGGCCTTTTTTTGTGTGATTTTTCCTTTGTACTGTCTGTGCATGTTGGAAACGTTCTTGTGACCGAGTCGGACCCTGCATTTGTCTCGTACGGTGTTCTACGTTTCGTTCACGCTGTGTTTGTGCAGTTTTCTATGCTGCGTACGCGTCGGTCGCGGTGTTTTGTGTTGCTTCGGCTCGGTTTTGTATGCGTGTCGGTCGTATGGCTTGTCCTCCGTCCGACTCGGTCGTGGTTTTCGCGCCTTGCATCGTACTTTGCGGTTTGGAGTTCACGTGTACGTTTCGGTCGGATTTGTTCCGGGTGCGTGTCGGTCGGTTGGATTTGCGTGTTTTTCCGACCGGATTGCTGTTTTCCGTGCGGCTCGGTCGTTCGGCTTGGGTTCGGAACGTGTCGGTCGGATTTTGCACGCCTTGCATCGTACTTGGCGTGTCGGGCGCCACAGGTACGTGTCGGTCGGTATAATTTCTGGCTCCGAGTCGGTCGGTGCTTTTTCCGGCCCGAATCGGAATTGACCCCATAGTGTTTATTTAATTGGTTGCTTTATGTTATTGGTGTATTTTGAAATGTAAGCATTTTATTGGTTGAAGTTAATTGGTTTTATTCTTTTGGCACTTTCTTTCCATATAAAGGAAACGCTAATTAAGAAACTGTTAGTAGAAAGTAAATATTTTATCTTTTTACTTTTTTAAAATAATTTAAATGTTGTTTTTAATGTGAAATAATGCAAGCATTATATATTTTACAGTTTATATTTTATTATTGTAATTGTTTGTTTAGCCAAAATATTTTGTTTTATATATTGATGTGTTTGCAAATTATTTTATTATGTTGTTTAAGTATTTTATATTGTTTTATAATGTGAATTTATATTTGGTGCTAAAGATATATTTAATTGAGCAGTTTTTCTATAGTCGATATTTGTAAAAAGTCGATATTATTGATGTCTATATTTTGGTATTCGATATTTGTGTTATGTTGTATGTTATAAAAATTTAAACGATATTTAATGTAACGATATTTTGCATTTCGATATTGTGGTGAACGATATTTTTATATACGATATTGTGTACTCGATATTTTTGTATTTTTATAAATAAGTATTGGTAGTAGATATTATTGTAGTCGATATTCTAACGCCGATATTTTGTATATTCAATATTTTTGTAGTCGATATTATGTCAGTGATCCAACATATACCCTAAATAGTCTACAGTGGTCACATTCGATCTACATTTGTCTATACCTAGAGTTACACCTTTCTGTCTTAATAAGGACAACACACAGCACAATCTTTCGTTGTGTTGACTCTGATCCTCCCCATACACCAACACGTCATCCTGGAAGGCCACTACCCCAAGCATACCTTTGAGCATGCTCTCTACCACTCTCTGAAAAACAGCAGAGGCAGAGACGAAGCCAAAGGGCATGCGCTTAAATTGGAAGAAACCCCCCTTAGTAATGAATGCAGTAAGATGCCTCGACTCTGTGTGCAATTCAATTTGATGATACACAGATGACATATCCAACAAACTGAACCACTTTGCTCCTTTGAGGGTGGATGTCATCTGAGTAATGTTGGGTAGGGGATGCTGGTTTATCCATACGTTCTTGTTAAGGTCGTGCAAGTCCACACACATGCGTAGATTACCATTGGCCTTCTTGGCCAGAACTACCGGGACACCCAATCAGAGGACTCAATAGGCTCTATGACATCACATGAGCACAACTTGTCCAATTCTTTTTTTAAATCTGATTGCAATGCCAAAGGCACTCTCCTGACCTTGTGCACCACAGTTTGACAATTCTCATGAGTTCTCCTTGATGGCCTGCACTTTGAAGAAATCTTTCTTCAACATTACTTGTTGAGCATTATTGGGATCAAGTATGATACCAAGGTTGCCTTGGTCTTTCCACCCAAGAAGTCACGCCTCATCCCTAGCTACGTATATGATGCCTTTAGATGTGCTGCCTTTGAATTCAAAGTCGGCGTTGAATTCACCTACAACATCAATGACTTTATGTCTGGGTCCCAAAGAGGATTTCTGCTAAATGTCCTGTTCTGGCCAGTGTATTTACGAACAAGACTTTAAGGAAGGGACAAGACTCCATGAACGCAAACAATTGGAGATTGAGCTGGCAGCTCTGGAAATCCAAGATGTCTTCCAGCTCAAACTCTCCTTTAGCGTTCTTGTTCTGACTTTCATTGTAAGCCCATATGGAATGTCAAGCACACACAACATACCAAATGTGCACTTCACCTGTGGAGTTTGAGGAAGAAGCTGCGATATCCTAGTCCTCCGTCGTGTTAGTCAGATAAGGTAGGAAACGTCGGGAGCGTCGTTTTAGCTTATACGGTGATTGATATAAACTCTGTCTCTCCTACGCGCAAGTCAACTAAGACAAGAGATTAGTGTCTCTCTATTGAGTCTGAGAAAAATCTGTTGCTGAGGCAAAAGTCTCCCAGTCGAGCCTGCGCACTATTCCGGTTCCTTTTGTTTTTTTATTTTTTTTATTCAAACATATCCAGAAAATACCATTCATAGTTACAATATAAATAACAATCAGCAGTCAGATCAAAAAACATTTAATACAGTGCAAAAGGATAGCAATTACTAAAATAGATCATAAAATCGTTAATACAGACAACGTTAAAAGAGAGCTAGAGCAGTTATTAACATAACATCCAGCTAATATCATCTTAACGTGCAGTTAAACAATTCATTATACCCGACCACAGTTTAATGTTCCTATGTAAGCCCCCTGGCCAGTTCATAATCACACTTAAAAAAACAACAACCTGGGATACAACATGCTTCTAAAAACCCAAGTTGAATCTCCCTCACACCGCCCTGGATGCTCTGCCCCATTCAGAGATATGTGCCCATATCTTTTCCCCTGGATTTTGGCCTGCCTACCCCTACAGGCATGTATAGATATCTCTTGATTATAAGCTTCCAAGAGCCTGGCAAGCCACATATGGAATGTCGGTGGTTCTACATCTTTCCATCTTGCGGCCAACATTATCCTGAATATCGCAGTACCCAAAAAAGGCAGTATTCTTGTGCGGTTTTAAGGCCCAGGGAGCCATCATACCCCAGAATCAGCAGCGTAGGGGTCAGTTGCAATCTGCAGCCAAATAATTCTTCCCAAAAACCAAGCAGCCCTTCTTTCAATGCAGACAATTTATCACAATCATACATCATATGAATCAATGTGGCTGGTCCTATCCCACATCTAGGACACTTATCATCAAACCTTTTTCCCCACATAAATAACTTAGAAGGTGTAAAATATAAATTAAATATAGTTTTATACAGTTGAGCCTTTAAGCTTGAGGATAAAAGTATTTTGGCGGTTAGAGATAGGCTCATATAAATATCTACATCAGGATTTCCTAATTTCGTTGCCCAAATCGTTTCAGTTCTTTCTAAATCATCAGGTACTTTTTCAAGTAACAAGCTGTAAATATTCCTGATTCTACTAGACTTCCTGGTAATAACTTCCATCAATGGGATCTTGTCTAGATTAATCCTTGGTCTACTCAAAATAAGAATACTACTAATCTGAACGTATTTAAAATATTGATTATCAGGTATTCCAAACATTTGCTGAAGCTTAAAAAATGGAAAATCTTGCTCTCCCCCACAAAAGTCTCCAATTGTTCCTACCCCCATAGTTTCCCATTTCTTCCCCATAGCATCATTAACCTGGGCTGGGAATACTGATGAGCGCCACAAGGGGGTATATCTGCAGATTTTCGGAATTGCCATAAATTTAGATACCTGTTTCCATATTTTCCATGACCCGTAGATTACTTTGAAGCGTACTTTCTTATAGTAGCTCTGCTCCAATTGTCTAACGAGCATCCCCGGCGCTTCTTTCCCTATAGCAAGTTCATAAATTGTAGGTATTCCCAGTCTTTGCTCTAGATCATTATTTCAATCCACTACAAACAAGGAGACCATCTGATGGAGGAGGGCCGCCCAATAATATATGGTAATATTAGGAATTGCAAGACCGCCTCTGTCTTGTGGTAAAGCCAGGTATTTTAAAGCCCTCCTGACCTTCCCATACTGCCACATAAAATTAGAGAAAGTTGACTCCAGGGCTCTCAATATATTATCTTCCACTACAAGAGGTATAGCCCGAAACAGATACAAAATTTTCGGTAGCATGGTCATTTTTAAAAAGTTCCCTCTTCCTATGATAGACAAATGTAGTCCGTTAACTCTCCTTAGATCCATAGCTATTGATTTAATCAGAGGTTCAAAGTTACACTTAACAATTTCACCCACCTTAGCACTAACTCTGACCCCTAAATACACCGCTGAATCTGCTCTTCTGGAATCATTCAAATCTATGTTATCTGTGCATATAACAATCGTTTTCGCCTTGTTCAATGCATATCCAGAAAGGCGCCCATAACTCTCGGCAATCTTTACTATTTCCTCGATTGCCTCTGCTGGATCCGTGGTGAGCACTGCAACATCGTCAGCGTATGCCAATACTTTAGTCTCATACCCCCGAGTTATTATCGGTTTGATCTTCCCAGTCTGTAGGAGCTTAACCACTAATGGATTGATATATAAAGCAAATAAAATAGGGGAACAAGGGCACCCCAGCCTGGTCCCCCTAGATATAATTATATTACCGGATTCCTTCCCCATGAGTTGTAATCGAGCTCTTGGTTGACAATACATTGCCTTAATTGCCCTTATAAGCTGTGATCCGAAGCCATTCAGCTCCAGGATCCCCCATAAAAACTCCCAGGACACCCGATCGAAAGCTTTTTCGGCGTCAAGGAGGATCATAGCCATCTGGCCCCCCGTCCCGGTTATGATGTCAAAAGAGAAATAACCCTGCGGATATGGTCTGCAGTTCCTTTACCTGGGATAAATCCGTGTTGCCACGGGGAGACCAAATGTTCTATAACCCTCCCTAACCGATTGGCCAAGATCTTAGAATAGATTTTTGCGTCTGAATTGATCAGCGATATTGGCCGATACGAAGATGGATTATCTATTGGTTTCCCTTTTTTGGGGAGGATTATGATATCCGTTTCTTTCCAAGATTCAGGGGGGCTTCCACTATATTGTACACCCCTGAACAGGTCTACTAAGAGGGGTGTTATAGTTGTTCCTAAGATCTTATATACCTCCAACGGTATTTTGTCAGGGCCAGCGGCTTTCCCCGGTGCCTTTCCGTGCAGTGCTATGTGGACTTCCTCCAGAGTGATTTCTTCTTCAAGCTTTTCTTTTATTGGCCCCTCCAGGCCCCCACCAAGTTCCATGCCGGTCACTAACCGCGCTATCTCCTGTGTGACTTCAGGGCTACCTCTATTTATATCATCTTGATATAGGGTTTGATAGTAATCCTGAAACTCTTTAACAATATCTTCTGGGTCAGTAAAAGCTTGCCCATTTATTTTAATAGAGGGTATCAAATTCAGAGATATCTTCTGCCTAGTACGTAGGGCTAACCTCCTACCAACTTGCTATCCGTTTTCATAAGAATCAGTCCGATGGGAATGGTATTCCTCTGCAGATCTTTGTGTCAGCCAATTATTTAATTCTGCTTTTTAAAGCGATTATCCGATACATCGTTTGAGCCCCCTCTAATCCCTGTGCTATTATCAAGGTATGTTCCTCTTCTGCCTTGGCCAAATCCCACATTAATTGTTGGTTTTTGATCACCTGCTGAGTCTTAGCCCCGGCAACAAAACTAATGGTTTCCCCTCTAAGAGCAGCCTTAAAAGAGTCCCAAAAACCCCCTACTAGCACTGAATCTGTTTATATCAAAGAATTATTGTGACCAACTCTTTATGTGTGCAATATATTCGTTGTTCACTAGCAATTTTCTATCAAACGTCCATTTACTCCGTGGTCTCTTAAAATTTACTATTTCAATTTCTATAATTAAAGGGTTATGATTGGATATTATCTTTGGAAGTTTCTTGATGCCAGCCCTATCTAATACATCCCTTGTACTATAGCAATAATCAATCCTGACATATTTTTTGTGCGGACAGGAGTAGTATGTATACCCGGGATTATTCTGATATTTTGTAGCCCAAATATCTACCAACCTGTGGCTATTCTTAAGAGAATTGAATGCCCTGTAAACCCTAGGCTTCCAACCACAATATCCCCCTTGTTTCTGCTGATCCAGAGATATATTAAGATCTCCACATAAAATTATAGGATTGCGCCATGTGTCAAGTTCTACTTCCAAATTTTCAAAAATCTGAGGGTCATCTAGATTTGAACCATAGATCGAGCACACGGTGCCTCCTACTGCCAGTTCTACTATAGCCCACCTCCCCAATTTATCTGCGGCCTTGCGTTTGGCCAAACCTAGAGAGGTCTTTGCTAGAATAGCCACCCCTCGAATATTTGAGGTCTGTGATGTACAAGCCAAGATATTATATCCACCAACCGTCAGTAGTTCTCTTTTCCCCCAAGGAATGTGGGTCTCTTGTAGGCATATTACATCCATAGCATTCATCCTCATAAATTCAACTAGTCTTGCCCTCTTTGCCCTATCATTCAACCCCGAAACGTTCCATGAACAAATGGTTATCCTCCCCATCCCAATTTGGTTGCGGTTTCCCAAACAGCTCCTCTTGGTAATCTTTTGCTCTTTTTCTCTGTCATCTTTAGGATATGTTTTTTTCCCCCATTTATCCATCCAACCCCCTTCCCATGCCCCCTTCACCCCGCCTCTAAATTAAGTACTAGATTGGATCTAACCCGACAAGTCATCTAAGTACTCTTTAGCTTTAACTTCAGACAGAAAAAATCTAGTTTTCCCCTCCCAGATCACCTTTAGTCGTGTTGGGTTATTCAAAAAAGCTTGAGCATTTCTATCCTGAAAAGGCTTAATCAGCTGCCGCAACCTCCACTGCCTTTCAACGGTGGAGTGGCAAAAATCAGGACGGACAAAATAAGAAATCTCATTCCTGGTTCTCTTTGCTTCTGGCTTGGCTTTTTCAAAAACAGCTTGGCGTAGCAAAAAATTGCCAAAATACACCAAAATGGCACGTGGAAGTGCTGGTTGCTTCTGCACAAAGGGAACATGATGTGCTCGTTGCACCTCTAATGCCCAGTTCGAGTCCGTAAGTTCGGGGAGCGTATCTCGTAATAGGTTGATCACAAATGAGTGGACATCAGCCCCCTCGACCGCTTTAGGGACCCCAAGCACCCGCAGGTTATTTCTTCGCTGACGGTTTTCAAACTCCTCCAGCTTCCAATTGATGTCAACTAGCTGTGCCTCGTCTGAGTTTGCTAAAGATTGGTTCGTTACAAGGTCTGATTCTACAGAGACTATCCTGGACTCCAGATCTGTCAGCCGTTCCCCAAATACGCTACAAGTCTTGGTCAGTTTCCGTACCACTCCTTGCACTTTTCGCATCGCTGCCTGGGCCTTACGTCCATCTTGACGCGTCTCCTCGCGGTGCATTGATATGGCCTGAAAGATAGCTTCTAGCGTTGGAGGGGTAGGCCCAGATGGATCGGAAACAGATTGGCCATCAGACACAGGATTAGTGAGTTGGTTTATAGGGGTATAATCCCAAGTTAGATCCTTGCCACCCTGTCTCTTTTTTTTTCTCCTCAAAACAGTTCTAGCCTTACCGCCCTCATCCTCATCCAAATCACTAACACTCAAATCAGTAGTGTTAACGGACGAGTCCTCCGACCATTCGCCACCATCAGAAACAGAGAAAAAGAAATCGCTGGGTTCTTTATCTAATTCCCTGTCTGTATTGCCATCGTTGCCATCGTTGCCATCATTGATCTTATTAGCCCTAGAAGCACCTTGAGGCTGGCTAGTACACGTATCACTTAATAGGTGCTCTTGATAGAGTGAGTTCGAAGCGTCTTGCAGGGGAGCCGGTTCACCCCCACCCATAGCTACCTCGCTGGGGTTTTCTATATTGAGAGCCATTCCGACAATAGGCAAATCATCCTCCTTCCCCCCGATATTAGCTCCAGGGTGAGGGGAGGCGTCCCCTAGCCTACCTTCAGTCTCAGCCGGAGGTGAATCCTCAGCAGCACTCAATTCCCTCAGTTCCTCTCGCAGTTGGCCCTCTGCCGTGCCTGCAATCCCGGGACATGCCTTGCTCTGCCCCCCCTCGAGATCCGGAACTGCTTTTCCGGCCGGGCCTCTCAATAATTCAACCACAGTAGGGCCGGCCGGACGGCCCCTCTGTGCGGCCCCGCCTCTTCCTTTCTTCTCTGGGTTCGGATCGGCTACCGCTCCCCTTCGCCCGTGCCGGGGTGTCCGAGCAGGTGATCCCTCTGCAGCCGCTGTCCCGGTTTCTGCGCTCGAATCCCCAGCCTCAGATTGCCCTCTCAAACCCAAACGGGCCATCCTCGCCTTAGTGGCTCCCGCACCCACCTTGGGTCCCATCTCGGTATTCCCAGCTACAGCCTTCACGGAGACCGCCGCAGCCAGGTATGATCTGCCGTAGTTTGTGGAAGCCTCTGTTTTAATTTTGCTGAATTGTCGGAGAACTGCCAGCCCAATGACGGTGCCTATTAAGTGTAAATAGCTCCCGCAGGTCCTTGGGAGGTGCTGTGATTCCACAATGCGATTTTCTGGGTTCATTATTCCATATTTTTCAATGCAGCATTTGGTAGTTTTGACTCTCTACTGGTCTGTGCGCAGCTACGGTCTCAAGCGACCGCCATCTTGCCTCATCCGTGTGCCACTAGACTGCTGTGGAGTTTGAGGAAGAAGCTGCGATATCCTAGTCCTCCGTCGTGTTAGTCAGATAAGGTAGGAAACGTCAGGAGCGTCATTTTAGCTCATTCGGTGATCGATATAAACTCTGTCTCTCCTTCACGCAAGTCAACTAAGACAAGAGATTAGTGTCTCTCTATCGAGTCTGAGGAAAATCCGTTGCTGAGGCAAGAGTCTCCCAGTCGAGCCTGCGCACTATTCCGTTTCCTGAGAGAAGTGTTTCTCTCAGGATTCTGAGTAAGGATACATTGAGTACTGGATTTGTGTGCATGACTCACAGTGAGCAGCGTCTCAGTTTTCAATCTGTAGACGATCGTATGAATACAACGGAACATAGAAAAAACTGGAAATTAAAACTAGAGAGAGATAATTAAATTGTGCTTCTCTCTTTTAAAACAGAAAAGATCCAAAAATAAATGTGCATAAGAATTTCCATGATTTAACTAAATAATGACAGTAAAAGAATACTAGAAATTCATTACCTGTTTCTTGCTAATGTGATTCTATCTGTTCTTTCGAGTGGAGTTTTCATAGAAATACGAGACAATTAATCAGAAGTTACTTCACTTACCTGCTGAGCCTTCCTATTCGATGAAAAATCTCTTCGGACATGCAAGTACCAAACTAAAAGAAAAGAAAAGGTTTAAAAACATAAAAGAAGATTGAATGTGATAAAGCTATATATTTAAGAACATAACTGATTAAGCAATAAGCTGGAAAAAGCATAGAAGAGGAGCTGAAGCCTAAGACAGTGAGGGTATGTGATTAAAGTTAGAAATTGAATAAACAAGTGAGATAATAGAGAGTGAGAGAAAGAGTAGGATAACATATTTTTGCTATTTTTTTCAGTTAACATTAAAAACAGAAGGAAGATTCCGAGTAAGAAGAAAAGGAGAAATTGCTTCTAGACGAACCACCGTTTTGGCAGTCTCTTCTCCATCCCATTTCCCCCTTTTGAACGTAACTGCACCTTGACTGAATATTTCTTAAGTGCAGTGAGGTCTTGGATGGGAATTGGGAACAGGCGTCATTCTGCTCCTGTGCAATTTGGTTATCACCCCTGACAGAGTGAAGAGACCACGTAGTTTATTGCACCTGAGAAGAATGGCAGAAGGAATAGATCTAAAGAATCGAGGAGAAATCTTGCATAGTATTCAGAAAGTGAGGGAAGAAAATAAAATGTTACGGCAAGAGATTTTCAGTTCAAGGAGAGAAACCTCAGGTTTAGCCACTAGAATGAGTGAGATAATGGCAGGAGCAAACCCAAAATTCCATGCTACAGAAAATCCTAATCCCTCAACCAGCTCAATGTCCTTCACACCCACTCAAGTGATTTATTCACTATCCCCAGTGATTCCATTAGCACCCCCAGAACGTTTTAGTGGCGACCCTCAAAAACTAAAATTTTCTTACGACAATGTTCCCTCCATTTTATGTGCTGTCCAACAATTTTTCCTGATGCAGTCTCGTGTAGCTTTTATCTTGTCCTATGTCAGCGGAGATGCAGCATCGTGGTCCATGCCTCTGGTAACAAAGGATGATCCAATTTTATATGACTTTGAAGAATTCAGGCAGGAGTTTCTTCAGATATTCGGCAGAAGGAAGGCATCACAAGCTACTGACAATGAACTGCTAGAATTGGAATAGGGAAACCAAGATTTGATCACTTATCTAGCCCAATTCAATAAACTAGCAGTAGAAACCAATTGGTGGGAGAATAAAAGAGGAGTGGTTTTCTCCTGAGGTTTAAAAGACGAATTAAAAGACACATTGGCTCAAATCTCTAATAGACCAACAGAGATTTCGGAATTAATAGACTTAACGTTGGAAATTGATTTCAGGCTGAATGAAAGGCGCAGGGAAAAGAAAAAGGAAGTTCGTACCAGCGTGCCAAGATTCGACAGAGTAAGATCATAAACCCCAAGATCAACAGAAGGCCCCTCAGGGGTAGAACCAATGCAGATAGGCACAAAAAGAGGTCTGTTATCGAAAGAAGAAAACGAAAAATGAGGACCAGCAAGCTATGGTTTTAGTGTGGCTTAAGTGGACATTTCGTAAAGATCTGCCCAAAGAATCCAAATTTACAAATGAAGCAAAACTCACAGCACCACCAGTAAGAGGAGTTGGACTGGTGGGTGCAAATCAGGAGACAACTCCAATAAATCATTTGGTGGCAAATACATTGCTAGTGTCATCACCTCACCTTATCCTTTCAGTAATACTAAAATTCAGACATGTAATTTTAAAAGATGTTTCAGTAATGATAGACTCAGGGGCCACGGGAAATTTCTGTGATTTGAAGTTTGCACATCGAATGAGAATAGGAGCCTTACAGAAGGATAAAAGTGAAGCAGTGGGAGCAGTGGATGGCACCAATCTTTCATCAGGACCAATAGTGAGCCTCACCGAACCAGTGCAATTGCAGTGTCTAGAAGGACATCAAGAAATACTTCAGTTCAATCTTATAGATGCTCCGCAATTCCAACTGATCTTAGGTCTTCCTTGGTTGACTAGGCACAATCCTGTGATAAATTGGAGTGCGAGAACAATAGAAATGACTTCCGATTACTGCAAAGAGCATTGTTTTGATCAAGGAAGAATCAATCAAGAACCAACTACAGCAACTCAACTTTGTAACAGCGAAGTCTCAATTTGTGTGATACAAACTAATGGAAATTCCGGAAGAGTATAAAGATTATACGGATATGTTTAATGAAGTGGAAGCTGAGAAACTTCCTCCTCATAGACCTTATGACTGCAAAATTGAACTTGAATCAGGCTACAATTTACCATGTAGCAGAATATACGCATTGACGGAGAAGGAGAACCAACATTTGAACGATTATCTCAAGAAATATCGGAATAATGGATTCATTAGACCCCCTCAGTCTCCAGTATCATCGCCCCTCTTCTTCGTACTGAAGAAAGGAGGGGATCTGAGAACTTGTATAGATTACAGAGCAATTAACCAGATTACAATCAAGAGTAGATATCCGTTACCTCTTATTTCTGCACTATTTGGCGAAGTGAAGGAGGCAAAGATTTACACCAAGCTGGATCTCAGAGGTGCCTACCATTTGATTAGACTTAGAGAGGGAGATGATTGGAAAATGGCATTTCGAACACAATATGGCCTGTTCTAGTACCAAGTAATGCCGTATGGGCTTTGTAATGCCTCATCCGCCTTCCAACATTTCATAAAGAACGTCCTAAGCGACTTTATTGACAAATGTGCAATAGTCTATAGAGACGATATTTTGATTTATTCAGCCACCGAAGACGAACATCAGAAACAAGTAAGAGCTGTACTACAATGATTTAGAGAAAACGCCTTATATGTGAAGTTAGAAAAATGCTCTTTTAACATGACCACAAGTAGAATTTTTAGGATTCGTCCTCTCTCCTTCCGGAATAACCATGGAAGAGCAAAAGCTAAAGGCAGTCAAGGAATGGAAATCTCCAACAACGGTGAAAGAAGTCCAAAGTTTTATTGGCTTTGCCAATTTCTACAGAAGATTCATTCACGAGTTTTCGCAGAACATTATTCCCCATACCCGGTTGTTGAAGAAGGGAGTAACGTTTAAATGGTCTGAAGAAGCTGAAGAGGCCTTCAACTCCTTGAAGAAAAGCTTAACTTCAGCTCCGGTACTCCTTCACACCGATCCCTCTGAACCATTCTATCTTGAAAAGGATGCATCAGATTTAGCAATTGAGGGAGTATTGTCACAACGACATAAGGTGACTGGACAACTACATCCAGTAGCTTATCATTCTAGGAAATTGACTCCAGCAGAATTAAAATACACCATTACTGAAAAAGAATTGTTGGCCATAAAATATGCCTTTAAAGAATCGAGGCACTATTTAATGAGTGTCCGACACACAGTAACGGTATTCACAGATCACAGAAACCTGAAATTCTTGAGGTCTGCTAGAACCTTGACTCCACGACAGCTTAGATGGTCATTGTATTTCGCAGATTACGATTTCGTGATCACCTACCGACCTGGAACCAAGAATGGAAAGGCAGATGCCTTGTTGAGATTGGATACAAAGTTTCAAGAGCGTTCACTAGAAGGTCAAACGGTCATTCCTTTGGTGAAAATATAAAAGGGGAGGTTTCAGAAGAAATCTCTGAAGAACAAATCATCCATTCTATAAGCCTAGAGGAGATGAAAGAATGGGCTGATTCTGATCAGAAAAGAGAGATTCGAGATCAGTTACCTTACCACAATGGAGCCTTATGTCTACCAACTACAGAATTGCAGATTAAGGCATTGTTTGAATGTCATGACAGTCCTTTAGCAAGACATAAAGGAATCCATAAAACTGAAGAATTAGTTAAACGAAGATTTTGGTGGCCACAAATGAATCAGGATATCCAACAATACGTAAACAGCTGCAAGATCTGTGGTCCCCATGAAAATCTGAACGACAGGCACCTAAAGGGTTATTGTAACATTTACCCACTCCACCCTACCCTTGGCACACAGTATCACTAGATCTCATTGTGGACCTACCTTCTAGACAAGGTTATAAATAATGTGATTTTAGTGTGTGTGGACACGTTCTCAAAAATGGCACATTTTATTCCTCTAAAAAACATTCCCACAGCCAAACAATTGACACAACATTTTAATCAGCACATAATTCGACTTCATGGTATACCCAAGATTATAATTACAGACAGAGGTAGTCAATTTGTATCCAAGTTTTGGAGAGCATACACCAGTGGGCTACGCATAAAAAGTCAATATTCTACCAGTTTCCACCCAGAAACAGATGGACAAACCAAAAGAACTAACCAAGAACTTGAACAATATCTTATGCTGTTTGTATTAGATGAGGAAGGAGATTGGCCTGAGTATCTATGGACAGCAGAATTTGCCCACAATAATGCAAACATTTTTTCCAATGGTCATTCCCCCTTTTATTTAAATTATGGCCGACATCCAAACTCTTCTATTGAGTGTGGTAGCATTGAGGTACCAGCTGTAAGCGATTTAGTTCAACATTTAGCCCAGGTTAATCAATCCGCTGTTCAAAATCTGACTCATGCAAAGGATAGCTACAAACTTTTTGACGATAAAAAACGAATGAAAGAACCCACCTTCCAGGTGGGAAATAAGGTTTGGCTTAGCACGAAGGATCTAAAGCTGAAAGGTGATCGAAAATTTCAACCACGTTTTATTGGTCCTTATCCAATTAGAGAGATCATCAATCCTGTAACCTATCGTTTGACACTTCCTGAGAACTCAAAGATACACCCTGTCTTTAACATCTCTCTATTAAAAGAAGTCAAACCAGGTTTACGACTTTCGACCCCTCCAGAACCAGTGTTTCTTGACAATGGCGTTGAATCCGAAATCAAACGGATTCTCAATTCCAAAATAAAAAACGGAGAACCTTTTTATTTAATGTATTGGAAAGGTTTCGGACCAGATGAAAGGTCGTGGGAGAAGCATACAGATGTTCAAGCTCCGCGCTTAGTCAAGGCTTTCCATAAAAAATTCCCAACCAAACCTTACCTGCAGGAACCCTCCTTGAAGGAGGGTACTGTCAGGGTCCCAAAGAGGATTCCTGCTAAATGTCCTGTCCTGGCCAGTGTATTTACGAACAAGATTTTAAGGAACGGACAAGACTCCATGAAAGCAAACAATTGGAGATTGAGCTGGCAGCTCTGGAAATCCAAGATGTCTGCCAGCTCAAACTCTCCTTTAGCGTTCTAGTTCTGACTCTCATTGTAAGCCCAAATGGAATGTCAAGCACACGCAACATAACAATTGCGCACTTCACCTGTGGAGTTTGAGGAAGAAGCTGCGATATCCTAGTCCTCCGTCGTGTTAGTCAGATAAGGTAGGAAACGTCAGGAGCGTCGTTTTAGCTCATTCGGTGATCGATATAAACTCTGTCTCTCCTTCACGTAAGTCAACTAAGACAAGAGATTAGTGTCTCTCTATCGAGTCTGAGGAAAATCCGTTGCTGAGGCAAGAGTCTTCCAGTAGAGCCTGCGCACTATTCTGTTTCCTGAGAAAAGTGTTTCTCTCACGATTCAAAGTAGGGATACATTGAGTACTGGATTTGTGCGCATGACTCACAGTGAGCAGCGTCTCAGTTTTCAGTCTCTTGACGATCGTATGAATAAAACAGAACATAGAAAAAACTGGACATTAAAACTAGAGAGAGATAATTAAATTGTGCTTCTCTCTTTTAAAACGGAAAAGATCCAAAAATAAATGTGCATAAGAATTTTCATGATTTAATTAAATAATGACAGTAAAAGAATACTAGAAATTCATTACCTGTTTCTTGCTAATGCGATTCTATCTGTTCTTTCGAGTGGAGTCTTCATAGACATACGAGACAATTATTCAAAAGTTACTTCACTTACATGCTGAGCCTTCCTATTCGACAAAGAATTTCTTCAGACACACAAGTACCAAACTAAGAGAAAAGAAAAGGTTTAAAAACATAAAAGAAGATTGAATGTTATAAAGCTATATATTTAAGAACGTAACTGATTAAGCAATAAGCTGGAAAAAGCATAGAAGAGGGGTTTAAGCCGAAGACAGTGAGGGTATGTGATTAAAGTTAGAAATAGAATAAACAAGTGAGATAATAGAGAGTAAGAGAGAGAGTAGGATAACATATTTTTGCTATTCTTTTGCAGTTAACATTAAAAGCAGAAGGAAAATTCTGAGTGAGAAGAAAAGGAGAAATTCCTTCTAGACGAACCACCGTTTTGGCAGTCTCTTCTCTTCCCCAACCCCTTTCCCCCCTTTTGAATGTAACTGTACCATGACTGAATATTTCTTAAGTGCAGTGAGTTCTTAGGTGGGAATTGGGAACAGGCATCATTCTGCTCCTGTGCAATTTGGTTATCACCCCTGACACTTTGCCACCATAACCAATGGGATGTATATTAGACTGCTTTAAAACTTGTTTAGGAAATGACTCCCTCCAAACAGATTCACTTATCAGAGTGAAATGAGATTCAGAATCGGCTAACACCTTGACACATACATCATTCACATTTATAGAACATAGGGGTCTTCTCAGTCCTTGTGAATTAATGCCTCAAATGCCATTAGAACAGTCTATGTCCAAAATGGTGAGAATTTGATCTTCCTCGCAGGATGAAGATGCTTCTCCTCTGTTGACTCTACATTGTGCACCTTTCTAGATGGTCCGCTTCCACTGGACCTGCAAACCTTGGCAAAATGCCCTTTCTTAGAACACTAAGGGCATATTTTGTCCACAGCCGGGCACGATCTGGCATGATCTAGGTGACTGGTACTACCACATCTGTAGCACTCTAGTTTTTTCCTTGATGTACAGTTACTGTCTCTTTTATCTGACTTTACCTTGAATTCTTTTGTTTTCTTATATTTGAATTTGACTGCAAGGACACTCTGACTATTGTTATCAGTTAAAGACATTTGCTCCATGTACGGATTGGAGCTTTCTATCCTTGTGGCAATGTCTAATGCCTTTTGCAGGGTGAGATCCGGTTTGGATAGAAGCTCTTCCTGAACTTTTTTGTTGTTTGTTTTTTCAACTAACTGGTCCTTTATCATTTCCTCTTTGAATGCCTTATATTCACAAGAGGCAGCGAGAATGTGCAAAGCACAAATGTAACTTGAGGCAAATTCACCTTGCAGTTGGACTCTCTTGTAAAATTTGGGTCTTTCCAAGGTTCCATTTTTACAAGCCTTGAAACAAGTGTTAAGAGACTTGATGGCTGTGGCATACTCGTCTTCTACACCATCACATATGATGACCAGTTCTTTAGGAATATGTTTAAGAATGTTGTGGCCTTCTGTACCTAAACAATGTCTAAGAATGTCATATTTCTTTTTGCAAGTGAATGACTCTCCGTCAAAAGCCTCCAGATCAATTTCCAGGAAAGCTGGATTGGGCACAAATGGTGCAGGTGGGGGAATAGCCTGATGCATGATGTGATGGAATAGAGATAGCAAGGAAAACGCTTGTAAGGAGTGGAGAAAACGCAGTGCTCTTTAAATAGTTACAACTGTGGTATGATGAGCCAAACCAAATGAGCATAGATTTTGGAGTGAAATAGGCGTGCATGTCACCGTAGAAAATGCACGCAACCACGCAAAATGTGTGTGTCAATGACTTGTTGAGTGATGCTATCAAATGTGGAATATTTGCACGTTGAGTATGGTGTGCGGCTCACCCTGGTCAGCACAGAAATTCTAGGGTTAGCCCAAGACTTGTTTGCCTTAAAGTATGACTGGAAAATTTAACGTGAATTGTGGGGTGCAAATCACCGGACACTCTTGGACTGTTGGAAGGCCACTCGCATATGCCAATGAAGGGAACTTGAAGAAAAGTAGTTTACACAGTGTGCATATCACCGAGATCGGCACTTTTAGAAGAAACAGCCTGATTCCACAATGGCCGCCACGTTTGTGGCTTGTGCGTGCTGACGTAAGATAAGGAAATGGTGTGCCGATCACCGAGATCGGCACATCTTTGAGAAAATGCCTGGTTTAAATATGGCCACCATGCTTTGCACGCAAGCGTGGTGATGTAGGACGGTGTTGGTGTGCGGATCACCGTGAACCGCACAGACGAGGGATGCTGGGTAGCTAAACGTTGTTAGGAGTGACGCGGTGATGACGTGGGCAGCAGTGGCGTTGGGAATGGCTAGCACGAGCAGTTCGCAAAATCAAGAAAAGTACGGTACCTTTAGTTGGTGCCCTCGGTTGCACAATTACCCAGGAGACGGCGGTCTCAAAAGTTCAGGAACTGCAATGCAGACCGGAAAGCTGGATCGTCGTAGTGTTGCAGGATGTAGGAGCTCCTGCACGCATGCAAGTCCTGCTGACTGGCAACTCATTGCCAGTGTAAGGTTGTATGGATCCGAGGTGAGTTTCAAGTACTATTTTATTGGTAGTCAGCAGGACGACACCAACACCGACACAACACCTCCTTAAGGCCCTCCTCAACGGTTACAATTCCCTGATCTCGAACCCTACACTCCCAACCTTCCATGCATTCTCTTGGCATGCGGAACCTCAGGACGCCCAGAGAATGTACGGAAGATCCAATATGTACCCAGAGCAGGTCTGGCATGTTCACCCATCAGACTGACTGACAGTGCAGGGCATGAAGCGCATTGGACAGTCTCCATGAGGCTTCCAGTAACCTTCACACTGACTGGTCAATGTGCCACATCTGTGTGCACAGGCCTGGGAAAAAGTTGCTTCTGCAACAGCCTGAAACCCAGCTTCTCACCAGCAACAGAGGAGCAGAGGAGGAGGCGGAGGCAACAATGGCAACGACATGCAGATGAGTAAGTGTTCTTTGGATAGAGGACACCCAGGTCTGTACACTGTTGCTCCCAGCCTTGCTCCCTCACATCAATCATCATCAAGTTTTGTCTGTCAGTACTGCATTTGAATAGACCAAGTCAGTCACACTGACTGAGGGAGAGCAAACCATAAAATGAGTTGAATTAAAAAGTTCTATTGTTAACCCTTCATTTCCGTTTCAAGAATCTGAGAGAACCATTCAACTGCTCATGCACTGATGTGCTGTGGAGGTTGGAAGATGTATGATGGGAGACGTCTGTTCCTTTTGGCTAGTGAGAGTCTTTCAGCTGCTGGAGCTACTCTGCCCTCGCTGGATGATGGGGAGGCTAGGGCTGTGTTGCTTATCCTGGGGTCTAGGGCCCAGGAAACAGCCTAAACCACACAGTCTGTACAACGCGTGGCTGAACAATGCAGGCATAACCACGGACGTCTAAATCATGCATATGCCTTTACCATGCTTATGCATGGTTTAGACGTCCGTGGTAGTTAACGCTTTAGTCTGCGGGTCGGAAGTGAGCTGGTGAGTATGCTTTGTTTTTAGGTTGGGGGACTAAGGGGGTTGGGGGTAGTTTTGTGGGCAGGGGGTGGTTTGTGGATAGTTTTGTGGGTTGGGGTGGTCGGGGGTAGTTTAGTGGGCTGGGGGTAGGTTGGAGGTAGTTTTCTGGGCTTTGTTTTTCGGGTGGTGGGCTGGGGGGTAAGGGTACTTTTGTGGGCTGGGGGGTGGGTCAGGTGTAGTTTAGGGCTCAGGGCCCGGGGCTGGGATGTTTTCTAAATATGGGGTCAAGGATTTAGGGTTTAGGGCGGGGTGTATTTTTTAGGTCTGGGGTTAAGGATTTAGGGCTCAGGGCAGGGGGGGTTAGGGCTCAGGGCACAGGGGGGCTGGGGTGTTTTTAGGCCTGGGATGGGATTTGTTTCTAGGGCTGGGGTTCGCTTTTAGGAGTTAGGGGAGGGTGTTGGGCTGTTTTTAGGGCTGGGGTCAGGGTAGAACTTGGGGCAGGTGATTGGGTTCTAGGACTCAGGGCGGGTGCTATGGTATAATCTTGACCACGCATATGATTTTAACAATTATGCCATTACAACTAAATTTGTGGTAAAGGCTTGTGTGGTAAAAGCATGTGTGGTTAAGACGCTGTCATTATTAAGACCGCGTTGTTGAGGCATGCGTGGTTCGGGAATTCGTGGTTCCGACATACTACCCTAGGGCCCAGGTCTACAAGGTTTAGTTTTCTAACCCACGCGGTCAAGGACTTAGTTCACTGCACCGTCATTCAGTAAGGAGTCCTGATTACTGTAGCCTCACACAACTCACCGAACATTCCTGCCGGTGTGGTCTCTTTGCTTTCTGGGTTTGTAACAGTCCCGTAAAAGGGTTCAGGGATGAAGTGGTAATTCGAAACCAATTTTGTTCTTAGATTAGCACACTGAAAATTGTACTAAGAAAAGACACTAAGGGCCATATTATCAAGAACAGCGCAAACATTATCGCTGCTTTACCGGCAGGAAACTGCCACTAAAGCGGCGATAAGGGGCTTGATAATATGCCCTAGAGAATTCCAATAGAAGCCCAGGTTCTGGTGTCAAGGACATCAAACCTGTGCTTCTATTGGAATTCTCTATGGCATATTATCAAGCCCCTTATCGCCGCTTTAGGGGCAGTTTCCTGCCGGTAAAGCGGGGATAATGTTTGCGCCGTTCTTGATAATATGGCCCTATATATTTAAATCTATAAATTCCAACAGCTTCACCCTTTTGCTTGGTACGTAAATAGTGACCGCACAGAGAATAATTAAAACAGCACTTATGCATGTTGCAAGCAGCAAGAATAATATGAACAGTTGCACCATGTTTAGAACGTTCTTACCAGCCTATCATCCAGAAGCTACTTATATGTGCTATACTACGAGAGATGGAATAGCTAGCTTGCCTATGGAATTTCTTGTGGCCCAGTGCACTGCATACATGTTCACATCAGATCAGCTGTGTTTATCAGGCTTCAGATAAGAGAAATTGTTCCTTCAGAAGGAAAACAGCTGGGCTCAGATCCGCTTATCTATGGATCAATTCTTGGCATAAGAGTGGATTCTCTGGTAGGACCTCTCATGATAACTTGGTGCAAAGGCTGTGAGAAGTTGGCCTGGTATATGCTGTACACTAATTAAAGTGGGCACCTTGCACCAGTCCAAACGACCCTTATTGATGATTAGGTCAAAGACAACCTTTAAAGAAAGCTATCCTAGTGGTATCTTTGGAGAGCAGCCTTCAGGCTAAGTCTCGAAGGAATGTAAAGCAGCTTGTTTTTACCAGATTAGAACCTCCTGAATAACCAAATGAAAGGAGAACCACACAAGAGATATATAAAATATATGTATTTATTACTAAAGACTCTCTACTACCCTCTTTATGAGATTAGAGCACAAAGCACACAATATTGAATCACTAGAATGACAGTAAATAGCACAATACACAGTGGGCTCCAGGGGGAGACCAAACCATATACTAAGAAAGTGGTATAACAACCACAACTTAAATAGACACAGTGCCTAGAGCACGTAGAATCGCTGGGACCCCAAGGAACCACCCAAAGTAGTGACACAGGGGACCCACGGAGGACGGGTGCAGTGTGAGAACACAGACGCGAGCTCCGTACAACTCTATGGGAAAGTCGCGGTTGGAAAATTAAAGATTAAGGACACTTCGGAGAGGACTTCAAGCAAACCCTTTGGAACATAGAAGGTTCTAAGGCCAGCACCCTTGTGAGTACCAGAGTACCCATGTTACCTATCCCAGGGGAGCCGGGTGCATAGGTGTCAAGTGATGTCGGAAACCTTCGTCGTTTTCAATGGCGTGACTCAAAGAAGTGCTGCTGCCGCGAAGATGAAAAGTGTCCGGTGGAATCCAAGCCTGGATCCAAGGTGAGAATAACCTGAAAGCAGAGGGGACAGAGTCTGGGTCACTTCAGGGTGACCAGGGGCTCGGTAGACGAATGCCCACCGATGTCGGATGCTTCAGGTGAGATGACGGGGAGCTCGACTCTGCACACACGGGTACCAGGAGACGACGATGACAACCAAAGTCTGGAGGTGAGCTTTCCCACAAAGGATGTCGAATGCTGAGGGGTCAGTGTCCGGATTGAACACCAACAAGCCTTGGCAAATGCAACCCATGCGAGCAGAGGAAAGCAGGCCCGGTGTGGACCAGCAATGTCCAGGAGACTCTCCAAGCTATGGAAAGTCAGGGCACATCTGGAGCAACCAGGAAAGCCCAAGAGAAGTCAAAGTTACCTTCACAGGGACCCACAGGCCAACGGACCAGGTATCATGAAGGGACCTTGAGCTGAATCATAAAATACCAGCCCACGGAACACTCGTGGAGAATATGCCAGAAATCTTCAGTGCAGTTACTGCTCGGGGTTAGGACTACACATAGCCCAAAGCACAGCCTCACGGATCACCAAAAAGCATATGCTGCTGCAAAAGTACACGGTGCACAGGGGTTCAGGTTGTACGGGCCCTACAAGGGATACTGGTCTCAGAATTGCTGAGAGGGCAGATCGACCTCAGGGACACTCAGGAACCCACATCCTGTGTTGCAGAAATCTTTGGAGTCCTCAGGAGCTTGAGAGATGCAAACTGGTCAGATGCATTAAAGGTGCCTGCAGCGCAGGGAGTAACTCCTTTACTCCAAGGGAAATTCTTCAGTCATCCAGCGTAGTGTAGCTCATCAAACTACTTGGTTTCTGCTTGCAGAGTTTAGTCCAGGTAAAATCTAAAGTCCTGCAGTCAGGGTTCCTACTTTATACCCAAGGAAGGGGTGGGACAAATTCTGGGGACCCACCTATGGGAGGGTCAGGACAGAGGGCTGGCTACACCCATGTCCTTTGTCCAGTTTCGTGCCTGAGCAGGAGCAAATGGCTCCTGCAACTGGTTTGAACTGGGCTATGCACAGGGACACCAAATGTGCCCCCAGTGCAGACTTCAAACACTCTCAGAGTGCACCCACCCAGCCCCAATACACTAAATCCTGTCTGGGAGGTGGTCACACCTCCCTGTGACAGGAAACCTATTGTCAAACCTTCCCCTGTTCGAGCTTGGCTCAGCAGCAGTAGGGCAGACTCGTGTCTGTGGCTGGCAGCATCCATTTTGTGATGCCCAGGTCGAGAAAGCTGGTACCGGGTGTACCGGTGTGTCGCATATGTTCCTTTAGGAGGGTGGATTCATACCTCCCCTGCCAGTTACTGGCGGGGAGGTATGATTCCAAGGTGTTTGACACCAAACACAACATGTTTCTGTGCAGCCGTTTTAAAGGTAGCATTTACTGCGAGGTTATAATGCACTTAAATATATATGGTTGGCTGCATCACAAACAACCCAGGAGAATAGGTTCTGAAGGCTGCAGAGGGGCTCTGCTCATGCATGGGCACCCTCTCACATAAAACCCAGCACCCTGCCTTCAGGATTGATAAGGCCTGCCATAGGGGTGACCAATAGGTTTATATGTCCAGTGATATAGGATAGATATAGTGAAACTATATCTAACTAAGGGGTGCATGCACCACCTTACACAGGCTGCAGTAGCAGACCTGTGGTGTCAGTTTGAATGGTCTCTCAGGGGTGGCATAATACATGCTGCAGCCCCTGGGAGGCCTCTGGGGTACCTATGCCCTGGGTACATAGTATACCATATACTAGGGACTTATAAGGGTACCCCAGAATCCAATCTGGAGTGTACCTAAAGTACATGCAAGCAATTTAGAGGAGAAAGCAGCTTGACTGGGGTCCTGGATAACAGGATCCCAGTCAGTCTAAGTCGAAAACAGTGAAACATCAGCAAAAAGTGGGGGTAACTATGAGAAGCAGATCCTACTCTCCTACAAAGGCTACTCAAATTTAGTAGTCAATTCAAGGGGTTTATATAAGATTGACCACTGACTTTTAGCCTACATTGCAAAATCCAGTAGATGTAACCTGCAGGATGAAAATACGTCAACTCATACTACATGTTTATCTTACATGTCTACTATCAAACCTTGAAACATAGATATTGCATAATTTGTGGCAGACTTTTGTTGACTGGTGTTATTACTAATAATTGTTTAGATGGAATTACACTTTAACAAGTTCTGCAAAAGATAATGACATGCTGAATGTGGGTCAAAGGTAGACAGGGTAAAATAACATTTAAAAAATGGAGTTTGACATAAGAGTGCACGACAACTGATGGTAGTGCGATTTGTACCCTCGACAAAGTGCCCATGGAACCTTTTGACAAAATCCATTCAGTACTGCAGAAGTGGGGTCCTCTGTCTCTCTATGATTGTTTTCCAAGCTGGTGCACCGCCTATGCTGTGTGTCGGAGCACCTGTGTTGCGTAGATGGTCTCCTCCAATTAAATCATTGGTCATTAAATGGTGATTGCACTTAATATTAAGGCTTCCTAGATGAGGTCTCCTGATTTTCCTCAACCTTGCAACTACATCTGCACCTGAGCCCTGGAGTTCCAGAACCTATCTTTCATGAATGTGGAATCCAGCAGGGGGCATATTATCAAGGAAACGCGATAAGAATCGCATTTCCCGCTTTGCGCGATTCTTGTTAACGTCACGTATCGCAGGATTTAATCGCCGAGATATCGCGTTATTATCAACGCATATCTCCACGGCGATTAAATCCTGCGATAGCGGCGTGAAACAGACTCGCGCAAAGCGGGTAAATGCGATTTATATCGCGTTTCCTTGATAATATGCCCCGTTGCCTCAGCCGTACAATCCACCTGCCATTATAAGTATGGCTTAGTCGGTTTCGAACTAGGCGTTACAAACCCGCGATAACCGCTGTTAGCGTGGTTTATTTTATCGCATCGCGGGTTTGCTGGAAGGTTGCTAATATTGCGCTGCCGTGTCAGCGCTGATTTCCATGGAGAAGTGGTAAGGTACGCCCACTTTGCATGTCATTAGCGATATTCATCGCTGACATGCAAAGTGGAGTGGAAAGGGCTGCTAACTCAAGGAAACACGCGTTAGCGTGTCCTTGATAATTGAGCAGAAAAGAAATCGCCGCTTTTCGGCCGAAAACGGCCGCTAAAGCGCCGGAATTCGGCTTGATACTATGCCCCCAGATCTTGTGTCCAGTAACACCATTTGAGTAACAGACCCTGTGCAGTGTGTAGGTTAGAGACTGAGAGGAACTGAGTAGTTTGCATCCCATAAGCCAGCTATTATTCACCCTCAATCTTCTCTCCAGTAGAAAGCCTTAGAATGTGTTTGTGAATTGCTACCTGCTCTAGTTGAATGCAAAGTTAGAATTTAGAGGTGGCACACTCATCAAGTCAGCACTGTCTTCCATACAGTGTGTCCAGTTTCAGTTACTAACTGCCTGGAATAAATAAAGGTGTTAAGCAGACACAGACTGCAAGAATAAACTGGGTTGGGAGACCTGTGCACTGAGGAAGTGACTCTGGGTTTAGACTGACCCTGACACTCAATAGCTCACTGTCAAGGCCCAGGAAGGAGGAGCCAGGGGACCCCATCCCTCAATTGACCCCTGTCATGGGTTTCCTATTCAGGCCTCTCACCCCCGGTGCACTTGTGTTAGCCCCTTTAGCTCAGAACTTTATCAACAGTTGATTCCTGAACTGCAACCTTTTTGAACCACTGCCTTTGTGGTAAAGCACATCAGGGCCCGCATAGAGCCCCAATTTTAGAATGTATATTTTAGCTTGGCAGCTCTTCTGATGGTGACTTTTTACCATAATTTTACACTCATGCGATAATGTACTTAGAAAACACTGTACATGAGGCCTATTTCTTCAATTCCTTGTAAGCACTGCTGCCATGCAGTCTGTACACTGTGTCCAAGACTCGGCACGCAGAACGCGATGCCCTTATATCATGAATGTTGTTAGATTTGGGGGTCTCTAGTTGGCAGAGGTATGTACCTTTGTCCAAATAGGGACCCTTGACGTCTAGTCAGGGTAAGGGGGTACACTCCTAAAATAACCCCTGCTCACCCCCTTGGTAGCTTGGCACGAGCAGACAGGCTTATCTCAGAGGCAGCGTGTAAAGCATTTGTGAACACATACAGTAACCCAGTGACAACACTACAGATGGACACCACACAAGTTGTAGTATAAAAATAAGTATTTTTATATAGACTTAACACAAGACTACAAATGCCAAAAATCCACAATACTGTACTTAAAAATGGTAGAATTAGCTTAGTTCTCTTAAGATGTAAAATGCGACACTTTGAGTTCGATGTACCTTAGGATGCGTAACACTATACAACTAAAGTGTTGCAGGGAAGGTGATGCGTCGGTTCCTTACACGCAAGAACAGTGATGCGTCGGGTCCCTACTGATGCGTAGGGGATGCGTCTGTTCTTCTCTGCGAGGGGAGGTGATGCATTGGTTTCTTACTGCGCTTCCGTGGTGATGCGGCCCGCAACGCCGTGATGCGATGAAGATCCGGTGCAATGAAACAAAGATGGCGTCTTCTCTTGGATGCAACACGATGCGTGCACGCCCGACGGCCGTGTGGCGACTCAACGATTCTTCTGAGCCGCGACAGGCCCTGCAACACGCTTCCCGGTGATGCGGCGGCGTCTGATGCGACGTCGATCCTCTTCTCCGGCGATGCGAGGCGCTTCGGCAACGGTGCGACAGCTTGCAGCGGCGACACGCTTACCCAGCGATGCGACGACAGTGGCTGCGACTGAGACACGCTTCTCCGATGATGCAGCAGCATCTGGTGCGGCGTCGATCCTCTTCTCCGGCGATGCGAGGCGCTTTCGCGTTGTGAAGCGACTGTGGCAGTTCGGCGACATGCTTCTCCTTCGTGAGTCGCGCTTCCAGCTCCTTGCGACGCGCAGTCCCTCAGAAAGCCCAACACAAATGCAGGCACTTCCAAAGAACTCTTGGGGAGCTGGTGGGTGAAGTCTGTTGTCCCTGAGACTTCAGCAGGAGGCAAGCTCTTTCTCAAGCCCTTGGAGATCCTTCACAAGTTGATGAAAGTACACACAAAGTTCCTCTCTCCTTTCTTTGGCAGTCAGGCAACCACTGCAGGCCAATCCCCCAAGCAGCACTTCAGCTTAGGGATAGTCTCTCCTCAGTCTCTCTGGTTCCTCTCCTCAGCAAAGGTTTCTTCTTGTTTCCCAAAAGTGATCTAAAGTTCTGGGGTCTGGGTCCCCTCTTTTATACTCATTTTCTCTTTGTTCTCTGAAGGCAGAGAGGCCTTTGCCTAGTCCAAACCAGTTCTTACTAGTCCTGGAGCACTTTGTTGACAAGACTCCTTCTTTCCTTTCACAGTGCAGGCCAGGGACATCAGACGCACCACAGGAGGTGGAGCCAGCATTGTGGAGGGAAGGCACAGCCCTATTCAGGTCCCAGGTGCAACTCCTCCCTCCCATCTGCATGCAGATCTCTCTATTCAGCCCTGTGTGACTCACCCTGTCTCCTGGAATCCCCCAGCCCCTGTCACTCAAACTCCAGACAAGGAATACACAACCTAGCAGAGGCAGGCTTGGATGGTAAGACAAGAAAATACCTACTTTCTCAAAGTGGTATTTTCAAACACAGAATGTTAAAACCAACTTCACTAAAAGATGCATTTTATCATTCTGAGTTCAGGCATACTAAACTCGAATTTCTACCTAGTTCCCTGAGTCAGATAGGATTATAAGATGTAATAATCAAACTGCCTATTCTGGTCTATGGGGAAGAGGTAGCCTTGCAATAGTGAAAAACGAAAATGGCTGTAATTCACTATTAGGACATGCCACACACATCAGGGCTTGTCCTTGGGCCTACCATAGGGGTGACTAATATGCAGAAAAGGGAAGGTTTAGGGACTGGTAAGTGGGTGCACTTGCCCAGTCAACATGGCAGTACCAGACTGCACACAGGCTCTGCAATGGCAGACCTGAGACACACTTTTACAGGCTGCTTCTGTGGGTGGCACAACCAGTGCTGCAAGCCCACCAGCAGCATTTGATTTACAAGCCCCGGGCACACTCAGTGCACTATACTAGGGTCTGACAAGTAAACCAAACCAGCCAATTATGGAGTCACTAATCCATACATCAATTTACAATAGGGAGAGCATATGCACTTTAGCACTGATCAGCAGTGGTAAAAGTGCCCAGAGTCATAAAACCAACAAAAACAGGTCAGACAAAATACAGGAGGAAGGCAAAAAGTTCAGGGATGACCCTGCAAAAAGGGCCAAGTCCAACACAACCCCCTTCCAGCCAAAACGCAGGGGAGACCAATCACTTCCCTGATGGGCTTCTCTGCTTTGGGCGATAGAACATGGACCCTGGCCCACAACAGCAGGGGCATATTCCAGTTCTACGCCAATCTGAACCCATTTCAATTCCTCTGTCCATACTCTCAGGGCCCACCATGCTAACCCATGGGGAACCCTTCTCCTCACCTGTGGACACCATCTGTGCAGCACCTAACCTTAGCTTGCTCACAGGTGTGTCCCAACAGACAGACAGCAAGCCACAGTGGCCACTGACAGTAGTCAGTGATGAGACCCAGGCCTTATGCCTCTCAGGGCTTTCAAACCTCTGTGGCGTCAGATAGTGGGGGGCAGTAGCCCCAGGTGCTTGGCACCCTTTGTCCACTCTCCCTCCTGTCAGGTCAGGTATGACATCCTGACACTGACCCACCAGCCCCAGGCCTGTACCCAGCGGCTGGACAAGAGACTGGGGTGGGCTCTCCCACACCCGGTCCTCCTCCTTGGGGCTCTGTACCCTCCCACCTGGAGCGGTACCCCCTTCCAGAATTGTCAGGGTGCCTGTAGCAGGTGTCCTGCACAATTCGCCCACCAGTTCAGGGGTTCTATCCTGCAACTGGGCTTCCAGGTCAGGGGGGACACCCTGAACCTGGCCCTCCAACCAAGGGTCTAAACCCTCCAGTTGAACCGGGGTCAAAGGCGAGGACTCCCTCCCTCTGAACCCCCTTCCAGAGTGCTGTACCCTCCCACCTGCAGTGGTACACCTATAAGACCAACCGGTCAGGACACTGTTTACAGTCGTCCCTCCCTCCAGGTCAGAAAACACCTGAACCTGGCTCTCCAACCCAGGGTCTGTACCCGGTGGTTGAACACTTGCCTGGCGCACCAGGACTTCCTTGGGAGCACGCATGCCCCCCCCTGAGGGTAACACATAACTCATGTGTTGTGTGATAGTCTGCCTGGCGCAGATCTCCCAACCCCTGTCCATCTGACAGTGCGCGAAGATCCACCAGGACAGAAGTGGTGTCACCATGGTCATTCACTGGTGACATAGCCCTTCTGACTGGCCCCTGACCCACTGGTTCTTCCACTGGGGACTCTTTACCCCTCTCACCCCTCAGTCTGGACTTCTGCACCCTCCACTTAGGAGTGGTACTGCCAGACACCAGAACTGAGGGAGGCCTGCTTACAGACACTCCCAGTTCACCAGACACTAGGGTATCCCCCTGAACGGGCGGCCCATCAGGACAGCCTAGGCTCCCTACCTGGTGTTCCCTTAAAGAACCATCCAGGCCCTGAGACTGGGTTTCGGGCACCTTGGGACACGCAGCCCCACACTCACTCCTTCTCCACTGAGACAGAACGTGAGTCTCTACACCCCTCCCACTACACTGGGACCTAGCTGGGCTACACTGAACCTCTTCCCCCACTCTGGGCTGGAAGATACCTGAGCCACTCCTCTGAGGGTCACTCCCCAATGTCTCTCCAGACCCTCTGGAATCCACCAAAAGGTCTGCCTCCAATGTGAGCTCCCTGGGGTCAGAGAACTCACTCTCCAACAGGTGTTGGCATAGCTCTGGAAAACAGGGACTTACAATATGCTCTCCCACAATTGGATCACACAGCCCCCACAGGGGTTAACCAAACTATCCTTCACCTCACCATCCAGTGCCTCGCACACGTACTCCACACCACTCTCTTGAGATTGGCAAGACAGTATCTGACTGTCTCTGTCACTCAACCCACAATCTTCTGGGCGGTCTTCACACTCACATACCAGGACTTCTACCTTGGGGGAACCCCTCTCCCTGCACCTCTCATCTAGAGTCAGTAGAGTGTCCCTCCCACCACTAGGACCATGAACCCCTGCGTCAGTTTCCCCATTCTCCTCAGGGTCACTGCGCACCACTGGAGCTACCTCATGTCCTTGAACCTCCTGGTGTATGTTAACCCCCTCCTTCAAGTTAGGCGCCACATCTCTGGGTGTATCTACTGCTCCCTCAGCACAAGATACCTCAATTTTGCTGCCACCATCTGAGCTGGACTCCACCTCCAACCCAGCCAAGCTCACTTCCTGAGCTACACACTTTTCTTTTCAGCTAAGGCTCAATCCATCTCCTCGCACTCCCGGTCTAGCTGCCTCAGCCTCCGGTCACAAGCACGAATCTGATTCCTCTCTTCACGGGCCAATCTTTCCCAAAATGTTTCCTCCTCAGGGTCACTGCCCTCTTGGTATTCTGGCTGGGGATCCTCCCCTCAGATTCCTCCTCAGAGTCGTCTGCTAGTGTTGCTTCCCAGCGTAGCACCTCATAGCTATACAGGGCTGCCTCAAGATCCTGCCTTGTGGATCTCCTCTTCACAGGCAGCCCCCTCTCCTTGCAAAATACTTTTAGCTCCCCTATCTTGTAGATGTACAGGTGAGAAAAGTTGACTTCCATTTTGACAACAGGTGCAACAACTAATCAGAGTTCCAACAACCAAATTCTGAAGGGAAACAGGAAAAAATAGTACGTGGTTGTGTTTGGTCTGCACTCACTAGTAGTGTTCACCAATCACTGTATATGAGTCACAAATGCAAGTCCAGAATCCTCACCGCTGACCACCAATGTTAGATTTGGGGGTCTCTAGTTGGCAGAAGTTGGTACCTTTGTCCAAATAGGGACCCTTGCGTCTAGTCAGGGTAAGGGGGTACACTCCTAAAATAACCCCTGCTCACCCCCTTGGTAGCTTGGCACGAGCAGACAGGCTTATCTCAGAGGTAGTGTGTAAAGCATTTGTGAAAACATACAGTAACCCAGTATCAACACTACAGATGGACACCACACAATTTGTAGTATAAAAATAATTATTTTTATATAGACTTAACACAAGACTACAAACGACAAAAATCCACAATACTGTACTTAAAAATGGTAGAATTAGCTTAGTTCTCTTAAGATGTAAAATGTGACACTTTGAGTTCAATGTACCTTAGGATGCGTAACGCTATACAACGAAAGTGTTGCAGGGAAGGTGATGCGTCAGTTCCTTACACGCAAGACGGTGATGCGTCGGGTCCCTACTGATGCGTAGGGGATGCGTTGGTTCTTCTCTGCGAGGGGAGGTGATGCGTCGGTTTCTTACTGTGCTTCCGTGGCGATGCGGCCCGCAACGCCGTGATGCGATGAAGATCCGGTGCAATGAAACAAAGATGGTGTCTTCTTTTGGATGCGACACGATGCGTGCACGCCCGACGGCCGTGCGGCGACTCAACGATTCTTCTGAGCCGCAACAGGCCCTGCGACACGCTTCCCGGTGATGCGGCTGCGTCTGATGCTACGTCGATCCTCTTCTCCGACGATGCGAGGCGCTTCGGCAACGATGCGACAGCTTGCAGCGGTGACATGCTTTCCCAGCGATGCGACAACAGCGGTTGCGGCTGCGACACGCTTCTCCGATGATGCGGCGGCGTCTGGTGTGACGTCGATCCTCTTCTCCGGCGATGCGAGGCGCTTTCGCGTTGTGAAGCGACTGCGGCAGTTTGGCGACACGCTTCTCCTTCGTGAGTCGCGCTTCCAGCTCCTTGCGACACGCAGTCCCTCAGAAAGCCCAACACAACTGCAGGCACTTCCAAAGAACTCTTGGGGAGCTGGTGGGTGAAGTCTGTTGTCCCTGAGACTTCAGCAGGAGGCAAGCTCTTTCTCAAGCCCTTGGAGATCCTTCACAAGTTGATGAAAGTACACACAAAGTTCCTCTCTCCTTTCTTTGGCAGTCAGGCAACCACTGCAGGCCAATCCCCCAAGCAGCACTTCAGCTTAGGGATAGTCTCTCCTCAGTCTCTCTGGTTCCTCTCCTTAGCAAAGGTTTCTTCTTGTTTCCCAAAAGTGATCTAAAGTTCTGTGGTCTGGGTCCCCTCTTTTATACTCATTTTCTCTTTGTTCTCTGAAGGCAGAGAGGCCTTTGCCTAGTCCAAACCAGTTCTGGTCAGTCCTGGAGCACTTTGTTGACAAGACCCCTTCTTTCCGTTCACAGTGCAGGCCAGGGACATCAGACGCACCACAGGAGGTGGAGCCAGCATTGTGGAGGGAAGGCACAGCCCTATTCAGGTCCCAGGTGCAACTCCTCCCTCCCATCTGCATGCAGATCTCTCTATTCAGCCGTGTGCTGACTCACCCTGTCTCCTGGAATCCCCCAGCCCCTGTCACTCAAACTCCAGACAAGGAATACACAACCTAGCAGAGGCAGGCTTGGATGGTTAGACAAGAAAATACCTACTTTCTAAAAGTGGTATTTTCAAACACAGAATGTTAAAATCAACTTCACTAAAAGATGCATTTTATCATTCTGAGTTCAGGCATACTAAACTCGAATTTCTACCTAGTTCCCTGAGTCAGTTAGGATTATAAGATGTAATAATCAAACTGCCCATTCTGGCCTATGGGGAACAGGTAGCCTTGCAATAGTGAAAAACGAAAATGGCTGTAATTCACTATTGGGACATGCCACACACATCAGGGCTTGTCCTACCTTTTACCTACAATGCACCCTGCCCTTGGGCCTTCCATAGGGGTGACTAATATGCAGAAAAGGGAAGGTTTAGGAACTGGCAAGTGGGTGCACTTGCCCAGTCAACATGGCAGTACCAGACTGCACACAGGCTCTGCAATGGCAGACCTGAGACACACTTTTACAGGCTGCTTCTGTGGGTGGCACAACCAATGCTGCAGGCCCACCAGCAGCATTTGATTTACAAGCCCCGGGCACACTCAGTGCACTATACTAGGGTCTGACAAGTAAACCAAACCAGCCAATTATGGAGTCACTAATCCATACATCAATTTACAATAGGGAGAGCATATGCACTTTAGCACTGATCAGCAGTGGTAAAAGTGCCCAGAGTCATAAAACCAACAAAAACAGGTCAGACAAAATACAGGAGGAAGGCAAAAAGTTCAGGGATGACCCTGCAAAAAGGGCCAAGTCCAACAAATGTCAGTTGGAGATAGCTCAGTTGCCACAGACATATCATCGCATTGACTCTGCACCTCTGACACAGTGCGATATGAACAATGCTTTCATTATAAAACTGCCTCTGCGCTACATTCGGCAGAGAAGCACTTCTGCTGGGTTTATCCTGGAGCGTGGTGCACTGTGACCAAGATGGAACCCTGCTGACTCTGACTTCTGTCCTGCAAGGGATGATAACCTGCACTACACCAGACCAGCTCCCTGGCTTTCTGGCACATCATACCCAGGTATGGGGGGTTAGGCTATCCCAATTGATCTGGCAGAGGGTACTTCCACTATTCTCTCAATAGTGTAGGTAGAAGCAGATAGGAGGGCACCAACACAGTAACATTAACATGATTTAACTGTTTATATTTTTCACCATTCTTATAATGCTGGTTACCATGCTGTGTTTCATCTGCCTAATAATTGCAGCTCATGCTTTTTATATAAGAAGAAGATTACTGCAATAAATGTTTGAAAAGACATTTCCGTATCTTTCTTGTGTCTTGCCTTGGGTATGCAAAGTGACAACGAAAGGGTAGATCTGTTTCCACAATTTCCTTTGGAATACGAGTAGTAATGTTTGAGGTTGCAGATACCATCTGGTTCCCTGGTAAGTTTACGGGTTCAGATGGGGCACTGTGAGCTAACTAAGAATTGTGTCAACATTTGCTGATGGTATAGATGGACTAAGTACCTGTATCCTGAATTTTATGTTGACCTGATACACCATCCTACTTAATTCGTTGGAACCGTGCAACAACTTGGCGATTATGTCCTCCATTCCTCTGGACCCTTCAAAGGGAGAAGGAGGATATATCGGTGACATTCAAAGAATTCAAAGACATAAAAATACTGCTAAGAATGACTTAGAACTTTTGAAAGCAATCTGTAAATAGTCAAGACCCAGCCAGTGACAGGAAATCCCTAGGAAGAAATATTCTGATTAGAGTGTAGTTGACATTCAAGGAGGAAGGGAACTTTTCTCGGACTCAGGCCTTCCAAAACAACTCCTCACTGATGGTTAATTTATCACTCTCCAAAAACATAAATGTGCATGTATTCACCATTTCCAGGGTAGTCAATTCCAAGACTCGTTTTCAGACTCATAGATATGAAGCTCCTGAACAATTTTGAAGAACCTGAAGAAGCAACACAGGAAGCATTTGGCAGAATAATGGAGTTGTACCAGAGTCAAAAAGTGACCTGCATGGAGCTGGGTAAAGGTCTGGACTAGAAAGAAGAAGATCTGATCTCGCCTTGGGCTAACCATACTCAAGTTTGTCTATAAATGTTATAGCCGCTGGCCAGGAGGTGCCCACTGAGGAGGATGAGCAGTGAGCAAACCTCTGGTGGAGCAGAAAGGTTTGCTGTGTCTCATTGCGCAGTAACTGAGAAGTGAAGTTTCTGCGGAAAAAAGTAGCGGAGGCTCACAGGACAGGACTAGTGGGTCAGGCCTGCATCATAGTGATTAGGCTTAGTAGTATAGTTAAGTTAGCAGCCATTTTGAAGGTACTGGTGGGCCCACTCTGGCTGGTATGATTCATACCCTGACAGAAACAATCTGCTTCTGAAAGAATGGTGCAGCAGGACTCTAGGGGGCATATTATCAAGGGCTGGCGATAACATTATCGCCGCTTTACCGTCCATTTTCGGGCGAAAAGCGGCGATAATTCTATCGCTTTATTAACAAGGACACGCTAGCGTGTGTTTCCTTGCCTTAGCGCCCGGTTTCCTATTGCCTCGCCTTGCATCGCTAATGAGATGCAAGGTAGGCGTGCCCCTTACAACTACATTATAAAATATCGCTGACGGTGCTTCGCTGTATTTACAACGAAGCCCCGTCCGGTTTAGCGCTGATTATTTTCGCGATAACTGGGCCTTAACACTGGAATTTAACGTCTGTTAAATTCCAGACTAAGGCATACCTAACATGGGAGGTGGATTGTGTGGCTAAGACCACAGGCCCTATAATCAAGGATATCGCCGTTTTCTATGGAACATTGCTGGAAAACCAGCGTTGTTCCATTGAAAACGGCGATATCCCCGCTATCGCTGGAATTTTTATCGCCTCGGTGATACGCGTTGTTAATAACGCGCTAACCGGGCGATAAATTCCAGCGATAGACGGCGATAAATAAAAAAGCGCTAAGCGCGCTTTGCGATATTTATCGCCGTCTATTGATAATATGCCCCTAGGTTTAGAAGCACTGGTCGAGCCAAATGGTCTCGCCTCTGTGAGAGCTATTGATTTCATTTATTTTAGCTGTGTTGTACAGCCATGTGGTTGTAAAACATGTTTAAAATTGTTTTAAAATGTGCTAAGAAACGGCCGTTATTGTCTTGGTCAATATTAATTTTACAGCAAACAAATGATGGACGGAATGCTGACAATGCAAACATTCTCCCTCAGTCTGAAGATCTGGGTTAAATCCATCGTTCTTTTGCCCACTACGCCACCCCAGTTTGGATCCAGCCATATGCAAATCAGTCTTGACCCTGTGCCCCATGGGAACAGTCCAGACCGAACTGCCAGGCCACGTTCTCCCTGGACTGGAAACAAGCATCCTGGGACCGGTTTCAGGGTATGTCACCCTTCTTCAGCCAGGCTAGCTTGAATCCAGTGGCACAGTGAGCAAGGGACCCACGTCTGGGCATACCCATCCCACTTAGGGCGAAAAGTGTTACAGCAAACAAATGATAGACGGAATGCTGACAATGCAAACATTCTCCCCCAGTCAAAAGATCTGGGTTAAATCCATTGTTCTTTTGCCCACTATGCCACCCCAGTTTAGACCCAGCCATATGCAATTCAGTCTTGAACTTGTGCCTCATGGGAACAGTCCAGACCGAACTGCCAGGCCAGGTCCTCCCTGGACTGGAAACAAGCATCCTGGGACCGGTTTCAGGGTATGTCACCCTTCTTCAGCCAGGCTAGCTTGAATCCAGTGGAACAGTGAGCAAGGGACACACGTTTGGGCATACCCATCCCACTTGGGGCGAAAAGTGTTATAGCAAACAAATGATGGACGGAATGCTGACAATGCAAACATTCACCCCCATTCAAAAGATTTGGGTTAAATCGATCGTTCTTTTGCCCACTACGCCACCCCAGTTTGGACCCAGCCATATGCAAATCAGTCTTGACCCTGTGCCCCATGGGAACAGTCCAGACCGAACTGCCAGGCCAGGTCCTCCCTGGACCGGAAACAAGCATCCTGGGACCGGTTTCAGGGTATGTCACCCTTCTTCAGCCAGGCTAGCTTGAATCTAGTGGCACTGTGAGCAAGGGACCCACGTCTGGACATACCCATCCCACTTGGGGCGAAAAGTGTTTACAGCAAACAAGTGATGGACGGAATGCTGACAATGCAAACATTCTCCCCCAGTCAAAAGATCTGGGTTCAAGCCATGGTTCTTTTGCCCACTACGCCACCCCAGTTTGGATCCAGCCATATGCAAATCAGTCTTGACCCTGTGCCCCATGGGAACAGTCCAGACCGAACTGCTAGGCCAGGTCCTCCCTGGACCAGAAACTAGCATCCTGGGACTGGTTTCAGGGTATGTCACCCTTCTTCAGCCAGGCTAGCTTGAATCCAGTGGCACAGTGAGCAAGGGACCCACGTCTGGACATACCCATCTCACTTGGGGCGAAAAGTGTTACAGGAAACATATGGTGGACGGAATGCTGACAATACAAATATTCTCCCCCAGTCAAAAGATCTGGGTTAAAGCCATCGTTCTTTTGCCCACTACGCCACCCCAGTTTGGATCCAGCCATATGCAAATCAGTGTTGACCCTGTGCCCCATGGGAACAGTCCAGACCGAACTGCCAGGCCAGGTCCTCCCTGGACCGGAAACAAGCATTCTGGGACCGGTTTCAGGGTATGTCACCCTTCTTCAGCCAGGCTAGCTTTAATCCAGTGGCACAGTGAGCAAGGGACCCACGTCTGGGCATACCCATCCCACTTGGGGCGAAAAGTGTTACAGCAAACCAATGATGGACAGAATGCTGACAATGCAAACATTCTCCCCTAGTCAAAAGATCTAGGTTAAATCCATTGTTCTTTTGCCCACTACGCCACCCCAGTCTGGACCCAGCCATATGCAAATCAGTCTTGACCCTGTGCCCCATGGGAACAGTCCAGACAGAACTGCCAGGCCAGGTCCTCCCTGGACCGGAAACAAGCATCCTAGCACCGGTTCCAGGGTACGTCACCCTTCTTCAGCTAGGCTGGCTTGAATCCAGTGGCACAGTGAGCAAGGTACCCACGTCTGGGCATACCCTTCCGACTTAGGGTGAAAATTGTTACAGCAAACAAATGATGGACGGAATGATGACAATGCAAGCATTCTCCTCCAGTCAAAAGCTCTGGCTTAAATCCATTGTTCTTTTGCCCACTGCGCCACCCCAGTTTGGACCCAGCCATATGCAAATCAGTCTTGAAACTGTGCCCCATGGCAACAGTCCAGACCGAACTGCCAGGCCAGGTCCTCCCTGGACCGGAAACAAATATCCTGGGACCGGTTTCAGGGTATGTCACCCTTCTTCAGCCAGGCTAGCTTGAATCCAGTGGCACAGTGAGCAAGGGACCCACGTCTGGGCATACCCATCCCACTTGGGGCGAAATGTGTTACAGCAAACAAATGATGGACGGAATGCTGACAATGCAAACATTCCCCCCCAGTCAAAAGATCTGGGTTAAATCCATCGTTCTTTTGCCCACTATGCCACCCCAGTTTAGACCCAGCCATATGCAAATTAGTCTTGAAGCTGTGCCCCATGGGAACAGTCCAGACCGAACTGCCAGGCCAGGTCCTCCCTGGACCGGAAACAAGCATCCTGGGACCAGTTTCAGGGTATGTCACACTTCTTTATCCATGCTAGCTTGAATCCAGTGGCACAGTGAGCAAGGGACCCACCTCTGGGCATACCCATCCCACTTGGGGCGAAAAGTGTTACAGCAAACAAATGATGGACGGAATGCTGACCATGCAAACATTCTCCCCCAGTCAAATGATCTGGGTTAAATCCATCATTCTTTTGCACACTACGCCACCCCAGTTAAGACCCAGCCATATGCAAATCATTCTTGACCCTATGCCCTTTGGGAACAGTCCTGACCGAACTGCCAGGCCAGGTCCTCCCTGGACCACAAACAAGCATTATGGGACCTGTTTCAGGGTATGTCACCCTTCTTCAGCCAGGCTAGCTTGAATACATTGGCACAGTGAGCAAGGGACCCACGTCTGGGCATTCCCATCCGACTTAGGGTGAAAATTGTTATAGCAAACAAATGATGGATGGGTTGCTGACAATGCAAGCATTCTCCCCCAGTCAAAAGCTCTGGGTTAAATCCATTGTTCTTTTGCCCACTACGCCACCCCAGTTTGGACTCAGCCATATGCAAATCCCATTGGGCGCAGAGTCAATACTGATTTGCATATGGCTGGGTCCAAACTGGAATGGCATGGTGAGCAAAAAAACGATGGATTTAGGCCAGATCTCTGTACTGGGGTGAATGTATGACATTGTTCTGCATTCTGTCCATCAATTGTTCTTTTTGCATTTGTCACCCCGAGTGGGACGGGTATGCCCTGACGTGGGTCCCGTGCTCTCCATGCCAATGGAGTCAAGCTATCCTGGCTGATGAGGGCTGAAAGCCCAAAACCAGTCCTAGGATGCTTGTTTCCAGTCCAGGGAGGACCTGGCCTGTCAGTTCGGCCTGGACTGTTCCCATTGGGCGCAGGGTCAAGACTGATTTGCATATGGCTGGGACCAAACTGGAATGGCATGGTGAGCAAAAAAACGATGGATTTAGGCCCAGATCTCTGTACTGGGGTGAATGTATGACATTGTTCTGCATTCTGTCCATCAATTGTTCTTTTTGCGTTTGTCACCCCGAGTGGGACGGGTATGCCCAGACGTGGGTCCCGTGCTCTCCATGCCACTGGAGTCAAGCTATCCTGGCTTATGAGGGCTGAAAGCCCGAAACCGGTCCTAGGATGCTTGTTTCCAGTCCAGGCCTGTCAGTTCGGGCTGGACTGTTCATATTGGGTGCAGGGTCAAGACTGATTTGCATATGGCTGGTTCCAAACTGGAATGGCATGGTGAGCAAAGAAACGATGGATTTAGTCCCAGATCTCTGTACTGGTGTGAATGTATGACATTGTTCTGCATTCTGTCCATCACTTGTTCTTTTTGCTTTTGTCACCCCGAGTGGGACGGGTATGCCCTGACGTGTGTCCCGTGCTCTCCATGCCACTGGACTCAAGCTATCCTGGCTGATGAGGGCTGAAAGCCTGAAACCGGTCCTAGGATGCTTGTTTCCAGTCCAGGGAGGACCTGGCCTGGCAGTTCGGGTTGGACTGTTCCCATTGGGCACAGGGTCAAGACTGATTTGCATATGGCTGGGTCCAAAATGGAATAGCATGGTGAGCAAAAAAACGATGGATTTAGGCCCAGATCTCTGTACTGGGGTGAATGTATGACATTGTTCTGCATTCTGTCCATCAATTGTTCTTTTTGCATTTGTCACCCCGAGTGGGACGGGTATGCCCTGACGTGGGTCCTGTGCTCTCCATGCCACTCGAGTCAAGCTATCCTGGCTGATGATGGCTGAAAGCCCGAAACTAGTCCTAGGATGCTTGTTTCCAGTCCAGGGAGGACCTGGCCTGGCAGTTCGGGCTGGACTGTTCCCATTGGGCGCAGGGTCAAGACTGATTTGCATATGGCTGGGTCCAAACTGGAATGGCATGGTGAGCAAAAAAACGATGGATTTAGGCCCAGATCTCTGTACTGGGGTGAATGTATGACATTGTTCTGCATTCTGTCCATCAATTGTTCTTTTTGCATTTGTCACCCCCAGTGGGACGGGCATGCCCAGACGTGGGTCCCGTGCTCTCCATGCCACTGGAGTCAAGCTATCCTGGCTGATGAGGGCTGAAAGCCCGAAACCGGTCCTAGGATGCTTGTTTCCAGTCCAGAGAGGACCTGGCCTGGCAGTTCGGGTTGGACTGTTCCCATTGGGTGCAGGGTCAAGATTGATTTGCATATGGCTGGGCCCCAACTGGAATGGCATGGTGAGCAAAAAAACGATGGATTTAGGCCCAGATCTCTGCACTGGGGTGAATGTATGACATTGTTCTGCATTCTACTCATCAATTGGTCTTTTTGCATTTGTCACCCCAAGTGGTAAGTTTATGCCCAGACGTGGGTCCTGTGCTCCCCATGCCACTGGAGTCAAGCTATCCTGGCTGATGAGGGCTGAAAGCCTGAAACCTGTCCTAGGATGCTTGTTTCCAGTCCAGGGAGGACCTGGCCTGGCAGTTCGGGCTGGACTGTTCCCATTGGGCGCAGGGTCAAGACTGATTTGCATATGGCTGGGTCCAAACTGGAATGGCATGGTGAGCAAAAAAATGATGGATTTAGGCCCAGATCTCTGTACTGGGGTGAATGTATGACATTGTTCTGCATTCTGTCCATCAATTGTTCTTTTTGCATTTGTCACCCCGATTGGGACGGGTATGCCCAGACGTGGGTCCCGTGCTCTCCATGCCACTGGAGTCAAGCTATCCTGGCTGATGAGGGCTGAAAGCCTGAAACCGGTCCTAGGATGCTTGTTTCCAGTCCAGGGAGGACCTGGCCTGGCAGTTCGGGTTGGACTGTTCCCATTGGGCACAGGGTCAAGACTGATTTGCATATGGCTGGATCCAAAATGGAATAGCATGGTGAGCAAAAAAACGATGGATTTAGGCCCAGATCTCTGTACTGGGGTGAATGTATGACATTGTTCTGCATTCTGTCCATCAATTGTTCTTTTTGCATTTGTCACCCCGAGTGGGACGGGTATGCCCTGACGTGGGTCCTGTGCTCTCCATGCCACTGGAGTCAAGCTATCCTGGCTGATGAGGGCTGAAAGCCCGAAACTAGTCCTAGGATGCTTGTTTCCAGTCCAGGGAGGACCTGGCCTGGCAGTTCGGGCTGGACTGTTCCCATTGGGCGCAGGGTCTAGACTGATTTGCATATGGCTGGGTCCAAACTGGAATGGCATGGTGAGCAAAAAAACGATGGATTTAGGCCCAGATCTCTGTACTGGGGTGAATGTATGACATTGTTCTGCATTCTGTCCATCAATTGTTCGTTTTGCATTTGTCACCCCCAGTGGGACGGGCATGCCCAGACGTGGGTCCTGTGCTCTCCATGCCACTGGAGTCAAGCTATCCTGGCTGATGAGGGCTGAAAGCCCGAAACTGGTCCTAGGATGCTTGTTTCCAGTCCAGGGAGGACCTGGCCTGGCAGTTCGGGTTGGACTGTTCCCATTGGGTGCAGGGTCAAGATTGATTTGCATATGGCTGGGCCCCAACTGGAATGGCATGGTGAGCAAAAAAACAATGGATTTAGGCCCAGATCTCTGTACTGGGGTGAATGTATGACATTGTTCTGCATTTTGTCCATCAATTGTTCTTTTTGCATTGGTTTATATTAAGGCATACAGGATGGTGTGAGGTAGGAAGTAAAATTTAATATGGAAGGAAAGTAGCAACACCAACAATGGCTTCCTTAAAAGAAAATTATAATATAGCCAACACTGGCAGTTTTTTTTTGTGCGTTGGGGGTTGCTTAAGAAAGAGAACAGGATAGGTAGTAGTAAGCAATAAGCAACCTGGAAAATGGGGAGGATGATAGGAAATACGCACCACATTCAGTGGAAAGGACTGTTTAGTTATACGTTATGAAATAATCGTTACATTGAAGCAAATGATTTTTAATTAATGAGCTAAGGCGATGCTGATAGTTGGAGGTAAGAATGAAATTTGAAAATGGGAAAGGAGAAGCAACCTGGAAAAGGGGTTGTTTTAAAATTCTATTGTGATATAGCCAGTACTGGCTGTGACTTTTTTTTGTATAGTCAATACTGGAAGGTGTGAAGTTAAAGAACGAAGTTGTGAAAGCAACATCTTAATATTGGAGTATACAAGAGAAAGAGTAGCAAACACATCAGAAGCAGAGAGAGTCAATACATAGGCAACGTTAAAAGTATGTAAATTAAATCAGTATTTTCGAGGGAGAAGGTTCAGCTAACACATAAACGGTGTGCACACAAAGTGACACATTAATTTTTACTTTAAATGTATTCCTCAAAAGAAAGTGGAATATTTTTTTTTAAAGTAAAAAAAAATAAGAGAGTCTAAGTAAAGGGTGAGATTAGTTAATAAATATATATAAAAGTAGGTATGTTGGAGAACTAACGTATGCACTCGCAGTCACTATGAGAAGGTGCTACATATGTGTGAATTTTATTTGAACCTTTAAGGTTGTTGTTTTCAAGTAAATGGAGATTTTTTTGGTTTACAGTTCTTCATTGTGAAATGCGCAACTTAGTATTTATTCTTCTAATCATGGATCATAAAATCCTTGCACTGTTTGTAACCCTGTAAGGTCACAGCTTGACTGTAATAAATTGCAATAAAATCCACTTCATTGACATTACCGGTATTTGTAGCTTCAAAGATAGAGATAAAGCAACATATGCGTGTAGTAAAGCTGTGCGAAGGGTGTTGGCACAAAGGAAGAAGGACTGAGATACTGCATTAGAGACAAAAGTCCCGACTTTGTAAATATGGAACAAGCTTCGAGTTCCGGCGTCAGCTCAACACCTTGTTTTCTTGTGCAAAATATTAAATCTCAGTGTGCCTGAAATTATTGCGATCAGTGTTGTTCGTGTAAACTACTCCAATACATTTGGATAGGATTTGTGCTACATAAATATTTAAAGTAATAAAAAACACAAACATAGAATGAGAAGGGGTAGTGTTTCAAGGTAAATATAAAATAAAACACAGACTGTGTCTGAGGTGCCCTCAAAGGGTAAATAAGAAAACATTTTTTTCTGGTAACCAAAGATGCTATGTGCAAATTAATAATAGGGATATTTACACTTGTGAGTATAAAATGTAAACAGTCACTTGGAGTGAATGTTTGCTGATAAGTAAGGCCTCTTCTTTAAGAATAATGCCCCGGTTACTTACCGGTAATCTTCATTACTCCGAGTCCTAGTCTTACTCGCCACAGTAATTAACACAGGAGCTTCAGCCTCCCACAGAAACTCCAAGCAAAAGTTAGCATACTAGCCTCCCATCCCTCTAATATGGCCACCTCCTCTAATGACCAATCAGATAAAAAGAGCGACCACCCCTTAGGAGAACCTGCAACCAAAGTCACAGAAAAACATGAAACCCCCAAGCCAGGGCCGCGAGGGATGGGAAACTATTCTGTGGCGAGGAAGACTAGGACTCGGAGCTATAAAAATTACCTCCTTGTCCGTCTTCCTCGCCATAGTAATTAACACATGAGCAGGCAGAACAAGCCAACCATAAGAGAGATCGCAAAATCGTGTTTAATATACACACAACAGAGTCACAGAAAAAAGAAACTCAAGGGGCAACAGCACCCAGCACCGAAGTAACAAAAGAAACAGAGGCACCACCCCCAATATCCAGCCTATAATGCTCCATAAAGGTATGAGGGTGGTCCACGTAGCAACCCTGCAAATGTCCTCCATGGAAACACCCATAAAGGTGGCCCAAGCCACAGCCACCGAACGGGTAGAACAACCCTGAATCCGGGACTCTACCACCCTCTCCTGGGACTCATAAGCCACCAGAATGGCCTCCTTCAGCCAACGACTAAGGGTAGAATTGGAGGGCTTCAACCCAAGCCGTCGGTGACCAAATGTGTCATAAAGACTGTCCCCTCTACAGAACGGGCCAGTCCTGGACAAGTACACCAATAAAGTCTGCTTCACATCCAAGAGATGCAACAGAGACCCTGACTCAGACTGAGGCTCAGGAAGAAAAACAGACATGATCACCTCCGCTAACCTGTGGAAAGAAGAAGTCACCTTAGGGACAAAAGTAGGGTGCATCCTCAACACCACCCTATTATCCAGAAAATGCAAAAACAATACAGACTTCAAGAATGAACCCAATTCACCAATGCGCCTGGCTGAGGCAATAGCCACTAAAAAGACCACCTTCAAGGTCAGAAACTTCAAGTCCACAGAATCCTGAGGCTGGAACGCAGTAGCAGCCGGCACTGATCAGGGGTGGCAGGGGGTCCGGGGTAAAGATAAAACAAAGAAAACTTACCTCCTTGCATCTCTCTGCATCGTCCCTCGTCGTCCTCATCCCTCTGCTCCAATACAGTGTTGTGATTGGTCTGAGCGCGGTGGTTCGGCGCTCAGATGGAGAATGGGGGCCTCAGCATGTTCTCCATGCAGGCTGTAATGCAGCCTGCATGGAGAACATGCAAAGTGAGCATGACTGTTTGACAGGCCTGAGGGGGTCGGTCAAACATTCATGTGCACTTTACAGAGTGCCACAACTCCTTCCCCTCCACTGAGAACAGAGCAGCCCCACCCCAAAAAGATGCAGAAAAAATAAAATTATAATAACATCCAGTTATGATAATTTTATTTTTCCTTTATTTCCACTGCTAAAAGCAGTGGGGCGACGCTCCTCTGTCTCAGCGAAGAAGCCACCACTGCTCAAACGGATACTCATGCAACACCTTCAGAACCAACGGGAGATCCCACGGAGCGGCAGACAACATAGGTCTCAGACGCCTCAACACCACAGATTTCAACAAACAAGAAACCAGAGGCTCCACCCCATCAAAAAGAGGACACCTAAAAGCCCATTGAGCATGGAGCGTAGAATGTACCCAACCAGGGTTAAAGCCATAAGATATGAAATCCATAACCCTGACAGGTTCCCCCTCCTCAACAAAGAACCCCTTCCGCTGACACCGAACCGAAAAGTTGGACCAGTGCTTGGCATGTGCATGCAAAGTAGAAGGATGCCTAGACTGTTGAATCAGCCCGGCCACCACATAGAAACACCCCCTACTCCACCGTTCAAGAACCAAGCCTGAAGATGCATTGGCTGGAACACCAGGAATGGAATCTGGGGACCCAACAATGGATAAGGATGATAAGGGATCACCCAACACCAATGAACAACAAACTCCAACAACAGGAGAAACCAAGAAAGCCGCCGCCACCCCAAACCCACCAGAACCACCAAAGCCTTGTCCACCCTGATCTTCTGCAACACTGCCAGAATCATGGGAACTTGAGGAAAGGCATACAGAAGAACCGGAGACCAATGGAAGGACATCGCATTCACTTTCAACACCCCCAGGCAAGGCATAATCGTGCAACAACAAGTGAGCTGGGAATTCTCTGGGGAGGCAAGCAAGTCCAGCCTCGGAGTTCTAATCTTCTTCTGCAAACTCAGTAGCACCTCCCAAGTCAAGGACAGGGAACCCATGGAAGGACTGGTGAGACTGTCTGCCACCACATTCTCCCTGCCCGGCAAGTAAATGGAAGACAGGGACCCCAAGACCGTCTCCACCCAGGAGCAGATGACATGACTAAGACAACTTAGGGTCTTCACCCTGAACTCTCCTTGATGATTCAAGTAACTCATGACAACCTGGTTGTCCGTCTGGACCTGCACATTCTGACCCTCCTGGTGTGGAGCAAACGCCAAGAGACCCAAGTAAACCGCCTTCAGCTCCCTGTAATAGAAAGAAACAAGCCACCCGAACACTGGACCACTGGTCCTGCACAGACAATTCCCCAACAGACTGGCATCGGTCATCACAACATGGGTAGGAACCATCTGAAAGAGCCAACCCCAGGACATGTTCACCTCTTCCAACCACCACCCCAGATCCACCTTGACCTGGGGAGTCACAGGCATCCCCTGGTACAAATCCTGACCACACGGATTCCAGTGTGACAAAATATGGTTGATCACGGGGTACATATGCAAGCGGGCCCAAGGAAGCACCATCAGTGCAGCATGAGTCCCTGCACCCTCAACCAACTGCTCACAGGGGGACAGTTCAGAGACAATAAAGTTTGAATCTAGGACACCAGAGTCAATTTCCGGGAATAGGGCAGGAACACTTCCCCAACAAAATCATGAGCCGGGCTCCTATGTAAGTCAGATCCTGAGTCGGGACGAGGTAAGTCTTGTTCAGATTCATTAGAAATCCATGGTCCCCCAGCACCTGCAGACCTCCTGGACATGGCGCTCTGCCTTACGAAAAGAAGAGGCAGAAATCAAGAGATCATCCAAATACAGAAATATATTAATCCACCTACCATGCAAGGTACCAATCAGGGGAGCCAACACCTTAGTAAAGACCCGGGCAGAGGAACAAAGACCAAAAGGTAATACCTTGAACTGGTAATGTTGACCCAGGGTACAGAAGTGTAGAAAATTCTGGGACGCCAGACTGGACATGAAAATAAGCATCCTGTGGGTCCAGGGATGCCAGAAAATCCCCCTGATTGATCAAAGGTAGAATGATTTGAACAGAGACCATCTTGAACTTGACATTGGGAACAAACTGATTCAGCCACTTCAGATCTAACATAGGCATGAGATCGCACGTATGCTTCTCGACCAGACAGAGAATCGAATACACCCAGAGTCCTTCCTGCAAAGGAGGAACCAGAACCATTGCGAACCCCCTCCAAAAGGGCCTGCATTTTCACCCCATCCCGAAGACAAGGCGTGACTCGAAAAATGTCGGGGCCCAAAAACCAATCTTCCATCACCACCTGAAGCACCCACTGATCCGAAACCGAACACTGCCATCCATCTGAAAAGAGAGACAGGTACCCCCTCCACCCCATCTGGGCTCTGCTTATTGCCATATAATCAGGGTTTTGAGACAGTGGGGGAAGAGAAAGAAGTTGAAGAGAACCAGAACTTGTCAGTGGATGGAGAACCCCGGCCATGCCCCCTGCCATCAAAGGGCTGGTGAGATTTCCCCTGGCGAGCAGGACCAAAAGCCCTCCTTGAACTGAAGAACCTTAGCCAAACCGACTTCTTAGGGGCCAGAAGTTTATGATCCTCCGCAGATTTCTTAACCTTATCCTCCAAAGGGGAGCCAAACAACTTCACCCCAGAGAAAGGAATCTTCATCAATAACCCTTTCTGGGCCACATCTGTCTTCCAGGATTTCAACCACATCTGGCACCGAGCAGCAACAGAAGACCCAGCCGTAGAGGCAGCCACCCCCAAGGAATTTAAAAAAAAAGTCTGACAACAGCCCGCACCTGCTGCTCCATCAGAGCCAAAGTAGGAGGAATGTCCTCCCCTTGGTCCCTCACCTCAGCCAAGGATTGGAAATCTTTCAGTAAGGACTGAATAGCATACATAGAATAGGTCACAGCCCTAATAGCAAAATTGGAAGTGGAAAAACTACGCTTAATAGCCGCATCCACCCTCTTATCAACAGGGTCAGCAGGCGAAGCTTCCTCAGAAATGATCGCCACCTTGGGAAGCCATACCAGCCATCAAGGAATCCACCTTCACAGAAGCTGGGAATTTGTCTGCAAAGTCCTGCAAAGGACAACGCTTTTCCAAAAAACGAGGAAACCCATGTTTATCAATGTTTTTCCATTCAGACTCCAAAACCTTTAAAACTGAAGAATGGATAGGCAAGGACTCAGGTTACTGCCTCTGATATTGGGAGAAAAAATCAGTGTCATCCTCAGACACCCCCGCCTCTGGAAACATCAAATTCAAGGAAATATGCTGCAGAACCTCCTTCAATTCAGGACCCTGCACATAACGCCCTTTCAGTTCCATATCCTCCTGTCCATCGGACTCAGGCAAGGGAACAGGGTCAACCCTTGACCTCTTAGCAGGAGGAACAGGCTCCCTATCCTTAAATGCAGCAGCAACAGCATCCTGGATCATCTGCTGGTTAGTAGCCAAAGAAGGGAGAGGCTCCGCCACATTATGGGACTTCTCACTTGCCGCGCCACCTGGCTCCATACTGCAGTACAACAGAAACACTGAACTGCAAACGTTTAATACAAAAAAAGAACCAGAAACCAATGACGCTGAAAACGCCATGGTTGCCAAGGAGACAGGCCAATAATTCAAAGCGGCAAACTCCTCCATGTAAGGCAAGCGTGCACGCCACCCAAACACAACTAAAACTCATCCCGAGGCCGCCCGCGATAGGGAACGCAGGACTGGCCAATAGCCCTGCCCACTTGTGCAAGTGCGAAGCCGAGCCCAATGACATCCATGCTGCCTCACCCAGGAGGGAAAACTGTGACTGTCCCCGAGTCCCCTACGGACTCCCAGGTGAGACTAAAGCTGCCAACGCCGCAGCCAGGACTCAAAAGAAAGGTTTGCGACTCACCCCCAAGTTCGCTCAAGCAAGACCACCACGGGGGAGGGCGTGACCAAAGACCCTACCCCGCAGACAGCAGCGCTGCCACGAGACCGTTACCGCGCTCCACTCGAGTCTGCTCCAGCAGGACTACCAACACCGGGGAGCGTGATTCAATAAACATAATATAATAACAAGAGGAGGTCACCCAGGCATGCCCAGCAATACCATGACCCCACGGGAGCCCGAGTCCGCTATAGCAGGACCACACTCCCCAATTACCTGCAATCTCATCCACGCAACACTCGGAGTAGTGCAAAAACAAAACAACAGGTTTTCCTAAGGGGTGGTTGCTTCTTTTATTGACTGGGGATTACAGGATGTGCCATATTGGAGGGATAGGAGGCTAGTATGCTAACTTTTGCTTGGAGTTTCTGTGGGAGGCTGAAGCTCTTGTGTTAATTACTTTTGCGAGGAAAATAATGAGTCGTGTGCCTACTGTAAGCAGCACACCCTTAACATAGCATGTGTATTTTTCAAGCACACGTTCATCCAGAAAGGTATCTTGGCGCTGAATAAGAGATGTTTATTGTTACCCAACTCAATGTTATGCATTTTATTGACCTCAGAAGGACTAAAGGCTGAGTGGACTCGCTGGGATTTGAACGTGCCCATGAGGTCAAACACAGGCCCCTCCAGTGGATGCATTAGCCCATTAAGCCACCAGACCCGGATACCTTGAAAGCTTATGCTTTGATACTAGTTAATAGATTCATATCAGGACAGAGGCGAGTATAAAATGAAATGAAGATTACACTCGCAGAAACAAGCAAGGAGAAAAAAATGGGAAATGTTGGTAAAATAATAAAACTTGACCATAGTTAATGTGCAGTAGCAAAGTCAGTTTAAAGCTCATGAAAATAAATTGTAAACACCTACTTGGAGTGACTGTTTACCGATAAATGAAGTCTCCTCTGTCAAAGTAATGTAGTGTGGGGGCGCTAGGTAGCGCGCGACCAAGATGGCCGCACACCAGTGAGGCTCTTGCCAGTCGGGCGCCTTTATAAACATCAGTCCCATCCTGAGTCACTTTTGCATTGAAAGAGTGGCGGAATCGAGATCCCTGTGACCGGGGATCCCTCACAGCTGCTGCATACCTGCCGGAGTTGCCGCTGTCCGGAAATACGTCCTTCCTTATCGGAGCGGGTGTCCCGCTTCTGAGTGCCTGGAGCGACTGCTCGGCGCCATTTTCCACGGGAACCCGCGGCTCGCTGCTGCTGCCTAGGCCTGTACACTTCATATCGGCCTCATCTCTGCCTGCCTCGACATCGGATCCTCGCTCCGGCTGTAAGGTGAGCGATCCATCCATCCACACCTCTGGGAGCCTGCAGTGGAGGAAAGGCTTGCTTCGCGGTGACGGCTGCCTACACATGCGCACCGCGGCTCCGCTCTCAGTGGGAATACACAGCGGAGTTCCGGTGCGGCCTGCGCGCTTCGTAATGCACTCCCCAATAGACTTCCTCATGCCCCGTGTGGACTGCCCTCTCTTCAAACCTGCCGCTGCGGTGTGCGGCGCTGGGCCCCTCGACGTTCTTCTGGGCGCCTTTTTCGACTGAGACTCGCGGCGTTCCTGGGTGACTACAGTGGGGGAAGCGCACCTTTGGAATAACGGCTGGGCAGCACGTGCACAACATCAGCCCACATACAGTATACCCTACCTTATTGGGGACATCGCTGACAGGGGCCCCTCCGCTTACTGCCGCCCTGAATTACTGCTGCGCCGCATTGCTGTTCTCCCGCCTGTCTGGTGGGGGTGGATATTCCTGCCTGGGCTCACCCACGTGCGCCGCGACCGGCCCCATTGACTTTGAGAGCGTGGCTGTGGCCTAGCAGGTTCTGCGCCAACTGGTTAAATCCCGCTTCCCTGAACGTTGCGGCCTCGTCGGAGGGGGAGCTCGAACTGGCCCATATCTGTGCCTACACGCGGATCAAGTGAACTGTATGGGTGACAATTCTTCCCAGTCCTGCGGCGGCGGCCCTACTTATGATAGCGGAACCAATCCTCTCCTCACCTGAGCAGGTGCCACCGATCGCCCCAGCCACTTACCAGTCAGCGCACCCCTGGACCTCTCGGTCTGCTCCACGTGTACACTCATAGGGCAGCCTGACCACCGCACATCTTTGACACAGCTCCAGGCCTGCTGCACAGATTCAGACATGGGCAAGACGGATGTGAAGCAAATGAAGATACCCTTCGAAGCCCGCAAAACATCTCGGTCTCAGTATTGTGACCAGCCTGCATCTGAACATGGCGAGGGGCAGGAGGAATACCTGAAAGCAATCCTACTGACGATGCAAAACAGCCTAACATCGATAGACACTAAAATAGATGCGATGAATTCACGTATGGACTCTGTGGTGCACAAGCTGGAACAACATGGACACCGGCTGGATGAAACCGAAAACAGAATCTCCGAACTAGAGGATGGAGCCACAGACAGCAGACACCACCTCTCACAAATGGACAGACTCTTCAAAATTATCGCAGAGAAAAACGAAGACCTGGAGGCCCGTTCGAGGAGAAACAATGTCTGCATCCTAGGCCTGGCGGAGTCGACAATTACAGGCTGCATGGAAGACTTCATAGAAACTCTCATCGTTAAGCTGTTCTGGGCTGAGGCATTCTCCGCTCACCTCACCGTGGAAAGAGCACATAGATCCCTGACCGCGCGGCCAGTGCCCGGGCTGCCTCCACGCCCTGTCATAGTCAGATTTCTAAACTACCGAGACCGTGACACGGTGCTCCGCCTGGCGCGCGAGCGGAAGAAAGTGGAGTATGAAAACATGACCTTATCTTTCTACCCAGATTTTACACAAACAGTACAAGACGCCAGGGGGAAATTCACTCAGGTCAAGAAAAAACTACAAGCCCAAAGCATCCAATACGCTATGTTGTATCCGGCGCGTCTTCGCATCTCGCACCTGGGAAAACAATGGGTATTCCAAAACCCACAACAAGTCGAGGACTACCTCAAAAGTCACCGGGGGTCATCGCCAGCCGGATCATCAACTGAGGTGCGGTCCCGATCACAGTCCCCATTATCGACACAAGACTGAGCCTGACCACCCTGAGGTCCCTGAACCCCACTTGGCCTGTACGGCTAGTTAAGGAACTTTACTCATGCTTCCGCTGTTATTGACTTCATTGTTGTGACTCATGAACATGGTTCGCCCGGCACTTTGCCCTCCTTCCGTAACTGTTTCCAGCCTTACTGACGTGAGGCGACAGACGGGTGGAACACCCGGAGGGCAATGGCAGGAAGTGGGCCCCTAGCCTCACCCACAAGGGAGTACCCCCTGTACCTTAGTTTTGCTTTGTTTTTTTCTTCTTTCCTTTGCAGTAATTGGGAGGGAATGTATGCCCGACAAGTTTGGGAAGACGGTGTGGGAGGGGGGAGGTATTGTATGCCCTGTTTTTATGTATGATTCAAATTGTGAACAAGCCAGACACTTAGACCTGTTGACTAGTTCCATTCGTCCCGCACATTTTGATATTCGTCATTTTCGCTGCCACTCAATCGCAATCTAACATAACCTGTATGACATGGAACATTCGTGGGTTAAATAATCCTCGCAAAAAGAGACAGATCTTGGGGTACCTGGAAAGGCATAATGTTGGTGTCGCCCTGCTCCAGGAGACTCACCTGGACCCGTTTGTGGCCCCCACCTTCGTCACTAAGTGGGCCTCGCATCGCTGATTCTCTTCTTATTCCACCTATTCTAGGGGAGTCGCCATCCTTATCAAGCGCACCGTACCCTTTATCCTCGGTGGTACCATTACAGACACACAGGGCCGTTACTGCCTAATGTGGGGGTGATTGGCTTCACACGATGTAACTATTGCCAACTGTTATGGGCCCAATGTAGACGACCCTACTTTTCTCGCTACTTTATGGGGGGAAATCTTATCAGTGGGCTCCACATATCTACTCTGGGGGGGCGACTTCAACACCGTTATGTATCCCGAAATGGACAGATCTCATCCCACCGCCCTACACTACTCCCACATGCAGAAACAGCTACCAGATATTATCTCAGATAACTTCCTCCTTGACGCTTGGAGACACACACACCCTATGACCAGGGAGGGCACACATCTCTCGGCTGTACACTCCACTTGGTCCCGCTTAGACTACTGGTTTGTATCAGTTGGTATGGCCCAATGGATAGACAAGACTACACATATGGCGAGGACCTTCTCCGATCATTCCCCAGTACTGCTAGTACTCCTACCCCCTACTGTACTCTCTCCCTACATTAATTGGCGGCTCAACCCCTTACGCCTTCTAGATGCGGTTTTTAGAACCGAGATTGAACAGGAAATTCAGGACTATTTCGAATGCAATATTGACTCTGTACCCAGCCTGACCACTGTTTGGGAGGCCTTCACAGTAACAATCAGAGGCTCCTGTATCTCCAAAGGAGGGGGAGTACTGAAACATATTCACCGTACCTTGAACCGGTTAGAACAGGATATTAAGCAACTGGAGCAAAGACTGGGTACTGGTGGGGGGGACGAAGCTGACAAAGCTCACCTGTGTGAAAAACTGACGGAGTACGCGGATACAGCTGACCGCGAATGTAAATTCCGCAGCAAATATTATACTGCTCGTCAATATGGTGAGGGCGATCGCCCGGGCAAAGTTTTGGCAGGCTTAGTGAGACGACTGCGGTTTTCTAATCACGTGGCTGAAATATATGACTCAGAGGGCGAGATTCATAGAAATCTCCCCGAGCAACTCCACACATTTACGCAATATTATAAGTCTCTGTACACGACTCATAGAGAACAACCTCTTGACCTCCTTGCTTATTTCGAGGACACGGCCTTATCCTGGCTAGGTGACACGCAGCGGGAGTTCCTGAGCGCCAACCTGGAACTAGATGAAATCACCACCGTGATCATGCAGATGAGATCAGGGCGCGCACCTGGTTCAGACGGGTTACCAATTGAATTTTATAAAACCTACATGACACAGCTAGCCCCCATACTTAAGGCGGTCTTCTACGAGGCCAGAGAGGAAGGACGTCTCCCGCCCACTATGAGAGAGGCCCTGATCACTTCCCTATTAAAGCCCGACAAACCCCCAAATCAATGCGAATCGTACCGCCCTTTGTCCCTAATTAATTGCGACACAAAAATATTGGCTAAAGTCCTCTCCAACAGATTATATTTACTTATGGAAAGACTGGTCCTCCCAGACCAGTCAGGATTCATCCCCAACCGAGCGACGTCCCACAACCTCTGCACCCTTCTTACAGTACTACATGACATCGACCCGGACAGTAACGCTGTTGCTGTATTCCTCGATGCTACTAAGGCATTCGACTCGGTCGAATGGGATTACCTTATTGGCACCTTGCGTTATATGGGAATGCCGCCGGCCTTTCTGGGATGGATAGAATTACTATATCAACAACCCACGGCTACCGTTCTCCTGAACGGTGTAAGGTCATCCAGCTTTACGATTACCAGAGGCACGCGCCAGGGGTGCCCCCTCTCCCCCATACTGTTCGCGCTTGCTATAGAACCCCTGGCCGCGAAGATTAGACAACATCACAAAGAACGAGCCCTGATCTACCCTTCTAGGCAGCTTATCATTTCTTTATACGCAGACGATGTCACTCTCTACATAGCCGACCCCCAAGACAACCTTAATCCAGTATTGCGAGAGGTTGTTAAGTTCGGAGCCATTTCGGGTATCAACGTCAACTGGTCCAAATCGGCGGCTTTCCCGCTCACTGACGCGACGCCCAAATTCCCAGTGGACTTTCCCTTGACATGGCGGTCGGAGGAAATCAAATATTTAGGCATCAAAGTCACTAGACACAGAGAGGAGCTTATACGCGCTAATTATGGGACTACTATTGACAAAATCACTGACTCCGTCACAACATGGCTGTCCCTTCCCCTCTCAATGACAGGTAGGATATCCTTGGTTAAAATGATCCTATTGCCTAAACTGCTATATTTGTTTACTAATATACCTTACAATCCCGGCACACACTTCTTTACCGCACTCAGGTCGCAGATAATTAGCCTGGTATGGGGAGGCAAACAAGCGCGGCTGGGTCTGAATACTCTGTCTCTCCCTTTCTCTCAAGGTGGTTTTGAACTCCCTGACTTTGAATTATACTACCACAGTGCGCAAGCTCACTTCGCTGTATATTGGCTGCACCCTCCACATGGCCCCCATACCTCTTTCTGGGTTCTTGTACGCTGAGGGTGGAGAGAGGGATCGGGACCCCACGACGGTCACAAACACTATCAAATCCTGGAGAAAGATAGCTGACAGATTAGGTGTGACAATGCTGTGCTCCCCCAGAATGCCTCTACTTCATCATCCCTCCCTACTAGTAACTACGGAATGGCAATGCAAGTCAATGTTAGAAAATTTGCACTTCTCCACCTGGGGCGATTTATACCTGGGGGGTACCTTTCGCACCAGCGAGCAGTTCTTTGGGACGCATACACCCTCCACTATGGAGCTCTTTATGTATATCAGACTTAGGCAAAGTGTGAAAGCAGCTACCCTGGCCTTTCCCGCTGAGCCGCCCACGCTACTCCCATTCCATGTTCTTCTACAGGCCGAATCCCCCAGGCACGTCACTTCACTACTCTACCGTCAGGCCCAGCTCCCACCACTTTCTCCCTCTCCGAGAGCTCGTTTAGAGTGGGATTGAGACCTGGGTCGCCAGCTAATGGACGACCAGTGGGAATTTAGTTGCAAACAGACACAAAATATTGCAGCGAGCAGCCGCTTGAGGATTATCCACTATAAGTTTTTACATAGGTTATATTACACCCCAGCCAAACTACACAAATTCAAACTCAGAGATGACGACAGATGTGCCAGATGTAAGTATGAGGGCGCGGACTTTCTTCACCTTGCCTGGCTGTGCCCGCCCATCCAACATTACTGGTTACAGGTCTTTTCAGGTATGTCTGACATGATCCACTCACCGCTGCAGGCATCGCCGGAGGTGGCCCTCCTAGGCTGCACACATGACTTTGCCCCTGCACACAAGAAGTTTGTCGCCTTAGGCTTTCTAATAGCGAAACGTAGAGTGGCATGCCGCTGGGGTAGGGGTCGAGCCCCCAAATTAAAAGATTGGATACTAGACCTCACTACATGGCAGGAACAATCACTCAGCTACGCTGAACTCCTCCCCCTTCTTTCAGACCCAGGGATATATGGAGCCCCTTAACTACGTACTTGCTGGCTATGGCAGCTACCCCTTCCGACGAAGCAAGTGCTCCTGATGTCGATGCTGGCCATGCTGTTAACCCCCCCCCCCCTGAATAGTCTGAGAAGTACTAGTCCCACACCCTCTCCGTACACAAAATGGGATGGTGCTGCCGAGGGGAGGGGAGGGGGATGGGGGTGTGTGGGACCCTTCCTGGATATAGCCCTATAGCTGTCTAACATCGCTCAGTTGTTCTATTATACCCCCCGATTAGTGTCTAGTGGTCGCTAATATGTGCAACATGTGATGCAGATTGCTATTTTGTCTTATGCCGACTTGATTGTACTCTATGTAATCTCTTGTTCTCTTCTTTATCAGATCTCATATGTAAACAAGGGCGGGAGGGTTACGTTGCCCCCGTTGGGGTGTTGTGATGCAGATTACAGATGCACTAATTCTGTTTTTTGATGACGAGTCCTCCTGTATCGCTAAAATTCAATAAATAAAATAATAAAAAAAAAAAAAAGTAATGTAGTGTGCCTGCCATAAACTGCTCACTTGAAGGCAAAGGATGGCTTCGTTTGGACCGAAGAAAAGATACAAATCAGGATGTGGGCGGGGTGCACTGTCAAAGACCGTTTCCATGGAAATGAAAAAAGATTGCAGGATCTGTAGGGAAGAACACTAAAGCTGAAGAAAGAAGCCATCGCCACTAACAACACAAAAGGAGAAATATGAAGATAGCTGAAAGCTAAGGAAAATTAAAAAACACAGGATGTGGGCAAGATTCACATGTTGACCAGATGGCTAAAATATGCAGTGTTAATGCCTGCTAGAGGAACCCCCCACCCTAATATTCTACACGAAATATCAGTTCTGCATCCACGCCAGGATGCATTTGCAGGAGCCAAATTCCGCAAAATGAAAATACATACATTCCAAAACACAGGACAAACTTACAGGGATTGTTATCATTTTCTATTTACATTAAATTATAAAAGCAAAAGTGAACCACGATGGGCATATTTACATAAATTGGGATAAGATGCGATTAACGTAATATCACAAGTTCAGATATATTTCCAAGAATTTCCAGAGGATGCAATCCAGCATGGAGGCATGATGTTGACACGTTGGGAAGAGAAAAAAACCTATTTTCATTTATTGGAGGAAGACAACCAGAAGGGCCGGAAGCTGAAGGTGAAATCATGTTGATATTCGAGATTGGAACAAAAGCTGGGACAGGAAGACGCTCAGGTCTGTTTTTGGAAGTGACAAAAAAGTGGTTAGACGTGGCAGCATGATGGACAGACTTCCAGGTTTTGGGAGCGCCTCCCTGAAAGTCTGTTTCAGAGCTTTAGTATTTTCAGTAGAGTAGAACATTGGGCATCTGACATCTTGCTGCTGGTGTTGGAAGTCTGTATTTTAAGCAGCATGTCTGACGTTTTTTTCTCACATAGATGAGGAAGATATTTCTGAATTGTTAGCTTCTGGACTATACCATGAAAACATCATGAAAGAAGATTGTTTTCTCTCTAATAAAGTTCCTAAGATCCCAGCAAACAATGAGCATTTTCCACAGACTGAAATCACCTTAGATCCTAACACAATTCCTAAACTTTGTATGGCACCACCAATAATGATTTATAATGTTATCATCGCTTCTATATTTTGCTACATTTGCCTCCGCTCAAAGGGTCTAATTTACAATAGCAATAGCTTTGCCTCAGTCCCTCGGGCTCCACCTCGGTCATTATCTTATCTGGTAGTGCCACATCTTGGATAATGTTGTCTTAATTTTTGCCTCACAAAGGTCCTTTCTCAAATATGTCTTGCACCCCAGCTGTGCATCACATCATGCTGTTTATGGTTTTGCCATCGAAACTCACTTCAGTTTTGGTGGAACGTTTACTGTCTGCATTAGGGGTGGGGAAAGTTTGGAATATTGCCCTCAACATTAGCTGATGTTGGCTAACTTTGCTGCATAGTTTTTGTATGTCAGTTCCTCAAACTTCGCCAACCCCTGCTATCAATAAATGAAACCAATAAAAAGAATGAATGAAACAAATAAAATGTTTTGTGAGAGAACTTCATTCCAGATCCATTTCTATAGGAGAATTTCCTCAGGACCTTTGACTGACTTCTTCTACAAACCTACTTTTAGAGATATTTTCCTCCCAATATTTGCTGAAGATAAACCTTGGCAACTTTGCACAACCTTAGTCTGCCTTTACTTCATTTTGAGAGGCAAATATTATTTGCCTCTCACAAGGTATTCTGTTTATTGTACGAGGACTCGCTCTCTGTATGTGCCCGAGTATGCTTTACAAAAATCATCAGATTACAGTTTGCATCAGCATATAAAGAGCCCAAGACAATCAGGCTACTATAATCAGTGCAAATTGCATGCATGAAAATTTGCAAATTTGCAGAGCTTGACAATTAGTGTGTGTGGTAAGCACGTCATTAGGCTCAAAAGTGTTACATCATGCTATGTATCGGTATAGTGCCCAACTCCTCCCTGAACCGGAACACAAGCACCCCAAGACCTGTTTGGCCCTGTACGGGACTCTTCAGTCAGCTTGGTTCCAATGGCACAGTGAGCATGGGACCCATGTCTGGACACACCCTTGCCACTTATTGGGGTACATCAAACACACAAAAGGTGGCAAGGTTTGCAGCCCTGAGTAAATACCAGTGGATGAGATTAGTTCAAGCATTCCATCCATCATTTTTGTATACTTCAGCGGGATGCCCTAAGTGTACAGGTATTTCATGTTGTGGGTCCCCTGCACACTGTGCCACTGGAACCAAGACATACCTGGCTGATGAACCCTGATAACAGCAAAACCCGTTTTGGTTTGCTTTTGTTCTGGCTCAGGGAGGACATGGCCTGGTAATCCAGGCTGGACTGTTCCTATTGGAGAAATGGCTGGGTCCAAACTGAGGTGGCATGATGAGCGAAAAATGATGGAATGGAATGCAGACCTGAGTACTTTTGCAGTGGCTGAGAATAATTAAAGCATTCAAACCATCATTAGGTCGAGCATTCGAGACCTGTTGTAACTTCTCCTGTGGGCTTAAAGCCATCCCCCTGCTTTCGATTTGTTTGTTTCAGTGTCCTTTAAAAATCCTTGCATGCTAGTGGTCAGTCCTGCCTCTTTGCCCGGCCTTTTTAGGTCGAGTATTCGAAACCTGTTGTAATTGCTCTTGTATACCTAAAGCTATCCCCTGCTATCCATTTGTTTGTTTTCACGTCCTTTAAAAATCCTTGCCTGCTAGTGGTCAGTCCTGCCTCTTTGTCCCTCATTATTTTCTTTCATTCCTCCAGGCTGCAGGAACTAAGTACTGAATCATTACGATTTGATTGTATTTATGCTCTTTGGGGGACTATTTATTTCTTGGGTTCCTGCTCAGCGCATTAGCTGCTTGCATTTTATGATCTTTTCAGCGCTCTGTGCTCTGTTCTTCTGTAAACAGGCATGGAAAGGCTCTCTGGTCGCACAGCTGCTCCCCCTGCCTTTCGATTTTGAGCACGATTAAAAACAGGCCTTTTATTTAATCAGCAAAGGTATGTGGAGCATTTTAAAAGCACATTTTCGACATCCTCCTTCCATGTCTGCATGCCCTCCCCCACCTACCCCTGCATATGCTGTTTGTTTTAACATTTTGTTTGCAATGAAGTTGAGAAGACAGTGTTAAAATCAACAGCTGTTCTGTTTTCCGTGGAGCGCATTGATTTGCTACTATTTACAACCTCACGTGGGTAGTCATGCCTCTATGGGGGGAAGGTCAGCTGTTGGGTGAGAGGAGCGTCGTTCTTTGTCAGACGTATTCATTTGTTTAAAGTTGCTGGTTTGTGTTCATATTAAGTAGGACTTTGACTTGGAGTTTTGATGCTTTGGGTTGAAACGTGTATGAAGCGCCTCCCCACCGCATTGTAACATCTGCGTTAGACTCATGTTAGTTGTGTAACCCACGGGCGCTGCTCCTTGCCACTTTCCATGGAGCCACACTTTGCCAGATCCCTGGCCGCTGTGCCAAGCTCTGCCTCCAGCGCCCATCCATGCTAGGCCAGCCCTGGCTCCTCACCGAGCAGGCAGGTGTGCTGAATAAACGCACGGTCAGGCATGAGCCTTGGGTAATAAATCTCATTTTCATATAAGGCGCTGCCCACGTCTGTTATAGCAGGCGTAAAGGAAACAAGTTTGATTTCCAGGCAAATCTGATGAAATTGATGGCAGCAGGGGAAACTGAGAGGAATCGATGCTAATTGCACTTCGGGTCTATTTGTATTTGAATTTATCAAGCGCCTAAAACCTTATTTCAAAACTCTCTGGGTTCAATGAATATCTCTTCCTAGGCCGTCTCAGGGCTGCACACACTGCTCCAGCAGAGGTGATGTTATGTGTTTACTGCAAGGATCCTCTACTGCAGATCTCTTGGTGACCACAAGTCTTTGATTGTGCCATTATTGGACCACAAGGGTTAAAAAAACACCCTGGCAGACAAAATATTCGATCTACATGACTGTTAAGAATTGTTTTTATCTTCGTGCTAATTTTTTATTTTGTATGTATGTCAAAATTGGGATGAAAATCGTTTCATTCAGAATGAGTAGCACTTACACTCTATTTAGATTTCTGAGAAATTTATATGGACGGTGCTGAAAGGTGAGAAGAACCACCAGTCTCCCCAAACACGTGGTCGAAACCAACATAAACATAAACACAATCCTCAGCACACGTCTTTTAAGTAATATGCAATTATCCAATTTGTTTTAGTCAAGCATAAATGATACAGAGAAATTTTCGTGCTTGGTTTCTTTTCTTTATTCTCTTTGTTCTTGCTTCAGCCAACACGTGTTTCGTCGCACAAAGGAATTTTGTCCCGCGACTTTCTCAAGGCTTACAAGAGTCCAAAAAGTTCCTTTATAAGTAGTGATAATTCCATCCCACTGGAAAATTAAAATCTATGTTCCGATGTCCACGTCGCATTTAACCGTGGATCTTCGTCATGAGCCAAACCTAGAGCACGTAAAAAGGACGTGTAGGTCCCCACATCAGCGCCGTGTTCTCGAGTGCGGTGGGGCCCGGTGGGGGGGGGATTTTGACAGACGATGACGAGTGAAAATTTATTATTTATTTAATTTTGCCTCGTCATCTTCCGTCGAAATCCCCCCCACCGGGCCCCACTGCTCTTACCTGCAGCAGCCACGACTGCCTGGGCTGTAGGGAAGTGGGCCACTGCACCAGGCTCTGACTTCGGGTGGGAGGGGCACTTTTTTACAACCATATTATAGTTTTAAAAGCACCTGCTGCTGCGTCCTTGGCCTACCAAAAATATTCAGGGAACAATAAAAATGTCAAAATAACTCCGGTGATTAATGTTCTTCCTGGAGAGATCGGAGATTCCTTAGTGGAAGTAAGGTAGCTCAAAGGGTTAATATGCCTGCTGCTAAGAAAGTGTACCATTCAGATCACAAAGTGCACATAATGTAAATAGGTCAGTGGATTACTGCTTTTGTCAGTGAGATCCTTTTGTTACTTGCAGTTTATAAGTTTAAATCCTAATACAGAACAGTGAGCTATTAACTGTCATCTAAGAGCTGCATGAAAACTACAAGGTATAGATTAGAGCGTTATGATTTTTTCCCCCCGTATTTCATTATTCTAATGTTGCCTAAAGGGTTCATTTGGGTTGAAATCAATTTTTAGTAAAGACAACCCCTAACCATGGTGTTACTTTTTAAATTCTGAGTTTGTGCTTCTCCAGACCAAGCACTCTTTAACTATACTGCCTAGCAATATGGGTGGCATGTGACTCCTACACCTGTTAGCCTCTGTCCGATGTAACATTTCCTATACACTGATTTACTGACATATGATTGATTGTCTCTGTGTAATGTGTGTGTGATGTAAAATGCACTGACACCCTATACTGGTATGAGTGGCGCTATAAAACAAAAGAAATGCATTGGAGAGAGAGTGGTTATGGAGACTTGAGGGGCACTGTTAAAGGGTGATAGTGAGAGAATCCGTGGTGGAGGTGGTCATTGGGGGCACCAACAAACATTATCGCACTGGGCGCCACCTGCGCTAAAGCTGGCCCTGAAATGGCCTTTCTAGTTAAAGAGCTGTAAAAACCTACAGAGAAAATAAAGTAAGAGCACAGAAAAAGCATACCTGTGCGTGCATAGCAAGTCTTGTTCATCAAGCACAGTTGCATCATCATGCAAAGGTCCTGCTTTTGCAATGTATAGGATATTCCTGTGCTAAGGGATAGCCTGTGCCACATATATCATTTAATCATTATTTCAAGTTTCCTTTCCAGCGGCGCTACATGACTCACTAAGTAATAAGCATGCTGTACAAAGTTCTACAAAAAAAGACACACAATGAAGTTCCTTCTTTTATTAAGGTGGGGAGGGCATATCCTTACCAAGTGCATTAATGTTTGGCCGTTTACATCATGTAATTTTAAAAGTATTATTTATAGGCGCTTTTGTGCAGCCCTCAACAGAACACCACATCATTAAAGTCCACTGCATATCACTCGACAACACAAAATACAATTCCACATAATTACATTCCAAAACTCACAATCCCACTCCACATAATTCCAGTACACTCAATACCACATAATTCCACAGCACACCATGCCACATAATTTAAATCTACTCCACACCACACAAATCCAGGACACACAATTACACAACTAACTAATCCAGTCCAACCCACATAATCCCACAACACATCACATACATACACTGCATAACACATAAGTAAAAAACATTGCCATTTACAATGCCAATAGCTCCAAGTCCAATAAATGTGAGGCCTATTACATTTCCAATGCTTGTTCTCTTACATTCCTCCCAGGTAGCAGGGACTAAGTACTTTCTCATTACGCTATGGTTCTTTATCTGTTCTTTGGGGGGGACTATTTTATTCTTGGTTTCCTACTCTGTTACCTCCTGCCTGTGTTCGGCTTTGGTTCCATAGCTGCTTAGATTTTACTATATCATTCCTCTCTCCCACCTTCTCTTAATGCCACAGTTGGACTAGTTCTGCCCTGCCTCCCGCTCATTTGCTTGTCTTTTTAGCTTTTTTACAATTTTCAATGTCCACCGTCAGTTGGGCTTTGTTTGGTAGGATATACATTTGGTTGGGGCTTCCTTTTAAGGGGGATTGAGCTTTTTGAAGTTTTCTTTGAAAGAGGCATTGCATCCCCTCCCACACACACACATTAGGGTGAATACCATGAATGAAGATGGTCATGCTAACTCGCTGAAACAAAAGCAGACATTGAACTCCCTGCCTACAATATGGATTGGTAACCTGCATGTTACAGGCTGCTCTTTGCACAGGTACATTGTCTTTATTTCTACAACCGATCCACATCTTCACCACAACCTCAAATCTGTCATTCGTCTGAATATTAAAACCTCAGCTTTGTATCCGTCCGAAACTCACGATTTCACCTCATTCAAGATGGCCGTTAATTGGACTCGTCCTTTCACACATGTGGTTTGTCTAGTGTGTAAAGAAACGTCCACAAAATATTTACACGCATGCTAGTCCTTACTTAAATTCTATATTTCAAACATAAAAAAAAGAGTCAGGTCAGTCTTGCTCAACTGCCCGTTGACAGGGAATTCTGGAAATAGGGCATAGTTTATACCCTAATGTGTATGAAAAGCTTCCGGCACTTTAAATACAGCCCACACGCAAGCATAGCGGGGCAACCGACCTCTAGAGAGTCATCAACTATCCGGAGGAGAAAAAAATAAATCCAGAGCTCCAACTTTGTGAGATGTTCTGGGTTGGGAGAAAGAGGCGAGACTCGAGGGAGTGAATGCAAATAGTACACTGGGAAGTGTGCTTGTGTTTAATAGTGTGGTGGTAGGGGCTATATATATATTGCAGATTTATATAGTGCTAACTCGACCTGAAGGTATTGGAGCGCTTTACATGAGAACCAGTTACATAGGACCCAAACTTGACGTTATTTCACGGACTGAATGCTTATGCACCTGAAATGCACCATGCTGCAAGTGTGTTTTTTTGTGTATTTTAGCATACTGCAGTGCTTGGTGCATGACACCTGCCTGCGCTCGTGCTGTAGCTTCAGTGCCTACTACAAATTGTGCATACTGTAGTGACCTGCTGGTCACTGGTCTATTGTTTCCATGTACCAGCTACTCCCAGAGGGCTGGCTTACACCCCACCCCACATCCATCCAACACAGGCGTCACAGGACATGTGACCCTGATAATAAAAGGGGCAGGGCGCATGTGCCCTGGGCCAGTTCTAACCAGTATCTAATGGTGTATGTGTCCTTACTATTTACGCTTGGGGGCCTAGAGCCCCGCACCATTACATTGGTGACGAGTAGGTGATCCCGAGTGTGTAGCCGCCTTGAAGGTGGTAGAGGGGGGGAGTACAGCCTGTGGAGAGGGCAACCCCCACCAGCGGCCGTAATGCAGCAGCAGACTAGAAGGGATTCCCCAGAGTCAAACTGGGACAAGCAAACCGAGTCCTGTGTAAGAAGTTGAAACTGCAGACTTGGAGAGAAGTTTTACGTAGTTTATTCAAGAAATGCAGGAGCCCCTCCAGCCGTGATCCGACTCCATGAAATCCACAACCGCATCATATGTGCGGCCATGGAAACCATGGAGAAGGAACCTAGCAATGAGACTCACGAGCAACACATGTTTAAAACAAAGCACCACGCCTGATCATGCCAGAATAATCACGAGCATGATCACTCGCATGTGATACACTACAACATCTTCCTTTTTATAACAGCAACAAAATTGACATCTTAAGAATAAAACAAAACTTTGAAGCTAACAAGCATAATAACATAGTGCATAAGTTTTTGTTTACAATGGACATTTGCATCAAATGCATCAACCAACATAAAAATCTTTAAACCTAGCAGGCATGGAAACATTGCACATGGATCTTTTTGCAACTTGTTTATCAAGATAAAAAGCACTTGAGGATGTATGACTATCAGAAGAAAGCACTTGAACACGATCAGAAACGTCCAAATCTGTTAAATTATCACTAGTGAGAGAGACGGTAGAGGGTGCAAATTACTTGTAGAAGGCATGTCCGGAGGAGTAACATCATTCCCGATATCAAACCATTGACTGTCTTCACTCCTCTTGTGCTTACCAATATGATGTGCTTGCTCAATGGAATAATTTAACTAGGTCTCTTTTAGACCACCAGCCCTTACCTTGTAGAAAAACAGCACCTTTCGCAACCTTCTCTACTTTGATTGGATTTAAAAACTTAGATTCTCTCTTTTTAACTCTGTGAGGAAGTGTAAGCAAAACCCAATCGTTCACATAAAAATCAACAGTTTTTGTAGCATGGGACACATCATACTGAGATTTTTGTTTGGTTTGTGACAGTTTCAATCTCTCTTTGACACGTTCAGAGATAGTGCAAATTAATGCTTATCTTTTGGTAAGTTATCTCTTAACCAATCTGGACAGAGTTGTGCCCTGGGATTTCTCTTCTTTAGTAGAGTAAAGGGAGGTACACCTGTAGTGGAATGTGGAGTAAGGTGATAGTTCCAAACCTTTTCTTTAAGGAAGGCTTCAGCTTGACTCCCAATAGCAATTGCTGTTTGTACCCCTTCCTTAAAAAATGTATTAACCCTTTCAACCAGACCATTTGAATTTGGGAATACAATGCAACCTTGAGATGTTTAATGTGATGTTTTGCAGCAAAATCTTTCATTTGTGTGGAAACAAAGTGTGTGCCATTATCTGTAACGAGCTCCCTTGGAGGACCTTCACAAGTGAAAATATTGTCCAAAAATGTGATTACTGATGAAGTGTTTGCAGAGGGAACAAAGTAAAAAAAAAATCCATTTAGAGAAATAGTCAACTAAGACTATCAAAAATCTCTTATCAGGTGGTAGCAAGTGAAAAGGACCTGAAAAATCCAGAGCAACCTTGGACCACGGTTCTTCTGGTAAGGGTACTGTATGCAAAGGTATTTTATGTGTGATCCAGTGTTGTCAGATAATAAACAAGTACTGCAGGATGATATCCAAGCAGCAATTTGAGAGTCCATAGAAGGTCACCAAAAATATTGTTTGATGTTTTTGGAAGTGGCTCCCACCCCTAGGTGACCGGAATGAGCTGCTTGAAAAAGTTTAGATCTGATTGACATTGGAGGAACCACCAAGTCATTCTGAAACAGCAGCCCATTAACTATGGAAAGTTCACTAGAAACTTGAGAAAAAGGTTTTATAGGTGAAGGCAAACACCTCTCTTTGGGGCATCCTTGAGTAATACATTTCATTACTTGAGACAAAATATTATCTTCAGAAACAGCAGTAATCCAGTCATCACAAGAAATTAAATCGTGAGCATTTAAAATGTCATCTAATGATGCCCCCACAGATTCATTTTCCTCGTGTTTATAATCTGTATCATCATCTTGAATAGGCATCCTTGACAAAAAATCAGCCCTGGTATTCGTGTTGCCTGGTATAAATTTGATTTTGAAATTATATTCATGTAAGCGAGATAACAATCTCACCAGTCTAGAAGAGGCTTTCCCAGATCCATCACCACTAGGGAGATGAATAAGAGGTTTATGATCAGTGAAAAGTAAAAACTTCATTCCTCAGAGATAGGTTTTAAATTTCTCAATGGCCCAGGAACAGGCTAAAGCCTCTCTTTCAATTGTGCTATATTGTGAGTCTGCTCATTTTAGAGACCTAGAAACAAAGGCCACAGTGTGTTCACAATTTTCATACGACTGTGAAAGTACAGCTCCTATGCCCTTTTGACTGGCATCTACAGTCACCAAACATCTTGCACCCGGCTTAAAAGCTGATAAAGCTGGTGCATCAGTGATGACATCATCCCAAACGAAATCAACATTTTTCTTTAAAAGGTTTCTCAGGGGTTGAACAACGATGGAATATCCTTGAATACATTTTGAGTAATATTCACTCATCCCCAAGAAAGATCTGAGAGAATCTCAGTCTTTAGGAGGAGGAACATCTTGAATTGCCTTTACCAATGAACATTTTGGATATATGCCAGTATCAGAAATGCAAGGACCCAAGTAATTCAATTCTGTTTTGCACATTTTACACTTATCCAGTTTGAGGGTAATTCCCACCTTGTTGAAGATTCCCAAAACTTTTCTTAAAATGGAACTGTGCCCCTCTCTAGTTTCTGAAAATATTAGGACATCATCTTGATATGCCTGTGTACCAGAGATTCCAGAAAGTATAGAGTCCATGAATTTCTGAAACACACTCGCTGCAGAAGCCAGGCCAAAGGGAAGTCTCAGAAATGTATAAGCTCCAAAAGGAGTGATAAATGTAGTGAGATCTTGGGATTCTGCAGCGAGTGGAATCTGATGATAGGCAGAACGAAGGTTCAAGAGCGAAAAAAATTTGGCTCCATTAATATTTGACAGAAGGTCACTAATCTTGGGCAAAGGATGACAATCAATGAGGAGATTCTTATTTAAAGTGGGTAAGTCATCACACACCTTAAGGATAAGAAATATCCGAAAAACACAATTCGCAGATCACGGAAAAGAGCTGCCAACAATAATAGGGAGTCACTGATTGAAGTGGCTCTACCTAAAGATGTGGAACCCAGGCTTACTTATGTGAACACGTTTTGCAGCCATTCAAATCAAATCAAAAGGAGCATACTTAAACATTGGAAGATCTTGAATGTCGGGAGAGCACCTATACCTCCTCCTTTGTTTGCCTTCAAAAGGAGTACAAACATTAAAGACCAAGTGGTACACAGAAGGCCCCTTAGCAAACCAAAATCTTCGGACCAAGAATCTTTGTGGGGGCTTCCACCAGTAAAAGGACACTTTCCGTGTGGAGCCTGTGCATCCTGTCCACAAACATCGCACGTGACAGAAGTGGACATAGGCACAAATAAGCCCTGGTCGCTGCCCAAACATACTAACTGCAACAGCGAAAAGGTTATCTACCTGATCACTTGTCCGTGCGGCATGCCCTACGTGGGGATGACCACACGCAAGATAAAAACAAGAATATTGGAGCATAAAAGCACGATCCGCCGCAGGAAGAGGTCTACAAAGATGACCAATCACTTCCTAGATATGAACCATCAAGCAAATGACTTGCGTTGGACAGTCCTTGAGCAACCTTTTATCCCAACTCATATCACGGATATATCCAAGTTTCTACTCCGCAATGAACAGCGCTAGGTCCACAGATTAAAGACAGATACCTCAGGATTGAATGAAGAGATTCCGTGGCTATCCCTGTGACTAAGAGTTAAGGCATATAGTACATAGGAGACTGTACTATGAATGAAATGAAAATGTCACACATTCCCAGACTTGATAGGGTTGATAGGTAGAGACACCACAAGAAATAGTATTAGAATAATAATCAAGTGATGGGTTTATTGGACTGCAAGACTCACGTATGCTTGAAGTACACAAACTGAATATGAGCCAGTAAATGACCTAAAATAAATGACATAACCCTTTGACACTTAGATATTAAATGGTGTGCATAGTGCCATTGATGGTTTTGTATTATATAAATGAATGCAGCTTTTAATAGGAAAATAGCGTGTTTTTATTAGCGAGCAGTATAAGGAGTAAAAGAGTGTCATAAATTAGTGTAACATCTCTGTAATGACACCGATATTTGGCGTATCTCTTTCGCTAACACCCAAATAATTGCGTAAGTACAAATGCCAGGTTTTTTGTTTTCACTTACGAAATATAAGGCTGAGTGATATTTTCTCTACAAGTGCACCGGGAAGAGTATTATAGTGCGCATGCGTGAGAAAACCAACACAATCTATCACGCATGCGCACATGCTCAATCGAGCAGGCTACAGAATAATTAGCCTGCTAATGCGCTAACAGGAAACACTATTCCCCGCGCATGCGCATTCACGGCATCGGGCATACTTCGTAGACAACTAGGGGTCCTTCACTACGGTGACTGGGCATTTATCCCGGTATTTAAATGTGGGAAATCCTCCCGTCAGTGCCTCCGGTTGCAGCTCGTGTACCACAACGGTGTACCGACGGAGAGGTAAGTTGGGCACTATGACGAGGGTTATTATGTGTGGGGACACAACAGGGTCCTAAGACAGACTCATATCTTTTTGCTTTTGGGATCAAAGCACTTTCTCAAAATTCTTCTTCATACCCTAAATCCTTTTTAAACATGTAGCATGCCTTTTTGCATGTAACACTAGCAAAGAATATTCCTGAACCTTGTTTGTGGCGCTGACAGTAATTAAACGTCGGTTAACTCGGCTTACACACATATATACGTTTTAGTAATGTATTGTTGTATACCTCATTGTGGCCTACATGCAGTTCTTATGTATACACTGCATGTAAGAACGTTAGCGTGCCATTACCAATGAGGTTCTTTTTCTTTGTGCGTTTATTGCCAAAACGATTGTATACTAGTATCTGTTTGTGGCCTACATGGATTTTAATGCATTTTTTGCAGATACATATACTACATTTGAGAGCGTCGGTGTGGCAATATGTATTCAAACCCAATACACTTTTGGAGTTACATGTATTGCCTATGAGAGTCTTAGGGTGCTATTAATTACGAGGCACCCTTGGATATATTGATATGTGTCATGCGCCAAAGACTGTTTACATTAGTTTGCCTCAGAGATTATGTACACAATCTTATTTAAACTTGAAGACTTCTAACACCATTGAGAAGTTACACCTTAGCACCATGGCTTATAAGACAAATCAGAAGAGTCCTCTTGTTTTATCTTCTTCAATGAGAGGTTTACCATCAACACTTACTGTTTTTATATCTAGAAATGTGTTCACACTACACATTAGGAATGAGTGACACATGACCTCTATATATATTTCTTGCGGAGCGGGGCCCCCTTCCCTGAGTTGCTACCAGGTATAGGTGGGTCTACTTATCCATCGATTCGGGTGAGTAGAATTCAAATGAGTACTACGTTAGTACCCTATGGACATGTTTTCAACTCATGTCTAACAATACATTGACAAATAACTGAATTGTATGACAATGTATTTTGACCGGTTGTATTGTGTTTTTTGTGTCTCACATTTACAGATAAGTTCCAGTAGTACCGAGCTTAAAACAATTGGATTACTGTTTTGATATCACTGTATTTTGTTATTATTTTTTCATATATGCAGCAGCATTGTTTATTTTTTATGGTCCTGATGAAAGCCTGGACACTAAGTTAGACCAAATAGGCTGAAACATGTCGACCGACCTTACCAACTTAGCAGTCTAATTGATACTGCTTTGCACCGCTTTTTAACCCTGCCAGTTTGGACAAGCCAATAAAGATATTTTGTCCTCTCTAGATAGTTTTAGTTTCACATTTAGCATCACAATCACACCCAGCGCTGCACCCTCACAACGCCTCAGCATTCACAGATAGGGCTTTAGTACCCTCATGAAAACATCCCAGAGCTCCTACCTCACAGTGAGGGAGTTGTAGCCCTCAGTGAGACTAGGTTTTCTCACTGGGAGGAGAAGCCCATATGATGAAGCATGCCACCTATGGTGGGTGAGGGCATTCGTCCTAAAAGGGATTGCTCCCCAATGGAGCTTTGCTGAGAGACACATTTTCACTTTATGACAGACCCGAGAAGTATTGTGTTAAAGATTAAGTCATCACACAACCTGATGGAATTATCCTTCTTGCGTACTATCACTATGGGACTGACCCATTCAGATGAGTAAGTCTGGGTAATTACCTTATCTCTAACCAGGGTGTACAGCAAGACTTTGAGATCAGCTCTGACAGATAGGGGAACCGGTCTGAGTTTATGAGACAAAGGCATAGCATTCTTTTTTAACTTGATTCTATGTTCAAATTTATCAATTACCCCTATATTATTTGTAAACACATCTGGACATTTTTTAACCATATCTGAGAGTGTAATTTGTTTAGGACCATGTGTGCTGGCTAAGTTGACCTCACAAACCCTGACAGGATTGGGTGAACCTGGAATCAACATTAGACCCAACTTTGCTAAATTACGCCAGCCTAATATTAATTTTCCTTTTTTAGCAACATATATTTTTGTAAATGCTTCTCTGCCCAGACATTTTACTTTCTACAAGAAAAAGCCAAGCATATCAATGTCTTTGTCTCCATAAGCTTTTGGAAAAACATCAGGAGTGTTTAAAGGTTTCGATGTAGACCACACTCGTTCATAGAAGGTATCTGAGATGATAGTGATGGGAGCCCCTGAATCTGCCATCCTATCAAGTTTTGTGTCACCAATGTACACATCACAAATTGGATCCTTAATTGGAGCTGAATCATCAACAAGTGTGTCTACTTCAAGGGTGAGAAGTACTTTAGCAAAATAGGGGTGGGCGGAATTTGCGTAGTCGCATTAACCTCTTCCATGCTCGTGATGGCCGGGAGCCGTCACGCGTCACGGTGGGCATGTGCGCAGGACGGCCCCCGGCCGTCCAAATCCCCGCCCACTAATGGAAACGCCCGCACAGCGCAGAAATTCCTCTCGCACGGAAGGGGTTAAGCAAAGTTCCGCAAAACGGTAAAAAATCTCCGCGAGCACGCGGAATTGCTTGCTCTGCCCGTTCGCGATGTGTTTTTCCTGTTCGGGGGCGCTGTTTGCGTGCTCGGAGGAAATTGTCTCGCGAACTTGTCCATGCGGTCGCTAATGGGCGCGGCTATCTAATTTTTCACTTGTCCCGCCCGTTCGCGATGCTTATTTCCTGTTCCGAGTAGCGTATTGCGTGCTCCCGCCCATTCGCGGTGAGTATTTCCTGTTCGGGAACGCGTATTACGTGTTCACGACGCTTTTTGCATGCTCAAGGGGGAAATATCGCGCGAACTTGCCCATGCGGTCGCAATGGGCGCGGCCATCTTGTTTTTCACTCTATTGCTATGGTTCTGGGCCTGCTTTTCTATCCTCCCTCTATCTTTGCAATCCTTTGTTTCTGTACACTTTTTTATTATCTTTTTTTATTATTATCTATCTCTCTATTTTCCTGATTCTATATTTTTTTGAGATTTTTTCTACTTTTTGGGACTTTTTCTACTACTTTTTCACTCTTTTTCTATAACTTGCTTTTTTAATTTCTTTTACATACTTTTCTAATTGCTCCATTTTCTTTTCCGCCCCCCCTGAGTCCCAGAACCATGGCCAAGGGAGAGGGCAAGGGCAAGGCTACCCGTAGCCGCAGCCGTGACCACCTTTCCTTCGGAAGGCGGCGCCCACAAGTGGTGCAGGCTAGGGACATCTTTAGCGAGGCGGAGGTGGCCGCACTTTTTTTTTTGTGCAGCGCCACCTCCCCTTAACCCTAGCAGCAGGTGGCAGGCCTGGGTCCGGGTACGGGCTCCGGGAGCATCGCCAGCGGTGGGGAAAGGTGCACCGGGCAGTGTTTCGCTGCTCTGGTGTCCAGCGCACCGATACCCAGCTGATGCACTGGTGGTCCGATATTCTGGACCGGGCGCAGGACCTGCTGGACCTGCTAGGAGTGGAGGTCCCGGGGCTTGGTGAGTAGCTATTTAATATTACTACTTTGTGTTCTTCTGCTCTGTGTTATATATTGCGATTATATTTCTTTTCCAAACACCAAGAATGCTGCTCCTTAAATTGCAGGTAAAATACATTTAAAAAACTTCTGCGATTGTTATGACACAGGTGCTCGGCGCTACTAATCTTACTTGTTTGCAACTTTGCGCTTGCTTGGCCTGATTATATAAGAGTTTACTTTAGAGAACTTAAGTTAGGTAATGCTAGAGAGACTCTAGTCCTTCCTTTGTCCTCCTGCCACTAAGAAGAGATAGTGGTGGATTGATAGGTTTAGTTATTTATTAGTATTAGTTGGTAATGTTTTAGTGGCCTGCGTGACGCATCCTCTGTCACGTGACGTGCTGCTGAGTGCTGCTTACCCCAGTCCTTAGTAGAACCTTTTGTAGTTTGTTTAATGAGTGGTAATAGGCTTTTCACTAGCAGAACATCAGCAGCAACCTACCAACAATTTGGTATATGCAAAAATGTATGCATGTGTCCTCCATCTATGCATTTTTGAGGACTAAAATAAATGGAAATGCAGACTAAGTGAACAATTGGCCCGTCTGGAAAAGCTGGGCTAGGTCAGGTGGTACTTAGGCTTAGTTAGTATTCTGGAATCAGAATGGAACACTGGATTAATGTTCATAAATAATAACTAGACGGTCCGTGAATCCCGCAATACTACTACTCGATCAGATTAAATAGGTCCATTTTATTGCAATTGTTGTTTCTAAAAATGTTTTTTGAGCGTTTTAAAAAATATTTTATTTGTTTCACACCAATCATTAATGTGTTGTCTCTTTCTTTATTATATCTTACATGATCAGCACCCAGGGGCAAGAAGATGGGGTCAGAGTCGGCGGGAGCAGGACAAGATGCCTCCCAAGGCCAGGGCCGCTCCTCTACCGAGGGCTCTGCTGCTGGCCCCAGTAATTCCTCCAGTGGTTAATATTAATAATTATATTTCCCTAACTTTTACTGCACCTTATTTTTTCCGAACTATTATTTCGGTTTCCTAATTCTATTTTTTTACAAAATCTTCTTCGATCTAGACTATCTGTTTCTAAATTCTTGTTATCCCTGCCTCTAACTGCCTCTGCTATGACTCTCTGTACTACTATTATTAGTCTGTCTGTAGCTAAGCTTGCCCAGTTGGCCACTCTTTATTTAAAAGGTTTTAAATAAAACTCAGATTCACCAATAGCTCTAGCCACTGAGTCCAGTCCTTTGGGTTGTCCGCTTCTAGTCTTCTTAATCTTGAAGCTTTTCGACAATTCCCACCAACAAAATGCCCAACCAGATATTTTACTATTTTTGATAGGATAGGACATACTACTACTGTTGTAGGGATTTTGCACATACAGAACTATGCACAAGAAAATAGGACATTGGTGATAGGAGGTTGGCCCTTCCACACACCTCAGAACCCACAATCCCCTAACCGAACCCCCCGAAGATACCCAATGATTAGACAACCCAGAACATAACACTCCCAACCTCTCAGAGTCGCGGAAGCAATGCACACCCTTTCGCTCACTCACTCGTGTAAGTCCACACCAAATACCACAGAGTCAATGTAAGTTCAAAAGGTTTATTTTCAACTAACAAGCTCTGTACATTGTTCTATAATGCAGTATACGAGCCAGCACCAACAGCAAAATCCATAAGATTAAAACAATAAACATTGTTACAACTACAAGTCTATAGAAGACAAAAGGGCAAATCATGATAACTGAACAGTGGTGGAAGAACCACCCTCCCCTTGGTAGGAATATAGTTTATATAAATGAAGATCTCTGAGCGAATTCTGGGGGACCCCTCACCTTAGAACCTGGTTACATCATAAGCTCTGCAAAGCTCTGGTTCGTAGAAGGGAATCTTCCGTATGTTATGAGAAAAATGGTGTGTGTTAGTATAATGCAAGCATTTCTCAGTCGTGCCAAAAAGTGTAGCATTGTATGGCTAAGCAAAAGCAATACGGACTGACCAGAACTCCATAACAAAGTGGCTTGTTTTTTGACCTTGTACACAGCGCTCAGACAGTAGCAGTATGAGCTCATGTGGGCTCAAAGGCGTCTTACACAACAAGCTGCGCGGTAATGTGCGCAAAAATAAAAGACACGAAGCTAAAATGGTTGCATGGCTCAGGCTAACTTAGCAAAGACTAGAATGACCCTAGGGACCATATAACACTACTAGTGTCTACTCTACTCTAGTACCCGATTTGTACTAGTGATGTATGTTGTATATGTATGTATTAACTCTTTTTTCAATCTTGCTAGTGAAAAAGAATAAAGAGGGGGAGGTGTATATGGCATCTAAAAAATGTGTAATGTTTTTTCTAGGCGTACTACCGACCACCAGTGCCGGGGCCAGCGGCGATGGCGACGCGGCCACTTCGGAGCCTCAGGGAGCAGTTGATGCCGCAGCTGCAGGAGCTGAAGGTGGTGAGCCAGCAGCAGTGGTGGGCGGTGGTAAGATATATTCTTTACCTAGTGACATTACACTTGCTGCAAGGGTGTACACTGTACTGTTGAGACTTAGTAAGTAAGAAGTTGTTGTGAACAGCGGTTGAAGAAGAAACCCTTTACTTAGCATTAGCAATAGCATTAGCGGCGGGAGTGTTGTTGAGTAACCAATGTCCTCTTCTATCTGACTTCAACTCAGCTGTGAAAGTTTTATGGAGAAGACTAAAAGTCAGATCAGATGACCTTGATGGATGGGTTGAACGAAAAGGGAAAGAAGGGTGGAAGGAGGAAGGACGGGCGAGATGTAATATTTATGACTGGCAGGGAAGGATACGTTGGATGCATGCATAGGTGGCTGATAGGAATCAGATGCATGGGTGGTTGAATGCCTGAAACTCCTACAAATGTTAGAGGCCAAGGAAGTGGGAGGATAGATACATACCACAAATGTTATGTACTGTGCTTGCTAGTGCTACTGTGCCACTATGTGTAGAATTAATTTGTCTTACTGTTTTGCTAAGAGTATATTGTTACAATAGTCTTTTTTATTCTTGATATAGCTACTCCTTCCAAAGGGAAATCTAAACCAGACAGGAAGGAGTTCGCAGCCAGGGCCCGGAGCCGGAAGCTGGAGGCCATACAAACTGAATACCGGCGGCTGGTGGTTCTGGCAGAGGAGGAGGAGGCTGCAGCAGCTGCAGCCTCCTCAATGCCCCGGGCCCCAACCAGGCCCAGGCCCCTCCAGTGTTACGGCACCGCCGACTGGCAGCCACCCGCCTCGCACTTCATCCAGTCCTGCTGCCCCCCCTGTAGATGCAATTGTCAGGCATTGAAGCGCCGAGTGGCCCGTCTAGAGGAGCGTATAAATGTCCTGGAGAAGTGAGCCTGCCGATGAGAGTTGAACTTGAGACCCTGTTGGAGTGCCCCTTTTTTATTGCTTCTTGTGGTGGGTGGGAATTGAGCGTTGGCGTTTATGGACATGGACAATTGGTTGGACTTTCTCATTTTGGACATTGGTTGGGGTCAGGGAGAGGGGTGGGTCAGGTGCTGTTGAGGGATTTTTTACATAGTTTTTTTTTGTTAGGGGATTAAATTATATTTATACTTTACATACGATGTTGTTAATGTTTTGTGGGGGGGGTTACTGTTTTACGTCACACTGTTTCCTTGCTGCTGCAGGGCCACAGCCAGTGTTTGATTTAAATAATCGGCTGATTTTGTAAGACACAAACAGATAGATGCGGTACCCCTCACTGAGTGACTTGTCCTACTAGTACTGTCAGTCTCTCCTCCTAGTCTATGCATTCTGCAACTGGACTCAAGGGGTGTGTGAATTAATGAATTAATTTCCATTATTAATTATGCCTCCCCAAACTTCTTCTCTTAGCTGTGCTTGATGTTTAACTTAGGCACAGCGATGGCTGCATGGTGATGATGGTTTGGTTTCCCAACATGCCATGGTTATGGTGGTAGTAGTAGACACTGGCAGTAGCATTTGCAAAAAAAGAAAATGAGACAGTCAGTCGCCTGAGAGAGACTGTGGGAGGAGTAGTAGAATGAAGTACAGTACAGTTACAAGAAGACTGCCAAACAATAATAATAATAATAGCCTAGTACAACAAGTTACAAACTGTAGTTGTGTCGAGTCACTCGACTAGGCCTACACTCGACACAAGCGTAACCTTTAGTGCTGTGTAGGAGGATGACGAATCCAATCGATGCCAGCAATTAATGATAATGGATTAGGTTCCTTTGGAAAAAAAAATTACCTTGCAAATATACTGATCATGGGTGGGCAAGCAGAAGAAGATCCTCGCCCTGCCTTGAAATTGAATTAGTGTTGCTTTCGCTACATCCGCCCCAGCAAGCGTGTGATCAATTACTGGTGTACATTTAATTTAGTCACACCTCAATAAATCACACAGCCCGCGGGAAGAGGGTTAGGGTTTGATGAATGGTTGGGAAGGGGGGTTTGGGGAAAGGTTTGACAAAGAAAAGCACTACGCATGGACAAAAAAAAAAACACAATCTTGGCAGACGACCATCATATCCATAAATCTGTTAAGGGAGAAAAAGGAAATGCATGCATGATGATGATGACTTGATGGTTAATGAGAAGTAGTACTTACTAACTACGCTAGTAGACAGTACAGGGCAGCAGTATATTATTAATTATTATGCAATTTGCCTTGACTCTCTGCCTTTAGAGAGACCCAAATTACATACATTTTTATCTTCTATTGTACCGGGGTTACTTTTTAAAGCCAGCAAAGAAAATTAAAAAATAGTTTTAGGGATCAATTATAAGCAGCGAGCAAACAACAAGAACACACAGTATTAATGATTGAAGAGAAAAAATGAATCAAATTAGTTAAAAGTTGATGAATGTTGATACTAAAGTGTTACTGTATGTAATCCTGGTCAAATTGGAGAGTTGCAACTCGGCGTTCCTCTTGGCCCTCCTGTCTACCCTGCATCCGTCAATCTTGGGTGCCACTGCCTGCCTGGCGGATGTGGATTCGTAGGTGAGTGTGAGTTGTTTTTCCCAGTATAGCACAGGGTAAAGGCCGGCCTGTAAGTGTAGATGGAAAAACAAAAGGGATATTTAAAAATCAAGGAGAAAAATAAAGCATAAATTATGGAGGAGTGCAAACACTTTCAGAGCGGCCTGGCTAAATCATGTCTACTCTGTTGTCTGTTTCCAGCATTATCCTACAACAGCAACAGGACAGAACAGGCCCACAGCGCCCACCCAACCTCCACTTAGCTTAGATTTTGACTGAGCCAGACAGAGCACATATATCACATATACAGCAACGTACTATTTTCCAAAGTAGTTAACTAAATCAATGGCATGCACAGCTGTCAGTCATACCACCACTACTACACTCGTGACTCGACTCCACCACTACACAGACATGTAGGTCTGCTGTGGTTGTTGTTGACTTGGTTATTTACCTTTTATGCCAGTCATGAAACGCCCTGAGTTATTCCATCAATCATCTCCGATCCTACTGAGTGACTGCGAAGATATTATGTCACTGTGGTCATCATCATGGTGTTGTCTAACTCAGTGTGCAGTGTACATAGTGAGTCCAGATTCCATATTGAAAAATGCAATGGATCGGCCTGCAGTAGAAGTACAATTTTGTTATTAAACAACAAGAAGGAAAACATTGACTTGAGTTACTTTAGTGTGTAGATTAAATAATAATAGTACACAATGAATTCATTTCATGCACAACAAACAACAACAATACTAACACCAATCACTCTCAGAGTCAGCGTCCAATGCATGCCATCATTCATTACCTGTTTCTTCTCATCTTAAGATGAGGGGCAGCCTCTCTCGGCTAGGAAAGGAGGAGAGCTATAGTAGTCATCAAGTTCCACTTCTTTTAGAGGGATTTGACGAGGCAGCATTTTCTTGGTTGTACTATCATTATTCTACATCCTATCATCATCTGGCTTGAATGAAATGGATTTAGGGCGAGTCAGGAGGATGGAGGAGCAGGACTCGGAGTAGTGGACTTTAGTATGCAGACAGCTGCACCTCCAATATGGCAATAAAAAGACTAGAAGACGGTGGTGATGGATTTGTTGTGATTCGAAGTTTCGAACCAGAAAGACAGACCACACAAATAAAAGTAAATAAGGAAGGAAGAAAGTAAGAAGTTCAAGCCTAGTTGTCAGGGAAGTATAGCTCGTCCTCAAACTCTGGGGGTTCAACCAGAAGTAGGTAATCATCTAACACACTACTTCTGTCACCTAAGCCGCTGTCCTCATCTTCCTGTGTTGATTCATGTATTGTGTAATTCGGTGGTATAAAGTGCTGATTCATTTTGATCTTGGTTAACCTCTCCACTTTTTTGGGCGAGAGACTGGTCCTTTTCACTGTTACAATGGCACCAGCAGCACTGAAAACACGTTCAGAAGAGACACTTGCGACAGGGCAAGCCAGATAGTTTATCGCCAGCCTGCGGAGCACTGGCCATTGGGCCCTTTTCCCATACCAATACCGCAATGGTTTTTTATCAATGTAGACCTCTGTTGGGTCATCCAGAAAGGCCTGGACCATCTGCTCAATGTTCAGGGGTGCTACACTTTACTTGGCCTCTTTTGTCTTTGCATCAGCACTGGACCTTGACAGCCCTTGCTGTAAATACCAATCCTGTGCCGATTTTACTGGGGCTGATGATCCGGTTCTTGCTGTTGTCGATAGTGTTGGTGACCGCTCTGAGCCAAACGCACTGCCCTCAGGCTCTGAAGTGGAACATTACGCCGGATGCCCTGCTGCAGTTCTTGTTGTGGGTTTGAGTAGTGCGCCTTTAATTACCAGCCATTCATTTTCAAAGTCACTGGCTGCCTCAGCTATCCAAGTTTTGTACCGGGCAACACCCAGTTCTGAAAAAGGAATTAATGTCTTACTGTACCGTGGATCCAGAATTGTGGCACAAATGTAATGTTTTTCTGTAACAATGCGAGTTTGTACCCTTGTATTTTGAGCTAAGCAACGGGATAAGCTCTCCACCAACTCATATGCTTCATTTTTTTCCTCCACACCTATGTACGCTTCAGACACCTCCTTCAGCTGTTGCTCTAGTATGTGCAACAATGGGATAGCTTGGCCCATAGTAGAGTCCTCCTTGCTGACTTCACTTGTGAAGCCCTCGAAAGGAAGAAGCATCTCTGTCAGGCATTTAACTAGGCACCATTGGTCCATCTGAAGGGTCATGCCTTTCACAGTAGCATCCCCCCTTTGCATGACATATTCATTGATTGGTCTGTACTGCTCCAACAGACGGTCAAGCATGTAATAAGTCGAGTTCCAACGTGTTGCCACCTCCTGGATGAGTGCTTTGACTGGCATTCTATACTCACGTTGAATGATCCTCAGCTGCTTCCGGGCTTTAAAAGAATGGCTGAAATGTGTGCATATTCTTCTGCAGGTGGTCAGTAAGTTGCTGACTACGGCTTCTTTTTTCAGAAAGTCTTGAACAATAATGTTAATGCAGTGCGCCAAACACGGGACCCTGAAATAGGCACCATCCTCCATGGCCTTAAGTACATTACTGCCATTATCCGTGGCAACAAAACCAATGTTAAGCCCTCTTGGGTGCAGCCATTCCAAGACATTGCTGTTAAACTCATCCAAAATAGTTGCAGCAGTATGAGATTTCTCCATGGCGAACATGGCTACAGTTGCATGTTTCCGAGTAGCATGAAAAATCTCAGCAGTGTCAACAACACCTGCTTCAGATATCTTTTCTCTAACCCCCACAAAAGAGATCCAGTGTGCAGTTATGCACATGTAATCAGTGGCTTGGCAACTGGTCCACATGTCTGTTGTCAGGTGGATAGTGAGAACAGCACTCTGCTGCAAAGCTTGTCCAAGCAATTCCAGCACATCGTGATGTAGTGCTGGAACAGCAACTCTGGCGAAATAGGACCGGCTGGGAACCTTCCATTTAAGGCAGATAGCTGACACAAATTCAAGGAAACCCACCCCTTCCACAAAAGAAAAAGGGAGAAGGTCCAGCGCTAACATTTTAGCCAGCTTCACATTGTACAAACGTGCCTTTGGGTGGTTGCGTTCGTACTGCCCCTCCGACCTAAGCATGCTGTCACTGGTAGGCTGGATTATTTTCCTTTGTGGTGCAGCTGATTCAGGTGACTTCTTGAACCCAGTTAGGCTCAACGACGCACTTTTTTTCATTGCAGTACTGTGTTGCCTTGTTGTCTCAGTCTGACTCTGAGTCTTCTTACTACGGTGCCACTGAGATGTTGCTGAGGATGTGGGCGGTACCACTACACTGCTGGGGACAGGACTAGAAATGTCTCCCTCTTGTTCACCTTCCTCTGCGATCATATCTTCTTCTACTTCTTCATCCCCATCAACAGCAATGGGTGCAGTTTTACTTTTTTGTACGCTAAGTAGGTGCGCCTCCCATTGGATAATGTGGTGTTTTTTTAGATGACTTGTTTGGCCTCCGGTACCATAGTTTGTACCAAGCTTACTCCGACTAACAGTGTGTCGACAAATTGAGCATATAGCAACGTTCTCCTCCTTACTGCTAACCGAAAAGAAGTCCCAAACTGGGGAGGTGAACTTTCTGGCACTCCTGGAGGTGCCACTTTCAATGCCAGATGAACTGGAGGGTGGGCGTGTGTAGGAAAGTGGGTTTCTGTTGCAGTAACCCCCCCCACTTTTTGCCAGACTACTGATACACTTTTCCTTGGTGTGCCCTGGGTCCCTGCCAATCAGGTTCCCAGGGCCTGTGTTCTGCCCCCAAAAACTAACCCAATTGGCATCTCTGGCCACAGGTCAGCCCCTGGTAAGTGGTACCACAGGTACCCAGGGCACTGTGACCAAGGAAGACCTCTAAGGGCTGCAGCACTTATTGTGCCACCCTTAGAGGCCCTGTACCCTGACACTCACCCACTGCCTTGGCAGACTGTGTGTCTTGGTGCAAAACAAAGTGAAGAGTCGACATGGCACACATCCCTGTGTGCCATGCCCACAAAACACTGCCCTGGCATACATCAGTCACCCCTCTAGCTGGGTGCCCTATGCCAGTGGTGAGGGTACAGGTGCATGAGCCCTGTACCCCTACAGTAGCCAGGTCCATTCCTGGGCACTGTAAGTGCAGTGCTGCCATTAAGAGTATATGGTGCTGGGAGGTTGTCATTACAAACTCCACAGCACCATAATGGCTGCACTGAAGTCTGGGAAGTTTGGTTTCAAACTTCTCAGCACATTAAACCCACACTGATGCCAGTGTGGGATTTGATGTAAAAATGCATGACAGAGGGCATCTTAGAGATGCCCCCTGAAACTCGACCAACTCCTAGTGACCTGACTGAGTGGCTGCCTAGGCTGCCACCACCAGACATGTTTCTGGACCCCTGGGTCGAGAGCTTGCTGCTCTCGGGGGCCTGAAACAATGCACATCCTGGGACGAGGTGCCAAGCCTCCTCCCCCAGGATGGGCAGGGTTCACGAAGGAGAAGCTTCAAAGGCATTCCGACTTTGTGAGCCTCTCCAGACCACTTGCTGTACTCAGCAACTGGTCCCCACTGCTTCTACCCCCCACTTTGGGCGGGAGAACCAGCAGGAAAAACAAGTGAAGAAGAGCGGTGTGCCCACCTCTGCCAACTCCACCCCTAAGGTGGGGGAGGCGAGGTGAAGCACAACCTCGAGTCCCCGCCATCTTGAGGATGGGGGGACCCAGTCAACCAGGGACAGGCTCCTGCCCTCCTCCCACTGGAGAGTGGCAGAGTGGGGGTGTACCCACCCCAGGGAAGGGACCCATTGGTCCCTGCCCTTTACCTACCTGTAACACCCCTAAATTTAGAATTTAGGGGCACCCTGAACCTTCCTTCCTTAGATCTAGCAACCACAAGAAAAGAAGAAGGACGAGAAGCCGTGCAGAGCTAACAAGAGGACGACACCCACTGACTTGGCCCCAGCCCTACAGGCCTGTCTCCCCTCGAACCTGCTCCTGCGAAACCCCGGCGTGTCCAGCAGCCAGCAACCTCGAAAACCCCGGAGGACCTGCCTGCATTCACTTTCCAAGCTGTTTCTCCCGTGAACACCGGACATGTTTAAACTGCAGCTTCTGGTGCCAGCCAGAAACCGCGAATCCAGCACACTCTGCACCCGCCAAGCCCGGCCCGTGTTTGAGTGAACAAACTCCACGAGGAGGTCCCCCCGGTGATCCTGACCCAAGATCCGGCGACCCCTGACCTGCCTCAAGCCTCCAGACGACGCCTGCAGCCTCAATCAAGAGGACCCCCCCTACCGCGACCAGAGCAGGTAAGAAAATCCGACGTCCAAAGGCACCCCTGCACCCGACGCCCCACGGCCTTGTGTGCCCAACCCAGCGGTGCCTAACCATCCCTCTACATCCCAACTTACCCCTCGAAGTGGTGGTCACTCCTGGAAGATCCTCGTCCCCGAGCCTGCAGTGTTTCTTTGTCCCGGAGAATCCCCATTGAAATCAACAGGGCACCCGACCTCAAAACAGCACCCTGCACCCGGCTGCCCTAGCGCCGCTGAGGGTGCCTCTTTTGTGCTAACTTGGTCCCCAACTTGCCCTGAGCTTAACCCTAGGAGCTTTGCTCCCACAACCCTGTGGCCTGCTTGCCAGCCGCCACCAACCGGAGCCCCCTATCCTCCATAGGATAACATTGGGTCTCAACACTCTGCACCTGGCCGCCCGAGTGCCTCTGAGGGTGCAACAACAGTGCATCACTGACCCTGGGAGACCCCTGAGTCTAACCCCAGAACCCTAACTCAAAAGACTGATTACTTACCTTGAAACCGATAACTCATTTTTCCTCATAGGATAACATTGACACTTTTTCTCCCAAAAAGTTTCTGTGTCGACTTTTGAAAAATACAAATATTCCTTAAAAATTAGCCGAATAACCAAAACGCATTTTCTCAACTGTTTTCAGGGAATGTCCCAGTGCTGAATCCAGGTTCCAGCACTGAGCAAGAAAAAGTAACGAAAACCTAACTTACCTGCTAAGTGAATTTCCTCCCATAGGATAACATTGGTGATTCTATGTGAAAAAGTTTGTAAGTGTCAACTTTTGAAATGCAATAATATTCCTTAAAAACCGTACCTTTAATCAAAACGCATTTACTCACCTGTTTTCAGGAAATGTCCCAGGGCTGAATCTAAGATCCAGTCCTGTGTTAGCAAAAGTAATCTGAAAAGTAATTAACTGCACTTTACTTAAAAGGCCTATTCAATTGAATGTACTATACCTGCAATGTGTTGCAAACTGCTTTCTTAAAACTGTAACCAAAACCAATACAAGTTATACTGCTATTTTGAACTGTGTTCATACAAGTAATTTACTACTGAAAAGTATTTTTATGCTTACCTGCACCAGGCTTGCTTGGTTCTAGAAATAAAACAACAGTATATTTTTTATACAAAACAATTGGCCTAGAGTTCAGTTCTTGAGTGTGTGAGACCATTTGCTGACTGAGTGTGTACATCAAATGCTTTAATACAATAAAATGCAAAAACGAAAATCCACAGGGCTAAACAAGGTGTGCAAGTTACACAACAAACACACCACACACACACATACACACACACACACACACACAACAAAGGCATTTATTTAACACACACCAAAAAAGTGAAATAGCCCCCAAAAAAACACATTTTGCAATTCAATCCAATGCCATCCATGCCCTAAATGATGTTTAAAATAAATTCAACACACACCAAAGGAACAGTTGTTTCATTATACACCCATGCCTAGCTCTGGGCCTACTGGCTACCCACAATACTTTTTTTTTTTTTTTAAATGATGAAAAGTACAAAAATTGTAGTTGCAGCAACTGCAATGCCCCAATCAAACAAACAACACCAACTTACTTGTAAAATCTCAAATCCAAAAGTCCTCAAATCCAAAAGTCCTCAAATCCAATGATATATGATGCAGCAGACACAAAGAGTGATCCTTCCAGCTGAAAATGAAAAGTGAACAGGACATGGACAAAGCACTGGGAGGAGCCTGCTGGACAGGAACAGGAAAATGGAGACTCTGGGGCACTTCCTTCCTCTCCCCCAAAAAAGTTTTTTAAAAAAGGACTCCTTGCACAAAAAAGTATAGCCAAATGTCAATCTGGGGAGTTTTTTTCATCCAAATCATCATTTTCGAGGTTTTATGCTGCTCGAGATATTATTCTTCTCCAGATTGCAAATTTTGCGTGTTCACCAAACTTCCGCCGGGTGTCCGATGGCGGGTCCGAATGACGTGTTTGCGATTGCACACTCTCGCGGGATCGCGCAGCCGGCTACCAAAATCTCGTGGCGCACGCGAACGGATAGGAAAACTCGTCGGCGAACGCAGGGAGCCCGGTAAGTAGCTACCGTGTGCGGAAAAACGCATTTTTAAAGCACGAATAAGGAAACAATTTTGCTTCGCCGCGGATCGCTGAATTTTTGGTAATTCCGCATTCTCCGCGGAACGCGGAATTGCCAAAAATACGCTAATTCCGCGAGTGGAGCGGATTTTACCGCCCAGGCATAAGCAAAATCATGTGGCAAAGAACATTCTTCTGATACAGAAGAGATATCAAGAGCACCAACCCTAGTGACATTCTCTGAACTTCTACATACCCCTGAAAAGTGACCCATTTTATGACATTTTGTACATTTTTACTGATGGCATGGCAAACAGGGTTATTACTTAGATGGTTCTTGGATCCACATCTGAAACAAAAGAACTTTTTTTGTTAAAGGACTTATTAGAATTATTTTTAGATCTGTAAGACAAAGCGTTAATGACTTCTGGCGTTTCTACATTGTTGACGTTGTTGAGAGGCTGAGAATTTGTATCAGAGAAATACACTTGCTGGAAAAGATCGAGCGTTCAATAGCTTTTGCCATGTCAATTACTTCTGACAGTGTTGGATCTCTGTAGGAAGGTAAGCGTTCTTGAATTTTCTTTGAGTTACACCCAAAAACAAATTGATCTCTAATGGAAATGTCAATCGATGGTCCGAAGTTGCACTTTGTTGCCAAAATCCTAAGCACTGAAATATACTCTTCCACTGACTCATCTGTTAATTGATTCTCTTTTTGAAGTTGAGAAAATGTGTTCTTCAATCTAGTTATAGCTTCCAGGTATTCATTCCATCCTACACCTTGTTCTACAGAAGATATTGCTGGAAAACTGTTGAAAACTTCTTGACCAAGTAAGCTATATAAAATGGCCCTCTTCCTTTTTACATTGAATTTATCTGCATCAATAGCAACAAGGAAGTTTTCAAAGGTGTTGTGCCATTTTTACCACTGTTGTGCAGGTTTGCCAGGGTTCTGTAAGAACGGATGAATTTGCACAAACTGTTGTTGGAAGTCTTTTTATTAAAATTATTGAAAGTTTTGGAAATACAAGATCTCCCAATGCAAAATGGCGTCCAGAGTTTATTTGCTATGTTTAAGAAAGCTGAGAGAACAAGCTTTCTCAATTAAAGATGGCCGCCACTTTGGAGCAGGTTTGAATGTGGCCAAATGCAGCAGAGCGTCTAAATAGCCATTCCAATATGGCCACCACGTAACATCATTAAGGACGTGTGCCTCCTAGTGTGCCTGTGTTATAAGGCCTTTAGCATCCCAATCCAAGATGGCCGCAGTGTGACGTAAAGGGTGATGTCAGCGGCCAATGATAAAAGAGGAAAGGCAACTCACTGAAATATTTGTGCAGCTTCCCTGCGCAGGGTGAAGATCTCTGATCGTCTCCGTATCGACTCCGGCAATGGTGCAGTCCCAATAAGGATAGAGGGAAAGCAGCGAAAGCCCTGAAAATTACATCGGGATTCGTAATTATGAATGGTTGTGGGGAGCTCCTGCTCCCACTCGTCGCCAAATGTAAGAAGGTGAAACTGCAGAGTTGGAGAGAAGTTTTATGTAGTTTATTCAAGAAATGCAGGAGCCCCTCCAGCTGTGATCCAACTCCATGAAATCCACAACCGCATCTAACGTGCGGCCGTGGAAACCATGGAGAAGGAACCTAGCCATGAGACACATGTTTAAAACAAAGCACCACGTGTGATCATGCCAGAATCATCACAAGCATGATCACACGCATGTGATCCATGACATCCTGCCAGCCACGATTCCGAGAGACCGTCCAGGACATGGGGAAGTGTAGCCCATATTGAGGACACCCCTGCAGTTGTCATCAGCACAAGGGCCATAGAGAGTGGCTGGCATGGGCAAAAGGATGACACCATCACCGCAGCGCTGTAAGGTCCAGAGGTGAGAGGGACACAGATTGTCGCTGCCGTATCCGGCTCGAGTGATGTCCCCGGTAGTGTGAAGAGATAGACCTGTCAAGGCTCTAGGGGATAAAGTAACTGCATCCCTGCCTTATGTTTCCCCCCGTGCTGCCAGTGAGTGCTGTAAGATTGCCGCCGCGGGTTTGAATGAAGGGCTCCGGAGCAATGACCCTGAAGAACTGAATAAAATAAAGACACTGTACCTGAGGTAGTTCTGGTGGCGCGAGTAAGTGGTGCCTCCAGGATTCTTGCACCGTTGTGTTGCGCGGTGATAGGGGACTGCGACTGGTGAGGAGTCAGCAGCCCACAGCATCAGGAAAAGCTGTGGTGGCCTGAGTGAGGGGCCATCAGCGGAAGGGAAAGATGAGGTGCCCGTGAGCGTCTCGCTGCCGGCCGCTGGAGTGCATGGTGCGCAGGACTGAGAAAGTAGCCCAAGACCGGCCCCACTCTCGGCCAGTAATGGATACGACCGACGAGAGAGAGGCCTGAGGAAGCACATGCTGTAGGCAGATGTTTGCTCTGCAGGGGAGCAGTGACGAGCTGGAGAAGGCCGCGCAAGCACAGGGGGAGGCTCCACGCGGCCCGTAACCGAGAGAGACTGTTGCTGAGGAAGGGCGAGTCTGCCAAAAAATGCAGGAGCGGCCGCGATATAAATGCGGAGGTGAAGAGGCCCGGCACGCAGCCGAGGAAGACAATGTCACCGGCGCAGCTCCAGTTCTAGCGCCAGTGAAGCGAGGCCCCGCAGCGTATGTAAAGTTGCTGAGGCCGATCTGAGCACAGCGTGTGGCCCGCGTGCCTGCAATTAATGGAGACTGCAGATTGCTAACTGCGGGACAGAGTTGCAATAAGGAGAGCAATGCTGCTCCTACCGTGGCAGCCAAGCACTACATGGCCCCCCCAGAAGCATGAGAAGCCGTTTACCTTCGGAGTGGAGGGAGAGAGCCAGGACTGCTGTGGAGGGGGTGTCGGCCGCCGCATGTGCAAGGGGAAGAATAGAGTCGGCAGCCTCAGGGAACTGTGCTGCAGCCTGCCTCAACCTGTAATGAAGAAGGAGCAGCACTGGTTGGGCCCGCTGTCGGCTGGCAATGGAAGAGAGCACCAAGTGAAAGCGAGAGTAAAGAGGCCCACAGCAGTATGGAAGCTGCTGAGGCCAAGGACTAAAGCGGCTGTGCCACCTAGTGGACATGCAGACTGCCCAAAAGAAGGAGAAGATGGTCTGTCATGAAGTAAGATTAGAAGGTTTTAAAAGAGACAGTGCAAAGGACACCCACAGCAGCACAGGAACAGCTGCTGTGGTTGTAAGCTGATGGGGGGGGGGGAGAACTGTCTCCACTGAAGTGGCATACCCCTGAAAGACTGTCTGGTTATGGGTGCAGGGAGAACTACGTCATCAGTAACAGGTTTGTGGTGACGCCTACTATCCATGGGTGGTCACTGCAAGACCAATGAACGCAGGCGGTTAGAAGATGACCTGCAAGAGATCGGCGAGAAGATGACCTGCAAGAGGTCGGCGAGAAGATGACCTGCCAGAAGGTCACAGAGAGCATGTTCTGCCAGAAGGTCACAGAGAAGACGGCCTGCCAGAATGTCACGGAAAAGATGGCCTGCCAGAAGGTCACAGAGAAGATGACCTGCCAGAAGGTCACAGAGAAGATGACGTGTCAGAAGGTCACAGAGAAGATAACCTGCCAGGAGGTCACGGAGAAGATGACCTGCCAGAAGGTCAGGGAGAATATGACTGAGAGGTCTGACAAGATTGACCAGAAGTCAAGATATGAAAGCCTACGAGAAGTATTGAAAGTAAGAAGGTTGTGACGACAGGTCTGGTCACCGAAAGAAGAGCATGCATTGTCCTAGGGGTAGGACAGGACCAGGGAGACCCGTGTGAAGTGCATGTCAAATGATGAGGCCTGGTCAGAGAAGAAGTGCAAGACCTGAACGGACTAGACCGTGTCGCGAAGTGAAAGAACCAGAAGGAGGAAATTGTGTGGCATGACGCCATCGTAGAAGAAATTGCAAGATGAAGAGAAAAGAAGAGAGGAGTGTGTGATCTGACAACTCGCAAACTAGATGACTGAGTGCAAGAACATCTGGCATGGAGCACAGTACCTTGAAAACATCGGTGGCACTTGGAGCACCTAGCTAGCCATGAGTTTTCGTAACACCAAGCAAACCTGGTGACGGCAGAGGTGAGCCAGCTGGACCATTTGTGACAACCACCTTTGAGGTCGAACGGCAGACTTGATGGCGAGAGTGCGCGGACGTCCTAAAGAAGAGGATCTGACCACTCCACACCAGACTGTGGAGATCCAAGGGGCAAAGGCCTCAGGGATGCCGTTGAGAGTGGGTCCCGCCATGAGAGACAAGTCTACAGCCGCTTTTCCGCAGGACCCAGGACGACGAAGATCTCGTGCTAAGTGGCAGGAGTAATCATATTCGGAAACAACTACCCTTCAGGTGGAGCTAGGGACTTGAAGGTGGGACTTGTAGCGCTTCCTCCACGTACCTAGAGGGTGGCGTTGGAGTGACACGGTGAATTACACCCAGTCCAGTGGAAGACTGCTGAAGAGGGGCTTCGGGACATCCTGTGAGAGGGGAACACCCACGATAGGGGCATCCTGGTGAGAGGGATGTTTGCAACTACTCCGCCATTCTATAGAGAGAAGCAGTGCTGCATTTCTGAAGATACCACAACAACCAGGACTGATGGGTGAAAACATGACATCTACCAGATTCACCATCATTCCACCTGCACCGTCACAGAGAACTGTACAGAGAGAGACTTTGGTGCCTACTTCCACATCTTGAGTCTAAGGAGGACTGGACCCGTAGGGCAACACTGAACTGTGCCAAGCAGAACTGGTGATCCTAGCTGCAGTCGTACCATCGTTTTGTTTCTGCAAGCAGCTGAACAGACTCAGCGGAAGTTCCTATTTATTGTTTTATTCTCTCCCAAAGGTTGGACTTGTTTGTTCCAGTTTTGAATAACGTTTTGGAGGGATGTAGTGACCTGCTTGTCACTGGTCTAGGGTTTCTATGTACCAGCCACTCCCAGAGGGCTGGCTTACATCCTACCTCACACCCATCCAACACAGGCATCACAGGACATGTGACCCTGATAATAAAAGGGGCCGGGCGCACGTGCCATGGGCCAGTTCTAACCAGTATCTAATGGTGTCTGTGTCCTTATTATTTACGCATGGGGGCCTAGAGCCCTGCATCATTACACATATGTGTGCTGCTCGCTGGAGACGGGAAGCAGTGCTCATTTGCATGTCACCATGCACCTCCTGCTAACCACCTTCATGCCATTTCTCGGGATGTTATCTGTTCCTGTGCACAGCAGCAACATGTCCATGGCCTCTGTAAAGCGGAGTAGCCTTACCATTTTAGTAGATTGCCAAAGTGTTTCCCATCTGCAAGCAGCATGGAGGAACACATGGGCTGCGGTTCTATCGCTCTGGTCGGTGTTTGTTTGAAGAGCCATGGGGTATTCAGCGCTGCCTTCACTCTCCTCTCCACAGTGGGGAACATACACACAGATTTTCTTTGTGAATCAAACAGGGCCCTACAGCCTACATAGCTCTAAACGAAAGAATAGAGCGGTAGGCTTGCAATAACATTTCCTCAGTGTTGGAAATGGGGGTCTCTAGTTGGCAATGGCTGGCGCCACTGTCCAAATAGGGACCCTTCTCCCCAAGTCAGGGCAAGTGGGCTACCCCCTTTGATAACCCCTGCTCAACCCTGTGGTAACGTAGCACGAGCAGCTAGGCCTATCTCAGAGGCAGTGTGTGAAGCATTTATGACCATGCACAATAAGGCAGTAATGACACCACAAAAGGACACAACTCAAGTAGGTATAGAAAAAATAGTGGGGCATATTAGCAAGACCGGCGATAAAATTATCGCCGTTTTAGCGGCAGGAAACTTCCGCTAAAACGGCGATAATGGGCTTGCTAATATGCGTTATAGAATTCCAATAGAAGCCCAGGTTAGATGTGCAGGACATCTAACCTGGGCTTCTATTGGAATTCTATAACGCATATTAGCAAGGCCATTATCGCCGTTTTAGTGGCAGTTTCCTGCCGCTAAAACGGCGATAATTTTATCGCCGGTCTTGCTAATATGCCCCAGTATCTTTATCTAAGGTTTGGTACGAGACACTCAGAAGTGTTTTAACCAGTCATCAGGCATGTAAATCATTAGGGACTTAAAAAGGCAATACGTGTTCACCAGAATGTGGCACTGACTGAGTTCAAGGCCTGGGTCTACGCGACCCGTTGCGCACCAGATACCTGCCGTTGGACGGGGACCCAGCACGTAGCTTCTCGAAGAAGCAGAGACGGTGACAGGCGGACTCCCAGTGACCACAGCTCTCGATGGCAGTGGTCCGCAAAGTGCACTCGCAGCGATTCGGGCACTCCGGGACAGGCGGGCCCTCAGCGGCAGCAGCACGCGGCTGCGGTGGCCCGGGCTGGTAGTGGCGATGACTCTCGTCGTGCAGCTCCGTGGTGGGCTTGCGGTGGCATCAGCGCTCTCCTAGCTGCGGCGGCCCACAGGACGATTCACGATGGTGCAAGGTTGACAAAGACGTGGGCACTCAGTGGCAGCAGCTCTCTCTTAGCTGCGGCGGCCCACAGGACAAATCCCAATGATGCAAAGTTAGCAAGAGTGCGAGCACTCCGCGGCGGCAGCTCTCTCTTAGCTGCGGCGGCTCACAGGACAAATCACGAGGATGCAAAGTTAGCCAGGGTGCGAGCACTCAGCGGCGGCAGCTCTCTCTTAGCTGCTGCGGCTCACAGATCAAATCACGATGATGCACAGTTAGCAAGGGTGCGAGCACTCCGTGGCAGCACCTCTCTCTTAGCTGCGGCGGCTCACAGGACAAATCACGAGGATGCAAAGTTAGCCAGGGTGCGAGCACTCAGAGGCGGCAGCTCTCTCTTAGCTGCTGCGGCTCACAGATCAAATCACGATGATGCCAAGTTAGCAACGGTGCGAGCACTCAGCGGCGGCAGCTCTCTCTTAGCTGCGGAGGCTCAAAGGACAATCCACGATGTGGCACAATTAACACGAGTGCGGGCATCCAGTGGCGGCAGCTCTCTTAGCTGCGGCGGCCCACACAGTTTCAGCGCAGGTTCTGCAGGTTCAAATTTAAGGCGGGCACTCAGCGGCCGCAGCTCTCTCTTAGCTGCGGCGGCCCACACAGTTTCAGTGCAGGTTCTGAAGATTCAAATTAAGGCGGGCACTCAGCGGCGGCAGCTCTCGCTTAGCTGTGGCGGCCCACACAGTTTCAGCGCAGGTTCTGCAGATTCAAATTAAGGCGGCCACTCAGCGGCGGCAGCTCTCTCTTAGCTGCGGCGGCCCACACAGTTTCAGCGAAGGTTCTGAAGATTCAAATTAAGGCGGGCACTCAGCGGCGGCAGCTCTCTCTTAGCTGCGGCAGCCCACACACAGAGTTCACAAAGGTTACCAGTCCGCGTTCCTCACAGTAGAACTAGAGGTTCCGAATTACTCGACGGAGGCCTCACCTGCAAGTAGAATTCCTAGCGAAGGAATTCGGGCGGCTGATGGGGTGAAGTCTAATGTCCCTGAGACTTCAGGAGGAGGCGCTCTCAATTCAGGCCCTTGGGTAGTTTCTTCAGCATGCTTGGTGAAAGTTTCAAAGTCCTTTCCTCTGTCCGCTCGGACAGAGTTTTGTCTTGACATCCAGAAGGAACACACTTGAAACAGGATTCAGCGCAGCGCTTTATATCTAGAAAGTCTTTGTTCTCTGCAGTCACAAATCACTGCATCCAGTCAGAACCAGTTCGGTGGGGTCGGGGAGCACTTGGTTTACGAGGCGACATCCTGCCCTTTGGGAATCTGGGGGTCTGCTATCAGACGCCCAGTGGGAGATGGAGCCATCATTCACCTTGTTAGGCACGGCCCTGCTCGGATCAAAGAGTCACCCCTCCCCATACTCTAAATGCCGATCTCTCTCTCCAGCCAAGTCTGACCCAGCTGGCCCTGCCGCTCCAAAGCCAGACGGCCAATACACACGCTAGCAAAAGCCTACAGGAAAGCTTCAGACCAGAAAATACCTCGTTTCTAGTAGAGGCATTTTCGAACACGGGCTACGCTAATAATCCTTACTAAAAGATGCATCTCCATGTTCTGAGCTTACACATATCAAATTCGACGTTCCTATCAGGTTCCTGGGGGCAGGGAGGATTAAGGCATGCAATACTCAGCCTGCACATTCTGGCCTATGAGAACGGGTGGCCTCGCAATAGTGAACAGTGAAATGGAGGGTAACTCGCTATTAGAACATGCTACACAGACATACTTTCAAAGCTGCTTCGGTGGGTAGCGCAAATCAGCGCTGCCGGCCCACCAGCAGTATTTGGTCTATCAGCCCTGGGCACACGCAGTGCACTGATACTAGGGACTGACAGGTAAACCAAACGAGCCAATTATGATTATTCCAATTCATACAGTTATCTTTACACAGGGAGCATTCGCGCTGTGTCACTGATTGGCAGTGGCACAGCGCCCAGAGCATCTAAATCCAGCCAACATAAAAGGTCAGAAGAGAAAAGAGTGAAGGGAGACCCGCGCCAATGATGCCAGGTCTAACACACGTCCCCTCCAGCTGAAATGTGGGGAGAACTAACCATTCCCTTGGGAGTTCTCATCACTAAGGCGGAAAAACATGGACAGACCGTCAGCATTGGCGTGCTCTGTACCAGGGCGGTGTTCCACCGTGAAATCCATACCCTGTAGGGAAATGGACCACCTCAACAACTTGGGATTCTCAGCCCTCATATGCATCAACCATCTAAGGGGCCTGTGGTCCGTCTGAACCCGGAAGTGAGTCCCAAACAAATATGGCCTCAGCTTCTTCAGTGCCCAGACCACAGCAAATGCCTCACGCTCAATTTCACTCCACCTCTGTTCCTGGGGAAGTAACCTCCTGCTTAGGAAGGCTACCGGTTGGTCTAGTCCCTCCTCATTGATCTGTGACAGAACAGCCCCTATACCATGCTCTGAGACATCTGTCTGGACAACGAATTCCTTTGAAAAGTCGGGCACCTGAAGCACGGGTGCAGTGCACATGGCAGTCTTCAGAGCGTCAAAAGCGTTCTGACAGGTGTCAGTCCAGTTTACCTTCTTTGGCTGCTTCTTAGAAGTCAGCTCAGTCAAGGGTGCAACAATGTTACCATATCCTTTGACAAACCTCCTGTAGTACCCCGTGAGTCCTAAGAAGGCTCTCACCTGCGTCTGAGTCTTGGGGGGTTCCCATGCCAGGATAGTTTCAATCTTGGGCTGAAGGGGCGCCACCTGGCCGCTCCCTACCTGGTGCCCCAAATACACTACAGACCCCTCCCCAATCTGGCACTTACTGGCTTTGATTGTGAGGCCTGCCTTCCGCAGTGCCATCAATACCTCCCAGAGGTGGCGCAGGTGGTCCTCCCAAGAGGAGCTAAACACCGCAATGTCATCCAGGTAGGTGGCACTGAAGTCTTCCAGCCCAACCAACACCCTGTTGACCAGCCTCTGAAAGGTGGCAGGGGCGTTCTTCATTCCAAAGGGCATCACCCGGAACTGGTAGTGCCCATCGGGTGTGGAGAAGGCTGACCTCTCCTTTGCCCCCTCGGTCAAGGCGATCTGCCAATACCCAGACGTCAAATCAAATGTGCTGAGGTATTTGGCAGCCCCTAACCGATCTATGAGCTCATCAGCTCTGGGGATGGGGTGCGCGTCAGTCTTAGTGACTGAATTGAGGCCCCGATAGTCCACGCAGAGCCGAAGTTCGGGGGTGGTACCAGGCGCTGCAGCTTTTGGTACCAGGACCACTGGGCTGGACCAAGGACTGCTAGAGGACTCAATAACCCAAAGGGCAAACATTTTGGTAACCTCATCCTTAATGTAGGCCCTTACCCGGTCAGTCACTCGGTAAGCCTTGTGCTTAATGGGAGGACTGTCCCGGTGTCCACGTCATGGACACACCAATCAGTGACACTAGGTACCAGGGAGAACAGATCACTGAATTTCCCCACCAGGTGGCGACAATCACCCTGCTGCTCAGGGGTCAGTGTGGTGGAGAGGACCACACCCTCCACTGACCCATCTCGCTCCCCTGCACACAGGAGGTCAGGAAGGGGCTCGATCTCCTCCTCCATCCCAGCATTTGTGGCCAGAAGCATGCCCACTTCAGACCTCTCAAAGTGGGGCTTCAGGCGGTTAACATGCAGGACCCGCAAGGGGTTCCTGGGAGACTGCAAGTCCACCACGTAGGTAACATGACTCTTGCGCTCCACCACCTCAAAGGGGCTGGTCCACTTATCCTGGAGCGCACAGGGCTCCACCGGGGCCATGACCCAAACCTTCTGTCCAGGCTGAAACTCGATCAGAGTGGCATTCTGATCGGGCCAGCGTTTCATCTCTTCCTGGCTTGTTTCCAGGTTTGCCTCAGCAAGTTTCCTGAAATGCCGAGTCTGGTTCCTGAAGGCCAGCATGTAACTAAACACATCCTGGGGAGGTTTCCTGGGAGATTGCTCCCAGCCTTCCTTGACCAGGCTCAGAGGCCCTCTTACCGGGTGACCATAGAGCGGCTCAAAGGGCCTGAGCACTAAGGACTTCTGTGGCACCTCACGGTAAGCAAACAACAGGCATGGTAAGAGGACATCCCACTTACGCCTCATGGGCTCGCCTAGGCCCATAATCATGCCCTTAAGGGTCCGGTTGAATCTCTCAACCAGCCCATTACCCTGGGAGTGGTGAACTTATACGTTACCCCACACTCCTCCCACAGAGACTTCATGTACTTGGAGATGAAGTTAATTCCCCTATCGGACACCACCTCTCTGGGGAATCCCACACGGGAGAAAATCCCCATCAGTGCCCGTCCCACCACGGGGGCCGTCACTGTCCTGAGCGGGATGGCCTCAGGGTACCGGGTGGCATGGTCCACCAAGACCAGGATGAACCTGTTGCCCACGGCTGTCTTGGGATCCAGAGACCCCACAATATCAATGCCCACTCTTTCGAATGGGGTGCTCACCACGGGAAAGGGCTGTAGGGGGGCCTTAATCTTCCCCCCACTCTTCCCACTTGCCTGGCAAGTCTCACACATTCTGCAGTGAGCATCGGAGCTCCTGCGCATCTGGGGCCAATAGAAGTGGGTGACCAGCCTCTCAAAGGTCTTGGTCTGCCCCAAATGCCCAGCCAGTGGCACATCATGAGCCAACCCCAGTAGGAAGGTCCTGAAGCGCTGGGGTACCACCAGCACACGGGCTGACCCAGGCTCAGCAACCTTAGGCTCGCTGTAAAGGAGGTCGTTCTCCCAATAGATCCAAGGTTACCCTGTCTGGTCACCTACTGCCTGGGCGGCGGCCTGTCACCGCACCCCCTCAAGAGAAGGGCAGGTTCTCTGCTGCTCGCAAAATTCCTCCCTGGAGGGCCCCCCTTCCTGCTGCCAATGGGTCAGCTCCGGTAGGTCCCCCAGTTCGGCCACTTGTTCCCCTGTAGGTCCCAGGGCATCCCCCTCAAGGTCTGCTCCATCCGGGACTGTGGGAACTGTGGGGGCCGGTTTCCCGCGCCCCCTACCCCTTCTCTGTGAGGCAGGGGCCTGGGCCATACTTTCAGGCTCCAGACCCTCCTGAACATCCTTCTGAGCTGTCATGGACCGAGTGGTCACACACGCCCACTGAGGCAACCCCAACATTTCCAAATGAGACTTTCTCTCCACCATAGCCCACGGGGAGTTCTCCAGATCGTTGCCCAACAGACAGTCTACAGGCATGGCAGCCCTCACAGCCACTTGAAGAGTTCCTGTGACCCCCCCCCACTCGAAGGGAACCTGAGCCACTTCACACTGGCTCTCTGAGTTGTCTGCTGACACTATGGGGCAGAATGCATGGGGGACAACTTGCTCTTTGGACATCAACCGCTAGCTGACAGCAGTCGCACAGGCTCCGGTGTCCCTGAGAGCCTCCACCCTATGGCCATTGATGGTCACCCACTGCCGGTACTTCTGAGTGTTGGTCGGCAGTGTGGGGTTTGGGACCTTCTTGAAGTCCCCTAGCGAGACAAGGGTTAACTCTACGGGATCCCATCCACCTTGGACCTCCATTTCCTCCCCCCCAGGGCTACACTGGCAATCTGGCGGGATGGTGCACGGGGTGGTGCACAAGAGATGCATTGGGGTCCCTCTGGGGACACTGGGGATCATAATACCGGTGGCCCACTTGACCACACTTGAAACAAGTAAGGGGCCCCCTATGAACAGGCCTACCTGTCGGGGACACTGGCTTCTTCTCAGGGGGAGGCTGGGACACCACTGCTTGGTTGCCTTGGGAATTACTTTGGGGCCCTCTCTGGAACTCCCTTTGTTTACCCTTGTCCCCCCCACTTTTCTGCTGGGGACCCTGCCCACCTCGGGCGAAGTCTCCCTCAAAACCTTTGCGGAGCCGGGTGCTCACCCAGCGGTCCGCCTCCTCAGCAAGCTTCCTAGGGTTAGTCGGCTTGCTATCAATCAGGTGCTGGCGTAGCTCTGGAAAACAGTTACTGGACAAATGCTCCCACGCAAACAAATCATACAATTGCTCGAAATTTTCCACTTTGCTTCCTTTTACCCAGCGATCCATTGCTCTGCAGAAAAAAGACACATATTCAACCCACGTGGTACCCTCTAACTTCTTACAGGTCCTAAACCTCTGCCTGTACATTTCTGGGGTCAAACCATAACGGGTCATCAAAGCTTCTTTCATATGGGCATACACCATCCTGCTCTCCTCAGGCAGGTCCAACAGGGTATCCCTACCATCACTCACAAAGCGCCCCCACAATCCCGCTCCCCAATCCTGCTCAGGGACCAGGTGGGACACCATTGCTATCTCATATGCGGCAAACCATTGCCCAATATCCTCACTCTTGTGAAAATCCTTAATGACATCCTTAGGAATATAAACTCTACTCTCAGGAGTTACTAACGGTATGCTGCCACGAGAGGGGGAGACCGGGACACTCCTCGCCCTGATCTCTATCTCGCTCAACATTCTCTCATGTTCCATTCTCATTTTCTCAAGTTCAAATGACAATCGATTTTTCTCAATGTCTAACTTCTTGCTCTCAAGGTCCTTCTGACCTTCCAATTTAGCCATCTCCAAACTATGCCTCCTATCTCTCTCCCTGTCCTCCAGCTCTTCTGGGGTATGGCTCCTTTGGGATACACTAGTACCTGGATTGGAGGGTGTTCTATCTCCCCCCCCCTCTACTGCGTCATCCGGCTGCCCTCCAGCATTCTCCTCCTCATCCACAGCGGACTCTCTTGCTTCCCACCAGGCCTTCAGCGCCTTGTGATACTCCTCCTTCCTAGAGAGACCTATCACGGGGACTGCGAAGTGCTTACAAAATGACTTCAGCTGTTTGGCAGTATAGGTATCTAATCTTCCCTCCTCAAAGGCGAGATCCTCCGAAGCATTGGAGGTTGGCTTTCCCATGTTAGCAGTACTCATGGCTGCAATCAACAATTCAATACTAAACAACCAACTAAAAAAAAATTCGGAGAGAGAAAAAAAATCCGCGCGTGTTTGCGCTTTGGCCTGTACTCACTAGTGGTGTCTACCAGTTATTGTACGTGGATCATAAATGCAAGTTCTGATCCTCACCGCTGACCGCCAATGTTGGAAATGGGGGTCTCTAGTTGGCAATGGCTGGCGCCACTGTCCAAATAGGGACCCTTCTCCCCAAGTCAGGGCAAGTGGGCTACCCCCTTTGATAACCCCTGCTCAACCCTGTGGTAACGTAGAACGAGCAGCTAGGCCTATCTCAGAGGCAGTGTGTGAAGCATTTATGACCATGCACAATAAGGCAGTAACGACACTCCGTGGCGGCAGCTTTCTCTTAGCTGCGGCGGCTCACAGGACAAATCACGAGGATGCAAAGTTAGCCAGGGTGCGAGCACTCAGCTGCGGCAGCTCTCTCTCAGCTGCGGCGGCTCACAGATCAAATCACGATGATGCACAGTTAGCAAGGGTGCGAGCACTCCGCGGCAGCACCTCTCTCTCAGGTGCGGTGGCTCACAGGACAAATCACGGTGATGCCAAGTTAGCAACGGTGCGAGCACTCAGCGGCGCCAGCTCTCTCTTAGCTGCAGTGGCTCAAAGGACAATCCACGATGTGGCACAATTAACACGAGTGCGGGCATCCAGCGGCAGCAGCTCTCTTAGCTGCGGCGGCCCACACAGTTTCAGCGCAGGTTCTGCAGGTTCAAATTTAAGGCGGGCACTCAGCGGCGGCAGCTCTCTCTTAGCTGCGGCGGCCCACACAGTTTCAGCGCAGGTTCTGCAGATTCAAATTAAGGCAGGCACTCAGCGGCGGCAGCTCTCTCTTAGCTGCGGGGGCCCACACAGTTTCAGCGAAGGTTCTAAAGATTCAAATTAAGGCGGGCACTCAGCGGCGGCAGCTCTCTCTTAGCTGCGGCGGCCCACACAGAGTTCACAAAGGTTACCAGTCCGCGGTCCTCACAGTAGAACTAGAGGGTCCGGATTACTTGACGGAGGCCTCACCTGCAACTAGAATTCCTAGCGAAGGAATTCGGGCGGCTGATGGGGTGAAGTCTAATGTCCCTGAGACTTCAGCAGGAGGCGCTCTCAATTCAGGCCCTTGGGTAGTTTCTTCAGCAAGCTTGGTGAAAGTTTCAAAGTCCTTTCTTCTGTCCGCTCGGACAGAGTTTCGTCTTGACATCCAGAAGGAACACACTTGAAACAGGATTCAGCGCAGCGCTTTATACCTAGAAAGTCTTTGTTCTCTGCAGTCACAAATCACTGCATCCAGTCAGAACCAGTTCGGTGGGGTCGGGGAGCACTTGGTTTACGAGGCGACATCCTGCCCTTTGGGAATCTGGGGGTCTGCTATCAGACGCCCAGTGGGAGATGGAGCTATCGTTCACCTTGCCAGGCACGGCCCTGCTCGGAACAAAGAGTCACCCCTCCCCATACTCTAAATGCCGATCTCTCTCTCCAGCCAGGTCTGACCCAGCTGGCCCTGCCGCTCCAAAACCAGACGGCCAATACACACGCTAGCAAAAGCCTACAGGAAAGCTTCAGACCAGAAAATACCTCATTTCTAGTAGAGGCATTTTCGAACACGGGCTACGCTAATAATCCTTACTAAAAGATGCATCTCCATGTTCTGAGCTTACACATATCAAATTCGACGTTCCTATCAGGTTCCTGGGGGCAGGGAGGATTAAGGCATGCAATACTCAGCCTGCACATTCTGGCCTATGAGAACGGGTGGCCTCGCAATAGTGAACAGTGAAATGGAGGGTAACTCGCTATTAGAACATGCTACACAGACATACTTTCAAAGCTGCTTCGGTGGGTAGCGCAAATCAGCGCCTGCCGGCCCACCAGCAGTATTTGGTCTATCAGCCCTGGGCACACGCAGTGCACTGATACTAGGGACTGACAGGTAAACCAAACGAGCCAATTATGATTATTCCAATTCATACAGTTATCTTTACACAGGGAGCATTCGCGCTATGTCACTGATTGGCAGTGGCACAGCGCCCAGAGCATCTAAATCCAGCCAACATAAAAGGTCAGAAGAGAAAAGAGGAAGGGAGACCTGCGCCAATGATGCCAGGTCTAACACTTAGCAATAAATGCATCTTGCGCTTTTCTAATATAAAACGTTTATGTGACCAGGATTTCCCTGTTTATGTATTTCATTTTAAACTCCAGAAATAGTTAATGTAAAGAACACTAGCTAGCTTAGCATGAACTTTTTTTTCTTTCTTTTTTTAGTTTGGGCATAGAAACAGAGTTAGTTGTTTTGCCTGCATCATGTTTAAGAAAAATCATGAACACATGCCTAAAACAGCCTTCTGCTGCCCTCTACATCCCTTGGACTGCCATTCGCATTTTGATCAGTGTTTTTTTAGGTCGAGCATTCGAGACCTATTGTAATTTCTTATGTTGGGTTAAAGCCATCCCCCAGCTTTTGATTTGTTTGTTTGAGTGTGCTTCAAAAATCCTTGCTTGCCAGTGGTCAGTCCTGCCTCTTTGTCCCTCCTTTCTCTCTTCCGTTCCTCCCATGCAGCAGGGACTAAGTACTGTCTCATCACACTATAGTCCTTTGTCTGTTCTCTGGGGTACTACTTTTTTTCTTGGTTTCCTGCTCTGTTTCTGTTTGCCTGTGTGTAGTTTCGGCACCATAGCTGATTACATTTAAATATAGTTTTCCTTCCTCCCACCTCCTCCTAATTACACAGTTGTAGTGGGGGTACGTCTTTCGCCATGCCTTCTTCACTGTTTATATTTTTTAGGCTTTTTTTATTTGGCATTTTGCAGTTTTCGATCTCCACCGTCATTTGAGCTTTTTGTAGTATGATATTTGCTTGGTTTGGGCTTCCTTTCATGGGGGATTGGGCTTGTTTTTTTAGGTATGGCCTGCAAAAGGTTTCCATCCCGCCCCCTCTTTCATTGGTAGCTGTGCGGGCCACTTACTTTTCCTCCATTTCTATTGGATGAAGCACATTTTCTTGCATTGACCAATGCTTGTTATGTTCATACTCTTTGGTGTCTACTTGTGTTTTAAAATGTGTGCGGTTTTCACTTTGCGTCTGCCTTCAGGTGCGGTGTGCCGCCGCAGCGCCTTGAATAATGGCAGCCTTGCTAAGCTGCTTGATGCCGGCCTGGCAGTGTGAGTGCACTTTGCAGGAGAGTGGAGAGTCTGAAGCTTAAGCGCCGGAGGAAGCGCTCTGAGTCTCTGGGGTTCTGGGCTGCAGGCCTCGGCTCCTGCTTCTCTGCTCCTCTTTCCTGCAGAAGAGAAAAGAATGCGAGGAATCTGAAAGTGAGTTAATGCTGACATTCACGAACCCGCCGGGCCAGAACCTGGAACAATGTGCAGAGCTGAGGGAAACCGAGGCAGCGAGCGAATATTGAAAAGTGCATCAGACACGCCTGCCTGAGAGCAGCACTCCCAACAGGGGCCTACGGGATAAGTGATTTGTTCTTTAAATTTATTTGCAAGCATTTAAGAACATTTCACTTTTGGATTTTTCTGCATTGCAAGGCGTTAATTTCTTCAGCGCTCCGCTTCGTTCTGCGCTAGTTTGTTTTTCCAAGTAGAGGACATGTGATCAAGTGTCTTAACTCGTCAGGAGTAGAAACAAGAGACTCAAGCTCTAATCCAGTGTTCCTCAAGCGACCAACTTGTGTGATCCTCGGCCAGTCACTCTCCTTCCATTAGCCTCGGTGGCTTTATCTGACAAAAAGAGTGCTAACAAATACGTTATTGACAGGGCACAAGTCCTAAAAAAAGAAGTGGGGGGACGCTCCAAGTTAGGTGGTGTCACCGGAAGTGACGTCACGCCAGGAAGTGACGTCACGAAAGGTGATGGGTGCAGGCTGCCAGCAGCAAACCTCGGCGTTATCATCACACTTCCTTCCTATTCCAAACACGGGCCCCTCGTGAGCGCGCGCCGTTTCCTCTCTTGCTTTATTTGGTGGTGTGCTGGGATTTTTTGATTTCCTCGTGAAGCCCTCAATGCGGCCAGCTTTTGGGCAGGGGGGATGGCGTCCACCCGGTAAAATAAGTGGGGGGACGCCGTCCACCCGCGTGGTACCCCGACTCGAGCCCTGGTTATTGAGCATGAAGCTGTAAACGTATGCGACTGTGCTTTCAGTGGCTTGTCCGTGTCTTTATGTAAACTTCCTTCAATTTAGGCTCATCCTATGATGAGCAGTTCAACAAAAGAAAGTTATTTTTCAAAAAGGTGCAGCTTTTTTGTAATATACTTGTATTGATTTTCAACTCATACAGTTTTCGTTCACAAATATTACACATGGAGGAAACGGGATTTATTGCATTAACTCTATATTCTGTTTAATCACATGTCATTTGCTTGTTTTTATTTGAGTCTTCAGGTAGAGAGGCCCTCTCTGCACACCCGTTCTTGTTTTTTCTGAGCAAAATAAGCATGCAAAATATTACATCACGCTCGTGCCTATCACTATGCTGGGTCAATGAAATAGTGAAACTGACTTGTGCATCTTCCTCCCTTACAGTTTCCAGATCTGTGAATTTATTAATGAAACCCAAGCATTTTATATGAATAATTACATCAATCAATGGAGAAATGATCTAAAATAGTGGAGATGGTGCAGTAATGCTAGACATAAATAGAAAGACGTGACAACTAAAGGTGATATGCACAACATTCTAATCGAATTGTTGGTGACAATCCTAGCGACCTCATCTTAGTTATTGAGACAATAAGTCCTGCAATTACCAAAACATTTGCACGATCATGACTCCACAAGAAAGGAATTATTGAAATTGAGGGAAGAATTTACACAAAGAGCTCTCATTTCTGAATCAGAGACCTGTCATTGACATAGACACCTGTAACATCTAGGTGACATTACAGGCATTTTAACACACCTATTAACCAATATAAATAAAGAATAAAGAACTAATTTGTGTTTACAGTGCGTTACAGTACATTAATCCATGTTCAGACAACTCCAAGTTTCTACCACATAGCCTGCACCAGCAGAGTTTGAGGGGTATGCTGTAACAATCACCAACCAAATCAAGCCATGGTAATAGGTCCCTGGAAGATTAGATGAAACATAACATAAAAACACTTCATGCTGTGTTTTTTTAGCTAATATTGCTTGGCATTCTGAAACTTGAGAGCTCACGGGGGAAGAGCGATACTACAACTCCCAGAATGCAGAACACTGGTTTCTCCAACCTGGATTAGCGCAGGGTGTGTAATACCTCATGAGGTAACTTGCCAGCACTGCCCAAACCAGTGTTCAGATATTGTTGTTTTTAAACACCTATTAATTTGTTAAAATATCTAAAATGTTTTTTCCTTTGCACGTCCTCCCAAACCCTTATGATGTGGGAGTAGTGTGTTATCGTGTTTGTAGCATACGTGCTCCTTCAATTTATCTGCTCGTTGGAAGTCACCTTGCAATGGTTACTTGCCGTGATACGCACTTGCACGTGGTAGGGCTTTACAGTAGCGATTGAACATTGCATCAGATTTCTTATCACCTGTGAGCTGAGGGCGGATCTTGCGCCAGCAGCTTTTGTTATCGCGCTGCAAGGTTTCTTAACTGTGTCTGCTCAGTACCAATGCTAAAAGTAAGAATACATGGGGCAGGTGTCCACAATTGGTGGAGGGAGGCTGGATAGGCGCTGTAGCTATTATTAGTGCAGCAGTCACAGTTGCACCAGGGATGATAGCTGTAACGTGCACCGGCACTGCAATCATGTTTTTAATACGAAACGAGTGGGCAAGAGAACCAGATTTACTTGCTTATATTATATTAGGGCCTTTGATTCCCTCATATGCCCCTGGCCTGGATCCATACCAGATTATCAGGATAGACGCATAGGGTAAATTTATACACAGTGCCAAAAGTAATTATTTACATAGGGGATGGTTATCTGAAAATGTGGCATTTGATCTTCTCCTCACTCTCCGTCCTTTTGCTTCACGCTGCGCTTCTCTTCCTCACACTCCTTCCTTTTGCCTCATGCTGCTCTTCTCCTCCTCACTCTTTGTCCTTGTGCCTCATGCTGCTCTTCTTCTCCTCACTCTCCGTACTTGTGCCTCACGCTGCTCTTCTCCTCCTAACTCTTCATCCTTGTGCCTCACGCTGCTCTTCTCCTCCTCACTCTCCGTACTTGTGCCTCACGCTGCTCTTCTCCTCCTAACTCTTCGTCCTTGTGCCTCACGCTGCTCTTCTCCTCCTCACTCTCCGTACTTGTGCCTCACACTGCTCTTCTTCACCTCAGTCTCTGTCCTTGTGCCTCACGCTGCTCTTCTCCTCCTCACTGTTCGTCCTTGTGCCTCATGCTGCTCTTCTCCTCCTAACTCTCTGTACTTGTGCCTCACGCTGCTCTTCTTCACCTCAGTCTCCGTCCTTGTGCCTCATGCTGCTCTTCTCCTACTCACTCTTTGTCCTTGTGCCTCACGCTGCTCTTCTCCTCCTCACTCTCCATCCTTGTGCCTCACGCTGCTCTTCTCCTCCTAACTCTTCGTCCTTGTGCCTCATGCTGCTCTTCTCCTCCTAACTCTTTGTCCTTGTGCCTCATGCTGCTCTTCTTCACCTCAGTCTCCGTCCTTGTGCCTCATGCTGCTCTTCTCCTCCTCACTCTCTGTCCTTGTGCCTCATGCTGCTCTTCTCCTCCTCACTCTTTGTCCTTGTGCCTCACGCTGCTCTTCTCCTCCTCACTCTTCATCCTTGTGCCTCACGCTGCTCTTCTGCTCCTCACTCTCCGTCCTTGTGCCTCATGCTGCTCTTCTTCTCCTCAGTCTCCGTCCTTGTGCCTCATGCTGCTCTTCTTCTCCTCACTCTCCGTCCTTGTGCATGCTGCTCTTCTCCTCCTCACTCTCCATCCTTGTGCCTCACGCTGCTCTTCTGCTCCTCACTCTCCGTCCTTGTGCCTCACGCTGTTCTTCTTCACCTCAGTCTCCGTCTTTGTGCCTCACGCTGCTCTTCTCCTCCTCACTCTCCATCCTTGTGCCTCATGCTGCTCTTCTTCTCCTCAGTCTCCGTCCTTGTGCCTCATGCTGCTCTTCTTCTCCTCACTCTCCGTCCTTGTGCACGCTGCTCTTCTCTCCTCACTCCCCTTCCTTGTGCCTCAGGCTGAGCTTCTCCTCACTCTCCTTCCTTGTGCCTCACGCTGCTCTTCTCCTCACTCTCCTTCCTTGTCCCTCATGCTGCTCTTCTCCTCACTCTCCATCCTTGTGCCTCACGCTGCTCTCCTCCTCCTCACACACATTCCTTGTGCCTCACGATGCTCCTCCTCTCCTCACACTCTGCCCTTGTGGCTCGCACTGCTCTTCTCCTACTCACTCTCCATCCTTCTGCCTCATGCTGCTCTTTTCCTCCTCACACTCTGTCCTTGTGCCTCATGCTGTTCTTCTCCTCTTCGCTATTCAACCTTGTGCCTCACTCTGCTCTTCTACTCACTCTCCATCCTTGTGCCTCACCCTGCTCTTCTCCTCCTCATTCTTTCCTTGTGCCTCACACTGCTCCTCTTCTCCTCACTCTGTCCTTCTGCCTCAAGCTCCTCCTCTTCTCCTCACTCTCTGTCCTTGTGCCTCACGCTGCTCTTCTACTCCTCACTCTCCATCCTTCTGCTTCACACTGCTCTTTTCCTCCTCACTCTCCTTCCTTGTGCCTCACGCTCCTCTTCTCCTCCTCACTCTCCATCCTTGTGCTTCACGCTGCTCTTCTTCTCCTCAGTCTCCGTCCTTGTGCTTCCGTCCTTGTGCCTCACGCTGCTTTTCTTTTTCTCAGTCTCCATCCTTGTGCCTCACGCTGCTCTTCTTCTCCTCACTCTCCTCCCTTGTGCCTCATGCTTCTCTTCTCATCACTCCTTCCTTCTTCTTCATGCTGCTCTTCTCCTCACTCCTTCCTTCTTCACGCTGCTCTTCTCCTCACTCCTTTCTTCTTCTTCACGCTGCTCTTCTCCTCACTCTCCTTACTTATGCTTCATGCTGCTCCACAACTAACAATTCCAATCCAACCCACATAATTCCACTACACACCACATACATAAACTCCATTACACATGGGTAAAAGACATTGCCAGTTACAACACCAAAAGCTCTAACTCAAACAAATGCGAGACCTATTACATTTCCAATGCTTGTTGAGTGATGTTAGGAAAATAGAGCCCTGCGCACATGTTCCGGTTGAGGAAGCCCTAGCCCTTGAGGAACAAGCCAGGGCAGTGACATCACAGTGATGGACGAGGCTAGGCTCAGCAGTGATGAATAGGTTTCCATTTGGGCGTTTACTGCTGTGGCCCAGGGCGGGGTCTACAGAATTCCGTTCATGCAAAGGGCCGGGTTGGAGCAGACCGATGAGTTGAAGGAAGGAGTGGGTGGTGGCCAGATTAGTGAGGGCTCCCCCTCCTCCAGTGTCAGCCACTGTTGTATACATCTCAAAGCTAAGGGGTTGTCTGCAGAAAGAGACCGGCATTCTGACTTTCGGTTTTTATCCAGTCGAAGCATGGAAGAGCAAGCACCTTCTCTGTTATGCTGAGAAACAGCGCTTCCTCTTTCCCCAGCTTAGCCGGCTCTAGTAGTGGTTTTATTACAATGTTATTTACTTTTAAAACTGTCTCCACTGAACAGCCTTTGCCTTTGTCAAGCACTGCTAGTTCAATAAAAGTATACCGCCTGCGCCTTCAGCAACAGCCCCCACCAGTTGATTGATATATTGTTGTTGCTGCGGTCCCCTACTTTATTTAACTGAAAAACATGCACACAGGTCTGTCGGTCCCTACTTTATTTAACTGAAAAACATGCACACAGGTCTGTCGGTCATTCTGCTTTTGTTTTTTCAGCTGTGTTGGAAGCTCACAATAATGACTGAAAAATAGGATGAAACAGTTTTTACCAAGTTTACTTTATTCACCAAGTTAGGCAGATAAGGAAACGTGAGCCCGAAAGTGCAGCCGCACAGCTATAGTTAAGTCCTTAATGGGAAATCTGAGCACAGATGAAAACAGGATCAGTAAAAAGATGCTGTTTTCCAGTTGAAGTACATCTTGAACTTCTCGGCCACCACTTTCAGATTTCACCAACCGCCACTGACTCCTACAGTTAGGAGTTAAGCCTGGGAAACAAGATATCGCAGACAGTTGGAGAAAGGAGACCCCTGTGAGTTTGGTGACATGGAGACGAGGTATGGAGAGATGCCGGGTCCATGAGGTGCTGATCTATCAGGCCAGAGGTTGGCTCCGCATCCACGGATCATCTGGGGCTGTTGGGAAGACTATTTCGATGACTCAACTGACAACGGCGGTGAAGATCAATAACTCCTCTATTGAGTTTGTGATTGTGGGGTTCCATTGTATTGATCATTGCACATAAAGTGCACACCCTGGTCCTATACAATTCTGAAGGTGGCACTAAGAATCCTTGTGGATGTTCTAATATTGTTGTAATTATCAAGTGTGGTTGCGCTCACAAGCTCTCGCGCTATGTTTTAATTTGTAACAAATGTCAACTTCAATAAAAAGATTAAAAAAATACTCCTGTTACACAGGATTTAAATGGTGTCATGGTCAGACCTCTTTCTATTATCAATAGTAGTGGATTACTGAGCAGGCAATATATTTTGAAGTCTTTTGCTGCTTAGGTTATTGAAAGGTACTTATGAAATCACCCCAAACCACCCATCAACTGACACTGCTTAATAGGTTCATTAAGAAACAGCATACATTTTATGTAAGCTTTGAATAAACCTGCGGGGCACCATCATGAGTTAATTGTTCTTCACATTAATGCTATACCCTTCCCTCTGGCGGATGAGGCATATTTTGGAAGGTGGGCAATTATGGCATGTTAATGCCCTCTAGAAGGTGCCTTACCATACTAGAACCTGCCTTTAGGCACTCTCATAGTTAATATCAATCAATCAAAAATACTTTTATTTGATTTCATTAAAATCATAAAAGGGTGGGCGTACCACCATGTTTCATAAGACCGAGGATCAACATTTGGAGACTTGAATTTAAGAAAAGACAAGAGTTGTAGGACAGTGAAGAGACAGAAAAGGATTAAAACTGAGTCGTGTCAACGGGCAATAAATAGTTAAGACATTAAAAGTTCTTTTTGCCTCCTTTTTCCAAATGATTGTGACATGATGGAACCGTCCTGGACAGTTAGCCACTAAATCATTAAAACGATTGTATAATCAGTGCATTTTAAATAGCTGTGTACAATTATTTTCCATCTGCTCATGTTAAATCGCTATTTTTGTCCAATTCTTTTGCCGCTATTTTCCAAAAGTTTATCGCTCTGCAGGAGAGTTGGATAGACGTCCCTCCGAGGCATTTTATAACTGCCGCTCTGCATGTCCTTATTTGTGCATTTCTTAGTGCCTCCCGCAAAACAGTTTTCCTAATTATGAATAGTGCGGGGCAGATACATAAGAGGTGCAACAAAGACTCATCCCCCTGTCCACATAGCCAACATTCTTTGGATGGCCATGTGTGTTTCCATTTGGGGGTCAGGTCCTTCCTGGGGTATACCCCCAGCCTCAGCAGCGTCAAATAGTGCTTATTATGATATGAGAAGTGTTCAGACAGGTACTGTTGGGGTTTTAGAGTCTGGTACGATTGTATCACTGCCCATACGTGATGTTTTTTTGTTATGGCTGTTTTATCAATTAGTAAGGATGTTCGTTTGATTGTATTATTCACGACTTTTTTGAATCCGGAGAACGTTGTGATGGTCAACCATGCCTCCTCTAACTGCAGTGCCAGAAGCGAATTTTTTAGCACTGATGTGATGGAGTTTTTTAGCCTAGTTTGCATTTCAATCTCCACCCAACAGCGATGTGCTAAAGTGTTCTCTTCGGCAGCTCTCATCCTCCAGTAATATTTAACTAGTGCACCTTGTCTGGCTGGTTGCTGGTTTTTTAATCCATATTCCAGTCGGATTTGGGCTTGCGAGATATATCGGGGAATTGAGAACAGGCGTTTGAATAGGGTGGATTGTGCTGTGTTTAGTGCTGTAGCATCTTTAGTGTTCAATATTTCTGAGCCGTATGCGATGGAAGGTAGAAATTTAACGGCTATTACTTTGAGCAGGTGCCCTGTTGAGCAACCTGAGAGCTTTTGCTGTAGGCTTTTGAATGCGAAGAGCAGTTGTTTGGCTTTCGTGCGGCCTTGGTCCAGGTGTTGTGTGTAGTTGAGGTGGCAGTCCAGTTGAAAGCCTAAATATTTGTACGAAGACACCCTGATCAGCGGTTTCTCATTTAATTTCCAAATGAATTTACTTTTTTTACTTGTTGAATGGTGTTTGGAAAAGCACATCACCTTCGTTTTTTTTTGGTTGATAGTAAGTTGAACTGAAGTGACATAGGCTCCAAGTTTGGAGATTAGTCGCTGCAGACGTACTGGGGTTTGTGCTAGTAGGACTATGTCGTCCGCATATTGAAGACTTGGAGTTGGTATTTTGCCCAATCTTGGGGGGTCGGCTTGAACAAGCTGGAGGTGCTTATCTAGATCTGCTGTGTAAATGTTGAATAAACAAGGGGCCAATACACACCCCTGTTTTAGTCCGTTGGATGTTGCAATCTTACTGGTTATACTGCGCCCATCTCCTTTCCTTATTTGGACCCACGTATCCGAGTACAGATTGATGATGGCCGCCAAAAGTTTAGTTGGTACCCCCAGCTTAGCATCTTGGCCCATAGTTTGACTCTTGATATCTTATCGAACGCGGCTTTGAGGTCTATGAAGCATGCGTACAAGGTGTTGAAATTTCATATGGCTTTATTAGCTAAGAGCGTGACTGCAGAGATATTTGTGAGGGTGCCCATCCCTGCCGTAAATCCAGTTTGCGTGGTAGGAATAAGGTTTGACCGGCAAACCCAATCCTTTAGATCTATCAGCAGGTTCGAAGTGTACATTTTTGCCTCCACATCGATTAATGCTATTAACCTGTAGTTGGTTGGGTCTGAGCGTGCACCCGACTTGTAGATTGGATTTAGGATACTACCTCGCCAAGAGTCGGGAAGCGTACCGGACACCAGGGCGTGGGTGAAGAGGGGGTCAGGAGCCTAGACCAAAATGGTGAATCGTGGCGAAACAGGGCATTTGGCAAGCCATTAGGGCCTGGTGCTCCCTCCGTTCTCAACTTTTTGATGGTTTTAAGGACTTGCTCTTGTGATATCTGCGGGGCGAAGTCGGATGTATCTAGACTTAAGGTGTCATTGCCTGGTCCTGCACTGAAATCCCCTGTTTGTCTTCCTTGAATTGGATTACCTGGGGATGGAGTTTCATTATATAGAAGTTCAATGTGGGCTCTCCAGGTGTCCTCCATTACATCCGAGTTGTGATGTCGGTGCCTGCCATTTATTAGTTGGTTGATGGTTTCCCAAAAGAGTTTTGAATCTCTTTGTTTGCTGGCATGGAGGAGTTTCGCCCAGGTGTGTTCGTTGTACGTTTTCTTGGCCCCTCTGATATCCCATTTTAAGTCTTTTCTTGTTCTAGATATAAGTAACATAATTTCATGGGAAAATTCTGGGTTCCTGTTTCTTAACTGTCTTGTGTATTTATTCAAACGTTGCTTTTGTTTCCTCAAGTTGTTGGTAAACCAAGCTGCCCCTGTTTGTCTTTCGGTTTTGCGGCCATTAGTCCGATTCGGGAATTTGTTGTGTAATTCGTAAATAAAAGACTCCCAAGCCCTTGGGCACGATGATGCTGTTTCGACGCTCTTTGAGAGGCTGATACATGTGCACATGATTTCGTCGATGCGTTCACATTTCCAGATTAGCCGTTTAAGGTTGTAACTTTGGGTTGATTGGGACATCGTGTTATTTTTAACTGGAATTGCCATGTTTCTATACAGAGTGAAGGATTGTGGTAGGTGATCGCTTTCCGCCCTGTCAATTATTTGAAAGTTCGTGATGCGTGAAATCAGTTCCTTGTCCACAAATGTATAATCTATATTAGATCTTGTTTTTTGAGTTACCCTAGTGAAAGCTGCGGGACGATCAGTCTGGCCTTGTCCGTTAAGCTTGTACATTGAGAGTTCCTCTAGACGAACCAAGCATCTCTTGCCATGTGTCTCGCTTCGGTTTGGAGCTGATAAATTGCCTACTGTACTTTCTTTGATGTCATGAAATAAATTCATGTTGAAATCTCCCGATAGTATGATGTTGGCATCTGAGTAAGCGAGTTGGAGTGTTTCTAATGTAGATGTTAATTTCTCAATTCTTGACCCATTTTGATTGGAAGCTGGATGAATGTAGATATTCAGTATTAGCAAGCTGTTGATGGACGAATACTCGAATTTTGTGCTTTGCATCCAAGACGATTCCAGGTCTATTGCTGAGGCCTGCCATGGAATGTCGGTAGAAATGAAAGTAGAAAGGCCACCTTTTGCCCTCCTGTGTGTTGTTGAGCGCTTAGCAGGAGTAAGAAATTCTTTATAGCCTACAATCGGCGAAGGATTTATCTGCCATGTTTCCTGGAAGAGAAGGATGTTATACTTGGTGATGAATTCCATGAAATCTGGTTCTTCTAATTTCGTGCTGAGTCCGTGCACGTTCCAAGAGCAGATGTTACTGCCCCAAATTAATTTGGGGGCTGGTGATAGGAGTCTTCATGATGCTGCGAGGGTAGTACCATCTATGTTCGACTGTCAAAAACCCGGAGGCTTGATTGCCTCTGGATGAGCAATGGTGATGGTGATTTTCCTTGCTGTGGAGTCTGTGCCCTTTGCTGAACTAAGGAGCTCCGGGCCTTTGGCTCCCTTTAATAGGCACTCTGGGCGGTTTAACGGTTGCAGTGGACTTGGGTAGGGGGAGGAGTGACCTTTTTTAACTCAATACCCCATTTAGCAAATGAGTCCTTCTGTTGCAAGATCTGCCCTATGAAAAAGGAGTCAAAAAATGTAACTGAAGTGATTTCTTGACCCCCGGGTATGGGTTTTGTTTGAACTCTATGCTTTCTAGGTTACTTGAGTTGATGTGGTTCAGGGAGGGAAGGGCGTTGAATAGTTTGAGTAACACACTTCTGTTGAGAATGTCTTGGGGTCCCCTTGAAATATAATGGGGAATGAACACCAGTTTGTTGTTGTTTTCGATGACATCATACTGCGGTCCCTGTATTGGGCCTTTTCCGGTGACTTTATCCCCTGATGTGTGCTCCGGGTTTGTCGTTGGTGGATTCCAGGGAGCTCGTGGGTTGTTTTGTACTTTTGATTCGTGGTTCCCTATGTGCGAAACTTCATTGCATCCTGCTCTGTGACGGTGAGTTGATTCTGGTTTACATCTTTCCTCGTGGTCATTTATCATGGCTAACATGGCCTCTGGTGGGCCAGTAGTACAGGTTACTTCGATGGTGCGCCCTGGTGTTAATGTCGGTGTCACTGTTTGTGTGACCTGGGTTTTTGAGCTGTTTTTTCTTTTTCTCGTGGACGGTTTAAAAAGGCTATAGACCTTTACTAATGGCGATTGCTCCTTTTTATTTTGGATCAGGCTACTTGAGATGGTGTCCAAATTGGTTGGTGAGAGTTAAAGGTCGTTGGTACTTGATGTTTCCACGGTGTTTTGCGTCCTCATTTTGAGTTGTGTTATCCTCATTTTTAATCCTGTCCTGCTCGGTCGTGTCAGTAGTTGAGTTAGTTGCCTGTCTAATTTGTTTACTTTTTCTAGACTTTCTCTGGCGTTTTCTTTCCCGTTTTGTTAATGGCTTTAATACTTTATATAGCCTTGCTGGAGATGTCGTGTTTTGGCCGGTGGGAAGTGTGTCTGGAGCTCCTGAAATCTCAGATTCAGTAGGTAGGTTTGAGGAGGATGAACTTGCCGGTGCCAAAGCTGAATTTGTCCCAGTTTCACTTGTATTTTTACCCCTGGGTGGGCTGGGGCATGCCTTATCTACTTCACTGGATGCTTCATTGGCTTTCTCAGCTGATGTTACGGGCTTGAGTTGGTTGTCCCTGGTTGACCCCAGTATTTGAGTTAGTAAAGTTGGTACTGATGCTAATTTGTTGATTATTTGAGTACAGTGGCAGTGGCAGATTTGGTATGTTGTTTCCCGGTCTCCCTGTACCTTCATAATCAACTCGTTAAAGTTGTGCAACTTTTGTTCGATCCCCTGAACATGGATTGCTAGGATGTTTAATAGATCGACTTGCGTGTCTAACTTATCTGCGTGGTATGACATTGCTTTTCCAATAGTGTCCATGGCGTTTAACAAGTGCTGCCAAACCGTAGGTTTTGGGGAGGTGCAGGGTTCTGCTGAGGGCGAGCAAGCAGATTGGTTCTGATGGGATGGGAACCCCGATGGTGAATTGCTCGAGGAACACTGAGTAGTGCTGAATTGCTTGTGATTTTGTGAGGGTAATATCTTGGTTTCCAAAATATTGTTATAGATCGGGGCTTGTGGATCCAACTGATAAAGTCCCTGAGCGGGTTGGTGGTCCGTTTCCGAGAAGAGAAATGATGAGTCGAGCTTGTCTTGATTGTTGATGTATAGGTTAGTGGACACCTGAACGCAAAAAGGGCTCAATAGGTTTGTGTTCTTCTGTTTTGGTGAGTTTACTTCGCAATCCTTATTGTTATCATTGTCTCTATTGTGTCCGTTGGTTCCAGATGAGGTTTGTTGTTCCAGCTGGAATTGGGGGACTAGAAGGGGTGAGTGACAATGAATTAGCGCTTCAGTAACTTGGGGTTTAGAACTTTGACGGATTTGACGGATTTCATTAGGGTGAAGGGCTTTTGTTGTTAGAAGTTGCAGGCTTGGGACTTCTCGGTTTGTGTTCAATGGAGCTTCTGATCCTGTAGCCGATAGAGCTTTCCTTTTATTTTTGCAGTTTTCGCGGCTATTAAATCTGGTATTGCTATCGCCGAAAGATAACATGTCTACTTCACTTTGGGAGTCTGTAGTGTTATAGGTTGAGTTGTTGTTGTTTTTAAGAGACTTTTGGAGGGTGCGGCCCCGATTTACCTCAGTGGTCTTAATAGCTACTTTTAAAAAGTCAGTGATCAATGCCCGTTTGCTACTGTTTGGGCATGAATTGTGCCTTGTTGGGGCAAATGGGGTAGCTTCCTTACTGCCCTTGGTGTTGGCGTGTGGAGCAGAGTCTGTTCCTCTTTTAATGGCGGTAACACTTGCCGTTGCTAACGGTGCTTCGATTGCCTCTAGCTGCAATCTATTGTCTTTTTTGCTTGATGCACCATGGTCTGGGCGATTCACTCCAGGTGAGTTACTGATACAGTCCGTATCGGTGGGCGAGTTTGCTCTTTCGGGCATTGTTTGGGGTTTCTTTTCTTTTTTCCCCCTCCTCTTGTTCTTCCTGATCGCATGCCCTGTTGGTGTTTGCCAACCTAGAGGTTGGACTCCTGGGTGACACCCGGGAGGGATTTGTAGTCCTTGGTTGAGATGTGTGTACTAGTAGGTGCTTTGGCTAGGAGTTAACGTGTTTACTTCAATGTGACAATGATGTGCGAGGCAGTGGTAGCTGTAGCTGCGGCGGTAGCGTAGCGTGGAGTGGTTGGAGTTGGGATGGCGCAGAGCGGCAGGGGGCACAGAGCACAGGGACAGGCCAGGGCTGGGCGGAGGGAGAAGCGAATGAGCAGGGCACTCTGTGATGTCGCAAACCGCACCCAAGCTGGTTGGGCCCCCTCCGCGTACACACCCGGGCACTACACTCTGCGGCTGCCACTAAGGGCTACCACTCTCGCGCTCGAGGGTACTCCCTCTTGCCACCTATTGCCACCAGTGCACCTTGCCTGATGCCTTGCGCTGCTCCGAGCCTCTTTTTCCTGAAGGCCTCATGCAGGTCTGGAGCCGGGAAACTCGTGCCTGAAAACTCCAGTTGCACAAGCCCTCCGTCTGCTGTTATAGTTCTGTGGCGTTAAAAATTGTGATTGCTCTACTTTTTTTCCAACACCGGCCTGCACTGCACTGGCGTGGGAAATTAAGAAGGTTGAGTAGATTGAGGGGAACTGAGGTTGATTGTAGCTGTCCCAGGCTGGGTCCGATTCCGGTCCGGGCTGAGAGGCTGAGCTCTCCCCTGGCCTCGCCACGTCTTTCCTGCTTTGTACTCTGCACTAGCCGCTTCCCCGCTTCCCGCTTTCCGCCGCTGCACCTAACCACGCTAACCACGGGGACTGCGAGTGCAGCGGGTGCCGTGGGCGGTAGGTGCTTGGCGAAGCTTGGCGGGCTGCGGGCGGTGGGCTGTGCTCGGCTCCACCCAACTGCCTGTTACCTGCAGCTGCGGGGTTCGGCGGGACTCGGCGGGGCGCAGGTTGGCACAGGCTGGCTCAGCGGTCGATGATAGTGCAGGCTGCTAGCTGGAAACCCGTGGAGACCCGTAGAATGAGGGCGGCGATACACAGCAGCAACAGCGGCACACAGCAGCGGCGGCGGTTACAGCGGCAAAAGTAACGACGAACCAAGTGCGCCTTCTACATCAAACAATGTAAACCTAGTTAATATACTAAGGCTCTCAGTAGTTGGACAGATCTGTTTTCCATGGTGGATATGAAAGTGACACTGCCCTGTCCCTTCCCAAGTCTTAATGGATGTGGGAAAATCCCAGTAAAACAAAATGTGCACAGAAACAGCTGTGGAATTAACGCCTGCATGCAGGTATTGAACCGTGGACTTTGGTTTCCAGAATAGTATTTCCCATTCTGAGTCCGATAATGTGAATGACAGTAATTGGAATGGAGGTGCTGGCTGGAATCTGTGCCTTCAATCCCTGTGTTCCAATGTCCAGGTAACAAGCTCAGTCATAAAAGCACATGACCCTGGCATTGCTCACAGTATAGTTATCCTTCCTAGCACAGCTCAACCTCCAGCTGGTAACAGTGACCTTGACCAGCCAGAACACAAAGACATGAAAAGAAGACTCTTTGCCAAAATAAACAGGATGTACATGGTTCACTTCCTGAAAACAATCCCGCAGTGACTTACAAACACAACCCATTGAATGATGGAATTTGCAGCTGCCAATTTATATGCCAAGGTAAGAACAGGTAAAGAAGACGAACAGTTTGATCACTCTCTGGCTTCCATCTAAAAATGTTAGAAGCACCAGCCAAGCCCACCTTTGAGTCATATTTTTATCCAAATGAATAATTATTGCTAAGCATATTTTTCATCCAACAATGAACCCAACACTTTGAAAAACAGTATTGAAAGAATTACTTTTACTTGACGAGGCAAAAAAAAACTACGAATGCTACCATCAAATGCATTTTGAAATAACAGTAATGAATATGGACGTGAATATCTCTGACTAGCCATATTTTAAATCTATAAAAAAAATAGCCACAGTGTTTGATTAATAAAAACCACGGCCAAATAGACTCCCAACAAATCCTTTCACTAATAGTCTTGTTAACCCGAACCCGAAGCCAAAATGTAAGTATGTGGTGTAAAATGAAACCTTTACATTAAAAAAGACTAAAATGAGTCTTTATAAAAGTGTATTTAAAGGTGTGTGAAAGAGCTTTTCAAAAAAGGTGCGACCCAGCAGCAATGGTAGCTCCCGGACACTCCGAAAAAGTTGTATTGGAACTTTTTTCTATTTTAGAGAACCACAAAGGCAGGAGAGGAGAGCAACAGAGGAGGGTGTGGGGGCAGAGCTGGGAGAAGTAAGCTTGGAAGTCGCAACATAGGAGCTTGAGGTGGGAGAAAAAATATATTAAAAGGGAAAAAAATAATAGGATGGGGAAGCAAAGGATGAGTCGGGAATGAGAGAGGTGGGAGCAACAGGAGAGTACAGGTGGCAGTAATTAGAGTGGAGGCAGCACATGAGAGAGAAAGCAAGAAAACATATGCAGTCTCATAGATTGGCAGTACTTCTTTAAACAAAAATTGAGACATATTGTCTTTTTAATTTTGCATTTAGCACTTCAAGGTAATGCATGTATTTCCTTTCTCCCTCTCCTGCTTGTTCCTCTCCTCTGCAGCATTTTAACCCTCTTCTATCCCCTTTGCACTTTATTTTACATTTTGTTAACATTCAATTTATCTTTTGAAAACCTTTAGAACAGGAAATTCACAAGCATTGGTAATGCATCGGTTTCCCCTATGTAATGAATAAAGGGTTGTATTCATCAATCATCGTCTGGGAGAAGGAAATAGCTCCCTGACGGATAACACAGGAGTGTAAAGGATGTGGCCCAGCGTCCAGAGCTGCTGACTTGAGAGCTGAGGAGCCCGGTTCGAGTCTCTGCAGTGCTGCACAACATCCTGTGATTCTATGCAATTCACGTAATATCTCCAGGTGATAAATTGTTATATAAATATGCTGCAAGACAGACTAAAAGGCAAAAATTTATGAAAATATAGTTCCACCAAAGCGGATGTTAACAGTATTTTGGCTGCGAGAAACTGATGAGAGAAGCGGAGGAGGAACAAGCATTGATAAATGCATGAAAATATGCTTCTGCCAATAGAAATGGAGGCAAGGTAAGTAGCACTCACAGGAACCAATGAGAAGCCAGGAAAGAGAGGAGGCGGGATGTAAGTCCCTTTTAAGTTTATATTAAAAACAATAGATTTCTCAAGCACAGCGCAAGTGCTTTGCAGGTAAAACCTATATACTTTATCTCCATACTGATGTGATTATCGGCTCCTGGTGTGAGCCATCATCATCATCTTTATCAGTATTTAATTTCCCAGTGACTGCCACATTTAAAGTGTACACAAATAAAATCCTACAAATGGAAATTATAAAATTCCTGCTGGCTCTTTATATGATTCAGGGAGATGTGAGCAGAAGAAAGTGAACAAAAAAGAAAATAAACTGTTTATTGCAGTTTTTAAAATTCCATTTCAAGAATACTCACTGAGGTCACCTGTAATGCAATATGTCATTTTTTACCTCAAGTAGGCATGTTGTGGTATTATTCTAATTTTCACACACCCCTCATTACCCTCTCATACGTTTTGGGTGAGTTATACCTGTTGCTATGCAGATGAAAAATGTGCTTTTCTATTACCACCAAAGCAGAGAATAATCATGTTGTGTTTCAATGTAGCATCTCATTACCAAATTCCCATGCTGAAATGCTATACTTATTTCAACTTTGCAACAAAACGCTCAGCACAAGTTACAGGCACAAGCATAACTGCACTCTTCGCGTTCTGTGTTCTTTTTTATAACATAGGAGACTACAATTTTAAAGTAAATCACCAGCCCATCAGAGGAGAGGACTGTAGGAGCAGTAGAATATTCTAATAATATACCAGGATTGCTCAAAAGCACATGTTGCACATCGTTAGGGCTCCTTTTGGAAGTACCATCAGGTGTAAGAAACACGCCACTAAGCCTACTAACCATTTCTTTGAAAAAGGCCATCTTCCGGAGGAACTAAGGTGAACGGTACTGGACAAACCTAATCTGACGTCCACCTCACTCAATTTGACTAAGTTTCTTTAAAAAATTGAACAAAGATGGGTGTTTAGACTGGGTACTGACAACACAGGTTTGAACGATGAAGTTCCATGGCTGTCTATCGAATAGTGTGTCTGCAGATGGTGTTATTAGGATATAAGTGGAATCATAGTGTTCTTCCTTTGAGCGCTCTGCCATGTTTCTCTGAAAACTTTTCACAACATAATAATGTCAATGCTTGTTTAGTGCTTGAGACGCAGAATTGGCTCTCGTTTTCATTTTTCGATGAGCCATTCTCTCAGCTAGAATTTCTAAATATAAAACATCTTTAGCAATTTATGACTTTCGGTTTCAGTTTTCAACTGTGTGAGATTTAGAATGAGTTTCATCACTACATCTTCCATAATACAACAGACATGCCCATATTTTATATGGTTATGTAACCACATGACTGTATAGATGCCCTGATTGAGGGTACACTCTATATTTTTCCTAATGTTTTTCACGATCAAAAATAGGATTGCCCTTCTTTTCTTTGATGGTTTTTGGTAGTTAAACAAATTCGTTAAAACTACAACTCCCAGCATGCCCATATTATAAACAGGGAGTACTTGCTGTTCAGGTTAATCCCGACTACAAAACACCTGTGGGAACCGGCCGGTCTTCCCTTGTGTTTGGGTTCTTGGCATGGCTTGTGGCATGTTGTTTCAGCCTTGTACGGTGAGTTGCAGGGCATGAGTCGGGGGTACACGCTGGTACACAGCGTCTACACACTATTTTCACAGGGTGGATGCTGTCCACCCTTCTAAGATGTTGGGCCCCACAGAAATATGTTGAACTTGTCCCAGTGTAATTTTCAGACACTGGGACATGTTCAGCAGCTCCTGCACGTTGTCTGCTTTTCAATCTCAGCAGCATCGTGCAGGCAGCAAGGGGGCTTTTTATTTAACCTCCAGCTGTGCCAAAGACATTTGTGTGTTGTGCCAAAGATAAAGGCAGACATTAGGGGGCTATCAGGCTTCCTTTTGATCGAGTATCGGGCTGGAGTCCGCCTGGAATCCCACACTTCCATGCAAATGCAACGGAGAGGAAACAAAAGCACACAGCTTGTTATCTCTTCACAGGTACTTAAGAGAGGCATGCTTTTTTCTTTGTTCAGTCCCTGTATATAAGTACATGCACTTTAAGAATGTCAGATGGGTTTGTCTGTCCCAGTATTTACACAAATAACAATTTAAATAGCACTATTTTATTTCTTTTATAGCGCAACTCATCCCAACGCAGAGTGTTAGAGCGCTTTGCAATAACATACACATTATCCATTCAAAATAAATCACGTAAGTGTGCAAATCAATGTACAAGATGTGTTAAACGAGACAGTCAGGGTTATAAGGTGAAGGAGTCAAATATTCTTCATAGCTCACTGTGGTCTACTAGAAGAATTACAATTTCTGAATTGCAAGTAACAAAAGGATCTCTGTGTTCAAAGCAGTAATCCACTTACCTATCTACATAAAATAAAAATCTGTGATCTGCATGTTACATGATGTGCTTTGGTTTGCAGGAGACAACTTTAAAAAAATGTTTTTATTGTATTTTCAGTTGGCAAATGTTATATCATACACATATCAAAGTACCATTGCATAAATATGTGGTACATTTATGCTCACAACATTGTATAAGATGAACACCATGTGAGTTGCGATATCATGAATATCAAACCTGAAGAAGGTAGCAACAAAATAGAGGTTCAACAATCCCCAAATGCCCTGTCCCAATCCCCAAGAACAGTTCAAATTAGGGACTACACAAAACACAGATCTCTCCAGCAAATGCGTTAACCTCCAAATTTATCTCACCATTATTATTATTCCCTGAGATTTACTGGGCACCTCTGCAGCAGATGCCTTAACCCCATAAAATATTTTAAAATGCAGACTTTGCAACCAATTAAGCAGAACAGACATACTACCATGCTTTTACTTAACACCAATGTCTTTGTGGCAGGGTTTAAAAAAAATTATTAGTTGAGTGTCGGAATTTGCGTCAGGACTGCACCACTTTTTTGGCACAACCCGACTCCAAATCTCATTTGTTAAATATCATAATGCACTTAAATTTACTCATGATACTCCGGATAAACATATGTGTGAGATCAAAGTATCTGATGTCACTTCTTGTGATGTCACTTCGAGTGAGGTCACTTACTGTGATGCCACGTGGAATGTCACGTGTCGTGTCGTAATGTGCTGTGATGGCACGCGTCATGATATCACTTGCATACTGCGTAAGTTGGCCAGTCCCCCACTTCTTTCTATAGGACTTGTGACCTGGGTGAGTTCATCTGTATGTTGGCTCGCGCTAGGTTAGAACCGCACGAGTAATATACGTCTTTTAAGCGTGTGGCTTTTCCATTCTAATTAAGGTGTGAGTTAGTTTCTCTGTAGCCGTAGAGCTGACACATTAGTGTTGTTTTGATGATACACTTGTCGCTCCTCTTCCATCAAATTCAACACTAGTATGAATCATCTCACAAACCCGAGTCTGCCTTATTTTTTTTTTAAAGAATGTCTTGGACGAATGGGTTATTACAAAAACATGCGTAACTCGCTTTTCTACAAGCGATTGTCATTCAGTTCCCTGATAGTTTAGTATAACATACTTGGGTCACCCCACCTTTGTTTAATTAGACATCGAATTCAATACCAGTGTGAATTATTTCACAAACGTGAGCTTGCTTTTCCAACAGATATTGTTGAGGACAAGTGTTTTTTTTTTTTTAAACATGCTTGACTCGCTTTTCTATGAGCGACTGACACTTAGGTCCCTGATAGTTTATTACAACAATTCTGAGTTACTTTACCTTCACTTAATTTACAGAGACCGGCCTGCTGTTCTGATTATAATATGGGATTTCAAACGGTTTAGACCGGCCCTGTCTGCTGCTTAATGAACACTGCAAAGTTAACATAACAATTTGGTTTTTGCATTTGGGGCTTATACTTTCCTCATTTTATTGGCACAGTGTTCCATCCAGCTTAAAATTAACATCATAGGCTCGATATGGTACATTATGGTGCAATCAATGTATATCTATGCAACAAGGTATTTACATAGGTCCTTTTTGTATTACACTCAGAAAGCGGCACCTGCCACTCACATCACGAAGACTTTGCTGAAAATTCGGGCTAGAATCGATCCACCGGAACATTGACCATGGGGCCCACAGATGGAATTGCCTTTGATTAATCTTTCTGCATTTTACACCGGAATGACCTTGTAAATACCGCAATCATAGATTGTTGCAATTGCCATTTACGCTCTTGAATTTTGATTGGGGGATTTTCCAGTTGTGATCCAGTTAATATTCCTTCGCTACTTAATCTCCACAGGACTATGCTAACTACCAATACGGACCGCTGTAACTGACCATTTCTGACCCGGGAACTCTGATTGTGGGGTTCCGAGTGGTGACCAGGTTATTATACCTTTGTGATTAAAACTCGACAGGATCGCTGTTAAGTATTGCCCTGAAGAAGTTCTTTTGTAAAGAACGAATCGCGTTGGCTGATGTCTGACTGCATGTTTTACTACTAGAAATAAAAGAAACTTAAAGGGCTTCCCTATTAGCGTTTGGACTCTTTTCCTGGTGCACCTTCCACTCCTTTAAAATCCATTGTCTGGTTTCGAGTGGAGTCGAACTGCGGCAGACTTCGGAAGTGTTATGCACAGGACATTTATATTTATGGAACGGGGATTGAGGTGCTGCATAAGGGTCAGCCGCAGTTTTTGGAGTTTGTAATGCGTCTTTTTTGTATTATAATAAAAAAAATTATGAAACATATTGAAATGTCCCATCTACTGACTAGGTTTCTCTATTCTGACTGCTTTCATTAATCTTCTGTCAAGAGAGGGATTTGATCCTCACTAGAACCATGTTTGCTGACATACCCCTGAATTGTGGTTTATTGTATGTCTTCCTTCTGACTATTATACAGGTCGGAGAAGTGACTGCCCCTTGAGCATTTACGCCAAGGACAGCTGAGACATTATACCCGATTGCAGCAGGTAAGTGTCTATTCCAGAAACTGAGTATGAAACTTTGACGATTGGGTTCCACCCGTTGGGGTGTCCACAATCTTAAGGGATGTATGTAGATATAATTTGCGACGACACAGTTGTCTCACAATTTTGAAATGTAGACTTAATTGGATAACCTTTTTCTTTCTTAAACCTTTAAACTGAATGTTATGTCTTTATGTTTCCTCAGAGGTACTGCCAGTGAATCCACCACTCAGAAAAATTCATGGATCACTGGTTTTGTATATAAAAACATATACTTTCTCCTATACATTTTTTTCACTTTTTCACTCTCACAACAGTAACACGAAGCAGTTCCTGAAGAAGGCCACAACACTGACTAGGTCACTGGCCGAAACATGTTGATCCTTGAATGACACAGCGGGGTCTAATGGTTCCCAACGTGCTTTATGTTTTTAATCCTAGCACAGGGCAGCCAGAATAAAGGAATAATGGCGAGCCCTGGAGCTAGTTTTAACTCACTTTATCACTTCACCCCCTGCACTGCGTTATTTACCAAGCCAACAATCTCTCATTGGGAATTTAGTAACTACCCTCCTAGTGTACAAAACAGCTCTGAGCTCCTCCCTCTCAGAGAGGGGGTTGTAGCCCGCACAATGACTAGGTTTCATTGTGCGAAGAGGTTCCCCAATGATGAAGCATGCCACCTTTGGTGGGTGAGGAAAACCGACTTTTAAAAGGAACACCCTTTTTGATCTGGTGTTTCTGTATTTAGCCTAGACTTCACCCCTAGAACCGAGGGCTTTTGTGTGTTAAGTCACCATTTCATCAACCATGTCCTCTGCCAAGAGAGTACACATACCCAAGGGTCTGGTGCCTAATTATGGAGTGAGAGATGACATAGACAGATGGTTTGGGGCTTATAGGAGTGCTTTGCAGATGGACAAGATCACTGAGGATGATTGGGGGGCTTGTGTGTGGAAGCATATCCCCACTGATCGGAGGGACACGCTACTCACAGATCTGTACCAGCGCTTGATTGATAGTAAGCTCTCAGACCCAAGGGAGCTTGCTAGGGTGGAGGACCGGTGGGTCAGCACCAGGGTCCATATGAAGGTATCTGGGGCGATCACCACAAGGGTGGGCAGGGTTCTCACCAGAAAACTGAGGGGGGGGCAAAAACAAGGAGTTCTTTTAAGGGCCCTAAACTATCTCTGGAGGTCAGGACTCCCATCCCTCTGCTGGGAATAAAAAAAGAGGTTCCCTGACAGTAAGTCTGCAGGGAAGGCACCCCTCAAGTGTTATGAGTGTCATCAGGAAGGATACTACAAGGGAGATGCCAAGTGTCCCAAGTGGCCACAGACCCCCACTGGTGGTCAGTCACTGGGGCTGGCTAGTGTGGAGCTTGGGGAGGGGTGTGTCCTAGCTAGTGGGGGGGACAGAGTTGAGGTTACCCTAGCGTCCCTTTGTGATGAAGATATTGTGTAAAGAACACACATGCCTAGTAATACTAGGAAGTATAGGCAGTGGTTCATCATTAATTGGCAGTGGGTAGAGGCTCTGAGACACAGGAGCCAGTATGACTATCATCCGGTGTCATCTAGCGTCTGCAGAGCAGGTAGTCCCTAATGTGTTCCACCAAGTTGCTGCTGCTGACAGCCATGAGAGAGAGCCTCTACTCAGTGGCTCTAGTTCTTTTGAATGGGGGAGGGGTCTCAGGTCCTTGACATCAGCTGTGAGTTCATCCATTCCTGTGGACTGTCTGCTAGGCAATGACCTGAACCATACTACCTGGAAGGAGGTGGAGATCAGGTCACACTTGGAGATGTTGGAGCTGCCTGAGTGGGTGTGCCTGACCATACAGTCCATGGCAGCTCGAGAGGGTGGTAAGAAGGACTTGGAGCCTGGGAAGATGCCTGCCAAGAAGAAGAAAGGCAAGGGGCATGGAAAACACACTCCTGAAACTCCCATGGTCCGGGAGAAAGCTGACCCTAAGGGGGATGACAGGGTAGGATGTGGCCGAACTAGGAAACTTGCCTGAGCTGTCCAACCAGCAGCAGGAAGGAGGTCCCACCAGGGAGGAGGTCTGAAAGGTGGAGAAAGAGTACCCTACTCTTGTAGATCTTCGGCAGCAGGCTGTAACCCAGGCAGTTGGTGATGTCTCTGGCAAACACCTGATTTAGTAGAAGAATGATCTCCTGTATAGTGAGCCTACGGCTCCTGAGCCTGGTGCAACACATGTGATGGGGATACCCTAGTGCTTCAGGGCCTTCTGACTGGGTCTGGCTCATGATGTGCCACTGCAAATCATTTGGGGCAAGACAAGGTACTTTCAGACCTGCCAGGCAAGTGACAAGTCAGTGGGGAAGTGCAATGCCCCTGCAACCTTTCCCTGTCATTAGCACCCCTTTGAGCGGGTTGGCATCGACATAGTGGGGCCTCGAGACCCAAGACAGCCACGGGCAACAGATTTGTTCCAGTCTTGATGGGCTGTGCCACCCTGTACCCATAAGCTATGCCTCTGAGGGCTGTAACTGCGCCCAGCATGACCAGAGCACTGATGAGGATCTTTACTCACATGGGTTTCGCAAAGGAGGTGGTATCTGACCGGGGTACCAACTTCATGTCTGGGTACACATAGGTCTGGGTACACCAAGGCCAAATGGAAGGAGTGTGGAATAATCTACAAGTTCTCCACTCCTGACCAATGGGTTGGTTGAAAGATTCAACCGTACCCTCAAAGGCATGATTATGGGTCTACCCAAATCCATGAGGCATAAGTGGGACGTCCTTCTGCTATGTTTTTTGTTCTCCTACAGGGAGGTACTATAGAAGGGGGTTGGCTTCAGCCCTTTTGAACTTCTGTATGGGCATCCTGTGAGAGGACCTCTCCATTTTGATGAGGAAGAGTGGGAGTAAGCTCATAAAAGCGACCCCAGGATGTAGTTAGCTACATGCTAGCGTTTCACAACCAGACAGTCCACTTCTGGAAACTCACACAGGAGAATATGGAAGCTAGCCAGGAGAACATGAAATGCTGGTATGACCAGAATGCCACTCGGGCTGAGCTTCAGCCTAGCAAAAAAGTGTGGTAATAGAGCTGTAGAGCCCCAGGCCCTGCAAGACCATTGGTTTGGGCCTTATGAGGTCAAGAAGCGCAAGAGTGATGTCACCTACTTGGTGGACCTCAAGACTCCCAGACACCATTTAAGGGTCGTTTATGTCAATCGCCTCAAGCCCCACTGTGACAGGATTATGCTTACCATCCACTTGGTTACTGATGACAGGATAGAAGAGGCGAGTGAACCTCTCCCGACCTCTTTTCTTCCAAGGAGAAGGCTGAGTCAGTAGAGGGCGTGAGCCTCTCCCCTCCCTTGACCCTAGATCAACAGAGAGAATGCCACCAGTTGCCGGACAGTTTGCATCTCTGTTCTACCTGGACCACACTGCTGTCTACAGTTCTAGTTGAGAGGAAACTTGCACCACTTTCAGGTGGTGCTTCAAGCTCTGTATCCACAAAAATATGAAAATTACAATATGTGCATGGAAACCTTACTGTTCCACAAAGGCTGAGCAACAGTTCATATAGTCAACATGGCTTAACCCCCAACTTATGAACATCCTCACAGGGAGTGATATTTAAACTGCATATGCAAAATCATATCTTAGGACAAACTTAAGACTATATATAAATCCAGATGAACATGCTCATCGCCAGTGTAATATCCCAGATTAATAACGTGACAGAAAAAACAGACATTATTTGTAGGTAAAAGTTGTAAAAACCAAAATGCAAGTCTCCACCTGTCTAAAATTCATTGGTAAAATCAGCGGATGAATATATTGATGGTGTAACGTATTCAATCAGGTACATATCATCACAATATGCAGGGTGTCGGAGATGGAGATGTGGTCATAGGGACATGATTTCAGTTCTGATTCCTTTATCCAACCCCCCCTTGAAAAACATCAAATGATGGAACTAATTTAACCTAAAATAATTCAGCAACCTGTGATGATAACTAGACATGGCCAAGTTCAAATATGGTTCCATTCCACTTACTGATTTTACTAAGATTAATTGGTGCATCAAGTGCTTGGTCCTAGTAGAAATCTCTCGCTCCACTGTCACTCTAGAGTAAAAGGCTGATGTATAGCAGCCACGGAATTTAGAATATATTGCCCCGACTCAGGCAGTCCTGCCCAATTAGTTTATTAAGATTTAATGTGTCCTTTAGACAGAGGGAAAACCATAAAAGAAGTTGGCGAAGATTAATAAAATCATATATGGATATATATATATATATATATATATATATATATATATATATATATATATATATATATATATATATATATATATATATATTATCTACTGGCGGTTGCCAGTAGATAGTTATAGTTAGGACCTAGTTTCCATAGGAAAAGCGTTTATTCTTTTCCCAATAACTTTGGCGCCGGTTGACGAATCTTCGCGAAATTTTCAAAACTCGTGGGGCACTCCGGTCAGCTCCTATCTTGAAAGTTTCGGGGTGATTCAGCAAGCGAGGGCCGAGAAAAAAGGGGGGGCCCAAAACGTGTTTTCTCCATGTTATTTTCCATAGGAAATTTTAGACACAGCTACAGCCCGAACTGCTGAACGGAATTACACCAAATTTGGCAAAAAGTTAGCCCTTGTTTCAGAAAGAACTCTTTTTGTTAAATGGTGTAAATCCGTTCAGTAGTTCCTGAGAAATTAAAAAAAAAGAGGTCGGAAAATCAACTTCCCATAGGAAACTTTAGACACGGCTACAGCTCGAACTGCTGAACAGAATTACACCAAATGTGGCAAAAAGGTAGTGCTTGGTTCAGAAAGCGCCCTGTTTTTTAAATGGTGTAAATCCGTTCAGTAGTTGCTGAGAAAATAAAAAAATAAACGTTTCGATATCTAGAGGCGCAATGGATCCGTGGACCCTCCCGACCACGAGCTTCATTTTAATTGGCTGTCAACACTCCAAACCAGGGAGTGTTGGCAGCCATCTTGTGACTCGGTAGAACCGAGTCACAAGAAAAGAGAAAAACAAATGCGCAAAACAAGAAAAGGGGGCAGGGTAGAAACACCCTGACCCCCCTAGGCCTGCTCAGGGGGTCCCACAAGGACCCCCCAGGGCCCAAAAAAGCATTTTTTTTTTAAAACGTCAAAAATTGCGGAGGATCCACGGATCCTGCCGTGAAAAGAAAAAAAACGAAGTGCTGGCTCCTGCGCTTCGTTATTATTTAGCCCCCGGGTGGGCCAAGTCCCGGGGGCATGCCATATTTTAATTGCAGGGGCCCAGGGGGGCCCCTGCAGCCCCAGGGGCTGCCACCCCCCAGGGCTTTCCTTAAATATTTGTGGGGGGCACACGGCCCCCCTGCAGTCCCGGGGACCGCCACCCCCCGGGGCTTGTTTTTTTTTAATGTGTGGGGGGCCTCCAAGGCCCCCCCAAGCCCCGGGGACCGCCACCCCCTGGGGATTTTCTTAAATATTTGTGGGGGGCACATGGCCCTCCCGCAGCCCCGGGGACTGCCACCCCCCGGGGCTTGTTTGTTTTACAAGAAAAGAACCTGTGTGGGGGGGGCTCGAGCCCCCCACATGCCCTGGGGACCGCCACCTCCCCGGGGCACTAAGTATGTAAATTGGGGGGTCCGTTACGGACCCCCGAGCCCCGGGGACCACCACCTCCCTGGGGCTTTGCATTCGTAGGGAGGGGGGCCGCGCGGCCCCCCTCCTGGAGCCCTTGGTGGCCCTGGGGAATGCCACCCCCAGGGCCGGCTCCTGCAGTGTCCCGGGGTGCCCACCCCCGGGACACTGCTGTTTGCAATGACGTTGCAAACTGCTTTGCTTCATTGAAGCGAGAGCAGGGAAACCTGCTCTCGCTTCAATGAAGAAAAGCAGAATTGCTTTTCCAGACGGGGAGCTGCATGTCAGCAGCTCCCCATGTGGAAAAGCAATGCCGGCTCCTGAAGGACGCAGGGAGCCAGCGGGACCGTGGGGGCATTGGGGCTCCCCCCACGGACCCAAACGGATAGGGCCCGCCCCGGTCCTTGGGCTAGAAGAAGCCTGGGAGGGGGCCACGCGGCCCCCCTCCCACCAAAAATAAAAATAAATAAATAAATAAAGGCCGGCCCCGGGGGATGGGGTCCCCGGGGCCAATAGAGGCCTCAGGAGGGGGGCCACGCAGCCCCCCTCCATAGAAAAAATAATAATAATGTATATGGCCATGCCCCGGGGGATAGGGTCCCCAGGGCCGGAATTGGCCCCCTTCCCGTTCATATTTTTAAAAAAAAAAGGGGGTCAGGCCCTGGGGGATGGGGTCCCCAGGGCCCAAAAAAAGGAAAAAGAAGGGGGCCACACAGCCCCCTTCTAAAAAACAAAAAAAAGACCGCGATCGTGCCAGAGGCCCCGCCCCCTCCCAGCAACACTCTGCAAACGCGCCCTGTGGCGCGTTTTAAATTGGGGAATTAATTCCCTTCAATACTGGGGGTCCCTGAAGGCCAACTAGCCCACCAGGTACCTCCAGTAAGCGCCACAGGGCTGCGTTGCAGAGAGGTGGTCCAGGCCATGCCCCTTTTTACACCTCTCTGCAACGCAGCTCTGTGGCGCTAACTGGAGGTACCTGGTGGGCTAGTTGGACCCCAGGGACCTTCATGATTCAAGGGGACTTAATCCCCCAACTTAAAACGCACCACAGGGCGCGTTTGCACAGTGGTGAAGGGAGGGGGCGGGGCCTGAGGTGACATGTGTGCAAACACGCCCTATGGCGCGTTTTAAGTTAGGGAATTAATTCCCCTTCAATTCTGAGGGCCCCTGGGGGCCAACTAGCCCACCAGGTGCCTCCAGTAAGCACCACAGGCCTGCGTTGCAGAGAGGTGGTCCAGGCCACGCCCCTTTTTACACCTCTCTGCAATGCAGCTCTGTGGCGCTTATTGGAGGTACCTAGTGGGCTAGTTGGACCCCAGGGACCCTCAGGAATCAAGGGGACTTAATCCCCCAACTTAAAACGCGCCACGGGGCGCGTTTGCTCAGTGGTGAAGGGAGGGGGCGGGGCCTGAGGTGACATGTGTGCAAACACGCCCTGTGGCGCGTTTTAAGTTGGGGAATTAATTCCTCTTCAATCCTGAGGGTCCTTGGGGGCCAACTAGCCCACCAGGTACCTCCAGTAAGCGCCACTGCGCTGTGTTGCAGAGAGGTGGTCCAGGCCACGCCCCTTTGTACACCTCTCTGCAATGCAGCTAGTCAGAGTCAGTTACCACCAGTACCCGTCTGAAAAAGTTGTGGGCACAGGATGATTTTGCAACAAGGCCTCTTTCTGCTCCTCTGTTGGTTCTTTCTGCACATGTCTTGCTTCTTCCTGCACTTTTCTTCGTCTTTGTGGACCTCTGTTGCTTCTTTCTGCATTTCTTTTGCTTCTTTCTGTGCGTTTTTTCTTCTTTCTTCACATGTCCTACCTCTGTAGGCATAGTTAGAAACTAGCATTTAAAAAACCTTTGAAATTTACTTAAAAAACCATAGGTTTCAGGCACGTTATAGTTAGAAATTAACATTTAAAAAACCTTTGAAATTCACTGAAAAAACCATAGGTTTCAGGCACGTTATAGTTAGAAATTAGCATTTAAAAAACCTTAGAAATTCACTGAAAAAACCATAGGTTTCAGGGACGTTATAGTTAGCTGGACATTTCACTCGTACAAAACCAGAGAAATTCTCCCGTTATAGTTAGTTCAGCTAACTATAACTCGCGCCCCCACAACGCACTGCTGATGACGTCACATATTACATCACTCATGACATGGTCAGTGACATCACTGATGACATCTCAAATTACATCACTGAGGACATCAGTGATGACATTATCCATGTGATAATTTCATGCATCTTCCCACACCCTAATATAACTTTTGATACACCCACTCCAAATTACAGACTGCCACTCTCCAAACCATAGACACTCCAACACCAAAAACTACATACCCACTCACTGATTCTTAGGTCTACACACACATCCACTCACTCACCCGTACAGTCACTGATACTTACGGTCACTCAGTACAGGACTATCATATGCACTCATACACCTATATAGACACTCACACACTGCCACTCATCTATAGAGGTACTCACACACCTAGTCAGTCATGCAAATAATTAATCACTCTCCCATTTACTCACCTGTACAATTATACACACATCAGCTCACTTACTCATACAAATACTAGCACATTCTTACGCTCTTCTACAATCACTGATACAAGCACACACTCATCCATACAGCCACTCTCACAATCACACTCTCACTTATAGCCATTTATATACTCTAACACACATATATACTTCCTTTCACATATGTAGTTACTCACACATGTACCACTGAGATATACATTCACTCACTAACACACCCATACACACACTCACCCACCCATACAGTCCATCACAGATGCACTCTTGAAACTATGCACCCAGTGAATCACCCACTCACACATCTATGCACAGAGTCACACACACTCCACCCACACAAACACTCAGGCACCCATACAGATACTCAGACAACCAATCAATAACTCATATAGACACTCATGTAGCTATTCACAAACCCATGCAGCCGCTTACACACCAACAGACAGACGGATACAGACATTAACACAGTTTAGTCACTAACCAATGCATTCAGTAATATACGTTTAATCACGCACTTATAGAGTCAGTCACGCACCTACTAAATCATCCATTCAGACACTTATACACCCACTCATTCTTCAATACGCCTTTCCCTATATATATTAGACATATTTAAACTTTACAGAAACACACAGTCACTGGATGATGTCATCAGTGATGTCATCAGTGATGTAATTTGAGATGTCATCAGTGATGTCATCAGTGATGTCACTGACCATGTCATGAGTGATGTAATATGTGACATCATCAGCAGTGCATTGCGGGCGCTGAGATATAGTTAGCTGAACTAACTATAATGGGGAATTTCTCTGGTTTTGTACGAGTGAAATGTCCAGCTAACTATAACGTCCCTGAAACCTATGGTTTTTTCAGTGAATTTCTAAGGTTTTTTTAAATGCTAATTTCTAACTATAACGTGCCTGAAACCTATGGTTTTGTCAGTGAATTTCAAAGGTTTTTTAAATGCTAATTTCTAACTATAACGTGCTTGAAACCTATGGTTTTTTAAGTGAATATATATATATTAGAACTGGGGGTCTCTAGTTGGCAGTGGTTTGCACCTTTGTCCAAATAGGGACCCTTGCTTCTAGTCAGGGTAAGGGGGCTACACTCCTAAAATAACCCCTGCTCAACCCTGTGGTAGCTTGGACCGAGCAGGAAGTCTTATCTCAGAGGCAGTGTGTAAAGCATTTGTGAACACATACAGTAGTACAGTGAAAACACTACAGATGGACACCACACATGTTTTATAAAAATAAGTATTCTTTATATAGACTTAACACAAGACCCAAACGACAAAAATCCACAATAGAGTATTAAGAAAATGACTTTTAAATGGTAGAAATAGCTTAGTTCAAAGATGATGTAAATTTGACACGTTTCTCACAAAGTACCTTTGTGTGCGTCACACAAGATAAACAAAAGGTTTGCAGGGACAACGATGCGTCGGTTCCTTGCTTCGGGGGAGGCAAGGCGTCTGTTCCTCAGTGCTTGCCCAAAGTAGGCAATGCGTCTGTTCCTTACCGGAGAGGAGGTGATGCGTCGATCTCGGGTTGCGTTCCGGTGCGATGCGACAAGATTGCGTCTTTGATTCGATGCGACGACGTGAAAGCGATGCGTGCATGCCCGACGGGTGTGTGGCGACTCTGGAACTTCTGAGCCGCGACAGGCCCTGCGACACACTTCTCCGATGATGTGACGGCGACCCTTGCGGTGGCGATACGCTTCTCCGGTGATGCTACGACAAACAGCTGTGACGGATGCACGCTTCTCCGGTGATGCGACGGCGACCCTTGCGGTGGCGACACACTTCTCCGATGATGCATGCAAAAACAACAATTGATGGACAGAATGCAGAACAATGTCATACATTCACCCCAGTACAGAGATCTGGGCCTAAATCCATCGTTTTTTTGCTCACCATGCCATTCCAGTTTGAACCCAGCCATATGCAAATCAGACTTGACCCTGTGCCTCATGGGAACAGTCCAGCCCGAACTGCCAAGCCAGGACCTCCCTGGCCTGGAAACAAGCATCCTAGGACCGGTTTCTGGGTTTCACCCCTCTTCAGCCAGGATAGCTTAATTCCAGTGGCATGGAGAGCACGGGACCCACGTCTGCGCATACCCGTCCCACTCGGGGTGACAAATGCAAAAACAACAATTGACAGACAGAATGCAGAACAACGTCATACATTCACCCCAGTACAGAGATCTGGGCCTAAATCCATCTAAATCCAACAGCTGCGGATGCAACACGCTTCTTCTCGTTGAGTCGCGCTTCCAGCTCCCAACAATACTCAGGCTTCTGCAGACAGAATTCCCAGCAAGGAAATTCAGGGGGGAGCTGGGGGTGAAGTCTTGTATCCCTGAAACTTCAGCAGGAGGCAAACACAGTTCAAGCCCTTGGAGATTCTTCTTCAAGATGATGAAAGTTCAATAAAAGTTCCTTCTCCTTTCCTTGGCAAATAAGCAACCACTGCAGGCCAACCCCAGAAAATAGTACACTGGCAAAGGGGCAGTCAACTCCTTCAGCTTCTTATGGTTCCTCTCCTTGGCAAAGGTTTGTCTTAATTCCCAGAAGTGATCTAAAGACTTAAGGGCTGGGCCCCAATATTTATGCTAGTAAATCCTTTGTCCTCTGAGGCTGCACACAGGCTCTGCAATGGCAGGCCTGAGACACACTTTGCAAGCTACTTCCGTGGGTGGCACAATTAGTGCTGCAAGCCCACTAGCAGCATTTGATCTACAGGCCCTGGGCACACATGGTGCACTGTACTAGGGTCTGACAAGTAAATCAAATAAGCCAATCGTGGAGTCACTAATCCATTACAACAGTTTACAATAGGGAGCACTTGCACTGTGGCACTGAATAGCAGTGGCACAGTGCCCAAAGCATCTAAAACCAGCAAAACATATTAAAAACAGAGAAGACAACAGCAAAAATGGAAGGGAGACTCACGCCAATAGTACCAGGTCTAACACGTGTCCCGTCCAGCTGAAATGTGGGGAGAACTGCCCATCCTCTTGGGAGTTCTCTTCACTAAGGCGGAAAAATCTGGACAGACCATCAGCATTGGTGCGTTCTGTACCAGGGCGGTGTTCCACCGTGAAGTCCATCCCCTGTAGGGAAATGGACCACCTCAACAACTTTGGATTCTCAACCCTCATCTGCATCAACCATCTAAGGGGCCTGTGGTCGGTCTGAACCAGGAAGTGAGTCCCAAACAAGTATGGTCTCAACTTCTTCAGTGCCCAGACCACAGCAAATGCCTCACACTCAATTGCACTCCACCTCTGTTCCCGTGGAAGTAACCTCCTACTGATGAAGGCTACAGGTTGGTCTAGGCCCTCATCATTCATCTGTGAAAGAACAGACCCCACACCATGCTCTGAAGCGTCTGTCTGAACAATGAAGGGCTTTGAGACATTGGGCGCCTGAAGCACGGATGCTGTGCACATGGCAGTCTTCAGGGCATCAAAAGCTTTCTGACAGGTGTCAGTCCAGTTCACTTTCTTGGGCTGCTTCCTGGAAGTCAGCTCAGTCAAGGGTGCAACAATGTTGCCATACCTCCTTGACAAACCTACTGTAGTACCCCATGAGTCCTAAAAAGGCTCTCACCTGTGTCTGGGTTTTGGGGGTTCCCATGCCAGGATGGTATCAATCTTGGGTTGTAGGGGTGCCACCTGGCCGCTTCCTACCTGGTGCCCCAAGTACACCACTGAACCCTGCCCGATCTGGCACTTACTCGCCTTGATCGTGAGGCCTGCTTTCCGCAGTGCCATCAACACTTCCCAGAGGTGGCGCAGATGTTCATTCCAGGTGGAACTAAACACTGCGATGTCATCCAGGTAGGCGGCACTGAAATCTTCCAGTCCAACCAACACCTGGTTGTCCAACCTCTGAAAGGTGGCAGGGGCATTCTTCATCCCAAAGGGCATAACCCGGAATTGGTAGTGTCCATCTGGTGTGGATAATGCTGACCTCTCTTTGGCCCCATCAGTTAAGGCGATCTGCCAGTACCCATACGTCAAATGAAACGTACTGAGGTATCATGCAGCCCCTAGCCGATCAATGAGCTCATCAGCTCTGGGGATGGGGTGCGCGTCAGTCTTGGTGACTGAATTGAGTCCTCGATAGTCCACAAAGAACCGGAGTTTGGGTGTGGCACCAGGCACGGCAGCCTTTGGGACCAAGACCACTGGGCTGGCCCAAGGGATGTTAGAGGACTCAATCACCCCTAAGGCAAACATCTTGGAAACCTCCTCCTTGATGTAAGCTCTGACCCTGTCAGTCACTCTGTAAGCTTTGTGCTTAACAGGAGGACTGTCCCCAGTGTCCACATCATGGACGCACCACTCAGTGACACCAGGGAGAACAGATCAGAGAATTGTCCCAACAGTTGGCGACAGTCATTCTGCTGCTCAGGGGTCAGGGTGGAAGAGAGGTTTACACCATCCAGTGACCCATCTTGCTCTGTTACGGACAGGAGGTCAGGAAGAGGCTCAGTCTCCCCCTCCATTCCAGCATCTGTTGCTAGGAGCATGCCCACTTCGGACCTCTCCAAGTGGTGCTTTAGGCGGTTGACATGAAGGACCCGCAAAGTGTTCCTTGGAGATCGCAAGTCCACCAAGTAGGTGACATCACTCTTGCGCTCCACCACCTCAAATGGTCTGGTCCACTTATCCTGGAGCGCACAGGGTTCCACTGGGGCCATGACCCAAACTTTCTGACCAGGCTGAAGCTCAATCAGAGTGGCATTATGATTGTACCACCGCTTCATCTATTCCTGGCTGGCTTCCAGATTTGCCTGAGCGAGTTGCCTGAAACGCCGGGTTTGGTTTCTGAAGGCCAGCATGTAGCTATATACATCCTGGGGAGGTTTCCTGGGAGCTTTCTACCAGCCTTCCTTTACCAAACTCAGAGGTCCTCTTACAGGGTGACCGTACAGCAGTTCAAAGGGGCTGAACCCTAAGGACTTCTGTGGCACCTCTCTGTAAGCAAAGAGAAGGCATGGCAAGAGGACGTCCCACTTACTCCTCATAGGTTCTTCAAGACCCATAATCATGCCTTTGAGGGTCCGGTTGAATCTCTCAACCAGCCCATTAACTTGGGAGTGGTAAGGAGTGGTGAACTTATATGTTACTCCACACTCCTGCCATAGGGACTTCATATACTTGGAAATGAAGTTTGCACCACGGTCTGACACCACCTCTCTGGGGAACCCCACATGGGAGAAAATCATCATCAGTGCACGATCCACCACGGCGGCCGTCACTGTCCTGAGAGGGATGGCTTCCGGGTACCGGGTAGCATGGTCCACCAAGACCAGGATAAACCTGATGCCCATGGCTGTCTTGGGGTCCAGAGGCCCCACAATGTCAATGCCCACCCTTTCAAAGGGGGTGCTGACCACAGGAAAGGGCTGGAGAGGAGCCTTGTGCTTCCTCCCACTCTTTCCACTTGCCTTGCAAGTCTGGCAGGTCCTGCAATGAGTATCTGAACTATTGCGCATCTGGGTCCAATAAAAGTGGGTGACAAGCCTTTCAAAGGTCTTGTCCTGCCCCAGATGTCTAGCTAAAGGTACATCATGAGCCAAACCCAGTAGGAAGGCTCTGAAGCGCTGGGGTACCACCAGCACACGGGCTGACCCAGGCTAAGCAACCTTAGGCTCCCTATACAGGAGACCATTCTCCCAGTAGATCCAATGTGATCCAGAGTGATCACCTGCTGCCTGGTTTGTGGCCTGTTGCATCAAACCCACAAGAGAAGGGAACTTCTTCTGCTCTTCACAGAACTCCTCCCTGGAGGGTCCTCCTTCTTGCTGCCAATGGGTCAGCTCAGGCAGGTCCCCCAGTTCAGCCACTTGCTCCCCTGTAGGTTCCAAGGCATCCCCCTCAAAGTCTGCCTTCTCCTGGACCGTGGGAACTATGGGGGCTGGTTTCCCGTGCCCCCTACCTCTTCTCTTTAAGGCAGGTACCTGGGCCATGCTTTCAGGCTCCAGGTCCTCTTGAACACCCTTACTGGCTGCCATAGACCGTGTGGTCACACACGCCCACTCAGGCAGACCCAACATCTCTAAATGAGACCTTCTCTCCACTTTAGACCAAGGACAGCTCTCTAAATCATTGCCCAACAGACAACCCACAGGCATGGCTGGCCTCACAGCTACTTGGAGAGTACCTGAGACCCCCTCACTCAAAGGGAACCTCAGCCACCTCACACTGGCTCTCTGAGTGGTCTGCGGCAACTACAGGGAAGAATGCATGGGGGATCACCTGCTCCTTAGACACCAGCCGACAACTGACAGTTGACACACTGGCCCCGGTGTCTCTCAGAGCCTCCACCCTATGGCCATTGATGGTCACCCGCTGCCTGTACCTCTTAGTGTTATCAGGCAGCTGGGTCCTAGGGACCACCTCACAATCTCCTAAAGAGACAAGGGACATTTCTGTGGGACCCCACCCACCTTGGGCACCCATCTCCTCCCCTCCCAGGGCTACACTGGCCATCTGACGGGGTGGTGCACGGGGTGGTGCATTGGGATCCCTCTGGGGACACTTGGGATCATACCAACAGTGGCCCACTTGACCACACTTAAAACATGTAGGGGGCCCTTGCGAACAGGTTTACCTGTCAGGGCCTCTGGTTTCTTCTCAGGGGAGGCTGGGAACCCTTCCCTTGGTTCCCTTGGGGATTACTTTGGGGCCCTTTCTGGAACTCCCTCTGTTTACCCTTGTCCCCCCACTCTTCTGCTGGGGACCCTGCCCACTTTTGGCAAAGTCTCCCACATGACCCTTGTGGACCCGGGTACTCACCCAGTGGTCCGCTTCCTCAGCAAGCTTCCTAGGGTTCGTTAGCTTGCTATCAATAAGGTGCTGGCGTAGCTCTGGAAAACAATTACCAGACATGTGCTCCCATGCAAACAAATCATAGAGCTCCTCAAAAGTATTCACTTTGCTACCCTTCACCCAACCATCCATAGCTCTGCAAAAGAAAGACACATATTCTACCCAGGTAGTTGCCTCCAGCTTCTTACAATTCCTGAACCTCTGTCTATAGAGTTCTGGGGTCAACCCATACCTGGTCATCAGGGCTTCCTTCATGTGGGCATAAAGCATCCTATTCTCACTGGGTAGGTCTAACAAAGTATCCCTCCCATCACTTACAAAGCGGCCCCACAACCCCGCTCCCCAATCCTTCTCAGGGACCCAGTGGGCCAACATTGCCATTTCATAGGCTGCAAACCACTGCCCAATATCTTCATGCTTATGAAAATCCTTGATGACATCTTTAGGAAAATATACTCTTCCTTCTGCAGGCACAGATGGTGCGCTGCCACCAGAGGGATTAATTTCTAAGCTTCTAGCTTCGTTTTCCAATTCCCTCAACATTCTCTCATGTTCTAATCTCATTCTCTCTCTTTCTAATTCTAACTTGTTATTTTCAAACTCCAGCTTCTTATTCTCTAGGTCCTGTTGACCCGCCATCTTGAGCTTGGTCAGCTCCATTTTATGCACTCTATTTCTTTCCCTGTCCTCCAGCTCTCCTGGGGACAGGCCCTTGGAAGAAACATTGCTGCCTGGCGGGGAAGGTACTCTTTCCCCTGCTGGACCCAATGGCCCATCTGTATTCTCAGTCCCTTCCACATGCTCAGGGGCATTTCTAGCTTCCACCCAGGCCCTCAGCGCCTTTTGGAACTCATCCTTCTTGGTGAGGTCTGGAGTAGCAACTTTAAATTTTCTACAGAAGGATTTTAGCTGTTTCACAGTATAGGTATCCAACCTATCTTCCTCAAAATCTAGATCCATAGATGCGTTGGATGCTGTTTTACTCATGGCATTAAGAGTTGGCAGTCCTTAGCAAAAATAACAGTTCCAAGAGAGAAGAAAGAAATTCTACCAAAATGTATGTGGTTGCGTTTGGTCTGTACTCACTAGTAGAGTACACCAATCACTGTATATGAGTCACAAATGCAAGTCCAGAATCCTCACCGCTGACCACCAATGTTAGAACTGGGGGTCTCTACTTAGCAATGGTTTGCACCTTTGTCCTAATAGGGACCCTTGCTTCTAGTCAGGGTAAGAAGGCTAAACTCCTAAAATAACCCCTGCTTAACCCTGTGGTAGCTTGGCACGAGCAGGAAGGCTTATCTGAGAGGCAGTGTGTAAAGCATTTGTGAACACATACAGTAATACAGTGAAAACAGTACAGATGGACACCACACAGGTTTTATAAAAATAAGTATTCTTTATATAGATTTAACACAAGACCCAAACGACAAAAATCCACAATACAGTATTAAGACAATGACTTTCATATGGTAGAAATAGCTTAGTTTAAAGATGATGGTAAATGCGACACGTTTCTCACAAACTACCATTGGATGCGTCACGCAAGATAAACAAAAGATTCGCAGGGAGAACGATGCGTCAGTTCCTTGCTTCGGGGAGGCGAGGCGTCTGTTCCTCAGTGCTTGCGCAAAGTAGGCGATGCGTCTGTTCCTTACCGGAGAGGAGGTGATGCGTCGATCTCGGGTTGCATTCCGGATGCGATGTGACAAGATGGCGCCGCGATGCGACGATCCGGTGTGATGCGACAAGATGGCGTCTTTGATGCGATGCGACAACGTGAAAGCAATGCATGCATGCCCGACGGCGACTCTGGAACTTCTGAGCCGCGACAGGCCCTACCACACGCTTCTCCGGTGATGCGATGGCGACCCTTGCGGTGGCGACACGCATCTCCGGTGATGCGACGACAAACAGCTGCGAGCGGAGACACGCATCTCCGGTGATGCGACGGCGACCCTTGTGGTGGCGACACGCTTCTCCGATGATGCGACTGCAACAGCTGCGGATGCTACCGCTTCTTCTCGTTGAGTAGCGCTTCCAGCTCCCAACAATACGCAGGCTTCTGCAGACAGAATTCCCAGCAAGGAAATTCAGGGGGAGCCAGGGGTGAAGTCTTGTATCCCTGAGACTTCAGCAGGAGGCAAGCACAGTTCAAGCCCTTGGAGATTCTTCTTCAAGATGATGAAAGTTCAATAAAAGTTCCTTCTCCTTTCCTTGGCAAATAAGCAACCACTGCAGGCCAACCCCAGAAAATAGCACATTGGCACAGGGGCAGTCAACTCCTTCAGCTTCTTATGGTTCCTCTCCTTGGCAAAGGTTTGTCTTGATTCCCAGAAGTGATCTAAAGTCTTGGGGTCTGGGCCCCAATATTTATACTAGTAAATCCTTTGTCCTCTTAGGGCAGAGGGTGCCTTTACCTAACCAAAACCAGTTCTGTACATTTTCCTGGCAAGAGGTGGAGACAGCATTGTTGAAAGCAGACCTGTCCCATATAGCTGAAAGGAAATCTCCTCCCCTACTCTCTATTCTATGAGGGCTCAGGGGAGTGAAAGGAAATCTCCCCCCACTCTCTATGCAGCCAAGGTCCTATTCAGCCCAGCCCTAACTCATCAGACTGCTGGAGCCCAAGCCCTCCTGTCACTCACAAACCAGACATGCAATCCACAACCTAGCAGAGGCAGGCTGGATGGTTAGGCAAGAAAATACCCACTTTCTAAAAGTGGTATTTTCAAACACAGAATGTTAAAACTAACTTTACTAGAAGATTTATTTTATCATTCTGAATTCAGGCATACTAAATTCGTTTTTCTACCATGTTCCCTGTGTCAGTTAGGGTTATCAGATGTTATAATTAAACTGCCCATTCTGGCCGATGGAGACAGGTAGCCTTGCAATAGTAAAAAACAAAATTGGCTGTAATTCACTATCAGGCAATGCCACACACATCAGGGCATGTCCTACCTCTTACTTACAATGCACCCTGCCCTTGGGCCTACCTTAGGGGTAGCTAACATGTAGAAAAGGGAAGGTTTAGGCACTGGTAAGTGGGTGCACTTACCAAGTCAACCTGGCAGTACTAGGCTGCACACAGGCTCTGCAATGGCAGGTCTGAGACACACTTTGCAAGCTGCTTCTGTGGGTGGCACAATCAGTGCTGCAAGCCCACTAGCAGCATTTGATCTACAGGCCCTGGGCACACATGGTGCACTGTACTAGGATCTGACAAGTAAATCAAATAAGCCAATCATGGAGTCACTAATCCATTACAACAATTTACAATAGGGAGCACTTGTACTGTGGCACTGAATAGCAGTGGCACAGTGCCCAAAGAATCTAAAACCAGCAAAACATATTAAAAACAGAGGCGACAACAGCAAAAAATGGAAGGGAGACTCACGCCAATGGTACCAGGTCTAACAATATATATATATATTACCTACTGGCGGTCGCCAGTAGGTAGTTATATTTAGAACCTAGTTTCCATAGGAAAAGCATTGTTGATTTGCTAATAACTTTGGCGTCGTTTGATGAATCTTCGTGAAATGTTCCAAAAAAAAAGTCTATCCAGGTAAGCTCCTATCCTAAAAGTTTGGGGGTGATTCGTCAAGCGGGGGCTGAGAAAAAGGGGGGTCCCAAAACACGTTTTCCCCATGTTAATTTCCTTAGGAAATTTTGAGACAGGCTACAGCCCGAACTGCTGAACGGAATTACTCAAAATTTGGCAAAAAGGTAGTGCTTGGTTCAGAAAGCGACCTTTTTTTAAAATGGTGTAAATCCATTCAGTAGTTGCTGAGAAAATCAAAAAATAAGAGTCAAAAAATCAATTTCCCATAGGAAACTTTAGGCAAGGCTACAGTCGAAACTGCTGAACGGAATTACCCCAAATTTGGCAAAAAGGTAGTGCTTGGTTCAGAAAGCAACCTTTTTAAATGGTGTAAATCCGTTCAGTAGTTACTGAGAAATTCAAAAATAAAAGTTTCGATATCTATGGCCGCAGTGGAGTTGCGACCCCTCCCGACCACGAGCTTTATTCTAAATGGCTGTCAACACTCCAAACCAGGAAGTGTTGGCAGCCATCTTGTGACTTGGCTTCAAATTATGTGCAGGAGGGCACTCGGCCCTCCCGCAGCCCCGGGGACCGCCAGCCCCCTGGGCTTCTTTTTTAATGTGTGGGGGAGCCTCCAAGGCCCCCCCAAGCCCCGGGGACCGCCACCCCCCTGGGCTTTTATTATTCATGGGGGAACACGGCCCACCTGCTGTCCAGGGGACCGCCATCCCCTGGGGCTTTTAAAAAAAAAAAAAAAAACCTACTCGAGCCCCCCCGCACGCCCCGGGGACCACCACCTCCCCGGGGCTTTGAAACAATGGGAGGGGGCCCCCTCCTGGAGCCCTTGATGGCCCTGGGGACCGCCACCCCCCACGGCCGGGACACTGCTGTTTACAATGACAGGGTGGGAGCCACGCGGCTCCCGCCCTGTCATGCAAACTCTGATTTGCTTCATTGAAGCGAGAGCAGGTTTCCTGCTCTCGCTTCAATGAAGCAAGCACAATTGCTTTTCCATAAGGGGAGCTGCATGTCAGCAGCTCCAAGTGTGGAAAAGCATTGCCGGCTCCCGCAGGAGGCGGGGAGCCGGCGGGACCGTGGGGGAATTGGGGTCCCCCCACGGTCCCCAACGGATAGGGCGTGGCCCCCCTTGCCTAAAAAATCAAAATAAAAAAAGGAAAGGCCGGCCCCGGGGGATGGGGTCCCGGGGCCATAAATGGCCTAAGGAGGTTGGCCACGCAGCCCCCCTCCCCTAAAAAAAAAAAAAGGAAAGGCCGGCCCGGGGGATGGGGTCCCCGGGGCCATAAATGGCCTAAGGAGGGGGGCCGCACGGCCCCCTCCAAATATAAAATAAAATAAATAAATACTGCCCATGCCCCGGGGGATGGGGTCCCCGGGGCCGAAAATGGCCTCGGGAGGGGGGCCACGCGGCCCCCTCTCCCAAAAATAATTTTTAAAAAAGGATGGCCATGCCCCGGGGATGGGGTCCCCGGGGCCGAAATTGGCCTCGGGAGTGGGCCGTGTGGCCCCCTTCCTGTTTTTTTTTTAAAAAAAGTTTTAAAAAAGCAGCCCCTGCGGGATGGGGTCCCCAGGGCCACAATTAATGTATCGCGGTTAGGCCCCGCTCCCTCCCTGCAGCACTCAGCAAGTAAGTTGGGGAATTAATTCCCCTTGAATACTGAGGGTTCGTGGGGGCCAACTAGCCCACCAGGTACCTCCATTATGTGCCAGGGAGCTGCGTTGCAGAGAGGTGTTCAGAGGCCATGCCCCTTTTTACACATCTCTGCAACGCAGCTCTGTGGCGCTTACTGGAGGTACCTGGTGGGCTAGTTGGCCCTCAGGGACCCTCAGGACTCAAGGGGAATTAATCCCCCAATTTACAACGCGCCAGGGGGCGCGTTTGCACAGTGGTGCAGGGAGGGGGCGGGGCCTGACATAGCAAGTGTGCAAACGCACCCCCTGGCACATTGTAAATTGGGGGATTAAGTCCCCTTCAATCCTGAGGGTGCCTGGGTGCAAACTAGCCCACCAGGTACCTCCAGTATGCACCAGGGAGCTGCGTTGCAGAGAGGTGTTCAGAGGCCACACCCCTTTTTACACCTCTCGGCAACACAGCTCTGTGGCACTTACTGGAGGTAGCTGGTGGGCTAGTTGGCCCCCAGGGACCCTCAGGACTCAAGGGGATTTAATCCCTCAATTTACAACGGTCCAGGGGGCGCGTTTGCACAGTGGTGCAGGGAGGGGGCGTGGCCTGATGTGCCAAGTGTGCAAACGCACCCTGTGGTGCGTTTTAAGTTGGGGAATTAAGTCCCCTTGAATCCTGAGGGTCCCTGGGGGCCAACTAGCCCACCAGGTACCTCCAGTAAGCGCCAGGGAGCTGCGTTGCCGAGAGGTGGTCCAAGGCCACGCCCCCTTTTTACACCACTCTGCAACGCAGCTCTGTGGCGCTTACTGGAGGTAGCTGGTGGGCTAGTTGGCCCCCAGGAACCCTCAGGACTCAAGGGGACTTAATCCACCAATTTACAATGCACCAGGGGGTGTGTTTGCACAGTGGTGCAGGGAGGGGGCGCGGCCTGATGTGACAAGTGTGCAAGCGCGCCCTGTGGCGCGTTTTAAGTTGGGGAATTAAGTCCCCTTGAATCCTGGGGGTCCCTGGGGGCCAACTAGCCCACCAGGTACGTCCAGTAAGCGCCACGGAGTTGCGTTGCAGAGAGGTGTAAAAAGGGGCGTGGCCTCGGACCACCTCTCTGCAACGCAGCTCTGTGGCGCTTACTGGAGGTACCTGGTGGGCTAGTTGGCCCCCAGGGACCCTCAGGATTCAAGGGAAATTAATTCCCCAACTTAAAACCCGCCAGGGGGCACGTTTGCACAGTGGTGAAGGGAGGGGACGGGGCCTAAGGTGACATGTGTGTACTTATGCAATCACTCCGCCAAAACCCAAGCACTTATAAATTCACCATGCACTCTCCTTGCAGCACTCTAATCATCCAGTCACTACCCATGTACTCATGCAATGACCCAGGCACTAACACATGCACTGCTACAATCCCCTAAACACTACTGATGCAGTCCAGCCATCTCCATGTCATTACCCATACACTCCTCCAATCACCCAGCCAGCACCATGTACTTATCCAATCACTCCGCCAAAACCCAAGCACTTATAAATTCACCATGCACTCTCCTTGCAGTACTCTAATCTTCCACTCAGTTCCCATGTACTCATGCAATGACCCAGGCACTAACACATGCACTGCTACAATCCACTCTGCACTACCCATGCAGATCTCTAACCACATACACAGTACTGATTCACTCCTCCAATTACCCAGGTTGTATCCATGCACTCCAGAAATCCCTCTGTCACTACCCATGCACTCCTCAAATCACCCATTCAGCATCATGTACTTATCCAATCACTCCGCCAAAACCCAAGCACTTATATATTCACCATGCACTGTCCTTGCAGCACTCTAATCATCCAGTCACTACCCATGTACTCATGCAATGACCCAGGCACTAACACATGCACTGCTACAATCCCCTAAACACTACTGATGCAGTCCAGCCATCTCCTTGTCACTACCCATACACCCCTCCAATCACCCAGCCAGCACCATGTACTTATCCAATCACTCCGCCAAAACCCAAGCACTTATAAATTCACCATGCACTCTCCTTGCAGTACTCTAATCATCCACTCAGTACCCATGTACTCATGCAATGACCCAGGCACTAACTCATGGCAAATACAGAGGTGGTCATGCTAATCACAGGGGTACCCCAATGCATAGTGTTCCCTAATGTATGTAGGTGTTTTCACTGTATTCTAAGTGTCTTTTAGCATAGCACTGGCTCCGGTCCTGGTTAGTTAGTCAGTTACCACCAGTACACGTCAGTAAAAAGTTGGGGCACAGGAGGACTTTCTGCTCCTCTGTTGGTTCTTTCTGCACACCTCTTGCTTCTTCCTGCACTTTTCTTCGTCTTTCTGGACTTCTGTTGCCTCTTTCTGTATTTGTCTTGCTTCTTTCTGCGCTTTTCTTCCTCTTTCTTCACATGTCCTACCTTTGTAGGCATAGTTAGAAATTAGCATTTAAAAAACCATTCAAATTCACTGAAAAAACCATAGGTTTCTGGCACGTTATAGTTAGAAATTAGCATTTAAAAAACCATTGAAATTCACTGAAAAAACCATAGGTTTCAGGCACGTTATACTTAGAAATTAGCATTTAAAAAACCTTAGAAATTCACTGAAAAAACCATAGGTTTCAGGGACGTTATAGTTAGTTGGACATTTCACTCGTACAAAACCATAGAAATTCCCCCGTTATAGTTAGTTCAGCTAACTATAACTCGCGCCCCGCAATGCACTGCTGATGACGTCACATATTACATCATTCATGACATGGTCAGTGACATCACTGATGGCATCACTGATGACATCTCAAATGACATCACTGATGACATCACTGATGACATCATCCACGTCAAAATCTGATGCACCTCCTCACACTCTAATATAACCTTTGATACACCCACTGTTAAATACAGACTACCATTTTCGAAACCATCAACACACCAATACCAGTTACTACATACGCACTCACTGATTCCTAGGTCTACACACACATCCACTCATTCACCCATACAATCACTCATACATACAGTCACTCATCAATACAACACTATCATATGCACTCATACACCTATACAGACACTCACACACAGCCACTCATCCATGGAGTTACTCACACACCTAGTCAGTCATGCAAAGAATCAATCACACTCCCATTTCCTCACCTATACAGTTATACACACACCACCTCACTTATTCAAACATATACTAACACATACTTACTCTCTTATACAATTACTGATACAAGTACTCACTCATCCATACAGCTACTCTCACAATTACTGACTCTCACGTATAGTCATTTATATACTCCAACTCTCACATACACTGCCTTTTACATATGTAGTTACTTGGACATGTACCACTGAGACATCCAATCTCTCACCAACACACCCATACACACACTTGCCCGCCCATACAGCTGTTTCCACATGCACTCTTTATCTCATACACCCAGTGAATCAACCACTCACACATCTATGCACAGAGTCACACACCTCTCACCCACACACACACACACACTCAGTCTCCCATACAAATACTCAGGCAACCAATCAATAACCCATATAGACACTCATGTAGCTACTGACCAACACATGTAGCAGCTTACACAACAACAGACATACTGATACACACATTCAGACAGTTTAGTCACTAACTCATGCATTCAGTAAGACACATTTAATCACTCACTTATAGTCAGTCACGCACCTACTAAATCCTTCATGCAGACACTTATACACCCACTTATTCTTTAATACACCTTGGCATATATATATAAAACATATTTAAACTTTACAGAAACACACAGTCACTGGATGATGTCATCAGTGATGTCATTTGAGATGTCATCAGTGATGTCACTGACCATGTCATGAATGATGTAATATGTGACGTCATCAGCAGTGCATTGCGGGGGCGCGAGTTATAGTTAGCTGAACTAACTATAACTGGGGAATTTCTATGGTTTTGTACGAGTGAAATGTCCAACTAACTATAACGTCCCTGAAACCTATGTTTTTTTCAGTGAATTTCTAAGGTTTTTTAAATGCTAATTTCTAACTATAACGTGCCTGAAACCTATGGTTTTTTCAGTGAATATATATATCTATATATATAGATATATATATATCTATCTATCATATATATATATATAGATATGTATATGATATATATATATATACATATATATATATATATATATGTATTCACTGAAAAAACCATAGGTTTCAGGGGCGTTATAGTTAGTTGGACATTTCCATCGTATAAAACCATAGAAATTCCCCGTTATAGTTAGTTCAGCTAACTATAACTCGCGCGCCCGCAATGCACTGCTGATGACGTCACATATTACATCACTCATGACATGGTCAGTGACATCACTCATGACATCACTGATTTAGACCGCCAGTAGATAATATATATATTATATATTATATATATTATATAATATATATAATATATATATATATATATATATATTGTCTACTGGCGGTCGCCAGTAGATAGTTATAGTTATAGTTAGGACCTATTTTCCATAGGAAATGCGCAACATTCTATTTGCAATAACGTTGGCGCCGGTCGACGAATCTTCGCGAAAGTTTCCAACTTGTTGGGGCGCTCCGGTCCGCTCCTATCCTGAAAGTCTCGGGGTGATTCGTCAAGCGGGGGCTGAGAAAAAGGGGGTCCCAAAACATGTTTTCCCCATTCATTTTTCCATAGGGACCTTTCATCGCAGCTACAGCTCGAACTGCTGAACGGAATTACACCAAATTTGGCAAAGAGGTAGCCCTTGGTTCAGTGTCGTGCCTTTTGCTTAAATGGTGTAAATCCGTTCAGTAGTTTCTGAGAAATTTGAAAAAGAAAACACATATATATCTGGGCGGAGCCTAACCACACATGTCATCGTGAGATCTGATTGGCTGTCAGCACTTCATCCTGGAATTGCTGGCAGCCATCTTGGGACCAATATAAATGATAGTACCCAATTGAAATGCATTGTAGTGAATCGAAGATTTTGAGGGTTACCAAAAGGAGAACTATAAAGGGTGATAACAGACTTTAGTTACATTAGAATTCATTTGTTGGTGGTACCATACTAATTTCAGGAATTGTGGTGTGTTCTAAGGTGATTTTACCCTGTGAAAAACCTTCTGCTGGGATATCATGAATCATGTTTGAGAGAAAACTATTTTCACATGCTTGTCCCATACAGTTTTGGAAGGTGCTCCAGAAGCTAAAATGAGAGCATATTTTCTGTAAATTCACATTATCTTTCTCAGTCATGTGAGAATGAAGTCTGATATTCTCAGTAAAACATGTACATCCAACAAGGGCAGAGACTGTCAGTTGATTCCTTTGTGTTCTACTGCAGCTTCCCAGAGTGTTCTAAAGAACAACTAGTGTGCTAACAGCCTTACTTATGACAAAATTATGGCACACCTGAAGCCATCTTGATTGGAATAAACTGGTAACACTTAAAACATTTAATTTAAAAAGGAACAAAATGATGGGGTTCATTTTGTCATAGAAATTATGGTTAGTGCTGTAGAAAGAAAAATTAGGACATGTTTTAAGTGAGATCTCAAATATCTTCCTGTTATATTTCAACAGGAGCAGCCTGTCAGTTGATGCCTTTGTGTTCTACTGCAGCTTCCCAGAGTGTTCTAAAGAACAACTAGAGTGCTAACAGCCTTACTTATGACAAAAGTATGGCACACCTGAAGCCATCTTGATTGGAATAAACTGGTAACACTTAAAACATTTAATTTAAAAAGGAACAAAATGATGGGGTTCATTTTGTCATAGAAATTATGGTTAGTGCTGTAGAAAGAAAAATTAGGACATGTTTCAAGTGTGATCTCAAATATCTTCCTGTTATATTTCAACAGGAGCAGCCTGTCAGTTGATGCCTTTGTGTTCTACTGCAGCTTCCCAGAGTGTTCTAAAGAACAACTAGAGTGCTAACAGTCTTACTTATGACAAAATTATGGCACACCTGAAGCCATCTTGATTGGAATAAACTGGTAACTCTTAAAACATTTAATTTAAAAAGGAACAAAATGAGGGGGTTCATTTGTCATAAAAATTATGGTTAGTGCTGTAGAAAGAAAAATTAGTGCTAAAACACTACCCCCAGCACGACACCCTACACTACCCAAACATAACTGCACTACCCTAAACCCTAAAACACTACCACCAGCATGACTCCCTACACTACCCAAACACCACTGCACTACACTAAACCCTAAATATACCCCCAGCATGACCTCCCACACTACACAAACACCACTGCACTACCCTAAACCCTAAAACACTACCCCAGCACGACCCCCTACACTACCCAAACACCACTGCACTACCCTAAACCCTAAAACACTAACCCCAGCATGACCCCCTACACTACCCAAACACCACTGCACTACCCTATACCCTAAAACACGACCCCCTACACTACACAAACACGACTGCACTACCCTAAACCCTAAAACACTACCCACAGCATGACCCCCTTCACTACATAAACACCACTGCACTAACATAAACCCTAAAACACTACCCCCAGCACGACTCCCTACACTACCCAACACCACTGCACTACCCTAAACCCTAAATCTACCCCCAGCATGACCCCTACACTACCCAAACACCACTGCACTACCCTAAACCATAAAACACTACTCCCAGCATGACCCCCTACACTACACAAACACCACTGCACTACCCTAAACCCTAAAACACTACCCCAGCACGACTCCCTACACTACCCAACACCACTGCACTACCCTAAACCCTAAATCTACCCCAGCACAACCCCTACACTACCCAAACACCACTGCACTACCCTAAACCATAAACACTACCCCCAGCATGACCCCCTACACTACACAAACACCACTGCACTACCCTAAACCCTAAAACACTACCCCCAGCATGACCCCCTACACTACTGCACTACCCTAAACCCTAAAACACTACCCCCAGCACGACCCCCTACACTACCCAAACACCACTGCACTACCCTAAACCCTAAAACACTACCCCCAGCACGACTCCCTGCACTACCCAAACACCACTGCACTACCCTAAACCCTAAATCTACCCCCAGCACGACCCCTACACTACCCAAACACCACTGCACTACCCTAAACCATAAAACACTACCTCCAGCATGACCCCCTACACTACACAAACACCACTGCACTACCCTAAACCCTAAAACACTACCACCAGCATGACCCCCTACACTACTCAAACACCACTGCACTACCCTAAACCCTAAAACACTACCCCAGCACGACCCCCTACACTACCCATACACCACTGCACTACCCTAAACCCTAAAACACTACCCCTAGCACGACCCCCTACACTACTGCACTACCCTAAACCCTAAAACACTACCCCCTGCACGACCCCCTACACTACCCAAACACCACTGCACTACCCTATACCCTAAAACACGACCCCCTACACCACACAAACACGACTCCACTACCCTAAACCCTAAAACACTACCCACAGCATGACCCCCTTCACTACAAAAACACCACTGCACTGCCCTAAACCCTAAAACACTACCCTAGCACTACCCCTACACTACCCAAACACCACTGCACTAACATAAACCCTAAAACACTACCCCCAGCACAACCCCCTACACTACACAAACACCACTGCACTACCCTAAACCCTAAAACACTACCCCCAGCACGACTCCCTACACTACCCAAACACCACTGCACTACCCTAAACCCTAAATCTACCCCCAGCACGACCCCTACACTACCCAAACACCACTGCACTACCCTGAACCATAAAACACTACCCCCAGCATGACCCCCTACACTACACAAACACCACTGCACTACCCTAAACCCTAACACTACCACCAGCATGACCCCCTACACTACTCAAACACCACTCCACTACCCTAAACCCTAAAACACTACCCCAGCACGACCCCTACACTACCCATACACCACTGCACTACCCTAAACCCTAAAACACTACCCCCAGCACGACCCCTACACTACTGCACTACTGCACTACCCTAAACCCTAAACACTACCCCCAGCATGACCCCCTACACTACCCAAACACCACTGCACTACCCTAAACCCTAAAACACTACCCCCAGCACAACCCCCTACACCACCCAAACACCACTGCACTACCCTAAACCCTAGAAAAGAAACCCCCACCCCATGCCCAATCCCCCTTACCTCTCACTCCTCATGGTTCCTCTCTCCTCATGGTTCCTGCTTCACGTCATCTCTGAGGGGCGGTGCACGTCGTTGTGAGGAAACGGAACAGCCTCTGTTTCCTTACAACGAAATGGATCGTCTACATGTTTTTTAGAACACATGGTCCTTTACCATACATACCTTTACAACAAAATTTGTTGTAAAGGCATGCGTGGTAAATGACCATGCGTTCTAAAAAAATGCGTAGTAATGACTTTGTGATGTACAACGCATGCGTGGTAATGCATGCGTTGTAATGGTATCGCAAAGTAAAAAAGTCGTTGTAACGGCTGTTTACCGATCGAAGCTGGTCCCTGTTCTTCAGTGAAACGTTTATTTGATTAATTAGGAGGAAGGAATGTGGTTTTTTACCGAAAAGTGCATTCCCGGCTGTTGTATTGTGAAAGTGTCCGCGTGGCCTGGTTTCACTTCCGGTGAGAGAGTGGAAGAGTCTGTTTGGATCTAAAGGAGTTCTGTAGTTGGACGGGGCCGGCGCGACATGTCATCAGAAAACATAGATAATGGAAAGAGTCCTCCCTGAAGTGTGGAGCAGTGCCATGAGAGGTCAACGAGTGTGCGTCCCACCGCAGTATGACTGTACCGCGTGACCCATGTGCTGCCGCCATGGGTACGGGAGGCAGAAGCGGCATCTAATTCTACATTTTGGTACTAGGGCATTTTAACTTCGTTGTTCCTGCCAGATACAAAGAGAAGATCCTGTGTTATTCAGTGCCCTCGTTGCCTTTTTGTGGGTTGTGGTGCTTGTCACTTCGCTGCCCCGCCGGTGCACACGGCTGGGCACCCCACCTCGTGTGCCATCTGCAGGGCCTCTGCCCTCAGATCACTGGTTTCGGTTTCTGGAGTGGCAACATAAACAGTTGCTCCCAAAGGACTAACCTGAACACTTAGGTGAATATCCCCTGCACCAGCATTCCATGGAAATTCTTTCCTAGCTCTCCCACGTCAACAAGCACGGCTCCACTCGCGACACCGTATGACGTCATCGGAGCCATAAGAGGACCTCGTCGACGTGCTGACGTCAGTTCCACCCATTTTTTCCGTGCCACCGAGGCAAACAGGGGACCGAGACATTTTCACATGTATACATAGTATAATAAATATATATATATATTCACTGAAAAAACCATAGGTTTCAGGCACGTTATAGTTAGAAATTAGCATTTAAAAAACCTGGGGAATTTTTGCGTATCCGCAGAGCATGTAGCACCAGTGAGACATTAGCAGTAGCTCAAGAAGCAGCTAGAACTAGGTTTCTGGAGAGAGGATACAATGCCAACAAACTCGATATAGCCCTTAAAAAGGCCAACAATAAGGACAGACAGTCACTACTGCAAACGAGATCAGGAACAACTGCTAATACTATCTTGTTTCCAGACAACTCAGAAGATACAGAGAGCCTGGGTAATTCGAGGAAGGGCACCTGTAGATTTATATCAACTTATAGCAGGCAAGCCAATGCCATAAAAAGCATTATTAACTCACAGTGGCCTATAGTTCTCACGGATGCGACGCTTCTGCAGATACTACCCAACAAGCCGAACTTCACATATCGCAAAGCACATTCAATGCGCAGCGATCTAGTTAAAACTAGCCCTGAAGTGGAGACGAAAAGTAGGTGGCTTTCCCCCAAGAAAGGTTTCTTCAAATGCAGCACATGTCGTGCATGCAAATTTGGGGTGAACACGAAAACTTATTCCACCATCTTTTCAGATGTTCCTGTTAATCTCAAGGGACATTACACTTGTCGCACAGATTACGCTGTATATATTCTACAGTGCATCTGTGGACTTCGCTATGTAGGGAGTACGAAGCTGCAGGTTTATGTGCGAATCCTGCAGCATCTACGTGCGACAGTCAATTCTGACCCCTCATATCCAGTCGCCCGTCATATAAAGTTGGAACACGGTAATAACTTAAATGTGCTCCAATATTATGTCATAGACAGTGTTTCTGTGAACAAACGAGGGGGCAACCGTGAAAAACTACTGAGACAATTAGAGACCAAATACATAGTAGAGCTGGACACTAAGGCCCCGAGGGGATTGAACATTTGTGAAGATTTACATTATTATCTTTAAATATACATCCAGCCTCCACACAGTAGTCTCCCATCTCCCCATTTATAAATTAGGATCGAGTTTGATGTAGATTTTGATTCTAGTGGGGATGATTCTCTGGGTCCAGTGCATCTCAGTACTGTGCAGGATTTAGAAGGTTATATTCTATATTCTATATTCTATATAGTGTGGTCTCCACTTGAGCAGTCTCTTCCTTTGTTCGCCAATCTGTTTATATATAGTCCTTTGCATACAGTCAGTTGTGTATATATATTTTTTGACATTAGAATGAATCTGTTTGCATCCTTCTCTCTATAGGTTCTTTTTTAAGTTTATTCATTGCACTTTTTGCACTTTTCTAGCGATTTTTTGCACATGTGTACAGTCTATTGAATTTTGTGGGTAGTATTTTAAGAAGATATGAGTGAGGATAATATGTTTTTTTTATTGCACCTTAGATTAACTAATATCTATTTAACAATTTAGATTCATTGATTAAAATTAGATATGGGTTTTTGTTTATCAGTATGTGTATAATGAAATGAATTTTACATATCACGATGGCAAGTCCTTTAAATCATGAACCCGTAATTCTAACTTCATTTTGGTCCATTGTGCTAATTGTTTCGTAGGATCTTGATGCATTTGTGTATTCATGAACATATAAGTTAAGTTATTATCCTACGATATACGAGGAGTATGATTTAATTACTCAAATATCTCCACATTGCCAATTAGGACCGGATATTTTTATAAGGGTCTAAAATAGTAACAGTATTTTATTTGGACTTTGATCTAAACAGAACGAAATTTCATATTAATCATCATTATATCTTTCGTTTTTATGTGTATATTTCACCTGTAAATAAGATGTCTATATTTCTATTGAGGTGTGTATTTATATTTGTATTTATTTATTTATTGCAAATCAGTATGATTTGTTAATCTAGGTGCTATCTAACGCATGTAGGCTCTGTTTATAATGTAGAGTATTCTCTCTATGTCTATGCAGGTAGTAAACACTAAGTCACATGGTCAATCAATCACTGTATATATACGTCACTGTCTTGCGACGCATTTATGTGATCAAGGCCACTCTGTTGGCTGAAACGCGTCATGTTCGAGTTTTGCACTTGTTTGGAACAATAAATATGCTACTGCGGCCGGCAGTATCAGCATAGAAGCAGTTGTCCGTCTCTCCTTTCGGTGCCGGAATGCACCTTTGAGTGGTAATTGGATAGATATATAGATATATACAACCATTCACAATTCTTCATGAACAGTCTCACTGGGAATACCTTGTGGGACATTTAGAAGGCCTCTCATGAACATATTGTCAACTATCTGGAGCAAAGCACTGGGCACATGTCACCAAATTTCACATCCAAAACTTGCTGTGGGGATTCATTTCACATTATAAACATTAAGCACCACCTTAATCTGTGATTCGTAGGCCTTCTCGAAAATTCATTAATACTATAAGTGGCCCTTTTACAAGTCATTATATTTTATTGAGCTATGGTTTCCAATTAAAATGAGAATCAAGTAAGATGCCCAGATACGTAAAATGCTCAACCCTACTGATAAGTTGACCCTTGACCTGAAATATTTTAAATCTGGTGTTTTTAGGGCCATCCAACATAACATGGGATTTGGTTTAGTTTGTTGTGAGGTTGAGACCATCATGAAACTTGTCAAGGAGTTGCTGCAGACCCGTGGCATTATGTTTGACTAGGACTGAGTCATCCGCAAATAAAAAGGTAGGCAGCAAGCGGCCAGCTGCACTCAGTACGTCCATCCTTTGTTTAGTTAAAACTCACTCCAGCCAATTATTATAAAGAATAAAAAGAAAGGGGGCCAGGATACAGCCCTGGTGGACCCCTCTATTCAAACTAAAGTGCTGAGTGCATTCTCCATTACACCATATTGAACTGAAGCAGTAAGACCATCGTGTAAATCACGCAGTAAGGCAACAAGAGTGGGCTCAACCCCCATAGATCCCAGCACGATCCAGAGCTTAGCTCCATCAACCCTATCAAATGCCGAGCTGAGGTCCATAAAGGCCATGTAAATTGCACTCTTGTATATTTAGAGATTTTCATATGTAGATTCAGATTCTGTTCAATAGTTCCCCGCCCTGGCCTGCAGCCATATTGAATCTCAGATAAAACCTTCTGTTCTTTTGACCAGGTAGTAAATTGTCAGGTAACACCCAACCTATGAATTTAATCACAATATCTACCAAAGAAAATAGGTTGGAAGCAAGTGGGGTCCATTCTATTCCCCTTTTTAAATAGAGGCACTGTTGGAAGGTGATTTATTAGTATGTGTAGTTAGATACCTGCCACTAGTAATATGGCCACAGTCACAATAGAAGGCACAGTCAAGTTCTCAATAAATTATTCCCTTGCTCAAACCCTTGGTACCTGGCTGCTAGCGGGCAGGCTTAATTTAGGAGACAGGTGTGTAAAGCATTTAAAAACACAAATATATTAAATAAGTGAGACAAAACATAATAAAAAATCCACCACCAATTTATTTAACTACAAAATATGTTTCTGATTAAAATGACACCAAAACAACAAAAATCCAATGTAGGGAACTGGAGATAAGAATTTTTTAAATATTAAATGTAAAAACGTGCTTTCTAGTTTCTAAAAGCAAAAAGTGCCACCTGGGGACATCTGGTCATGCCTGATCGGGACAAAGTTACAGGCCAACAGCTATGGAGTGTGGATCAGTACAATGAGCAGTAGGGGCCAGTCAAAATTTTACCTTTTCGCTTAGTGATTTTTTTGGTCCTTTTAGTCTCAACGTTGAGCAGGTCTCTTCGGCAGGCCGGCTTTGGGTTTGAATATGGCGGCTTCCTTCAGCGGGATGCCCCGGTCAATTCCTGGAAGGGAAATTTCCTCCATGACAAAAAGCTCCAGAGCTTCAGCGGGGCAAACCTGAATTTCAGACTGGGTCACAGTTCAGAGTCCCTGGCTTGACACTTGATGAAAGGTCAACTTATGGAGCTTTTTGTTCAGACTGCTCCAAATGATCGCAAACCTTTGGAGATGCCTCTAGTAGGTTTCTTGGGTTCTTGATGCGTCCACAACACCAGCCAAGGTTCCAGAAGCTCTGAGTTCCACCTTGGAGAGTTGGAACTATAGTTCCCACAATGCACCTGGCCAAATCCTTTAAATTCCAGCTGAAGGTGGTCAGCTGCTTTCTTCTTCATGGAGATGATGCAGGTGAAGCTCTTTTAACCTGTTGCTTTCACGGTGTCCACTCCTTAAACTTTTTGTGTAAAGCAAAGTTCTTCTTTTGCTGTAGTTCCAAAGTGTGTAGCAGGTGCAGTCATACAAAGTGCAGTCCTCTTGGTGCAGGCCAGGGTTCCAGCAGGGCAGTCACTCTTCTTGTTTCTTCAGGCAGGGATCTGAGTTGCTTGGCAGCTCTCCAATATTTACGTGAGCTTCTGGACTGGCAAGGAAGGGGGGTATCCCTGACCAACGGGGTTGCCACCCTCTATGATGACCTCTTCCCGTGAAGTGTGGCAAATTCTTGTCCCAGAAAACACTATTCACATAAATCCAAAATGGAGACAATGCCTCCTGGAGCATTGAGTGCTTGGTCAAAACTACAGCTGTGGCTAATATTCCCTAACACTCCCCTTACAGCCCCTTTGCTAATTCAATTACAGGGGCTCCCATCTGGCTGGGGGTGCAGGAAGTTGGGGTGGGTCTGGCTTGTGTCCTTACTGTCATTCTCTCTTTGAAGCCCAGTTTGGCTACCAACTCCCTCACTGCCCTGTGTGTGCTTGGCAACAGCAGATCTTTTCCCACAGCTGTCTCATTGTTTTCTTTCAGGCCACTTCACACCTCATCAAACAGCTTGGCTCAGCCTGACAAAGGCTGGCCAATCAGGAAAGACTACTCTAGAGCTGGATTTAGGCACATTAGAAAAGCAAGGGGCATATTATCAACGGCCAGCGATAATTATCGCTGGCCGTGCTGAGCGCCGAATTCCCTAACGCAGGCTATCTCTGGTATTTATCGCCCTGGTAGCGCGTTATTAACAACGCGTTTCCCCAGGGCGATAAGAATTCCAGAGATAGCGCGGTTATCGCCGTTTTGCAGGGAACATCGCTGGTTTTCCAGCGATGTTCCCTGCAAAGCGGCGATGACCTTGCTGATACGACCCTGTGGTCGTATCAGCATAATCCATCCCCTATGTCTAACATAGGTAAGTCAGGATTTTAGCAGACGTTAGATTTTGGCAAAAACGGCCGTTTTCGCCAAAATCTAACGTCTGCTAAATCTTATGGGCTGCCTTGTTAATATCGCGATGTGAACATCAGCGATATTTTCAAGGCAGTCCATCCGAGGTACGCCAGTGACGCCCACTTTGCATCTCATTAGAGATGCAAAGGGGGGCGTCGGGAAAAAGGGTGCTAACATGCGATTATGCATGTTAGCACCCTCTTGTTGATAGGGCGATAGTTTTATCTCCGTTTTTCTGGCTTTTAAAGCCAGAAAAACGGAGATAAAGCCCTTGTAGATATGCCCCCAAGTTCTGTAACTTCTTTTCTGTCATAGTTATAATGTCTAACCTTGCAAGCTGTTAGATTTGTTTAAACTAATATTTCGACACTTTGAAATATTATTTTAGTTCACTCCTGTCATTAGTTCAACTTTATTAAAGTTAAATAAAGTCCTCCCGTGTTAGCCTATGCAGTAAAGCACTATAATTGGGAAAAACGAAATTTCCTTCACAAGAGCATATAAATAATCTTTTGTAATGTACCTGCTTTCAGTTACAAGGCGCCCTACCCCCAGGCCGCCTAGTGGAGACCTTATGGGTGACTTATATGTAGAAATAAGGTTGTCTAAGACTTTTGAAGTACCTTTAATTCCAAAGTCGAATTTGCAAATAAGTTTAATTTAAAAGCAGCCTGCAATCCAGGGCTGGCTTTTCAAATGACAGCAGGCAACACAGCAGTCCAAACTTAAGTGCATTAAATCTGCTGGGCCTCTAAATCTACATACTAGGGATTTACAGGCAGGTTGTCAGTACCAATTGCAATTACACCTAATTGCCATATACCTTTTAATCAGAGCATGGGCCCTGGGCCTGGTTAACAGAGCCCAGGGCACAATCAGAGTCAGGAACCACCAGTATCAGTCAAAAAATGGAGGTCATCAGGGCAAAAAGTATGACTTTCTCACAGCTGACAGCATTTCAATTGGCCCTTAAGATGAGAAGGGTCCACTCCAAATACTGGGGTTCACTCCTGTTTGAGTTAATTCAGTTCTTGGGAGGGATAAACTCCTGACCCTTGAAGGGGCGGAGGCAGAATCCTACTCCCATATGAGAAAATCCCATTGCGGACATCCTTAAACACCTACCCACCTTTGAGGGGTCAAAAAATGTTCCTGCCTTTGCAGGGTCAAAAGACTTTCCCTGATACATCCTCCCCTTAAAGATGGAGTGTCTCTCTCCCCCACTTCTTGTGCAGGTTTTCGTAGGTCTTGTGAGGATTCTTTTTGTTTTTTAATCATGTTTGTCCAGGGCTTTTCCATGGGAGGGGTTCTGTCCGCCTTTATTTTCTTTTGATCACCACCCTGGTGTTGATTGCTACTAACCTACACCCTGGGACTCCCTTTGAGAGGGTGGGGGTGGGCATGATTGGTCACCTAGACCCTCCCACAGCTTCAGGAAACAGATATATTTTGGTGGTAGTGGACAGTGCCACATGGTATCGTGAGGCCATACCCCTCAGGACAGTCACTGCTCCTTCAGTGGCTAGGGCCCTACTATGTTCACCAGAGTGGGTTTCCCAAAGGACATGGTTTGGGATAGAGGCACTAATTTCATGTCTGCATGTCTGAAAGCGATGTGGGATGAATGTGGTGTTATGTACAAATTCACCACCCCACATAATTCCCAGACTAATGATCTTGTGGAAAGGTTCAATAAGATCCAGAGGGGCATAATCATGGGTTGTGTGACAAACTCAGGAGGAGATGGGATATTTTCAACCCATGCCTACTGTTGACCTCAGGCTACTGGCAGATTGTCATTAGGGGTGGGCGGCATTTGCGTAGTCGCGCTACGCAAAACTCCGCGAAATGGTAAAAAATATCCACGAGCACGCAAAAGTTCCGCAAACACGCGGAATTGTTTGTTCCGCCCGTTCGCGATGCTTTTTTCCTGTTTGCGAACGCTGTTTGCGTGCTCGGGGAGAAATATCTCGCGAACACGCATTTTGAAAGCGCGAACAAGCAAAAAATTTCGCAAAACCGCGGATCGCGGAATTTTTGGCAACTACGCGTTCTCCGCGGAACGCAAAATTACCCAAATTCCGCAAATTCCGCGAGTGGAACGGAATTTACTGCCCAGGCCTAATTGTCATCAGTCAAGGAACAAAAGAGAGGTCAGCATTCTCCATACCAGAGGGACATTACCAGTTCAAAGTAATGCCTTTTGGTTTAAAGAATGCCCCTGCCACCTTCCAAAGGTTGGTGAACAGGGTCCTGTCTGGGCTGGAACAGTACAGTGCAGTTTATCTGGATGATATAGCTGTGTACAGTTCCACCTGGGAGGATCACCTGAAGGGAGTGATTCAGTCCCATTCAACAGGCAGGCCAGACTATCAAGGCCAGTAAGTGCCAGATAGGGCAGAGTGCAGTGGTGTACCTGGGTCACCTTGTAGGTTGAGGCCATGTACATCCTCTATAACCCAAAATAGAAACTATTATGGATTAGGTAGCCCCTATAACCCAGACACAGGTCAGGGCATTCCTTGGTCTAACTGGGTACTATAGAAAATGTGTTCAAACTATGGTGCCACTGTGACTCGACCAACCAGAACTCACTTCTAAAAAGCCATTATAAACTAACGGGGTTCTCCCAGGGAACGTCAAAGGACCTGGGAATCGATTCAGTCAAAACAACAATTGGTTCCGACGTTAGAAAAGTTAAGTCCAAACGGTCATAAAACAGATTATTCTGTACATAGAGTAATATCACAGAGAGTAGGACAACAATATTTGATTGGAAAAATCTTTGTTTATAGAATTTTTAACATGTGAAATTCAATAAATCATTTTAGACAGTAGAAGGTTGTAAAAAGAAAAAAGAAGAGGAAAGTGCTCATGTGCATTGTGAGTGGTAAAAGGATGAGAGCGAAATCAGGTAAAGTGAGAAGCGCAAGTACTCTAATTTACATATGGCACTGGTTGGAGGAAATTATTTAGTGGGCGAACCAATGCTTAGCCTGTATACAGTTTCAATGCAATATCTTATTCCTTAGATGACCTCTTTTTAGAATGATGCAACAATTTCAACGATGTATCATCCTGAAAACTGAGGGATGGTCAATGAGTTGTATTACAGGACGAAAGAGTAAAATGTCGATGTTTCGACCCGTCTTGAGCGATGAGGTCAATTTCTACCTCCGCATGCAGGTCTTCATCAGGACAAAATGACAACCTAGACATCGTAAAAAGTAAAATTAAAAACTATCTCTCTGGTATACTCCTGTTGCATAAACATCAAAGATCAATGGATCTGAAAACACTGGCATGATTTCGCTCTTCCTTTTTCCACTTTTTCCACTCACAATGCACAATTGTTGTTTTGACCACTTCCAAAAAGCTGCCCAAGAAAGTAATTTGGACCCCAGAGTTGTTAGAAGGGCTTTGACGCTTTGAAAGAGGCTATGTGTTCCGCACCTGTGCTACTGGCCCCTGACTACACAAAGGAATTTGTGGTTCAGACAGATGATTCAGAACAAGAGATTTGAGCAGTGTTGGCACAAGTAAATGAAGGGGGCCTAGATCAGCCAGGTGCCTTCATTAGCAAGCGACTTCTCCCCAGAGAACAAATATGGAGTGGCATTGAGAGGGAAGCCTTTGCTGTATTTTGTTCCCTTAAGTTGAAACCATACCTGTTTGGTACTCACTTCCAAGTTCAAACTGACCATAGACCTCTCAGATGGCTCATGCAGATGAGGGGGAGAATACAAAATTGGTGAGGTGGCCCATTTTCCTACACAGGATTGATTTCACAGTAGAACGGTGGAACACCGGTGAGCAAGCCGCACCAGCGTCTAGGCTAGCCGCTTCAGCGCACCGTGATTCTCGACCCTGCGGTAATATGCCTATTGAACAGCTATCTTGCCTCATGGTCTTGTGGCTAGTGCTTCTTCACCAAAGCCTCCAATTTGGTAGAAAAGCAAGGGCAGAGGGCAGAAACACATGCCACTGTAGCTCCTTGATGCTTCACACTGCGTTGTGGCACTTTTCAGCCCCCCCCCAGTGCAACAATTGCAACGTTAATTAGCATAAGGAGATCACAGCCTTCCCGTTGTGCTGTACATCAGATGTTTTCTACCTGGGTCCTAAACCCCAAGGAAAGGGAAAAAAAGGAATGCTGGTCTGCCGCTGTGGAGCTGTGTGGGTGGGGTGAGTCAGCAATCTACAAATCTAGTGTTGTAGCTGCAGAGCTATGAAATGGTATCCTTGTCGAGCAGTGGCAAACCGTAGCAGCTCTGCGGAGAAGAGGGATAGGATATTTTCAGATTGCAGTGAACAGCTGACAGCAGAGGTGGCAGAGAAGCAAAATGTAAGGACCTAAACGCTGCAGCCCACAATCCGCTCTCCACTCTCGCCTTGCTCCGCTCTGCTCTGGATCACCTGATTGCCAACATTGACTCACACACCTGAGCAGGGAGTGTATTTTCCCATTGGGAGCAGATAGAGAGTTTGAGTGTGGTGTCTCTGGACTCACATTTAAAACACAACTCACAGTGAAGTTGATTTTTAAGTTGCAAGCCGGAAAATGCCACTTGTGGAAAGTTAGCATTTTCTTACTTTAAGCATTCCATGCCTCTGACTATCTCTGAATACACGTCTGGGTTAGGATGACAGCTGGGCTTTGTGCATTCTCTCTAGAAAGTCACATTAAGGGAGCTGGGGTGCGATATTTGCATCCTGATGGCCCATCACCAGGCTGATGGACCTTCCTGAGATAGATTGGGAGAAAGGATCTGACACTTGCACCTGAATAGGGCTGTGCCAGTCCCCACACAAAGAGCTGCATACCCCCGGTAGAATGTGTGGAGCTAGGGCAGGAAAGGCAGGGACCTTGGGATCTTCAAAGCCTCTTTGATGTCTCCCCCATTTCAAAGGAACATTTGGGTATACGTACTGGACCCCTGACACCACAAAATCATAACTCTACTGAAACCAAGGGTATTCTGCCTGGAGGAAGAGCTGTTGTGCTGTAGGCGTGACTTCCACTTTGCTACTTGCTCTGCTGTGTTGGCCCGCTGATTACTGTGCTACAGGACGAACTACCACTTCTCAACTTGCTCTGCTATGTTTGCCTGCTGAGATCTAGGAGTCCTACCTGTGCCTGAGGTGTCCCCTCCATTCCGGGTCTCAGAAGTGGGTTTTGCAACTTTTTTAACACTCGATGTTGATGCAGTGGCTGCTCAGTAACAGCGTTTCCAGCGCGGACTCAGATCGATGATACTGACCCAACCGCCGAAGCCGCTTGACAACAATAGAGCGGCTGGGCATTGACGCAGTGCCTTCATCAACAAGGGGCTCGGCACTGAAGCTTCCATCACTGGCACAGGTTGGCCCAGACGCTCACCTCCATCCATGGATCAATGACAAAGCGGCGCCTCCTGACTCCTTGCCTCGAGTCTTCGACATCGACGCTTTGCCCCATCCGAGGTACTTTGTCAGCAGGACCTGTCTGGGTCCTGTAGTAAGCCTGCCATCGATCGCGGTCAGCCTGAACTTTGGATTTGCAACGGTCCCTTGTGACCTCAAGTAACCTTTTGACCACCAGCAACTTCTGAGCACTGTTTTTGCATTAAATCTTTAAACATTCATATCTCGACTTCTACTTATTGAATTTTTGTCGTTTTGGTTTTGTTTTAATCAGATAAATATTCTAACCTGGTGTGGAGTCTTTTTGTGTTTTCTCCGTGTTACTGTAATTTAAGTGTTGCAAAAATGTTTTTAAAATTGCCTCTTAAGTTAAGTCTGACTGATCTGTGCCAAGCTACCACAGGGTGAGCTCAGGTTAATTTAGGGTGTTTATCTGACTTACCCTGGCTAGAGTGGTGGTACCTATTTGGACAGGGTGCAACCCTCTGCCAACTAGAGACCCAATTTCTAACAATTATAAACCCATCTAGTAGTAAGGATTTAGTCCTTCGAGCGTGGGCATTTATTAAGGGCTAATTTGAGATTTTTATGAGCAGCTGTGCACCCATGATTAAACAAACCACGCAGCTCCTTGCACTTAAGCGGTTTGTGTACAACTAACTAGGAAATGGAGGAGCGCAATGAGTTTAAATGCTTCTACAATAGTACGAGGATCTTCATCTTGATTTGTGCTTGGTGTGACTGCGTGCTGATTGTCTCTTTTGAGCTCACATATGAATTGCTCATTGTTAACTTACACTTAATTGTGGCCCCCTTATTCCATGTGTATTTTATTTCTTGACCCTCCGCTTTGGTATTACCACTGGTTAAATTGAGCCTAATAAATGTGGTAAGCAAATCATGGTCGCTAGTACAGCTAGAAATTACGTTGAACTTTGAAAGCAAAGGTTCAATGTTCAAAGCCAATAACATGAAATCAATGGTACTGCAATTACTATTGCCTTTATATGCAGGGTTGGTTTTGTATTTGAGGGATTATATTCAAAAGCAAGTTCTTAGGCATTGAAATTTAACACCTCCCCATATGGGACATGCCTAAAATGCACCATCTCTGCCCCTCTCTGTTCAATGAGCCACAAGTCATGGTGTTACCTTGATTACATAAGCAAATGCTAAAATCTCCTACTCATAAAAATAAGACCTCTTTTTGTGCTTATCCTGGAATTTATCCAGGTGAACATCAAGATCATCAATTACTTAGATAGATCTGACATTAAAAATATTATAATAAAAATGAACCAGCATAAAATCAAAAGTTTCAAGAATCATTAATAGCATCAGTTAATAAAAAGGGGTGCATTGGACTTGATTAACAAGTTTGCTCAGCTTAACTGAAATCAACGTGCCCAAAACTTCCTTGTGTTCTGCCTGCATTTGAAAGAGTTTCTGGACTGCACAATGAGTAGGATCCATTTAGGTAGAAATTATCTATGTCCGATGTCTCTTGACAGCAAATGATATCATAGTCATTCACAAAGTACAGTCAATTTAGGTTTAACAGTTTTGAGCAGACACCAGCAACAGCCCATGAAAGCACCCTAATGCTGTGGTGTAAAGGAACACTAATTAAGGGTGGAGAGAAAATTGACAATAAGGACTTGGTTTGGAATCTGCTAGCAAAACACCTTGGATTCCCACATGGTGCATGGAGTTAGGGATACCAGTATAAACCAGTCAATCTGTATACCCGGTTGAAGCAAGAACTTTGTACTTGTTCCTTGTTTGTATTTTGTATATAATTCGGGAATTGGGTTTATTGTTAACACCAGCAACAAGGAGAGATTTAGTGGACATGCTAACTTTCTTTTAAAAATACCCTAATGTCAGAGCTTTGTTGAAGCCGAGTTTGTAGGCTAATGTAGACAGGAGGTTTTTGGGGTTTTTTTTTTTACGGAGTTTTATATAGCGCGAACTTGACCCGGATTCGAGTATCAGAGCACTTTACATAGCACCAGTTGCATTACATGAGGACACATTCATTTTTGTTAGGCACGGGGAGATTAAGGAGTCTATTAGGATGGCGGGCGGATTGCCCCCGCCGGGCCGGCGGTAGCCACCGCTGGCCCAGCGTGGGCGATCCGCCCGCCATCCATGCTGATTGACCCCCCGCCATATTAGTATGGCTGGGGGGTCCGCGGCGGATGGAAAGACTGTCCGCAGCTTTTCCGCCGGTCAACTCGTCGACCGGGCGGAAAAGGGGCATAAAATGGTGGCGGTGTTTGCAAGACACCGCCATCCATACTATGATGTAGGCGGAGATCAGTCTTTCCATGGCGACGGGGGCCCGTTGCGGGCCCCCAGGGTGTTGGGGGGGTGGGAGGAGCACATGGGGGTACCAATGGTACCCCCCTGCATTTGCATGCACAAGGTGGCAGGCACCGCGCGGTGCCTGTCACGTTGTGCATGCAAATGCACAACATGCATTTTTTACATTGCGGCGGGTGCTGCTTACAGCACCACCCGCCGCAATGTAAAAAATGCGGGATGCGCCCGCCAGTGTGGCAGGCGGATCCTAATTTGAATGGCGGGACCGCCGCAACATCGGCGGTCGGTCCCGTGCTCCGATGCGGTGGTGGGTGGACATAGTCCGCCCGCCATCGTAATAGGCCCCTAAGTGATTTGCCCAGAATCACAGGATGTTCAGATTCATTGCCGAGACTTGAACCCGGTTTCCCAGATTCAAGGTCGACCGCCCTAGCCATTAGGCCAACTCCTCTCCCCTAAGTTGAAGTAAAATTCTCAGAGCAACAGTATTTTTAAAGTTTATTATCACACAGTCCCCTGGGGATTTCTTTGCATGATTGTCAATCCAAGGGGTCCTTCTAATGGAGAGGATTTTTGCAGATAGATCATATGTCCACTGCAAGTTCTTTTTGAGACAGTAAGCAGACTTACTTTTTAAAGCAAAATGGTGTTTCCTCTGTAATTGTGCCAGCATGGGAACATCCTCCAAGACAATAACATAAGGGGTACATTCTGGGGGGGAGCTGGAGATAGACACTGGTAACTGGATTTTAAGGACTGATCGAGTGCAGTACAAGCCCTCATAACAATCTGTTAATTTCTTCCTAGAAATGACAAATTCATGGCATTTACATCTTGTGCTTCGGGTGCAGTTTGCACAGTTGGTGCCCAGTTCTCTGGGTGCAAGGGCTGAATAGGGATGTTCTCGTGGGGCTTACTAGTATCACAGCTAAATACTTTAGAATCATTTTTTTATTTATTGTCCATCAATTTTAATTTATCTAGGAGTACTGTGCAAAACCCTTTGAGGGATTCCTCTAACTTTTCAAAACATTTGGAACAGTATTCTTTAAATCTAGACTCCAAGGCTGCCAAATCCATTGAAGTAATGTTCCCGAGTTTCTAACTTGCCTTGTGCAGCAATTTCTGATATTGGCCTACAACATTTCTGGGTTTTGGCACCATGGAAGTAGAAGAGAGTCTTTTCTTTTTAAGTGGGAATGCGTTGGGTAATGTGGTGGTTGCTGCTGAAATATCTGTTGGAGGGTCAAGTATTACACAAGGGTTCCATCTATTAATTATTTTAGACCTTTCTTGACCCCCCTTCTTCATTCCTGGAGTTTCCTATATCAATGCCTGGACCTTCTGGTATCCCCATGCACTCTGTGTTGTGACATGTGATTATAACCTGTGGCTCGACAGACAGTTGAGACAATTGTTTTTTAACAGTGTCTACCCTAACCTCCTCCAGCTGAATTCAGTGTTAATAGCCCACATCACAGACGTCAGATAATTAGTAATTGACTCAGTTGTTGTGATTTGTTGATGTTTTCTTCTCAGGGAGTGAATTGATGTTCCTATGATTTGTTGATGTTTTCTTCTCAGGATGTGAATTGATGTTCCTCTGATTTGTTGATGTTTTCTTCTCAGGGAGTGAATTGATGTTCCTCTGATTTGTTGATGTTTTTTTCTCAGGTAGTGAATTGATGTTCCTCTTACCCATGATTAATGAATCCTTCGCTCAGGAACAAGTGGTCTAAAAAAAGGAAAGAGTTACCTTTGAACTTGACGTGTTTTGCTCTTATCAGAGCTCCTCAGAGAGGCTCCCTTGATTCGTTATCATTGGTAATATTTTTTTAGTGTTGCCCCCTCATTGACACCTGGAAATAAATACAAACTCTCAAGGTATGGGGATTATTAGCTTTTTTTTTAAACAAACTCCTGCTTTGGGAGTTTGTTTCTAAAGTTTGGTGGATGGCATCAAAACCGATAGCGGACATTCACCAAACTATTTGTACATTGACTATGATGATGGTCCCTTTCAATGTACGGAGGTGACTGCATGGTGGACGGCCATCTCTAAATTTGGGAGACAACAGACTATCAGGATGGCAGAGGTAATGCACTCCGCTAACCGAGACTGACGGAGTACTGTCCTTCAAGCTTTAAACCAGGCCAATAATATTCCCTTATTAGAAAAACAATGGGAGAGCAAGGGATAAGGCTAAGGGGCGCGTCCTGTTCCCCAGATGTGTACTGAACTTAAACAATGTGGACGAACCCACTATGTGTGCGTAGATAAGTCACTAAGTGTAGTATGAACTTGGACCCATTAGGTGTTCTTAAAAGACTCCTCACACACCAACCTAGTTGGTGTCATGCTTCATCATTGGGGTCCCAACCGGGCGGCCGAGTGCCCCCCGGTTGTGCTACAACGCCTTATTACAGCGGAGCTGGTGTTGGTGCGTGAAATGTGATGTGAGGTGAATCGTTTGGGTTAAAAATATCTCTGAGAATCCTTGCCTCTAATTTTAATGTTGGCGGCTCAGGATATATCTAAAAATTGATATGTGTAGTGCAACTATTCATGGATTATTACCATTAAGTTGACTATGTGTGGGGGTATACATGTTTCAGCCCCTCAAGAGAAAGTAAATGGGGCTTTCTTCAGGACCAGGTAAGTGATAGGTGAGTGGCAAAAATAATAGGTGCCACGTGAAAACCAGTGCGGTACCTACACACGCGCTAAGGTGTGTGGTGAAAAAGTCGATGTACTCACTGATACTTTAAAAGCAAAAATTCAATGCTAATGGGTATTGAGGCAGATATCGAGGCTCGGGGGTGGGATGCTCGTCCAAGTTTCCAATTTGGTAATGGCGAATCATCCGCTATGAACCTCATTCGGGCCCCCGTAGTCCCAGCATGTGAGTCCAACAATGAAAGCAAGTTCACCAAAACCCAGAGAAGTGTGAAGGTGCTCCACACATTTCTATATTATTCTGCATAAAGATTTCTAAAAGGTTATTGGTAGGCAAGTTTATATGTAACAGTTCTTCTTTCCACTTCTCCGTCTTTCCTCTAAACCTGATGAGCTCATAATACATTCCCTATCTTAATAAGATATATCTTCAATATCACTGTCTGTGGACCTTGACAACACACCTCTGCTACAGGCTGTGGGAAGACCTGACCAGATGAAGAATGCCATTATATAGGTTCATTACAGCTCAATGATGAACCTGTCATGTGAAATGGCCATTTTGTGAGTGGCTGCCACCTTTTTAAACAGTAATATTATTATTGCCAAATATTAAAATTAAAATGAATATTAGGCTGACTGTATTCTGTGAGGCATGGGTCTCCGATCACCAGCCCATGCAAAGCTGTGAACTTTTTTCTAAGTAAAATACCCGTAGCAAGCTTTATTGGTTTTACGCATGTTGTGCAAGTCCCAAAAAAGTATGCGATGTATGCGATCCCCATGTGCAATTGACAGCACCCCTCTTGAATACTTGGGTCTTCCGTGCAATCAATCTTTGAGGGAAATATCAGGCCATGTGATGGGAGGGTGGGTTGGAGAAAGAGACATTGGTCTCTTCTCTTCCTTCTTGAATACTTGCTGTCTATGGTGCAATCAGTCATTTAAGATGAGTGTCTCTGAAAACCAGTAGGTCTCGGGCAGAGTCACATTCGCATTTGTGAGAGGCATGTCAGGAAAGAGAAAAAGCAGCTATACAAATGGGGAGTTATGCAGATGTTGAGTAAATGTCCCAAGCTGTCCTGTGGGGCTGGGGCAGAGTCACCATGAGGGAGGTGGACTTAGCCAGGTATGAAGACAATATATGTGCTACCAGAGGGCGAGTTGGTGCAGGATTACCCATGTCAGGCCAATCCCTCTGGATTGCTGCTAGCTGCCCCAACTGGTCTTCCTGCCTTAGGCACACAACACCTCTCACCACCCAAGCCTTTGTCTCTGTTGTGGGAGCAGTTTTCACACTGGGCTACAGCTGGATTGCTAATAAAAATTTGCCTCCAGGAGCATCAGGACAGGGTAACTTTCTAAAAGTTACTTTTCCTTAATATTAGTCACCCTGAGCAGGGGCTTAGTCGGGTATGAAGACAATATAAGGGTCTGTGCAGGATTACTCATGTCAGGCCAATCCCTCTGGGCTGCTATTAGAGCTTGGAAAATATAAGTTGCATTATATGTTGATGTCTCTGGCAGGATATTTGTTTGAAGTCAGTATATGTTATACACAGACCCACACAAATGCATACATATAAAGTGTAAGAAAGTGTAAAAAGTAAGAAAGGGACTTATTAATTGAGGCTGATGGTAGTCCACCACAAGTAATATTATCTCCATCTTGTTAGGTCAAATTAAAAGATTCAGTAGTTTAAACCTGAACTCAATCCATGGAAGCAATAACACATAGCAGACATGCTCTCCGTAGATAAAATATGTAAAGCATTTAGGAATACCAAAACACTTAAAACGTAAAAAACACAACATAAGAAAAATAGTGTATAATTTTATGACCAACATGACAAAAATCCAATCAGGTGAACCAGAGATATGAATTGTAGAAGGTTTAAGTTAAAATAGTGCCAAGAGGCTCAAAGTAACAATGATCTGTGGTCGCTATAGACTGGGACCTTGTTTTTTACTTTGGATTTAATCTTTATAATGTAGGAATGGAGGAATAAGACATTTCCATAATATTTATTAAAAGTCTGACATCACCATTAAGTGGACTTTTAATAAATATTAAAAATAGTTGTTCAATCATTTATTTAGCTGGTCCCTAACTGGAGATAGGAGAATGAATATTTAATATTATTTCCTTAGTGTTTCCCTATGTGGCTGCCAGCCTCCAAACAGTGAAAATAGCTTTTGGTGCTAGTCACAGTAAGGCCATGATATTGTTACATTTCTACATGTCCTTCATTTAACTACCATGTAACCTGCCTTGTGGGCTATAAAGCCTACATAAAGGTGACTTATTAATACTAAAACAGAAGGGTTTCTCCTGTCAAAAAGGGATATTTTGACAGGATGGGCTGCAGTTTTTTAAGCTTCAGCAGCCAGGCTACAGTGGTAAGCCTGCAGTCATGTTTGCATGATCACACTACTGGATGGTAAAGTAGTTCTGCATTCCATTTTACTTTCCATGCCATGGGAAAATTGTGGGCTACACAAGCTATTGCCTTTCAGGAGAGTCAAATATGCCAATGAGGGCTTAGCCAATTCGACACTTTTTGTGGGTCAGACCATAAGCTCTGGACAGCAGTATCCCAGTGTGCAGAGTCTAAAAACTAACAATAAAATAAAACAGTAGAAAAGGGAGTGGCACTCTAAAAGGGGCATTTTCTCACATACAGGACAAGACAAATAGGTTGTGATTGTGTTAACATTTATTACCATCTAGTATAGCCACTGAAAAAGTGGTGTTTTGGTGTCTCAGTTTTCTAACAATTTCCTTATTCAGTTTGTGGTTACATTACGAAAACATGCATTACAGAATACATTTAATACAATGGAAAACCCTTAACAGCTATATATTCATTGAATTAAACTGAAAGAAACCTTTCAACATATTTTTGAATCAAATTAAGAAAAATGAAGAATATAGAAATGAATAACAAATATTTTAGTGCGGTAATTTGAATTAGCAGTTTGTTTCAGCAATTACAGAACAACTCATGTGTATTCAATACATTGATTCAATAGCTCACTAATATGCAATTTTCTGTGTAAGTTTCATTGAATATAGCTAATAGGGATTTGATGAAATCTCTTTATTTGCCATGATTTTGTTATTCCGGTTCAGCAAAGACCTGTACTTCACAAAGCGTGAGGTACTCCTTTCGGCCTCGTATAACGACGTTCACATAACGGCCCACCATTCCATTGCAATGAAAGGTCTGGGAACTACCAGCTGCGATACTGGAAATGGAGCCGCACCTGGGGAACCAATAAAAAGGCAAATCTGAATTAACTAACTCCTTGATGTTTGAAACAATCTGCCTTCCTGTGTTTCATTAATTTATCCAAAATCTGTTTGAGGACAAGCATTGACAAAGAGATAAGTTTGATTTTTGAATTGTTCATGCAGAGAGACTCATGAAATACATGCACACATAGAGCAGGCACACGTCCATAGACTAACATATGTAAATCATTTTCTTCAAGTTCAAGTGACATCAGGGTCAGACTGCGACAATATATAGGCCCAGGCACCAAAATAAAATTGATCCCCCATTAATGAATTAGATAGGTAAAGAATGTGGCCCTTGTTTGTAAATTGGGGCCGTTTTGAACTTGTAAAGACACGCTGTGTAAGTGTTTTGCAAGGTGTGCAAGAATGCATGGATTTGAGCTTATTACAGGCAATGTTTCTTTTATCATCAGGGAAATCAACAGTATAAAACGGCCCAGCAGACCACAAAACAGGTCCACAATCAACGAAACAAGCATTGGCAATGTCAAAATGTCTGTCTTAAAAGAATGCTGTATGGTAATGTGAAGCATTACAAGTAAATAGCATGGCAATTAACATGTATTTGTGTAGAAGCAAAGGACGGTGAAATAATTAAAGGGTTTGGTTAAAAGGTCATGTGAAAGTTGCATTGTCAAGCCAGACCTAAAAATCCATGTAGGTTAAAGACTGCTCTCCTCCCATCTGTGGTGCTGCCAGAGTACAACAACATCAATTATCTAGTTATCTAAGACACTTTGGGGCATATTAGCAACGAGGCGATAAACAATTATCGCCGCTTTTGCGTCCGTTTTCGGACGAAAAGCGGCGATAATTTTATCGCCTAATCAGCAAGGATCACGCTATCGCGTGAATCCTTGCATTATCGCCCTTTTCTCCAACGCCCATCTTTGCATCTCTAATGAGATGCAAAGTGGGCGTACTCGGATGGACTACGTTGCAAATATCGCTGATGTTCACATCGCGATATTTACAAGGCAGCCCACATGATTTTAGCAGAGGTTAGATTTCGGCGAAAACGGCCGTTTTCGCCAAAATCTAACGTCTGCTAAAATCCTGACTTAGCCATCCCTAACATAGGGGGTGGATTCTGCTGATACGACCACAGGGTCGTATCAGAAAGGTTATCGCCGTGTTGCAGGGAACATCGCTGGAAAACCAGCGATGTTCCCTGCAAAACGGCGATAACCTCGCTATCTCTGGAATTTTTATCGCCCTGGAGAAGCGCGTTGTTAATAGCGCGCTACCAGGGCGATAAATTCCAGAGATAGCCTGCGATAGGGAATCTGTCGCTAAGCACGGCCAGCGATAATTATCGCTGGCCGTTGATAATATGCCCCTTTAATAGCAGTCCAATGTTGTGTGTGCCACTGAAAGTCCAACTGAGGCTTCTGGATAAATCAACAAAATGATCACAGCTATCTTGAGCGCAAGTACTTTTTTGTTGAAGCACACAACTTCTGTCCAACCAAAACATGCACTCCTGGCTCCCAACACATGGGAGGAGCCAAAGCCCCTCTCTAGTAATTCTCACATAATTGTCTGTTGACAGCAGCGTTGTCACGCCAGACCATAAAAACCAGCCCACACACTGACATCTCAGACCAACCCATTGGGCATTCCCTGGTTGCCATATAGGGCAATACGACCCTGACTGACATACATTTTAAAATACACACACACAAGTACATTTACAGGGGTCAATGCACAGAGACCAATAGCCGTAAGTAACCCTATAAACCTACATAACTATGCAGCTAAAGAAGTGCAGCAGCAAAGCATTGCATGATGGGCAGTGGAGACAAAGTAAGATACATCAGGGGAGTCGTGGGATGTGCAGCAGTGCTGCAGATGGTCACAGCAGGTGAGCAGAAGGGGATGTACAGCAAAACTTTGCTGGAGAGGCATCTGAGAGGAGAACAAGGTGGTGTGATCTAGAGTAGCACGGAGCGATGTGCCTCAGGGGAGCACTGTATTTTGTGCCACATGGGCATGTCGGGTGCTGTGCATCAAAGGTCACTAGAATTCATATAGGGATCACTGGGTTTTGTGCATCAGAGGAGCACTGAATGATGTGATGCAATGTGCTGTAGAAGCTCCTGGTGAATGTGTATTGGGGTTGAATTGTGATGTAAAATTTAGATACAAACTGTTGAACAAGTTACTTACCTTCGGTAATGCTTTACCTAGTAGAGACTCTATCTAGCCGCAGATTCCTTACCTTAAAATATTCCCCAGGTGTCATACTGCACTCTAGAATCTCGCCCCATAATGCTTTTGCTGGGCCTTTGGTTGGCATTGTATTTTTTACCATAACTTTGCTTGGGGTGGTCCTAGGAGGATGGGACCACCACAATCATTGAGCATGATATGCTCTTTGTGTTCAAGGCACCTGCTTGGTCCTGCCCCTATGGTTAGGAGGAACCCCAAAATCATCACCTCCCTCATTGCCTGATATTTTTCAAAGCTCACTTTTGTGAATTGGTTATATGTTTTTTAGCATGTAAATGTAAAGTTGTTTTATCAAAGAGTTGTGGGTGCAGTAGCTTACTCCAGAGTTTTTGCATGAACGCCGTATTATGCGCTGTACTAATAAAACAGAATTCTCACATATCTTGAGTAAAACAAATATCACGAATATAGAAATATAGCAAACAGTGCTTTTAATTAAACAAATAATTCTATCTTTATATGCTAAAATGCATATAGTCATCTCACAAAGATGATAATATAGCAAGCAGTGGGAGAGGTGATGATTTTGGGGTCCTCCCTAACCTAGGGAGAGAACCAAGCAGATGCCTTGAACACAAAGAGCACATCATGCTGAAATGATTCGGTGGTGGTCCCATCCTCCTAGGACCACCCCAAGCACAGTTATGGGCAAAAATACAATCCCAACCAAAGGCCCTGCAAAGCATTATGGGACTATATTCTAGAATGCAGTGAATATTATAGTATCCAATAACAAAACATTCCTCAAGGGGCAGGCTCTCCGGCTCAGCTGAGAGCTAATACTATAATATTCACTAAACTCTAGAATCTCGCCCCATAATGCTTTGCTGGGTCTTTGGTTGGCATTGTAATTTTGCCCATAACTTTGCTTGGGGTGGTCCTAGGAGGATGGGACCACCACCGAATCGTTCAGCATGATATGCTCTTTGTGTTCAAGGCATCTGCTTGCCCTCCCCCTAGGTTAGGGGTGACTCCAAAATCATCACCTCTCTCATTGCCTGGTATTTCTCAAAGTTCACTTTTGTGAATTGGTTATATGTTTTTTTTTTAGTATGTAAAAGTAAAGTTGTTTTATCAAAGCTTTGTAGGTGCAGTAGCTAACTCCAGTACGTAGCGGAGTTGGAGTTAATGCATGAATTCCGTGTTATCAATGAAATGTATAGTTACCAAATCTCCGCGAGCGGAGTTCATTGCACACAGTTCGTCAGATCCCATGGACTCAAGACCGTCTCATATGCCAATGGTCCACAGATCATACTCTCCCTCTCCACCGCTTCACCTCTACAAGATCAATCTTCCTCAACTGCATGACCAGCATCACTGACTGGATAAGAACTAGCTGCCTCAAACTCAACATGGACACGATTGAAGTCCTCATCTTCAGCACCAAAGAATCCCAGTGGAACGCCTCATGGTGGCCTAACAAACTCAGACCCGCCCCAACCCCAACCCCAACCGAACACGGTAGGAACCTCTGCATCATCTTGGACAACAAACTCACCATGAAATCTCAAGTCAGAGCCGTAGCCTCTGCCTGCTTCAAGTGTCTCCCCAGAGCACCAGATGCATCATCTCCCAGGTCCTCATCACCAGCCGTCTAGACTACGGAAATGCACTTAGGAAATCGACGCACACCTCATCAAAGACTCCAGACCATCCAGAACGCCACTGCAAAACTCATCTTAGACCTCCTGCGTCACACATCACCCCCCACCTCAGAGAACTCCACTGGCATTCAAGGCCCTACATGACTTCGGTCCCACCTACATCAACCACTGCCTGAAATTCCACATGCCCACCAGAGAACTCTGCTCCTCCACCCTCACGCTGACCATCACCCACCACATCCCCCTCAGCATAAAGGGAGGACATGCCTTCTCCAACCTCACAGCCAAGAACTGGAATGGAATGAACTCTCCCTGCACCTGAGGACCTCTCTAACCCTTTGGGATTTCTGAAGAACGCTGAAGACCTGGCTGTTCAACTGACCTCTTGGTCCGTGCCAGTGTCTGGATACCCTCATGGGTGACAAGCTGCGCTGTACAAATCGGTTGATGTATTTAATATTTGTGCCCAATTACAGCTGATAACATACCACTTTATAGAAAATGAACTCTGGGAAATCCAAATATTTTTGGAAACAGATATACGTGCTTGATTTACAGAGGTTATGCACAAGTTGGCTATTGCATGAGGATAATAATTTAAAAGACCACAATCTAACATTTAGATGCAATACCTGCCATGATGTATAAATTCTCTGGAAGCCTTAATTCTAGCTAACAAATTCCATAACCCTCAAATTCATACAGATGTCTTCAGGTAACTCCAGGAATGTAATGCTGGTGTGCCACATCTTAAGAGCCATCTTAAGAATGTTTGAGGTCCTGGGCCTGAGGCTTATTTTGGGGCTACCTATATGATGGATTCATTGACTAGGGCCTGATTTGGTGTCGGCGGATGGGTTACTCAGTCACAGTGGTGAAGGGTAGCCCGTCCGCCAAAATCTAAATCCCATTATATCCTATGGGATTTATATTTCGGCGGACGGGTTGTCCGTCACCGTTGTGACAAAGTAGCACGTCTACCGAGATCTAAATCAGGCCCCTAATATGTAAAAGAATAAGTGCTCATGCAAGGTAAGTAAAAAAGCTTTTAATTATTGTGTGCGTATTCGTGAGAATGTGTTTCTGTGAGAGAGAAAATGTGTATGTGTGAGCATGTTGATGTGTGTGAGTGAAGGTGAGGGAATGAGGGAAGGAATGAATCAAGTGAGTAGGAATAGATCATAGGAAGAGTGCTTACGAGTAAGAATGAACAAGTGTGTGAACGAGAGTGACAGTGAGTGTAAATGAGTGCAACTGTGTGTGATACTGAGTGAATCAGAGTGAGCCTGAGTGAGTCAGAGTGAGAATCAGTGACACTGATGGAGTTGATGTGAGTGAGACTGAGTGAGACAATGTAGGAGAGACTGAATGGGTAGGATTGACTCAGAATGAGTGGGACTGAGTGAGTCAGAATGAGTAAGAATGAAGGTGACTGAGTGTATATGGGTGAGTCAGAGTGATATTGATGAATCAGAATGAGTAGGACTGCATAAATCAGTGAGACCAAGTGAAATGGGGAAACTGAGAGAGAATGAGTGAACTAGAATGAATCTAAATGAGAATGAGTGAGTCACAGTGAGATTAAGTGAATCAGAATGAATGGGACAGTGTGAGAATTAGTGAGACTGGGTGGGTCAGAGTGAGAATGAGCAAGACTGCATGAGGCAGTCAGACTGAGTCAGAGTAAGTAGAAGTGAGTGCAAGAGCAAATAAGAATAAGTAAGGAAAATGAGTGAGAATTGATTAGAGAGATAAGACTGAGTGCAAGCGAGTATGAGCGAACCCTGTGAGAAGTCAGGCTCCCTCACTGGAATTCGAGACAAGGATTATGCCCCATCACTTTTAAAGGTCACCAGCTACCACTTCACAGAATTGATATTGCTCAGAAGTCCCTTAATGGCTTTGGTACTAGAAACAGCACTATCAGAAATACTTGAATTGTTCTCCCAAAGGAACGTCTTCCACTGAAAATGCCTGTATCCTTGTGTGCAATCCTGTCAGCAGTGCTACTTGTTTCTCTTTATTTTTGGGAAAGAGGAGGCATATTATCAAGAACGGCGTTAAAAATTATCGCCCGTTTAGCGGCAGAAAACTGCCGCTAAAGCGGCGATAATGGGCTTGATAATATGCCCTTGAGAATTCCAATAGAAGTCCATGTTCTGGTGTGAACACGGGCTTCTATTGGAATTCTAAACCGGCGATAATTTTAACGCCGTTCTTGATAATATGCCCCGGAGTTCGTTTAAGACATCTTTCTGTGGGACTTCTGAAAAGTCAATTGAATAACCCCTTTCCAATATTTGCAGAACCCACTTGTCTCTTATTGTCGCCTGTCACTACTGAATTAATTATTTCAATTGGCCTCCTGCTGACAGGGGCTGGGTGTTTGTGAGTGAATCTGGCAGCTGCAGTCGGACTTGTATAAGAATATGGCCCCCTGACCTCAAGCCTTCCCTCAAAAGGAAAGTCAGGACTGAGACATGATATGGAATGAACCTGAAAACATGTAAAGAAGTGTCCACTATGGAAGGATATTAGCATCTTTCGGTACTCCATTGCTTCCTTGACCATCTCCTCCAAACAGATACTTAGCAGTGAAAGGACAATACATAATCAGATTTTTTTTTTTAAGCATTATCTGTCTTCCGAGTTTGAAACCACGTATGACATTCAGCCACCCCTGCCACACATATTGCTGAACAGATATTGTCAAACATGAGATCTGACAGACTCAGGCTACTTTTTTCATGTCACTAATGACTTGAAGGCCATCTTCACCCTCTTGAAATATATGAAACAAGGCCTAGAAATCTTTAAGTATGGACTGTGTAGAATATACAGCTTAGATGGATACATGCAGATTGAAATTCATTACTACATACCATCTCTTAAGAGCACCTTTGAGCTTCTTATCCACCTGATTGTTCTACCTGAAAATGATCTTTGAAGAGGGCTCTACTTGGCACACAGGGCTTGCAATAGCAACTTGCAGATTGAAGAACATGGTGGACAGCCTGCATTCTAAAGAAATCCCATTCTCAGCCTGGCAAAAAGCTGTAAACAGGCAGGTGGTAATAACCTCATTTGAACGGGACACTGAAAGACTGCACGGCAGCCCCACTACCGAGAGGCTGGATGCATCTTACACCCCGGGGGAAGGCACAGTCCAATTTTCAACAAGCCTTTTCAGCCCAGGCATGCAGGAAGATCCTCTACATGAGTCTCTTCGCTCTGCAAATCTTGAATTTTAATACCGTCTGGGCCAGTCAAGAGGAGGCAAGCTCATGCAGGCTATGCAACTACCGCAAAGAATCGTGGCTTCACCTTCTGTGCTGCTACCCCAAACTGCCCAACGAGCGCTGCCGCCTGCTTCTCCCTTTCTTTCGGTCTAACGGCGTCAGGTGCTGCAGGGAGGCCTTGGATCTGTGCTTCTCTGAAAACACGCCAAGTGCCCTAGCCAGACTGGGGAAATTTACGAACTCTGGGGCATATCAGCAAGGGCCTGCGATAATTATCGCTCAGCGCTTTTAGCGCAAGGATAATTATCGCAGGCTAACGCTGGATTCTATTGTGGAGATAGCGTGCTATCAGCAACGCTTATCTCCCAAGCGATAGGAATCCATGCATTAGCTGGAAAACAATGTGATTATCGCTGGAAATCAAGCGATAATCGCACTGCGACCAGCGATACCTTGCTGATAGGGCAGGGTGGTTTTAGCCATGTAATCCACCTCCCATTGGATTACATGGCTAAATCAGATTACAAGCAGGCGTAAGGAAAGTAGCGATAACTGTGGTTATTGCTACTTTTCTTATCGCTCTGCTTGTTTGCGTGCAGCTTGATAATTGGAGAAATGTCGGTTAGCAACATTTCTCCAGTTATTTTGGCACGGAACGCCCACTTTGCACCTCATTAGAGATGCAAAGCTGGGCGTTGTTGTGAGGGGCGCTAAATCAGCAAAACACACGATAGCGTGTCTTTGCTGATACGGCAATGAAATTATCGCCGCTTTTCGCCCGAAAACGGACGCAAAAGCGGCGATAATTTCATAGCGCCGCCTTGCTGATATGCCCCTCTGTTTGACTTGCACTTACCAATGACGCCACAGGATGATATTAGCCCTTTCTGGTACACATGTTCAGCATCCAGCTTTCTGGAGACGCAGACAACCAGCACTGACATCTGCAAGGGCTAGACCCAATGTGCCCCATGGACATGAGGCCTTGCAATCTGCAGGTTGTAAGTTTCGCACTTACCTGACTCAGGCACCATCATGGTGACCCTCACTCAGAGGGGGCTGGGGCGCTAACCAGTCTAGATTAAAACATCCTGATGTGCCCTTTGCTAAACAGCCCGAGCCCCAAGCATCACTTGGCCTTACTAGTTGTCACTTTCCACTTTATCCTCCCCCCCCCCTTCCTATAAATCTGGACTTTTTCCTAATGCTTGAAGCTGCTAAAACCATCCGAACTAATTTTGATCTTGTTTTAATCAATTTTAACTCTGCTCAGATGGTGCCGTGACCCTCTCCAAGAAATAGTAGGGATTGCATTCTTTTAAAAGCCTTATTAATAATGTGCCAGTCGTATTAATTGTCATTTTTATGTGTAACTGTAACATATAGCTCTAGACATGTAATGATTTTAATTGATCGAACATTAAAAAATTACTGATTACTGATTACCTGATTGCCAGGTTGAAATTCATTGGGCACCACCGATAATTTAAGCATCACAATTGCAAGCAACACATTTACTTTAATGATAGGTGTAAAGCCAATTTAAAAAATCTTCAAAGTGTAACCCTGAGACAGTATGAGAGGAAACCAGTTTTATCGATTTTTGACCAGGCTTTTAGCATTATCTTTTCAACTGCCGGATACAGAGTAAGGAATCGGGTCAGTAGGTTGATACTGGTCAAACAGTTGCTCCTCCCGAACTGGATCTGTGTTCTGAAATTCCAAACGTGTGTTTAATATGTTTCCTCATGAGCTCCCTTTCTGCAGCCTCTACGTATCTTCCTTTGGGAATGTCTTTCATTTTTAGGTCGATCCTAGCGTTGCAGCGCATTCAATATAGCGTGGAAGCTTCGTGGAAGCTCCGCCCACTCTCCGCCCATCTTTTTCATTGGCTTAGGTCCTATATGCTGCCTTCCGCTTGGTTTTAGGCTTGTTAGTCCCTCCTTATGACGAACATGTCGTCATTTGTATCCTTCCATGGCTACCGGCCCCTTTACTTTCAACACTATTTTCTTCCCGTGTCTCCCCCCTCCCCTCCCGCAGTCTGTGACTTCACAGCCCCCCGCACTCCCGTTCATGCCTTTTTGCCCGCCCGCAGTACAGTTACCAATGCAATAGGTCTCGCGTAAATGCGAGTCCTATTGCATTGCAAATGCTTGTTTTATCTTTGGCAGCGGGGCACGCTTTAACTATAGCGCCTGTGCGCCTACAAGGCAATGTCAATGTAAGCGGAGTGGTACTGCTGCGGACATACATGCAGTGTTAGCCTTTGGGTCTGTTGTGCAGACGTTTGTATGCTATGCGCCTGCCTGCTGGGTGTTGGGCCAACTATTCCCATCCCCCTGGACCCTTGTGAGCACTGCACACCACTGGAAAATAAGTGAACATGTCTGCGGGCTCCTGGAAATCAGCTGATCCGAGCATTTGAAAGTGAAAAAGCAGCGCTGCTCATACGCGAAGCCCCTCTTGATACGTCATCCTCGCGTCCTGTGCTCTTCATTCAGGCTTTGCATTTTGAGAGGCAGGGCAAGGACTCGGGCACGCCGCCACTATGGCGGTCGCGCCTGTCCCACCCATCCAATGGGAGGCGGGGCGTGCCGCACACAGTCGCGACGCGGCCATCCGGGCCTCCCTGGCTCCACTGGCGGTTGGCTGGTGGCCAACGTGAACCGGAAGCACTTATTAGTGCTTCCGGTTCACGCGCTCGGGTAAACTCTGGCAAGCCGGTCGGGACCGGCTTACCCATTCCATCAGGGTACAAGAGGCGGGGGGAGCGGATAGGACGGCCTCTTATTCACTGCTCCCCAGCCTGGGGGAACGAACCTCGCACGATGGGTCCGGGCCTCCGGCGGAGGCCCTAGCTATTCTTTTTTCCTTTGTTTCCCTGCAGGTTTCTCGACAAGAGGGACGGGACGGTCTCCAAAAGTGGTTGTTACCCTCGGACAGAGACCTTTCGCGAAAATTCCAGGGATGTGGGCACCTTTTCATGGTGGCTGTTTTCCTGTACTTCCTGCACAGGCTGTGGGCGACTCCAGGAATGGCGTCGCGCTCGATACGATGGGATGTGGATCCACTGTTGCGGGCGGGGGACTTGGCCGCTCCCAGGGTGGGGAGCCGCCCGAATGAGGACGCAGTGCTTTACAGCATGGAGCGGTGAGCTTTGTGATGCAACTGGTGTTTTGAGAGAAATGTCGGGGTGTCCTATATATTAACTTAGAAGCAATAAAGACAAGTTCGGTGGCCTTGTTGATATTTTCCTTAGAGCTGCTGCGGTAGGCCTTACCCCAGGCCTCTCTTCATTTTAAACCTTGGCTAGCTCCACAACTCTGCCACAAATTTTTCTTGTTTAAGGGACAAGGGGAAGGCTGGACGGACCCTCATTGTAGCCGGGGTGGATTTTGGGGTGCTCCGGGAGGCTATATTTGCTTCGAGGTCAGGCACGAAATGGCTTGTTGTGTTTTTCGGCGCCATATTCTTCCCAAATAATTTGATTTCAGGTACCCATAAAAACGGGAACTTACTTTGCAGTGCAGAGCGGAATGCTGCTTCCTGCTCGTAATTCTTGGTGTCTGACAGGGGCCTTCAGGGGCTGCTTGCACAACGGGCGGGGGGCCGGACATGCAGGGGTGGCGGCTGTGGGTTGTTATATTACCACTAATCGGGAGTAAACAAATGCCGGATTTTAAAACGCTGGCCTCCTAAGTCCCTGCATGCGTGCCGTGCACCATTACCGATGTTATGGTCTTCAGTGGGATTATATGTCAGATCGCATGGCCTCATGTCCAGTATAGAGTTGGGAATTCTTTCGAGTAAGCTGCTGATAAGTCCCTGCATGCGTGCACTGTGACAGGAACACGTGATATCACTGTGTCAGTGATACAATACTGCTACCGGGTCTTTTCCATGAATAACTTGTGCATTATCTTCCCCATACACAAGTAACGATAAATTTACTTCATACCATTAGTATTGGATATTCTAGGCACTGTGAGTAACCGTGTTATTATTACCTATTTTATGGTCTGCAGTGGGATTATATGTCAGATCACATGGCCTCATGTCCAGTACAGAGGTGGGGATAAATTGTTGAAGGTAGCTCTTCATACCATTAGTATTGGATATTCTAGGCACTGCGAGTAACTGTGTTATTATTACCTATTTTATGGCCTTCAGTGGGATTATATGTCAGACCACATGGCCTCATGTCCAGTACAGAGGTGGGAATTTTATCGAGTAAGCGGCTGCGGCCCGGGTGTCATGACTCGCACTCAGGACGAAGGGTTGTAACACTAGTGAAGGTAGATGCAGCCTGTCTTGTGCCCTGAAAGCAATTTTTGAAGATGTTTTCTGTCATCTCATCTTTATATACTAAAGATGTTATGTTATCACTGATATGGTTGGATCGAAGACACTCGAGTCTAGATGTCTGCATTGCTGAAGAGAGGGGTACCGCGTGGGTGTTACCGCATGGGGTACAGTGTGAATGTTACCGTGTGTTACCACGCGGTTGTTAACAAGTGGTTGTTACCTTTGAAGTGTTACTGTGTGTTACCACGTAGGTGTTAACAAGGGGTGGTTAGTTACCATGTGAGTGTACTGTGAGTTATCAAGTGATTGTTACAGTGTGGATGTTTGCTCCCGGGAATTTACCACATGGGCGTTATTGTGGATTACCACGTAGGTGTCACAGCATGGGTGTTACCGCGGGTTACATTGTGGGTGCTACTGCGTGTGTTACCGTGTGGATGTTACCACGTGTAGAGGGTGGGGTTACTGCCTTTATGTGACCGTGTGGGTGTTATCACTGGTCACCGACCTGCTTGCTGTGCTTGCACCGCGCGCCGACGGAATACAAAGAAAGCGCTGAGAGGAAGCTAATATAATGTTAAATATATCCGGGGGGCATGGGATGCGCGGCAGAGGGGCTCATTTGTAGGAAGGAGCGCTTGTTCTTTTCAGTGTTACTGCGTGTGTGGTACAGTGTGTGTGTAGCCACTTATTATCATGCCCGTCTTATCACGACTACATCGCATGAAACGCAGGAGATTACTTCATCTCCCCGTGCCTAACAAATATGAATGTGTCATTATGTAATGCAACTGGTGCTATGTTAAGCGCTCTCAGCATACTGTCTTATTGCAACTATGTTGACTTGAAAAGCTCTGAGTCACTCAGCTTCGGATCAGCCAGCTGTCGCAGGCTGAAGTCCATTTGTGTTAATATAAACTGGGGCCGGATCACAGGATCTGCGCAGAAGCGCACAGTCTGTATTCTGTATTCTTATGGCTTGCCCTGCAATCATGTCCTCGTTACGTCACAATTAGACATTTTGGCAGGCAATAGCATCCCATATATCGGAACCTAAGTTGCTATGCAATATCACCAGTGAATTATAACAGCTGTCTAGCTCGCTGAAATTCTCATTTCCATTTTCTGTTCTTAGTTACTCTGGTCGTTACGATTAGCGGAAGAGTGTCTGGTGAGTCACAGCACGATATACTTAGGAGTACGCAGCACTGGTGGTTTTACCGCTGGCATTTTAATTGTGCCAGCCGCAGGTCTTTGTGTGCAAGACTTTTGGGCGCGACAATATATTTTGGGATCAAGGGCATGTTCCCTGTCATTTGTTCTCACGCCTCTCTTCACCCCTAGGTGCTGAACCACGTGTTAAGAGTGCCGCCTTTTTCTCCTTACCCGTTGGTTGGCCTTCCTTTTAAATAAGTTGACTTCGCTTTTGTGAAACTTTACAGCTATATGGCCAGGTTGCGTAGTACTAAAGGGGGTGCACCAGGGATCAGCATGGCCACATTAGAGGTCGGCTTATAACCATTCGGGTGCACTATCATTTGCTGAGGTTTTACTCTGAGGGGTCCATGAAAACGTACACTGCCCCTAAAACGGGGGTGCGGGCTAGGCGCTCACAAAGTCCCGGGAGGCTACGCCAGGAGTGGAGTTGGGACAACGTATCTTCTGATGGCCTGCTGGGGTCACAGATACCGGGGCCTGTCCCGTCCCAGGATAACGTCCCAGCCTCCAGTTACCGATGCTATAACTGCACATTGGCTTCTCACACGCTAGGTAGCTCTTTGGGCTACACCACTGGATATGAGTATCGCCTGCTTTTCACTGTTAATAGCCTTCTTTGTGAGAAGAAGACTTGAGTGCTGTGGGGGTAGGTGGCAAGGGGGGGGTACAGTCTCATGACGTAGTAAATGGGGCTGGCGTGGGAATTGTATCCCTTTATGCAAAGGCTAAGAGCACTAATCCTTGGTGTTTTTTGTGTTCCTTTATGTATGGTCGGGTCCATGACTGTGATACCTGGGAGGTGATCCACACCGCAATGACGGCACGATACCTGGGAGGTGATCCACACCGCAATGATGGCAAGAGGTGGACAGGAAGTGGGACCGGAAGACCCAGGACGGGTGGGGCAAGCGGAGGCATCAAGTGTGATGAGCAATCAAGTGAAGGGCTCAGAGGTGCCAGCATGCATGGGTAAGATGCTGCGGCCCATGCACTGTCTTGATGTCTTGGTCGGTTATAGATATAGACAACCAGAATTTGCCTTCAGTAGGGGTATTTAACAGTCCGCTACGTTACAAGTGTATATGTCTTGACAGCATGACCCAATTCGGGGGCAACAGACAGATGCAACACCTCAGCACCGCCGGTTTTGAACGGGTATTATGCTATTAAGCAATATCTTACGGCGCTTGTGCTAGCGGGTGCCCTATTAGTGGGTACCGCGCGGTGTTGGGGTGCTCCAGAGCAGGGGGTTTTCCTGCTGAAGGGTCCAGGTAGCAAAGAAGCGAACAGGTAGTTAGTAAAGGGAGAGGTTCATTCGGAGCCTATCCCTTAGCGGGCATAACCATGGTCAAAATGGGGACGCCCGAGGGGGAGACAGAGTGTCTCTCATGAAACTCCAGGGGCAGTTACAGCTGGTAGGCTGGAAGGGTGCGGGGGTAGGGAGGTCACGCTTCCATTAGGCTGGTTGGCAAATCCCCGCACGCGCATGGCTCAAGGGCGCAAGGACGCATAACTGCAGTGGCCCCCTTTTATGGAGTTGAATCTTTAAGGGCATAGGGGGGGCCCGGTGGAGGTATCCATCCGGTAAGCTGGACCCCCTGCGCAAGGTCACTCCGGTTGGAGGTTGGGACCTAGCTTGATCTTGACCTAGGGCCACCAGTCATTGACCTTGCCGTAGACTCGAACAGGGATACGCAGAAAGAGTATATCTTCATTGCTTAGCTTATGATAGGAACGTATATGTATTAGAAGCATGTTAAGGTTAGCCAATTGACAGCTTGTACCTAACAATGTATTGGACTTTCTGCGTATAACGTGCATAATGTAAATAATAATAAATTTTAATGTTTGCTTATTTTTGGTAATAAAATACGGCCGGGGTTTATGACCCCTAATCCAAAGCAGTGTGATGCTTGAATTGTTTGCCTTGGGGGTAAAAAGGAGGTGGGGGGTTGAACCCCATGGAAACCGGGTGGGTGCCCACCCCAAAGGGTTGAGGGTGAAGAGTAGGGGGACTTTAGGCAAGTACCAGGCCATATTAGTTTTTGAATTAATGCATTTGCGGCAGAGTGCGTGCCTCTTCGTCATGTTACAACCTCCCGTGCTTGTCCTGGCTACATTGAATCACTGCATATCCCGGCGCTTATTACTTTGGTTTTTCTCAACCCAATCGTGACCAGATTTTAACATCACACTGTCCAGTGATTGATTTTTTTTTCTATTATACAAATGCCATTTGAAAAAATGGCAATACTGTGTAAAGTTATTTTGCTGTTTGCATGGATTCATTTACAGGCATGCGCGATAAGGCCCAGCGGTGGCAGGGGGAGGGTTGGCTTGGTGTTTCTGACCATCCTGAGGGCACAGGAATCCTATAGATCGCACTGGAGCAGACTTTATACTAAAAGCTACAGCTGTGCTTGTAGCTTAAGCAAAACTACACGTGGAAAGTCATGGACATTGACATTCATGTTTGTGATGCCCTGTGTCTTGGGTTACAATATTCCTACCCCATTGTATTGTGTTCCATTTGTATTTGTATAATGCTTACTACCCCAAACAAGATGTTGAAGTGATTTGAAGCAGGTTGCACTGTACCCTAGTACCCGTGGTTAGTGGGCTTAGTCCTGCTCTGAGGACGCTGTTCTGTACATTTCATTTCCTCCATTTTCTTTGTGGTAGATTAGGTTGATAGGAGTTTGCCGTGATTATTAGCGAGTTCGTGCGAAGGGAAGTTGTGATTAGCATATAGCCGAGAGGGGGTAGATACTGTTAGATTGCAAGGAATGGGTACTTGAAGGAAAGTTCATGATGAAGAAAGGTATGACCCATTTGCAGGAATATAGCGGAAAGTAAGTCAGACAACAAATGAGCAGAATAGGCTTCATTCAACGTTAGTATGGCATGCACAGGATGGAGGATAAGAAGTAATTTGAAAGGAAGGAGAGAACAATCAGTTGATTTAATTCAAAGGCAGTTCTCATGCAGGATTTTAGTAATATAGTGGGAGGCGACGTTTTCAGAAAGTATGCAATCTGAGGTTATAGAAAGCGTAGAAATAGATTGATGGCTGTAATCTGTGGGCAGGCGCTATGTCATTGCATCTTTTTTGTTTCCTTGGCCGGTGATGGCATTAAACAGTTTATCCGTTGAAAGATTACATTTATATTCATGATCCAAACAGAAAAGGGCACGTCATTTGAAGCCCAGAAACCAAGGTGGGATGCCATACCACACTTGCCACCTCTACTGATATAATCCAGGCTCTGGCTCTTTAAGCACTATACATTCAACAGATTCCTCAGAGTTGGACAGTGTAACCAAGCGAACCCCAGCGGTCTGAGCAGGGAGCAAAGCCTTGCAGTTGAGTAGTGCTTGAAGACGGTGACATGCGTCTCTACGCAGGTAGGTTTGCTGATGGAGAGATGCATTTGTAGGCAAAGACCAGTTTTAACCCCACTAAGGCTACTGGGTGTCATGACATATGTCTCATGTTTCCCTCTGTTTGCCATCAATGGCAGTTTCCACTGCCCTTAAAACCGTTGTCTTCATATTGGCCACATTTGCTGTCATACCCCTGGTACTCTATTACAGCCGAGCGTTCACAGGTTAAAAATGTTAGAGCCACTTATGCACACTGCATCCTTCACGACTCTTACTGGCATTGGTCTAAACAGATGCACATGATCTTAGCTGCCATCCTGCACAACATCTGGTGCACACCATTAGTGTGGACTTTGTATGCCATCACCTTGAACTGATAATATACTTGTACACAGATGGAACAGCAAGATAGCTATGTTTTCATGTCAATGCATGTTCAACACTATCTTTTCATTATGAAAATGCGTTGCAGCCTGGCAGACATTGTCCTGCAAAGTTCATTGTTTGAGCCCCTGACAAATCTGTGTAAAGGATCTAAGATCAGCTTTGTGTTTAATTTGCCGCCATCTTTGAGATTCCGAAACCCAACTGTTCCGTCTTTGGGCGTCTTTGCTAAAGTTATATTATCTAGAAGTGTATTCAGTTCTTCCACGATTACTGTGAATAGAATTAACTTTTACCTAATGAGTGCCATGTGCAATAGCAACTTGGCTTTTCTTATGTTAGATGCTGCAATTTGGCATTTTTAAAGGTGACCAAGGTTTACAGCCTGCAAGGAGTGGAACTATGAGCCCCATAATGCTTAAAGGAGAATGTTTAAGTGCAAATGATAAAATGAAGCATCTGTACAATACCAGATGTTACAGAAGGGGAATGCCATTGAGCAGCTTAGCAGTTCAGATTACCATAACAAACCCAAAGTGTTTGAACAACAAATTGCACACTTAAAACAAAGTAAAAGGTACACCAGTTTAGGTGGATTAGTTCCTTTTCCCGTATATACCTTCTGAAGTACATTGTTGGGTCTGGCCTAGGCAGTGAGATTTTTGTTAACTTGCATTTTAAAAATGTGCCATTGTTTATTTAGCAATAAGCAAAATAAATAATGGTGCATTTTTTAACCTAAATAAACAACAATCGTCAATTCTTCAAACACAAGCTAACAAACCTCACTTTCAATAAAAACCAATGAAAACGTATGCACAGCTGCAATCTTTCTCTTTATAATCGCATTATGGGTGCACTACGTTATGTGGCTAATAGAGGACCCTTTACAACTCCATAGGGACACCTAGTACCAGCCTATGGTACTGCACCCTTTCCTTGCTTTGTGGAATTTCTTTTATTACTTATACTTAGGCCTGGGTGGAAAACTATGCTATGCTCGCGGAGTTTGCGGAGTTTGCGCTACTACGCGCTACGCGAATTGCACGTAGCACAGTGCAAAAACGCGTAGCAGGCATTTTTTGCTTGCTCGCGGTCCTCAACGTCAAGTTGGCGACCGTGAGCGAGCAAAATCAACATCCCAGCGAGACATTTTCCTCGTTCGCGATCAGCAACATCAAGTTGCCAATCGCGAGCGTGGAAAATAAACCTCCTGGCGAGATTCTCAACGCGGGGAGGTCAGGTTTCTCATTGCGAGTGGTCGCGTATGCTCGTGACCGCTCGCGATGAGAAACTACCAGTCCGCGTTGAGAAAGTTGCCGCTCGAGTACAAATCTACTCGAGCGGCAGAAAACGACCGCTTGCACTGTGCAAGATGCCGTTTGCAATGATTGCACAGTGCGGACAAGCATCCGGAACTGTGCAATCAGTGCGAACAGCATTTCCCTACTGCACTACGCAGTTCACGTAGCGTGCGTAGTGCACTTCACGTAGCTACGCGTAGCGCTACTAGGCGAACTACGCCCAGGGTTACTTATGCTACTGCAGGGATATTTTTGGGCAAAAAAAATCTAACAAACATTATCATTTGCAACACCAGTTGCTCAAAGTTTTACTAATGCAAGATCTATTGCATTCACGAAACAGACACAGGATATTGGGTTGTTGGTAATTCATACTTAACCACGAGGGCAGCACTGTTCTCACAACGTACGTCACAAGGATGAACGCAACATGTTTGAACACAGCAGGGGTCAGGGCGGATATCCCACACATGGCAATGGGTATGGGCACACTACAGTGCTCAAAGACTAGAAATTACAAGTCTGCCTAATCTTCGGATCCCTTCCCCCCTCGGGTCTTTCTGGACCTTGGCCACTTTCGAATACCATTGGCTGTGGGCATCTTACTACTCTGGGTTCTTACTCATCGCTCTCTCAGCTGGCAGAAAAGTGTCTCAACATTGCCACGGCAGGAACAGAGCAGCCGAATCGGGGACATCGGCAGCAACTTGGAAGAAGCTGTAAGTTACAAGTGCACCTCTGCCACCTTTACATCCAGCTGCCACATGTGAGATCCTGACCAATGACTTTTTTTCATGTGCGTAACACACTGCTTTCAGGTTTTCAAAACACATTAATAAAACGCATTGTCATTTACAATGCCAATTACACAGTCTCGCAAATGTGAGACCTATTGCATTGCAAATGCTTGTTTAGACTGCACTGCATGTTCGACAGCCTTGTCAATACATATCTGCCTGTCCTCATCACCAGGTGTATCTCTTACAAGAGACGTATGGCACTTCTTTGCTCATCACTTGCGAGGCGCCATTGTAAACCACAAAAAAAAGCACGCATTAGAAATGCAATAGGTCTCACATTTTTTAAAGTTAGAGCTTTTGGCGTTGTAAATGACAATGTCTTTTACCGTTGTGTGAACACTACACTGCAATCAAAAACACATAAGTAAACGAGCACTAGCCACGAAAATCCACTGAAACAGTAGTGGGAAACTTGCAGGCAGAAAAACACAAGAAAAACACTTCCTGGTGAAAAATCAGCAAGAAACGAGCAGCCCTGGATGCACCTGTTCCCCATTTACAAACGGTCAAAAGATTAAATAAAAAATCTTGTTTACCAGCTTTTGTGTTTCATGTAGAAGTAACAAGCTGAATCACAGTGTAAGATTCTTTGGCGAGGGGAAGAAGGGAGTACCTCAATCACCTCGAGCGCAGCGGAAGGGCACTGATTATGTTTGAATTATCTGTGCTTGGTCCCTGCTCCACGGAGGCAAGCGTAACTGACTGAGGAACCAGCAAATGGTAGGCAAGTATGGGCTTCAAGTCCTGTGCTGAACACAACAGTGTTGCAAACGAGCGCATGCGCTCGCCGGCTCGAACAGTATAGAAGGCTAATATACATTACTTTAAATAAAGGGTGGTCCTCAAGGTTATGTTTTAAAAGCAGTGTCCTATTCTGGATCCCCGCTACATGTCCCTTTGGAAGTACCTGTTTTAATTAGGGATCATTCTTGCAGAAGAGTCTTGTAAATTGTACATTTATTACATATGTGTCTCTTTAAGAAGCACTGTAAGACTGAATGAATCAGTCCTTACAAAGAGAAGAAGCATGCTTTCTAATTGTTCTAAATGTTGAACGTCCTCTTGAAAAGACTGTTCTTTGAGAACAAAATGCGCAAAATAAATGTAGCCCCGGGAAAAGACTGCGAGGTGAACAGCAATGTGTGCAGAAATGACAAATTTTGAATGAAGCCTGACCAGAACAAACAGTAGCAGAGAGGTGACAGGTAAATTTTTGTAAAATACGCAGTTGCAGTGCTGTGTGTGACGTGTGTTTGAGCTAGAAACGTTTTGTTACTGGAATAATGCAGCAGATTGTGGATTATGTGAAAGATGGGGCAAATTCAAATTTACATGGAAAAGGAATGCATTTGCGTAACCCCTCTGTACCAGTGGGGGTGGAAAATGAGCTGACTGGATGGATCCGACGGCCCATCTCTTTCCCGAGTCTCTTTGGATCTGTTAACTCTGGATGCACAGGAGAAGCCCGGCCTCCTTGGAAGCTTGCAGCACCTCTGGCACACCACCTCTGAATAGTGGCGTTGCCTAGCGCTGAACATCACCTTGGGATGTGAGGCACAAGCATAGCCTAGCTAAAGATGGAGGTTGCAGAATGAGGTACCTTCTCATACCTTCCATGCCCTTTGAAGATAGTTTCCGCTTTCAATCAGAGAAACCCACACTACAGACTGCAATTGTGTCAATAATGATAAACAAGCTATGTTTACAGTCTCATCTATACAAATTTAGCATAATAATTCTTGTCTATCGCAATGTGTTGCTTCTGTTATACACACAGTTGAGGCCTACCTTCGCTTGCGCTGCGGGCTCTCGGCTCAGGGCCTTGGTATCTCTGCAGCCCAGCTGAACCCTGCTGGGAGTACCGGCTGCCCTTCCTGTGCCAGAAGACCCGAGGGGTCTGCTGTTCATAACGATTCATTCTGCCAGGGTGTGGAAGCTACCCTGCCTCACGCGTGAGGGGCGGATTTTTTCGTTCACCCTCCTATAGGAGGTGCATGCAAGAAGGGACGTTTGGCACACCTCCGCCGGTTCTGAAGGAGAAAAGGAAACACAGCTAGTAACTGAAGTGGTCCCTTCATGCTCTCGGGCGTCGGTGCAACTGCACCTGTTGCAGTATTGGCAGCTCTGCCCCCTGCCTTTCTGTCCCTCGGGGGCGTTAGGTTTCTAAGCGGTCCTGCCTGGAGTGCCGTGTAAGGGGGTGCACATAAACAAAAGCCCTGTGTTTGAGCTATCCTGCATCGCCAAGAGACATTCGTGTTCCTCCAAAGCACTTTGCTTGAGACCCCTGAACGTCCAAAGGTATCAAACATGTGGACATACAGATGTGGGACACGGCGCTTACCTGGAAGCTAGTGCTGTGCAGGTGGCCCAGTGCTTAGAAACTTGGTTACAAATCTGGACGAGAGTAGCAACATCATTGACTCAATCACAATATAAAGCAAATAAACACATAGGACTCACTAGATGGTATTTTACCAGTTAGATAAAAAGCAATGTTCACCAGATCAGCTCTTATCTGGAAAGCTTGTAGTGAGAGGAGCACGTATGTTCATATGCGGTGGTCATGCATGCATGCTCAGCTCTTGGAAAGAAGTGCTGTCACACATCAGAACAATCACCAAGTTCGAGCCACCGCTTTACCCAACACCTCGGCTCTTAAGAAACCAGGTGAGAATAATGAATGCCCACTCATCTCCAATTGGATGGCTGACAAACCTACTCTTGGCAGTGACGACTACACTGCACATGCCCGGGGCACTCGGGCTGCCCCTTGCAAAAGAGACCAGACGAAGTGATGGGCCATGATGCCCCCACTCTTGAGGACTCCAGGGATGTGGGATGCGCAGCAGGTGTTAATGGTGCAGATGCGCACAAGTCTGACACTGGTAGGGGGTTTCCACCGATCAAGGTCGGTAGCAGACCTCCCTATTACATCAGACAGCATCAGATTAGCCCCAAACCCACCCATCGTTTCCTCTTTCTGAACACTAAAAAATGAACACATGCTGCAACACTTACAACATATTCAATTAAACAGCCCAGGACCAACACTGAGAGGCACGGTAATATTTTACTGTGTTTTGACTTAAAAGCCTTTTTAGTCATTAACAAGAAGTGTCTGACATGTCCTCGAAATGTCAAAAATATATCAAATTACAAGACAAGCATTTGCAATACAATAGGACTCGCATTTACGCGAGACCTATTGCATTGCATCACGGACAACGGGAGGGGAGAAGCACGGACAACGGGAGTGCGGAAAGTAGTGCTCACAGTCTAAATAACACGCACCGTACTGTGTAACACTCGAAGTAAAGGGGCCAGTAGCCATGGGAGGGTACAAATGACGACATGGCCATAATAAGGAGGGACTAACAAGCCTCATAATCAATCAGACGGCAGCATTTACGAAAGACTATGACACGTGCCAATTAAAAACATGGGCGGAGAGTGGGCGGAGCTTCCACGGAGCTTTCACTCCATTCTCCATTACTGCATGCCTCGCAAAGCGAGCAGCGCATGCGCGCTGCCGCTATAGGCTCGACCTAAAAATGAAATATCAATTATGTCGTATTTGTGCTTTTCTTCTACTACCAACCCAAGGTTGCAAGTAACCATGCATATCAGACTCTTGGGGGCCCAATTACACCAATGTGAAGGTTTATAATGGGGTATGAAGAAATCGCTTTTCTTGAGACTGCAGGTAATTTAGAATCCAGTGGCAAAGATGGTGCCATCTGACACTGTCATGCTTCTCCTATTCTACATAAGTTACATTGACTATCTAGTTAGAATTGTGGGAGCTTCCATACTCTTTGCACCGTACTCCATTCGCTATGTGGGAAAGCTCCTGTTTCCATCTTGTGAAGGCTTTCTAAAATACACTCTATCCAGACATCTTCCTTCTGCTTCTTCAGTTGGTTCTCTTAACCATACCTTGTAGTGGAAGGAATTGCCCTTGTGGTAGGGCATTTTCCATCCACGTCCCTCACATTTAGAAACACCTACTAGGCAAGATTCAAACTATGACTAATTTGCAACAGTTTAGGATAGTTCTAAAACATTGGTTTTTCCATATCCTTTTGGTTCTGTTTTTTTCACCATGGTCATAACACCATCTTACTTGCTGTAGGATAGCACCAACTAACCCTTTGGATGATAGCGCACTCTATAAACACTCTTCTAAAACTAACTCGAAATCCAGTATTGCTTCAGGTGTGGTGATGTCCATCAGAGGTAATTAATGTCTGTGGTGGTGTCCATCGGAGGTAGTTAATGTCTTTTCCAGGTATAGAAAGTATCTACAATAACTGGATACAATTGTGTTCTTCTCTTTATGCTTACATGTACTTTGTGAAAAACAAAGATCTCATTATAACAAAGTATATCTGGTTGATATGTTTTTTTACGTCATATTGAACCAGTATAGCAATGTAAAGAAAATGGCAAGATGAGAATATGTGCACTGATGGTATAGCATTTATCCTTTTTAACTGCTTTAAGTCTTTTGTACATGCATTGGGAATCAACATAATAAATTGTGGACTATTTTTGCATATATACGAGTTCAGTGTTTTGAGAACAGTGAGTGAATGAGTGTCCGCAAGAGTTGCTTGAAGATAGTGACTAGAATTAGATTTTGCTTAGTAGGGGATACCCTTTTGTTTAAATTTCCCTCATTTACACATGCAGGTTTTCTATATTTACGCATGGTTTAAGCTTAATCGTGTGAGTTTTCGTATTTTTGGGAACCAGATACCTCCAATTTTAACAGCTCACAGTTTTACTGGTCCTGGTCTGGATTTACCAGTGTGAAAGAATCTAACCAAATTTTTCTGGCCAGAAAAAAACAGCTGAAAAATCAGATGAGACTTTGGCTTCAGCAGCAGCCAATCCTCATGCTTCTTTTTTCTAAGAGGAGGAAGCATACAGTGCTTTCCTCTGCTAAAAAGAAAACTCACCTTCCCTCTCCTACTCCTACTCCTACTCCCGCACACCAGACGCCAAGCACTGGCCCTGCATACATTTACCACCTGCTAAGAGGAGGTGTAAATGTAAATGCACTAAAACCACATGGAACAGGGCATTCTGATTGGTATTATGGCCCTATTGCATGGAGTTTCAATCGAGAGAGGACGGTACTGGCTGATTTTACTGCACGGGAACTGTAAAATCACAAATCGTGCTAGTACCATGCAACTTATCATTAGAGCCATAGTCTTTGTGACCGTGACTGGCCATTGGAGTTGGCCTCAGGTCATATATCTTGAGAAGAGGTTGCTCTTCAGTTCTTGAAGGTGGCCACGGTTGGGATTAAGTCGCACCACGGCTTCCCTTCAACTTGAGGTTCTAGTGGTCTTGCTGATAGATTTCGTAGAGGGAATGGTTTGTGGATCCACTACCAGTCAAATACTCTCGACTTGGGGTGCGAGGTTCAGCTTGACTCAGTCTCAGTGCCTTGAAATCTTTTAAACACTGATATGATCCTGATTATCATCTTAGTCTTTTTTTGGCCAGTTGGCATTATTATTTTAATAGCAATGACCTCTATGGGCCTTTCTCAAAAGGTTATCAAAATGTCCATACAGAGTGATGATCACTGACTGAGACTCCTTATTTAGAGTTTGGCGGATGGGATTCTCTGTCAAAACTTGGCTTATGTCCTGCCCACCAACTACAACTGCTATTGTTAATAACACCCACTTTAATAAAATTGACAGCTTTTGCAATGGTAGAGTCTGACTGCCAAATAAACCATATATAAACTCACCATGCAATAGCAATGAACCACTACTTCTACCAGAAATAGAAGACAAACAAATTGCTCAAACCCCCAACATTACGTGCAGCAATCGTTTTGCCTCACTAGTTGACCTAACAAACGATCTGCCACCACCTCCTACTCTAGATTTGCAGTCATCCTCAAACTGCACCCAAAGTAAATTTCTGCTCATTGAGAACCTAAGGAAGGAAACCACCTAAACCCATTGTACAGATAACTAACCAGAACGTATGTGATCTCTACAAGCTGAACTCAGACCTCAAGAGAGAACTTGCAAAACAACCAACAGAAAAATCTGAGGCTTGCCAGTGTTATCAGGGTTGTCAGCCCCATTCTAAGAAGATGGGAGGAGACAACCCACCTGAAGCCCCCAACCAGCCAACGTTCTAGACTGTGCAACTTATGTAGCGCATCGTACTGCTAGAAATGGGCCAAAGTTTCCTAACCCTTTTACTACACCACAAGGCTAAGAATGTGATCAATCATTTCTCCTCCTGTTGCCAGGTACTAGTGAACTTGTTACTTTAAATGCCATGGCTAACACTAACTATGGTACATATAATAGTCAGGAAGGAACTGGGACAATGTTTTCCCATTTGCTAATCGGTTGACTTCAACCTTAGTTGGATGGAAAAGCCGATGCTCTGTTAATTTGACTAACGTCCCAAGACTTAAGCCAAACGAAGCCTACAGACTCTTTGGTGAACAAAGTAACACATTGGATTAGAACACAACGCATACCTATTGTTAGCTACTTTTGAAACACATTCAAGCTGCAATTGAGGAATGCATCATTAGCTGATGGTCTATTAGATTTAGAAGCTCGTTCATGTCCCCCAGCATGTTCCAAGATTCAATTCAAATGCTATGTGGGCCATCAATCAAACACAACATCCCACTCTCCTTCCTTGCATGTTCTACAAAAAACAGGCCCAAGGTGGGAAGGAAAGAGTCGGAGCTGCCATAGGGAAGGTAATTATTCCTAGTGGTTCAGAGACATCTCCACTGACAATGGTTGATTGACTGAAAAACCCATTATTAACCACTAGATTTACTAATTTGAGTATTCCCACATGTCCATCTGTCTGTGACCATGTAATAGCAGCCTATAGTGATGTACATATTCTATCTATCTGTGAGCACACTGTAAGTAACATAGACAAATTCGCTCAGCACCAGCAGTCAATCATAATATCAGGGCTATCTGCTTACCAACCAGATGCTGATGACCATTCAAGAGAATTCATTGGGACAAGTCAACAACATTTTATTACTAATACACCTCAATGCCCAGACGAAAGTAGCATGTTACCTTTCACAGTTTTGTCATGGATCATAGCAGGCCTTCGAGGGAAACTTGCAGATTGGGGTCTTTTTATTAGTAAATTTGATGTGTTTCTAATACAAGAGACATGGGCTTTAGAATAACTCTTTATGCAGCAGTATACTAACTATCACCTTGAGGCAGTCCCATTGAGGGCGGGACAACAGTCAGTGGGCTATTTATCTGGGTAAAAACATGCCCAAAAATACAAAAAAAAAGCCTAGAGCTTGGTAGCAATGATATACTGGGCCTGCATATTAGCGGCAAAAATAGCTGCTTGGAAAATATGTACAATATCTATAACCACACTACACTTAGGAATACTAACTCACTAATGATAAGCATTACTGGGTCTCCATCTTTCTGAATACTCAAAAAAATCACCCATTAGACTTGCAGGCAATTTTAACCCCACAAATGAGCTCCTGGAAGAGTTAACATTTATCACAGAAAGGGAGGCTGAGGCAAGGAGCATCAAGAGGGTGGAGGCAAAACCACTTAAAAACGGGTCGGCAGCTGCCATTCAGTTACTGTCCCTTACCCTGACTCATGGTTTGCGTTTTTGCAATGGTCGATTCAGGTCCGACTACCAACTTGCTCTCACTTTTATAAGAGGAGATAGTAAGAGACAAATTTAGTATATTATCTTAGACCTCACTCTCTGCCACAATGTCTCATACCCGTACAGATAGTGATCATAATGCCCTAAGGTTGACACTGAAACAGAATTTGTTTACAACTGACTGACATAAACGTAGGGCCTGATTTAGATCCTGGCGGACAGGTTACTCTGCCACAGCTATCCAAGAGGGCAGCTTTAGAAGCCAAAATCCTGACTACGGCAAAAGAAAGAATTGAGTTTGGCCTAGGACCCATCTCTGGTGGCAGCCAAGTATAAATAGGTAGAAAGAAGAAGCTTTTGACCCTAAAATCCCCAAAGAGATTGTCCCCAAATATACAGAAGGTGATGACATCACAGAATGGTTTACAGCTTTTGAGTTAGCTTGTAGAATGAGGAAGGTCAGCCAGAAGTATTGGGGCTCTCTCTTATGGGAACTGTTCTCTGGTTAGTGCAGGGATAGATTCCTGACACTTAACTAGGTAGAGGCCTATGATTACATGAAGGGTACCATGTTTAAAGGCTTTGGACTCACCACTAAAGAGTAAACCTTGAGTCAGTCCTGGGTGGATTTTGTAGATTTTTCAGTAAAGACACTAGGTGGTTGGTTGAAAGGAAGCTAGGTGCAAGACTGTGATGGGCTGTATAATATGACTATGAAAGAACATCTGTTGAGTAACTGTGCTTCTGAAAATTGCATTAATACCTGGTGAACCTGGGTCCAGTCTCTCCCCAGGAGTTGGGGAGGAAGTCTGACCATTGGCTCAAAACAAGAGTGTCCAAAACTAATCACGGGTGACCAAAAGAAAGGGGTTGCTAAGCCCTCTCAAGAGAAAAAGGTGGACCATTCTAAAAACCAAGAAAAGGACTCCTTTGCAGGCCCCCAAAAACCTGACCGGTAGGGTGGGGCCAGAGACACCTCACAAACCAAGACTGGGTACCAGTGTAATAACTAGGATCCCAAAAACTCTACTTTTGGTCTCAGTTAAACTTAAGACCAAAACTGAAGTTTAACTGAGACAAAAGTCAACCTTAATACTCGTAAATGCCAATTGTGAATACTGAAAGTCGTAAAGTTATACTTTCATCTCAGTTTACCTTTTTGAATCAGGCCCTTAGTGCCTTAACTGTAAATACACAGGGCACCAAGCCAAGGACCCTTCCTGTCCTAAAAACAAACCCACTGGTACACCTTCAGGGGTTGCCATTGTAGGCCTTGAGGATGATTCCTCAGATGAGAAAGTCCTTATAGCTTTCAGCTGGAAAATGGGACCAAAAGGAGAGTTGGAGATTCCAGAGTGAACCAGACACTTCCACCACCGACTGGTGAATGGAATCCCAGCCATTGCCCTGAGATATACCTTGCCCAGTCACATAATGGTGCATGACAGGTTGGTACTCTTAAACCAGTATATCCCAGGTGAGACTAGAAGAGTCAGGGCTATCCCAGGTTAGGTTACTGTTAGGCCTGTGGCTTTAGTACACCTAGAAATAGCCGGGTCCCTTAGATGGAGAAGGGTGGTAGTCAGTACAGACCTCCCCCCTTGATTGTCTCCTTGGAAATGACCACTTAGAGGTTGGTCTGAACCCAAAAGAGGCACTGGCCCAGTGCCAGTCCTCTCCCAAGGATTCTGGAGGTACTGAACCTGCAGCTAGTGCAAGTAGGCCCCAGAGACAAGGAAGGCAGTATAGAAAAGGTGGGCAACCTTTAGCCAAGTTCCAGTAAGCCAAGGAACTCCTGCTCCAGATGGGGGTACTCCCTTGGTGGCACTGGTGTAGCCCTACCTGTCCCATAAGAAGTCCTGACAAGTCAGGCATCTGTTAAGCATGAGATGATGGCTCCTCAGCTAACAGAAGAGAGAGTGGAAGGAGGGTGTTTGCTACAGGATGTAGTAACCACCCACTCTTAAGCTTCACACAGACAATCTGAACCCAAATAAGCCTGTAAGTTAGCCCCTATGCCTGTCAGTGAAGAGCTAAGGGTGTAGCTCTGGGCACTGACAGCTGTCAGTAGCCTCTTCTGGGTGTTAGCCTTTATAGGTGCACTGTCCTTGGCATGGTGGTCTGACCGCCTGTCCAAAAAGCTAGGTCCTCGGACCCTGTTGGTCATGGTCGGGTTACTCAAGTTGTGGGTAACCTCTTTGGGTAAGCTGGGGGCTGCCTTAGCTAAGATAGGGTTGGCAAAGGTGGACATATCTGATCCCAAAGCAAAAACAATGGGAAAAGAAACTAAAGAAGTGTATTTTAATGTGGGTCCTGACACTGTTGAGGTAGGACTGCTTCCCAAAGAAAGTGACCTAGACAGGAGGATGCAAGGCAGAGTAGGCCCTGCAAAAATCCAGCCTGTTTCCTTACCCTTCCTCGCCTGATAGACTAAGAAGACTCTCCCAGGTAGTGGCTGAAGTCTCCTGGCCTGTTGGCTGGGGGTGGGGGGAGGACTTGTGTATGAAACTGGGTTTTTGTTGTAGTACCCACCCACATTGACTGAAAGTGTGCTGGATTCCTGCTAACCAGGTCCCTAGTACCAGATTTCTTTCCCTAAGCTGCACCATTGTTCCACAATTGGTACCGCTTTAGCCTCCATGTAAGTCCCTAGTAAGTGGTACCCCTGGTACCCAGGGCCTTGGAACTAGAGAGTGTTGTATACTTCCTAGGGCAGAGGTCTTCAAACTTTTTTAGGTTGAGCCCCCCCAGCTCAATTTTTTTAGATGTCGGGCCCCCCCACCACCTGACAGAAATTTCTGGAATCTGGTACACTACATAATTGACCGCCATCCCCATATCCCAGGCCATATCCGGCAATTTCTGTCACCCTGCCTGCTACAGCACAAGCACTGTCCCCAGCCGTAATGCTGCCAATGCCTGTGAGACGTGAGTATGGCTGTTGCGACTACTGAGCTCACGCACACTCAGCAATTAGCATGCTGGGAGGCAGCTCACCGATACTGCAGGTGGCTCCATAGCACACAAAAGTTGCAGTGGCTACAGCTGCATCGAGCACATTGAGGACAGTAGCAATGCACGGCTGCAGGATATACTACTCTGGCTATGCAGCAAGTGGAAAGTTCACACTTACTTTCGTTTATTCTTCCTCACGAGCCCTCACTCCCAAGCTCGAAATGCACTCTTGCATCTTCCTTGCCTTAACTCGGTCATAAGCCAGCCCCCAGCTACAATTATCCAATGGGAGGCTTAGGCTCAGGCAGCGGCAGTGTGCAGCAGACTCCGGGAATAGAATGCAAGCCATTCGTTAATGATGACTTCTAGGATTCATGACAGGCGTGATGACATCATCACTAACGTGGTGGTAGACAATCATGCCTGCCTGGACAGACGTACGCCTGCCTATGAAAACATACCAGCCCGTCACCATGCAAGGTGTGTTGTTCTTTTTATTTTGAAGTTGGGCAATTAATATTGAGACCACCACCTGCAGGGTCAGAAATCGTAGCCCCGGCCCTGTGAAATAAGTGCCGGTGCTGAGTACCGGAAACCACCGGCTCAAATTAAGCACTGCTTGAACCGTATCCGCGCCCCATCTTCCCAAACACAGAACTGCTAATGTACTATTAAACGACCGTGAGTGTCCCCAGAGTATTTGAATCATCCTACATGACATGAAACTAAACAAAATACGATACCGCATTACGTGCCCCTTCTCAAACCCATAAAAAATATAAACATGCAAACATTTCTCCTCACCAAATGTTTTGTTTAAAAAACATAATCATTGACACAGAAACAAAATTGCTTTAAAACTCAAACTAATGATAAATTTGTCAGTGTACAATGTGTCTGAATGTTGCCAACTCAGTAAATGTCCACACTATCTTCATGAAATCGTTGCATAATTGAAACTGCAGGGAAAGCCAGCTGAAAGTTTTTAACACAGTCAATTAGGTGCGCATTCTACAATTTATGAAGAATTGACATGCCCATACTTATGTAATTTAAAGAGAAACTTTGCCTCCTTCCTGTGAAGAACTAACCTTCCCGGGACGGTTCATTCCGAGAGCTGAAAAGCTTCAGCTGCAGTGGGAGGCAGGGAATCTCATGTGCTGTGAAACCGAAAGCGGACTGCTTTCACGGTTTGCTTTCAAATTACAAAAGTATGGGCAGGTCGTGCCCCATCGATTAGGAAAGTGGGGAACAATGAGATGCTAGGGTGGAGTGCGCGCCCCCCCAGAGATGGTGTCGCGCCCCCCCAGGGGGGCGCGCCCCACAGTTTGAAGAACTGTGTCCTAGGGTGTCCATAAACAGGCTTTATAGAATCATGTCCTTATATAGGCACAATTCGCCTTGCCCTTATATAGGCATAAAATCCCAGCCCTTATTTAGGCATAAACCGTGCACTCCAAATACAGGCATGGTCTTCGAAACGGCGATAATTTTAACGTGGGTCTTGCTAATATGCCCCTATGTTTTAGAATGTGATATTTGCCAACAGATGAAAGTCTCAACAGTGAAACGTCCTGCGCAGACACCCCTGTTAATTTCAGATAAACCGTTAGCTTGTGTTTACCTGGACCACTGCGGTCGCTTGCAAAGGGACGGTAATTATAAATACATCATGGTTGCAGTGGATTCATGCTCTAGGTTCCTATGGTTATGGCCTCAGCGCTCGGCTGACGCTGGAACTGTTATAAAAGATTTGCGAGTCTTTATCGGCACATACGCAATAGGCATGCTACATTCTGACCAGGGTCCTGCGTTTAGCTCTAGGGCTTACAAAGAAGCCATGGCCAGTCTGGGCGTTGCATTGCGGTACTCCTCTCCATTCCATCCTGAGGGAAATTCTGTTGTGGAAAGGAAAAACCGGGACATAAAGCAGTCTATAACAGCTAGGGTATTAGGTTCGGGTGATGGGTGGGTCAAACACCTCAATAGCGTGCAGCGCGCTCTCAATAATTTGCCAAGAAGTTCTCTAGGGGGGGTCACTCCATATGAGGTCCTATTTGGGACAAGAATGTGGGTTCCAGATCTTGAACACGTAGGCACAGTGGTGGAAAATAAACCATTTGATATCAAAGATCGTTTGGCTGTTTTACAGGAACTAAACAAGTTAAGAACGAAACAAAGCAACGTATTCCTGCAGCCAACCACCACTGGGGAAACATCGGCTGTCCCAGCAAGGCCTGTCTGGATTCCAAAAGTTGGGGATCTAGTCAGAGAAAAAATCGCGGACAAGAAGGAATTTGGACCTTACAGACAACCGGTACCTGTCCTAGCTGTTCAAGGAACAAGGACAGTACTTCTGCCGCCCCTTGCTGGAAGAAAGGAGAAAAGATTTGTGTCCATCGACCTGATCAAACCACAGTATGTGGCCAATACTGAACAGTAGGCCTCGTGGACTCCACCCTAGTAGCAGACGCACTCCTCTCGCTACTATTCAAGAGGTTCAGACTGAAAGACTGATAACTATCGAGAATTCAGCTGTAACAGATGGAGGACTAAGCAACCAAGCTATGGAACTCATCCCTCTTGACACCCAAGTAACAGTTCGTCCAAATACACCTGTCTACACCAACGTGGCACGTGATGAACTGTCTCCTGTGATTTCAACAAATCCTGATGCAATTCCAACAATTGACAGAACTGCTTCTGGCTATTTCATTGACTTTGATACGTTCTCAGAAGATCCAAGTGAACCTGAAACGACGCCAGCAGCATTCCAACTCAAGCAGCAAGTACAAGACTTTATTCACTTTCTGAAAAAGACTTATCTGGTTTCTCCATGGATTGAACTCTGGATTACATCTGGACTATTTGTTTTCCTGCTCTGGCTAGCTTTGGTACCAACTGTAAGCGTGCTTATAAGTGGCAGATACATCCATGTGAACAGTGAAGGAAAAGACGTGAATGTACTTTTGAAACCACATAAATCTTCCCATCATGAAGCAAGAGACTTGTCATCAGTGAACATCACAGCCGTTCCTATACAGGATGGTATAGTGTGGGACAAAACAGATTATGAAATTTTCGGACCAACGGAACAATTAAACATTCCACATTTGTTTAAAATTTCACTAAGTGATTTAATTACGTCCATGACCTATTCAGATGATTGGGACTTTGAGACTGTGACTGACATAATGTTTGATCTAGAAAAATCTGCTGCATTTTCTAAAAATGAATATTTAGAGGGTTCATCAGACTATGAACAAATGTATTGTTATAACCACTATGGTCATCATTATTTGCATAAAACTGCATATCCGAGAAATGTGTTTATGTTTAACCAATGGGAACATTGTCCTACACCACCAAAAGGTAGTTCAAAAGCATTTGCTAGTAAATTTCCATATTTTTCAGGATATAATACATCTGATCCAGAAACGTTTTTCTACAGAAATGTAAACAAAACAGGACTGAAAATTATGTTAACAAATACTAAACAGATTTACTCTGCAGCATTTATTGCCCAACTGTCTACACAGGGTTTCGACTTATGGAAACACACAATAGAGGCAAAAACTGTCTGGGGTAGTAAAGATTGGCAAGTACAGGGTATAGAAGCTTTATTTAGAGCCTGTATCATCCCTGAACAAATACTGTTTTTGAATGAAACCGTCCAACAAACATCTTGTCTTGGATTAGCCAAGATCAAAGAGATGAAAACACCTTCTGTGCCAACACCTGCCAGTGAAAATAATACAAAGGCAGTGGTGACAGTTGACAATATACTACAACTCAACAGATCTAATCCTGATTGGAAGAAATGGTTGATCTGGCCCACAGACACAAACAACTGTCAGGAAAGATTCCTGAATAAAACTCAGGGCTTTACTATTCATAGGCCAGACCCAAGATATGTCCAAAGACAACATCTGGGGGTAGTAACAACATACAGTGTAGGAAAATTATGCCTCGATTGGCTGCATAGATCTACACTACAGGATGTGAAACAACACTTATCCTTACTTGCAGATGACGCAGATCTTAGGGAATTCTTGCTTGGACCAAGAAAACCGCGTCAAAAACGTTTCATATATGCCGGCATTTATGCTGCTTATAATGAAGCATGGAAAGTGTCACAGATGGAGGCCGCAGAATGAATACGTGATCGTATTAATTTAGAGAAAACACTCTCTGTGGTCGACAATGGGTTAACAACTTTGTCCTCCAGAATATATTCATTGGATGGCATTGTATCCTCTGCTATCGACATTCTAGAACAAGATTTGGTGATGTTACAACAAGGTCAATCTCAATTACGTTCTATACTGTCATTGAGCTGGACGCTGCAATCTTTGCGAGCGGGCTATGTGCCTTGGCGTTTCATCAACACGTCGTCTCTGTTTGCAGAATACAATCTCACTGATAAACAGATCGAATTGGGACAAAGAGGAGCAAGGTATACAGTGCTGAGCATTGAAAAACTGGAGAAATTACCATTCACAGTGGCAGAAAAACCAGCTACAGAATGGGTTATTCATGGCAAAATAACATTGCCTGTGACTACTTTTCAGTTTCAGTATTGCCTCAGACAAATGCAAGCAGGCAAATATGAAAGGTTGGGTAAGGAATACATTAAGACATCTTGGGATTTACCGTACACACATAGATGTTGGAGTGGGGATCGTGAAGTGTTTCTGAGCAGTACTAACTGTAAACATGCACTGACCGGTTCACTTATGTGTCAGGACATTTCTTTACACGGGGCTTGTAATGGTTCTGTGGCAAATTTGTCTTGCCACCAGCGGGGTACACCAGCTGCTGTGATTAATCCAACGTTTGGACAACTTTCTAACGGGAGTTACCTCATGTTGAATGATCAGAGTTGCTGCGGAATGTTGCCAGGCATCCCATATCTAGTAACGGTCAACTCCAGGGTCACCTGCTGTATGCAAGTATTGTTTCCCCCAGTCGCCTCTATGGCCTTCGCTGAACGTCTCTTTTATAAGATTTGATACTTTGAGCAGAGTGAAAGCCATGCTTTTACAGCAAACAGTGCCTTTGACCTCTGCCAAAGAAACCTATGATCTACAAGTAGCAAGGACTTCGGCTGTGATACAGACTTTAATACGTACAAACTGCCCTATACATTTCGTAGAAATGATATCACATATCTTTAACATGTCAGATACAACAGGAATTGTACATGTATTTAAGAGCATTTGCTCCGGTCTGTTAGCACCTTTCCAGGCAATACTTGGAATCATCCCGAACTTTGCACATTCGGTGTTTGGTGGCATACCTTTAATTCTAGCACTTGTTGCCGGAATTCTATTTCTCTTCCTGCTATTGCGCTATGGCCAGCCTATTCGCAGACATCACTCCGAGCGAAATGGAGAAAGCTCTCCTTGAAAGAAAGTGCCGTGAGCGAATAGTACAGCTATTGGGCATGACTCGTCTACGGGACCTTAATACAACTTGGTTCCTGTCATTCCGACCAATCTGGCAAGATTGCATCTTACCTGTTCTACGATGCCTGCTATGCGGTGAAGAATGCGTGTTGGACGCTTGTCTAACATATCCATCAGCTGCGCCAAAGGATATCGATACTTTGCTGGTCCCGATAACGGCCCATGCTCTGTGTTGTCCCCAGAGGCTACCAATCCTGATGTCAGCATTCATTGAGATCTCACAGACGCTTCCGGCTGCTGCTGAGGTACGAGAAAGAACTCCAGGCACACAGGTAACAACGGACGCGAACATTGCTGCGGCGACCTCATGCTGAGAGCGATGATTCACATCTTTGTGCGGTCAATCTACTTCACGAGGTGTTCCAACTTACACCAACGACAGTGGATGATGTTTTGTCTATTGAAATAGATGATCTCATGTTTACACCAGACCCGTAAACTGACTCTGATTCAGCATACAGTGTTCCAGAGAAGGAGTAACAATTTGGCCTTCATTTTTTCAAAACTTTGGAACTCTACCAAATTTGAACTTTTGTCTCATTTTTCGAACGGAAATGGCACTTCAATCTGCTTAAAGTAGAACTAGCCTTATAATACAGACTTGGCGGTACTTCCACGGACACTTAGTCATCTTTTGTGTGTCTAAATCAGTTCATTTAATTTTCATGACAGGGAATTACTTTGATTTTGTACAACTTATCGATCATTTTCGTCATATGTAAATATGTAGATATTGCTTTTTGTATCAATTCCACTTGCATTTATTTCGAATTTTATGCTGGAAATGAAAAGCATTGCTTAATAATGTACAGTACCTTTTGCATTTTTAATATGTTTTTTAATGCTTTTAGGAAATATTTTAATATGCAGTACTCCATTTTAATGTTTAGCATTTTCAATGTTTAGCATTTTAGTATTATCGAACACACGAAAGAGTAGTGGGTGTTGTATACTTCCTAGGTTGTCCATAAACAGGCTTTATAGAATTATGTCCTTATATAGGCACAATTCGCCTTGCCCTTATATAGGCATAAAATCCCAGCCCTTACTTAGGCATAAACCGTGCACTCCAAATACAGGCATGGTCTTCGACATCCGTCCACCCTAACGTCACAACGAGTTCATGAAAAAACAGACCCTTAGGCAGCGGGACTTTCCCTAGCCCAGGACTATTGATTTCTTCAAGGACTCATATATTATGCATGAACCATTATTCCTTAGGGGTTCATTCATGACGTCTTCCGCTGTCCAACTCACGTCAATGCTAACATTTTCAGGTATAAATATACCTTCCCAAACCCCTGTAAATCAGAAGAGACCTCGACTTCAGAGGAGCCCGATTCCCGGCCGGACGCACTGAGAAGACGCTGTCATTCCTGCACGCAGAGAGTCCAGCTTCCAGTGATCTAACTTCCCTTGCGGGGTGTTGGAGTTCGAGTCTGGAAAGAGATTCCTACCTCTCTCATTCTTCAGGTATGGAGCAGACTAGAACCTAGAGGGACTCTTGGCATACTAGACTCTAGGCATACTAGACATACTAAGCATACTAGGCTTAACATACTCTTAGTATACTATAGTAAGGAATACTTCACCTACTTCTACTTCTCCCTACACCTAAGATAGGTTAGGTACACTGGGGTAAAACTAGGCTTGAAACGCATCGTATGAGTACTCGCATTTTTAGGCTGTGTCATTTTATGTAAATGCATATATGCTGAAAAGATAATGCTAACGCAGTATTATTCATTTCTATTGCTCACTCTGTACATTATTTATCTCGCATACTGTCTTGTGATCGTAACAGCACATTTAACTTACACCAGAAACAAGACTGTTCAATAAATCTTTTATTGAAACGCCCGTCTGTTATTTCTGTGTAACTTTGAGAGTAACTAGACATGCACGACTGAGCTGAGTGAAATAGTTATCTATTGTTTCCACGACTCTGGGACACGTTCTGATTCTAAAGAGAAACACAGTGGTCATGTCTTGCGGCTGCCAGAAACTACTCCCTTCTTGTTGTCAAGAAGTTTCTAGTGGCCTCTGAGCTAGCTGGCACAAGTAATTAAGTTTAATATACTCGATAGGGACATACCGACCTTAGTCCTATGTCAAACCTATAGGATATATTATTCCAATGCGCAGAGCCCATTAGGGAAATAGGAGCTACACTACAAGAGGGCCCCTAAGGGCTGCATCAAGAATTGTGCCACCCTAAGGGGCCCTTCTCCAAGCTTATGCAAACTGCTATTGCAGACGGAATGTATTGGTGGAGAGAAAACTGAAGAGTAGACATGGCACAGACCTCCGTGTGCCATTCTAGTACAGCTTTGCATGTGGTATAGGTAAGCACCCTTATAGCAGGCCTTACAGCCCTAGGGTAGTTTGCACTATACCCCATGTGTGGGCATATCTGTGCTAGTGGATATGTCCATGTAGTATCTAAGCATAACCCTCAATACCCCCAATGCACAGGTAAGCCATAATGAGTATATGGGCTGGACACTCATGATCATGAGTTCCCCATCTCCATGATGACTCCACTGTACCCACAGATGCTTGGTACCAAACATCTGGTCTTAATAAACCCACAATGATGCTAGTGTTGGATTTATTAATAAATACACCCAGAGGGCACCTTAGAGGTGCCCCTTGAAAACCTACTAACTACTAGTGCGTTTACCGACTGGTCTCAACCAACCAACCACATTAGACAAGTTTCTGACCTCCTCAGATGAAAGCCTTCACTCTCAGAGGCCAAGAACAAAGCCTGCTCTGGGCGGAGGTGTTTACACCTGCTCCCTGTAGTGTGTGCATTTCAGCGCGGTAAACTTCAAAGGCCCTTTTGTCTTACTTATGCGACCCAGGCCTCTCCAAATAGTGGAGGTGCCCACCCACCTGTCCGGACCCCACTTTTTGGCAGCAAGAGAGTTGGGAAAATTAGTAAGTTTAGGAGGTGTGCACACATTCAGCCAGCACCACCCCTAAGGGGACTAGATGATGTGAACCCCGCTTTTCAGATTCCCCCATATTGTTTTTGGTGGAATTAGCTTTCTAGGGTTGGGGTTATGCCCACGTCCCATAGGGAGTGGTCTAAAGGTAGGCAGCCCATTGGCTACTACCTGTCACTTCCCATAAACACCCATGAATTAAATATTTAGGTGGCACCCCTGGACCAAAGAACTCAGATTCGACAGATCAAGAGAAGATGGACAAAGAAGACTTACTGCCTGGCACAAAACCCAGGTTGCTCGCATCTCTCTTGACAATCGCGACAGAGTGTCTCGTCCTGCAAGCTGGAGAACTACTACCCAGTGCGATAACCAGCACAATAGACTATGGCAGGCGTGTGTTTGGACCTGGAAGCCATGTCATTTGAATATCAGGCGGGTCTTCTATGGGCTCTTAGGTTTGTGACCACTGAAGCATGGGTGCTGTCTGTGAATGGTTGCCAAGCGGTGCCCCCCCCTTCCCCCCCCTCACAGTTTAGACCACTGCTGGAGTAAATGACAAGCCATATTGTCTCTGCACTACTGTCCTTGCCGCTCCACCTCAAGCAGAACTTATGCCTTCTAATAGAAATAGTGATGGCGATTAAGTAAAGCTATTTTGCATAAAATAAATGCAGCACAATCTTCACATTATAAACCCTGACAACCGAATCCTGCCTTTCTAATTTACTGAACTTTTGGAACTGTGCACACATTACAGAGTCAAAACTTGATGTACTGTTAACAAGACCACGGCTGTTAAATTAAAAGAAGTTGTAATTGAAAAAATAATTAAAGAGGGATAACAAAGGTGGCAGGAAAATGTGATTTCCCCTACAGAAAATGCACCAACTCTAGCGAGTATAGAATTTAAATAAATTAGGGCTTAAGTCTCGAATGAAATAACGTCTTGTAAGTACTCAATTGTAGTTGCCATAGCAATGTGCATCCTGTGTGCTTCTGATGGAAAGTTGGAAACAGCTCATATGCTGCGTATTTCTTGGACATGTGTGTTTTCCTTCCCAATTAGTTTCTGGTGCAACATATGTCACAAATATGCATACCTTACGGCTGGTTTTAGCGTAAAGTCCACCAGAACTACCCAAGCAGCAGTGGCTTTTAATTTCTCATTAAAGGCTCTTCCTTGCATTGTTTTAGCCTTGGAACAATATCATAGAGAATTACACAAAATGTCATTGAAAATATGTATTTGATATATTATTGCGATTTGTCCACGTTTTTATTTATTGTATTTTATTTAGCTGCTGTATGTATGGATTGTAAAGTCTAGCTAATCGTAATGTAATATATAAAACATGTATTAAACCTAAAACATTTTGCTGAATATTAAAAATAATTGTTGCAGCATTGCGCCGATTATTCGGAATTGGTGTTGACGAGTTGTGTGAATTCTTCAGCTTTTCATTGTGTGCAAACCCTGTTTAAGCATCTTTTACAAGGGCTGGGTGCTGAGGCGGAGATCTGAGAGTAGGCTGATGACGTGTGAACGAGGTGGCAGAGAGGGGGGCCCGAGGAAGTGCTCAAATAATAGAGTCTGGACGTGAATGCTAACTTGATGTTTATGTAGTGTCATAGAACTCTACTCGCGTTTCCAAGCACTGTAAATAACAACTCTTACTATTAATCAGTTTATAGTACTGAATTTACGGAAAGATGAAGATCTAAGTGTGCCCTGTTGGTTTCAGTCTCATGACTTCCAGAGCAGAACCTTGGTCAGTGGCGAGTGTTTAGCTCACTGAGCCACCCTACGCTGCTAGCAATGTGGTAGAATAATGTAAACAGCCATAAAAACCAGTCCCTGCATTAACTGTTGACTGGACGGAGGCTGCAGTCCGTGCTGAAACCGTGACCGGGCGATGCCTCGCAGGATGTCTCCAGTCCGAGTTCATCAACAAAGCGTTTACCCTGGTGTTAATACTCAGCCCCCATGTGTTTGATCACTCACCGGTAACCCAACACCCGAGTGTTCTTCCTCGCGCCAGCACTCGCCCTCTGACAACTTCTCCCCACATCAGCTCTCGCATACCAGTACAAGCCTTCTAACCCTTCTCTGCTGGAAAACATGTTGTTTTTGTAGATAACATTTAGACCTTACCTCGCACACAATAAAGAAAGAAGTAAACGAAGCGCTGCACGGCATGTGTAACAACGTCAGTGGTGAGATGCAGCGAAATACAAGACGCCGTAGAGACGCCGTGCGCGTGCACATCTCCTGTCCGGGCAGGCACGGCAAACAAGAGACAGGGAGGGAACAAACATGCCTCTCTGCCAATCAAAGGCGAGCATTTTTGACGCACGCCAATGAGAAGCTTGGGTGGAGCTTCCACCCCGCTTCCAAAGCAAAACCGACGACAATAGTCTCGCAAGCGAGCAGCGCATGCGCTGCGTCGCTAGGCGAGACCTAAACAGGCGACAGGACCCTCCCTAGCAACTATAGTCCAATCAGCTTGATTGACAACTTTCAGAAAGCTTTCTGCCGTCAAGTGCTTGACTGCTTACACGACTGGTTGGAAAAACATAAGGTTCTCACCCACTTTAGGCAAGGTTTCGTTCTAAAATAATCACAATTTACCAGGTCTTTCGCTTAAATTTGATAGTCTGGAAATACCTGGGGCTTTCTTACGATCATCTTTATGCAATATTTGTTGATCTGAGGGCCGCCTTCGACCTGGTTCCAAGAAACAAATTGTGGAAAACCCTGGTCCAGATGTCCTTATCAGGCTTAATGAAAGAAGCTATGCCCAAATAGGATGGAGGGCTGGGGGTGAGCTTACTGATTGCATACCAGTCACTCGTGGGCTGCGACAGGGGTGCGTTCTTGCCCCAACTCTTTTTTCCCTCTATATATATGATGTGGGTAACTATTCATCATCTTGTACCCATGACTGCCCTAAATTGGGAGAATTGACTGTTCCCGCATCACTATTAGCGGATGATACCTGTTACTCTTGCATACTCCTGGGGTTGCAGAACCTTTTAAACAGCTTTACTGATGGATTGGAAGTTAACTCCTATAAAACCAAGAGAATGATTCCGAAAGCACATAAATCTTTTAAGAGGGGATTTGCATTCGAGGGTCCAAGTTCCAAAAGGTAGAGCACTTTGACTACCTATGAGTTAGGATAGATAAACCCGCTAAATGGAAAGCACAAATTCTAAATTCAGAACTGTCTCTTCTCCGTGACGCTTCTGCAGTTGCTAAACGTTATAAAGCCACCACTCCAAAAACAGTATCTCCGGCCATTGAGATCTACAGGGCTAAGGTGCAATCTGCCACCATGTATAGAGCAGATATATGGGGGATAGGAAACCCTTGTGGGCTGACGTCTAGAGAGAACAGTTTCATCAAATCTCTGTTTAGAATGCCAAAAAGCACACTAACCATCCCACTGTTCTTTGACACTGGCCTCAAGAGGATTGATGATCTGGCCAGGTTGAAGCCACTACCATTCTGGATAAGGCTATGGTCCACCCAGGAACTGGCCTTATACAGCACAGCATTGACAGAGGTCATTAGCCTAATGAATAGTAGTGGAATACCTTGGCTCTATTACATTAAACAATTGGGAGACCTAGGGCTGGGCATGTACTGGTCAAATACATCCTTATTAAATAACAACTCTAAGGCAGTCGTCTAAGAGAAATATTGGGCCTTCACATACAATTAATACCACAAAAATGCTAAGGCAGGAGGGCTGGTTGATGATTTTTCCCTTTAAACCCACTCCAAAACTTGAAACATACATGGATGTGTATGTACCTCTCTTACCACACACGCTGCTTGTAAAGCTTTGAGTAGGCACACTATAGGTACACAGCTTTGCCTGGATTTAGGATTCCAACCTGCCCAAAACACGAAACGGCCCCTTATGCTTTTACAAGCTTGAAGACGTATGTCACATATTATTTTTATGTCCAGCCAACAATAGACCCAGGAGGTCTTGGATTAGACCCATCTGCATTACCTGGGGCGTAAATAACTGTAGAGAGGTATATTGCATTCTAAGGACAGACTGTAGTATTAGCATTGTTATAGGTTTTGGCGGGACTAAAACTTTAGTACTATAGTCACTTAGCACTTCCTACTTGTTGGCTTTTTCTATGTAATAATTTGAATGTACCTGGTTCTAAATTTTGTAATCTGTTATTTTGAGCAAGTTGGTGTAAGTTCTTTTTATGATGCAACATATTTGATGCCCTTTTGCATGATTTGATATATGTTTTATGGGCAGCGACCGAAATAAACATAATCGATAGATTGAACAAGTGCTATTCAGCATGACGCACTTGTAATACAGGGGACAGGTTACCTGCCACGTTTGTGACAGAGCATCCCGCCAGTCACAAACTAAATAATGCCCTAGGACTTTGTCCCATATTAAAATACTTGGGGGGTGTCTTTGCATGGTCATTGGTGTTTTCTCCTCATTCGTTGACATGCACTGACATCCAACGACTGGAGTGAGATATTAAGCTATCCGAAATCAGTTTCCAGAAATGCAAAATTTAACTCCAGTTGAATGTCTTACATTAGACCTACCTAGCATACAGTTGTTTAAATAGAATGGTCCAGGCAGTGGGGCAAGTGTGTCTCAGGTACAGTTTGAATAACAGTGATCCCATGCATTTGCAGTAGAGGCTGCTACCGGCCAGGGGTGGGGGTGGAGGGGTTGAAGAGGAAAACAAAAGAAAAAAGACTTACCTGTGCCGGCCAGCTATCGCCTCTCCTGCATCCTCTTACTTCTTCCAGTCCCCAGTCCCGGCTGCTACCCTGGCTCCCAGGCATCCCTGAGCCAATCACAACGCTGCAATGCAGCATTGTGATTGGTCTGAGCGCCGTGGTTCGGCGCTCAGACAGGGCCTGGGAGGCTCTGTATGTTTCTCACCAGGCTGAGCAATGTAGCCTGGTGGGGAAGATGCAAAGTGCGCAGGACTGTTTGGCCGACCCAAGAGGCAAACCACTCCTCTCCCTGCTCTTGCCAGCCCGGCCCGCCACTGACTCCAATGGGAAAAATAAAAATATAATAACGATAAGTTATCATTTTATTTTTTCTTTAAGCAGTGGGGCGACACTCCTCCACCTTAGCGTAAGAGCCACAACTGTGCGTATGTTTAGGGCATGCCTATCCCTCAGAACTTATAGGTCAGAATTAGTGAAACACTTGAGGCAGATGACTGACCTTGTAGTGGAGCAAGACCCTGGGGCAGATCCTTGGATAACATTCCTTGTTTATATGTTGGGTGTTTCATGTATATGAGATATAAGGGGGGCACAAATCAAACACTTTTTATATCAATGAACTTGGTGGAGAAATAGGCCAGAAGTATGTCTACTGGATGAACAGGTTTGTGCAAGCAGAGTATACTTATGAATGGAAAATGAAAATTAAAGCAACATGGTCAATGGTAAATTTGTCATAGTGAACTCATTAGACAACAAGAATTGGCATAGCCAATAGGTCTCGCCTTTGGGGCCTTATAAGTGTCTAGCCATGCCGCGCTAAGTCCTGGCTTTCTCTTGAAATTTGTGAGAAAGTCTGTAATACTATAAGAGTAAGACCCGTCGGCATGTTTGGTAATCCTGCCCTAAGTGTTTGAATATATGACTGCATGCACAAGTGTGTTTGCATGCAGCTCTTTGATGGCAGTTCTTAGCTCACTGTGCTAGATTACTATTGTAAATTATGAACTGCACAGTAACAAAAGGATCTCTGTGACAAAGGCAGTAACCCACAGAGCTATGCACATAAAATACGCTGCTGTGATCTGCGTTGTACACATTCTTTGCAGCAGCCATATTAACCTTTAAAAATGGTTACAAAACAAAGGCATAAAACAATTTGTTTATAAACTGGAGAAAATTAAAAGTGCTAAATAAGCACTTTAAATTCATAAGGGAAAATCCCAGCAAGGAAAACTAGAATGTGTGGCACTGCAGAGAAGTTTCCAATTCAATAGTCCCGTGTTTTAACCTCTCGGGCAAAATTTTTTTGGTTTGCGCGCTGACTCTAGGCTTGACCTAAAAAGCTACTACCAGCATTTAGTGACTGCCACCCTGGTGTATCTTTTGAGCCTCCGTAGCTAAATTCAGTGTGCTCGTCGTTCGGCGTACCATGTCTCCTCAATTATTTTGTGAGGCAAGAGGTCTAGGATAGAAACAGGGGTGTGGCAGATGCCTATCAGACCCTAATTAAGTTTGTCCTCTGCAAGTTTGCCAGTTTGTGTAGTTCTGCACCTGCTCAGCTCTTTAGGAAATTACCGGGCAGATTTACAAGCCCCTTGCGCCACTTTTGCGTCACTTTTCCCATGTTAAAAGTGACGCAAAAGTGGCGCAAGGGGCTTGTAAATCTGCCCCTACATTTCCAATGGAGATGGCACTTTATTGCAGACAACCTACTAACTAAATAATTCCCATTTGCAATTAAGAAAAGCGAGGCTTTGGGAGATAAACTGATTTAGGCAAGATCACACACTGCATCAAATGGGTGAATCAACAATGGAAATTGAAGTCATATCCTCAGTTTATTTAGTTAATGTGGTTTTAAAGGCTCTTTGAAGGCCGGAGGATGCATCAGTGACATTTCAAACGCTATAATGAGGCCTTCAAAGTCCTGCGAGGAACTGGAATTAACAGAAGCTGTCGTCCATGGGGGAGAGACAAATATTTGTTCAGGGCTACCTTCTCTCCCTATGTGGAGATGAGAACGAAGCTCCTGCCTTCCCGGGGGCTGGCCCTTTGATGCTGTTTGTCGCTTCGGCCCTGTAGGGTGCAAGGACATTTTGCTGGGATAGGGGGAGCAAACACATGCATGGCAAAGTACTTTGGACGCTCTTAGGTGTTTGAGGAGCCCTGGGGTTGGCATTTGTGGTTTATCAGAGGAGGTGTCAAGACTGTTTGGCTCTCCGGCATGGAAAGCATGTAATGCACTTTTTGTATTTAAACTCCACCATAGACATTAACTTGTATTCCATAATTCATAGTGTGTTATCTGCCGGACTTCAGGTAGAGACATGGGAGTGAATGCATATTACACACTCGGGAGGTCACTAGTCGTTTAGTATGAATTGGTTGCTAAATGATTTTAAACACAAGCTTCTTGTCTGCGTGCGCGTTAACTGATTTGGCCGCTAGGGGGAGCTGAGAAGTTTAATATAAGATTTAATTGAAATACCGTTACCGAGTGCACAAATTTCCGTGAAGAAAGCGGGTAATGCAATGCCACTTATCCATGGGCATCGCACAGAGACATCAGATGCTTGGGAAAGAAGGCTCTCCATATCCGCCACCGCTTACGGTAGGTAGTACAGAACGTAATGATACACTGTGGGTGAGTGACAGCCCAAGCTCGGAACTGCACAAGTGTACCGTAACACACGGCGTGATGTAACACAAGCTCGAAACTAAACACGTCTACTGTAACAGTGTTAACACACGGTGAAGCTCACACCTGCACAGTGTACTGCAATACACTGTAGAAAGATTGCGCGTCTGTTTCGCTCCGAAATTCTACAAGAAACCTGAATGGTAAATGTATCTTGCATTTTCTTTTTAATGTGGCGTCTTTACGTTGTATATTTATTGTTATTGGAAGCTATATTTAGGGAGTGCTACCTTAAGTAATAGTGAGCAGTCTCCCCACATACTACATTAAGTACTGGACGCATTGCGGGGAGATGTAAAAATAAAGTTATAACAGTGACTCAAAACACGAGCGCTCGTGTCCGGCCAAAAACAAATGTTAAAAAAAAGTGTGCTGCGAGTAAGAGACATGGCCTGAAGCGAAATGTCCGGTTACTCACCAGTAATATTCATTACTCCGAGTCGTAGACCTCCCCGTCACAGTCCTTAACGCATGAGCAGTAGCTCCTCCCACAGAACTTCCAAGCAAAAAACTCCCTTAGCCCATCCCTACTCTCCAGGCCACTCCCACATCCTGTGGTTCATAACCCCTCACCTACCGTAGCACATCCTGTACCACCAAGCACAAGAAGCCGAACAGGGAGGGAGGGATGGGAACCAGGACTGTGACGGGGAGGTCTACGACTCGGAGTAATGAATATTACCAGTAAGTAACCAGACATTACCTCCTCGTCAGACCTCCCCGTCACAGTCCTTAACGCATGAGCAGATACCAAAGCAAGGATCGGCTTCACCAAAAAGCAGGAACAGACTTTAACAGCACATGCAGAAAGTCACCCCACCCGAACAGAATGCAACACAGCGTCCCCAAAACCAGCAGACCCCGCCATACCCACCACCAATTATAATGGGACAGAAGGGCATGCAGAGAACTGCAAGGAGCAGCCCCGTAGGTTTCAGACAGAGACGCCCCCTGAAAACAAGCCCAGGAAGGAGTCCCCGCACCGACCCAGGCACCAGCACCCCACAAGCCACACACGTTGCCCCCAGCGCCCACCACAGCCACCGACTGAGAGTCGCACCAGAACCCCTGAAAGAGGATTAGGGCAGAACACAGGCAGAACCAGAACCTCCGACCAGAGAAACGAGGAGGGACCCTGGGAACAAAGGAAGGATCAGACCGGAGAACGACCTGATTCGAAAAGAAATGCCAAAAAAAGGCTCAGAACAAGCAAGGAGCCCAACACCCCAACCCACTGGGTTGAGGCAAAAGCGACCAGAAAAACCACCTAGATCGGCAGAAAACACAGAGGCCCCGCCGCCAGAGGCCCAAAGAGAGCAGACCGCAAAGGTCACAGCACCAGAGAAAGATCCCAATCAGGCATAAAGGACATAACCCGGGGACTCAAAGAGGAAACAAGACCACAACAACCGGGACCCCCAAGGAACAACAGGCTCACAGGCCAGACCCTGAAAGGCCCACACCGCCGCACACAGAGCCCGCAAGGAGGTCACAGCAAGACCCAAGCGGAAGCCAACCCACAGGAATCAAAGATACGCACATGATCCACCACCACAGCAGACCAGCCCCGATACATACCCCAACCCTGAAAGACACCCAATGCCGAGCACAGGACACCAGAGTCAAAGGGTGCCGGAACTGCTGGAGAACAGAGCCCATCCGGAGAATACACCCCAGCCAAGAAGTTCATCCTTCTAACAGCCAACCTGCCAGACGCAAGAGGACTAGACAATCCCTGGACAGAGGAGGACGTGACAGGGGACCAGGAAATACCGGCAACAGCCAGCCAGGCCCCCCCCCCAACCTCAACAACAGATGGGACCCAGGCCTCCGGCTCCAAGCAAGCGCCACCAGGAAAACAGAAGCCCGGCCCAACGAGACCTCCACCAGGACCCACGGAACCAAGGCAATCGGGGGAAGGCACACAGCAAACCCACTGCAACCTAAAGGATAGCGCATCCACTCACAAACCCGAGTCTGTCCGAACCGCAGAAGCACATGACCGACAGGAAGGGAAAAAACACAGCACAGGCGACCCGTCGCCGGCACCAAAACCTCCAGCAGACGCAATGGCCACAGAGACAACAAGTCCAACTCCGCCCACCGGCAAAGCAGACGCCCCAACAAGACGAGGGAGGCCATGTTCGCACTCCCCCGGCGGTCGACCTAACACGCAACCACCGCGTCATCCGACCACACCAGCAAATCTCGCTGTAGGACCCAAGGGAGAAGGAGTCCAGGACAACAGATCCGCCAACAATCCCCTCCAAGCGGAAGACAACCCTGCCTCCCTGACCGACCAGATCCCTTGAACAGACTCCTGGGCCAACACAGCCCCCCAACCCAGCACGCAGGCACCACAAGGCAGAACCAACTGCTCCTGGGAACCAAAGGGAGAGCTCAGCAAGAGGGACCGCACCTCCACCCACCACGACAAGTCCCAGGAAATCTCCACCCCCCGCAAACAACAGGGGGTATGACAGAGACCCCGGACACCAAAGCCCCAGAACATGAGACACCAGAGGGAGACCAACACGTCCCCCCCAGCTCGCGCACCAGGGACAGACAGCGAGGCTCCGACAGGAAACCAAACCAGCCAGGTGATGAAGACCCCCCCCCCCAATAAACATCAGTTCTCGAGAGGGGCACAGACAGGGCTTCACCAAGGTCAGAGTCCACCCGAACAGCCACAGGAGGACAGACCTCCCGGGGATGTGAACGAGCTTCAAGGAAAAAGAGGAAGTGATCAACCAGCCATCCAAGGAAGGAACACCCGGAATCCCCGAGCATGCAACAACCCCACCCACGAAGCAAAACCGTAGCAAACACCCTAGGCGAGGCCGAGAGACCAAAGGGCAAGACCAGGAACTGGTAATGAGCGCCGCCCACACAAACCCTCAGAAACTCCTGGGACGCCACTGTGAGAAGTTGGCCTGGTATATGCTGTTCACTAATTAAAGTGGGCGCCTTGCATCAGTCCAAACGACCCTTATTGATGATTAGGTTAAAGACAACCTTTATAGAAAGCTATCTTAGTGGTAGCTGTGGAGAGCAGCCTTCTGGCTAAGTCTTGAAGGAATGTAAAGCAGCTTGTTTTAACAGTATATAACCTCTTGAACGACCAAATGAAAGAACCACACAAGGTATATACAAAATATATGTATTTAATACTAAACACTCTCTACTAATCTCTTTATGAGATTAGAGAACAAGGCACACAATTACACAGTACTAGAACAACAGTAAATAGCACAATACACAGTGGGCTCCAGGGGGAGACCAGACCATATACTAAGAAAATGGTATAAGAACCACGACTTGACTAGACACAGTGCCTAGAGCACGTAGAATCGCTGGGACCCCAAGGAACCACCCAAGGTAGTGACACAGGGGACCCACGGAGGACGGGTGCAGTGTGGGAACACAGACGCGAGCTCCGTACAACTCTATGGGAAAGTCGCGGTTGGAATATTAGAGTTTAAGGACACGTAGGAGAGGACTTTGAGTAAACCCTTTCAGACTTAGAAGGTTCTAAGGCCAGCACCCACGGGAGTACCGAAATACTCGTGTTACCTCACCCAGGGAAGCCGGGTGCATAGGTGTCAAAGGGTGTCGGGAATCGACGTTGTTTTCAATGGCGAGACGCTGCAAAGTGCTGCTGCCGTGAAGAAGAAAAGTGTCCGGTGTGATCCAAGCCTGGATCGAAGATGTGAAGAACCTGAAAGCAGAGGGGACAAAGTCTGGGTCACTTCACATGACCAGGAGCGGAGCAATCGAATGCCCACCAATGTCGGATGCTTCAGGTGCGAAGAGGTGAAGCTTGACTCTGCAGCCACGGGGACCAGGAGATATCGACGACAACCAGATTCCGCAGGCGAGCTGTCCCACAAAGGATGTCGATTGCTGAGGGGTCAGTTTCCGGATTGGAGACCAACAAGCCTTGGCAACTGCAACCCATGCAGTCAGAGTAATGATGCTTCTGTGAGGACCAGCAAAGTCCTGGAGACTCCCCAAGCAATGGAGAGTCAAGGCACAACTGGAGCAACCAGGGAAGCCCATTGAAAGTTAGAGATTCCTTCTTAGGGACCCACAGGTCAAAGGACCAGGGATTGCAAAGGAACCTTGAGAGGAATCACAAAATGGCGGTCCACGGAACACTCGTTGAGTGTAGGCCAGCAATCTTCGGTGTAATTACTGCTCGGGGTCAGGGCTACAAGTAACCCAAAGCTCAGACTCAGGGGTTCCTGGAAAGATGATGCTTCTGCAAATAGACGCGTTGTCCAGGGGTTCAGGTTGCACGGTCACCACAAGGGATATGGGCCTCAGACTTACTGTGGGCACAGATCGACCTCAGAGACCTTGGGAACCCACCTCCTGTGTTGCAATATTCTTCAGAGTCCTCAGGAGCTTCGGAGATGCAAACCGGTCAGATGCATTAAAGGTGCCTGCCTTGCAGGGGAGTAACTCCTTTACTCGAAGGGAGATTCTTCAGTCATCCAGCGTAGTGTAGATCGTCGAAGTACTTGGTTTCTGTAGCAGGGTTTAGTCCAGGTGTAATCTAAAGTCCTGTAGCCAGGGGTTCCTACTTTATACCCAAGGACGGGGTGGGACAAACTCTGGGGACCCACCTATGGGAGGATCAGGACAGAGGGGTGGCTACACCCATGTCCTTTGTCCAGTTTTGTGCCAGAGCAGGGGCTGAGTGCCCCTGCAACCGGTTTGAGCTGGACTATGCACAGGGTCACCAAATGTGCCCCCAGTGCAGACATCAAAGCACTCTTGGAGTGCACCCACCCAGCCCCAATACACTAAAGCCTGTCTGGGAGGTGGTCACACCTCCCTGTGACAGGAAACCTATTGTAAAGCCTTCCCCTGCCAGAGTTTCGTCCAGCAGCAGGAGGGCAGACTCGCGTCTGTGGCTGGCAGCATCCATTTTGTGATGCCAGGGCTCTGTGAAGCTGGTACAGGGTGTACCGGTGCTGTCATATTTCTCCCTCTAGGAGGGAGGAATCATACCTCCCACACCAGTTACTGGTGTGGAGGTATGATTCCAAGGTGTTTGACACCAAACACGACATCATTCCTTGCAGCCATTTTAAAGTTAGCATTTACCGCGAGGTTATAATGCACTTAAGAGTAAATGGTTGGCTGCATCACAGACAACCCCGGAATAGTGGTTCCAAAGGCTGCAGAGGGGCTCTGCTCATGCATGGGCACCCTCTCACATAAAACCCAGCACCCTGCCTGCAGGATTGATAAGGGCTGCCATAGGGGTGACTGATAGGCTTATATGTGCATGTGATTCTTTTAGGCGAATCTTGGACGGTCTCAAATCCGGTTCTCCAAGGGACCCGGTCCCTTTATCCATGCTCCAAAAACTTGAAATGTCTTCTTTGCTGTTAATTATGGAATTGCTTAATGCCTCCTTAATGGAAGCTAAGGTACCATCTGCTTGGAAGCATGCAATGGTTCTTCCACTTTTAAAAAAGGTTAGCGCTGACCCTACTCAACTGTCGAATTTTCGACCCATTTCTCTGCTCCCAGCCTTTTCGAAAACTTTGGAAAAACATGTCAACATCCAACTGTCTTCTTTTGTTGAATCTCAAAATTTCTTGCATGGTTCACAGTCCGGTTTTTCGACCAGGTTTTTCGACGGAGACTACTTTGCTTGGAGTAACAGAAATGCTACGCAACCGTGTGGATAACGGGGACACCGTGGCTCTTATACTCCTTGATCACGGTCTCGCAAGCATTACTCCTGGAAGCTTTGCAATTATTGGGAGTGTCTGGCGTGGCACTTAACTGGCTTAAAGATTTCCTGGCGGACCGCACCTTCCAAGTTTTCTCTCCCTCATCCACTTCAAAAACGTATTCTTCACCCTATGGTGTCCCTCAAGGCTCGATCCTCAGCCCTTTATTATTCAACATCTATGTTAGGCCTCTGGCGCTGATTGCGGAAGAATCTGGGTTGTCTCTCTTCTCCTATGCTGATGACACCCAGATTGTCTTTTCTTTATCAGCTGACAGGGCGTCCAATCCATCCTCTCTTCAATCTGGATTGAGGAATATTGCAGGATGGATGCAAGCCAACCTGCTCAAATTAAATGTTGATAAGACAGAGGTGATGATATTGAACAAGAATAAGGATCTTTGGGGCCTTCACCATTGGCCACCTGAAATGGGTGTTTTGCCCCAACCTAATCAGCAGATTCGGAATTTAGGCGTCATAATTGACGACCAACTCTCAATGAGGCAGCAAGCAGGGAAAGTGTCGTCCATTTGTTTTACTATTCTTAAATGGCTCAGGAAAATCCTCTGGGTGATGCCTTTGTCTACACAACGCCGGTGGTCCATGCTCTTATTACATCTAGGCTGGACTATGGCAACATTCTGTATCTTGGAGCCAATAAAGATGTGGTACGAAAGTTGCAACTGGTTCAAAACGCGGCGGCCAGGCTGCTCTGCAAGGTCCCCAAAACTATTTCTATTTCAGGCGCCCTTCGTGATCTTCATTGGCTCAGGGTTGAGAACCGCATAAAGTTCAAAGCCCTGAGCTACATGTTCAAAATCAAAAATGGTAAAGCGCCTCAATATTTGAATGCTCTAGTTCACTTTTACCTTCCTTCACGTTCCTTACGTTCTGCCACACAGGCTAATTTCAAGGTGCCTAGGATCAGGTTGTCCCATATGGGCGGTCAGTCCTTCTCTTACCTTGGCCCATCGATGTGGAACTCCCTTCCGATAGCACTTCGAACCGAAACTAGTTATGAGAATTATCGTAAGTGCCTAAAAACCTGGTTGTTCAATATGTAGATTTTTTTTTCTCTCTATCCCTCTGCATCCCACAGGCGGCGCCGGGAAACCCTTGGGTAGCTGTGCGCCTAATACAATTAAATTAACATAACATAACATAGTGAACCTATATCTAAGTAAGGACATAGTGAACCTATATCTAAGTAAGGGGTGCCTGCACCACCTTACACAGGCTGCAGCAGCAGACCTGTGGTGTCAGTTTGAATGGCCTCTCAGGGGTGGCATAACACATGCTGCAACCCCTGGGAGGCCTCTGCGGTACCTATGCCCTGGGTACATAGTATAGCATATACTTGGGACTTATAAGGGTACCCCAGAATCCAATCTGGAGTGTACCTAGAGTACATGCAATCAATTTAGGGAGTAAGCAGATAGGCTGGGGTCCTGAATAGCAGGATACCAGCCAAACTAAGTCAAAAACCAGCAAAACACCAGGAAAAAAGTGGGGGCAATCATGCAGTCAGATTCCACCTTCCTACATAACCCCACCCCCCAAACGAAAGGAGATAAGGCTAACCTTGCCCAGTTGAGCCTTTATTGACTAAGTGGCCATATAAGGAAGAACCTGCACTAGCATGGTTACCCCCTGTCTTATGGTCCACTAAGCAATCCCTAACCCCAAGGGTATTGGATGATCTCCACCATTTGGAAGTACTACCTGTGGTGTGTTTTGGCAAAGTAAAAGGCTGGTGGGGTGTCTGAGTAGAGAAGTGAGATCCTAATAAAGTTGGTCTCAGCTTCCTCAGATCACTGGTCACCATGGAGGCCTTTCTTTCCATGACTGAGTTGTATCTGGCCCGAAGGGTCAACCTCTGGCTGCCTACAGCTGGGGGTTGGGTCCCTTTGGTTGGAACACTGGAGGGACATGGTAGGTTTGGAACCACTTGGTCCCAGGTTTGCCTGTGCCCAACAGAATCCATCTGGGGGAGGTCACTATCCAATGGTAAGAGGGTTCCCTCAGTGGGTTGAGGAATTTTCACCTGGCTAGGGCTACTAGGCTGGGTGCCTCTAATCTGTGGATGAGGGGGTTCCTCTGGACAATGGGCCCTAAGGGGTCCACTGACCTCCCTGACCTCTGCAGCCCTAGGCCGATTGAGATAGGGTAGAGAGGGGCAGGATATCTGCTCCAGACTAGGTACCACCTTGGAAGGGTCCCCTGCCATCAGGGGTGTTGCCAGGCCAGGCCTGACCACCTCTGGGGCAGTTCCTTCACTAGGGGTAGGATCAGTTCCCTGAGGAAGCTGACCCTTACCTATAGCCTGGGGGGAAGAAGACTTTTCTTCAACCCTTCTGCTCTCTTGTGGAGTAGAGTGGGCCATTCATTCAGGCTCCACTTCTCCAAAATTTCCCTGGGATGGGGCTGAGGCTCTAACAGCCCCACCAACCTTCTCAGAGAGGCCCAACATTTTTAAATGGGCCTGGTATTCAACTTCAGCCCAGGCTGAAACCTCCAGATCATTGCCCAACAGGCAATCTACAGGCAAGTTTGGGAACACTGCCACTCTCTTTGGGCCAGTGACCCCTCCCCAGCTGAGATTGACTATGGCCATGGGATGATCTGTGCTGATACCATCAATGTTGGTCACCTGGTACTTGAACTCAGGTAAAAACTGTTGCGGGGGTTTCCCTGTCACCATGGTGACACTAGCCCCTGTGTCCGTGAGGGCCACAGCTTTCTGACCATTTATTAAGGGCTCCTGTCTGTACTTGCCCAAAGTATTGGGACTCATAGTAAAAGTGGCAAATCACATGCCACCATCACAGACTAAGGAGGCCTGTGAGGAGGACCTTAATTACCTGGGGTCCACCTCAGTTCCCCATGAGAATGCACATACCTTTTTGGGTACATTACTACCACCTGGGGGATTACTACTTGTAGTACCAGGAGGAGTGGTAGTATTGCTGGGCGGAACATTTTCCTTATTGCTGGCCTTAGGGCAACTGGGGTCATTTTTCCAGTGGCCAGGCTTCTTACATATATGGCAATAAGGTTTCTTTTCAGGGGAGGAAGGAGTTTGGGACCCACCCCCAGAAGAGGAATTTTGGGGCCCTGCAGTGGATTTATCTTTTGATTTATCCCCACCTTTCTCTTGGTTTTTGGAAGAATCTTTCTTCTGGTCACCACCCGGAGCCTTTGGCTTTACTCTGGTTCTGACCCATTTGTCTGCCTTCTTTCCCAATTCTTGAAGAGAGGTCAGATCAGAGTCCACCAGGTACTGGTGTAAAAGCTGGTTTTGACAATTATTAAGGATCTGCTCCCTCATAATCAAATTGTACAATCCTAAAAAGTCATGCACCTTGCTGCCATGTATCCAACCTTCCAGAGCCTTAGTAGCACAATCTACAAAGTCAACCCAGTCCTGAGTCTGTGCCTTTTGGGTGTCTCTGAACTTTAACCTGTATTGTTCAGTGGTTAGGCCAAATCCATCAATCAGAGCACTCTTCAGGACTTTGTAATTATCAGCATCCTCTTCTCTTACAGTGAGGAGCTTGTCTCTACCTTTGTCTGTAAAGGAGAGCCACAAGATTGCTGCCCACTGCTCCTGTGGGACCCTATGTACCTTACAGGCCCTCTCAAGTGCAGTTATCCATTTGTGGATGTCATCCCCACTCTGGTAGGGAGGGACAATCTTGTTCAGGTTCCTATGGTCATGAGTATAATCTCTACCTCTAGGGACAATGTGGCTGCCACCATGGGACTCAAGTCCCAACTTCTGAGAAGCTCTCTGAAGCTCCAGGGATTCCCTGTCTAAGGCCAATTGCTCTCTCTTGATCCTGAGCTTAGCTCTCTCAAACTCAAGCAGTTGGCACTTCTTCTCATAAGAGGACTCCCTTCTATGAGAAGAAGTCCTATGAGACACAGAGCTCCCTACAGATGTACCAGAACGATTAGATTCCAGAGAAGGAGATCTAGATCTTCTTGGTAAAATGTTAACCCTTCCAGGTGGGGTAAAGAGAGGCCCACTGAGGCCTCCTTCCTCACCTTCAGGAAGAATTGGATTTTCCAGGTTAGAATCATTTTGATCCTCCTGGCCAGCATCAGAGTCCTGGTCATTGAGATTTTCACTCCCTGGCCTTTCCTCTTCTGCTGTCCCACCCCCTTTGCCTGCCTCATCAGACCCTGGGGTCTTTCTGAGGTCATCTAAAAGCAAAGTCACTATAAGCTTTTGGGTGTTTGGGTTTTTCCCTGTCTTCAGTTTCCTTGATGCACACATGTTTCTCAATTCTTGAAATGTGAGAAGGTCATACTTAGTTGGCAAGGAGTCATTGACTTCAGGCCTTGAAGACATTCTAGTGTGGTGTGGTGTATGCACCTACCTACTCTAGTGGGAACTACTAAACTCTCTTGCGTTGGAGAAAGGGTGTGCTAGGCCCTTGACACCCAAATCTAAGTTCAGTAGAACTTACTTTATTCTAGACTTGATTTATATGTACCTAAGTACCTTTAGTGGCTTTCAGTTAGTCACTCACTGAGATTATCTGGTAAAACAATAGCAAGCTTGAATCCCAACCGCTGCACACCAATGTGAGAAGTTGGCCCACTAATTAAAGTGGGCACCTTGCACCAGTCCAAACGACCCTTATTGATGATTAGGTTAAAGACAACCTTTATAGAAAGCTATCCTAGTGGTAGCTGTGGAGAGCAACCTTCAGGCTAAGTCTTGAAAGAATGTAAAGCAGCTTGTTTTACCAGTATATAACCTCTTGAACGACCAAATGAAAGGAGAACCACACATGGTATATATAAAATATATGTATTTATTACTAAACACTCTCTACTAACCTCTTTATGAGATTAGAGAACAAGGCACACAATTACACAGTACTAGAACGACAGTAAATAGCACAATACAGAGTGGGCTCCAGGGGGAGACCAGACCATACACTAAGAAAGTGGTATAAGAACCACAACTTGACTAGACACAGTGCCTAGAGCATGTAGAATCGCTGGGACCCCAAGGAACCGCCCAAGGTAGTGACACAGGCGACCCACGGAGGACGGGTGCAGTGTGGGAACACAGACGCGAGCTCCGTACAACTCTATGGGAAAGTCACGGTTGGAATATTAGAGTTTAAGGACACTTAGGAGAGGACTTTGAGTAAACCCTTTCAGACTTAGAAGGTTCTAAGGCCAGCACCCACGGGAGCACCGAAGTACTCGTGTTACCTCACCCAGGGAAGCCAGGTGCATAGGTGTCAAAGGGTGTCGGGAATCGTCGTTGTTTTCAATGGCGAGACGCTGCAAAGTGCTGCTGTCGTGAAGAAGAAAAGTGTCCGGTGTGATTCAAGCCTGAATTGAAGATGTGAAGAACCTGAAAGCAAAGGGGACAAAGTCTGGGTCACTTCACGTGACCAGGAGCAGAGCAATCGAATGCCCACCGATGTCGGGTGCTTCAGGTGTGAAGAGGTGAAGCTTGACTCTGCAGCCACGGGGACCAGGAGATATCGACGACAACCAAATTCCGCAGGCGTGCTGTCCCACAAAGGATGTCAATTGCTGAGGGGTCAGTTTCCGGATTGGAGACCAACAAGCCTTGGCAACTGCAACCCACGCGGTCAGAGTAATGATACTTCTGTGAAGACCAGCAAGGTCCTGGGGACTCCCCAAGCAATGGAGAGTCTGGGCACATCTGGAGCAACCAGGGAAGCCCATTGAAAGTTAGAGTTGCCTTCTTAGGGACCCACTGGTCAACGGACCAGGGATCGCGAAGGGACCTCAAGAGGAATCACAAAATGGCGGCCCACGGAACACTCGTTGAGTGTAGGCCAGGAATCTTTGGTGTAATTACTGCTCGGATCAGGGATATGAGTAACCCAAAGCTCAGCCTCAGGGGTTGCCGGAAAGCTGATGCTTCTGCAAAGAGACGCGGTGTCCAGGGGTTCGGGTGGCATGGTCACCACGAGGGATACGGGCCTCAGACTTGCTGTGGGCACAGATCGACCTCAGAGACCTCAGGAACCCACCTCCTGTGTTACAATATTCTTCGGAGTCCTCAGGAGCTTCGGAGATGCAAACTGGTCAGATGCATTAAAGGTGCCTGCCTTGCAGGGGAGTAAGTCCTTTACTCCAAGGGAGATTCTTCAGTCATCCAGCGTAGTGTAGATCATCAAAGTTTCTGTAGCAGAGTTTAGTCCAGGTGTAATCTAAAGTCCTGTAGCCAGGGGTTCCTACTTTATACCCAAGGAAGGGGTTGGACAAACTCTGGGGACCCACCTATCGGAGGGTCAGGACAGAGGGGTGGCTACACCCATGTCCTTTGTCCAGTTTCACGCCAGAGCAGGGGCTGAGTGCCCCTGCAACCGGTTTGAGCTGGACTATGCACAGGGACACCAAATGTGCCCCCAGTGCAGACATCAAAGCACTCTTGGAGTGCACCCACCCAGCCCCAATACACTAAAGCCTGTCTGGGAGGTGGTCAGACCTCCCTGTGACAGGAAACCTATTGTCAAGCCTTCCCCTGCCGGAGTTTCGTCCAGCAGCAGGAGGGCAGACTCGTGTCTGTGGTTGGCAGCATCCATTTTGTGATGCCAGGGCTCTGTGAAGCTGGTACCGGGTGTTCCGGCGCTGTCATATTTCTCCCTCTAGGAGGGAGGAATCATACCTCACACACCAGTTACTGGTGTGGAGGTATGATTCCAAGGTGTTTGACACCAAACACGACATAATTCCTTGCAGCCATTTTAAAGTTAGCATTTACCGCGAGGTTATAATGCACTTAAGAGTATATGGTTGACTGCATCACAGACAACCCCGGAAACCCAGCACCCTGCCTTCAGGATTGATAAGGCCTGCCATAGGGGTGACTGATAGGCTTATATGTGCAGTGATCAGGATAGATATAGTGAACCTATATCTAAGTAAGGGATGCATGCACCACCTTACACAGGCTGCAGTAGCAGACCTGTGGTGTCAGTTTGAATGGCCTCTCAGGGGTGGCATAACACATGCTGCAGCCCCTGGGAGGCCTCTGGGGTACCTATGCCCTGGGTACATAGTATACCATATACTAGGAACTTATAAGGGTACCCCAGAATCCAATCTGGAGTGTACCTAGAGTACATGCAATCAATTTAGGGAGTAAGCAGATAGGCTGGGGTCCCGAATAGCAGGATCCCAGCCAAACTAAGTCGAAAACTAGCAAAACACCAGGAAAAAAGTGGGGGCAACCCTGCAGTCAGATTCCACCTTCCTACAGCCACGAGCACCGGTACATGAAGTAGGCACCCTTGAGCAACAGAGAGGCCAGGCAATCCACTACGGACAGGAAGGGCAGAACCACCCCAAGATACAACCGTCCGAAGGACCGAAGAGTGATGCACTAACACACAGCCTTCAGAACCAGAACAGGACCGAAGCTCCCATAGGGATATTGTATCAGAAACAGGATCAAGTAAACCCCCCTGACTCAGCCGATCTACAGATACCCAAACCATGGGCCCATTGGAAACCAGGACCTGAACCCCCTCTAAAAGAGCCCAACACTGGACCGGAGATCCGGGAACAGGGGAAGCCCGGACCCGGCCCCCGGTGGCACACTAAAATCAATCCTAAAACCTAGACGACAATCCGGAGGGCCCATCAACCCCTGCCAAACACCTCCCAGACCTGAAAAAGACCCGAGGCGACCCCCAATCGTAGCCCCCCCAAACACCTCTCACACAGCCACGAAAGGAAGGACCTGAAGAACAGGAGGCACCCTGCCGATCCTGGGATTCGCGGAAGGAAGGGACCCCCGGCTATGACCCCCACCACGAAAGGGCAGGGTGGCCACCTTCGATTGAAATGCCTGCCCAAAGCCCAACGACAACCAACAAACATCCCAGTCTGCGAGGAGCGGATCGGAGTCAACAACCTAATGGCCACCGCCATCCATTGAACCAAAGTCCCCAATGGCAAAGAATCTTCAGGAAAGCAGCCTGCTGAGCAGCTACTGGTTATCAAGGAGCAAGCCACAACTGTCTACCAGTTGCCACCGAGGCAGCAGCCACCGCGCACCAAGTGACACAAAGGAGAAGTCAGTCAGGAAACGCAACAGCTGTGCCAATATTGATAAAGACTCAGAGGGACCCCCCTCCTGAAACAGCCGCTCAGAACACCCTGACAGCCTCCAGCAAAGACCGCTTAACACGCATGTGCCCAGGACCAGAGAGAACTGCAACCCCGGCAACCACCAGGCACCGAGACGCCAGCCCCGTCAGCAGGGAATCCACCTACACAACAGAAGGAAACTCCACAGAGAAACCCTGCAAAGGACATCAATGAGCCAAATACCGGGGAAGGGTATGCATGACAACAGCCGTCCATTTCCCCTCCAGCACACACCTCACTGGCCCATGAAGAGGAGGGCACTCATGCCCCCTTCGCTGACAACAGGCAAAAAATTCCATGACCCAACACCAACCGAGGGCTCAGGGAATCCAAAATTGTCCAGCACATGCTGAAGATGACCATACTGTGAAGGGCAGCTCCATGGCCAAAACGACCCTACACCACCCTCGACATCAGCAGGGACTGCTGGGGCATACAACAAAGTTCCCGTTAGGCTGTCGGACGCCCAGCCAGAAAAGCTGTATCCACCGCAGCTACAAACAAATAAGCAGCACAACAGACAAGCCAGGCGCAGTGTAAGGCCCAGCCACCAGCCCTCCCTCCTCCATAGTCTCACCCACCCTGACCTGCACCCACCCACGATGAGCCATGGCCAAAGGAGCACAGACCACTAATATATACATATAGTGCGGCCGAGACCCCACTCAGCTCTGACCGCTTCCCATCCACGATGAATAACGGCTAGAGGAGCACACACAGACATATATAAATGCTGACACAGGAGCCAACCAAACAAGGACACCCAACACGTATAAAAACCCAAGACCTAATGAGGCCCAGGCTGCAAAGGCCCAAGGCTATAGCACCAGACGCCACCCATGCAGGACAACCCCAGGAAACCAAAAAGAACCACAAGTGCAAGAGGCAGCAAGCCGCAAAGGACAGCACAGTCCCGCTAAAGCAGGGACTTGACCCCTAAAACCCACACAACGGCCGCTAGAGCAGCCCGCCGCACACTCACCTGGAAACAGAAGAGAGTCTTGCAAGGAGTAGTTCGCAGAAAAAAACAACAGGATGTGCTACGGTAAGTCAGGGGTTATGAGCCACAGGATGTGGGAGTGGCCTGGAGGGTAGGGATGGGCTGAGGGAGTTTTATGCTTGGAAGTTCTGTGGGAGGAGCTACTGCTCATGCATTAAGGACTGTGACGGGGAGGTCTGACGAGGAGGTAATGACTCTTGTAACAGGGCCAGTCGCCACGGGCGTAGCAAACACACCAAAAGGAGGGACAAATGGCACCAATGCACCACACGAAAGAAAGACACCTCGAACGGCACAGGAAGGAACCTATGAAAGGCAGTGGGAATGGTCAAACTCCACAGACGGAATACACCAAGCCTCGCAGAGCAGCGCATGCACGCTGACTCTCAGCTCGACCTAAAAATAAGTTTGCTCGGGTTGGACCAATGCCATGAAATAGTGTTCATTTAAATAACTAATGGCAGTACTACCATATATGACTCAAGAGCTCGAGCAGGGCTGCAGCTGTCTGTACAGTGCGTTTTTCCACAGCCTACTTCCCTTTCCATCTCCTCAATGTTAAACTCTATTGTCGCAAGCCATGTGTTATACCTTTGTTTGTCTTTTTTTTTTTGTAGAGGGCGGGTTGCTGAGCCGATTGACAAATGCATCCCAGGGTTCGAGCATGTCACATTCCTCCCGCGTTTTCAGAAGACTGACTTACCTGAAGCAAAGGTAAGTGCGAGCTACCGCTGCTAATGTTGCCAAGAAGGGGCTTGCCATAATCCTCACTCTGACGCGTTTCCTCATTTTAATGACTGTCCTCCTATTGCTTTTAACGATCGGTTGTAATTTAGAGCTCGGGGCTCTGCTGAATCGGAGCCAGCTCATTATAGTGAGAGCAGTGTTCGCCTTTGCCCTGTGCCCACAGCCTGTATGGGCTTAGAAATGTGGGGCGCGTGGAATGGGAACAAAAGGCTAGCGGTGCGCGAGCCAACAAATTAACATGGAGAGCCGAGCCAAGGTTCTAGCTCGACCCTTAGACCCCATGTACGAGCCGAGCCCTGCAAATATTGGCTATGTAACCATACAGCAAACATCACGTAAAATATGATCAAGTCTCTTTAAAATTCTAAAAAGTCTATTTCTTTAATATGTGAAAGCTTTGAATTTAATGGGTCACTTTGTACTGAGAAGCAGTACAAAACAAGCATTTGCAATGCAATAGGTCTCGCATTTACTCGACTTTGAGCTATTGGCATTATAAATGTCAATGCCTTTTACTTGTTTTGGTTTTTTAAACAAAAATAAAAGGCATTGTCATTTACAATGCCAATAGCGTAAGATCTCGTTTTTTATTTGGGTTGCACTTGGCCAAGTTCTGTGATGGTGCATAAAGATAGTGGGATTCCCATTGCAAAATGTGTTTAGAAGCAGAAATGCGCAGAGACCTAGGACCATTAGCAAACCAAACAGCACCCTACATTGTTCATCAACACAAATTTCACTGGGGATTCACTCTGCATGTTTTTATTGAGATATTTGAACAAGTCTTTGCATATTATAAGGTTTGGCAAATTTGTGCGCAATGAAGGGCCGCCTTTCTTGGTAATTATGTTTCATCATTTTAAAACTTGGTAACACAATCCACACAAATACACTCAACACCATGCAGCATAATTCCAATCAGCATAATTTCACTGAACGCCACACGCTTCCATGCCACACAATTCAACTCTACACATTTCCATTCCACACAACATAATTCGTCAACAAACCACATTTTTCAACTCAACAATACAATTACAGAACACACCCCATACATCCAAACCACACAACAGAATTACACATCATGCCACAAAATTCAACCGCACACCACATAATTAAAATTCACAACATTCCAGTCCACAACACAATATGCCATTCCACATAATGACACTCTATGACACACAATCACAGTCCACATAATTCCAGTACACTCAATGCCACATAATTACTATCCACATATTCCAACTGCACACCATTCCACATAATTCCACTACTCAAATCCACTCCACACCACACACTACTCTACAAATACCAATCCCAATCCAACCCACATAATTCAACTCCACACCACATACATCCAATCCACTCCAAACCACAAGGGTAAAAGGCATTGTCATTTACGGTGCCAATAAACAAATGTGACACATATTTGCATTGCAAATGCTTGTTTATTCTTCTCTCAAGAAAGATGTGCACCTGCTGAATGAGTTTCTGTCACGTATACCCTAGCTTGAAGTATCCATTAAGAAAAACTATCTATAAAAGTCACCTAAATAGGAGGGGGTTAGCATTAGATGCTAACAGGTAATGGAGGAGAAATGCTGAATAAACTTGGGCAGACTACATGGAGGTACATGAGCAGTCCCTCTTATCTTTGACACTCCTTCTTCAGTTGCAGATGTTAGAACTAGGCCATTTCAAAAATCTTTGGATTTCCTCTAGTCGAGACTGACACCTTCTTTGGGAAGCCATATCTGAAAAACTGAAACTGATTCTTGAAGAATTTGCATTTTTCCTAAAAAGTAAGCCTGTGGTCTGAGTGTCTCTTTAGAGTGTCCAAACCCTGTGGTGTGTTTTTCCACTGTCTTGGTAAAAATTAGGATTGCGTAATTGATGATGCCTTCTAATCCTGACCGTATTTCCCTGATGGTTTTGAAATACATTTGCATCCGAGGAGATGCTGACATTCAGCCTTTTGTATCTCTTATGCCCCACATGTGTAGAGCAGGCAGTGATGTATGTACCTAGAGACGATGCTAGCAGGTTGAAGAAGCAATCGGTTAAAACCTGCATTCAGATCTCATTTAGAGAACCATTGCACCCTATTGAGGTCAGCAATGATGTCGTCTATGGTCAGCGTGATGTGTCGTCCCTGCTTGATGTTTTGTTTGGTGACTATCATGTCAATGCAAATTTGGACTGCTCCAAGATGCTTGGGTTTGGTGGTTAATCCCATGCTGGAGACCGGGGGAGGGGTGGCCCTTAAGCCTTTTCAATGATGCCCATATTTACACATTTTTCTAGGTAATTTTTGACCAGAGGAATCAGGTGAAATGGAACTCTCCATTTGGCTATTGGGATGACAGTCTTGTCAATATGTAACTTGAATTTTTTTTAACACGTTTTTATTTGCATTTCAAATAATATATTACAATGCAGGAAATTGCATTTATAATAGTCATACATTCCACTATATGTACGGTTTATCAGAAGGTCATTAAGGCCTCACAGGAAACGAACGATACAATCACTGCCAATGTGGGGAGGCTTGCTTCTGGAGTGAAGCAGTGGGCACGTGCAATGCCAAGTGAGTAGTGGTCGCTGCTATCGTGAGAACAATGTAACAAGTGTAACATCTCAGACTGGACTGGCCCGCTCCTACCGGTATAGGGCAGGAAAAATGGAGTAGCCTCATGGCAGTGTAAGGACCGGTAAACAGTAAGGGGAGTAAGTCGTGTAGGGTGTGGCGTGCGGTAAGGCCAGGGCAGCGTTAATGGGGAGTCATGGGAAGTTCCTTGCTAGAAGAGTCACCGGCCTCGCGCATGTTGGCAAGTAGCTTCGACAGGAGTCTGTCTCAGGCAGAAGCTATGCGATATTTATGCAAACCCCTGGAGTCCTCTCGGTTAGGTTAAGTGCAGTGCTTTTGGCTTTGGCCCAAGTCTCCCTGGAAAGGGCCCATCCAGTAACTGTGGACGGGTTGGGAGAGTTCTAACTAGGTGTAATTTGGCACTTAGCAAGGAGGAGTGCCAAGTCTACAAAGCGTGTGGATGCCTTGGATTTTTTAGGGTGATGTAACAAACCTTGGAGGCACATCTCCCAAGGCTGCAGGCTGGCATGTCCCATTCATCAAGTCAGCTGGGTGGTGATTTAGCTTCAGTAATGCGCAAGGGATGGCAGAGTCAAAACATGTCTAATAGGTCAGCTTCCGTTATATTACAGCCAGGGCTTTAAGTGGGCCGGGTCTTGCCGGCGCTCAGCACCGGCAGTTCTAAAAACTAGGTGCTGAGTCGGGACCCTATCGGGCCCTCCATTTTTGCCCTCACCCTCAGGGTGGGAAAAAAAAATCTTACCTCTGCAGCAGTACCACCATTCACTGCCTTTGATGGAACTTCAAAGAGACTTGTTATAGTTCTTTCACAGTCTCATCATTTCAGTCCTGAAGCATTTTCAATGTTATATACAACGAAGCCATAGTTGTTGCTTATTTAACTTATGCAACTAACAACCATTAGCAAAGCCAATCCTCCTGGCTTGTTGTAGCTGTAATGTTACTTGCTGTATTGTATATCTTGCAATGACAGAAGTAGCAAAATACCAGTCGGGCGGCACACTAATCTAAGTATAGATTTTTAGCTTACTGCTTTTAAGCCACACCCTTAATTACATTGGCCACGCCCCTTTGAGTGACCTCCCAGGTTTTTCATCCTACTTAAACCCCTGATTACAGCATGGACAGATGGCATCAGTGCACTGAAAATAGCGATTGATCTTTGGAAGAGTGAGATATGCTCTGTGTAGGACATAGTAAAGTATCAGGCAGAAGGGGCATTACGGGACACCCAAGCAGGATATTCCAGAGCTCGCTGCCATTCTCTATTGGTTAAGGGTCTGCCGTGGTCTACATCTCAATGGTGATGCAGCCGAGTGAGAGGCATAGCGCCATGGGAGCGCAGGGAGCTGGCCAGCCATCTCATCATGTGGCAGCCATCTTCTAAGACATGAATATACTGTACAGTGTGATGCAGTGTGGGTCCTGCTGTATATTGCCCCAGTGTACCGTCAGTGAGCATATGATCGAAGTGTAAAGCAGGAACTGGCCCGGGGGGACACAAGCGTCTGCAATAAGCTCGGCCATATTGAGACTCTATAGAGATTTCCCAGTGTTTGTGACCCCTCTTCGTGCCAGCAGTTCCGCTCCAGAGCTGATGTCAGCATCATTCTGCGTGGCATACTGAGAAGCGGCAGGGCTGGAGCATAGAGTGGGATAGCTCGAGTGAGAAATTTGCTCCTCTTGAAGCAGTGGTCCACCACTCGTAGCATAAGGGAAGAGGTTGTCATAATCGTGTGCGAGGGTGGAATAGGTGGAGCAGTCAGGGCAGGTCCCATAGGGAGTTAGGTATTGCCTGTATCCTCTAGCTCATGGCCCACCAGACATCTGGCCTCCCACTGCAGCTGGGAGGCCAGGTAGTAGTGCTCAAAGTTCGGTATGCTTAGGCCACCCTGATCTTTCAGCAGGTGAAGTTTAGCAAGGGCACCTCTGCACCTCATGGCATGCCATATAAAGTTCCAGATGAGTTGTTTGAGTGATCAAAAGAAGGGCCTAGCAATGTAAAGAGGCAGGTAGGCGAAATAGCATAGGAGGCAAGGCAACACGACCATCTTGGTTGGGCGCAACGTGTCCAGAAATGTAAAGTGCTAAAGAGCGCCAGCACACCATCTGTCTGGGGTAGAGGTCGGGTTGCCATCCAGTAAGTCAGATGGGATGTGGTATATATACGTAAATACAAATAGCAGAAAGTGGCAGGTTGCCACTGCAGTGCGGTGCCGCCAATCTGCAGAACAGGACCAAGGGTGGTAACCGAGAATGGAAAAAGATAGGACTTGACCCAGTTGACTCTCAGACCAGAGACTAATGCAAATTGGTCTAGCACATTCGCTATGGATGCAGGGATGGTATCAACATCGCAGAGATATAAAAGCATGTAATCCACACACAACGATACCGTGTGCAAGCCGTCGCCTAACAGGATCCCCCACTGACAACCCTGCGCACGTAGCACATGTGCCAGTGGTTACATTGCCAGGGAAAATAGGAGCGGAGACATCAGGCAGCCTTGGTGGGTTCCCCTATGTACAGGGATCATGCCCAAAATGAGGTGTCCAGACTTGACCCTGTCTGTGGGGCCAGGGTACAAGAGCTTGAAGAGGCAAATAAAACGGGTGCCTAGGCCATAACAGGTGAGCACCTCGAACAGGTAGGGCCACTCCAGGGAGTTAAAGGCCTTCTTCAGGTCAAGAACCATGCATCCTGACCGAGGTCACTGTGTTTGAGCATATTCAAGCACCCTGAAGAAGCGTAGCAGGTTAAGGTGGGTATAAACCCATTTTGGCCAACGTGTGCTAATTGTGGGACTATAGTGGCTAGCCGGTCAGAGAGTATCTTGGCCAATATTTTATCGGTGTTTAGTAGGGTCAATGTTTGATAGGAGGCTAAGTTCTCTGGGTCCCTACCTGGCTTTGCCAGGAATTCCAGGAGATCCTTGCACAGTGTGGGTAGGAGATGTGCATCGGCCAGTGCTGTGTCATACACCATCTTTAGTTGCGGGGCCAGTTGTGGGGTGTATGCTTTATAAGACTCGGGTGGGAGGCTGTCAGGACCAGGAGACTTGCGGATGCTAAATCACAGATGGTCTCCTTAATCTTGTGTATGGTAATTTCCTCATTGAGTTCCTCCTAGTGCTCCAAAGTAGCACTGGGGAGCGTCACAGGAGCCAGGGAGGAGGCAAGGTCTGTCGATGTGGTCTGTGATGTTGACTGGTATTAAAAGGTGTAGTAGCGTGCAAATGCTTTGTGTAAATCCTGCTGGGTATGTATGCAATCACCAGACTTGAGGTGGATGGCAGGTATGGGGAGTTGCAGCTGCTCTTGGCAGATTACCCAGGCAACCATGGCGCCACCTCTGTCCGAATCAGAGTGTGATCGGGCAGTGTGCGCCGCATTATTGAGGCATCTTACTCGCTCCAGGAGATCCACTGTTGCAGAGATTGCTCGACCCAATTGTTCCCTCCTAGACAGGGTTAGCTGAACCCGTACCTCGAGGCGGAGCAACTCTGGTTCAATGTTGGTGATCTCTTTGGTCAGCTGCTGTCACATGCTAAGGATATTACCCAGGCAGTGACTACGTAGGGTCACTTTAAAGGCGTCCCTTTGGATTTTGTGGGAATATGCACTGTCGCAGTGACGTCAAAGTATTCAGAAATGCAGTCATGTGTGGAGGCTCGAAATGGTGCGTCATTGAGTGTAGAGTGTTGGAGATGCCATGTAGGTATTGGGGGGGGGCATAGTCCCAGGGCAAAGTCATGTGGTGTAGATTGTGGTCAGAATGCGTTCTGCCTAAGTAGTCGATGGATGTAATATGTGGTTGTATGTCCCCTGTAGTGAGGAGCCGGTCTATGCGAAAATGTAAATCGTGTGTGTGGGAGTAAAATTAGTACATTCTGGTATGCTGCTGCCAGGCGTCAACCAGGTGCCAGTGCTGTAGCCAGATGCGAAGTGTTTGCACATTTAATAGGGCAGTAGTGTGGGGGAGTGGAGGGAAGGATCTGTCTAAGTTGACACCGAGGCCACTGTGAAAATCGCCACCAAGGACCCTGGGGAGGCCACCCCAGTGGAAAAAGTATCCCAGATAAGCGGTGCCAAAAAGCTGCTTGTTCAGTGTTGGGGACGTACATGCCACCAAGTAGTAGCTGGCGCCCCTTGACGAAGACATATTGGCCATCTGGATCTATGACTATGTCATCCGTCGTGAACGGGACCCCTGCGCAGACCCACACTAGGACACCACAGACATAGGTAGAATAGTTGGTGGAGTAGACCTGGCCTAACAGCCGTTTTCTAGAAACAAAGAGTCTCTGCTCGTGTAAGGTGCGACTCCTGGATAAAAGCAGTGTGGGTGTGTCTGAGTCGCAGGTATGGGAACACGGAGTACCTACGGGAAGGAGTGCGCATCCCTGAGGGTGTTTGTGTCGGTCGCCATGGTGCCTAGTGTGTGGGAGAACCTGGCCCTCACTACTAGGAGCAGGGGCTGGCGTGGAAAGGGGTGACAAGCAGGTGCAGGCCGGAACTGTGGTCCAATACAATACAAACAACAGTAACTGAAAATACCATAGGGAGCTAAGACGGAACGGCGTCTTGCTCCAACCAGCACAAACAACTTGCCAGCACATAGTCGCTGATGTACGGGAGGTGAGCATGTTATCTATGATGTGGGTGGTGGGATCTCAGGTGAGCAACAGTTATTTAGAGCCCCGGGAATCTGTCTTCCCATCTGCGGGGAGGAGTGGGACCAAGTACTGTGCAGCAGTAGGCAGGAAGTTAGAGCAAGGGAGTGCAAAAGGGGGGGCAGCTATATTATGTCACCAGAGGTCTGCGGGGTTACATCGGGAGGTGTACCAGTGGTGAGCAGGAACAGGACCGTGGAGTCTGAGCCTCGCTGGACAGTACACTCATCGTCTTCTAGTTCCATTGGCATAAAGGGGTCACGGAACTTGGATGCAGCCTGCAGGGCCTTTCGCCTCTCCTGAATCAGCTGCTGTAGGTCAGGAGGATGGGGTAGCAGAGTGTCCCTTTGCTCCCGTCTTCCCTGTTTGCGTTGACCTGCGGAGGGAGGGTTTTGGTCGGTGAGTGTAGGTTGTGTCCGGGGTGATGGCTGGTGCAGCATTTGACGCAGACCCAGGAGTCCCAGGCCTCTTTAGGAACAGTAAAGAAGTGCGTCAGGCCATGTGATTGAAACCAATGCCAGGCTGACACAGAAGGGAGTATTTGATATTGGAGCTTGCGTTTGACAGCCAGGAATGAGTACCACTGCCGCTGGACTGTGAGTGCACAGTCAGGGGAAAACCATTACTCGTGCATTGTTGACTGTGAGAGCATCTTGTTCCCTAACCTCGCGCAGGATGAGATCCCGATCGTAGCCATTAGTGGTCTGGGTAGGGTTCCCGGGGGTGGGTGCCTGGCCGGCACACAATATGCCCGTTTGATTGAGAAGAATGGAAAATGGGCTGCTACAGGTTTGAAGCCACAGAAGTACGCCTCTGGGTAGGTCTCTGTATCCAGGCCGTCAGCCTCCTCAGGGATCCCCACAACATGTACATTGTTTCTGCGTGAGTGACCCTCAGTGTCTTCTGCCCGGTCCGTCAAGATGCATACCTGGTGTTGCAGCTCACGTATCTGGGTCTGCATCACTTGAATTTGTGGCTTAAGGGTCACCAAGTCCTGTTACATTGCACCAAACCGGTCGGTCAGCTTGCTGTGGTCATCTCGCAGCAACGTAAGGTGGCCACTGTGTCTATCTTATTTTACAACAACACCCGAAACCTCTCTATAGCTGCCAGAACTGTATCCATTTTGTCATCAGACATGAGGGGCTCTGTAGCAAGTGTCTCGGGTGCACCGCCCTGTTGAGCGCACCTCGGTGGTCGCGGTGTCCGAGCGGAGGCGGCATATTTTTGTCACTGTGTCGGGCTGGCTCCCTGTCGGTGAGAAGTGTCACACAAAATCAGGTGGCTGCTGGTGAGTGCCAGCCACAGCCCAAGTGAGTCAGCAGTTTGTGAAGGTAAAGTAGTGTAGATCCACGGAGGAGATTGGGCACAGGTTGCCTGTTCAAAGGCCCACTTGCAGGTGCCTATTAACTCAGGCGTCACCAGCAGCACAAACAGCTAGCAGAGGATCACAGAAAAGAATAAATGTCAATGTGCAGGCCTTATGATGGGGGTAAAGCCGGCAGCTGACCAATCATCCTTGGGCTGAGAGGGGTGCTCACACCTAGCAGCTCCAATAAGTCCCAGTGCACTGCGGCAAGCGAGGGTTGCAGTTGTCGTCACTGAGGTTGTATGAGCAAGTCCTCAGTGGCACCAAGGACTTATGCCAGTGTGGCCATGCAGAGGTGGGGACCCCCGGGCCACACCCCTAGGCCACCACCACAGAAAGTGCTCCAAGCAGTAGTCTGATGAGTATGTCCAGGCCTGTCAATGGCTGGGGTGACCCCTCAGTTTCTTCGAGGCCTAACTGCCATTCTATTGTGCCCTGAAGCACCACTAGGGGGCTGCGCACAGCAGTCAGAGCCCCCACCAGGGTCCCCCACATGAAGTGGAGGCCGTGGGGAGGAGGGAAGGGCTGCCTACCTTCAATGTTTGTCGTGGTCCCAGCCGCGGCCCCACGATGTCCCCACTTAGGAAGGCGTGATGTCTCCGCAGAGTTCAGGGGGCTGCACAAATGCCGCAAATCGTGGCCAAGGCAATGGGCGAGTTGTACTTCAGGCCAGCTCGGTGAAGGGCTGAGCAGCAGTCTGCACTGCATGCCAGCAACAAGAGTGAGTCTCCAAAAGTATGCAGCTGAGGCGCAGCAGTGTCGCAGGGTGCGGCAGTACCCTGGATCGAGGCCATGCATCGGGCCGATCCGGAGCAGAGCAGGCCTGGAGGACAGTGCGCAGTGAGGCCGACGCTTCGATATGTTAACCCTCAGTGGAGTGTTGGGTCTTAGCGACCCCGCTGGTAGTGTTGTGGTCCACAGGTAGAATGCCTCCACGGGTACGGTCAGTGCAATGTGGATACGGCAGCAATGTCACAGCGCTTGTCCAAAGCAGGATTCAGGTGCCTGGGTGGGTGCTCAGAGATGACTACGGCACACAATAAGGGTTCCCGCTCGTGCCCCCACGTCCCTGCTGCTTCCCCCTGCTGTCTTGGAAAGGGATGGCGATGGGCCCGAGAATAAACGTTGAATAAGTGGGATCGGGTGGCAGAGCTCTAGCAGTTACCATACGTACCATGCCCCCGCCAATGTGTAATTGATCATCATGCTCTTAAGGCACCCCAGTCCTCAGGAAAAGGTGTTTAGAGTCTTTAAGAATGTTATAAATGTGGGCGTCTCTTAGAAGATGAGTCTGTGGTATTCTGCTGTGTTGCATCTGAGATATGACCCAGAACCTTCGGTGGTGATGTAGAAGTGGGTTCCTACAATTTAGTTGTAATGATGTAGCTTTGTCACAAATGTTCTAGCTATGGAGGTGGCTATGTGCTCACCATAGGAATAGATTTTGGTCTGCGTGGGGAAGAGTTTGCATCGAGAATTGAGTGCTTTAATTTGTTGTAGGTTCCATGACTTTGACTGATACACCTGAGTTGATATGCAGTATGATCTGCACTTCTTGTACCAGGATTTCACACACTGGTTGTGGTCTTTTCTGAACTCTCCTGAATACGAGATGAGGAATATGTCCTCTTCAAAGTCACTGCTGGTTATAGACGTTTCTGTTGATTTAGTCTAGTGGTGGGTTTTCAGCGCAAGGTTCCGTAGTTATGACAGCCTAGACGTTTGTCCAGTTGAACTCTCTCTTCCGCTACTTCAGCGGGCTTGTACAAAGTGATTGTTTTCCTGCATTTTGAGCAGGTCTGTCCTTATGTGGCGAATTTCAGTGGAAAAGGGGGATTCATGCTACAGTACCCACATTTGTTTGTGGTTAGTTTTGATCTGACGAGGCTTGACTGTAGTAGCACTCTCTGCCATATTGTTCCTACAGTTTCTTCCTTTATTCATGGTGTGATTCCTGGGTATGGTTTTAGTGACTCCTTCTCCAGGGCTGCTTCCATTTGCTCTGCCCAGCAGTTTGAGAACTCTGGGGAACAGCTAGAATGAAAATGGTGTCCACCTTGATTCTAGGTTCTCATAGAATTAACCTCCATATTACTGAGAAATCCGCACTTCTGTATTCTCAGCACTTGGACCTCCTTCACTGAGCCATCATCAGTGCAAGTGATGACTAATGCATACAGCCATGAGTAAACACAGTCATCATTTCATTCACATTCACATTGCCTTCTTGTCACAGTTTAAGCTTCTTGAAATCAGGTTTTAGTTTGGGGTCAAAATGTGAGTAACTGTGGCAGTGTTGCACTCAAGCTCACCTTGATGCTCACCTTCAGTGCTGGGGAAGGTTTCAAGCAGTTTATACATTTCCTCTCCTGCAACATAGAGCAGCAGCGTTCGCTTCCCAGTGTCATTGCTTTCATAGATGGCTCGGAAATAATTTTGTAGTTAACACAGCCACACCTTCTTCCTCAGTGCTGCTGTGGTCTGGTCTGTCAGTTCGCTGAATGGTCTAAGGGTAGTCATTGAGGAGTGTGCTGATGTGATACCTGCGGTTTGTACTGCTTGTAGGGGTCTTCAGGCCAGTAGCTTCCTCAGTAGCATTTTTTTGCTTTTTTATTTCTGTTGTTGGTTGTGTTCCATTACCGTTGTCTTGTAGTCTGCATCATGTCTGCCCTTACTTTTCTTTTGTTTTTTTGTGTGCCTTAGTCTCTTAATTCTGTTTTCTTGTTAATTTTTCCTTTTCTTTACTCTTTTCCACATGGGGGTGTGTGTCAGGGTTCTGTGGGACCGGCACAAGAGTTGGCACGGTGAAAGACATAAATAATCTGGGGGGGTGGGTAGTGTGAGTAAAGAGACATGCCCTATCAAGCTGTATATGGTGCAAATATAGACCTGTTAGGCATTAATATAGATCGAATTACCCGGAGACAGGCACGTAGGCCTGTTTATATGCATGTAATGTGTTGTTAAATGTACAACATAAACCTTAGCCAATAAGAATGAGACAATCTTGACAGCAGAAAAGCTAGCAACACAATGCGGCAATAGGAATTCAGTCCTGATGAAAGCCCAGGACCTATAGATGAATTGAACACAGTAATTCATATGCATGGATTAAAGATGGCGACCACAAAGATGAGACACCCATGACAGCACTTTATGGTTCATTTTGTAAACATAAAATAAATAGTTATTGTAAAATGGCGCTCATGGTCGTGAACAAGTCTGTGTGCAGCAGCCGAAACGCGTAGACGTTTCAATACATGGTGCTAAATGAAATAATCTTCGTACGAAGAACAAGAGTGCCGGTGTTTGTTCTATATCGCTAAGGACAAGTGAAGAAATCTATCTATCTATCTATCTATCTATCTATCTATATATTCATATATATATATATATAGATACATATATATATATATATATACTATATTTTTGACAACGATATTAGCGACATCAATATTTTAGTTTCGATATTTTTGTCATTTACATTATAAGTTTAGGATGTTGATATTTTTATGGTCGATATTTTGGTGTCAATTATTTTGTAGGGCGATATTAGAGATGCCGATATTCTGTGAGTGAACCCGCCCCCTGCCTCCCCAGCCCAGATGAGCTACCTATGGCAGTAATGAAATGAGATTCCGCTGGTTGTAGCGTGCTAGTATCTACCATAATTAACTCAGTGAACTACATAGCGTGTGCTCCATCCACCTGGATGACTCCGTCATTCAACCAAGCTACAAACGAGGCCCGAGACCTTCTCCTCAGACGTACAGGCTGATTGCTATGTTTGACGCAAAAGGGAAAATCTTTGCTAAGCATTTATTAACTCACCTACAAAAATGGGCAGAAGATGCCAGGAGACTAACGTTCCATCAAGCATGCTTCCAAAGATTTTGCTCCACCACTGATAACATCATATCTCTATCTATTTTAGCTGAGAGGGCAGTAAGAGTTAAAGATAACAACCTGTTTGTATGTTTCATCAACTTCTCAACTGCTTTCAATAGAGTAAATAGAGCCAAACTAAGGAGCCGATTATGATGACGTGGACTGCCACCGACAGCCCGATGGTGGCGGTCCCGCCTCCATCGGAAGCATCTTATCTGCCCGCCATATTACAATGTCGGGCGGATGGTTGGCGGTCAGCAAGACCGACTGCTGCACATCCGACGGGTTCCTTGAGCCCGCGGGTGTGGCGGAGGGGGTTGTATTCCCTACCATGGTGGCGGTGCCCTTTCCGCCTGCCTTTTCATGGCAGTTAACCCGCCATGAAAAGGCAGGCAGAAATGGACTTTGGGGGCCCCTAGAGGGCCCCCTTTCTCCCATGGCCCTCCGATATGGGCACTGGGGGCACCTATGGTGCCCCCTACATATTCTTGCACCATGTGGCAGGCACCACATGGTACCTGCCATGTAATGCAGGGATATGTCAGGTGTCCCTATTTTGCATTGCGATTGGTGCTGCAGCCAGCAGCACCCACCGCAATGCAAAGTATAGGCATTGCAACCGCCGTGGTGGCGGTCTCATCATAATGCCTATGTTGTGACCGCCTGTACGTCGGGCGGTATGTCCGCCCACCATTCTAATCAGCCCCTAAGTGCTAAACTGGGTGTGTGGGGGAGTGAGAACGATCTACTAAAACTCATAATTGATCTCTACAGTGGCACGTGGATGAGAGTGAAACTTTACCACGGCAGAGGAAGACACCAAAAATCTACACATATAATAGGCTGAGTAAAACAAGTCTGCATTCTTGCCCCTCTATTGCTTAGCTTATATATTTCAGAACTTGCAGAGGTGCTGCAGCAAGTTAGGGGGGATCGCCCCAAACTAGCAAACACCAAAATGGAATTCCTGTCATACGCCGAGGACTTAGTCATTTTATCAACTACTACATTGCGGCCTCCAAATCCAGATCACCAGACTACATGCCTATAACGTGGACAACGTGACCTACAGATTAACATCAACAAAATGAAAGTCATGCTTTGAACCTGTTTTTTTGGCCCAGATGAAACTGAGCAGGTGTCCATTTATTCATACATTGGGATGGAATATAGGACAATAAATTAAACTGCCACGCCCATATGGAACACCTGTGGCGGAAATTGACAGTAATCTCTGGAGTGATGAAAAACTTTGGGCCTCATGTATGAGTTTTTGCCATAGGGCAGTGCTGCAGGCCTTGCTGCTGCCCTGCCCTATAGCAAAAGAAAAGGGCAGGAATGTGTTGTATCTATCAGATACAGTGCATTCCTGTCCTTTTCCCCTGCGCTAGTGCACAATGGAGTGCCGTGCACCAACGCAGTCACCTTTGCACCATGGTGCAAGGGTGACTGTGTTGCGGGGTTGATTGTTTTTGTGCAGGAAGGGACATTTTTGGCGCTGCCTCAGAGTTGCGATTTCTCATAAATCTGGGGCAGTGGCAAAACGCCATGGATGTTGCTGAGAACGCCCCCAGCAACACTCATTGCACGCCCCTTTAACGCAGAAAACTGCGTTAAAGGGAGCATCATTAAGCAGCATTAAGCCCAAAAAAGTGGCTTAGTGCTGCCTGGTGAATATGGAGCAGTCTCCTGCGCCACCGGAGCGTCGCAAAAAGTGATGCACCGGCGGTGCAAGGGGCTTATTTACGAGGCCCTTCTGCCACCGGTGTATCACTTAACGTGGGGAAAAAGTGACTTACGGGGGGCGAAAGGGGCTTGTAAATAAGCCCCTCTGCATTTAAATACGGTGGGAGTGCCATCGCCACGACGGTAACTGTGATTAACGCCAAGTTGGTTCCAGTTTGTACATATGGTGAAACTTGTTGGCCTCCAGGAACCATTAGGAAAGTAGAAACAGTGTTTACGAGTGGTATCAGGAATATATTTATGAAAAGCTACACTGCAGTCTAACAAAATGAGAACTGGGACTTATGCCGATTGCAGCATGGATTACAATTGACTGTATCCACTATTGCATAGTCAGTCAAGGGGCGGCTCATAATATATATATAATATAACATTAGAAATCAAGTTTCAAAACCACATAGTGAAGTACCAGTGGCAGAGCCTTGTGTTAATGACATGCTGACCAAGTATAATCTGTTGATCATAAATTGCACAAAATGACGAAAGCCACTCCGAAGTTTTAACCAAACGACCAGGTGCCTCTTAGACTTTGTGAGGGTGCCACAGTACAAAAACTCCAAATTTATTCTAGAGTCTTACACGATACAAAAACCATACTTCACCGAAACCTGGACCAACACCACCTCGGGACCGGACATCGCCATCGCCATCCCCCAAGGATACAAGATCTCCAGGAAGGACCGCCCCACCCGCCCAGGAGGAGGAATCGCCATTATCCACAAATCCAGCCTCCTCCTGAGCACACTCCCTGACGAGCCCACAGAACTGATGGAACACCTTCACTTCAAAATACTGGCCAGCCCCACCGCCACCCTCCGAGGAACCCTCATCTACCGACCCCCTGGACCCCGCGGACTCTTCGCCAACTCCATCACGGACATTATCTCCCCGCAGGCCATCGCATCCACCAACTACACCCTGCTGGGAGACCTCAACTTCCACCTCGACAACCAACTGGACCCCAACACCACATCCCTCCTGGACAACCTCCACAACATTGGACTCTGCCAGATCGTGACCGAGCCCACGCACTCAGCAGGACACACCCTCGACCCCCTCTTCACTACAGGAAACTCCATCACCTTCAGCCACACCACCGAACTCCCATGGACCGACCATCGTTGCGTCCACTTCACCTTCAGAACACCCACCATCCACAGACACCAGCACCTGCTTCCACGAAGAAACTGGACCAAAATCACCGACGACCAGCTCACCTCCTCACTCAACAACTCCACCCCAACCATCGTGGAAAACGACGACCCCAACACCGCAGCCCGAACCCTGCATAGATGGATCTCGGACAGCACCAAACCATAGCCCCCCTCAAGAAAAACAACAATACCCGCGCCAAGAAAGCCAGATGGTTTACCACCGAACTTCGAGAGTCCAGGCGCACATGCCGCCGCCTCGAAAAGGCGTGGAGGAACACCAAATCCACAGAAGCCCACAACAACTTCAGAGCCACCACCAACGCTCACCATCAACTCATCAGAGAAACGAGGAAAAAAGCGATTGAAGACAGAATCTCCACCCACGCGCACAACAGCAAGGAACTCTTCAGCATCATCAAGGAGTTCGCCCAACCCACCAGCGAGTCTACTGACATCCCTCCCTCACAAGACCTCTGCGACAAACTCAGCACCTTTTTCCACCACAAAATCAAGAGCATCTACGACAACTTCGACGAAGACAACCAACACACTGAACACTCACCAACCACCCCCGACACCCGGAAACCAGCGATTGATGACTGGACAGCCCTCACCACCGAAGACACACTGAAGACAATGAAGTCAATCCACTCAGGGGCCCCCACGGACCCCTGCCCCCACCACATCTTCAACAGAGCCGCCGACACCATCGCACCCATGCTCCGCCACACCATCAACCGCTCCCTGGCGACCGCCTCGTTCCCCGACGACTGGAAACACGCCGAGGTCAACCCCCTCCTAAAGAAACCCTCAGCGGACCCCACCTACCTCAAAAACTACAGACCCATCTCCCTGCTCCCGTTCCCAGCGAAAGTCATTGAGAAAGCCATCAACAGCCAAATCGCCACATTCATTGAAGAACACAACATCCTCGACTCCTCCCAATCCGGCTTCAGAAAAAACCACAGTACGGAAACCGCCCTCCTCGCCGCAACAGACGACATCCTCACCCTACTGGACAAAGGAGAAACAGTAGCCCTCATCCTCCTCGACCGATCAGCGGCGTTCGACACAGTCTCCCACCGCACCCTAATACGCAGACTCTACGACGCAGGAGTCCAGGACAAGGCCCTCGACTGGATCTGCTCCTTCCTCTCCGGCAGGACGCAGCGGGTCAGACTCCCCTTTCCTCTCGGACCCCACACCTACCACCTGCGGAGTCCCCCAGGGCTCCTCCCTCAACCCGACGCTCTTCAACATCTACATGGCTCCACTTGCCCCCATCGTCAGAACCTATGGACTCAACATCGTGTCATACGCAGACGACACCCAGCTCATCCTCTCCCTATCCAACGAGCCCAACACCGCCAGACGCAACTTTCGAGAAGGCATGGAAGCCGTCGCCAAATGGATGAAAAACAGCTGCGTACAACTAAACACCAACAAAATAGAAGTACTCATCATGGGCCCAAACCCCGACGCCTGGAGCGACACCTGGTGGCCCCCCGCCCTCGGAAACCCGCCAACCCCCACAGACCACGCACGCAACCTGGGAATCATCCTGGACTCCGAGCTCAAAATGGACCGCCAGATCAACTCTGTCTCGTCTTCCTGCTTCCACACCCTCCGCCTCCTTCGTAAAACCTTCAAATGGATCCCCCTCGAACACCGAAAGACAGTCACTCACGCCCTGGTCACCAGCAGACTCGACTATGGCAACGCACTCTACGCCGGAATAAACAAAAACCTCATCCGCAAGTTACAGAACATCCAGAACGCCGCCGCAAGACTGGTCCTCAACCTGCCAAAACACTGCCACATCTCCCAGCACCTGCGCACACTCCACTGGCTCCCCGTCGAGGCGAGAATCACCTTTAAGATGCTCACCCACGCACACAAGGCCCTCCACGGCACCGGACCAGCATACCTGAACAGACGACTCAAATTCCACGCACCCCAAAGGACCCTACGATCAGCCCAGCTCTCCTATGCCGTGGTCCCCCGCACCAGAAAGACCAGATCGGGAGGCCGCTCCTTCTCCTTCCTCGCGGCCAAAGCATGGAATGCCCTTCCGCTCCACCTCAGACAGACATCGCTCCCCATCTTCTCAAGAAACCTCAAAACCTGGCTCTTCGACAGACCCCCTCCTTGATGGAATGGAACCTGCACCCCCCCCCACCCCTAGCGCCTTGAGACCCTTACGGGTGAGTAATCGCGCTTTAACAAACTCCTGATTGATTGATTGATACTTAGATTTCAACTTGAGCACGAAGGCAATATCATCTTTCTTTCGCTTCAGACTCATCTGCCTTTTTTCAGTTTGACGCATGATGGAAAACCCCTCACAATTAGACAGCACGTGCCGTCTTTGCAACTGGGAGCGTGAAACAACCATTATTACGCGGTCTTAACCATGCATGACCATTACCAGGCATACTTTACAACGAACATGCCTTTACCACGCATGTCCGCAACTACTAAGCTTTTACCACGAATATGCCGTGGTAAAGGCATGTTTGTTGTAATGGATGGTAATGGTCATGGGTTAGGAACTCAGGGCTGGGCGGGGGGCTGCGGCAGGCGTGGTGGGTTTAGGGATCAGGGCCAAGCAAAGGGACAGAATTAGGGTTCAGGACCGTAATGGTCATCGGTTAGGAACTCAGGGCCGGGCGGGGGACTGCGGCAGGAGTGGCGGTTTTAGGGACTAGGGCCAAGCATAGGACAGACTTAGGGTTCAGGACCGTAATGGCCATGGGTTTGGAACTCAGGGCTGGGCGGGGGACTGCGGCAGGGGACACGGCTTTAGGGATCAGGGCCAAGCATAGGGACAGACTTAGGGTTTAGGGCCGTAATGGTCATGGGTTAGGAACTCAGGGCTAGACCTGGGACTGCGGCAGGGGTGGTGGCTTTAGGGACCAGGGCCAAGCAAAGGGACAGACTTAGGGTTCAGGGCTGTAATGGTCATGGGTTGGGAACTCAGGGCTAGACCGGGGACTGCGGCAGGGGTGGCGGTTTTAGGGACTAGGGCCAAGCATAGGGACACACTTAGGGTTCAGGACCGTAATGGTCACGGGTTTGGAACTCAGGGCTGGGCGTGGGACTGCGGCAGGGGTGGTGATTTTAGAGACTAAGGCCAAGCAAAGGGACAGACTTAGGGTTCTGGGCCGTAATGGGCATGGGTTAGGAACTCAGGGCTAGACCGGGGACTGCGGCAGGGGTGGCGGTTTGAGGGACCAGGGCCAAGCAAAGGGACAGACTTAGGGTTTAGGGCTGTAATGGTCATCGGTTAGGAACTCAGGGCCGGGCGGGGGACTGCGACAGGGGTGGCGGCTTTAGGGACCAGGGCCAAGCAAAGGGACAGACTTAGGGTTTAGGGCTGTAATGGTCATCGGTTAGGAAATCAGGGCCGGGCGGGGGACTGCAACAGGGGTGGGGGTTTGAGGGACCAGGGCCAAGCAAATGGACAGACTTAGGGTTTAGAGCCGTAATGGTCATCCGTTTGGAACTCAGGGCTGGGCGGGGGACTGCGGCAGGGGTGGCGGTTTTAGGGACTAGGGCCAAGCAAAGGGACAGACTTAGGGTTCAGGGCTGTAATGGTCATGGGTTGGGAACTCAGGGCTAGACCGGGGACTGCGGCAGGCGTGGCAGTTTTAGGGATCAGGGCCAAGCAAAGGGACAGACTTAGGGTTCAGGGCCGTAATGGTCATGGGTTAGGAACTCAGGGCTGGGCGGGGGACTGCGGCAGGGGTAGCGGATTTGGGACCACGGCCAAGCAAAGGGACAGACTTAGGGTTCAGGGCCGTAATGGTCATGGGTTAGGAACTCAGGGCTGGGCGGGTGACTGCGGCAGGCGTGGCGATTTTAGGGATCATGGCCAAGCAAAGGGACAGACTTAGGGTTGAGGGCCGTAATGGTCATGGGTTTGGAACTCAGGGCCGGGCGGGGGACTGCGGCAGGGGTGGTGGCTTTAGGGATCAGGGCCAAGAAAAGGAATAGACTTAGGGTTCAGGGCCGGGCAAGGGGCCTGCGGCTGGGGTGCCAGCTTTAGGACTTAGGGCCAAGAAAAGGGACAGACTTAGGGTTCAGAGCAGAGGGTTGAGGCAGGGGGCGGTTTTAGGGGTCAGGGCCAGGTACAGGCATACCATGCAGCGTTCAACTCACCTCTGCTTCTCAGGACCCATCAGGCTCTCCCTTGGACTGGCGGACTTAAGGTTCAAGAACGGGCAGGGGGCTGCTGCAGGAGAAAGTTTTCTCCAGTTCTGCCCTCTCTGTCGCGTCAGAAAATGTAAGTCCATTCACAGTGTCTATTTAGCACTGTGAACGGATCACGTGGGGAGAAACAACAAAACATCTGGAACGTTCATGCCAGTGTGTCGCAACGGTACGCATGCCATTACAAAGGTAATGCCTTTGCCACGCATGTCAATTGAGCACCTACAGGCCCTTACCAAGCATGCCTTTATGATGATATTATCGTGGTAAAGGCATGCGTGGTAAAGGCATATACGTTGTAAAAATTACCGTGCAAAATGCAAGCGTGGTAATGACGCACACGTTGTACGGGCAGCAATGTAAAGGCGCGCGTGGTAATAGTATGCGTGGTTACGTCATACAACCTGAGTGGAGAGGTGTGGTGCAGCGGCCAGGGCAGCTGACTTCGGAGCACAGGGTTCATGGTTCGATCTCCGGCGGCAGCTCAGCTCATCACCATGTGACTCTGGGCAATAGCTCACTTAATTTCCACGACGGCCCCCAGCGCCTTGAGACCCGTAAGGGTGAGTAGCTGCGCTATATAAAAACGGACTTACTTACCTATGAAACAGACTTTTAATACGAAAGGGATAAGAAAAGTATGTGAGTCAATTTTATTCTGTTTTAGGGGCACTTCACCAAAACAAGTGGGACAGGCAAGGACATTTTGTAACTTTAGCAATTAGGAGGTGGGAATGTAAATCTTTGATGACTTAAATATGGGGACAATTAAAACAAAAGGAATTCATTTTTATGCTTTTTTGTATATATTTTTTAATTTGGGCGGATTGTCTGTATTTAATTGTTTGTTTTTCTTTTTTATAAATGTGTCATATATTGAATATGGTTTTAAGTAACTGGAACAATAAAATATGATCTGATCTGATCAATAGGTTTAAAGGGGGCCAGATTCAGTCACGTTTACCCTTAGCACAAGTAAACGTGCCACAGCATCACTTAGTAGGTGAATAATTCTTATAAGTATGTTTGGGCAGAAATCGAACTGTCAAAATATGGCCCAGTTCCCTGAATTGCATCGGATCTAGAAGTGCACCAGTCCTAAGTGCTAAAGATATACTCCATGAGTGGAGCGGCATGAAGCAGTCTACTTCATATCTAGTGAGAAAGCCTAGATCTCAATGGAACAAAATTAATGCAATAAAGGAAATAATTAGTTGAACTCTTGAAAAGTAGGGTACAGCTCTTAAACCAGACCAGATGGCCTGAAGTGTGTCTAATATATGAGATCTGCTTTTTTCACATAATATTCATTTAAATGATGTATCTGGGACAGTAAATACTTAATTTCAAGTTAGAGACTGCACAAATTACTCTCATGGAAAGTAGGCCTGGAAGCTGCAAACGTTGGAATACAAATATCACGACACAGATCTAACTAACAAGCATCTGTTATGTGTAAATGGCAACTTAAAGTGAACAAACTTTTAACTTTACCTTTCATTGTCATTTCCATAGTTCGTCAATGAATTCCCGACGACAATTTCTGCTCCCTTCATCCTTTCCGAAAAGCCATCTCTGACGGTGATAGAAATGGCATAAACTTTATATGTTCTCAATAAATCTACCCTCCACCAGGGACCATAGTCAAAATCTGTATGGGTGCAGGATCCATGGGCAAAATCGGAATCCTGATTTCCATCTACCGCGTTGATCGCATCGGACAGGAAACCTACGTGGTTGTCGTCCTTAAGAAGAATACTTGACTGGGTGGCTCGCCCACCCAGGGCCACATTCTCACCTGAAAGTAGACAAGCGCATTAGGTTAGAAGAGGCCTGTAGGGGTTACGTCTCTAGTATAATGCCCAGGGCTAAAACATGTTTATCTAATAGCATAGTTATTCATTAATACATTTACCAGGTACACAAGGGTGTTTTGAAATCAGTGCCCCTATGCTAGAGGTTTTTACATCATAAATACCGCAAACAATTAAAGGCATGCAAGACATGCATAATTGACCAACGTGACCATTCACAAGGAAATATTATTTACTTGAAAGACTTGAAACACTTTAAAGGCTTTGCACAAAACACTTGCCACAGATACCTGCACCAACTCTAGTGGTCTCAAGTAACAGTGCATTGAACTCCATTCAAACTGGCCATGCCTTGGGACTGCTTCATTTTGCCGACACATTTGAAATCCCAGGATAATCAAAATTACCCTGAACATGGGATACATTTCCCACAACCTCTATACAATGTATTCAAGTATACATCTTTTAGTCTATGAGTAATTATCTCCTATCTATGGTTAGAAATATTATGCATTCATATTTTTGTGCAGCATTAACAGCATACGGAATGTGGTTTTACACTCAGTCACATATGCAGTAGCGGCTCCTGGTGGGAGTGCTACCGGGCGGTGACGTGGGGCCGGGGAGGGGCAGGGTGGGGGGTAGTAAACACCGGAATACGGATGAATGCAGGTAAGTAGACAATTAAATCAATCAAACGAATTTCGTTGCGCGCTCTGGGGCCCTGAAAACAATGTGCCCCCACCGTTGGAGTGGCCCGCTCTCCTGCGGGACCACTCAGGCACCGACAATGTGCCTCGGGGAGCCCCTCTCACCTGGGCTCTTTCTCGGGACTCCGCTTGGGCTGGGGACGACTCTGGCAGTGTGCTGGGATTGGCCCTGCTCTCGGGGCCTCTTCTCCCGGTCTCCTCTCACCGGCGCAGGCTTGGAGGCTCCGTCTCCGCTCAGGGCTCCTACCGTCACATGGGGCCCCCGCCTCCTTCTACAGCACGTCAGGCGTCCTCTTCCCTGCCGGCTGGCCATGCCCCCAACCAGGCACAGCCGCCTGGCTTCCGGGTCGGGCCGCGGTGGTGATTTCTGCGTTCTCTTGGCAAAGTGCGGGGTGGGCACCCGCTTGTGAAAATAAAGGTAATTGCGGGGTGGGCTCCCGCTAAAACACCAAATGCGGGGTGGGCACCCGCTCTAAATGCACCGATGTGGGGTGGGCTCCCGCTCGGTTTTTAAAGCATAAATCAGCGGGGTAGGATCTCGCAACAGCATAAAGACCGGGTGGGCTCCCGCCTTAAGATACGCACAAACGCGGGGTGGGCACCCGCTCTTCCAGAGGCATAAAAACAGCAGGGTGGGCTCCCGCTTCCCACGCACTGCGGGGGAATCCCCACGTCGGGATTCCCTCGGAATGGATCGCAGCTTAGCGCTGCAGATGCAGGCAAACCTGCTCCTCTCTCCCGGGCAAATTAGAATATAGCGCTCACGAGGTGCTAGGAGCCTGGACTGCAACAAAAGGAAAAAGGTCCAAAAGCAAAGTTTCTAGGGGCACAGCTGGGCCCAGAGAGGCCAGCACACAGGGCCCTCCAGCAAGGAGGCAAGCCCTCGTGGCGGTTCCTCCTGGGCCCCCAGCAGCAGCAAGCTCCCAGCAAGTCCAGGAACAGCACAACAACATGGGGTCACAGCCCCTACATTTATACTCCATTTCCCTTTGTCTGCAGAGCACAGGGCTTGGGGGGACCAGCTAGAACTGGTTCTGGAGCACTCTGTTTACAGTGCTCACACCCTTCTTTGGGAGATGGGGGCTCGGCCATCAGACACACCACAGGGGGGCGGAGCCAGCATTGTACAGGCTAGGCACAGACGTATTCAGGGACCAGGGACTTCTCCTCCCACTACTCCAAATGCAGATGTCCCATTCAGCCAGCGCTCATCCTGCCCCTCCTGGAGCCACACACACCTCACCAGCCCCTGTCACTCAACAGCCAGACATGCAATCCACATCAGGCAGGCAGACACATGGCACACAGAAATGCCAACTTCTAAAAGTGGCATTTCTAGAATAGTCATAATAAATCTGCGCACACCATTGCGTAGCATTTATTATTACTATTTCAAACATACCAAACTTGACCACGCTGCTCCTCTCATATGAGGAATTACCACTGAAACACTTATCAGGGAATCCCCAATGCAATCCTATGGAAGGGCAGTCCCACAGTAGTGAGAAACCAAAATGGCTGTTTGTCACTACCAGGACATGTCACACACTTAAGGTACATGTCCTATCTTTTACCGACAATGCACCCTGCCCATAGTGCTAGCTAGGGCCTACCTTAGGGGTGACTGACATGCAGTAAAAGGGGGGTCACAGACATGGCACTCACTTTAGGTGCCACGTCACAGCGGCAGTGACACTGCGCGCACAGGCCCTGCAATGGCAGAGGCCTGAGATAGGTTTGAAAGGCTACTTTGGTGGGTGGCGCAATCAGCGCTGGAAGCCCACCAGTATCATTTAATCTACCAGCCCTGGGTATATGAGATACCACTTTACAAGGGACTGACAGGTAAATTAAATAGGCCAAACAGGTGTAGACCAATCTTACCATATTTAACACAGAGAGCATACGCACTTTACACTGGACAGCAGTGCTAAAGTGCCCAGAGTCCTAAAACCACCAACACCATGTCAGAAAAAAGGCTAGGAGAAAGGCAAAAAGTTTAGGGATGACCCTGAAAAAAGGGCCAAGTCCAACAGACTGTAATTCAGATATTTGTGCTGTGTTGGGAGGAACTTTACCTTTGGGACACATTAACTCTTGAAATTGAGGTTTAAAAGTGTCTCCAATTCATCGAATTGTTGGTGTTCTGTGAAGGTACAATTTTGGGCTGTCAAAATTGCAGGGTCCTCCGCACCCACAAATTTCCCTTTTTGCCCTGTCCCTAGTCATAGTGGATTATTCTAGTGGATTTTGCAGTGTTCTTGGTGGTTTGTGGTGCTGCTCCTGAACAAGTCGGATTGTAAGTATGTAAAGAGTCACATGATTCTGGTGGCATTTTGGTGACTGAGAGGGTTCCGGTGTGGTACTGAATATTGTGGTCTGTGCTGAGTGATGGATTGATATGCTGTGAGTGAGGTATTTGATTATGCAATCTTGATTCTGGGTTCAATTGGAGGTTTGATTACTGTGATTTTGATGTACTATTCTTATTTGTGATTTGCGTTAGAGAAGTTTTGGTTAATTATGTGTTGGTTTGATTATCGAATTCGCAGAAATCCAAAATCTCAAGATACTATTGTTGAACTTATCATCAAAAAGATACTGTGACTTTCAAGACACCACATACATACAGATAGGGCCTTTTTCTGAATTAACAAGTTTTCCTTTTCAGGGGTTTGTGTGCCTAATTTAGGTTGGGGACATTTGCCCTTTGGTGCACAAGAGTAAATACACTAGGCAAAAGTGGATTGCCGTTGGACAGGAGTCTGCTTTAGTGTGAATTGAATGTGACAAGTGCCACAGAGGTACTGGTTTTATTTTTATTGTTTGCAAGATTTGTTTTCTTTTAACTTAATGATTTTTTCTTATTTACATTTTTATTTCCTTTATTTGTGTTCATTGACATGGCCTGTGCAATTGTTTTCTAATTCACGGTTAGTCAGCTGAGGAGCCGTGATTGGATTGATGAGATGTAACCACAGAAACATGCTGTTGTTGGTTGGTTGCTGTCAGAGTCGCGCTGCGATTGGCTGAACTTTGGCATAGCCACACTGCGATTGGCTGTTGTATCCTACCTTGTCTAATGTGGTTTCTGAATTATTTTGAGTGAGAATAAGGGATGCTATGTTGAAAAAGCCTAATCACCTAGCGAAGGCCAGAATATTCCTGCTGAGGGTCCGCCTGCTTATGAAATGATGATGAGTATTGGTTTTTATATGTTGACCAGGATTTGTGACTGGCATGAAAATGACTTACAGTTTCCTTTAGAAGGTACCTTTAACATTATAAAGTTTCTTGAGGAAACCCATAAATGATAGAAAGTCGTTACCTAGACCTACACAGTTTGAAGCATTAAATAAATGGGAGACAATGGCTAAAGAGAAGGAAAGAAAGAAAATGAAGAAGCAGGGGAAGGGTTTATTTAGATAGTAGCTGGGAGGCTAGTGGTATCATCATGAGAGATGCTGGATAGAGGATATGATAGAGGGAGTGAGAGTTTTTCCCACAATAGTCAAAGAGACAGCAGACAAAAAGAAAACAAATGAGGGAGATATAGAAAAGCGGAACTGAAAACGAGATGCAGATGAGGAGGATAACTTTTTAAAATGATCTTTTGAATTCTAGACCTCCTCCATATGCTGATGGGATCCCAAGACAGGACCAGAGTTCTGTGGCCCTTGATATGGGTGCAACTGAAGAGGGTATGAGTGTACAAGCACAGTGATTGACGGCACTTGCAGTTTCATGTGAATCATTGAGTGCCTCACCAGAAAATACATTGGCATTTTTATTGTGTACTAGCAGAGAATCTTCTGTTTTCTCTCCAGTTTCAAGTGACAGGTCTATTGCCGTTACTGCTTAGTCTCCGAAAAAGAGATATTAATATTGGGCTTTTATAGAACGATTTTGGAAAAATATTGCAGGGATCAATTGACACAAATAGGTTGATGACAAATAAATTATGGATGAAAAGTGATACTTAAACAAAGACCAGCAAGGTGCATGAAACAAGCATATGATAGGCTTGAGTAACTAGCAAATGAGGGGGGAGGTTGATATCAGTAAAATTAGAAATGTACAGAGACAATGCAAAATGGATTTGACCAATGATAACATAGAACAACGGGCTTAATAATTTAACAAGCCCACATTAAGGATCTGGTTTATAATGGACTGGAGGGAAGGTGGAAGAAGAAGATTATTACTAAAAAGAAAGCTTTAGAGGCAGGAAAGAAATCAAAGGGGTCAGTTAGTGATTCCGAGTTAGTGGCAGTTTCAGAATTTCCACTGAGGGAAGTACATGGAGAGAATTATGTACATGTGCCTTGGACGAGAAGTGTTATTTATACTTTTACAACACATTTTCCAGAATTGCAAGAGGAACCAGAGAAATAGTGCAAGGAAGTTCATAGATTAACAAAACCCTGGAAAATGCTTCAGACTGATTTGGATGCAGTGTTTGAGATTGTTGTTCCTAGTGATTTATGGGCTGAATGTAAGGTTGCTGTTGCTTAACCAATTGAAGAACCAGCTAGGTCTGTGGCTGATAATGCTCCATCTGAGTTGATTGCTGACAAGTACAGTGAAGTGATAGAGCATTTGAAAAAGAAAGTGCCAGAGAACAAAATTAATCAGGCAAAGACTTTGAGAGCAGTGCATGCTTAATATGAGAGGCTAGTTGTTTCGTGTCTGCCTTTGTTATGGGGTTGGGTTCTGAGCTTAGTTTGCATATTCAGCAGAGTGTAATGTGCAAGGAGACTAAGGGTATTGATGAGATCCTGAAGTATGCCAAGTACAGTAGTGATTGGTTTGATGTGAAGCAGATAGATCAAGAAGAAGCTGATGGCTGCCCAGCCAAATCAGTTTCACAGAAATTTCAGTAATCAGATGATAGGTTCTGATATGGGTTTTATGTTGTCTACCAATTCTGGAATGACAGGAGTGCATCTGATGCAAGGAGTGAGAATGGTAAATGAGATAGTGCATGTGCAAGGTCGCGGAAGGGGAGTAATGAATAATTTGGGAGTGAATGTTAATATTGATTTGTTGAACAACAGCACTGCTTGTTATTTCTGAAGTAAAATTGACCACTGGAAGCGGGCAGGTAGACAGAATCCAGTTCAAATCTGGTGGAGTCACAGTCTGTAGCACCAGTCCAACCAGCTTCTGTGCAGAATATGCAAAATGATGGGTTGTTCCATATGAATATGCCCATAGCTCCAATGGTGCAGCAAAACATGAGAAACAAAATTCTATATAGTCCAGGGTTCCAGCAAAATCAATTGATTCTGAATAAGGATTTTCCTCTGTTTTCCCCAGAGAATTAATCTCAATGACCCTGCCATGGGGGGAGGAGGATTGTTTTATTGGATTAGTCCTGCATCGGATCTAGAAGTGCACCAGTCCTAAGTGCTAAAGATATACTCCGTGAGTGGAGCGGCATGAAGCGGTCCACTTCATATCTAGTGAGAAAGCCTAGATCTCAATGGAACAAAATTAATGCAATAAAGGAAATAATTAGTTGAACTCTTGAAAAGTAGGGTACAGCTCATAAACCAGACCAGAGGGCCTGAAGTGTGTCTAATATATGAGATCTGCTTTTTTCACATAATATTCATTTAAATTATGTATCTGGGACAGTAAATACTTAATTTCAAGTTAGAGACTGCACAAATTACTCTCATGGAAAGTAGGCCTGGAAGCTGCAAACGTTGGAATACAAATATCACGACACAGATAACAATCTGGTTATTCCTAATGTCTACAACTTGTACTTCTATTCCCGAAAGGAGTAGGTTTTAGAACCTCCAAAGAATGAACTGTAGCACAAGTAGCTATCGATCAAGAAAGACACAATGATACCATTCACCTCACCACCAATGTGGCTCTTATGTAGGTGGTGAGGTGAATGGTATCATTGTGTCTTTCTTGATCGATAGCTACTTGTGCTACAGTTCATTCTTTGGAGGTTCTAAAACCTACTCCTTTCGGGAATAGAAGTACAAGTTGTAGACATTAGGAATAACCAGATTGTTAGCCAGGTGATGGCATATATCCCTGTTAAAATAGGATCAACTGAGAATAATCATCAGTTCATAATGTCTGATTTAAGTTCTGCTAATTTTTTGGGTAGAGACTTACTTTGCAAGATGAACTGTGTGATTTATTGTACACTGGCTGGTGTCGCAATTGAAATCCAAGAGGAAGATTCAGTGTTTAAAATTAAATCAAATAATTCAAGAGTTCAGTTGTTCCCAGTCCTTACTAAAGATGATTCACCTCTAAATTTACGACATACTTTCAAAGAAGAGGTATGGGACTTCACAGGAAAAGAGATAGGGCTGATAAAAAGTGCAAAAACTGTCAAGATAAATGTAAAACTAGTTTTCCCTAGAAGTAGACAATACAAACTTTCAAAACAGTCAGAAGAAGGAAGGATGCCAATCACCAAAACATTATTGAACAAGGAATTATGCGGGATGTGCTTGGTAATCCTTGCAATTTTCCTATGATGGGCATTAAATAAATGAGTGGTAAATGGAGAATTGTTCAGGACCTTTGAAAAATAAATGAAATAGCGATTAAATGTTGGCCGGTGGGACTGAATCCTACAGTAATTTTGTTCCAGATTCCAACAGAGGCAGAATGGTATACAGTTATCAACTTATGCCAAGCTTTCTTCTCCATTTGTCTGCATGAGGAATGTCAATATCTTTTTGCATTCCAGTTCCAAAATAAAGTTCTTGTTTGGTGTTGAATCCCGCAGGGGTATGCTGACAGTCCTTAAATTTTTAATCAGATCCTAAAAAAGATTTGAAATGTTTGCAGTTGCCCTATAAATTAGTCCTGGTTCAATATTTAGATGACCTATTATTGGCACCTATGTAAAAAGAACACTGTAAACGTTATACGATTGTACTATTGAATCATCTAGCTGACAACGGTCACAGGGTTTTCTCCACAAAGATGCAGCACTGTAATAATGAAGTGAGTTATCTTAGTCATCACAATGAGAAAGAGGCAAGAAAAGTCTCAAAAGAATGTGCTTTTGCAATTCTAAAGATGAATCCTCCTATCACCTACACAGTGGTGAGGATGCTCTTGGGAATTGTTGTCTTCAGTCATCAATGGATTCCAAACTTTTTCTTGATTGCAGAGCCTTTAGTAAGGCTAACCCACATTGATGCAGGGACCTGGTTCCATTTAATGACGATTGCTTAGAGATCATCCAAGTTTTGAGGGAAAAATTGCGCAATGCACACGCCCTTGGAATGTCTGATTACATTATGGATTTTATTTTATTTTACTGTCATGAGAGGCTAGTGGGCAGAGCATTCCAAAGCTTGGGTGCAAGGTAGGTTACAGACCAACCCCCACTTCTGGCTCTCTTGATCCTTGGGACAAGGAGCAACTCAAGATTATTTGCCATCAAGTCCCTTTTGGCCTGATAAATAGTGGCCAATTACCGAAGGACCTGAGGACCTGTATTATGCTTTGCACAATAAATAATGCATAAAGCCTTAAATTGTATCCTGCAGCTTATAGGCACCCAGTGAAGAGTCTTGATGCAGCATCTGCTGAACGTATTTTCGGGATACTCGGGTAGCGGCGTTCTGAATGATCTGAAGTTTTTTAATCACTGATTTGTACTACCCAAAGAAAGGCAATTGCCTTAATCATGGCGCAACCGAATCAGGCCTTGAATCACAGTTCTGTACACCTCTATTGGGAGCCATTTCAGCACCTTTCTCAGGGCTTTTAAAAGACCAAAAACAGCTCCCAGCCACCTATTTTTTGCTTGGGAGGTCATGGTTAGCTGATTGTCAAGACCCATCCGTAGACTTTTTACTTCTGACTTGGGGACTGGGCGTTCACCTAGGGAAGATGACCAAATAATATGATCCCAGAGCGTTAGTTTGTTCCCTAGTATCAAGAACTCATTCATCTTTAGGGAACTGGCTGCGATCCATTTATACACCTTTTCCAGACAGCTATTATGCCCAGCGGCAATGGTATCCATGTCTGGTGCCAATGTGACAATTAACTGGGTATAGTCTGTGTAGGACACCATCTTAGTCTGCGTAGAATACCATCTTCAGGCTGTAGGAACAAATAACGTCTAACAATGGGCAGTTATAACTGTTAAAAAGCGTTGAGCCCTGCAGAACTCCACAAAGCAACTGATGGCTAGATGACATGAATGGGCCCTCACTTACCTGAAACTTGCACTTGTCTGAGAATGAGGCAAGCCACTTAAGGGTTGTTCCTGTGATACCAGCTTCTTCGAGTCGATGGAGAAGAATAGGGTAGGAGACCGTATCAAAAGCAGCACTCAAATCCAGAAGGATCAATGCTGCTGATACACCATGATCCATGATCATTTTTAGATCTTCTGTGGCCCTCAAAAGAGCTGTTTCAACACTATACCCAGCACGAAAACCTGTCTGGGTAGGATGAAGAATGATATTAATTTCCAAATAATCTGTAATATTTTTATTGATTATTTTTCCCAAAATTTTTCTAGCCCCAGGTAGTAAAGAGATGGGCATGTAATTACTTATTATCTCTGGATCTTAGGGGCTGATTATGGTGGCGGCCGGACTCACTTCCGACTGCCATTGTATCGGGATGGGACCGCCTGACAAGCTGTTGGCGGTCCCACACCCTGTATTACGATGCCACCGCCTTCAAGGTGGTCGCAAAGTGTATTTCTTGTATTGCGGCGTGTGCTGCAGGCTGCAGCACATGCTGCAGTCCAAAAAACGCACATTTTGCATATACCTGGAACTATGTGGTAGGCACCATGCAGTGCCTCCCACATGGTGCAGGGATATTTAGGGGGCAACATAGGTGCCCCCAGGTCCCATGTCTGGAGGCCAGGGAGTAAGGGGACCCACTATAGGCCCCCAATGTCCCTTTACACCAGCCTTTTCATGGCGAGTTCACTGCCTTGAAAGGGCCAGCGGAAACTGGCATTGTAATGCCTACGGTGGTGCCTGAGCAGGCACTGCCACCACTGTAGGCACTACAGACCTTCCCACAATCCGACGGGCGATCAGTGTTGGACGGTCTTTCAGCCCCCGACCATCCGCCTGCCACATTAGGATGGTGGGCGGATGGTCAGGGGGCGGAAAGACTGTAGTTTCTTGTTGAAATCCAACACAGACTTCCTTGAGTGAATTGAGGGACCTCCAAGAGGAAGTCACAGAGAATGAGAAAAGAAGTCGGGAAATATTGGATTACAAAAAGAATTATCAAGATGTTTGAATTACTCTTGAGTATGAATATATTTTACCTGATTCAATGTTAAAATGCATGGCTAGGTATTTATGTAATCCTTCACATCCAGGGAGAAATGCCAGGACTGTAAAACATTCAATAAGTATTGATCACATTTAAAATTCAGTATTGCAGAAGATTTATCTGTCTATTCTCTAAATGGGTTGAGGCCTAACCCACCCAGAGATCAGATAGCATGACAGTTGCCAAGCTTTTCTTGAGTACTATGCAAACGATTGATGGACGGAATGCTGAACAAATCAAGCATTCACCTCCAGTCAAGAGCTCTGGGTTAACTCCATCATTCTTTTGCTCACCATGACACCCCAGTTTGGGCCCAGCCATATGCAAATCAGTCTTGGCCCTGCTCCTCATGGGAACAGTCCAGCCCAAACTGCCAAGCCAGGTACTCCCTTGAGCGGAAACAAGCTTCCTGGGATCGGTATCACCCCTCATCATCCAGGCTAGCTTGAATTCAGTGGCATAGCAGGCACGGGACCCTGAACAATGGATTTAGCCCAGATCTCTTGACTGGGAGTGAGTGTTTGAAAAGTATTAGCTCTCTATCCATCATCTTGTTATGTTTGCTAAGCTTTTGTTGAGGGAATTAATTTTGGCCTTCCGACTTCAATGGAGACAAATCGTGGCTCCCATTTTAAAAATGAAACTTTCAAATTGATTAGTATAGCTCCCCAGATTGATCAATGGTTCCATTGTAGTTATCATCATCAATCATCTGGTATTGTGAAGTGGATCAATGGGACCATCAAAAACAGGCTGTCTAAAGTGTAAGCATCAACTAGTTTGAAAAGGCCAGGTGCTATTCCTCTCGCCCCATGAAGTGTTAATTGGCGTGCAATGAGACTGGCCTATACTCCTGCAGCTACACTTGTTTCAATCACTGATTATATTGTTCTAGATAACTGCAAAGGTCTTGATGATATGATGAAATCTGTGGCCCATTCCAAGTCATACTTGTGATTAACATTGCTGTGAAGTGTGCTGGAGTCCCGCAATGGATGCACACCACTCACACAAGAAGTGGAGACAACAACCACTGATTCACAGAGTCAAGATCAAGTTCACAGTGAGGATCCAGAGGGGAATGAAGAAAAATGTGGTTGCTGATGAAAGTAAGGATCCTGGTGAAGGTACCAGTAGTGGAGGCTAGTTTCAAACTGAAGGTCAGAATGAACAGCTTGTTGCAAAGTCACGAGTGGCAGAAAGAAGGAATAGTCTCTGATCTGACCAGTGAATGGCTCCAGTTGAAAATTTGAGTCTTGAGATCAAATCACAAGTCCATCAGTGAGTGGAGAAAATTCAGAAGTAGTCACAAGTAAAGGTACAGCAGTTGAGGCACCAAAGGCATTAAAGAAAACCTGCAAAGGAAAATATTGACTGAATGAAAGTCTAAAGTCAATTAAAGAAGATTTTGAAGTGATCAAAACTGATTCAGAGCAATGAAAGTGAGTCTCCAGCTGAGAAAAGACCAGTGAGAAAGAATTTCAGACAGTATGGGTGTACCTAGCATCTGTGTATGAAGAAGAAGAAGAAGAGACAGATACAGAGAATTGAAGTCCAATACACTGTTGCCAATTCATTTTTGAAAATGAGCTAAAATAAGAAGAACCACCTTGAACTTTCGAAAAAGTTTGACAGTGGTGACATTAGTCCGGACTTTGCAAAAGAATCCAGCTAAAGAAATGAGTTTTAGGTTATAAACTGTATAAAGTGATCCAAAAGAGCTCATTAAAAAAACTTTTTAAAAGGTTTATTTTATTTTTTTATTTTAATCATTACCTGGAAGAAAAGAAGAATAGTTTTATTATTGTTTTACATAAAATGTTTGTTCATTTTTGGAGTTTCAAGTTCTTTTTGTTTTTGATCTTGATAGAAATTGTCATATAGCAAGTGCTGTGGAGACATCGGGTTGGATGTCTCCACAAAAGTTGAATTAACTACATTTCATCATGGTGGTGTTGAACCTAAAAATTCAGGGAAAATTTCTGCATTTGACTGATGGCAAACATGCAATCTCTTTGAAAGACGATAGCAACAACATTGTGATGCATGTCCAATCGCACAGCTTCACTGAAATAATTCTTTAAAGCTTTTCATGTTCCAAAATCCATGTTTATTCCATATTGTTCATAATTAATCATGCTTTTCTTAACTATTTGCAAACGGGTTGTTCATACTCCCAATTTTTTCAAATGAGGCAGTTATGCCAATCCAGGCCTTTTACCGCATCACGTGGGTTATGTCAATTCATATTGTAACAGCTGAAGTTCTCAAAATATCCCAATGCATTTCGGGCTATTATTAGCCCTTCGTCAGGGGTAGCTGTATAAATTAATAGAGGCTCCATGGAATAAACATGGATTTTGGAACATGAAAAGCTTTAAAGAATTATTTCAGTGAAGCTGTGCGATTGGACATGCATCACAATGTTGTTGCTATCGTCTTTCAATGTCAATGTCACGTGCTTTGAGGCAAGGCATAGATCCAATCTGCATGCAAGCAAGAAAAATGGATAAAACAGAGAAAAGATTGGGAAACTGGTGTGCATACTGCGACCCCACTGTTTTTGTATGAAACATGCAATCTCTGCCTTATATATGGTGCAGGTTGCAGACTGCATGCATACCCCGATCCCTGTTAAACAGAAATGGGAAGAGGAAAGAAGATGCTGTTATCGTATCTGGAGTAGGAACATGTTTGCAGTCAAATCAGGATGGTTTCGTGTAACACTATCTTTAAAATGATCCAATTTGAATACCTGTTTTGGATTTATTTAACTCCTAAAATACTACACAAAATTAACCTGGAGAGACTGAATCAATGTTTTAAATGTGAAACAGAGGATGGTGATTTTATTCATATGACTTTTTTGTGCAGAATAGCACAACGGTTTTGGGAGGCAGTGCTTCTGTAAGTCCATTGAGTGTTCAGCCCGTGTTACAAAGGAACATAGGGGCATATTTACGAAAAAGTGACGGAGTGCTGCATTAGCCTTCTTGGCTTAACACCGCACTCTGCCCCTTCTGAAATGCAGGGCTGCACCGTATTTACAACAATACGGTGCAGCCCTGCATTTCCCACTGCGTTGGCGCTAAATTTAGCTGCCTAGCGCCAAAACAGGCACCTTTGCACCATAGTGCAAGGGTGCCTGCGTAGTGGGGAATAATTGTGTATGCGCAGGAAGGTGTCCCTTCCTGCACATAAACAATCTTAATGGAGATTTGTAACTTCTATGTGTGCTGCTTTGTGCATCACACATAGAAGTTGCAACTCGTCATTTTTAAAATAATAGTTTAAGTGCAGGAAGGGACACCTTCCTTCACATAAACACTCATGCATGGTGTTTTGCTGTTTCTATGTGTGCTGCACAATGCAGCACACATGCAAACAGCAAAAACGAGAAGAAATAATGCATTTCTCCTCATGGCGCCCTGTTAAGACCAGGTTTTCCCTGGTCTCAATTTTGGCACTGTGCCATATTTACGCCACCCTTGTTAATATGGGGCAATGTCTAAATCGATGGGTGTTGCTGTGGAACGCCCACCGCAACACCCATTGCCAACCACTTTCACACTAAGGGGCTGATTAAGATGTCGGGCGGAAGTGCCTCCGAGGCCCTGTCGGGGTTATCGGATCGACCGATCTCGCTTCGGATGCGGTTGCTCTGACCACAGTATTATGATGCCCAAATACCCATTGCTTACTAACCAATGCAGTTCCTCCAACTCCGACTGGAAATTCCGATCGCAAAGCTCTCTGAAAGGCTGAATGGAGCCGATCGGAGCCAGTTTCGACCCTGGAACCGCCAGCCCTATTACGATGCGTATTTCTGACATCAGAGCAGGCGGAAGGGGAGTATTTCAAGTCCGAAAATTGGCACAACACGCTTCCTACGACCTCTGCTGTGCAGCTATGGAGCTCATCAATCATGTCATCCCTCTACTATACATCATCAGTGATTATGAGAATCTGAACCGATGCGAACGTCGCCGCCTGTAAGTAAGACAAATTTCCCTACACATTAACGTAACTACCAAGCGAAAGTGAATAGAGTTTAAAGTGTGCCATATCATACTGAGCATGGCAAATCAAGGAATGTCATCATCAGATATCTGCAGTCTGACTGGGAAATACTGGGAGAAACACAAATTTAAGGTTTGAACAGGAATGGCTATAGCTACATATGTGTATGTATAGCTAAATGTATGGATGAGTACACCACAGCAAAAAAAAACAATATTACATGGCAACAGAACATCTATGCACTCACAAAAGTATGTCCACAGCAACATATGCACTGGCACCAGGGCCGCTCCTAGATACAATATTTCCCGAGCAGAACCTGAATATATATAAAACGTATATATATACTATATGATGTCATGTCATAGGAAGTCACATTGCAGGAAGGGACATCAATTTACCATAATTATCCTGCCATTGTTCAACCAGCTTTGCAAGAAGCACTTTATCTAGTGTGGATATCTGGAAATTGTCCAACAATATGTATAAACACCACATTAAAATGATGTCAAAATATATGGCAGATCTGTCTAGTGTCAATACAATACATCCACCCAATTGGATGGAAAAGCTAGGCCTAGCTCGTTTACAATCTCACATCTTTCTTAACCTAATGCACTAATTGTTGACAGATCTATACATGATTCTAAACACTAAACTGACTAATATAGTACAACCTGGCCTGCCACTCCCCCAACAGCCTAATCGCGCAGTCCCACATTCTGTGTCCTGATTAGTACAGCTGTGTCGGAGCAGGCATCCACCAGAGCCTCTGCTCTTAATGATCCCATCCTCACCGCAGGGCAGGTAGCCAGGTCACTATAGGGAGTCACAACCAGCAAGGGATGTTGTACGTGTCAGTAATAACAACATTTGAAGGATCCAGCTCATATCCAGAGCAGGACTCAGACAAATGAATTCCTTCCATACTATCCCTATCATGCACCCAGGTCTGCTTGCGCACACACCTTACTTCAATACATTGGGCCACAACTATCTTGGGGCCCGTATGCTTTGTTAGGGCCTGTTTACATGTCCCAGGTGGACCTGTGGCATTACCCCACCACTGTTTACTGAGGCCAGTCAGCAGGGCATGAGGTAGGATCCCTACCTGTACAGTCAGGACATGGTCTCAAAATGTCCTAGTTGGAGTTACAGTTGTCACAAAGGTTTAGAGTAATAACAGTACACACTGAGCATGCTTCAATTCTACATGCACATAAAGGATGGTTCATGATCCAAAACCTTGGGAAAGGAAGACACACATCTAAAAACTAAGACAATGTCTCACATACAAAAGAAAGAGACAGGGAATTGCGTTTGGTGGCATATGGGTCAATGCATGTAGCTTCACACGAGTCACAAGACATTTCAACATCACTTACTTTCATCACATGATCATGTCTTGGTAACAAATTGGTATGGATGTAAATCATCTTTCATTAAGCAGGCTATGCAGATCCCGTCTGCTGTGCATAACAAACATTCATCACTGGGTCAAGTATACCACAACAAGAGCATATGGTACAATATTGAACAACTTCAAAAACACGATAACCATAACAAGATAGATGAGCACAGAGGGATCCTGGGCGTTTAGAAGGTCAGCATCCCACATACCTCACAGTCCAGACATGGGGGTGAGACCATGGCCTCTAGTACAAAAGCCATTGTTAACAGTCGATATTTTTGCATATGTGGATTCTAAGAGACCCCCCCTCCATGTGATCGAAGGAGGAGATGTCAGGCACCGAGTCTGCCTCACATGATGGAGCAGCTACTTCATCTAGCCATGTCAGGACCACCTCGATAGGTCGTGACCATGTGTACATGAGCTTGGCCCTTCAAAGTCCTTCACCCATCCAGTGTCTCCTGTAAGTCCTGTAACAAGTTTTCCTACAGCCTACCTATTGCAACCTGTGGAGGCACATGACTTACTCCCTAAGCAGCGGAGTGGCCTTGGCCCTACCCCATTAGAGAGTTGCTGCTACCAAGTGTTGCAGTGTTGGGAGTGCAGTGGCCTAACAATGCATGCAAATGGCTTTGCATGCTATGAGCATTTACAAATCCATTCTTTCATTGGATACCTTTAAAACCTCACCTGCATGAATATCTCCAGCAGCATCCCCTCCAATGGAAGGAGGTTGACCCAACCCGTCACTGTGTCAAGTACATCTGTGACTCTGGACCTCAGGTTCGCATCACACAGCCATGCCCAGAACATATGTATCACATCCAAATTAGGTGCATGACATTGTGGACACAGAGGGCAGAACACAAACTTACGGGGTAGGACAGCGGGGGTGAGACATGCCCTGTGCTGGATGTCGAATTGAATGTACTGGAGTTTGGCATCACAAGATACTGTACATCGGTAGTGCTTAGTGCATCCTCACTCCAAGGCCGTGAGTGCTCGTACTATATCAGTGTCTCATAGCCAGCAAACGGGTGACAGTCGTCATGTGTGCAAAACCATTAACAAACAAGGTCACCAGTCTCCGACCTCCACCCATGACATGCAGGCCGTGGGTTAGGGGGTTATGCTCCGGTTCAGTGTCTGTGACTCTCGACAGGTATCCCATCTCAGCTATCATTGTGTCATATGACAAGAAATGGCCCCCCAGAATGTCAGGATCTTCCTGCAATGGGCCAAAGGTAATGTGCTTCTGGACCCTGAATAGGTCCCCCACTGAGGTCATGCTGTCAGTCCTTCCCTAACAATGCTTGTATGGAACAGTAGTAGAAAGTGCAGACCAACAAACGGAGAGTACGAGATCATGTCCGTCAGTACCCTCAGGCCCTTATAGTTAAAATAAGCCACTTTCACCAGGCTGTCAGCTCCACAGGGGAGCTGTGCTCCAGGGAGCAACATTGATTTGCCATCTCCTGTGCCCTGCATGTTGGGAACATGCCCACTTCATAAAACTGACTCCCAACCAAACATCACATTGGCCATTGCAGCGGTGCTGCCATGTAACATATCATAGAAACCGCACACCCTGGACACCCTTTCACAGTGGCAGCTGCAGCCCTGCAGAGCCACACTTATCCTGCCCCTATTGCAGATCAACCCTCGCAGCATGGTGTCCAACTCCCTGGAGGTGGCAAGAGGCACAGCCACCGCTAGGTGATGTGAAAAATACAAGATGCAGGGGAGCATTACCATCTTGGAAAGTGATATATATACTTGGGCTGTAACTGGGAGAGTGCTACAAAAATCCATCTGTGGACGTAAGGAGGATATGGCCCTGGTCAGATTTCCACAATGAGATTGTTTGCATCATGACAGTTACAGATCCCTAAGTACTTAAACACCTGAAGCTCCTACATCACCCTCTGCTCAGCCGTAATTAGCTCTTGTGGCAGATATTCCACACAGAAGGGGAAAAACACAACACTTGGCCCAGTTAACACACATACTCAACACACTCTGGATATCTGATAGTCTCAGAGAAATATCTGGAATTTCCCTGCAGATATACTGAATATAGAGCAGCATGTCGTCTACATCAATGGATGCTACATGTACCTCATCGCCTAGTGGAACTCCCTATGCTTACCACCCCTGACAAAGTTGCTAGGCTAGCGGCTACATTGCCAGGGCAAAGAGCAGTGGGAAAGAGCACAGCCCTGATAATTCACCCTGACCAATATAAAGAGGGTGACATGTCTTTTCAAAACCTGACTTGGACAGTTGGCTCGGTAGGAAAAAGACAAATATCTTGTTGCAGCCGCCACGCAATGGGCAGTTTTGACAGCGTGGTAAACAGGTATGCGCAATCAACTGTATGGAATGCCTTCACTAAGTCCAGCACTAAGCAGGCTACGTAGGGCGACCTCCCCTGGACCAGCTGCAGCACCCTATTTTGCCTCTGAATATTAAGCGTTCTGGATCTACCAGGGATATAGACCTTTTGGACCCTATGCACTAGATACTGCATGTGTACCAGCAGGCGAGGTGCCACTACCGTACTAAGGTTTCAAAATCCATTGCTACCATGGACAATGGATGGTAGGACATCAGTTTGGTAGGGTCACTGTTAGGTTTTACCAATGATCCCAACAAGTACCTCCCCATGGATTGCTGTTGTCTCCAATCACTCAAGGTGGCGTCCAACCCCGGAGTTGTCAACATGGCAGTGCGCATAATCACTCTGTGTATCTTCAGTATCAGCTAACGGGTTGTTGATCACCGCACGTGCTGCAGGATCAAGTACAGGCAGATTAAATCCAATTAGGAAATATCTACCTTGCGGACAGACTATGGGGGAATGTATTGGCCACAACAATACACCGTGAAGGATTCATGGATGGCTGCCTGAATAGTGCGCATACGGTGCAGGTGATCCCCAATTATCTTCATGGTCTGGGTTGTAGTTATGCCATGGAGGAAGCAGGCCAGGAGTTGCCCTGACTGATCTCCCTCGCGTGCATCTCAGTTTGTCATGTTTTCAAAATAAAAGCAACGCAGTTGCTCAATGAGATGGGTGTGGTGTGCTTGAGCATCTGTCAGCGTGGGTAACATCCCAGGCTGCAACTAGACCGCAGTCTCCTGTTGGCCTAGTGGTGCCTCTGTTTCCATCAAAGCCCTGTGGATATTGGCCCTAGCCCCCACCAAAGCCCCAAGCACACGCCACTCAGTACTGCTTTCAGTGCTTCCCACTCCAACAAACTACAAGTGGCTGTGTCCCAGTTGTCAGTGAAATAATTGGAGATGGATTACCTCAGTAATTCACAAAATGCATGGGGCAACAGCAACGTAGCATGTGTGGAATGGGGGTCATTGCACACTACATTCAATGTGTATGTGTGTAGAATTATGTTCTGAGAATGTTCTTCACAGGTATTCAGCATCTAGCACCTCAGTCTGTAGTGTGTGGTGATAACAAATATTCCTATTCAGAATGGGCAGATTGTACTGCAGAGTAGTAGAAGTACTTCTGGGTCTCAGGATGTAGGATCCACCAACAGTGTCAGAGGGACCAGTGCGCAATCCCTTGTGTAAGGCACGCAGCCAGCATTGGAGAGGATGGCAGGGGGGATGGAGCACGGTTAATCTGTGGCTCTTGGACACAATTGAAATTGCCAACCTCAAGCCAAGGGATATGGGTACACCTCATGAGGATGTGGGATAGGCGCAGAATGAAGTTCGGTTTGCCCGCATTCGGCACATAAACACTGCCCAATAATATTGGCAAACATCAAGGAGGCCCTCTACAAAGACATATTGCCCTCAGGCTCAATGACAGTGTCTAATGGACAAAATGGGACCCCAATACGGAGCCAAACAAGGGCTCTCCTTGTCAAACAAGAGTAGAGGATGCAAAAAGAATGGCTCTGCAAGAACTTCTGGAACTGGGTCTCAAGCTCCCTTGTCACATGGGTCTCTTGTAACAGTGCAATGTTTTTTGCCAGCGCATCCTGATATATCATCACAATGCGTGTCTCTTCCTTGTCGTCCCCATACATCTGACATTTAAAGTCATAATGCCATGAGTACTCTTGCATGTGTAGTGTACTGGGAAGTGTGGGGAGGGGTTTCTGGAATAGTCTGCCCCCAGGTGGGCCACTAACACACATCCTGGAGTTTTCACTTGGGGGGCTATGGGCCTAAATCGATGGCCTGCCCCTCAATGGATCTGCATCAGGAAAGAAAACATAAACCCTCAATTACACTTACATTGCTCAATGAATCTGACCTTATTCATTAGCCTCTCACCATTCACTCACACTCTGCTTAAGGCTTACTAATCGTCATTAGACAAACTAGAGTATCCACATATTCAAACACACCACCCACCTACTGGCCAACACCTCGCATCTCTACATCCTGCATCCTAACTTACACAACTGGTGAATCCCCTTGACATCCACATATCCACTCTGTTTCCCGAAAAACCTTTTACCTTGTCTCACTATGTCTCTCTTACATCAACATCTTAGTTCCATGCTCGATACCTCTATTAACTTCTGCATATTAACAACTACCTTTCTCAATGAATATGCCTTTATCACAGCCACCTTTCATCATAGTGCCACATACTTCAGCTCTCATCCCCTGCCAGCCTCTAACCTTGTCTAGCTGGTTCGACCTCTTTCACATCTACCTACTCCTTGCATACCTCGCCCGGGACCCAGGCTTTAACAAAACCTGGGCGGAGTGCAATAAAACTCTGCAGCACTATGCGAAGCTCAGGGAGCAGTGGAGTGCGTTAGATAAATGCAGTTCACTGTGATTTTCAATGCCAGGTGCTTGTGCGCACTGTGCAATCATTGCGAACGGCCCCATGCGCAGCGCAAGTGGGCACTGCTTCCTTTCTGCCACTCAAGTAGATTTTTACTCGAGCGGCAGCTTTCTCAACGCGAACGGAAAGTTTCTCAACGCGAGGGGTTGCGAGCATACGCGACCACTCGCAATGAGAAATCTGACCGCCTGCGTTGAAAAATCTCGCAGGGAGGTTGATTTTCCATGCTCGCGCTCGCCAACTTGATGTTGATGATCGCGAACAAGGAAAAATCTTGCCGGGGGGTGGATTTTCCATGCTCGTACTCGCCAACTTGACGTTGACGAATGCGCACGAGGAAAAAAACTCCTCTCCGCGAAGCGGAGTTTTTCAGAACTCTGCATGCTACGTGTAACGCAGAGTGCGGAAAACTCCGCAAACTCCGCGAGTGGAGTTCACTGCCCAGACTTAGCTTTAACCAGTTTTTCTAGGTCCTACACTCTGATATCCACACCCCAGCATTTCCAACAATTCCCATTGTAATAATGAGGATACTCTACGTATCCTATCCAAGAACTTCCTTTGACCATTACTCCTTCCTTCCACTCTTATCTAAACTGTTACTTGTTCTGGCCCTATTACGTCTGAGTCTCCCCTCCATGCACAAAATGTCAACACAACTCATTCTCACCTCTCCCCTTGCTTAGCTAGCTCAGCCCCTCCAACATTAACCTCTCCAACAACATGTGCAGCTATGCTTCACATTTCAACACCCACCTCCTCCTTTGTCTGTCAATATAGTGCATGGGTGAAACACAGGCTCCTGTAGCACCTGCACAGCAGACGGGCCCACAACACTTCTGGGGACTCACAGTCCACTTGGTTGACCACATGTAGCACAGGGCAATCTACTAGCCTTCACAACCCTCCAAGTTCATCTCTGTGTGATCTGGGCTAGCATCAAGCATTTCTCAAAACTCCTTCATTATTTTCAATACACAAATGACTACATACACACCTATCATATGCTCAACTCCAAATGATGTGTGGGTAAAATAGTATAGTCATAGCTTGTACAAACAAAAGATTTGTCAGTCAAAAAGTGTGAACAAAACCCAAATCGCATCCCTTCTTCACTCTTCTTCCTCTGCCCTCGTCCCTGGTGAGCAGTGCCCATTGGCCTACAATGGCATAATGGCTGTCAGACTTAAGGTTTGTGGGCGTCCCATAGGATTCCCTGATGTTCATTCAGGCAGGGGCAGGTGCCAGTCACATCCATAGCATCCTCAAGTGATGTGGCTATTTGCTGTCATGATGCCAATGCATTGTTTGCGCCAAGTGAGGGATGACAGCAAGGCAAGCCTGGCAGGAAAAGAAACTCAAATTGAACATTCTCATTCAAGTTTGTAAACTGAAAGGCTGTTTGTGCCAAACATATCAAACACAAGGAGATGATGGACAGAGTGCTGAATCTTTTCAGACACTCACCCCCAGTCACAGATCTGGGTTGAATCCATCATTGTTCTTTAGCTCACTTCGCCACCCCAGTTCAGACACAGCTATATGGAAATCAGTCTTGACCCTGTGCCTCATGGGAACAGTCCAGCCCGAACTGCGAAGCAATGTCTTCCCTGGACCGGAAACAAGCAACCTGGGAACGGTTTCGGGGTAACACCCCTCATCAGCCAGGCTAGCTTGAATCCAGTGGCAAAGTGAGCAAGGGACTCATGTCTGGGCATACCCTGACAACTTAGGGCAAACAAAGCAAACACAAGGAGAAGATGGACAGAGTGCTGAAACTTTTCAGACACTCACCCCCAGTCACAGATTTGGGTTGAATCCATCATCGTTCTGTAGCTCACTTTGCCACCCCAGTTCAGACACAGCTATATGCAAATCAGTCTTGACCCTGTGCCTCATGGGAACAGTCCAGCCCGAACTGCGAAGCAATGTCTTCCCTGGACCGGAAACAAGCAACCTGGGAACGGTTTCGGGTTAACACCCCTCATCAGCGAGGCTAGCTTGAATCCAGTGGCAAAGTGAGCAAGGGACTCACGTCTGGGCATACCCTGACAACTTAGGGCAAACAAAGCAAACACAAGGAGATTATGGACGGAGCGCTGAAACTTTTCAGACACTCACTCCCAGTCACAGATCTGAGTTGAGATGATCAATGTTTGACATTGATCAGCATTCTGTCCATCAATTGTTCTTTTTGCATTTGTCAGCCCGAGTGGGATGGGTATTCCCAGACGTGGGTCCCGTGCTCTCCATGCCACTGGATTCAAGGCTAGCCTGGCTGATGAGGGGTGATGCCCCAAAACCGGTCCCATGATGCTTGTTTCTGGTCCAGGGAGGACCTGGCCTGGCAGTTTGGGCTGGGCAGTTCCCATGGGGTACAGGGTCAAGGCTGATTTGCGTATGGCTGAGTTTAAACTGGAATGTCATGGGGAGCAAAACAATGATGGATTTAGGCGCAGATCTCTGTAGTGGAGTGAATGTTTGACATTGATCAATTGTTCTTTTTGCATTTGTCACCCCGATTGGGACGGGTATGCCCAGACATCGGTCCAGTGCTCTCCATGCCACTGGATTCAAGCTAGCCAGGCTGATGAGAGGTGTTGCCCCGAAACCAGTCCCAGGATGCTTGTTTCCGAACCAGGGCGGACCTGGTCTGGCAGCTTGGGCTAGACTGTTCCCATGGGCAACAGGTTCAAGACTGATTTGCATATGGCTGGGTTTAAACTGGAAAGTCATGGGGAGCCAAACAATGATGGATTTAGGCCCAGATCCCTGTCCTGGGGTGAATGTTTGACATTGATCAGCATTCTGTCCATCAATTGTTCTTTTTGCAAACATATTGACATCTCAGCCCATTTCTAAGGGACCCAAGTGAGGGGTGTTGTTCATTTATTGTGCATCACCCTGCTGAACTATAGCTAAAAAACCCAAGGGAAGGGGCTGACCATCTGTAGCTCATAACACTTACAGCCCACTAAAGGCAGTGATCTGTTGCTAGGCCCTGTAGTCATTAGCATTTGTGAGGCCCTGGCAACTGTACATGGGCAGCGCCAGCCCGGACTGGCACACACCATCTACACTGAACTAAATATGCTCTACACCACTCCTGTTACCAACGACTAAGGTTCAGTCTGCTTGCATGAACTGAGCCAAGAAGGAGATTGTTGTTGTGCATTATCATGCTAAAAAGTTATACCTTCCCCTGTGTCACATGAGGGGGCTAGAAGCGGCATTGGATGACCAAGCATAGACGAATGTCGTTCACTCATAATTAGGCTGTCCTGTTTTAGGCTTAAACCTATAATAACTGATAAAACCCTAGTGAAAGGGAAATAGCCCTCGCCAGTGTAAACATATAAACACTGAAAAAAACACCTGCACAACCACAAAATAAATGTCATTCAAAGAAGGGTAAAGGACAGTGAAAGAGTCATTTTTATTTCTTCCTGAAGGGGCCAATACAATGTAACTTTGTTACACAAGCAAGGTAGCTGCAATGAAGGCTGGGCTAACATTATTCTGCTTGAGTTTTGTTGTTCAGGGATGTCACTAAAATAGTGTTTCTTCTTCCTTTTTCAACTTTGTGGTCTTTGGTCTAAAGAAGCAGGGTTTAGAAGCATGGGTTAGGTCTTGCTTAATTATTTTATAAACTGTAGAGAATCAGGAAATATCAAAATCATATTTGATATTTTGCTTACGTTTGATTCTTTCACTGATAGGTAAAATGGCTGGTTTCATAAGAATCTTTCCCAATATGTACCATCACATTTATCCACAGAGAATGGGTAAAAAACCTTTATACATCAGTCCCCTTTTCAAGTGAGTCAGTATTGATAGTAGGTGAATTGCCAAACACCCCAAGCTTTAAACATTCAATGCAAGGTGTAGTGACAGGTATATGTTAGAAGAATGCTGTCACCACGCATCTGGGTTAGTGTCACATAGAATGCTGGTGCAAAAAAGTCTTACCAAGTTCAACAAAGATTGGAGTGATATTGTTTGTATTTGCAGTGATTCAGCTACGTATATGAAAAAAAGTGTGATGACCTATCAAAATCGAAACCTGAGCTGAAGGGCTTGCCTGTAACTTGTTAGATGGTATGCTGAAAGCATCTTTACAATCTTCAGGGTGAATGAAGAATGCTATTGACTTTTTAGTCCATTCTGGTGCACTGTTTTGTTATGCGTGGGAACTAAAGCGCAAATATTTTTCATTTTGTGCTTTGTGTGGCATTAAAGAAAAAAGAAAGAGTCATCCCAACTGTGTCACTTAGCTGCTGGTTCTCAGTTTTAGAGGCGGGGAATGCTATATTATCCATGTGGCAACTGTTCACAGAATTTTTGCTGAGTGATGATGCCAAAGGCAAGAAATGTGAAGATCTTTGGTCGCATATTGATAGTGATGTGGAAAACAATACACTACTGCATTCTTAGATTTTTACAGGAAAACATGACTACTGTAGTCGACATAATAAAAAAACTTGAGTCTGATAACACCCTTGTCTACCAAGTGTTCAGCATAATTGGTGTAGATGTGAAACATCTCCTTGAGAGTAGGCTGGGCAACAATTTTAGTGACTTTGGCACTGCAACATGTTCCATGTTAGAGTGCTTGCCACTTGGTAAGCAAAGATATGTTTAGGAGCTATTCAGGAACTTTTATTTTACAACGTATGAGAATGGCTGGCAATGATGCATAGAAATTTTCCTTCACCAACCATGGCATTTGAAGTCAATGAAGCCTGACTGTGGTACTCTGCATAAGTTCTAGATCCCTTCCATTAAGGGGAATTTTCTCCAGAGTTACAAAAGTGCCGCTTCATTTTTGACCGCTTCAATAACTCTGAGGACATATGCGCCCAGTACAAAGTATATGTTGCAGAACCTGTCCCAGAAAATTGCAATTTTCAGGTGCACCAGTTTTGGCATGGGAAGCTATGTCAGTGGCCAGAGTTAGCAAATTGTGCTGGCTGTTTTGGCATTGCCCGTCTCAAGTGCCAATGCTGAGAGGGCCTTTTCACAGGTAAAAGTTTACATGGGAAGGAAACAGCGAGCGCGCATGACCAAAGACTCACTGAAGAAGTATTGTATGGTGTACTACAATAAGTTTGATTTGTAAAAATATATTTGGACCTCATATACACTGTCTGTACACTGTCTATATACCATGCTCTATCAGTGCAGAAACAAGCAATAATAAAAGCAAAACGTTCCATAAACACCGGAAAACACTGTTTCTGTTGTTTTTAATGGAGCGAAAATGTGTAACCACTGATAACCACTGTTTTTTAAGGTATTGAAATCACTTGAAAACACTGAAAAAAAACCACCAGAATATACCAAAAATAGAAACTGAAAACAGGAAAGCCTACTCATAATGTACTAACAGGACATAACATAGCCTAGAATTCCCAACAGGTCAATTTGTTGTACATAAAAAATACCCTTAGAAATTAATAGAGTTTGGCTAAATGTCTCAAACATATATAACACACTTAGCCCATGCACTACCCACCAGTGTCCCAGAACAAGTAGATGACATATCTTGGACACAACAAGTACAATCCACTCCAGTCAGTATCGTGACAACTCCAAATCCCTATGGAGCAAAGTCACATGTGTGTCACATAACTGATACGACTATCACAGCCTTTGCCAAATACAAACTGTCTGCCATCTTAGGAACAATGTTAGGTGTGTTATACCCAATCTCAGAATCATCACATCCCTGAAAGGACAACATTTAGAACTTGTGCCTATATGTGAAATGCACTAGCAAGTTCCTCATTTGGGTGGAAAAGGTAGCCATATACTTGTGATACACATCCCTATGATTCCACACAACCAAACCCTTGTCAAACTAAAATAAACAATAGGTTTCATCTAAGGAACAACATAAAGCATGCGACAATGCAATGAATAAGTAGACTAAACCACAATACCACAACCCAGAAGTCCTACGCACTGTGTAGCACAGTTAGCATGTCACACATCCTCTCTGGCCATGTAGCCAAACTCAACTTCACTTACCTCACAAATACTCATTGAAAAGCAAATTGCAACTAACATTACCCTTGGATAGGCCATACATCCCCTACCCTCCTACTTACCAAACTCTGGTCTGGTGCATCATATTTTGGGTGTATGAGCAAAGCAGGGCCATGTGTGCGCCAATACAGAATCCAAAGGAACATCACATAAGCATGATGTGGCCTATGACCAGTTCACAGATTAGGAAAATGCCCAGACTCTCACACTCTAACTGTGGCATAATCCCAGATTGATAGGAACATCACAATGCTAGGTACTGTACAACTCTACAATTACAGCATGTCATCACTAGCATTCCAATTGTGTGACAACCATTCATATACCATACGCTGGGTCAACATGCAACTAACACATACAACAATTTTGTCTCTGTAAGGACAGATAAACATTGTAACTTACAGAGACATGTCCTGGACACACACACCATCCACATGAAGTACCCCAAAAATATCAGGATGTAATGACTAACATCTCATTTTAAATGCACTGGAGACACCTTGCCTAACAGGAATATCTGAAGAAAGGGGAGTCCTGGAAGGCAACAGGGACAGGACACTATTCGAACAATACCTACCTCACACTCACCATAGGCACAGGACATGCGTAATATGGGTCAACTGCCTTAAAAGGGAATTGGCTTACAGTAGAAGCCACCTGTGGCAATGTTGTCATTGCAACTCGGTAACCAGATCGATTGAAGGCACAGACATTGCTCCACCACTATCAAGTCACATACATCAATTGCACCATTACTCTGTGTACATATGTGTGTCCAAAGTCACTACAATGTAGGCAGAGTCCATATGTATCCAGGTGTATTGATGAGACAGTTGTCTTTCAGGCCATTTCATACATCATGGTTCTCCAAAACTGTTGTACTTTGCCACACTTGCACTATGTTGACATCTGTAAGCAGAAACTATGAGGAAGTCTAATTTCAAAAGCAAAGGTGTGTGACTTCATGTCACACTCCTAGACAAAACTAATTTAGATATTGAGACCCAGACAATGTAGGCACAAGAATGTATGCCACATCCTAACAGAGTGCTCATACTCCATGGATCATATGCAAGCCATGCCATACTACCATCACTGTATACTTACATCACTAATTACACATGATTTACAGTTAACTACAAATACATTTTGGAGACACAGAAATCTGACAATGAAAATAGAACATGATTTATTCAGCATTAAATGTGTGTTTTAAAGACAAAAAGGCCAATCGCCAGTCCAACAGAGTTCCTCTCATGGGCCAAAAAGTTCATGCCCATCATCTCTTGCCTACACTTGTCCTGCAAAGGGACACCTCCCCCGGGAGGGGCATCTAGGGGGCAGGCCAGGCACCAGAGGAACAAGACTAGGGAGGACTGGGTAGGTCATTGGGAGGGATGGAGTTAGAAGAGGGCTGTGGGATAACTTCAGTGGGAGGGATAGATGGGGTTGGGACAACTTCAGTGGGAGGGCTAGATGGAGGCCCGTATGTCTGTGTGCTGCATGTGGATGTTGAGGTGGATGCATGTTTATGTTTGCATGTGCTTTGGTCAGGGAGGGTACTTGGGACTGTGGATGTGGAAAAGGCAGAAGGGGAGTGGGAGAGCTGAATTTGGGACAATGCTGCCATCAGCACTGGTTGAGCTGAGTGGGAAGGTGTGTGTAGGACAAGGCCTGATGGAAGATGCAGTCATTGCAAACACTCCTCCTCCTCCCACCCAGCCCACCTGGAACTTAGCTTTCCTGACAGTGATTGGAAATGTACTGGCAGGGTGGCTGACATTGGTGACTGGTGTTTGGAGCACAAGGCCTTGATGTGAGTTTTGGAGAAGTGTGTACATGGCAATAGTTTTGAGCCTTTTCATCTTCATTGCAGGTATGTGGGTTATTTGTCTTACATACACATCACATGATCTTTGACTATTGGTTTGTTTGAATATGAAATGTAGAGTACCTACTTACCAGATTCCATTCCTTCTGGTATTCCAAACAAGAGCTCCGGCGGAGGGATGGAACGCACCTTCTACTCCCAGGTAGTAAAGTGCACAGGTGGTGCAGGAAGGCCACCACCACTATGTTGTGCAATCATGTGCTCTTTGCAGGACTTTATTTTGACCCGTCTTCTGACTTCCTACCACCTCTTTTTTATATCATCCATTGTGCGTTGGACGGGTGCTACAGCATTCACCTTGTTGACTATCCTGTCCCACATCCTATTTTTCTGGCTGATGGGGTCTGTTGGACTAAGGTCCCAAATAAATGGGGCTCTACTCTAAGGATTTCATCAACAAGCACTCTCAACTCCTCATCAGTAAAACATGTCTGCTTCTTCTTGTACATAGTGAGGGTGAGTGTGAGGGTGAGTGTGAATGTGAATTGGAGGGTGTGTCTAAAAAAGGAATCTGAACAAAAAAGTGATATGTGCAAGTAATGGTGTGAAGGCAGTGCATGAGTGTGTGCAGGACTGACAGCAGTGACTGGAAAAAATTCTCCCCAGTTCTTCCAGTAGTGTTGTGTGGGCAAAGGGCCACGGTCATTTTTTTGTCTTTATATAGGTGGATTTGTGGGTGTGTCTACTATTTTATTTTATTTTTTTGGGTGCTGCCTATGCGTATTGTTGTTGTTAGACCTGAATTTTTCAGTTTTGCACTTGACATGTGGCACACAAACTGCCATGGTTCTGCAACCACGTCGGATGCATCCTAATCTGCTCGGCGGGACAACCGATGCATGTTTGTAATCGGAAACCCTATGGGACAGCCTTTCCGACTGACGCAGTTGATTTACACTTGATTCCAACCAACGCGGTTGGATCGGAATCATCTCCGACCGATGCGGTCGGAGTTTTCCTTGCTATGCATCATAATACTGCGGTCGGAGGCATCGCAGTCTAGTCGGTCGGAATGTATCTGTGACCGAGTCTGTGGGACGGTCTTTCCGACCGACATCGTAATAAGCCCACAGTATTAATGCTGATGACACCACATACCTCCTCATTCCTTCTCCAACATGGATTTCATTATCTTCTTCCTCTTTAAGCTATTGACTGAACAGAGTTGCAGTGTTACAGGTTGAAACTAAATGTCCATCGGAAGAGAGCAGAAAGGTTGTTACTAGCGCTCCACCTGAAGTCAACAGAAGGGTGCAGTACCTTATGTCATCACAGGAGGTTCCTCTAAAGACAGAAGAGTGGTGTAGTACTTCAGAGAATTGGTAGAACACCTGATGAAGTCAGGAGAAGAGTGCAATATTCTAACACGTTGCTAAAGGTCCCTCAGAAATGGGCAGAATGGGTTCAGTGCCTCAGTTTGTAACTAGAGGTCCCTCTGACATCCATAGAAAGACTGTAATAGTTTAAATCAGTACCATAGACCCCACTAAAGTCAGCTGAAGTGGTGCCGTAGCACAGTTGCTACTACCGGTCGCATGCTGGTCAACTGTGGTCTAGTTTCACCTTGGATCATTTATGTGATGATTTAGACAGACATATTTTCCAGGTGAAAAGTGACAAAATATTTTCATGAACTGTTCTTTTCTCTGCTGCAACCCACAGTAGATGGTGCAGATGGCAAGGGCATGAAACTTGCATTCTCCTCTGTAAGGGCACACATGTAGCAGGTAAATGCTGTGGTAGGCCCAATCATCAGCACATCACATGCAATGAATAACTGGTAAGCGTTCCCCAAGTCAATCACAATTCATTCTGCAGTCTTTGAGGCCCAACAACCAATGAACAATGAGAACTTCCCCAGCAAGCCCAAACCAATCAAAATTCATCTTGCATACTTACAAATGGTTTCCTCCAAATGGATTCTTTTCAAGCAAATGTGTTCTGAATAGCTGGCTGGAGCATTTGAAGCAATTATGGGACAAAGGTCTGTCATTAATTAATAAAAATCTTTGAATCCAGTCGCAATAAAGACTTTTTGTGGACATTTTAGGCAGGTTGTTACCCACGTGAACAACATAAATTAAAGCTTAATTATAAACAGTAAAAGAACATGAAGAATTATCCAAATTAGTATGTAAACACTCTATAATAAATTTTGGATCTTATTTTTAAAATAACCGTTTCTGTTTTGTAAGTTTATGTTCTTTTGCTGCACAAAAATTATTTTATTTTAAAATAACACCTGATAAAAAAGTATATTTCATTTACATGCATGTCTACATCATACGTCAAGCAGTCATTTGTTAATCATGTGGGCTGTGTGGCTTTTAGTGTGGTAAGTGTTCTTTTAAAAAAAAAATATCCACCAATTAGTCTTGGCCAGGGGATGAAAGTTGAAGCACTCTGTAGAAAGTAAAATATTACACCCAATAGACAATAGCTACTGCAGCCAGCTTGGAACCCTGGCAGGGGAGTCAGGAAATTCCATACACTTCACAGCCACTGTCTAGATGCTTCTCCTACCTTCTAGAAGGAGGGTGCCAGGGTATAAAAAGGTGACCTCAGATATCAACTCTTCAGTACACTTCTGGACCTATGAATACTCGGCCAGGAAGAAGGACTGCTGTGCTGCTGAAAGGACTTCCACTCTGCTGGACTGCTCACCTGCTGCTGCCTTGCTGAATGGCTGCCTTTCTGCCCTGCTGCCCTCTTGCCTGGGGAAGAAGGACTGGACTTGCAACTTGAACCCAGGACCACCAGAGTGACTCCAAAGGGTAGTCTGCTGGCCTCTTGATCTGAGCCTCAGGGACCAAAATGCTTTCTTACACCTGTCCCCAACCTGAGTGAATCCTGACCTTCCAAGTGGTGTTCCACCAGTCCTGGACCCTTGGAAGTGGTGCTGAAAGTGACTAGATAGCCAAAATCGAAAAGTATGTACTTAGAAAATGTGGCTAAAAACTGCTCTGAGAACAACGGGAGACTGAGACCAACCTGTTTTTCCTCTCCGTCTGAGGTGCATCGCTGGTTGGATTGACTTCATGGCTTTGCCCACTACGTTCTTCTGCGCAACAACAAATAATTTTCAGTGGTCTTTCGCCAATGGGGTATACGGCCGAGTGGAAATGTCTTTGGCTATAGCCGTCTGCCTCGTCAGACTGAAGATTTTCAGGCTCCATTTCAGAGACTAGGTCCGAAGTAGAAATCTTCACCGCGGCTTCGACCCAATGCTATCTGACGACAATGCTCCCTCCTGGGACACTCCTGCAGCCTTGCCGCGCTGAACTTTACCTTTTCAGAAAATGTTTCACAGAAATTATTTTAAGTCCGAAGGTAATTGCTGACAGGCCCCAATCCACCTCTTATCTCCAAACCATGCTCCATCGCGATCAGCCATATTTTTTGACTTTAACCTAGTCTTGCGCAACTATATGTCCGCGGTTGGCGATTTGATCATTTAGGCGCTATTTTTTACTAAAAACTTACAAAATTCATAACTCTGGTTCCACTGATTGGATTTTTATCATTTTGGTGGCAAATAATGTATTTAATTGTACTCTATGGGGCCGATTACGATGGCGGACGGACTGGAGTCCGTCCGCCATCGTGGTGGTGACCGGGACCATCCGCAATACATGCGGCGGTCCCGCACACCCCATTAGGATTCGACAGCCACCATGCCGGTCACATTTGGCATTTGAACATTGTCGCGGGTGCTGCTGACTGTAGCACCCGCCGCGATGTTCAAAATGCATGTTGTGCATTTCACTGCACTACGTGGCAGGCACCACACAGTGCCTGCCACTTGGTGCAGTGAAATGTAGGGGGTACCATGGGTAACCCCCCCAGTGCACCCACACCTCCCCCCAACACAAGGGGGGCCAGCAACGGGCCCCCGAAACCAATCCCCACCAGCCTTTCCATGGCGGTTTTGCCACCATGGAAAGGCTGGATGAAGACGGCATCCTAATTTGGCGGACGGTGCCTGCTAGGCACCGCCACCATTTTGGCCTATCTGGACTGTCCGCCAGGCAACATGACGATTGCCTGTGGCGGTTCCGTTGCGAACGGTCTTTGCTTCTGCCATGGTCGCAGTCCGGTTCCCCCCGCCACCGTAATGTGGCGGGGGGAAAATCATGGTCCGATGGCGTAAGGCCCGCCACCTCACGGGTGGCGGTCCTTCCGCCATCGTAATGAGCCCCTATGTTTCTAAATTGGTGTTGTATTTTTCTTGTATTTCGTTTTCACTTTATTACAGTTTGTGTGCTGCATAAATACTTAACACATTGCCTCTAAAGTAAGCCTGACTGCTTTTTGTGAAAAACTACTCAGGGTTAAGCACAGGTTAATTTAGTGCCCTTTTGTGATTCACCCTGCAAGGGATTGCGGCTGTTGCTTAACTAGGGCTCACACCAATGTCAACCAACAACTCAATTACTCACGCGCATTAACCAGTACAGGTGTGGGCTCATTTCCTAATTTGTTGTGTGGAAAGGTATTTGCATATGTTTGATGTAACAAAGGCCACCTCAACAATTACCACATTCATTATTCCTCTCATATACTTGTGTCTCCACTGGATGTCTGGGATTCAGGAACCCGACATAAAAAACATACGCAATGCCAATAAAATATTAAGCAATATCCAGGTCCATTCACAGAAAAATGTTTCGCTGATACAGAAGGGTCCTTCAAAGGCTGCCATGCTCACTACAGAGAGGTTAATCTAAATGTACATTGCAAATGCCAGTGCCTACAAGAGAACTGTATCATATGTATATGCTAGGTCAAATCTATCCATGGAACATATGTATGTATGCATTTATATAGTATTTTTACAGCATGGACTTAGCCAAAAGGCAGTGAAATGCTGAACATGGTCAAAGACAAGCTTCAAACCAGCAAGATGGGTTGTGGATCATTAATTAACTGTGTTGTAATCTTCTTTAAAGAGGTGAGTCTTATGTCATACTCTTTTACAAGCATCCTGAGCCTCATTTTGGCCATAATTGCTCTCTAACTCTCTGGGTAATGATGCATATGTTCTGCTGTTTCCATCTCAAATAGGAACAAGGGCACATCCAAACTCCTTTGCAGCACACCAGGAGAGCCTTCCTATCTTCCCTGGGGTTCTGCAGAAAAAAGCAATGAGGTGGTGGTCAAACCTGTGAGGCAGTGTGTGGTTCTCACACTTTTATGTCACCTATGGGCTCAAGTAAGTTGTGCCATGCAGGTCATGAATTACAGTTACCTTAGGATACAAGTTATAGTTACTTGAGATAATGATAACTATAACTGCTGAATTTCTATGGTTTGGTTTTTGGTATTTGGTATGCCTTACACCTGTTGCATGCGAAATAAAGGATTGACAGCAAGATACCCGTTCGAGTCTGTGACTCATTTGAGGTCACAAGACTTAACAAATGGACTAATACGGAACAGCATGGTCCTGCTGTATGATTATAGCAGTGAGTTATAGTTAGTGTTGTCTGTTTAGCAAGCTGAAAAGAGTGTGTAACAAGGTACACTACTTATAATAATTTGAAGGTGGTGGATAAATTGGAAATGAAAGTTATAACTATAACTTTAGAAGTTTTTATGTTTGTGTAGTATTAACCTGGTTTTATAGGGAAAACAAGTTTTCCTGACTATAACTAATCTGTAACCTTTGGTTTTTTTCATTAAATTTCAATGTTTTTTAAAGTGTTTTAATAAAAATGTGTTTCAAATCATAGAGTCTGTGTCGCAAGTGGAGAGTTGTTATGTGGATTGTCAACAGTACAGTGGAAAAGAGTGTTGCAAAGGCTGTTGTCATAGACTGGAATATTGTAGATTGGAATCTAATGGAGCAGAATAGAGTGTAGTAGAGTATTGTACAGTGTAGTAAAGTGCTATATAGTGTAGTGGCATGGTGTTTCACATAGTGGACTGGAGCAACAAGGGGAATGGCATGTCGAACAGTAGACTAGGGTGGTGTAGGCTGTCATAGAGCAGAGTAGAGTGTTTGTTTTAGAGTGGAGTAGTGTGAAGTAGAGTGTCATAGAGTGGAGTATCGTCAAGTGGAGGGCCGTAGAGTACAGGGGAGGAGAGTGTCGTAGAGTGGAGTGCTGTGTCATATAATGGAGTGGCGCATCATAGAGAGAAGTTGAGTGGCATGTTCTCGAGTGCCATATATTGTAGTACAGTGGCGTAGAGTGGATGGGCATAGAGTGGAGTACAGTGTCTCAGAATGTAGTACAGTGTTTTCCTCTGAGGATCCACAGGGATCCTCACTCAGTCCGACATTATTTAATGTTTATGTGACTTAGCTAGAAGCCCTGATTCTAAACTTTGGCTTGACTCTGACGTCAAACACAGACGACACACAAATAGTTGTGTTGGCTTTCACAAATGAGCCATCTACTTCATTACGCTTCCTGACTGTATGCAGGAGGTACGTTCATGGATGAGCAAACATTGTTTGAAGCTTAACTCCGAAAAAAACGTGGGTAATAATGCTTGATAGCCTTTTGCCAGCCTGGGCCTCCTCCTGGTGCCCTGAAGAATTAGGTGCTTTACCTAAACCCATAACCAAAGCTATGAATTTAGGTGTCCTGATTGGCAATAAGCTGACATAAAATAAAGAAAAATCTTCCTTTTCTTCCAACTAACACTAGAAGAACCGATATCACATGCATTAGTGTTATCAAAGCTGGATTATTACAATAGTCTCTATATGAATATCCAAGCTCAATATCTAAACAAACTGCAGATGGTTCAAAATGCAGCTGCCAGATTATTACTAAGTTTACCCAAATTCAAAATGCAGCTGCCAGATTATTACTAGGTTTACCCAAATTCCAATCCGTCTCAAAAGAAATTCATAAACTACACTGGCTCCCAGTAAGAAACCTTATCAAATTCTAGGCTCTCTGCATTGCCTATAAAGCCTTGAGTAATTCTGACCCTGACTTCCGTAGGCATCTTTTTAAATGGTACCAGCCCACCAGACTCCTGCACTCTGCTGGGGCAAAACTAATTGTTACACCCAGATTCAGAAAATCGAATTGGGGTGGGAAGGACTCTGATCACGGAAACAGCTAAGCTGTGGAACACTCTCCCCCCTCATATTAGATCCCTGCCCTCACTGTTCGCCTTCAGGAAGGAGCTTAAAACCTGGCTGTTTTATAACTAATATCTTCATCCAGTCGTGTTTCTTCCTAGTCTCAGGGCCAAGACACCTCAGGGTATACAAGTGTTCAATACATTTTATCAACATAACATAGAGTGGAGTTGCATACAGTGCAGTAGAGTGTTGCACAGTGGAGTGGCGCAGAGTGGAGTACAGTACAGTGACGTAGAGTGGGATAAAGTGAAGTAGAGTGGAGTATAGTGGAGTGAAGTACAATGGAGTGGAGTAGGGTAGAGTAGAGTAAAGTGTCATAGAGTGGAGAAACATGTCGTAGACTATAGTGGCGTGGAGTGCAGTAGAGTGGAGTGGCGCAGTATACAGCTGAGTAAAGTGTCATATATTGGAGTACCATGTTGTACAGTAGAGTGTAGTGGAGTGTCATACACTATTGGAAAGTAATGTACACTACAGTAGAGTGAAGTGGCATATGGTCTAGTTGATTTTTGTATGGTGAAGTGGTGTATAGTAGAGTGTTGTAGAGTGGTACAGTGGATTGGCATACAGTGTTATAGAGTACAATGGCATTGAGTGGCGCAGAGTGGAGTGGTGTACAGTGCAGTAGTGGAATAGAGAGGAGTACTGTGTCAGAATAGAATGGAGTAAAGTGGAGTACAGTGCCATATGAAGAATTGCGTACAGTGTCATACAGTTAACTAGAGTATCATGGAATAGAATGTTGTACAGTGGCATACAGTGTGCCAAAGTGTTGTACAGTGAAGTGAAGAGGTATAGATAGGAGTAAAGTGTCTGAGAATGGCGCACAGTGTAGTAGAGTGTTGTAGAGTGGAGTTGCATAGATTAAGGTAGTGTGTGAAACAGAGTGAGTTAAAGTCTCATACAGTAGAGTAGAGTAGAGTAAAGTGGAGTGGTGTAACAACATAGTGTGGAGTAAAGTATGATAGAGTTTATTAATGTGTCGTAGAGTATAGTGGCATTCTGTGGAGTGTACTGGCAATTTGTAGGTAGTAAACTGTTATAAATTGGAGTGGGGTCTTGTACAGTAGAGTGGAGAGCTGGGTCGCATAGAAAAGTGTTGTATAGTTGAACAGAGTGTTATACATTGGAGTGTATGGGCCTAGAGTGGACTATAGAATTGGACATTGGAGAGTACAGGGATAGAGTGGAGTGGAATGTCATAGAATGCCATGAAGTGTCGTAGACTTTTAAAGCGTGGAGTTGTAGAGAGTGGAGAAGAGTGTCATACTATAGAGTGGATTACCATAAAGTAAAGTAGCATACATTGGAATAGTGTACAGTGGATTGTAGAAGAGTGGAGTGGCATAGAGTGGAATAGCGTAGAGTTGAGTGGTGTACAGTGGAGTGGTGTAGAGTGGAGTAGGGTACAGTGGATTAGCGTAGATTGGAGCGGCATACATTGAAGTAGCGTAGCGTAGAACCGAGGAAGCTGTTATAAATTGTAATGGTGTCTCATACAGTAGAGTGGAAGGCTGTGTTGTACAGTGTTAGAAACTGTCAGTGGAGTAGAGTGTTGTACAATAGAGTGTACGGACAGATAGTCGAGTGCAAATTTGGACAGCGGAGTGTATGGGGATAGAGTCTAGTAGAGTGGCATGGAGTGTAGTAGAGCTTTGTAGAGTGGAGTTATATAGAATAGCGGAGAGTACACAGAAGTGGCGTAGAGTGGAGTAGCATAGAGTGAAGTGGCATAAAGTGGAATAGCATAGAGCAGTGTAGACTGGAGTGACATACAGTGAAGTGGTTTAAACTGGAGTGGTGTATTGTGGGGTAGGATACAGTGTAATAGCACACAGTGGAGTGGTGTACAGTAGAGTGGGGTAGGGTGGAATACCATAGAGTAGAGGGGCAAAGACTGAAGTTGCGTACAGTGTAATAGAATAGAATGGAGTGGCATACAGTGGAATAGCGTAGAGTGGAGTATAGAGTAGTGGTCTAGAGTAGAATAGCATAGAGTGGAGTGGAGTATAGTGGCGTGGTGTTGACTGGAATAGCATATATTGGCGTAGCGTACATTGCAGTAGCGTACAGTACAGTGAAGTGCTATAGCTTGGAGTGGCGCACACTGGAATGGGGTAGAGTGTAAAGCATATCATGGAGTGGCGTACAGTGGGGTGGTGTACAGTGGGGTGGCGTCTAATAGAATAGCGAAGAATGAAGTGGGGTAGAGTGGAGTGGCCAATAGTGGAGTGGCATAAAGTGAAATGGCATTGAGTGGAATACCATATACTGGAGTAGCATATAGCGGAATGGCGTACATTGGAGTGGCGTAACCTGAAGAGACATAGAATGGAGTTGCATACAGTGGACTAGTGTAGAGTAAAGTTGTGTAAAGTCTAATAGCGTAGAGTGGAGTGGCGCAGAGCTGAGTGTTGTACAGCGGAATGGCATTGAGGGTAATAATGTAGAGTGGAGTAGAGTACAGTGGAGTGGCGTATAATGGAGTGGTGTAGACTGGAGTGGCATACAGAGGTGTGGGGTAGAGTGTAATAGCATACAGTGGAGTGGCATATATTGGAGAGGGGTCCAAACGAATGCATAGAATGAAGTGGCATAGAGTGGAGTGGAGCAGAGCTGAGTGTTGTACAGAGGAATGGCGTTGAGGGTAATAATGTAGAGTGGAGTAGAGTACAGTGGAATGGCATACAGTGGAAACCAGTACAGTGGAGTGGCGTATAGTAGAACAGCATAGAGTGGAATAGCGTATAGTGAAGTAGCATCCAGTGGATTGGTGTACAATGGAGTAACATAGACTGGAGTGGCGTACGGTGGCATTGCGTACAGTGTAATAGCATAGAGTGGAGTGGCGTACAGTGGAGAGGCATAGAGTGGAATGTCATACAGTGGAATAGCATATAGTGGAGTGGGTACAGCGGGGTGGCATACGGATATATGTGAAATTTAGCAGCAATGTAGATTATGGTGTGCAGAGTAACGCAAGACAGCGAATTACGCTGCCTCAAGTTTCTCCAAATTTACCAATCAACGCAGGGCCATCCATGGTGGCCTTGCGCTCCTTGTGATGCAAGGGTACCACAATCCAATAATACAGCTAGGCCTTAGTTATAGTTTGCCAAAGACACACAATTGATGGACGGAATGCAGAACAAATCAAAACATTCACCCCCAGTCAAGAGATCTGGGTAAAATCCATCATTCTTTTGCTCACCATGCCACCCCAGTTTAGACCTGGTCATATGCAAATCAGTCTTGACCCTGTGCCTCATGGGAACAGTCCAGCCCGAATTGCCAAGCCAGGTCCTCCCTGGACCGGAAACAAGCATCCTAGGACCGGTTTCGGGGTTTCACCCCTCATCAGCCAGGATAGCTTGATTCCAGTGGCACAGTGAGCCCGGGACCCACGTCTGGGCATATCCGGCGCACTTAGGGCGAGGAAGCAAAAGACACACAATTGATGGACGGAATGCAGAACAAATCAAAACATTCACCCCCAGTCAATAGATCTGGGTTAAATCCATCATTCTTTTGCTCACCATGGCACCCCAGTTTAGACCTGGCCATATGCAAATCAGTCTTGACCCTGTACCTCATGGGAACAGTCCAGCCCGAACTGCCAAGCCAGGTCCTCCCTGGACCGGAAACAAGCATCCTAGGGCTGGTTTCGGGGTTTCACCCCTTATCAGCCAGGATAGCTTGATTCCAGTGGCACAGTGAGCCCGGGACCAACGTCTGGGCATACCCGGCGCACTTAGGGCGAGGAAGCAAAAGACACACAATTGATGGACGGAATGCAAAACAAATCAAAACATTCACCCCCAGTCAAGAGATCTGGGTTAAATCCATCATTCTTTTGCTCACCATTCCATCCTAGTTTAGACCTGGCCATATGCAAATCAGTCTTGACCCTGTGCCTCATGGGAACAGTCCAGCCCGAACTGCCAAGCCAGGTCCTCCCTGGACCGGAAGCAAGCATCCTAGGACCGGTTTCGGGGTTTCACCCCTCATCAGCCAGGATAGCTTGATTCCAGGGTCACAAACACAAACCGTTTAGTTATGTTTCTTAACGGCAACTGATTTTCAAGTTTGAAAGCCACACGTGACTGTGTACAGTATATAGATGCTATGTTAGAATTTGAATGTGTTTTAAAAAACTTGTTGGTTTTGTGTTTCATATCAAGATCTGATATATGCTGTTAACACACTTGAAACTTCAAAATTTTATACATTGTAGATATGCTTGCAACCAACATTTTCTGCATCTCTAGCTTACACTGCGATGGCCATATACCTTTACTCTAGTCATGACATTAAATTATGGTTAATTAATTGATTTTGACACAAGTTGCAACATTCTTGAACATGGAGCATTTTACACTCATAGAAATGACGTTGGGTGGTATTTGAGTATGGATATCTCAGTATACGGAAAAGACATGTTACGTCTTAGAGTGATTATTGCAGATTTTCACATCCAGCAGAGTGTTTTCTTTTTTAGCTACTGCGATCATGTTATACTACATGTGTTCACATGTTGTTGAAGATGGCCGCCGTGCTGGAGCTCTCCAAAGTAGCTCCGGGGCTAGGGATCACTTTATTGTGAATATCCCTGCTTATGCCCACCCAGCCACCCCTCTACTCGTCTTCCCAGCATTCAAAAACGCGCCTGCAACGCAACTATCTGCTTACACCCCCCAGCAACAAAGGATTTGGACAAGATACATACCTGGGGGCCTTCGGCGACGAGGATTCTCCCAGGAAACAGCCTTCGACTCAAAAGGGGTTCAGAGACTCCCGAGCCCAGGCTGGAGCTGCTGCAGAGTACCCGTCATCACTAACTGCTGGGTTGTATCTCGACGTTGCCTCTCACCTTGCCCCGAGCTCCCGCTATGGTGACGGCGACCTCCGGGCAAAGCAAACAAGGAGAACGCCACCCCCGGCCGCAGGGATTCTGGATGCGAGACTGGTTTAAGGGCTCGATCTGCCCCTCCGGCGCTGCCTCCTTCCATCGCACTAGTGGGCTGGGAACAACACGGCCCCCACCCCGCCGTGTTCCTGATGCGGGGCTGGTCTCAATGCCGTTCTGTCCGGTTGCTGTCCCTTGCCTCCGCACGATGGAGCCGATTGCCTGTGTCTCGTGAGTTGCGGTCTGAGGCATCTGCTGATGGTGTTGTTTACCGAGGGTCACTCCGGTCTCTGGAGACTCGTGCGAGGGTTTGAACCCCCCCCTATTTGTCTTCATCTTCTGGCCACCGCACGGGGGTCTTGAGTACCAGAGTGCCCGTTCCCGCCGGAGGTCCCACTGAGTCGCACACTATCGGCGGAGCCAGCCGAGCGCCGCTCCGGTCCGGACGGTTAGAGGGGCACGACGTGGTCCGGTGGGTCCCATTCTGCCGGCGAAGGCTGCTGGGCGATGCGTGCTCCCGGGATTTAACCCCTTGGGTCCCGATGCTCCCGCAAGTTTTTCGCTTCGTTCTCCCTGAGCTAGGGAGGTTAGAGGGGGCGTGGGGTCCACCTGGCTACCGCTACACTTCAGTGCTAGTCGCTAAGGACCGGGCATACATGCAGGCATCGCCTGTTCTTCCTGCTCTTCCCCTCATTGACTGTCGTTTACACGCGAGCCTGTTTCGGCTCTGAGGAGTATCTACTGGCCTTCGTGATCGGCTGGCTCATTGGGTTGTCCCTGAGCCACAACATTTACATTGATCAACGTCCATTTTGTTTTCCTAATTGATGTCGATGTAGGGACCCATTTTGTCCTCCTGTCATAAATCTAAGAGGGGCTTTCTCTCCCCTGGTCTCCACGCTTTGCTGGCCATGGACAAAGAAAGAGGACTGTTCCACTTGCTCCCATTTATCAGCCATCTGCTGACCATGGATTGAGAAAGAGGACTGTGCCACTTGCTTCCTGTGGGCAGCCATCTTGTAAGGGTCTTTCTTGTCAGTGGTTTATTGGGTTGTCCCTGAGCCACAACATTTACATTGATTAGCGCTAATTTTGTTTACCTAACTGAGGTCAGTGTGGGGTACCCATTTTGTCCTCCTGTCATAAAATCTGAAGAGGGGCTTTCTCTCCTCTGGTCCACAGTGGAGAAGTGTGGCTCAATGGTTAGAGCGGCAGACCCTGATGCAGGGATCTGGCCCGGGACCACGGTTCAATTCCCGCCTCGGCGGGTCTTGGGCTCAATTTCCTCGGACCTGATAATTCTCGCCTCGGTGCCTATTCTAATCATGGGTCCCACTCTGCAACTCTGGGCAATAGCTTGCTTAATCTCCACAACGGCCCCACCAGTGCTGGGATGCCTGGCTTCACCTTGGGGGTGCCCAGGAGTGGACATTTCACAGGGAAAAGCCAGGAAGGGTTCCACAGCGGTATGCATACAGCGCCACGACGCCCCAGCTGGGGTAGCAGTGCGCTTTACAAGTACAAATTTCACACGCTTTGCTGGCCAAGGATAGAGAATGAGGACTGTGCCATTTGCTTCCATTTGGCAGCCATCCTGTAGTGGTCATTTTTACCTATATTACTTACGCCTGGCCCATGAGCTCTTACCCTTTTCCGTCATTGACGTCATTGACGGATCTGCTCCTTGTTGCCGATTTATAATTCCTCCCCTGTCTACCCTATTCCTTGTCTAGCCCCCATATTTCTACCCCCCACTCTCCCAGTGCCCCCCTTGGTTCCCAATCCTCATCTCCTATTCTACCCCCATTTCCTTAACTTCCCTCTCACCACTCTCTCTTCCTCTCACGTCTACCCAACATGCCCCCTCACAGCATGGACCATCACCCCCAGGACCCTACTCTCTCCAAACATGGCCCCAACTCATGGACCATTCTCTACCCCCCAATCTCTCCAAACATGCCAAGAAAAACTTCAAACATAAACTCCTTATCCGTAACCCTGAAACACTCATTGTTGATAACTACCTCAGCCTCACCTCCCCCATTATAACCAACTACATCTTTTACTCCAAACGTCCTTCCAAATGGAAAAGCATCTTCCTACAACACCTCCCAATCTCTAAATCAACCAAAATACCATATGGATTCAAAATATCCACCACTCCCTCCCCAGCCTTTCTTGGTGATATTGATATCTCCATCTTCAAAACAGGTAACATCCTCATACAAGCCACGGTATCCCACCTTTCCATCTTCGAACACCAATTCATCATTATGTCTCTCTTCCTTGACTACTCTGCGCCTAACACTCCTTCCCCCTACTGAATAACGCCCCTCCAACCTCTCCCTCCCACCTTCCCCCTCACTCCACCTCCACCCTCAACCATCCAGCTAACAATCGACTTCACCATCATCCTCCCTGGACCTCTCTACAGCAAATGACATCCCCCAACCACCGTTACCTATTTCTCATCCCCCTCTAATTTCCCTCTCCCCCCCTAACTCCCGGAACTCACACTCCTCGGACCACTCCACTAAAAACGGTTGCCCCCAATCCCTGCCATCTACTTATCATTCCCCTCCCATAACCCCGCCTCTGTCTGACCCCCCAACCTCTCTCCCCCCTACCCAACTACTCACGTACTCCACCGTCCTTGCCCTTCAATCCCCTAACACAACTCTTCACCCCCTCCTCCTACCCATCCCGTACACCCTCTTCTCCTCCCCATCCCCCCTATCCTGCCCCTTCAGGCCCTCCTAACTTTGCCTCCCAATCCTTTATCCCAACCCCCAATAAATACACAACCCCTCCACCCCAATATATCTGCTCTCCACTCACTCTATGCCCTTTTATCCTCTCTGACCACATCTCCTGAAGTTCTTAACCTCCTGGCTAACCTAGCCCAACCCCTCACACCTAACAGCACCGTCATCCCTCACTCCACATCCACTACCCTACCTCCCCCTCACACGTCAGTCCACCCTCCGCAACTAACCCAGACCATTCCCTACCTCCAGATCATTCCCTTCCCCCCGCCGACGTCCCCTCAGTACCTCCCCTTACCCTAATTGCCCCGAGCCTACACAACAGTGAACTCGACCTATCTAATTTGATTACCGAACCCCTCTCATCTAACGGCCACGTCATCCCTCACTACACTCCCACTACCCTATCTTCCCCCTCACACATCAGTCCACCCTCTGCAACTAACCCAGATCATTCCCTACCCCCCCGCCCACGCCCCTTCAGTACCCCCCTCCACCCCAATTGACACGAACCTACACAACATCGAACTTGACCTATCTAATTTGATTACTAAACTCTCTCAATTCAGGAAAGACTTTATCTTTCCCAGCTCCAGAACCCTCCCTCACCATAAAATCCCCACCCAGCCCCACCCAAAAATCCCCCCCAAAAATCCCTCCCCAAAATTCCCCCCGAAAATCCCTAACACCAAACACAATCTTTGGAGATCGACTCCTCTCCGCTGCTGTATACATAGACCTCGCCGCACCTCGAACCATCTCTCCCCGTCCGACCTCTCCGACCTATGCAACTCTTACCTTCCTAGCTTACCAACCACCAATCCTCTACTCCCCTACTTCCACATCCCTGTTATCTTAGGGACTAATAGAATCCCCTCCTCCCCCACTTCCCCCAGACCAACGCCCCAACTCACATCGATCCATACTTGCCCACCCACCATATGCAACTCCACACCACTTACATGTATGCTTGTCAACTGTCGCTCCGCAGTCCAACATGCCACGGAAATTTCGGAAACTATCCTGAGTGAATCCATTGACATTGCATTCCTCACAGAAACCTGGCTCAAAGACCACTCAACGAGCATACTTGACCTACTCTCCTCCCCGGGATACTCTATTCTTAGAAAAGATAGACCTGACAGAGTTGGGGGTGGTCTAGCCATTATCTTTAAAAATGAACTTCAGCTATCCCTTGTCAATAATTCTGGCTACTCCTCCTGCGAATACCTGGAAGCTGCACTGACAACTCAAAATTCCCACCCAATTCGTCTTCACAACATCTATCGCCCTCCGGGCCCCCCTCAGCCCTTCATCGAGGACTTATCTGAGCTCCTGACACAATCCTCATTATCCAACTCTAAAAATCTTTTTCTGGGGGATCTTAACCTCCATTGGAATGATCCCGATGATCCCACTATCTCCCTCCTCACTAATCTGCTTGAGATCAATGAACTCAAACAACTATGCCTGTCCCCGACACACACCAAAGGAGCCATCCTTGACGCCATTCTTTCCAACGAAGATCTGGCCTCCGTGACCAATATCGTCCCCATTGACTGGTCTGACCATCACCTTATACTATTCACCATTGCTACCAATGCAAATCTCCCCACCTCCAAAATTAACAGACCTAAGAAACTGACCAGAAATCTAAAACATATCCCTCCGGGTGTTCTTGAGTCTAAACTCTAAGCTCAACTTCGTCTCATTCCCCCCCACAAAATGCTAATGAGCTCACTGAACACTTTAACAAGACTGTCACTGGTATTCTTGATCAACTAGCCCCGCCTAAACTCAAAAACCAAAGAATCACCCCCTCCAACTCTTGGTTTAATACCGAGCTTAATAACGAACGACGATCACTCAGACTGTCGGAAAGAACCTGGAGACACCATCCCTCTCCCTCCCATCTTGCACTCCTCAGACATGCTAGATCCACGTACAAAAAACACATCTTCAAGGAAAAGGCATCCTTCTTCCGCACACAACTTGATCGTGCCAAAAACAGACCTAGGGAACTCTTCAAAATCATTCGTAACCAAACTTCCCCCGCACCTCCAAATCTGATCGCCTCCTCAGCCAGATGCGAAGAAATTCCCCACTTCTTCTCGGAAAAAATAGCCAAAATTGATCAATCCTTCCATTCCACACAGCTCCCCTCCAAATCCCAATGCAAGCCTGTCCTCACCTCTAATGCCTACTCCACATCCCCTCGACCAGCTGACCCCTTCTCTCTTCCGCCCACTATTCTACCGCTCCCCAGTGACTCTCCTCTCCCACCTACTTCCTCACCCCCCCTAACCACTCCCCACACCTACCCACTGCCACTTCTCCGGAAACCAACTCCCCTAACTCACAACTAAAGAACAATGCCTCCTTGCTCAACTTCCTCCCCGTGACTGAGCTAGAAGTCATTAAAATAATTGGTAATCTTAAACCGTCCTCCCACACAAAAGACCCCTTACCCTCTAACCTTGTCCCTGCCCTTAAGCACATCATCACCCCATACTGGACCACAATCATCAACACCTCTCTCTCCACTGGTTGTGTCCCCACCTCCCTTCAACTTGGACAAATCTCTCCCATAATCAAAAACCCCAATGCTGACCCCAATGACCTAAACAATCTCCGCCCCATCACTAACCTCCCCCTTCTCTCAAAGGTCCTTGAAAAATGTGTCCTACTACAACTAGACAAACACATCGAAAACTTCAACCTACTCGATCCCTTTCAATCAGGCTTCAAGAAAGGCTGCAGCACCGAAACGGCAATGCTAAATGTCATCGATGACATCCACCACTCAGTTGATAATGGCGAGACCTGCCTTCTTATCCTCCTTGATCTCTCCGCAGCGTTCGATACAGTCAACCATTCAGCCCTACTTAATGTGCTTAGGACCCGTTTCGGCCTCAACGATATTGCCTACAAATGGTTCGTCTCCTACCTACAACACCAAACTCAGCAAATCAAAATTCAAAATTGTCTTTCTAACCCCACTCCTGTCTCCCTTGGAGTCCCCCAAGGGTCTATTCTCTCTCCCTCCCTCTTTAACCTCTTTATGGAACCCCTCACCCTCATTCTTAAACAAGCAGGCATCAACTACCACCTCTACGCCGATGACACCCAAATCTATTACAAGATTAAAACTCATGCTGACATCTTACACCTGAACAACACCCTCACCAAGATCCAAACCTTGTTCCACTCAAATCATCTCAAACCTAACCCTAATAAAACTGAAATCATTCTCTTCTCCCCTAAAAACAAACCTCTCCCCATTCAATCATGGATCTCTGACCTTAACGCACTGAATTGATCACTCACCCTGTCCAACTCCGTCAAATCTCTTGGTATTTCTATCGACAACACCCTAACCCTTAACGTCCACATCAAAAACTCTGCTAAAGGAGCCCTCTTCACTCTCCGTCACCTCAAGAAAATCAAACCCTTTATACCTACCGATGACTTTAAACTTGTAGTTCAGTCACTTGTTCTTTCACGTATTGATTACGGTAACGCCATCCTCAACGGAATCCCCAAGGTCCACCTTGCTCCAATCAAAGCTGTGCTCAACCTTGCAGCCAGGCTCATTACAGACTGCAAACGCTTCGATCACATATCCCCGGCTCTCAAATCTCTTAAATGGCTCCCTATTGAAGGCAGATCTGCCTACAAAACTGCCTGCATCACTCACAAAGTCCTACACCAAAACACTCTGCAGTACCTCTCCAAGAAACTCCTCATTGCGGGCACCACACGACCTCTGAGAAGCACCAACTCCCTCCTCCTTATACCACCACTGCATAAAAAGAAAGCCACACAATCACGCTCCTTCTCTGGTAATGCCCCTATCATCTGGAATGCCCTCCCAAAAATCCTGCGCTGCAACCCCTCCTATGTCAGCTTCAAAAAAGACCTCAAAATACACCTCCTCAACTATTATTGGGGATCCTCACCTGTGACCTGCACTTGATCTCCAAATTCACCATGTTATATTAGTCCAGTAATACTTGTCCATTTCCTAAACATCATCTGCCTAATTACTTGATATGTATAGCTCCTGCCCCTGTTTATCTACTTGATTTGTTTATCTATTTGTTTGATTTGCTTATCTATTTGATTTGTATATTTCACATGTTGTTGTCATTATCTTTTATCTACTTATACGCCATGTTTGGCCCAATTATTATCGGGGGTCCTAACCTGTGTCCTGCACCTGATCTCCAATCACCATGTTACATTTTGTCCAGTAATATCTGTCCATTTCCCGAACATCATATACCTAGTTACTTGAAGTGTATAGCTCTTGCACCTGTATATCTATTTTTGTTTTGTATATCTCACACGTTGTTTCATTATCTTTTTTATCTATTTGTATGCCATGTTTGCTTTATATTATCTTCTCATGTAAAGCGCTCTGATACCTCTGGGTCTAGCCAGCGCTATATAAAACTTTTAAAATAAATAAATAAATAAATACATGTTTTCACGGGTGTGACCACGTCCTTAAATATATTGTATATTTGTATTCACTCATTTTTAACAGCGAGTTTTCTAGCGCTGATCCGAGGTGGACATACTCTAAGGTGGCGCTCAAAGTTTATTGGTGAATTCTGTATCACGCGCGTTCTCGCGATTAGGTGTTTTTAAGGAAGTGTCTTGCCGCATGTCAAGTAACAACAGGAAGGACGCAACCAGGGTAGTCTCGTGTCCATTTGAGTGTTGCGATTGATGACTGAGTCTACATTGGTGTTACTCCCATTCCCGTTAAGTTTTTCTGTTAGAATACTGAACGCATCATAGTGAAATGATTATTCGGTAGTCTGCCTTAAGCAGTGGCTAACATGTGTATTAACGCTTTCTCTTCAGTTTGGACGAACGCGGGGTGTCAGTATCCAAGAGCAGCCGAGCAGAGTTTGCGGTATTGTTGCATTGTACGAGTATAATAACTCGTTGTCACCGCGGGTTTCTTATGGTGTGTAGGTTACTAAAAATTCAACACAGGTCCTTGTTTCTTCTACAGACCTTACGTTCTGTGCGACATATGGTCAGCGTTGTTGTATCTTCTCAGTTTGATTTGGTGCGAATAAAGGTATTCGAACATAATGAGTAGCGCACGCTCGTAGTGGCGGGGCTCTTCCCTCCTTATATTCACACCACAGAAATGCATGATGGAGTTAAGGTGCATAGAAGCATGGACTATAGTCACCTTCCACCAGTCTTTATATATTCCCTGGATATGACATCACACAGTCAGTGTCACTTGAGTACTTAACATGCACAGGATGCTTAGCAGTCCCTGATTTCCACTCTTTGTGCTTTAACACTATCACAATCACTTACTTTAAAACTCACCAATTGTTTGCTGCGTAGTAACCACTTTGTGCATACTCGCTTTCCATCCTCAATTATTTGTTTCTTCACAGGTTTCGCCCCTGACAATGGGATCACCATCCCGAAATGCATTGGGCTCAAAGAAATTTCATGTCAATTTTTTTAATTACTTTGTAACTGTGATGCTGTACTATTGTTACATTTTGAAAACATTTTTCTTTATGTTTATGTTCAAATCAACGATGTAAAATTTATATTTTATACACAGTCAAAAAAAAGTAAAATGAACTAATGAGGAATAAACTCACGTATGTAAGAATCTTATTAATCACAGACAAAAAATTATGATCACTAGTAGAGACATTCAGTCTCAGACAGCAGTGCACTCTCCAGTCCAAGTTATCGTTATAACTTGCCCCCCCCCTGTACATTGTCTTGACATATGCATGGCAGGCATGATAGGAGGATAGCACGCTAAACTGGATACAGAGTTCAGTTCAGTCAAACTGCATCAAATCAAGGAGTGCGCCATCTGGTTTATTATTTCTTCATCACTTAGAAACATACATGAATATTATGAGTTGGCGCTCAACTGACATTTTATATAATTAAACTTTGTTAATACTGATTATGCCAGGTTGATTTAGATGATGAACATGTAATGGCGGCTAGGGGGCCTGTTTGTCACACTACCACATGTGTTATATTTGTTTCAATCCAAAATTCAATTGTTGCCCACCTCAAATGGTTTGCCACCAATCTAAACAATACAATATACAAGTTTTTTCAAAAACACAACAGAGAGGAAACTTTAAAGCAAAAATTAAACAGCAAATCTTGCTTGTTCAAAAATAGATGAATTGAGAAGTAATTTCCTTGAATATTGCAATTCTATATTCAAGCATCTTCAAGTCGAGAAAACAATTTCCACTCAGCCAACGCGTTTTGCCCAGTTATGGGCTTCTTCAGGGCTACAAACATAACTTACATTACTTATTAAATCTTACAACTTTACATTTCATCTATATACACATGTGTACCATAAGAGACAGGTTGTTGACATTGTGGTACACATTATAATTCATTTACAAATTGCCTCATTTCTTTTATAATTATCCTCTTTTTTCTTTTTTCTTGTCGATAAAGGGTAAGAGAAATAAAGAAAGGATCACTTTGTTAAACATTGTCACATAATTCTTTTTCCGGACACCCTCACCAACAAACAGTTAAAATAATGATTTCTCTCAAATCATTACTATATTTATACAAATAGTCAGAATAAAACACCAGTTATCCACATGCCCACCTTGCCCACCAATCCACCATATTTGATGGCTACGGTGACCTTAACCAGGGCTCTGCCTCTGGTGTGATTCAATGTTGTGCCTATATCTTTACTGTAGGTACTCAAGCATAGGACATTAAGGGGAAGTTAAATTATTCCAAAAAAGGAAAAGAAAGTGACGAAGTGCATAAAACAGCACACCTCAAAACCCATATACCATATCGTTTCCATATCAGCTGACAAATCTCATTCACTTACCCTATAAGAAATTATGTATTAATCTTCTATATTTTGAAAAGAGAAATGTCCATCAGTTGTCCCCTGTATAGACACAATTCCCATCTATGGATCCTGTGAACCTTAAGGATAAGAGCCATCATGAGTGTTGCCACCCACTTTCTATAACTCAACAGTAATTCTAAAATTGTCTGCACTTTCAGCATATTGGAATTCTCCCAAGATTCGCTCTAGTGTCAACAGATATGCACTATTAAGACATACAGCTCAAATCTCATCCACTCATAATTGATCTTACTACAGCATACACACGATTTTCTCTGGTCTCGACAACAGAAAGTAATTTAACTGTCCATTTGCCAAGCAACACACTGTCTGCTACCAGTCTTATCCAAGACGAAAAAACAAAAAAGGTGGGGGAAGTCGTATGAGTTTATGTACACATACCTCTATGTTACATGCAGTGAAACAAAGTAATGCCATCAAATGCGGCGCTGTCAGACCCATTTTCTTTAGATTTGGCCAATTATCTTAAGCTACATGGGGAATAAACGGTGTGCATTGTGACAGGAATTCACAAATTTAACATATTATTTATAGATTTCTTTCCCTGAATCCTGTTTGGGTTATACTAACTATAGGGGCCTTAGTTGTTATCGCATTCTATTCCTAGTGGTGATTTGGGATTCACATAGATAGTGCTTCTTATGCCGGCATGTTTCCTTTTACCATATATCTGTATGTACCAAACAAGAGGGGGCTCCATCAACTACAGCATAAATCTTCTACATCCGCAGCTCATATTCCGCGGACAGTAATACATTTGATTTACATTGAGTCAACAATCTGTCAACGGCTCGAAATGCCATACATATATATTGCCTGATCGTAAGATTAGGAAAGTTCAAATTTCCCGTATATGTATTCACTCTGTAGCAGTATACACACGCGTGATCGTAAGATTGGGAAAGTTCAAATAACCCACATATATTTTCATTCTGTAGCAGTATACAGATGCGTGAGCATACGCCTTCTTCAAGCGTACGCTTTACCAAATCAAAAATAAGCACATTATGTAGCTTACCCGAGTTTGGTCCTTGAAACCATGTCCTCATGGCTTTGGCGTCCGACGCGTTCTTTCAAACCGCCATTGTTTGTATTGAACAAGACTACACTTCTGATAGTGGGTTACATGTACACCGGAAATTTAATCCTCATGGTGCGCATTTGACAAGTATTGATGTTTTCCATCAACAAATGACTGAGGATCTGCACTGCTTGGAAGATAAAGCTCTTACAACCCTTAAAAAGTTTTGTAAAGACAATTTATCCAAGAAAGAAAGACTAGCCCTCTCTAGTATAGCAAACAAAAGCTCACTGATCATACGTGATGCAGACAAGGGGGGGCTGTATTGTTCTAATGAATAAAAGTGATTACAATAAGGAGGCATATAAGAAGTTAAATGATTCTTAGGGGCCTAGTACGATGTCGGGCGGAGTTTCCTATGCCTGACATCGTCTCGGTCATGGGACCGACCAGCACCCGGTCGGCGGTTCCAACTGACTAATTAGGATGAGACCGGGCACTGTTCGGATGTATTCCTATTCTTTACAATGGGAGCATGTATTCTAACCGGAATACATGCTCCCATTGTAAAATAGGAGGTGCAGTTCATCCCTGCACCCCGTGGCAGGCACCTTGTGGCACCTGCAAGGGGTGCAGGGATCAACAGAGGGGCACCATAGGTGCCCCCTCGGCCTCCAACTGGAGACCGTACACCCAAGGGGGTCCTGCTGGGGGCCCCCAAAGTCGTGTTCCGACAGCCTTTCTGTGTCGTAAAGGCCGGCACGGTAAGGCTGCCGAAACCCAACATCGTAACCCCAAGGACAGAAAGAGCCACCCTTGGGATTACTGGCTGCATTCCGACTGGCGAGCGGGCTCTCCGAGCCCATTGGAAGCCAGTCGGAATGACCATTCGGATTCCTTTTCGACCACCTCCATCGTAATGAGGCGGTCAGAAAGGAATCCGACCAGCATTTTACGATGCGGTCAGAAAGGCTTGGACCGGCAGTCAGAGCCTTTTGCGACCACATCGTAATCGGCCCCTAAAACTTGACCAAAACCCCTATGCCCTAGCAACACTTCAAATAAATGACAAATTGTCCCGTTGCAAAGAAGTGGACTTATTGTCTGATGTTGAATATAACTTTCTAAAGGTTGTATGTCCTTGATTTCCAAGTCTTTATCTCCTACTGAAGAAACATAAAAAAGAGGACTTCCCTCTGAGTCGTCCCATAATTTCCGGCATTGGATCAATAATAGAGCACTTATCGCAATATGTAGACTCATTCCTCAAGCCGCTGGTGATGGACCTTCCATCGTTCATCAGAGATACAACAGACATTCTGAATAAGTCGAAGATTTTGTATGGGATGAGTCAATGTGGTTAATAACTCTACATGTGGAGTCATTATACACGTGTATCAAATTGGAATATGGATGCAAGTCAGTGGAGTTTTTCATTTCGAAGCACAGGGCCAACTACTATGAACATAACAAGATGTTATTGGAAATGGTATAACTCAAACTTTTTTCTGTACGATGACACATGCTTCCAACATCTACAGCAGTGGTTCCCAAACCTTTTCGACCTGCGGCTCCCTTGACCTATTGGCCACGGCTCCCCATTCTGTTACCTTTTTTTGGGACAGGTGGGGGATGTAAGCCCAGCCTCAGGAGTATTTCCATTTTTCTCCCTGAAAATAATTGGGATGAAGCCGATGAAGGTATTAGAATCATAGATGCAATCCTATATCCACTCCACTGCTGAGCCCCATGCAGTATCAACAACTGATTGGAGGGACACTGGGTTCTTGGGGCAGTGAACTGTTACTGCATTGTTATGTAGTGCTCTTTGAAGAGGTGTGTCTTTAGGTCATTCCTGAGCAGGGTTTGTGAGGCCCTGATAGATACAAGAATGTTATTTCAGATCCTGGGTGCATTGATAGAGAAGTCTGCATCTGCTGTCTAGTTTTTTCTGTTTTTGCACATTATTGCCTCCAGTCTGATGACACCAGGTAAACCCTTGTCTGGCTTGCTCCCTTTTAACTCTGTCCTCTTTAGGAGTGCGTTTTGTGTTCATCTCCTGTCAGCTCCTTCCTAACTCCAGACTTTGCGTTCTCATGCATGCTGTCTGTCTCATGTCTTCTGTCTGTGTGTTCTTGCATCTTGTCTCTGTCCTCATGCCCTCAGTCTGTTTTTGCCTACTGCCTGTGTGTCTTTTCCTCCTGACTATGTGTTCTTGCCTCCAGTCTGTGTCATCATGCCTTCTGCTGTGTGTGCATGCCCCCTGGGGAGAGCCTGGTACCTATCAGGAGAGTTCAAGGCTCTCATTGATGCACCGCAGGCTGCTTCTAGTTCCCAATAATGCACTTTCAGCATCTTTCTGGGCTCTGAGATGACGGGAGGATGCTGCCTGAGCCTCTCTCTCAGCTCCAAGATGCCGATGACATCAGTGCTGTGCCAGCTCCTCCCTGGGCTCCCAGATGCGTCCCTCCCAGGTCTCTGCCACCACACACTGTCTTTACCAATGTTTTTCCTGTCACCTTGGCTTGGGCACATTTTTGGACTTTGGTTCTTTTGGTTTAGGACTCCACGTTCTGTTTCATCAGTGACATTAGTTTATTTATGGGCATTTGTTCTGACCTTTGTCCGATGTTTTTAACACTTTAGTTTCTGACCTTTGAGTTTGAACTTTTGCTTCTAACCAATTCCATTTGCTTTCGGTCTTCTACTTCTGATCTGTGACAGTCGCTTATAGAAATGTACATTTATTTTTAGTGAAATAGCATCAAAATATTCACTTCTTCTTCTGCAATCTGAATGAACTCGAACATCAACCTGCATTGAAAACTGCATAAGTCATGCCTCCCTTTCATGAATTTTGAACACTTCAGATAGCCTGTGTATGTTTTTATAACTTAGCATGAAACTTTTATTTGTGAATTAATTCTATTTTTTCAGTGATAACTGGAGTCAATTACGCCCTGAGCATCATAAATAACTCTGCTTTGACATTTTAACAGCAAACTACGGATTGAAATGTTTTTCAGCTGACTGGCCTAATATTCCCTTGTCATATACTGGCCAGAGAGAGCTGAGTGAGTGAAACTAGAGCTCTGTGCTTTAGAAAGACATGATTAACAGCCAAATTCATGTAAATTCCCAAACTGTGTGCTTGGTGTGCGGCGCCCCAGACTAGCTTTGAAGGCGCACTGGGGTGCCGCGGCGCACAGATTGGGAACCACTTATCTACATGGAACAGTGATGGGGACCAAGTTTGCCCCATCGTATGCAAATCTTTTCATGGGGTGGGTGGATCATGTACATGCTTGGGCTCCATCAGCTGCACAATGGGTGAAGGATGTTCATTATTAGGGATGATATATCGACGACGTTATCATTGTCTGCACAGGTACAGAGTCGGACATCAGAAGCGTATTTTGACTACCTAAACAATAACTTGTTTAATGTGAAGTATACAATGAGCATGTCCCAAACCCGCATCCAGTTCTTGGATGTAGAATTGTACATACAGAATCACACCATTCAGAGTACCCTGTTCGGTAAGGAAACAGCGGTCAATAGTATCCTACACTATCAAAGTGCACGTCCGCCATGTACCAAACGGGCCATCTCCTATGGGGAAATGATCCGCATGCGTTGGATTTGCAGTGAAGATAAACAATTTGATGAACACGCTAATCAAACAGTCCTGAGACTCAGGAACAGAGGGTATAAGGATGAAGATTTAAAACAGTTGCTAGAGCGCGGAAAGTCAAGCGTAGCGACACTCTAAGAGTTAAGGGCAAGAGCATAACAGAACGTTGGTCGCTGATTACCACCAATTCCAGTATGAATCATGAAGTGTTTAAGATTTTGAATATGCACTGGGCACTGGGCACTGCTGAAAGGGTTGCCTGGTGTAGGTCATTATCTTAGTAAGAAACCCAGCATAATCTACAAAATATGTAAGACCATCAAAGAAATGATCTGCCCTAGCTATACCCTATAGCTATACCCGACCAAATAAACAATTGCAAGACATATGGTTGCAACGTCCAAAGGGCTTCTTTCCTTGTGGCAATAATAAGGTGTGTCACTTGGGAATAAAGACTATGAAGTTTGAATATTAAACAAAGCGAATGCACACTATCAAACATTACTTAAATTGACAATCATGCTATGTTATTTATGTAAAGTATGTGGGAAGTACAACACCCTCACTTAAAACACGAATTATGGAACATCTTAGAGCCTGCATTAATGGTGATCAGTCATATTCCCTAGTGTCACATGAATGTACTGCAGGGAAGAATAGAGCAAATTTCAAATTCCATGTGATAGATCTGGCACTCCCTAATTGGAGGGGAGGGAACACAAAACTATTCCTCGGGAGGTTAGAGGCCAAATTGATTTTCCAATTGCGAGCAGTCACAGAAAGACCCAAATTGGATCACAAGTTTTATAATTTTTCGTGGATGGTCTAGACCAGTTGTGTGATTTAGTGATCTTATAAAGAAGAGGAGAATATTTGGATCCACAACTATATAATGATGAGAGAGGGTTATGGACCAGTTGAAAGGATGAAAGATTATGGGACAACCAATTTAGACTGAGATGCTCAGTGTTGGGAAGACTGTGGGACAACCATTCCAGGTTAGTTTGCTCAGCGTTGGGTGGACAGGCATATACTGACTTTATAAGTGATATGAAATATGAAGATGGCATAAGTGGTTTTGGGTTTCGAGGATCCATAAGCCAGATTGACACAAATAATGAAGTCTCTTTTTTGTCCAAGCATAGTCGTGGTATAAAAAATAAAAAAAATAGATTGATTCATGTTAACAGTCCAGGACTCCTCTATGTGCCTGTGCTAAGAGAATGTAGTGATACGGATGCTTTTCACAGTGTTGGAATAATTTGTTAAACTTGGTGAGAAAATGCTGAAATATGATATATTCACATAATGATGGTGTGGTATGTAATGATTAATAATTAAGAGTGATAAACAATAATGGAATTTAAACACTCATATAGTAAGAACAAGTTGTGTAATACAATAGATAGAACGTTTAAGTCTGGTACGTGATGAAAATCATGTTAAATAAGTGGTGTAAAGCGGGCACAAGGATGCATGCGCGACAATGGTTTTAAGTGGCGGTCTAGTTCAAAATGCCGTGTGTACCATCAGACGTCATGGGTAGGAAATTTGCGGTTTCTAGTTGCCCCACGCAGGCGCAGTAATATGCAGGTGTGATGGTCTAATAGTTAGAGTTGGATTCTCATGTGGGGCATTTAAGCCAGCCACAAAAACAATGGCGGTTTGGCAGAAAGCGTCAGAGGCCGAAACCACGAGGACTTGGTTTCAAGGGCCGAACATGGGTAAGTACTGATACAAAATGTGCTTATTTTTGATTTGCTAAAGCGTACGCTTGAAGAAGGCGTATGCTCACGTGTGTGTATACTGCTACAGAATTAATACATATATGGGAAATTTGCACTTTCCTAATCTCACGATCACACATGTGTATACTGCTACAGAATGAATACATATACGGGAAATTTGAACTTTCCTAATCTTACAATCAGGCAATATAGATGTATGGCATTTTGAGCCATTGACAGATTGTTGACTCAGTGTAACTTGAACGTATTATTGTCAGCCGAATATGAGCTGCGGATATAGAGGATTTACGCTGTAGTTGTTTGAGCCCCCTCTTGTTTGGTATATACAGATATATGGTAAAAGGAAACATGCAGGTGCGTGGCCAGGCAAGATGTCCAGGCGGACGTAACTCGCTTTGGCTCCGTCGTCCCCTTGGCTGCCTTCGGTGCTACTGGATGCAAATTTGCACCAAGACACACCTATCTGTGGGGAATGAGTCGTGGAACGGCTGGCGATTAGGAGGCTCAAGGGTGCGGGTTGCTCTCCATCCACCGGAGACTAAAAAGGACGCAAAGAGGAGGAGCAGCCCGTACCTAAAATGGCAGCGTTGCACAGAATCTTCACGCGGCCCCAGAGCAGACACTAGAGGGGCCGCGAGGCTGGAGATCCCGTGCGGCACAAACCGCGGATGCGTCTCGAGGAGGCGGCGGCGGCACTTTATGTGAGGCGGCAGGCGGATGGTGGCCAGGAAACGGGACGGGATGCCCGGCTCGGAGATTGAGAGCAGGTCCCGCAGCCTGCCTCACGGAGACCCATGGTAGGAGGCCTTTGATTTTGGGGGTCGGGGACTCCCGTTGGCCCTGGGGGTCCCCCTAGTACAGAAGGAGACTGCCCCTAAGGTGCCCTGAATGGCAAAGACTCAACGTGGGGCCGACCATGAACTTGGTGCTAGACCCTAAGATGGCGGCCATCGTTGCCATTCCCTGCTTGCCGGAAAGAATAAGAATGTGAGGGAACACAGGAGGTAGAAAGAGCTGCTTTGCCTTATTAGTGACATGCAGAGGGACATAAAGCAAGCGGCCTGCCATGCTAGAAGGTACAGTCCATAGCAGTAACTTCCAATATTTCCTCAAGGTGCCCAGGGGTCCCTGCGGGAGCTAGAGGGGTAACCGGTTCCCCCAGCAGTTTGGAGCCTTTTGATTGGAGCGCTTGGCCGGGGATACGCAACAACACGGGGAACCCCAAATCCTGCGGATGAAAGGGCGCCAGCTTGGAGTACTGAATAGCATTTGACCAGAAGAGGGCCGCCCACGGAGAGAGGGGGTGGTCAGACAGCACTTATGCCACCAAAAAAGGGGCCAGATAAGGTATCCAACTACTTCCCTACAGCAGAGAAGAAGCAAGCGCAGGAGCAGGGGGCAAACGCGGACACCATGGCTCTCACAAAAGAGGATCTCATGGTTTCCCTCAGGGAATTCAAATCAGAGCTCTGCGCAGAATTAAAAATGGACATTAAGACCTTCCTGGATCAACTAAAAGATGACCTGACTGAGCGGATGACGGCGCTCCAACAAGATGTGGATTCTGTGGGCACACGTTTTCTAGAGGTGGAATCTCAGGCCCAGGAACTAGAGAAAAAAAAGGCGGCTACGCAAAACAGCATACAGGACTTACAAGCCCAGCTTCATACTTCTCTTTTAAAGACAGAACACCTGGAAAAAAGATCACGACGTGATAACATTAGAATTAAGGACCTTGAAGAGGGCGCGGAAGGACCAGACCTGGAGGCGTTCATCAAGGGGCTCTTTGCAGAAGTCCTGGAGTCAAGCCAAACAAAGGTCAAGATTGAGAGAGTGCACCGCATGGGTGCCCAGCAAGGAGGAGAGCGGCGACGCACCCACGACGTTCTTGTTAAAATACACGCCTTTAAAGTTAAAGAGGCAATTCTTCAAGCTGCTAGAAAGAAAGACGAGATATCCTTCCAGGGCTTTTGCTGCAGCCTCTTTCAGGACCTGGCACCGGCGACTCTACTAAGGAGACAGCAGTTTAGGCCAACCACTACGAAGAGAAGATAACATTAAGTATAGATGGACATATCCCTTCGGTCTGGCCTTTGAACTGAACAAAAAAACGAAACATATCACAGAGTTGAAAGAAGGTTTGAGGCTTCTGGGTCTCCCTCCCAGCACAAAGGACCATGCTGTGTCTGCCTCAAGAGAAAAGGAAAGCGATAATTCCTCACGGTGGCATGCGAGTGTAAGGGGCCGGCACTCGAAAGACTAGAGTCTGCACCTCAATCAGAAGTACTGCTACAAAAGACCCTTTTGCTATGTAGGAGCTCCAACCAACCCGAGAGATGCAATAGGGGAGAGATTCACTCCCAAGATCCCTATGCCAAGCGTGAGCATGGACATTGCTCGGCCGCTCATAGCCCCACACTGGGCGGTGTAACTGGATATCTTGGTGAACGATGACTATTTGGAAAAACAGCCGGGGAAGCGGACCTGTGCCGTTTACCCTACGCCATGAACTTCTTCTTCCACGATGCTATGGCTGGGAGCGCTGGAGCGCTACGGCGAAGGATTTGTTCGTATAAATGTTTTCAATGTGGGGGGGTGTTTATGGGGGCGGAATTAGAACAAGTAGAGGCTTTTAATACATATCTATAATGGCTCAGAACTCGCGCCCGTAGCTTGATCAGGCTGGGAGTTTCCTTTTGGCAGATGGCATTAGCAGGAGAGAGATGGGCTTCACACAGGAGCTGATGTTGAGGGTGATGGGTGCACTAGGATTATGCCGATATCTATAGCTTCTTGGAATGTAAAGGGGCTGAATTCTGGAAATATCTGTTAGACCATGACTTTGAGGTTGTGGCCTTACAGGAAACACACCTAAAGAGAGTGGAGGAGCTTCGGCTGTGCCAGAAAAATTATATACTAATCTATAGATCCTCAGCGACCACCAAACACAGAGGGGTGGCTCTAATGTTTCATAATTCCCTGAAATTCCAGCCTGAAGCTATTAAGTTCGATAAGGAAGGTAGGGTTATTATGGTGAAAGGGAAAGTAAGAGGGAGGCTTTGCACATTCATATCAGCATACGCGCCTAACACGGGTCAGTCGACTTTTCTATCTTCCTTGCTAACTATGAATGGTGGCTTTGCTGAGGGCCCAGTGATACTGATGGGAGACTTCAACTTCACATGGCATGGGGCTATGGATAGTACACACCCTCACAGGTCTCCTACAGGTAGCTTCCCAAGGAGTTTTAAACAGTCAACACAAACGTAGGCTTACACATTTTTTTCCCACGTTCACCAAACTTACTCGAGACTCGATTATATTTTTATAAGTCAAGGTCTTCTGGGGTCTCTTCAGGAAATGAAAATCCTCCCAATCTCCATCTCGGATCACAGCTTAGTTATGATTTGTCTCACTTGGGAGGGGGGCACCCCTAAGGCGCCAAGATGGTACTTCCCGGTCTCTCTGACGAGAGACAGATTACTAAGAGAGGAACTCCGAGGGGCCATCGCAGAGTTCTTTCGCTTAAATCAGCCACAGGACACGTCACCCTAGACTAATTGGGATGGTTTTAAAGCTATTATAAGGGGAAAATGTATAGAACTCAATTCTGCCTTAAATAAACAGAGGGCCAAGGAGAGGGAAGCTCTGGAAGACTCTCTGGGGGACATTGAAAGGGAACACAAAAAAAAACCTTTGCGCACGGTACTGCGTCAAATGAGAGCAGTCAAGGGGAAACTCACAGCGATATACTATATTAGGGCGGAACATACCCTTTTGCGATTGCACCACATTTCTTACGCGCAGGGGAATAAGATCGGCTCGCACCTAGCTAGAGAGCTACGGGAAAAGAGGGAGAAAGAATTTATTGGGGTCATAGTAGATGCAGCGGGGCACGCCTCCCATGAAGACACTGATAAGGCAAATGCTTTTGGGGCTTTTCATACAGGTCTATATACTAGGGATTACCGAGAACCTGCAGCGCAACACCAGTACTTACAATCACTAGAACTCCCACAGGTCTCGCCAGACTGGAATGAAAGACTAAATTCCTCCATTTCAGGGGAGGAAGTGGGGAGGGCAATCATGGCTCTCAAACCTAATAAGTCACCGGGACTCGATGGCCTGACAGCCCATTTTTATAAAAACCTTTGCTCCAGACATCATCCCACACCTAACAAATCTCTTTAATGCGATAGCGGAGGGCCACACCGTCTCCCAATCAATGGCAGAGGCTGTTATCACGGTTATTCATAAACCAGGGAAAAATTCCCTGAGAATGTGCCTCTTACAGGCCTATCGCGTCTGAATCTAGATGCCAAACTTTATTCCTCAATTCTGGCGACGCGATTGGAGGACCTGATGCCAAGCCTAATCCACCCTGATCAATCGGGCTTCATAAAAGGCAGACAGACCCACAATAATATTCGAAGAACCATTCACCTGATTGAGAAGGTGACCAAATACATCAACCTGCAGTACTGGTGGGCCTGGACGCCGGAAAGGCTTTTGACAGGGTGGATTGGACTTTCCTCTTTAGCACGCTTAAGCACTTTGGGTTTGGTAAACCGTTAATAGATATGATTACAGCTAATTACGCACACCCGCGCTCTAGAGTCTAGGTTAACGGGTCCAGCTCAGCCCTCTTTTCCCTAGAGAGAGGTACAAGGCAGGGCTGTCCACTCTCGCCATTACTTTTTCCTATAAGCATTGAGCCGCTAACCCTACGGATTCGAACAGCAGCAGGAATCCGGGGCATTCCATTTGGGGGGAGGAGCATAAAATATCGCTTATCGCTGACAACGTGCTGCTATCTCTCACCTCCCCCAACCAGTCGCTTCGGGTGTTGCAGGATGAACTGAGGGCTTTTGAAAAAGTTGCAGGTTTTAAAGTAAACCTTACAAAATCTTTTATTTTGAATCTCACACTGTCAAGGGAGGCAATTTGTAGATTGGGTGACTGTACTCCACTTCAATGGGCTAAACATACACTCAAATACCTGGGTATTAACCTGACTCCCATGCTGGAGGGCCTGTTTAGGGCTAACTATTCCCATTACTGCTCCAAATCCACCAGGATCTCAAATGATGGAAGCCTCGCTTTATCTCATGGTTGGGGCGTAGCCATGCGGTAAAAAGGACCGTTTTACCTAAATTATTATATCTGTTTCAAGCCCTACCGATAGACCTAGACAGGGACTACCTGCCTAAATTGCGGTCTCTCTTCACTCGGTACATATGGCAGAATTGTAGAGCGCGGCTTCCCTTTCACACTCTTCGTCGGGCAAGATGCGACGAGGGGTGGCACTACTGGATCTTCACTTACATTTTAAAGCAGCCCAGCTCCATATTTTGACTGAGTGGTCAAGGAGAGTATCAGAAAAACATTGGCTGCATATGAATAGGGCGGTGGTGGTGAGAACAATATGGGATCTGATATGGAAACCTAAGAAAGACAGGCCAAAAAACGCGTACATTAGCACTCCCATGCGCACCACACAAAGTTTGGGATGAGCTGTCTAGGGGGCTAGAGTGGTCGACATTCCCTTCGCCCTACACACCTATTCATTTTAATCCTGAATTTCCCCCGGCGCTACGCGAGGGTCCATTTGGTTCATGGAGGGAGGGGGGGCTGTCTGATGCTATCAGATCTATTTCATAATTACGACATTCTCACCTTTGCCAGCTGTCAAAGGGACTTCAAAGTTCCGCCCAGTGAATACTTCTATTATCTCCAACTCAAACACTGGGCTCTCCAGCCGCAGGTCAGAGAGGCAGCGACACAGGAGAAGACGTCAATTGAACAATTTGTGCAGAAGGTGGGGTCCATGAGAGGAGTGATCTCATTACTTTATAATCTTTTTCTCTCCACTTCACATACGCCGGGACCCCAATACATGCAGGCATGGGAACAGTGGACAGGGAGAGAGATTTCAGATACAGAATGGAAACATCTTTGGAGGGATATTGCTAAAGATAACCATTCCCTAGAACTAAGGGAGGCGCACTATAAGACTCTCTTTGACTGGTACTTATACCCAACGAAACTCAAAAAGATCTTCCCAGAGACTTCTGATTTGTGTTGGAGAGGGTGTGGCCTTTTAGGGGACTTTAAAAAAAGCCAGGATGCTTGTTTCCGGTCCAGGGAAGACATGGCTTGGCAGTTCGGGCTGGACTGTTCCCATGAGGCACAGGGTCAGACTGATTTGCATATGGCCATGTCTGAACTGGGGTGGTGGAGTGAGCTAAAGAATGATGATGGATTAAACCCAGATCAGTTGACTGGGGGTGAGTGTTTGATTTGCTCAGGCGCTCCGTCCATCATCCCCTTTGGTATCGCTTTTAGGGGACTTTAGTCACATATGGTGGGACTGTCCCTCGATACGACCCTTTTGGTAGGAGATTTTGTCTCACATGAAAGATATTCTGGGTTACCCTATACCTACCACCAAGGAAGGAGTGCTTTTAGGATTGAGAGATCCAGAGCTAGAACAGCAAACAAAAGCAGACAGGGCCATAATGTGGGCTTGCTTTGGGGCTGCCAAAGTAGCGATTGCAGCAGCATGGAAGAAAAAGGCACCACCGGTGCTATCACAATGGCATGCTTGTCTCTGGAAAATATTGTCTATGGAAAGGATGGCGGATATTTTTAGAGACGATTATAAAAAGTTCGACTACAAATGGGGTCCTCTCGTCGTCTACCTTAGAAGCGGTCTCCCCTTGGCGGTATGCCCTCCCTCATTGCGCACTATTCACCTATTTCAATTTTAGTTGGAGGACACTTGGTCACCTTGAAAAACCAGCCTGACAGCGGAAGCGTACATAATGTTAACTGCGATAAACTCAGCTGGACCTAGAGTCCAGTAATAGCCTTATTTAAGGACGGCCGTTTGGTAGTTAAGTTATCTTGTTGGGGGTGGGTTGGGGGGCAAGAGGTGGGAGGGGGGTTTAAAATTCTAGGCCTCCTGTGATGTGCCATTTGAGTCAGACGGGGTGTGCTGTCGAGAGTGAAATGTGGCGGCGTACTTTCCTCTTCCTATTGAAACTGTGACCTCGCTAAATAATTTGTCAGATGGGGGGATTGTTGTGGCATTTTATCTTATGTGATGTACAGCCATTCTGTGAAATGCTAATGTGCCTAATAAAAAGAAGTTTGAGAAAAAAAGGAAACATGCCAGCATAAGAAGCACTATCTATGTGAATCCCAAATCACCACTAGGAATAGAACGCAATAACAACTAAGGCAACTAGTTAGTATAACACAAACAGGATACGGGTAATGAAATCTATAAACAATACTTTCAATTTGTGAATTCCTGTCACAATGCATACCATATATTCCCCATGTAGCTCAAGTTAATTGGCCAAATCTAAAGAAAACGGGCCTGACAGCGCCGTATTTTAGGGCATTACTTTGTCGGCTTGCAATGTAACATAGAGGTATGTGTACATAAACTCATATGACTTCCCCTCACCTTTTTCATTTATTGTCTTGGATAAGATTGGTAGCAGACAGTGTGTTGCCTAGCAACTGGAAAGTTAAATGACATACCATTGTTCAGACCAGAGAAAATCTTGTTTATGCTGTAGTAAGTTCAATTACGAGTGGATGAGATTTGATCTGTATGCCTTGATAGTGCATATATGTTGACACTAAAATGAATCTTGGGAGAATTCCAATATGCCAAAAGTGCAGACAATTTTAGAATTGCTGTTGAGCTATAGAAAGTGGGTGGCAATACTCATGATGGCTCTTATCCTTTCGGTTCCGAGGATCCATGGATGGAAATTGTTTCTTTACAGGGGACAACTGATGGACATTTCCCTTTTTAAAATATAGAAGATTGATACATAATTTCTTATAGGGTAAGTGAATGAGATTTGTCAGCTGATATGGAAACGATACGGTATATGGGTTTTGAGGTGTGGTGTTTTATGCACTCCATCACTTTCTTTTACTTTTTAGAATAATTTGACTTCCCCTTAATGTCCTATGCTTGTGTAACAACAGCATAGATATAGGAACAACATTGAATCACACCAGGTGCAGAGCCCTGGGTGAGGTCACCCTAGCCATCAAATATGGTGGATTGGTGGGCAAGGATATGGGGTACCTGGTGCTTGTTCCTGACTATTTGTATAAATATAGTAATGATTTGAGAAGAAATCATTAGTTTAACTGTTTGTTGGTGAGGGTGTTTGGAAACAGAATTATGTGACAATGTTTAATAAAGTGATCCCTTCTTTATTTCTGTTACCATTTATTGAGAATAATTGATAAAGTTATTATAGGAAATTTGAGAAAAAAGGAGGATAATTATAAAATAAATGGGACAATTTCTAAATGAATTGTAATGTGTACCACAATGTCAGCAACCTGTCTCATATGGTACACATGTGTATATAGATGAAATGTAAAGTAATGTAAGTTCTGCTTGTATATGTTTGTAACCCTGAAGAAGTCCATAACTGGATGAAACGCGTTGGCTATGTGGAAATTAATTTTCTAGACTTAAAGATGCTTGAATAAAGAATTGCAATAATGAAGGAAATTGCCTCTCGATTCATCTATTTTTGAACAAACAGCATTTTCTGGTGTTTCATTTTTGCTTGAAAGTTGCCTCTCTGTTGTGTTTTTGAAAAAACTTGAATTAGATGATATAAATATAAATGGAAAATACATACATAGGCTAATATATTTTTCAACCAAATTTTTGGCTTGCATTGCCAGGATTTGATTTATGTTTCATAGTATTATATACATTCTAAGATGACACCTGTTTGTTTATTTTGAAAATTAGTCCTTCATTTATGACCATGATTTGTTAGTTTGAATACAGTAACAAATATGATGTCTGCATTGTGAACAAGGTCTTAGCAGTCGAAATCCATTGAGAGTCTTCAGCTTTCAATAAACCATGCAACTGCTTCCTCCGAAGTGCCACTATCCTCTGTGAGGAGGTGGGATTCTTGTGTTTACAATTTGCAAGTGGGCACGCTTAACTGAGCACCACCGGTGATCAGGTGGCACGCTGGTATGGCAGCTGATAGAGTGTAAGAGTGTAGATAGTAGTAGGTAGTTATAGTTAGGACCTAGTTTCCATAGGAAATGCATTTTTTGTTTTGCCGATAACTTTGACGCCGCTTGACGAATCTTCACTTTAAAAAAAAAACTTTTGCTACCGTCAGTTCAGCTTGTGTGTTGAAAGTTTCTGGGTGATCTGTCAAGCAGGGGCAGAGAAAAAAGGGGGTCCCAAAATGTGTTTTCCCCATGCACTTTCCCATAGGGATTTTGAACACGACTACAGGCAAACTGCTGAACGGAATTACACCAAATTTGGCAGAAAGCTAGATGTTGTCCCAGAAAGCGTGCTTTTTGTGATTTGGTGTTAATCCGTTCAATAGTTTTAGAGACATTTAAGTTTAAAAAATATAGCTACCTGGGGACACAGATCCTTACAGTGGACTTCCGGACCCTACTGAAATTTGATTGGCTGCCAACACTTCAATGAGGAAGTGTTGGCAGCCATCTTGGAACTCGGCTTGAAGCCGAGTCCCACAAAAAATGTTTAAAAAAAAAGAAAAGGAGGCAGGGTCGGGATATCCTGACCCCCCCCTTCAGATATGGGGGTTAAAAGTGTTTTTTGAAATTCAATTTAACATCGAATTCACTGGTGGACCCAGGGATCCGCTGCAAAATTGAAACACTTTTTATGGAAGTCCCCGAAGTGGGCCAAATCCCGGGGCAGTGTTTTTTAATTATGCAGGGGGTGCCTGCCACTTCCCCGGGGCTATTTCTAAAATTAGTGCGGGGAGGCCCGTATGGCCTCACCCACAACTCTGGGGACCGCCACCTCCCTGGTGCTAATGCCAATGAAATGGGGGGCATCAAGGACCCTCCCTGCACCGGGGACCACCACCTCCCCGGAGCTGTTTAATTCTCACATGGGGGGGCCTTGGGACCACTGCCTCCCCGGGCCCAAAATATTTTTTTTTAAATGGGTGGGGGCCTTTCTTGTCCTTGGGGACTGTCACCTCTCGGGCAGGCCTACCTAGATCAGAAAAAGAGGAGGGACTGTGTGCCCCCCGCAGCTATACATCAGCCTGGGGACCACCATTTCCCAAGGCCGGCTCCTGCTATGTCCAGGGGATGCCCAGCCCTGGGACATAGCTGTCTGCTATGGCGTGGAGGGAGCTTTACCGCTCTCGCCAAGCCATAGCAAACTGTGTTCACTTTGAGAAAGCGAGGGCATTGAAAATGCTCTTGCTTGCTTAAAGCAAGCACAATTTCTTTTAAAGAGAGAGAGCTTCATGTTTGCAGCCCCCTCTCTGTAAATGTAATGCTTACTTCCGCAGGAGGGGGGAGCTGACAGGGACCATGGGGGCCTTGATGCTCCCTCTGCGGTCCCCAACAGAGTGGGTGCCTTGGGTGGGACCAGAGCACCCACAATTGAGGCCTGACCCTGAGGGTGGGGTCCCCAGGGCTGAAATCGGCCCAGGAGGGGTGGGCCGCAAAGCCATCCCTCCCCTTATTTTTTATTTATTTTTTAAACATTTTTAAAAAGAGACCGGGCCATGGAGAATGGTGTCCCCGGGTCTATAATTGGCCGGATATGGGGACCGTGCGACCCCCATTCAAAATTGGCCTGATCCCGGGGAGTGGGATCCCTGGGGCCATAATTGGCCCAGGGAAGGGCTGCAGCATAAACTGTGCCACCCTAAGAGACCCCTCACCAAGCACAAACAAAGACTGCCACTGCAGACTTCATGACTTGGTGCAGAGAAAAGTGAAGAGTCCGCATGGCACACATCCCTGTAGGGGAGGGTTAAAGAGGGAGGTAACATTGGGTTGGTTTAATTGAGATCACGTGGCAACAGATGATTGTTTGTTGCATTTGCACAGTGGTGCAGGTATAAATGATTATGGATGTTTTGGATAAGCTATCATGAGTTGGGGGTTCAGTTTGGTAGACACTGGTTTGTATTGAATTCCACAGGAGGAGCTTTTGGTTGATGCCGTTTGTTTAGTTTTTACATTCACAATGTTAAGTAAGACAACGTTTGGGATTTAAGGGGTGTATGTATAATTCTTTATACCAAACTTGCATGGATGATAGAGTGTAAGATGTTTAGAGAGACTGCATTTTTTGCTTCTTGTCTAAAGGGGTGAAATATTAATAATGTTTTTCAATTTGAATCTATAGTTACCCCTGACTAAGGACTATTCAGCCCGAAGTGAATACAGCTGCCTAGGATGAACTATGTGGTCCATGTGCTATAGAAAAAGTCCTGGATAGGCATATCTATAGCATTTGAAAAAATGGGAAATCACACAGCCTTTTATGTGTATGGAGAAAGCAAAAAAAGTGATAAAATTAAACACGGACTAAAACAGATTAAAATGGATGATTTAACTAATAACGGAGTCTTTTGAATATTTTCTGAATTGGCTGTGTGGATGGAGCGTAACATATGGTATGAAGTCTTTCACCAGTGCTTTAGGGGCAGGGCACAACTTCAGTCTGCAAGCAAATATTGTTGCCTTTGAGCATCTTAAAATAAAGGGTGGTTGATCATTAAGGTGTGCATTCTGTCACAAAACTTGGATACACATCCCTGTGTGCTAGGCCTACAGAACACTAAGGGCCTGATTACGAGTTTGACGGTGCGGCGGCGGGACCACCCTGCCGCCGCAATGCCAAACCCGCTTGAAAACTAGCTGCCTTATAATTACTTTTTTTGTCCTTGGCGGGTGATTATTTGGCGTTCCCACGATGGTGCCTATAAAATAGGCACCTATAAAATAGGAACGGCAATGGGAATGTCTAGGGAAGTTCCAGCACAGCATGGACCTGAAAGCCATGCTGTGTTGGAACTAGGGGTGCATGCACACAGGGGGTCACATGTTGTGCCCCCCTGTGTGCATCCACATGGAGCAAGGCACAAGGGGGCCCAGTAGGGCCCCCTTTCTTTCCTCACTGCCACTGTTTTCATGGAGGAAAGACCTTCATAAAATCAGTGGCGGTGAGGAAAGTCCCGCCAAGCATACTGATGCCTCTTGACTGCCACATCACCGCCAGGGAATGGCGGCTCCCTGGTGGAGTCGGCGGTCCCAGGGTGTCACGACCACCAAGGTTGTAATGTGGCACTGCCGCCCCACCATGAGCCTGGTGGTCTGAGGACCGCTAGACTCATAATTAGGCCCTATATGTGGTATAGGTAAGTCATCCCTACAGCAGGCCTTACAGCCCTGAGACAGGGTGCACTATACCCCCTGTGTGGGCATATCTGCATGAGTGGATATGTCCCTGTAAAATGTAAGTCAATTCTTAGATATCATGAGTGTGCAGGGAAGCCATACTGAGTACATGGGCTGGACACTCATAATTACGAGTTCTCCAGCTACAGGATGACTTCACTGTATGCACAGATGTTTCGTACCAAACATCTCGTATTATTAAACCAACACTGATGTTAGTGTTCGATTTATTAATAAATGCACCCAGAGTGCACCTTAGAGGTGCCCCTTGAAAACCTACTGACTAGTAGTGGCTTGACTGACTGATCTTGACCAGCCAGACAAGTTGCTGACCTCCTGAGTTGAGAGCCATTGCTCTCAGAGGCCAGGAACAAAGCCTGCTCTGGACGGAGGTGTTCACACCTCCTCCACACAGGACCTGCATTCCAGGGCTCTGCCACTTTTGTTATGCGACCCCAGCCTCTCCAAATAGTGGAGATGCTCCCCCCTGTCCAGACAGGTGGAAAAATTAGTAAGATGAGGAAGCGTGTCCCCACCAAGCCAGCACCACCCCTAAGGTGGACTAGTTGATGTGGACACCATCTCTTCATATGTCTCCATCTTGTTTTGGATTGAATTAGTATTCTAGGGTCAGGTTTAAGCCCACTTCCTACAGGAAGTGTATATATAGAGGGTGTAGACACCCTAACAGTAGGCAGCCCATTGGCTACTATCGTCACTCCCCTTAACACCCCTAAATTGAGTATTTAGGTGGCACCCTGAACCCTAAAACTCAGATTCGATGGATCAAGAGAAGAAGGAGGAAGAAGAGTCACTGTCTGGTGAGAACTGCAGAAAGCCCTATGAACTTCTGGCGCAAAACCCTGCCTGCTCGCTACTCTCTTGACAATAGCAACAGAGAGACTCACCCTGAAAGCTGGAAAACTACCAGAACATCAGGTAGCCTGCCAGCACTTTGAAAATTGCCTGCAGTCTTCCTTGGAGTAGAGGAGATACTCCCTTGCAGTCTGCAGGCACCGAAGAGCAGAGTCCACTCCACCGACTTGCAGCTCTCTGCCTCGACCGACACTGCAGATGAACAGGAAAAAGTTCCTGTGCTCTGGAAGATCAGATTTGTCTCTCCACCAAGTGTGAAGACACCAGATCCAACCGGAGCCATGCAGTACCAATGCCCGCGGTACCAGAAGCCCTGCAACCAACACCGACAGTGAGAGCCCATTTGGGATTCCTACTTCACCACGACCGAGCAGCCATCGAGGGATGTCATCATCACTGAGACCCACTTCGAGAGTGGCCTAGCAGTCCTGATTTTGCCCCTAGCTGTTTGTCCCCATCTGCGAGGAGCACGTTTGTGCATTTAGCTCAACCAACCTACTTGCTCTGCACCCAGCCCTCCTGGCTTGGGTACCGATAAACCGGCTGTGTTTTCTTTTTCTAAAGGCCCTTGCGACCCGAGCCCCCATTTGGGAGCTCTTGGACTTTCCTACAAGTCCCCCTGTGCAGCCTGTTTCCAGGTGACCGACTGTACTTCTCTTCACACAGGATTGCATTGTGCGTAAAGACACATGACTTTGAAAGATTTTCTTACCTTTAAAAATTGATAATAAAAACAGTACATATTTTTGAACGATGTTCCTGGTTTTACACTACCACAAAAGAGAGCATTAGTAAACCAATTTGGGACCCACTGGACTCCTGCGCAGCGTACTTCTTTTTAGCACATTATATAGAGAGCCAGCGTTCTGCATAGAGGGAAACTGTGTTCTATTTAGGCATAGTTTGAAGATTTTTGAGAAAATGTGGGTAAAGAAAAGTGATCATCAAATACGCATGTCAAACCTTTCTGACTTCCTTTGGGTTTGTAATTTAAAAAAATGTCTGGTGTTGGTCGGGTTCCCCGGAAGTCATAAGATCAATGGGCCAAATACTATAGGCATACATCATGACAAAGTTTCTTTGAAACTTGCTTGTCACATATTACTTTGACGTGGTCACAGTGTTGGCCCCTTCCATTCAAATGTGAAGGTACCATTTTTATTTAAAGAAGTGTAGATGTTAGGACTGTTTTTGCTATCAGGAAATTCCCTTTTTCAGCATGTAAATATGATGAAACCTTGTTTTTCACTATGGTTTGCAGTGTAACATATGTAAGAAAACTAAGCTGTGCAATTCAACTAAGCCGTATCTCCCTGGCTTGCCTTGGGACATTAGTTTCAAAACTCCACGGGTCTGCCTAATATTGACGCCAACCCATATTGCACATTTTGGTGAAATCCCCTCTTCCCAAATTGATTTGATCTATTCTGCTTTTGTACAATATGTTGTTCAAACATGCAGAGAGAATAGAAGGGCATTCTAGTATCTGGTGTCAGCTGTTGAGAATGCTCTGTCCTCATACTTTGCTGTTCTTGTTTTGGAATTTACCACTTGAATATGCACACAAGAATGTGAGAAGTATTTTGTAATGCTCAATTATAAAGTATTTAAACAATATCTGAGGACAGGCATAATATGTTCCCTTTTCTTCAGACCAGTGACTAGCCTTGCAGTGGCATTTTCAACTAGTGGGAGCCAGCAGACTACTAGCCTTGTATATCCTATTACCATGGTCCAGCACAACTGGACAAGGGATTAATAAATTGGGGTTAAATGCATGATGGCAATTTGCGTTGGTAAAAAGTCTGATTTGCAAAATGGGCACATTTGCGACCGTATTTAACGAACCCAAATTGTGATTCCTTAACACATTACCAAATTGCAATTTGGGTTTGAAACTAAATACCAAATAATTTTTGGATGGGACTGTTTAGGGCATTATTACAAATACAGATTTAGAATGGGATATATTAATATTTTGCGACTGAAATCCTGTCACCTACCATTAATACTTTACAGAATGCACAAAAGTAGAGGTAACCCATTCACAAATGGGAAGGAGTCCTGAAGGGACCCCTCTCCATTGTGAATGCTGAAAAACTTATGGCCTCATTAGGATGGCGGGCGGACTTTAGTCCGTCCGCCACCCAAGCGGTGCTGGGACCGACCGGCAATTAGGATGCGACCGCCACCCTGGCAGTCGCATCCCGCATCTTTGACATTGCGGGGGGCGGTGCTGTAAGCAGCACCCGCAGCAATGCCAAAGAGGCATGTTGTGCATTGCCATGCACAACGTGACAGGCATCGCGCGGTGCCTGCCACCTTGTGCATGGCAATGAAGGGGGGTACCATAGGTACCCCCCCCAGTGCAGCCCCCACCCCTCACGGGCCTGCCACGGGCCTCCAAAGTCATTTCCCGCATGCCTTTCCATGGCGGAGTCTCCGCCATGGAAAGCATGCCCACCGCACACATCACAATATGGATGGCGGTGCCTGCAAGGCACCGCCACCATATTGTGGACTTTTTCCGCCCGGCCCGCAATCGTGACGATTGCCGACCGGCGGAAAAGCGGCGGACGGTCTTTCCGTCCGCCGCGGTACCCCTGCCATAGTAATATGGCGGGGGGTAAATTGTGGTATGATGGCGGGCGGATCGCCACCACCGGCAGGGCGGTGGCGATCCGCCCGCCATCATAATGGCCCCCATAATGTTAGTTTAAATGTAACATTTTAAATTTTTTAAAACTCATCCACTTTCCCTTTCAGGACAATGGGCTGAATTAAAAAAACAACGATTGCTTTATTTAAAAGCAATTACAGACATGGTGGTCTGCTGACCCCCATGCCACCATCCCTGTGATGGCTGTGAATCATAGTGGGTCGGAATTTGCGACCTACCTCATTAATGTTTATGAAGTATGTCAAATTGTGACCCCCATACGATTCAGTATTTTGATAACAGACCCAGTAGTTCATTGGTTGGTTCGCAAAATACCACACTGGTCGCAAAAATAATCATTGCAAGTTGCAACCAGCATTTTGCGACCAGTTCTTCGTACACCTGGCACAGGAATCCTTAGAAAGAGTCAAACAAATCAACTCAGTGAAAGCCTTTGTTGAAGGAAGATTATTTACCTCAGTTTGTGGTTTTTGGTTTCTCTAATCCTGGGGGATACCTCTTAACCCCCTTAGTCCTCTGTCATATTTTTTTCTCCCCCTCTCTTAGTTTCCCTTCCCCAATTCTATCACTTTCCTTCCTGACTTTGTGCGCTCCCGCTTGCCTCCTCCCCATTTCATCTGTACCATCCTCATCCACTATTGCCACCCTGTAATTCTACAAACCAATACTTGAATTCTTACAATTCAAATAATAGTAGTAATTGTAAGAATTTGGTTCTTTTACAGTCCTTGGTTTCTACCCTGGAACTATTACACCTTTTCCACTGAACCAGGCTATTTTCATAAAAAATGTATTTTGGCATTTTGGCATTTCTCCAGCATGAAGTTTCCTCAGTCTCATTTTGTCAGTCTGACTGTCTTCATTTTGGATTTTTGTTAATATGATAGAATTCTATATAAATGAGTTCCACTCCAGATAGCAGATTGTAGGACATCATTTCAAACTGTAATGCTTTACATTACATTTTGTCAATAATGCATGGTGGGTACATAATGAAAAATCATTGTAGGCCTTAGCTCAGTTGCTGATTTTGCTTGTCTAAGCTTTTTGGCCAAAGGATGAAATCTCTACATCAGAAGTTCTTAACCTGTGTTCAGGGGACACCTTGGGGACTGCAGAGCCTACTCAAGGGGTCCACGACTGCTTGGAAAATTAAACAATATTAACAGATTAATAAACTGTATATAGAGAAGCAAAATGTGCAATTGAAAATTTTTAAATGTTTTGTAAATGTGTTGGAATTTGAAATTGGAGAATACATATTAAGGACCTGATTTAGATGTTGGCGGGCAGGTTACTCCATCACAATGGTGGTGGATATCCTGTCCGCCGAAATCTAATTCCCACTATTTCATATGGGATTTAGATTTCGGCAGACGGGCTATCCGTTACTGTTGTGACGGAGTAACCCGTTCACCAACATCTAAATCAGGCCCTAAGTTAGTAACCCCAGATTGATTCGTGGGAGCTGTACATGCACTTCAAACAGAGTACAGTAGGGACATTGAGCGGCCTACACTTAATTCAGAAAATCACTAATCTTCCTATTAAAATTAAACTGTTAATTTCGCTTTTATATTTGTTTATGAACCAAATACAATATTTAATCATTTGTTTATTTGCTTGATGAATGCTTGATTTTGTATTTTTTTGTATATTGTTTTGCAGTTCAAACCATTGAAAATTCTTAGGCTGGGATCCCTGGCTTCAATTAATGACTTGCAGGCGGTCCCAGATTCCATAATGATTCAGTTGTTGTCCCCTGGTTCCAGCAATGATTAAGCGGGGTTCCAGAGAAGTAATAAGGTTAAGAACCACTGCTCTTCATCTCTGACTCATAAACATTAGGGGAATGTTGCAGTATAATTCTTTCATAAATCGTCCTGCAGTACCAAAAATGACAGATGCCATCTTGTTGCCAAACACAGCTTTAGCAATTTAAATATACAAAAGAAAGAAAATATACAAATTAGGAACCAAGTAAAGCATTACATTTTGAAATGATGCCCTACAGTCTGCTATCAGGAGTAGATCTCATTTATATAGAATTCCATCATATTGACGAATTTCCAAAATGAAGGCAGTCAGGCTGACAAAATGAGACTGGCAAAACTTCATGCTGGAGAAATGTCAAAATGACGAAATACCTTTTCTATGAAAACAGCCTGGATCAGTGGAAAAAGTGCAATGGTTCCCTGATAGAAACCAATCACTGCAAAAAGAACTCCATAAAAATGTTGTTTTGAAAACCATAGTTCCGTCTAAACAAATGAGCCCTGGGTGAATTCGGAATGTATTCTACTTTTCTGAAATGCATAGCTTTCTGGGTTCATCCATGGATTTCTCACCTATGCAACCACAGACTGTAATGGAGAAAATAATGTATTTTTCCCTATCAAGCTTTCAGAAAACTTAGATGTGAGTGATTTTAAGACACCAAATGCTTTGCAACTTCATTTTTTTTTTGTGAAAAAATATATGCTTTTAGCGTCAGTATTTTTTTTCATTGTCCTTTAAAAATTAATGTTTTCCATGCTTTATTCCATACTTATTTTCTCAGATTGCTGCAGAGTTATCGTCATGTAGGAAAAGAAGAAACTAAGGAGAGAAAAACTTCTTAAGCCACATGATCAGGCAAAAACTGTGAAAGAACTGTAATGAAATGTAGATCAATGCAAGGAAACTGCAGAGCATATTTATTAAAGAGTTTGATGCCCATGCACGACGTAACGGGGCGCAAGAGCCTTTGGTGGCCCTGAGTTGCTTGATAAATCTAGAGTAACTCAATGCAGCACAAATCACTACGTGCGTTACTCCGCCCCAGGGAGGCGTTCCATGGGTGGGGCGTGGGTGTTCCCACGCATACACCCATGGATTTTGATGCATTCCCAGATTTACCATTACTGGTAGACCTCGGAATTCATCAAAATGCCACGCCTTCCCAGGTGAGGCGTAACGAGGAGAAATATCTTTATTTCTCCCGTTTTGTTCCACTTTCTACGTGACACGTAGAAAGAGGAAAATGCCTCAGGGGTAACTTCCTGCACAAAAACAATCCTGCTTACAAAACAGGCAACCTTGCACCATGGCGCAAGGTTGCCTCTATTGGCGCTAGGCAGCACATTGTCGACCAGCGCAAGGAAAAGACAGGAATGCGTGCCCGTTCACATTTGAGTCTAGCATGAGGGGTCAGGAGGGGCAAGCAGTGTTCACGTTCCAACCTGAGCACCGCCATGGGTTTGCTATATTCTCACAATCAGGCAAAAATAGTTGTCGGGAGGTGAAGATACCACTTATGCAGGTCTGGCAAGACAGTGTAGGTGAGGTAGCTCAGCATTCTTATCCCAACATGCATACCACACCAGGGAGGACATGCACTTTGGAAATTGATCTGAGTGTGATGTGCAACCAAGACCCAAAGATGTTGTTTCCTTTTACTGGCCTGTGATCCTTACCGCTCCTTCACAGACTTTTGCCTGATCACGTGGCTAAAAATCCACCTCTTTTTTGCAGGCCTTGAAAAAGCTCCAAGCCTGCCCACAAACTTGGTGTAAAACAGGTGTTAGATGTGCAACTTTATAAATTCCAATTAACTACCTGAACTTGAATAAGATAGAAGAAAATAAAGAGAGTATAATAAATCAGGATCACAAAAGTGAATTTCCAGTGTGTCAATTAATGTCCATCTCAGTAATTGCTTCTTTATAAATAACCTGTTAAGCCTTTGACTACTTTACAATAATATTTTGTTGTTGTTTGCTTTGAAATTGTTGTATAAAATATCCAGTTGGTTAGTGGGCACAACCAATGCTGTCGCCAAATGCATATATACACCAACCAGATTTATTAAAAAACATACATCAGCTATACAATGGGCACCTGATCTTGGGGGACCAACTGTGAACTTCTCACTTTTCTTGTGATCTGTGTGCTCCTATTTGTTTTATTAAGGGCTGTTGGATTTTCTGCAACAAAAAATAATTTTACCTTATATTGTGTTTGTTCTTAATATGTCTATTTTGAGCCAGACCCTAGTACAGCCGCCTTGAGAGAGGCACTGGGCACCTGAACTCCTGCAGGGCAAAATATGACATCTTAGGAGAATCTTCTCACGGATAAAGGGGCACTTATTGCTTTGAATTAACGGGTCTAGAGGGGCTGTATCTACAAAAACATTTCAGGGCTGTAACGTGGTTAAAAAACCTGAAATAGAACAGGTGCTTACACCTAAGCCTCTGGAGCCTTGGTTAAGAGAGAGGAGTGCAGAATAATGAACCCTGGACCCTCCTTGTATCCTATCATGAACACACAGTAGAGTTTCTTCAATCCAGTATATCTTTTGCTCATTCCAAGACACATGGATCCATGAAGAAAACTCAATAGAATGTGAAAATGCTTTACACTTACCTCTTCCATAGCATTCGATCCAGCGACGATCACTGTCGTAGTTGCTAGTGGTGGCACACCACATGGCAGAATAATCTTTTGTGGTGCAGCTTTTGTAGGTTACTCCTTTGTAGATGAATGGAAACACACAATCTGGATTGATAGCTGCATTTGAAATATGGAGATCAAAAAATTAGACGAGTCAGGGTGTAAGGGAAGATAACTTAGCAAGTTGATTCCTGGCAACCTCCCTATCTTAGAGCTGACCTCAGCTTCTTTATTATAACCCACAATACACATTGTCAGTCAGTATACTGAAGAAATGCCTTAGATATCAGAGAGTTGTGTGTTACTTAGTCATGACATACTGTAACTTTGAAGTATGGGCCCAAACCATGCCCACATAGTACTTGTGCACTCAGCATTGCCACATGGTAGGGAATATTGCAGGAGGTATTCATCAGAGTCATTTGATGAGAGGTTTATAACAGCATTTTCAAAATAGATTTTGGCAAACATTTAGGCCATGATTTGAAGCTGGGAGTTAAAGAATGATCCCTGAGCGAATGGTGTGCACCCAGTATATCGTAATCAGAATATCAATGGAACAGAATATCAAGGACAAATTATCAAAACTGAATTATCAATAGGTAAGCAAGCATAGATTTTGTATACCTAACTCTACATATAAGTACCTTGGTGATGTATATCTTCAAGGTACTTAAAGGTGGTGATAGGAATAGTAAATTTAAATTTCCCCATATGCACTTAACTTTTGATATTGTGTCGCTCAATATTCTGGCCACGATATTCTTTTAGGTCGATATTCTCAAAGTTTATATTCATTAGTGCAACTTGTGCAAAACAGACTTTGCACATAGATCAAAATACCTTTTCTGACCTACTTGGAAGTCATGGCTTTAGAGTGCTACTGAACATTGGTATACCCTTTGAAGATGTTAAGGACAGTTTTCCATTTGAACTTGTAAAATTGAAGTTAAGATAAAGTGGTCACTTTGTAAGGTTGTTCAGTGTGAGCTCATGGGGGTTTAGTGTTCGTCTTCTACTAAACACTACAATTGTTTTATTATGAAAATACCAGAGGTCACTCATAACTCTTCTGAAATACCAAGTTGTACTGAGGTCTCTGTATCAGATAATACCAAGAGTCACTAAGAAATCTGTGATCGCTAATAACCAAACTCACTCAGAGCTCTATAAAACTTTGACTGTCTCACTTAAAGCTCTTTGTAAAAATGATACACATTCAGTGTAGTGACCCACATGATTCACTGGTTTACTTAGAATTATGCATGTGATAATAACCATAAGTAATACACACTGAGAGCTCTGCCCCACATAATACACCCAGTCACTCAGAGTCCTAGTCCATCATTATTTTGCACACTATGCCATCTCACTTTGGACCCAGCAATATGCAAATCAGACTTGATCCTGCTCCACTGGTCCAACCATTTATCAGTTGCTTGTATTCTGGTTCAGGAAGGACTTGACAGTTTTGGCTGGACTGTTTCAACTGGAGCATGGTCAAGAATGATTTGCGTATAGATCTGTCTAAACTGAGGTGACATGGTGTTCAAAGTAAGCATGGATTGGGAGGCAGCTCCGAGTAATTACCAGTGGCTGAGATTAATTCAAGCATTCCACCCATCACTTTTTGTATACTTTATATATGTTGCCTTAAGTGGGATGATTATGCCCAACATAGGTCCCGTGCACACTGGGTCACTGGAACCAATCATGCCCAGCTGATGAGCCAATTAGAAAGGCAAAACTGGTCTTGGATTGCTTGTGTTCCGGTTTAGTGAGGACCCGGTTTGGCAGTTTGGGCTGGACTGATCCCATTGGAGCAGGGTCAAGATTGATTTGCATAAAGCTGGGTCTAAACTGAGGTGGCACGGTGTGCAAAATAAGGATGGATTGGGATGTGGCCTTGTGTAATTACCAGTGACTGAGATTCATTCAAGCATTCCATCCATCACTTTTGTATACTTCTATATGTTGCCCTAAGTGGGACAGGTATGCTCAGACGTGGGTCCTGAGCACACTGTATCACTGAAACCAAGCTATTCCTGAATGATGGAGCCCATAACAAGGACAAAAATGATCCTGGACTGTTTCCAGGGTCAAGACTGACTTTCATCATCATCACCATCATCATCATCATGAGAACTTTATTTCAAAAGATAACGATCATAAGTGTAGTACAAACAATTACACAGTAAACAAATACATAAATACATAAAAATACACTTTTAAAAATGGTGATAAATAGCATATTGGTTAAAAGGGTTATTAGTACCCACTACACAATCGCTGCTAAAAAAAGTATAAAATATCAAAATCACAAAATGTGCCTTCATTTTTAAAATACAAAATGTCACAGCTCAGTGCCTCCCACATTAAAACCATTCTCATGTAAAACCATAGCAGCCTGTAAAGGTTTTGCACGCTTAATCCAAAAGACCCTAAGAAACATGGCCACACAACAAACTACTATCTGGCTAGTGTCATTCTGTAATATTCAGAAAATTTCTCTGTGAACCATACAACCCAATATTTTGCACAAAGGAACAATCCATTTTGCCCATATTTGTTTGTATAAGGGACAGAAGAAACAAAACATGAATGGGTGTTTCAGGACACTCATCACAGCCTGGACACATATCATCTTTTTGCCCCTTTGTCTGTTGCCATCGACTGGTAAATGATCTTATGGGTAAGGTACCATACCTAAATTGCAAATATAGTTTCCTAGCCAGTGGAGGAGCAATTTCATCAATGGTACCTTCATAGGCGGCTAAAGGTTTCCGGTCAAATGAAGACACAGATAGGTAACCCGTACACATCTTAATATTGTTAACCGCCACATTTTCCCCAAAAAGTCCTTTTATACTGGCCTTACCAATCATGCACATGCTTTTAGGGTTTGTCCAATACTCATCCCTATTCATTCTATGAAGCAGATCCTTCATAGTACAGAGCCAGGGTATTTTCAGTGCGTACTCAGAGGCCAAAAGGTCTTTAACTCCCTCACTGTAACACTCAAGGGCAGGAATTGTCCATAACCTGTGCCAAAAGGTCAGCTTTCTACATTCAGTCTTATCTGCAATTTTCTTTTGGCCCAGGTCTAAATAAAGAGGGGACAGAGGTGTACTAGCAGGCAAATTCAATAAAGTTCTTAAAAACCGTTGCTCCACTGTGGATAGGCCTTTAATGTGGGAGTAACCCCACAGCTCAGCTCCATAGAGAACCACCCCTAGGGCTTCACATTGTAAATTTCCAATGCTGAACCCTTCTTGATATTGTTTTCCTGTGGATTTTACCTATGTGCTGTATGTTCAATTAGTATACGTGGTCTTTTTCCAATTGTGGTGTCCAGATTGGGTTCTTGATCAATTTAATCCCCAGGTACTCAAAGCTCGGTACCAGATCTAAAATTGTGTCACCCACTAGCATCCTTCTCCAACAAGAATTTGACAACTGTGTACTAAAAATCATACATTTGGTCTTGGAGCTAGTAAGCTCCAAGCCTCGATCCACACAGAACAATTGGAAAGAGTTCAGGAGCGGTTGCAAACCCTGTGGTGACTTAGAAATTAACAAGGTATCGTCTTCAAAGAGAAGTGCAGGGACCCTCTGCCCACCTATTTTAGAGGCATCGCACCCATCTTGATCTAGGAAGTCAATTACTCCATTTATGTATAACGTAAAAAGGGTGGGGGCCTAAACACACCCCTGGCGGACCCCACGAACAATACGGATAGGGTCTGTCAGGGCCCCGTCCCTCCCCCACCTCACCTGGGCAAACGTGTCAGCATAAAGCTTCACAATAATATCCAGCAAAAGGGCCCGCAAACCCATCTCTTCAAGGACCTTCCTTAGTCTTGCTTGGGGCACTAAATCAAAAGCTGCTCGAAGATCGACAATGGCAACATAAAGTTTGTCCTTGCCTATGATCACCTCTCGCCAATACATACTAACAAAACAAAAAATCTGATCCAGTGTACTCACATTGTGTTTAAAGCCTGCCTGCCAATCCGTAAGTATACTCGCATCCCTGGAGAGAGAGTGGAGAGGTGTGGTGCAGCGGCCAGGGCAGCTGACTTCGGAGCACAGGGCTCGCGGTTCGATCCCTGGCTCCGGCGGCAGCTCAGCTCAGCACAATGTGACTCTGGGCAATAGCTCCCTTAATTTCCACAACGGCCCCCAGCGCCTTGAGACCCGTAAGGGTGAGTAGTTCACGCTTTACAAATATGGATTTAGATTTACATTTTTACATCCCTGATCCACTCCTGTAAATGAGCCAGTACCTGTTTGCAAAAAACATTTTACAGGGAATCAATCAGACTTATTGGCCGACAGTTGGCTGGGTTAGCCCTGTCCCCTTTTTTATAGATTGTAATAATTTCAGCTAGTTTCCAGGACGATGGAATCTCCATACAGATTGTATTTGAAAGCAAGTTAATGTATGGCCCTCAGATTTCCGGGTTTGCCTTACATAAATCATTGGGCAATCGATCTGGCCCCGTAGCACGACCAGGAATAGAAGAGTTTATAGAGAAACGTTTCTGTAAGGGTAAAAGACAAATCGGCAGCTTTCGAAATAACAGTAGATCAAGAAGTCTCTTCTCTCACCTTGTTATCACATTTATGAGAATAGAGCTGTTCTAAATGAGTCATCCAATATTGTGGCTGGATACAAAAATCCAGGGACTTACATATAGCTGGGTCTAAATAAAAATGGCATGGTGTGCAAAATAACAATGGATTGGGATGTGGCCCGAGTAATTACCAGTGGCTGAGATTAATTCTAGCATTCCTTCCATCACTTTTTGTATACTTTTATACAGGACCCGCTCTAGGGCTGCCTGGTGCCGAGCTCAAAGGCATTGTGTGTTTTGAAATATCTTACGGGATTAAAAGCACCTGCCAGAATTCCTTGTGTTTCTACCACATTTCAAACAACAAACTGTCAAGATGACTTTTTGTGATTAAGGTGCTTGCTGGAGAGAGATGGCAGTTTTGTCTAAAGCAGTTTTGACTCATGATAAAGTAGCGCAGAGGGCTAACATGCCTGCTGCAAACAAGATGTACCATGCAGATCACACAATTGTATTTTATGTAGATAGCCCAGTGGATTACTGCTTTCATCAAAGAGATCTTTTTGTTAGTAAAGCCAACTCAGACCACTGTAATATGTATTAAATCCTGAGTTTGTGCTTCTCTAGACCAAGCACACATAAAATATACTGCCTAACACTATGGATGATATAAGATTCCTACATCTTGTAGTCCTTGAATCACTGACATAATATTGATTACAAAAATCTTGATTTTCTAAAATATCAGAATTTGAATCTTTTTATCAGAAACATCACTTCCCTATACTTTATTTAAAAAATACACAAACATCGTTAACCAAAATATTGTTATTAAAATTATGTATTTTTAATAATATTGATAACACAAATATGGTTTACAAAAATATTGTTACATTTAAATAAACATAAAACAGGTGAAAAATAAAACAACACACAGTATCGAAAACATCTATAATGCAAAAAATATGTATGCTTTATAACAAACAATAAAAAAAAAAATATTATTTAATATAAAATCATAATAAATGAAATAAACATATATAAATAATTTAACATTATTACTAAAATAAGTGTTAAAAACACAGCACAAATGTGCAATTAAATAGATTTTTATTTTTAAAAGTATAATTTAACATAAAATCATAATGAAGTAAATAAACATACATAATAATTTAACAATATTATAATAAAAAGAAATGTTACAAACACAGTAAACAATATACATTTAATATATAATTAAATCATAAAAAGTATATTTAGCAGAAAATATGAATAAAGTAAATAAATGTATATATTGATTTAACAATATCATGCCGAAAACAAAAGTAAAAATGCAATGTAAAAGTATACACTTTAATACATCATTTAATTGTAAAAAATACAAATATTTACAACTAATAAAACATTTTCAAAAATTTAAATTTACATTCAGGTGACATCTACTATGCCCACTCTAACCTAAATGCCTTAATTACAATGCACCCTGCCCTTTGGATATTGTTGGACACTAAAGGCTGATAATTTCATAGATACCAAACTTTAAACTTTACCTGCTCCCAATAAAATTTAGCATGTATTAAATGTATAAGGCAACTCAGTGTTATCCTATGGTACAAGTAAGCCTCACAGTAGTGAAAAACATATTTGGGGATTTTTCACTACCAGGACTTGGAAAATGAAAAAGTACATATCCAACCTTTTATTTACAATACACCCTGCCCTATGGGCTACCTAGGGGCCTACCTTAGGGGTGACATATCCAATACAATTGGAGGTTATGGCTTGGCAATGGGGCTATATTGTCCAGTTGAATTGGCAATTTGAAACTGCATTCAGGCTGCAATAACAGGCCTGGGACATGTTTTAAGGGGCTACTTACGTGGGTGACACAATAAGTGCTGCAGGGCCACCAGTAGCATTTAATTTACAGGCCATGGGTATATGGTATACCGCTGTAAAAGTAAAATAAATATGCCAATTCTGTGCAAGCCAATTTTACCATGTTTAGGGGAGTGAGCACAAGCACTTTAGCAATGGTCAGCAGTAGTAAAGCGCACAGCGTACTGTAGTGTAGCTCCTATTTCCCTAAAAGGCTCTGCGCATTGGAATAATATATCCTATAGGTTTGACATAGGACTAAGGTCTGTATGTCCCTATCGAGTATATTAAACTTAATTACTTGTGCCAGCTAGCTCAAAGGCCACTAGAAACTTCTTGACGACAAGAAGGGAGTAGTTTCTGGCAGCCGCAAAACATGACCACTTTTGTTTCCTTTTAGAATCAGGACGTGTCCCAGAGTCGTAGAAACAATAGATAACTATTTCACTCAGCTCAGTCGTGCATGTTTTAGTTACTATCAAAGTTACACAGAAATAACAGACGGGCGTTTCAATAAAAGATTTATTGAACAGTCTTGTTTCTGGTGTAAGTAAAATGTGCTGTTACGATCACAAGACAGTATGCGAGATAAATAATGTACAGAGTGAGCAGTAGAAATAAATAATACTGCGTTAGCATTATCTTTTCAGCATATATGCATTTACATAAAATGACACAGCCTAAAAATGCGAGTACTCATACGATACGTTTCTAGCCTAGTTCTACCCCAGTATACCTAACCTAGCCTAGGTGTAGGGAGAAGTAGAAGTAGGTGATGTATTCCTGACTATAGGATACTAAGAGTATGTTAAGCCTAGTATGCCTAGTCTAGTATGCCAAGAGTCCCTCTAGGTTCTAGTCTGCTCCATACCTGAAGAATGAGAGAGGTAGGAATCTCTTTCCAGACTCGAACTCCAACACCCCGCAAGGGAAGTTAGATCACTGGAAGCTGGACTCTCTGCGTGCAGGAATGACAGCGTCTTCTCAGTGCGTCCGGCCGGGAAACGGGCTCCTCTGAAGTCGAGGTCTCCTGGACGGTATATTTATACCTGAGAATTACCTCAGAATGTTAGCATTGACGTTAGTTGGACAGCGGAAGACGTCATGAATGAACCCCTAAGGAATAATGGTTCATACATAATATATGAGTCCTTGAAGAAATCAATAGTCCTGGGCTAGGGAAACTCCCGCAGCCTAAGGGTCGGTTTTTTCATGAACTCGTTGTGACGCTAGGGTGGACGGATGTCAGAGACCATGCCTGTATTTGGAGTGCACGGTTTATGCCTAAATAAGGTCTGGGATTTCATGCCTATATAAGGGCAGGGCGAATTGTGCCTATATAAGGACATGATTCTGGATAGCCCGTTTGTGGACACCCTAGGAAGTATACAACACCCACTCCTCTTTCGTGTGTACAATAATACTAAATGCTAAACATTTAAAATGCTAAACATTAAAATGGAGTACTGCATATAAAAAATATTTTCTAATAGCATTTTAAAAACATATTAAAAACGCAAAGGTTTCTGTACATTAATAAGCAATGCTTTTCATTTCCAGCATAAAGTTCGAAATAAATGCAAGTGGAATGAAATGTAAAAAGCAATATTTACAAATGACGAAAATGATCGATAAGTTGTTCAAAATCAAAGTCATTTCCTGTCATGAAAATTAAATGAACTGTTCTAGACACACAAGATGACTAAGTGTCCATGGAAGTACTGCCAAGTCTGTATTATAAGGCTAGTTTTACTTTAAGCAGATTGAAGTGCCATTTTCGTTCGCAAAAAAATGGGACAAAAGTTCAAATTTGGTAGAGTTCCAAGTTTTTGAAAAAATGAAGGCCAAATTGTTACTGCATCTCTGGAACACAGTATGCTGAATCAAGTCAGTTCACGGGTCTGGTGTAAACATGAGATCATCTATTTCTATAGACAAAACATCATCCACTGTCGTTGGTGTAAGTTGGAACACCTCGTGTAAGAGATTGACCGCACAAAGATGTGAAGCATCGCTCTCACCATAGGTCGCCGCAGCAATGTTCGCGTCCGTTGTTACCTGTGTGCCTGGAGTTGTTTCTCGTACCTCAGCAGCTGCCGGAAGCGTCTGTGAGATCTCAATGAATGCTGACATCAGGATTGGTAGCCTCTGGGGACAACACAGAGCATGGGCCGTTATCGGGACCAGCAAAGTATCGACGTCCTTTGGTGCAGCTGATTGATATGTTAGACAAGCGTCCAACACGCATTCTTCACCGCATAGCAGGCATCGTAGAACAGGTAAGATGCAATCTTGCCAGATTGGTCTGAATGACAGGAACCACGTGGTATTCAGGTCCTGTAGACGAGTCATGCCCAATAGCTGTACTATTCGCTCACGGCACTTTCTTTCAAGGAGAGCTTTCCCCATTTCGCTCGGAGTGATGTCTGCGAATAGGCTGGCCATAGCGCAATAGCAGAAAGAGAAATAGAATTCCGGCAACAAGTGCTAGAATTAATGGTATGCCACCAAACACCGAATGTGCAAAGTTCGGGATGATTCCAAGTATAGCCTGGAAATGTGCTAACAGACCAGAGCAAATGCTCTTAAATACATGTACAATTCCTGTTGTATCTGACATGTTAAAGATACGTGTTATCATTTCTATGAAATGTATAGGGCAGTTTGTACGTATTAAAGTCTGTATCTCAGCCGAAGTCCTTGCTACTTGTAGATCATAGGTTTCTTTAGCCGAGGTCAAAGGCACTGTTTGCTGTAAAAGCATGGCTTTCATTCTGCTCAAAGTATCAAATCTTATAAAAGAGACGTTCAGCGAAGTCCATAGAGGCGACTCCCTGACTGTGTCTATTGGGGGAAACAATACTTGCATACAGCAAGTGACCCTGGAGTTGACCGTTACTAGATATGGGATGCCTGGTAACATTCCACAGCAACTCTGATCATTCATCATGAGGTAACTCCCATTCGAAAGTTGTCCAAACGTTGGATTAATCACAGCAGCTGGTGTACCCCGCTGGTGGCAAGACAAATTTGCCACAGAACCATTACAAGCCCCGTGTAAAGAAATGTCCTGACATATGAGTGAACCGGTCAGTGCATGTTTACAGTTAATACCGCTCAGAAACACTTCACGATCCCCACTCCAACATCTATGTGTATGCGGTAAATCCCAAGATGTCTTAATGTATTCCTTACCCAACCTTTCATATTTGCCTGCTTGCATTTGTCTGAGGCAATACTGAAACTGAAAAGTAGTCACAGGTAATGTTATTTTGCCATGAATAACCCATTCTGTAGCTGGTTTTTCTGCCACTGTGAATGCTAATTTCTCCAGTTTTTCAATGCTCAGCACTGTATACCTTGCTTTTCTTTGTGCCAATTCGATCTGTTTATCAGTTAGATTGTATTCTGCAAACAGAGACGAAGTGTTGATGAAACGCCAAGGCACATAGCCCGCTCGCAAAGATTGCAGCGACCAGCTCAATAACACTATAGAACGTAATTGAAATTGACCTTGTTGTAACATAGCCAAATCTTGTTCTAGAATGTCGATAGCACAGGATACAATGCCATCCAATGAATATATTCTGGAGGACAAAGTTGTTAACCCATTGTCGACCACAGAGAGTGTTTTCTCTAAATTAATACGATCAAGTTCACGTATTCGTTCTGCGGCCTCTATCTGTGACACTTTCCATGCTTCGTTATAGGCAGCATAAATGCCGGCATATATGAAACGTTTTTGACGCGGTTTTCTTGGTCCAAGCAAGAATTCCCTAAGGTCTGCGTCATGTGCAAGTAAGGTTAAGTGTTGTTTCACATCCTGTAGTGTAGACTTATGCAGCCAATCGAGGCATAATTTTCCTACACTGTATGTTGTTACTACCCCCGGATGTTGTCTTTGGTCGTATCTTGGGTCTGGCCTATGAATAGTAAAGCCCTGAGTTTTATTCAGGAATCTTTCCTCACAGGTGTTTGTGTCTGTGGGCCAGATCAACCATTTTTTCCAATTTGGATTAGATCTGTTGAGTTGTCAACTGTCACCACTGCCTTTGTATCGTTATCACTGGCAGGAGTTGGCACAGAAGGTGTTTTCATCTCTTTGATCTTGGCTAATCCAAGACAAGATGTTTGTTGGACGGTGTCATTCAAAAACAGTATTTGTTCAGGGATGATACAGGCTCTAAATAAAGTTTCAATGCCCTGTACTTGCCAATCTTTACTACCCCAGACAGTTTTTGTCTCTATTGTGTCTTTCCATAAGTCGAAACCCTGTGTAGACAGTTGGGCAATAAATGCTTCAGAGTAAATCTGTTTCGTATTAGTTAACATAATTTTCAGTCCTGTTTTGTTTACATTTCTCTGACTAGATCCCCAACTTTTGGAATCCAGACAGGCCTTGCTGGGACAGCCGATGTTTCCCCAGTGGTGGTTGGCTGTAGGGATATGTTGCTTTGTTTCGTTCTTAGTTCATTAAGATCCTGTAAAACAGCCAAACGATCTTTGATATCAAATGGTTTATTGTCCACCACTGTGCCTACGTGTTCAAGGTCTGGTACCCACATTCTTGTCCCAAATAGGACCTCATATGGAGTGACCCCCCCTAGAGAACTTCTTGGCAGGTTATTGAGTGCGCGCTGTACGCTATTGAGGTGTTTGACCCACCCATCACCCGAACCTAATACCCTAGCTGTTATAGACTACTTTATGTCCCGGTTTTTCCTTTCCACAACAGAATTTCCCTCAGGATGGAATGGAGAGGAGTACCGCAATGCAACGCCCAGACTGGCCATGGCTTCTTTGTAAGCCCTAGAGCTAAACGCAGGACCCTGGTCAGAATGTAGCGTGCCTATTGCGTATGTGCCGATAAAGACTCGCAAATCTTTTATAACAGTTCGAGCGTCAGCTGAGCGCTGAGGCCATAACCATAGGAACCTAGATTCAGTATTTGCGGGAATGCCTTTGTCCAGTGGGACGCTGGCGAGTAGATAGCCTAATGCTGTCTAACAGTGGTGTCTGTACTGGGTTGCTGCATTCGCAGCATGGTGTCTGATGGCTCTCTCGCTGTAATTTACAGTCTAAGCAGTTGTTTATAAATATGTGAATTTCAGTATTCATTCCAGGCCACCAGTACATCTCTTTTAATGTCAAAATTGTTTTAGAGATCCCTTGATGTGACAAACCCTCCCCCAAATGTGTTTCATAAATCAAGGCTGCTCTTCGTTCCATGTTTGGAATGACCCTATCCCCCACTCCAGGGATTCGAGCAAAAGGAACGTTATTCGCATCAATTACATAAGAGTACTTGAGTGGAAACTTTTTTGGTAACGCTGCACTGCTGCCCTTGCTTGAAGCATTGACAGCCAACATTATCTCACCGTCTATTTTTGTTTTTGAACGAGTGATCGCAGCTACGGAAGCCGTCTGAACAGCCCCCTTTGCGGCTTCGTCAGCCAATGAATTCCCTGAAACGTGAACGCCATCACGTTGATGACTCAGTGTGTGGATCACGTGAGCCTTTGGTAGTTCGTTTTTCAACTGAACTACTTGTTCCCAAAGCAATTTGTGCTTTATTGTGCCACCTTTCGCATCTTTGAAACCATTTTCAAGCCAGGTTCGTATATAGTCATTATACGACTGAACACAGTAAAAGGAATCGCACACTATTAGTGTGGGGAATTCTGGATCCGTACTTTCAAGTGCCAGTTTGAATGCCTGTAGTTCAGCTCGCTGAGCTGTACAATCCCCTAGAGATTGAGTTTTTGTGACCAGAGGTCTGAAGATGCCATTTCGCATGCGACCTTTAACGATAGCACACGCTGCACTGTAAGCTTGCTTACTCCCTGTTGCGGGCTGTGCGGATCCGTCAGTGTAAATTATGAATTCATACTGATCGAGAGGCAGAATCTCAGTGGGCAGAGAACACTCTTGTTCATATTGGAGAAATGCTTGTGTTTTTAAATCTGGATCAAAAACATATTCAACATCAGTTGCAGCAAGAGAATTAACCCATTGTATCCATCTTGGATGTAATGCTTTAGCATTTGGAATGCTTGCTTTTGTGACCGCTTCTAAAGCTGGTACTGGGGTAACGACAATAATGCGTTTCCCTTGGGCTAAGGCTTTTTCTTTTGCTACAGCTGTTTGAACTGCTGTTAGAATTTTTTCAGTTGAACTGAAGCGCATTTCCGCTTGTGTGTACAAATGGGATTTGTATGCGATTGGTATTTTCTCATCCTCATTGAAGGTTAAGTAGGTGAATCCACATTGACCCGAAATTATTCGAATCACCAAATTTCTTTGACTTACACGTGTTTGTAAGTGATTTGTTGCTAACATGTTAGCCTGGAGTGAACGCAAAATTTCTGTGTGTTCCTGTGTCCAGTTTTTGATTGAAAAATCAGGTTTGATTAATGCGTAGAGGGGTTTAACCCTTTCTGCATAGTTTAGAATGTATGTTCTTCCAAAATTGAGGAAACCCAGGATGGATTGTAAGTTTTTTAGTGTCTTTGGAGGTTTGGGCAGCGCACATTTCTCTAGAAAGTTAGCTGCCAAGCTCTTGCCTTCACTTGAAAGCTCATATCCCAAAAATAGGACATTGAAATGGGCAATTCGGGACTTTTTAAAGTTGAACTTATAGCCCTCAGAGGCGAATCCCAGTATAATGGTGCTCACCCTGTTCAAGTGTTTATCCAGGTCATCGTCTGTCAGATAGATGTCATCGACATAGGACAATGCCTCATTGTCATAAATTTGTAGTAACTCCGTTACCCTCACTGAGAATAAACCTGGGCTGTTCTTGAACCTTTGTGGGAGTCGACAAAAGTGACGCTGGGTCCCCATTATGGAGAATGCCGTTAAGTACCTGCTTTCAGGTGCTATGTTTTGACAAAAGAAACCATTTGAGATGTCTAATGTTGTTTTGTATTTTTTACGCACAATGTTATTCATTAATGCTGTGCTATGTGCATTTTGCACTGCAAATGTTTTACGAACAAGTGTTTAAGTGTCTGTAGTCCAAAACTAGACGATATGTATTGTCTGGTTTGGAGACAGGAAACAAAGGATTGTTCATTGAGGAGGTGCATGTTTCAATCACCCCTTGGTATTCAAGTTGATCTAAGATCTCCCTGACCTGTTTTTTAGCTTCTTGCTTAATAGGATACTGCCTTTGTGCAGTTGGTTCATGTTTCAGATTTATTTTATTGTGAGGAGAGTCCTCATCCCATCCTACATGATTTTTATATAATGCTGGGGCCTGGGCCACTGCCCATTTTCTGGCATATGTATATTTTAGGTGAATTGGTATGTGATTGGAGAAGGCAGGCATAATCATGTCCTCGCCGTGTGGGCACTCCCTGACAAATTGTGGTGGCCAGTCCTTTTCTGCTAGAAGTATGTCATAACCCTTTGATAGTTTGTCCCAAAAAAGTGCTTTAACCTGTCTAGGTTTGTCTCCCTCCATCCGGAGTGTTATGTCAAATAACTTTTGTGGAGTACTAACCCTGGTGTCTACAGTCTCTACTGTAATGTACTCATTCAAGTCCACTATCTCCAGAAGTTCCTTCAGGTTCTGGCGAGCTATTGTGACTTCTGCTGCACTGTCCAGCATTGTCTGAGCCCATTCTCCGTTCTTGAGTTGTGTTCTCAGTATTCTCGGCATGTCTTATCTTCAGACCTGCTACTTTCTTTTTGGAGAATTGAGGTTTTGCTTTAGTTTTTGGAGCGTGTTTGTCGTCTTTCGATTTCACGCGTTCTTCTCTATGTTCTGTTCGACCTCTTCTTTCCGAAGTCTGTGATGAGATCTGAAAGGGACGAGAGGAACGTGTATCAGTATCTTGATACCTATCAGGTTTTCTCAAATTATCCCTATTCCTGAGGTTATACCTTCTTTCAGAGGGCTCCTTTTGAGGAGACCTACCTCGGGATTGAGAATGTTTCTCATTTGAATTTTGTTTGTTAGTCTCCCACTTCTTTTTAGAAGATGTAGGAGTTTGTTTAATTGAGTCCTTCTCAGGACTTTCAGATAGTTTCTGTTTAACTGGTCTCCCACCCAAACTATCTCTGCCTAATTCTGCATAAGATTGTTCTATTATTCTGGGTAGCTCTGTTTGATGTTCCGTAACATCAAATTCCCTTAATTTTTGTCGGATCGCCACTGCTGCTGCCTCCCCTTTAATATTAGATAATATTATTGTTGAGACCTGGTCGAAATTTTTCAGTAATTTCATACCTAAATTTAAAGCAGGCTCTGCCCCGTATTCGTTTTGAATTTGTTTTAGGACATCAGGTATTACCGCTATTGACGGAATGCCGTGTGTTTTAGTGTAGATGGCAGCAAAGACTGAGCCCCAAGTGGTGCAGTCTTCTAGTTGTGGTGTGATCCCCATCAGTAAACTGATGGTTAGGATTCTGTGTTTCTCATGCAGGCTAGTATTTGGAAATACTGCTTCGATTTGAGTAATTTTTTGAGCTATCCAAAATGGAATTTGCTCCCGCTTAGTGGGCATTTTACCCATGACTGCGTATAGAGTCTGTGGTGTTATTTTTAGAGTGTTCCCCTGGTGAGGGGTTTGATTTGGAAGTGTTACTGGTGGTTGGACTGTGAAAGTCCGCATGACATATTGTACCAATTGTCTGTAGATTTTTATTAACTCTGTGAGTTGAATAAGTAGTTCCTGATCTGACATTATGTCAAGTTCAGGATGAGGTGTATAGCCGGCTAGAATCGGCCATGTTGCTCCTGGTCTACCTAGTGGACCGAGCCTGGTTATATTTCTTTGATGTTTTAGGCCGCCTTTAAACCAGAGCTGATGCTCCTGGTATGTTAATGGAATCTCTATATCCTCGAAAGGAATGTATTCCTCTGGTGGTTCATCTTCTTTGTAGAAGTGAAACATGTGAGTTACTGGATTGGATTCAGGAAGTATTACCCATGAATAGAATACCTCTGTCTGAAAGGATTTGTGTGCCTCTATCACGAAAACTGCTCTACCTCCTCTCGGTGGTAGGCCATGTTTTATTAGTTTTAGAGTAATGGCTCTTCTTAAGTTTGGAGCGATGTCAATGACACCCTCCTCGGTTTCATTTAAACCGGTGTTGTTGAAAAATGCTGGTTGGGCTGGATCAGCCGCAGCTACACCGTTTCCGGCGTCATTGTCAGTGCCTGACATTTTTCTGCTTGAAAAAATGTAGAACAAGTTTCAAGGAAACAAAGATAAGGTGCACAATATTGTGGAACACTGTATCCTTCAACGTTGAGCAAACCAAACAGCTAATATATAGGGTACTGCCCTATGTAGCCGTGGCGGATACTAACCCTGCCCACTCCAGACGTCTTTTGGAGTATATGGGTAGGGGTCTCTGAGAGAGAAAAAAAGAAGCACGGCTGAGTTACTCAGTATCTAATGTTGAATTACTGCCTTACCAAACCGTTGGGCGCCATGTAGTGTAGCTCCTATTTCCCTAATAGGCTCTGCGCATTGGAATAATATATCCTATAGGTTTGACATAGGACTAAGGTCGGTATGTCCCTATCGAGTATATTAAACTTAATTACTTGTGCCAGCTAGCTAAGAGGCCACTAGAAACTTCTTGATGACAAGAAGGGAGTAGTTTCTGGCAGCCGCAAAACATGACCACTTTTGTTTCCTTTTAGAATCAGGACGTGTCCCAGAGTCGTAGAAACAATAGATAACTATTTCACTCAGCTCAGTCGTGCATGTTTTAGTTACTCTCAAAGTTACACAGAAATAACAGACGGGCGTTTCAATAAAAGATTTATTGAACAGTCTTGTTTCTGGTGTAAGTAAAATGTGCTGTTACAATCACAAGACAGTATGCGAGATAAATAATGTACAGAGTGAGCAGTAGAAATAAATAATACTGCGTTAGCATTATCTTTTCAGCATATATGCATTTAAATAAAATGACACAGCCTAAAAATGCGAGTACTCATACGATGCGTTTCTAGCCTAGTTCTACCCCAGTGTACCTAACCTAGCCTAGGTGTAGGGAGAAGTAGAAGTAGGTGATGTATTCCTGACTATAGGATACTAAGAGTATGTTAAGCCTAGTATGCCTAGTCTAGTATGTCCCTCTAGGTTCTAGTCTGCTCCATACCTGAAGAATGAGAGAGGTAGGAATCTCTTTCCAGACTCGAACTCCAACACCCCGCAAGGGAAGTTAGATCACTGGAAGCTGGACTCTCTGCGTGCAGGAATGACAGCGTCTTCTCAGTGCGTCCGGCCGGGAAACAGGCTACTCTGAAGTCGAGGTCTCCTCTGATTTACAGGGGTTTGGGACGGTATATTTATACCTGAGAATTACCTCAGAATGTTAGCATTGACTTTAGTTTGATAGCGGAAGACGTCATGAATGAACACCTAACGAATAATGGTTCATGCATAATATATGAGTCCTTGAAGAAATCAATAGTCCTGAGCTAGGGAAACTCCCGCAGCCTAAGGGTCTGTTTTTTCATGAACTCGTTGTGACGCTAGGGTGGACGGATGTCGGAGACCATGCCTGTATTTGGAGTGCACGGTTTATGCCTAAATAAGGTCTGGGATTTCATGCCTATATAAGGGCAGGGCGAATTGTGCCTATATAAGGACATGATTCTGGAACGCCCGTTTGTGGACACCCTAGGAAGTATACAACAGTACTAAGCCCAACAAAATTGAAACTATTTTGGAGAAGGTGTTGGGCACGTAAGGGGTTACATTTACTATTCCCACTCCAACTTAAACCATTTTGGGGAAGGTGTTGGATCCTAAATGGGTCAAAAGTACTATTCTCTCTCCAGTCAACCACATTTTGGGGAAGGTGTTGAACACTTAAGGGGATACATTTATGATACATACTCCAAAATAAAATATTTATAAAAATGTGTTTTACAATAAACAAAACATTAATAAAAATAAAATCCTACCTAATAAATATTTCAAATTGGATAATCAAATTATCATATTAAATAAAAATCTATAATTAGATTTTTTTTTATAAATTACAATAACTAGAGAGGTACAAAATTTAAAAAACTACGTAAAAGGAAAATAATGCTATAAATATTCAAAATAATCAATTGAAAATATTATTACATTTGATGTATGTAAAATAGCATACGACCATTGTAATATGTATAGCATATATTCATGTATTATTAAACAAATAAATATATATTTACTTCGCAATCTTCAATGTTTTAAATAATAATAAAATGATTTTATTAAAAAAAGATTGCATTACAAAAAGTCAATATTCAATATGATATTTTAAATATAGATGTATTTTATTATATAATAATTAGAATTTCACATAATCATTAAACATAGAAACACACATATGTATCAATACATTAGAACATTTTAAAATTGATGCTTAAATATTTTATACAGCAATATGTAAAAAAGCATTTATATTAATTTCTGAAATTAAACCCAAAAATTGCATGTGAATTACTTTTAAAAAGTCAAACAAAAAGAAATGTTAACGTAAATATGAATAAATATTTACAAAGAAAAAACATTCATATATTAAAACTATTTTTTTTACTTTCACAAATTATGATTTGTTTAATTTAAAATTGAGATTATATTTCAAATATTCAAAAACTATTCAGTTATATACACACAAATATACCAATGTCTTTAAAATATTGCAGAACATGTATAAACATTTAAACATTATAATTACAAATGTATAAAACTAAATAAAAAATTATAATTTCATAAAATAATCAAACATTTAAACAAATTATAAAAAATATATATTTGATAAAATTTAACATACAATAAAATGTATATTAACACATTTTTACATTCTCATCATCCTTTTCCTCTAAAAACCCAACATCTGACTTCTATACCTACATTACATATAAATCAATGATAAACATTATTAAAATTTATATTAAAATAATTTGATGCATAATCAAACATTTAAATAATTTATACAAAATATATATTAGATTAGATTTAACGTACAAGAAAATGTATATTAACACATATTTAAATGCTCTTCACCCTTTTCATCTAAAAACCCAAAATCTGACTTCTATAACTTAATTACATATAAATCAATGGTAAACATTATTAAACTTTATATTAAAATAATTTGATACATTTGTAAAATTTACTAAGAAAATTGACAAAACTTAACATACAACTAAAATAAAGTAATAAGGCTATATGGCGGCGGTCACGCACATGTAATTACAATGCGACCGCCACTGTGGCGGTCCGATTGTGCGTTTTTATCATGATAAAAATGCATGTTGTGCATTTCCCTGCACTACGTGGCAGGCACCACGTGGTGCCTGCCACCTGGTGCAGGGAAATGTAGGGGGGCACCATAGGTGCCCCCCAAGTACAAAACAAAAGTGCCCCTGCACAAGGGGGGGCCCGCAATGGGCCCCCAAAGTAAATCTCCGCCAACCTTTGAATGGCGGAGGAACCGCCATTGGAAGGCTGGTGGAATGCAGCATCCTAATGTGGCAGACGGAGCCTGCTAGGCACCGCCACCATTCTAAGTATGCTGGCCGGGTCCGACAGAATTGCCTGTGTCGGACCCGTGGCGGACGGGCTTTCCGTCCGCCAGCACACCGCAGGCCAATCCTTATCTGGTAGGTCGAGAATGGCCGCACGATGGCGCTGAACCTGCCACCAGCAGGCTGCCGGTGGCAGGTTCACCGCCATCGTAATCAGGCCCTATATTTTTAACAAGGATATTAAAAGCAAAACTTAAAACATCATCATCGTCATCATCATCATCATCTTCATTTCGGTTTGAAGAACCATAAGAGCAAATAAGAACAAATTCAATAGTTACAAAAGCACACACACAGAGGCTTGATGAACTCAACCAAACTATGAGTGATGTCTAAGCAACACTAAACAGACTAAATTAAAAAAATTCTTAAAAAATGGTAATAATTTCACACATGAACGGGTTTACCCGTACATTAAGGATGATTATGTCATGTCAGGGAGGAGCCTTGGCTATAATAGCAACAGTGATAGCTCAGACACGAGGTGTATTAGTTTAGACTCCAGTTCAGGTGCAAATGAGAACCACAGGGACAAGAGGAATTATAGAAGGGCTACTGGACAAGTATATGGACAAGGGAGAGAATGGGGCCCAAAAATGGCCCCAATATGTCCCATGCCACACTACTCTGGCCCTCCACCCCCCCGATACATCCAATACCATTAGAGCACTGGGAAGCACCACGGGGCCCTTACCCAAATTACCCACACAACCAATAAAGGTCTTTGTTAGGGGCAGACCGAGGATGCCCGAGAGGCAGGATGAACAAGGGAATCCAGGTCCAAATGGGCCCCCACATCGGAGCAGGTCAGATTCACCACCAGGAGTATGACCAAACATACACGCAGTTACTCGCTTTTGAGAAGGCAGTTTTGAAAGAGATTGGTGATATAGACCCTAGGACTTTACGAGTATTTCATAACACCACTAAAGAAGAGAAGGCAGCAATACAAGAACTGACTAGTGACAAAAGCATAGTTATTATGCCAGCAAAGGTGGGGCCATTGTCATTCAGTCCACTGTGGCCTATTGGATAGAATTTCTCAGACTTCTAGGAGATAGGAGACAGAAGAAATTATGAATCACTAACCACAGACCCCACAGACGTTCTCAGAGAACAGATTGCCAGCATGACTGAAAAGGCTCTGGCACATGATTGGATCACACAAAAGGACGCCAAGTTCCTGACTAACAAGAACCATACCACCACCTACGTCTACACTATCCATAAAATACATAAAGCTTTGCAATCGACCAATAGTATCTGGGATACGGTTGATCCTAGAACCTCTATCCAGGTTTGCAGTTGCCGTTCTAAGGCCAGCAGTACTCTGCCTTTTGAGAGACATACAATTCAACCCAGACATGCATATACTCGTGGTTTGGACATTGAAAGTCTCTATACCAGTCTCCCCATCTAGAAACCCTGGATATAATTGAAGAAATGCTTTTTGAAGAAGAATGGGACTTCAAGACATCAAGAAATGTTGTGATGAAATGCTGTAAATGGGCTTTAACGTACAACTTCTTCAGATTTGAAGAAGCCCTCTATTTACAAAAAAAACAGGACCAGCATGGGAAACACCTTTGCACCGAGTACAGCTAGTCTCTATGTCCACCACTTGGAGGTACACCAAATCCTTTGCCCTCAGAACCACTTTTGCAAACATATAAGACTATGAAAATGATACATCAATGATGTTCTTATCATTTGGGAGGGTAATGCAGTAACAGCAAAGAACTTTGTAACTTGGCTGATTGTGTAGAACAATTTCCTGAAATGTACTCATACCATAAGTAGGTAAGAACTGGTATTTTTGGACCTCAATATAGAGGTAAACCAGGGGGTCTCTATAAACAACAACTCACGAGAGACCCACAGCAAAGGACTGTCTACTACTATACAACAGCTTTCATCCCCAACACCGAAGCGAGAATCTCCCTTTTGGACAGTTCCTAAGATTGGGGAGAAACTGTTCAGAGCTAAGGGACTTTAAAATACATGCCAACCGCCTAACAACTAAACTTGAGGCTAAAAAATACCCACAAAAGATGGTGTCTCGAGTAAAGAAACAGATGCAAAAAAACAATAGAGAGGCCATCTTGGATGTTCTGCCCCAGAGAGACAAGGAAGAAAGACCAATATGTATTACCACTTTCAATATAGCAGCTAATCAAGTGACAAAAATCATAAATAAACACTGGCGTATTTTGAATAGTGGAACCTTATCAATACCACAACCTTTGTTTTCACATACGGGGGGCAGAGCCGTCGAGACATGCTGGTACACACACGCCCCCGAAAAACATCTAGTGACAACACACAATCACAGGGCACAATAGTACCGCCTTTTGGTCACTACTCATGTGGAGGATGCAGTGTCTGTCATCTGACAAAACTGACTAAGATCGTTTTTTTCAATTATAACATGACATGGCAACTGAGAAATTTCACTAATTGCAACGTGCACTGGGTGGTATATCTAATGATGTGCCCCTGCAACCTAGATTATGTAGGGATGATAATCTGCAAGATAAAAATGAGAATCTGTGAACATTGCAGTAATTTGAGATGTGGTCGAGCAACCACAAAAATGTCAACCCACTACATAGAAAAGAAGCACACAGCACAGGATTACCGTTGGGTGATCCTTGAACACATTAACAACCAAGTGGACTCTCAGCCTAAGGTGTTTGAAAGAGAACACCACTGGGTGTTCAGACTTAAGTTACATGCAGAGTGCCTGAACGACAACATTCCATGGAGCCAATTCACCAGATAATTCCGGTCCCTGGTTGTTGTTGTTAATCAATACCTAACCTTGAAAAAATAGCATGATCTTATCCTATATATAATGGTCTATTCAGTGTTATACATACCCACCTTCCATATATAATCATATATATATATTTACAGATATGTAAATATGTACATATTAAACTGTGGCGGGTCACTCACTAACCTTCCCCCCTTTTTTTGTCCTTTTTTTTGTCCTTGCCCATTATTATGATTAATTTAAAACATGCACATATTCATTCAATACTCCAATGGAACCAACTGGTTGTTCCATTTTGGGCCGCCATTTTAAAATAGCAGCGGTCTAGTTTATCTGTAGATCGAGGACTCAATGCTCTGCACGCTCCTAACCTGCCTTAACCAGCCGGAGGCCATCGCATCAGAAATATGCGGGTCCCGGTTGCGAACCCATCATGTTTAAAGGCAGAGGCCGAGACTTGGAGTGGTAAGTGCAGCACTTGCCGCCCTCTTTCCTCACCTTTACGCCACACATTGGCATGTGCTGACTTAACGGGAACCTCCTGTTCTGATTGCGTTTTATTTTAACATGCTTTACTTCTAGAGTGTGACTAGAGGCTTCCCTCTCATCCGGAGGATCCATGATGCGTAATTTCAGCATCTTCTATGTATGTGGTGTGTTTTTTAATATTTACATATATATGTGCCCATAGTGCTCTACCCATTTTGTGTGTTCGTGATGTTTGAAGACACAAATATTTGCTTTATTATTAATCTCCCTTTGGGTTACATTAGAAGTGTACACTTACATGATGGATTTGTTTCACGTATTTCATCACCCATGGGTGTTCACTATGACGAAAGTGATATGAAATACACAGAGAAAAGCAGTCATATGCAAACAGCTGTATGGCTGTTCAGACTAACTCTACCTTATATTTTCACAGAGTTACAGACAGTAATCACCAAGAAGGTGGCAAATATATACAAACTAATTTTAAGCATACAACGTGTGTGCAATTAACAAGATATAGCAGAAGTGGTACTAGGGAGTTAGTTTCCCTGGGTCCTAATGAAAAAGCGTAAAGGAGCATGGCTTGAAAAAGGTTGACCATTTAGAAAAATAGGCACATAATATCCTCTTTTTTCACTTCCCCTCCGAGTTTAACCATACCAACTAGAATCCAGAATAAATAAGTTGCACCTACTAGCCAGGTATTTTGACTTTTTACCTGCACATAACCCCCCACTCCTATTGTCTCCACTACCTTGTATCATTGCATACCTCCAAAAGTGCTCCCATGTATCTCGTAGGTTGTAGCATGCCTTGTTCTATAGCGGAACGGGAAGGTCCCGATGATGAAGCAAGCCACCAAGGTGTAACCCTGGTGGGTGAGGGTTTTACAAGAAAACCTGTTTTTTCTCCTGTGTAGGGTTAGTCTCCTCATAATAGTTGGGTTCTTATTTTGTGTCTATACTTTGGTTGGAGGATGAACCTAGCTGATCCTCTCCCTCCCCCTTTCTTGAGAAATGATATCTTGGGCCAACAAGATGTTATCAAAGAAGGCCTCATGAGCTTTTGCCAAAAACAGCCCTCTCTCCTCTGGGGCAAGGTTGCTCAATAGCTCTACATCCTCTGTGGCCCTGGAGTTCACTGCCTCCACAAGTTCGGGATGCCTTTCAACCCACCCCCATTTGATGGCCTTACTGTTATTGGAATGTTTGACATTTCCTATTTGGGAACTACCCTGGGCTATTGGGTTGTTAGCAAGGGAGCCCAGCAAGGTCAAACTAGGGGCATTATGGTCACTGTCCACCCTTTCGAGGACCACCATATCCTGAACACCAGCTATTCAGGCACATTAAAAAATAGTCAATACGGCTAGTGTTACCAGGCCTGTTAAAGGTATGCTTGCCATCAGTATCAGATAAAGTCTGCCCGTTCGTGGCTCTTAAATCGAAAGTAAAGGTGAGAGCAAGTATCTGAGCTGCCCTTGGGGACCACTTAACAGGGGGGGAGATCCAAGGGTGGGATTCTATTTTCTTGATCTTGCTCTGCCAGTAGATCTTGCTCTGGTGAGATAAGTGGTTCAAAAATAGCATTTAGATCACCTGCTATAATTAGCTCCCTAGCACTCCTATGCTCCATCAGGAAATCCTCCAGAGTATTCCTACATTCCTCCGTACAACCCGATTATAAACATTAAGCATCAACTGGGAATTTCCGCTACTGAAATCAACTCTTAAGGCCAACACATCCAGTGAGCTGGATAGTAATTGCCTAGCTTAACATTGTAGACTTGTGCAAATCCATGTTGCCAGGCCCCCTGTGGCCCTGCCTCTGGGTGATTCTACTACATGGATGTAAAAAGAAGTATGCCTATTCCATTCCTGGTGACAGACACCATGCTCCACGTCTCCTGAAAGTGGCAGATGTCATAGTTTTCTATGAGCTGCCCCCATTCATCACCCCTAGCTTGGTGCCTATCCCAGCTACATTCTACGACAAGATTTATATTTCCTTGGCCTCAGGTGTTATTTGGCTCTTCTTTGCACATGGGTGAATATTTGGTGGGCTCTCCATTCCCCCCTCCCCCCGGTCGAAACAGGCATGACAGATTTTGAGTGCCCCTTGATTGGCATGAACTTATCTATTTTTGCTTCTAGGGCTTTTACTAATTCTTTCACTGCCATGACCTCTTCCCTGAGCCCCCCAATCACCTCTAATAGATTTGCTGGATCTGCAGGTGCCCTAGTTGGATCAATGAGAGAAGCCCCTAACTCTTTTTCGCTTGTGTCACTGTCCTGTGGACATGGAACAGCAAACAATTTTTCACAAATTACGTCTGGGTACACTGTAAATACCGCATTGTCCTCTGCGTGTTATCTGGGTGGACGAAATCATTAGGGCACTGGGGTAGACCCATGGAAAGTCCAGAAGGTGGAAAAAGAGGCCTCGTTTTCCTTGTGAACATCTCTGGGACTCTCTTCTTGGCCCTTCTTTTCTTTGCAGGGAAAACCTGAGATTTGGGCAAGACAACAGTGTTCGAGTCAGCTGGGGTGTTTAATATCTCATCCACTACTTCCAGGATATTATCTGTCCTGTCTATCCTGCTCATGACACAGTTCTCACTCACAGAGCTAAGACCTTTTTTTGCGATGAGGGGGGCCTTTTGGTGCCTCCATAGACTTCCCTTTTCCCATGACCAGTATGGAGGATGCACAGGGTGTGTATGATCTCAATGGTACGGAAACCACAAACTCACAGAGCGGAAAGAAAGTTTAGTGCAAAAGGCATGCAGTACCTTGCACTGGATGAATGAGGGATGGCCCAGTCCAGCCTCTGAAGGGGGCCGGACGGGCCCGCCCTTTGCCTGGGCTTAGCCCAAGTGCTGCTTGCACGTGTCCCACGCTGCTGAACTGCTGAGTGCCCTACATAGCGCATCCCAGGAAATCCCTCCCCCTTGCAACGTCTCCGCAACGGGGGCTCTTGGCGCTGGGGCTGCTGGTTGCTGGAGTCCCTTGTGCTCTTTGGGGGTCTCTGGGTGCCAAACACATCGCTCTTGCTGTCACTGGTGTCCCATGCTGTGGGGATGCTGAGTGCGCTATATAGTATGTCACGGAAAGCCCCACCCCCTTGCAGTGACTTTGCAATGGGAGCTCCTGGCGTTGGAGCTGCTGGTTGCTGGAGTCCCTTGTGCTCTTTGGAGTCTCTGGGGACCAAACACACCCCTCCTGCCGTCACTGGTATCTCCCTTAAAACAATATTCGTGCCTTCGATATTTCTTTTGAGAATATTATTGTTGTCACAATAATCTTGACCCGATATTTTTGAAACACAATATTTTTTATTTACTATTTTTTACAAATACTATAGTCCTCATTATCTTTTGTAACATTTCCTGTACACTGATTTACACATGTATGATTCTTTGAATTTGTGCATTTTAATAATATCTCTCTCTTAATTGTAGATCGCTTAGTAGACACAGCACTGAAGTTTGCGATCTTCTTGCTGATCAAAAACCAGATGGACTATTTCTTGTTGAAACCTGGCTTAATGATGCATCCGCTCCAGATATTTTGGACGCTCTACCAGAAGGCTATGCGATTCTTAGGGTGGATAGGGCTGGCCAGAAGGGGGGGTGGGGTCTTGCGGTGATCTTCAGGAGAGATCTTCAGCTTAAATTAGATAAACTGCAATTGTCTAGCTGCAAAGCAGCGTTTTTTAACTTGACTATCACTAGCTCCAGATCTGTTTCTGGGCTCCTCATCCACAGACCTCCCGGTCCGGGGAGAAATTTTATTGATGAGCTTCTGGAAATACTACCCCAATATGCCCTTCGCTACTCTAACTTTTTCCTAGTCGGAGATTTTAACTTGTATCTTGAAAACAATGGCTGTAAAGAATTGGCTGAGTTTGTATCAGGTCTACAGGCACTCGGCCTTACTCAACTGGTACATACCTCCACCCATAACAAAGGCCACACGTTAGATAATATTTTCACTAATTGCACAGAGTCAGTTGCTCTACCACCCGTCCCCGTAGCCTGGTCAGACCACTTTCTACTGACTTTCAATATACCGATATTAGGCCAGGCCCTCCACTCGCAGGGTAGGGGCTGCAAACCAATAATGGTCCGGAAATGGACCGCACTTACCCAGGATGCCTTTGAAGATGCTTTGGCTAGCTGTCCTCCTGAATTAGGGGATAACAGCCAGGTAGATGATAACTCTATATCTAGCTGGATGACGAAGGTGGTTGACTCCCTGATACCGCTGAAACAATGTAAAAATGCCCGTACATCCGCCTCGGCGAAGTGGTTCTCGGAAGAGCTGGCGCTAATGAAAACCAGTTGTAAGCACCTTGAGTGCCAGTGGAGGAAGAGCTATCAGGATGTAAATAGACAGAAATATCTAGATGCTTTGAAGCTCTACCATCGTCAAATTAGGAGAGTGCGGAGGGAATATTATACAGGGCAAATTGAGCTAGCCAAACACTCTTCCAAGACCATCTTTCAGGTAGTGAAACAATTATCCTCTTTAGAACGGGTGACTGCTGCACTCCCTGCTTCTACGGAGTACTGTAATAAGGTTGCCTACTATTTTATTGATAAGATTGACAGGATATCTGCCTCCTTCCCAGAAAGTAGTAGGAGTCATGTTCCTGTGTCTAGTATGGAGGCACCTTTGACCGAGGATAAGTTTGTCCTCTGTCCTCTGGTGGAAAACGAGGTCCTGGGGATGATGGAGGCTGTGAAATCGGGATCACCTCTGGACCCGGTCCCTCCTAAATTTCTCCAACTAGGGAAAAAAATAATTGCCCCTGTTCTCACCTCACTTATGAACCTGTCCTTTAGCACAGGACTGGTTCCTAGCAGATGGAAACACGCCATGGTGGTCCCACTGCTGAAGAAACCCTTACTGCAGAGAAACATCTGAACAGCAAACTCTCGAGGTTTATAGAAGAGAGGCAGGTTCTTCATGGTACCCAGGCCGGTTTTAGGCCAATGCATGGCACGGAGTCTGCTCTTCTCCTAGCAGCTGAAGTGCTGAGGACTGCAGCTGATGAAGGCAGAACAACTGCTCTGGTTTTGCTGGACTTGAGTGCCACGTTTGACACGGTGTCCCACGGCCTCCTGCTGGAGAGGCTAGGTGAGGCCGGGGTCGGAGGTGTCACGTGGATGTGGCTGAAGAATTTCTTGGAGAACAGAACCTTTCAGGTTCTGCAACATCCATTTAAGTCCAGAGTCTGTCTTTTAAACCAGGGGGTGCCGCAGGGATCTGCCCTGAGCCCCACCCTGTTCAATATATATATGCGCCCGCTGGCAAATATTGTGATGAGACATGGAATTAAGCTGGTGTCTTATGCTGACGACACTCAGATAGTTGTGACCCTAGAACAACAAGAATCAGGAAGGGCTGCTGATTTTAAAATATGTCTGAGGGAGCTTATGGACTGGATGAGACTGAGTTGCCTCCAGTTGAATGCAGGGAAGACAGAGGTGTTGGTCGTGGGAAAACAGCCCTCTCTCTGGTCACAGCACTGGTGGCCTGAGGAACTGGGACCTAGCCCGGTGCCGAAAGCCAAGGTGAAAAATTTAGGGGTGTGGTTCGACGAAGCACTCTCCTTTTCTCAGCAAATCTCTGCTGTGGCCGGAACCTGCTTTGGCATTCTGAAAATGCTGCGGAAGATTCTGGACCTTCTCCCCCTGGATGCTAAAAGAACTATTGTACAGGCTTTGGTCACGTCTCGCCTTGACTATTGCAATGTTCTGTATCTTGGGGTGACCGCAAAAAATTTGAACATCTTGCAGAAGGTCCAAAATGCCACAGCCAGGCTTAACTTGAATATTCCCAGGAGGGCCCCGGTAGGAGAAGCTCTAAAAAAACTACACTGGCTCCCAATCCAGGCTAGAGTTACATTTAAGGCTCTCTGCATCAGCCATAGGATCCTCAGGAAAAGGGGGCCGCGCTTCCTGACCCCCCTTCTGTCGGTTTACCAACCCTCCCGGAATTTGAGATCTCTTGGCAGTGTGAGAATGACTGTGCCCAAGGTGCGGAGGGCCAGGACTGGCGGAAGATCCTTTGGTTTCCTGGCAGCTAAGGCCTGGAATAAGCTCCCATTGGATTTGAGGATATCTGAGTCAGAACCTTTGTTCCGTAAGAAACTGAAAACCTGGCTCTTCCGTGATTCGGGGGGCGGTCTTCAGTAACTCTGCTGCCTTCCTTGCTGAGAGGTATATGCAGATAGTTGATTAGTGTGGCAGGGGTACGGGGCTCTCAGATGTCCTAGCGCAGGGACACTCCGTTGGGAGTAACCATTGCGCTTTACAAACTTCTTAATAATAATAATAATATGTTTAGTTTATGAAATGTGCTAATGTTTTTATTAATTTTGAAAATCCTTACTTCTTTTGCTAAAAATATCCCTAACATATCCTGTTCTTTCTTCATTCCCTATATGAATATTGAAAATTTTTGGAATACTTCCCAAACTTTCTGTTGCAGTCACATCTAGATCCTGCAGATGTAACTAATGTATTGCATAAGTATGGGAAATGGACTTTAAGAGTTTGAAAATATCAAAAGGTTAAACCTGAGTGTGGACCACATTTGTAGGGGATTTTCCTTACCACTTCCCTGAAAATCCCCTGGGGACTACCACCAGTGCAACTAATAAGGAAATGTTAAAGCGCATATTACGCAGACTGAAGTAAGTTAAGCATTCTGAATTCACTGCCTTACACAAGTTCATGAATACAGTGTAACATATGCAAGAGTAAGGCACACTTAGTTGCAAGTGTAAAGCAGTCTTTAGTCAGAGCGTAGCCTGTGTAACTCTTGCACTTAGTGAGCCAAGATGGAAGGCAAGAAGAAGGCTCCTTAGGCACAGTACAGTGCAATTTAATTGTGCAATTGTTCAACAGAACTTATGGCTAGATGTACAAACGATTTGCAACTCGCAAATCAGTCATAAATCGGTTAGCAACTGAAAAAGTGGCGTTTCATAATGTACATGTTTGCAAGTCGATATTTTTTGTGATCAATATTTGTGAGTCGCAAATACAGAATTGGTATTTGCGACTTGCAAACCTTATGTTTGAGGCTGTTTCAATTAGCAACTAGTTGCAAAAGCACCAGTTTGCACATGCAATTTTGCACTGATTCATTTCAAGTAACTGTGCAGACTATAAAAGCTGGCCCAGAATGCATCAGGGGTTTCCACAATCAGTGAATTGTATGTGATTGTATGGAGGATACGACTACTGGCTGCTCAGCAGAGGAGGAGGAGAAGACAGGAGAGGATCTTATTATTTTCCAACAGACAAAGGAGGAAATCTTTGAACAATTCAGGGAAAGTAGTGCAGTGAGTTTAGATTTGATTGAATTGCAGAAACCACATCTTGAAAGCAGTACGCTGCGGAGCCGTTCCATCTCCACACATGTGCAGGTGTTGTGCTTACTGCACCTTTTGGCGTCTGGCACCTACCAGGAGTGTTGGCTGTTACTGGTGGGGTGTCACACAGTGCGCTGTCGAGTTTTTTTTATGGAAGTTCTTAGATTCCATGCTCCTAACCATTAACAGGTACATATACTTAACCAGGAATGCAGAGGAATTTCAAATCACAAAATTAAACTGTTACACAGTGGCAAAATTCCCATGTCTTAGGGTGTGTAGATGGAACACATGTTCCTATTAGTCCTCCAGCCCATATTGAAAACTTGTTTTGGAATCGGAAAATGCACATTCCCTCAATTTCCAAGTTGTATGTGAAGCACACGCTGTCATTACAGATACAGTGGCAAAATACCCAGGGAGCCCCCATGTCTTATACATCTTCAGGCACAGTGGAACACCAACGCATGAAAACAGGATTTTGAGGGGGGATATTTTTTAGGAAATGTGATGCTGCATCATAGTTCCAAATGATAGTGTGTATGCATTAAGGCCTTGGATACTGACCCCAAACCTAGCCCAAGCAAACCAAAATGAAAGGCTTTACAACATTGCTAATCTCGCTCATCGACACACCAGAGCGGTGATTGAATTAACATTTGGCATGCTGAATTCAAGATTTTTGTGCCTACACAAGAGTAGAGGTGCAAACAAACTTTTGGCAACATGTGCCATGTTCCACAACATAGCGACCAGGTGCGCTCTACCCATCACTTTCAAGGACACTGATTCTACAGATGAGGATCGTGAACCACTTCTTTAGCAGCCTGGATACCAGAGACCAGAGTACAGCGCTGGAGAGGAGACACCTAAGGGATCACATTGCAACAAATTACTTCTCAAGGTAAATGCTATGAGACACTGGACTCACTGGAATGATGAAAGCAGAGTCAATGCAGCAAACTAAAACAACCTTTAATGTCAGGCTACTATATTCAAAGTTTAAGGTGTAAACTGTATGAAAGCCAAGTGGTCAGTAAAATTCAAACAAATGTTGGTTACATCAGCAAAATAACTACAACCATGCCAATATGACCTTACATTATGATATTAGCTTTCTGCAGCTACGTCCTATATGGCCTAACCCTACGCGTTCCCTAGCAGGAGTGGAACTGCTGCTGCGTCGCAGCGCACATGCATCACAGGCAGAAAGGCTGCTAACACTTGAGATGTCCTCACTATCCTGAGGGGCATCTCTTATACCACCTGCTATATGTGCATTTTGTAGCACTTCAACTGCAGACGTGATCTGCCCTAAGCCCTGGGCAACGTCACTACTAAAGTGTCCCATTTCCACCTGTAATGTAACTATTTTCCTTGATAGTCTGAAATTGACATTGGCCAAACGACAAGTGAACGGCGCTATGATTTGGATGCCTTTGATAGGCACAGTAAGCCCCAATGAGCATGAATACTTTCTGTATGGCTGTGGTGAGGCTGACCACATTGGTGTTCATGGTTGCCAATTGTGTCCCAATGTTCTCAAATCCAAATGAAATGCATTGCTGCATGTTCTCCATCTCCCTGTTCATGAGCCTCATCAGCTTGTGTTGCAGATACTAAATTTGGATCATGAACACCTCAAGGCCTGGAAACAACAGTGCATTGTCTTCTGGATCTACAATGTGATGTGTCTCATGGCGCCGACAGTGCCCACACCCTGGAACACGCTGTTGTTGCCTCACACATGGGAGCTGCCTGGGTCTGGTGGGTAGAGTGATTTTTTGTCCTCCACTGATGCTGCCTGTGGTGACAATGAGGCAGTGCTACATTGGGCTGGTGTTGTGCTTTAGTGACTAGCAATGGGGATGGGTTCCTCAGCTTCCATGTTTGCGTCCTCCACTCCCTCCACATTGGAGTCATCACTATGTACCTCAGGGAGATCTGTGGGAAATAATGCAAATCTGTTTATTCACTGATATGATAGATATCAATGTGCAGTTTCGATAGCAGTACCCCAATAAATGTATACTTGTGAATCCTGTGTTGACATTTTAACTATATCTGATGCATGCTACAGTTCTATGTGGACTTGGACATAAATGTGACAATAGTAAAGAATTCACACTTACTGTGTGAGGTTCCAGGTGCTCAGGTGTCAATGTTCCACAATCCGATAAGAGCCTCAGGCTCCAAGGTGGTTTCAACCATGGTTTCCAGAGCAGTGGGTGTGGGTGCAGTTGGAAGGGTCCACCTTCTGTTGCCCGAGATTCCGACAGTCGCATTGCCATCTTTTCTTTAGTACGTGACCTGAGGTCATACCACCTCTTACGGATCTCTTCTATAGATCTGTGGGTTACTCCAACGGCATTTATTTTTTGTTGCATTTCCTGTCAGATGTTTTTCTTTTGTGAGCCTGGTACTGTCATGGATGCCCTTCTAAACAGTACCTCATGGTTCTCACAATACTCTTCAGTTAGGATCTCCAACTTCTTTTTAGTGAATTTCAATTTTCTTTTCCTGCCTCCTGCATCCTTTTCTCCATGTTGGCTGGCCATTACTGCAGATGGACCTTCTTTGGCTTACTATAGATGTGCTGGAACTGGCAGCTGCACTCCACCTCAACACCACATCCACTTAGGCTGGTGTCCAGGCAGGTACTGTGAGGAATTTCCTGGTTCAGAGGTGATTAGCCATGACCAGGATTTTTTTTTTCTCCATTTGCAGTTGTGTTTGCAATTTGCGACTCCTTTCCCAATTTGCAACTCCATTCGCAATTGTGGCCACGAATTGTATGTACATGAAGAATTGCAATTTCCTGATTGCCCTTCGCAGTGATCTGCAATTATGAAATTGCAGTTCTTTACATTTGTACATCTAGCCCCTGATTCTTTAACCTGTTATTAAACTAAATATTTTGTAGCTCAAAAGCGTATGTTGAGCTTGGTAGGCACTATGGGCCAAATTTATAGAAGAGTTGCGTCACCCTTGCACCATGCAACGGGACACCAGGGCGACGCAGTTCTTATGTTAGATTTATCAAGCCATGCAAGGCCACCTTGTGTGGGCCTGCATGACTTGATAAATGTTGAGTAGCGCAGCGTAAACCGCTGTGTTGCCTTACTCTGTCCCAGGGAGGCGTCCCCTGGTTGGAGTGTGGGTTTTCCCACGCATCCACCCATGGATTTTGGTGCATTCCCAGATTTACCATTACTGGTAGACCTGACAATGGGTCAAAATGCTACACATCACCAAGGGAGGCAAACAAGGAGAAATATCGTGGGTTCTCCTCGTTTTTTCCTCTTTCTATGTATGTTGCATTCTGCAGCACATGCAGAAAGAGAAAGTGTCTCAGGGGATTGTTTTTGTGCAGGAAGGTGACTTTTCCTGCACAAAAACAATCTTACTTACAATGCAGGCACCCTTGCACCATGGTGCAAGGTGCCTGCATTGGCACTGGGCAGCACATTGTGCGCTAGCACAGGGAAAAGACAGGAATGCACCATATAATGCTGAATATGGCTCATTCCTGCCCTTTTCCTATCACAACTTGTGGCGTCAGGGTGCGTCATCGGTCCAGGCATCATTGGGAACTGCTCTCTTAATCAGCAGCATGTTCTCGTCATAGTGTATCACCTCCTCCAAAAACCAGATACCACATCCATCCACTATTTTAGCAAAACGCTTAATATCACATTTATACAGAGCTACTTTCACCCAAGAACTGGTTCTATTGATGCTATTGAGAAACAAAAGTGAATACAACTGAACTTCACATATCTGGGATACCTGAATTGCTATAACTTAGCATATTGGTAAGACAATAACCAGATTTTTACCTTCTTCCAATAACTGAGTTGGCTAGCTTATTGCTTGGACTCACTGTGGACAGTGTTCTCTAGGGCTACTATTTGTCTCCCAATTTGGTATGCTTTTTCTGAGCTCTTATGAAGGATATTTGGCAGTCTCTTTCTAGGATGCACATGGACAATGCTTACTAATCATTCTGCAAAAAAACCAATTGATGGACAGAATGTTGAACAATGTCAAACTTTCACTCCAGTACAGAAATCCGGGCCTAAATCCATCGGTTTTTTTCTCCCCATGCCAGCAATTTTCACACTAAGTGGGATGGGTATGCCTAGATGTGGGTCTCTTGCTCGCTGTGCCACTGGATTCAAGCTAGCCTGGCTGATGAGGGTGTTACCCTGAAAGCGGTCCCAGGATGCTTGTTTCCAGTCCAGGGATGACCCGGCTTGGCAGTTTGGGCTGGACTGTTCCCATGAGGAGTAGGGTCAAGACCGATTTGGATATCGTTGGGTCTAAACTGGGGTGGCGTAGTGAGCAAAAGAATGATGGATTTAACCCAGATCTCTAGACTGGGGGTGAATGTTTGATTAATTCAGCATTCCATCCATCATTTGTTGCCGCACACTTTTCTCCGCCCTAAGTTGGATGGGTATGCCCAGATGTGGGTGTCTTGCTCGCTGTGCCACTGGAATTCCAGTTAGCCTGGCTGATGAGGGGTGTTACCGCGAAACCAGTCCCAGTATGCTTGTTTACTGTTCAGGGAGGACCCGGCTTGGCAGTTCCGGCTAAATTGTTCCCATTAGGAACAGGGTCAAGATGGATTTGCATATGGTTCGGTCCAGACTGGGGTGGCGAAGTGAGCAAAAGAACAATGGAATTAACCTAGATCGTTTGACTGGGGGTGAATGTTTGATTCATTCAGCATTCTGTTCATCAATTGTTGCAGCAGCACTAATCATTCTGGATAGAAACCTGGGGTTCTGTCAATAGCAAACTTTGGGCATGATACAGGCCACCTTAAAGTTCATCCTTTTCAGTATAGGCAGCCAGTGGAGCTGCAGTAAGAAGCCAGAAATGTGACTGGGTTTCCTTAAGACTGACGCTGAGAACATGGGTTATTAATATACAACTCCCTGTTACGTCTCAACATAGTTCTTTGAGACTCTCTGCTCAACCCTGGTAGCTGTAGCACAAGCAGCAGGCAATTCCCATGAGAAATATGCATGACGCAGACTCACCAATTTAGAAATCGAGAAAGCAACAAGATACAATTTTGAAACCAAGTAAGAAAAATAGAGACAAATTTAATAAGCAAATTAATACCAAAACAATCAACATCTGATAAGAACTGGAACGTTTTGAGACAAAAAGTGCCAAGAAACCACAAACTCAATGTAAAAGTTCAGTTTGTGTCTGACCAAGACCTAGCTGCGATTTCAGACCGTCCGTGGTGGAATGGAGGTTGGGCGAGCCAAGTGGGTCACACCGGTCAAAGTTTTAATCTTAGGACTCAGGGCCAGATGAACTGTGTCTTGACTTAAGCCTAGTCCATCCCTAAATGTTATGTGTTTTAATTAAAGGTTACCAGATGAGTTAGACACGTTTTACACTCTTTACCCCACTTTGAATACATCTGACAGCCCGTGTCTCTCCTTAATTCGCCACTGATTCAAAAACTTAACTGTGACAAGCTGAGCGGAGAGGAGAGAATGGTGGGCAGAAGAAGGGAGAAGGAGGAGACTCAGTGCTTAATTTATGCCAGTGTCTGCTGTTGCTGGACACCAGCAAATATTTTGTAACACTGGCACTTAGTTATGACAGTCCACCACATGGCAGCGCTGTCAGTCTATTTTTTAACACATGAGCCAAGTGGTTACCGTTTTAATATACCTTTAAAAAAGTATTAATACCAGGGAGTCCAGCCAGACCATTCTTACAGCCTTGGGTCACTTAGTATAGTTCAAATTATCACATTTGAAGTACTGTAGGGTTTAAGAAAGTGTCTTTTGTACTAGTATTTGGCAGTGCTGGCCGGGACCATAGGTGCTACTGTTGTATCTTGATATTGTTTCCTAGCAACATGTCTTGTATTCTTCCCATGGTAACCAGCATGTGGGAGTTCTGGAGCTGGACCAGAAGAGAGCAGACAGTTGCTGAAGACAGGACGTGTCTAGGAGTTGTTCCTATGAACTTCAATAAAGTTACTACTTAAAATATCCTGTCTGCGCCTCTTAAAAGTGGCAACGAGGATGGGATGCATTTCCCCTGAGGGCAGACTGGTTTGATGCTGTATACTGCATTTTGCCAACCCCTAGACATCGACATTTGACTGCGCTGCCGATGATGTCTATGTTGCTGTGCTGTTGACACCAGTTCATCAACGACGTGAAGAGACTGGAGTCACCCTGCCACATCGTAACTGCTCTGCGAGAAAGTGGGACTGTTGTTAGAGTCCTGTCTGCATCAAGGGCACCTACGGAATTCAGTTGGGACCAAGGGCACATAAAAAAAAAGAAAAGAGAAAGAAAGGGGAAACACCGATTCTTACAAGATTCGGGTAAGGCTTGTGACTTAAGACTTGTGGCTTTTTATGAGCTGGTGCTACTGGTGCACGAATCCTTACCATGTCAATACTGCTGTTTAAGCCTAATTGTGGTGAATTGTGGCGAGAGAGAAAAGCGCATTTGCCTAAGTGCTTGGAAGAAAATGTCTGTCAGTTCGGCGTACAAGAATTTAGCTTAATTAATTGCCTGCCGTCCGAATTCAGCCCAAAGTCTTTAGTTACGGTTGGGAACCTGAGCTCTAATACCAGCACCGTTCATCAACTATTTTAGCATTTAAAAGTTGACCCACCGGTTGCTGCTTGTGTGCCTCTGCCTCATTCTATTCCTCCTCGGAACTCCTGAACACTCTGTGGCCATTCTTCTAGGAACTCCTACTTCCCCTACGCATGTCACCAGCGCGCTGCATTGTGGGAACCGCCGTGCGTTGTGACGCACGGCTCATCAATAATTGCCGAGAAACAGCGTGTGGTTGCCATAACAACCCAACGCGAACGCTGCAACGCGACAGCGGATGTGAAACCTGCATATTAAAAGGTGGGGAACTAATTTTCAGCGGGAATAAACATATCCGATGTTGAGGACTACCATTACTGCGAAGACTACGGTGACTACCTTAATTTTGTTAGCTTATTTTTTTTTTTTTCCCAGATACTGTAAGACCTGGGATTATATGTATTGTATTATTGTACAGAACACTTACAGTGTATAATACGCTCATAGTGTATAGTATTGGTTTGGGATATAATCACATACTCACTAGTGCAGCTAGGAAATAAGCATTAATATTAACCCTGGGCAAAGCACTACGCTACGCTCGCGTAGTTTGCGAAGTTTGCGCTACTTCGCACAACGCGAATTGCACGTAGCACAGTGCAAACACGCGTAGCATAGCATAGCGTAGTGCAGCGGTCATTTTGTGCTTGCTCGCGGTCCTCAACGTCAAGTTGGCGACCGCGAGCAAGCAAAATGACATCCCGGCCAGACTTTTTCCTCGTTCGCGATCAGCAACATCAAGTTGCCGATCGCGAGCGTGGAAAATAAACATCCCGGCGAGATTCTCAACGCGGGGAGGTCAGGTTTCTCATTGCGAGTGGTCGCGTATGCTCGCGACCGCTCGCGATGAGAAACTACCAGTTCGCGTTGAGAAAGCTGCCGCTCGAGTAAAAATCTACTCGAGCGGCAGTAAAAGACAGCTCGCACTGTGCAAGATGCCGTTTTCAATGATTGCACAGTGCGGACAAGCATCCGGCACTGTGCAATCATCACGAACAGCGCACTACGCAGTTCGCGTAGTGCTACGCGTAGCTCGCGTAGTGCGAACTGCACTTTGCGTAGCTTCGCGTAGCGCTACTTCGCGAACTACGCCCAGGGTTAATTAATATGGACATGTCATCCATCATAGCTCCACCCAAGTTTTTACAAAGTCCTGGTGAACCCACCTTACCGTGGGAAGATTGGATAGAGTCCTTTGAGACTTACTTAGAGGCCATTGGTGGGGAGGATTTCATGGCTTCCTGGAAAGTAGCACTACTTAAACACAACTTAGGAATAGAGGGCAGAAAGGTATTAACAACCCTACTCATAAATTTAGACAAGAGACAAGTCATTCTGGGAGAGAAGACAAATGATAGTGAGAGTAAAGAAGAGGGTGAGGAGGTAGATGTACATTACGACGAGATAATTCCCGTTGATGAGTATGTTGAGGTGATCAAAGCAATGGAAGAAAATTATGGCAAAAAGGTTAGCATAGTGGTAGAAAGGCACTTCTCTCGATCCCAACTACTGGGGGAATCTGTAGAGCAGTTCATTTCCGTATTGAGAACCCTTGCGGCCACTTGTAAATTCAGAGAACTACACGAGGAGATCATAAGGGATCAATTTATAAACAGAACGAGCAATATTAAGATTCAAGAGAGATTACTAGATATGAAAGATCCTTCTCTGCAAAAAACTATAGAAGTGGCAAGGCGGGTCGAGAATACTTCAAAGTATGTTAAAGAGCTAAGCTTGGAGAAAGCTGTCACAGCCAAAGTGTGTGCTTTATAAAAGAATCCTTCTAAGAAGAAGGAAAGTAATACTAAAACCACCACCATACCCAAAAACAACAGGGTATGTAACAGATGTGGCAGCACGAGACACACTGCTGATTCTGACAAATGTTTTACAGTTAAAGAGAAATGCTTTAAATGCAAAAAGATCGGTCACTTAGCACGGATGTGTAAGGTTGGATCCTTCCCCAACCCTAACTGGAAGCGCCCCATGAATGCCATTAGAGAAAATTCTGAAGATGACAATTCTGATAACGAAGGGGAAATGGAAGTAATGGTTATTTGCGTTAATGTTGTTAACAATGTTTCTGAGGGCTACAATCCACCCAAATGTGATTTAGGCATCAATGGTACCAAAATAACTGTTTGGGCAGATTCCTGCTCCCCTTATACCATCATAGATAAGAACACTTGGGCGAAGGTAAGGAGTCACCAGTTGAACCCGCCAGATGTTGAACCTGTAGGATACTGTGGTGTTAAGCTCCCTTTGTTAGGTTTTTTCAAGTGCACTTTGTCTCACAAGGGAAAGGTAGCTACAAGCAAGGTATATGTGGTGGAAAAGGGGAGAGCATTGTTGGGGTGGTATGAACAAAAAATGTTGGGCATCACATTGGACCCTAACCACCCACAACAAGTGCTGGCCACTGAAGATACTGAGAAAACCAAATGGGGCACCACATTTCCAAAATTATTTGGGGAAAAGTTGGGTTGTTTAGAAAAATTCGAACACCGCATTGTACTAAAGCCCAATAATGTTCCGTGTGTGCACAAGGCAAGGAGTGTACCCTTTACTCTTAGAAAAAAGTTAAAATTAGAGTTACAAAGGTTATGTGATGCACAGGTTATTGTGCCCATTGAGTCATCTGAATGGCTTAATCCGGTTGTTTTGGCACGAAAACCCGATGGTAACCTACGCATGTGCATAGATTTGAGAGATCTTAATCGTAATATTTTAGTTGACCGATACCCATTACCCCACATCAACGAAATGGTGTCTTCTGTAACCGATGCCACCTACTTTTCACTGATTGACGTGACCAACGCATATCATCAGATCAAACTGCATCCCACTTCAAGACATCTCACCTCATTCATTACACCTGAAGGAGCCTTCCAGTTTATCAGAATGCCCTTCCGCCTGGCATCCGCCTCAGCAGTTTTTCAAAGAGCAATGTGTAAAGTATTGGTGGGCTTACCCAAGGTGTTGGTTTTCCAAGACGATGTGTTGGTGTGGGGGTCCAATCGTGTTGAATACGACTCGATACTTACAAAAACATTGGACAGGTTGCAAAATGCAGGTCTAACAGTGGGAGTCAAGAAATGCAAATTTAGTGTCAAGCAAAATGCATATCTAGGACACACCTTATCTAAGGAGGGGGTCAAACCAAAAAAGAAGTTACTGGATGCGATTACTAATGCTCCATCACCTCGTGACAAGGAGCAATTGTGCTCATTCCTGGGCCTTGCGGAATTTTATTCCAAGTTTGTTCAGCATTTTGCTGACAAAGTCCATAAACTCAGAACATTAATGAAAAAGGGTGTCAAGTTCGATTGGACGGATGAATGTCAAAAAGCCTTTATCTCCATCAAGGAACAAATTGTTAAAGCTGTGGCGCTGAAACCATTCAACTCTTCACATCATAGCATAATTGTAGTGGATGCCAGTGCTTATGGCCTAGGAGCAGTACTCATGCAGAAACATTTGGCACATGAACGGGTAGTAGCCTTCGCATCTCGTACCCTCAAGGGTGCGGAGGCCACATACTCCGTCTTTGAAAAAGAGGCACTTGCATGCTGGTGGGGGTGAACTACTTCAAGACTTACATCTGGGGGACCCGTTTTGAAATTAGATCTGACCACAAACCACTCAGAGTTATTTACTACCAAGGGAGCTGCAAAAGCAACTCCCAGGATCACTAAATGGCTGTACAGGCTCCATGGGTATGACTTTTCACTAGAATATGTTCTGGGCATTCACAATGTCAATGCCGATTGCCTATCCCATTTACCACTGGAATGCAATGACGATGACGTTGACTCCAATGATGATTGTGTGGTAGCAAGTGTAGCTGAGTCATGTGAGGGTGCTATATCCAGTGATGAGTGGAAAGAAGCTGTGATGAATGATCATACTTTCAAGGAACTAATAATTGAATTGTCCAATCCATCTGGCCCCAGTTTCATCCACAAGAAAAAATTTGGAGAGTTTTGGACAGTATGGACAGAACTTTCGGTGGTGGATGGTGTGTTGCACAGAAGTGGTAGACTAGTGGTTCTGGCAAGCTTGCAGTCTAGACTGCTGAAATTGCTGCATGAGGGACACAGCGGTATGTCTGGAATGAAGAGGAAGGCCAGAGAGACATTTTGGTGGCCAGGGATGGACAGAAACATAGAGGAGCATGTACCTGAATGCATGGAGTGCATGTGCAGTGACAAAACCCATCGGGTAGAGGAATCACCCATCTCACCCACTAATTTTCCGAGCAGACCATGGAAAAAGGTGGCCATGGATATCTACGGTCCATTTTCGGCCAAGGGAATAGCCAACAAATATGCTTTATTGCAAATTGACTACCATTCTAAATGGCTGGAAGTGGCATTCACTGGAGACATTAAAGCCTGTAACGTCATTGAATTTTGTGACAAAATCTTTCGCAGGGAGGGATGTCCAGACATGTTGGTCACGGATAATTGACCCCAGTTTATAGCTAATTAATTCAAAACATACCTTACCAAAATGGGCATTACACATCACACTACTGCTGTCTTCAATCCCAGGTAAAACGGTCTCGTGGAGAGATTCAACAGGGTCTTGAAAGAATGTGTCCAATTGTCTGAAGAGTGCGGTGGAGATTGCAAGGAGGCGGTGAAAGAAATGTTGTGGAGCTACCGTACCACACCCCATTCAGTCACCAAGATGTCCCCATTCAGACTCCTTAAGGGCAGACAACCAGGGACGAAGGTTGCTCCCGGGTAGATGTTCAAGGGTTTCTCATGACCTGTGTTCAATAGGAGTCTAGAGAGTAGAGTCAAGAAACACCAGGACAAGTATGTGCACAGGCACAATGACAGATTAAAAAAGAGCAAACACATTTTTGCTGTTGGAGATTGGGTAAGGACGTACAGCGTGGGTTTTCAAAAAAGAGGTCTGTCTAAATGGTCTGTGCCCAAACGCATAACCAAAGTTATTGGTAACAATGTTTGGCTGAGTGATGGCAAGTTGTGGAATACTCGTAGTATCACTTTGTGCAACGCATGGAAGTTAATGCCTGGTTGGAAAAAGAAGGTAACAATCATATGGTGAAAAGGTGTGATGATGTAAACAATGACAAATGTGTCAGGAAGATTCCTAAATGGCACAGTGACTATGTGACTTATTGAAATACCTTATGTTATTTTGTGACTATGTGACTTATTGACATACCTTATGTCATTCCTTATCACTAATGACCCATTGATTCAACTGATGTTATTTTAATCACTATTTTCCTCTTGTTTTTCTCTTTTAATATTTCTCCTTCATTGCTGTAACCTTTATATACAATCCATATTGTATTTGTGTTTATTATTAAGGAAGGAAGATGTGTTGTATCTTGATATTGTGTCCTAGCAACATGTCTTGTATTCTTCCCATGGTAACCAGCATGTGGGAGTTCTGGAGCTGGACCAGAGGAGAGCAGACAGTTGCTGAAGACAGGACGTGTCTAGGGGTTGTTCCTATGAACTTCAATAAAGTTCCTACTTAAAATATCCTGTCTGCACCTCTGAAAGGCTACAACCTGCAGCGGCCTCCTGAGAAATATCTTGGGACCTGGCATTTATTTTTTGCAAATTAAGCCTGGGCATGTTGGGGAGAGAGAGGCAGGCTTGCTTTAAAGTGGGCAAGTGAAAGGAAAAGTTGGGAGTCTTGGGGGGGGAAGAGTATGTTGCAGAAAGAGGGCAGCTAGGCACAAAGGAAACTGTGATTCTCTGAGCAGAACAGGTAAGTGACAGACTGGGGTGAAATCAGACAGGTTGAGGGAGACGTGGGCAGGCTGAGAAGAGAATGGGGCTACTCGAGGGAGAATAGGCAAAGTAGGAGTGACGGAAGCCTAAGTGGAAATTCAGCAGACTCGGAGGGATAAGGGGACACAGGGAGGAAAACAGGCCAGGCAGGCTGAGAGGAAAGCGGGAACGAGGAAAGAAATTGCACTCTAGGAAAAGTAATTGAAGACTCTGGTGGAAAGTGGATGGACTCACAGGCAAGAACACAAGCAAATTGAGGAAAAAGTAGAATAACGTGAGGGGAAATGGGCAAAATTGGGGCAGAGCATGGAAAACAGAAGGGACATGAGGCAGCCTAAGGGGAAATAGGCAGATTCAGTGAGAACTGAGGAGACTGGAGGAAAACAGGAAGGCTGAAAGGGTAGTGGGCAGCTGAGGGGAAAGAAGAAATACTTTGAGGGGAGAAAGAGTAATCTGAGGGGAAAAGGGGCAGACTGGGTGGAAGACAGACAGACTGAAGAGAAAGAGGACAGAACGGAGGGGCGAGTGTGGTCAAAAACTGAGAGACTCGAGGGGAGAGCACACAGAGAAGGGAAAAGTTAGTGGCCCCAGGAGAAAAGAATCTGTGGAGAAGAGGGAGACCAGGCAAAGTGGTCAGGCTCAAGGGGGGAACGGGCAGACTAGTGAAAAGTGGTTAGACTCAGATGTAGTGCAGGTAGAGGAACAGTGGGCAGGCCCTGTAGAAAATGTCCAGATTCGGAAAAAATGGAAAGGCTTGGGGAAAGTGAGCAGGCTACGGGGAAAGTGGGCAGACTCAGCATGGAGAGTCGGCAGCTTGGGCAAAGTGGGCAGGCTAAGAGCAAATTGGGCAACATTTGGGGAGAAGTCCCAGAATAGGGAAAGCAGGCAGGCTGAAGGGAAAATGGGTAGACTGGGAGGATTGACACACTAGAGCAAAGAGGTCAGAGAGAAGGTGAGGAAGGCAGACTTGTCTGGAGAGTGGGACAGAATCTGAGAAAGCAAGCAAGTGAAGGGAAAACAACAGAATCAAGGACAAATTAGTACACTGAATGAAAATGGGCAGACTGGAGAGGGGAAGGGCAGACATGGGGAAAGTAAGTAGGCTGAAGGGAAAGTAGGCAGGACAGAGGGAGATTCATGGAAGAATGAGAAGTGGGTAGACTGAGAGGAGAACAAGCAAACTGTGGTGAAAGCAGACAAACTCAGGGAAAACAGAAAATCTCGAGAGGAGAATAGATGAACATGGGGACAGCAGACAGGATCAGGAAGGAGAAAGTACAGATTGAGAGAAAGTAGGCAGCCTCAGGGTACAATGGCCAGACTTGGATGAGAATTATTAAACTGGCAAGAAAGCTGGAGGACCTTGGGGACAACAGACACATGGGAGATAGCGGTTAGGCTGAGGGAAAGTGGACACTCTTGAGGGGAGGAGGGGCAGACTGGAGGGAAGAATGAGACAGAGGAGAAAGTGGGCAGATTTGGGGGAGAATGCACTGAATGGAGGGAGAGTGGGCAGGCTCAGGAGAAAGTGGCCCGGCTCAGGGGAGAAAAGGCAGACTGGAGGGAAGTGGGCAAGTCAGGGGAAGTCAGCAAATGCTAGAGGACAGTGGGCAGACTGGGGTTATTGGATGGAAGCTAATGAAGGATGTATGAAGGTGGGTTGAGAGGGCCTGCAGTGAGGGTTTGGGGGACAGATTTGAGCTCTGGATGGGTTTTGAACACTTGCAGATGGGTGGCATAGGGTCTGCAGAGGGGCTTAGGGCGGTTTCCTCATTATCAAGTGGGGTCTGTGATATTGAAAGTGTTCTTTACCCCGTATGCTAGTTGAATAAATTGTTTTTTACCCATTTGCCTCAAGTAACAGCATGTCACCTGCGTTTACCCCACCCCCTATTTCAAATGTTTGTGTTGCTTTCCCCGCATCTTCTACAATCCTTCTTCTGTTCCTTTTCATCCCCCACCGCTTCCTCTGGCACTCCTCCACTCTCTTCCATTGTTTTTCATCAACCATGCGTTCCTCCATTACATTTCCACCCCTTGCTACTCCTTCATTGATTTTCGTCACCCCACCACCCTAACTCCTCATAGTGGTTCCCTCTTTTTTTTTGTGTGCAGATTTATATAGCGCAAACTCGACGCGAAGGTATTGGAACGCTTTACATGAGCACCAGTTAGGTTACACAAGGACACATTCATTATTTGGTAGGCACACGAGATTAAGTGATTTGCCCAGAATCATGGGATGCTGAGCCGACTACGGGCTCGAACCTGGTTCCCCAGCTCCAAAGTCGGCAGCTCAAATGAACCCCTCGACTTCCTCTGTTACTCTTCCAACCCCCCACTCTGTTCCTTTTTGCTCGCCTTACTCCTGAACATTGCTCTCCCACCACTCTCCATCCTGTCTTTTCTTTCATTTTTTTGTGAGTGCCCAGTAACTGCACTGTGTTGTATTCTCATATTTAGGTATGTTTCTTTATGGAATATGGAGCGCGTGGGTTCTTAGTGCGACTCTAGGATTCCAGCTGTGGGGCTTCAAAGGTTGACATTAGAGAGAAGCAGGCCGTTGTCTATGGATGCACTGATGAGTCTGCTCCCTGTTCTTACTGAAATGAACCTAAATAAAGAAGATTTCATCTTACCAGGCGAGTTGTGACTCATTACAAATTGGTGATGATTTGGGGAACAGGTTGGCGGCTTATCAAAATTCGTGGAGTAACGGTGTGGAAAGTTCTTGTGTTCCACCGTTTGCTGTCCTTTGTGGAGCGAAGAGGATCCAGACCACATATGTACTGGAGATGTAGTGGGGACAACACATACCAAGGAAACCAGAATCTGAGTCAGGTCAGGAGCAAAAGCGATTGAGTGAAAAAACCTTGGGAGATCTGAATCGAAGGCCAGGCATCAGTGCACATTGCATCAGTCCATGTTATACATCTTTCGTAATACGCTCTAGGCCGACATTTTCAAGGAAACTCTGCAAGCTTTCCAGTTGTTGGATTAAATTAACCTCACGTCCATGCAATCACCGGAAGCATGATATTTCTTTTTCTCTTACTGTAAGCCAGAAGATTTATAGACCAGCACTGAGGCATGTGAGAGGTAAACGAGCGACATACTTTGTGAAAGGTTTGCAGTTTCCTTTGTCAAAACTAATACTTTACGCTCTGTTTCTATTTTGGCTTCAATCATAGCCACTTTGTGGCTGGTGTATCAATCAATATCAGAAGAAATTCATCATCATCAAAATGACTTTATTCAATCAATACAAGTTAATCATAAAAGTATATATTTACATCACAATTAAAAATGTTAAAAGAAGCAATTCATCAGTATCAATCAATAAATGTTTTCCTGGATTTGAGACACATACATAAAAAAGAGGCGACACTGTAACAAGTTAGCGGATCAGACAGCATTCGTAAAAAATACAGGGCCAGACGACATTGTCTAAAATTGTACTTACGTAAAAGCGGAATTAAAAACCTTTTCCGTTGGTTACAATAGAATTTACAAAAGAAAAAGATGTGCAAATCAGACTGTCGAGAAGTGTCATCACATGGGCAACACGGGAGATCATTCGAAGAAAAGATACCAGCAGGGTGGCCCTTCATACAAGGGATATAATTGAGCCGAAACCTTATCAAAATAAACCTGTGCTGTGGGATTGTTACAAAATCCAGATAGGGGGATATCCCCTCAACCTGCAATGGCCCTTCAATATATTCTCTAACGGTAGGTTTATTAAGCTGTACATTCAATCTCCCTTCTTTGGCAGCAATCATAAAACAGGTCTTTAGTGCATGTTTCGAGACTGAGCCACATTTTTCTGGCGATACGAATAAGCTACCTAAATCAAGAGTGTATAAAGTATCTTTCACATACTTTAGCCATATAATGTTCTCCTTGTACTCAAGGGATAGGCAATCCTGTATTATTTGTTGGGTCAATGACACTGTGTCTCTACGCCAGACTGAGTGCCATAAAAGGATGGGAGCAACGTTTATCCAATCAATTATATAAGGAATGCTTAGTTCTTTGTGTAAATTAAAATTGGGACAGAAGGTATTCAAATCCAGCATATTAGCAGTAATGGCTAATAATAGTCAAGTATAACAACCCCCTCATTTTTTAATGCATCCTGGGAAGCCCTCAATGGAATGGAACAGATGGTTTATGGCATTACAAAATTATTTGACAGCAATAGATGCTTGCGAGTACTCAACAGGAAGGAAATTTGCATGAATGTTTAATTTGCTGAGTAATGAAGGACAAAAGGGTTTTGAGCATTTGCCACCAATACAACCATCAGGTGAACAGGCTGGAGATTCTGGTGTTTGGAATGTGTTTGTGGAGGCTGAAAAACAATTGTCAAAGGAGTTTTCTGAAGAACCCAGTATTATTTTGGAACGCTTTAATTTTTATTCCCACAAACAAGCCTCTGTGGAAACTATAGACCAATATGAACATTCCTTAAGATCTGTCAAATTTTTTGAAAATGCAGGTCTACCTGACACGTCTTACAACATGAATGTTGGTTTAGTTAAAAAATTAGATACCCCCAAAACTGGAGGGTTTTTGGCTCTGGGGTGAAGGGTACATGCTGTAGGTGTAGGTCGAGATATCATTTAAGTAACAATGTAAAATGTCCTGCTCAGGGAAATAGGTGTAGTAAGTGCAATAAGGTGGGACATTTTGCAAAAGTATGCAAAAGTACGCACGCTAGCAGGAATGTAGATTATATTGCAGAGAAGGAGCAACTGGATGTAAGTGAGTGTAAGCGTCATGATGTTGCAGGTATTTCTACTACCACTATTTTGACTGTGGGTGTTAAATCGGATGCAGGAGATATTGCTAGCAAGAATGGACCATACTGTGATGTGAGGATTGGGGAGGTTTGTGTGAATATTATGGTGGACTCTGGTTCACCAGTAACTATGTTGTCAGAAATGACTTTCCATGCTTTATGGAAGGATATGAAACTAGATGTGGAGAGGAGAGGTGTGGTGCAGCGGCCAGGGCAGCTGACTCCGGAGCACAGGGTTCACAGTTCGATCCCCAGCTCCAGCGGCAGCTCAGCTCAGCACCATGTGACTCTGGGCAATAGCTCACTTAATTTCCACTCCGGCCCCCAGCGCCTTGAGACCCGTAAGGGTGAGTAGCTGTGCTATATATAAAAAAAAAGAAAATGGACTAGATGAGCCAGATATTAGAGCAATTGCGTATAGTGACACTGAGATTGAAACGTTAGGTGCCAAAGCGTATGTGGCAGTAAAAGGTAAAGATATTTTCAGATGGATTGATCAAGAAAAGTTGGGTATGATTTTAAGACCGGTTCGAAAGTTCCTTTTATGTTGGTTGATAAAATAGACCATGATGTAAGTGAAGTAAGTGATGTGGATGCTATTAAGAAAATACTAGCAAGCTTTTGAAGACAAGATTGGAGAATTGATAGGATTTGAGCATGAAATTTTAAAACAGAATGCTACACCAGTGGTGCACACAGCACTTGAAGTACCTTTGAGTGTAAGGGAGGAGTTAAAGAAGCATTTGGATCAGTTATGTGAGGATGGTATTATTGAACCTGTGAATTCATCTGTAAGTGCTGTGGTCATAGTGAAAAGGAAAGATTGCAGTATTTGTTTATGTGTGGATTTGCATGCATTAAATAAGAACATTATTGTGGATTGTCACCCATTACCTAAAATCCATGAGGTGTTAACGACATTGGGTGGAGCGAAGTTTTTTGCTACTATTGATTTAAAGGCTGTGTACCATCGGGTCAGATTGAAGAAAGAATCACAAATGATTACCACATTCATTACACCATTTGAGACGTTTTAAATATCTATGTTTACCATTTGGTTTCGCATCCTCTGCTAGTGTTTTTCAGAAACTTATGTTTTGTTTATTTAAAGATTAAACCTGGGGTGCAAGCCTTCCAGGACGATATTTTAATTTATGCTAAAACCATTGAATAACACAATTGTATTTTAAACAAAGTTTTATCCATTCTATGTAAAAATGGTATGACAGTTTCAAAAGAAAAATGTAGATTTTTACCAAAATCCATGGATTATGTGGGGCATTGTAAAACAGCGGGGGGTGTTAAGCCCAAAGATGATCTTATCAAAGCTTTGAGAGAAATACCATTCCCGCAAAATAAGGATGAGTTCAAGTCATTTATTGGGTTGAGTGATCACTATGTGAGGTTTGTGAGTGGTTACGCTACTCTTATGGAACCTTTGAAGAAACTTTTAAGGAAAAAAGAAAAGTTTGTGTGGGAGGAAGAACAAAGACATGTCTTTGAGGTAATTAAATCCACACTAGCTAATGTACCAGCGTTAAAGATTTTTGAAAGTGGTGCAACTTGTACTGTATCTGCTGATGCTAGTGCAGTGGGACTCGGTACTGTCGTTTGACAAAGAGTTGGTACAGAAGAACATACTATAACGTTTGCATCTGGAATTTTATCGGATGCTGAAAAGAGATACAGCACAATAGCTTTAGCAGGTCATGGGCTGTTGAGAAGTATAAAACATATTTTTTTGGGTACCAAGTTTATTTTGTGTAGTGACCATAAACCATTGATGTACCTTTTGAATGACAAGGGATGGTCTGCAGCTTCTTCCGGGCTTATTCGTATCCTTTTTAAGCTACAGGAGTATCATTTTGACATCAGAGATATTCCGGGAGGTAATAATGCTAGGGCAGATTGTTTATCACAGTTGCCCTTGGCAAGTAAGATGGAGGAATTTATTAGTTTGAGTTTAGAATGTATTGTTGCTGGACTTGATGTAGCAGAGGTTTGTCAAGGAACTGTTATTGAGGAGGAGTGGAACAAGGGTGTTGCAGAAGATGCTTGGCTTTTGAAGGTGATTGATTTTGTTAACAAAGGGTGGCCAGCACTTAAGCATTTGCAAGGGGAATTCCATTGCTATAGACAGGTAGCATACCGACTTACAGTTGAATCTGGCATTTTGTTAAGAACAGGCAAGTTTGTTCCTGCAAGTAGCATTAAATGCAAGATCATTGGTTTAGCTCATTCCGGACATTTAGGATCTACATCTACCAAGAAAATTTTAAGACGTCATTTTTGGTGGCCTTACATTTACAAGCAAGTGCAGGAATTTGTGGAAAGATGTGAGAGTTGTTTGCTATCCAATAAGCATTAGAGGACAAAGGAGTCTCCTTGGATACCGACTCCTTTTCTTGAGTACCCTAGGATTAAGTTAGCCTTAGATTTTTCAGAACCTATTTCTCAACTACCGGAGGAATCAAAATATATCATTGTTGTAGTAGATTACTTTTCAAAGTGAGTTTATCACAAATTTGTAGGAGAAGTTAGTACCCAAGTAGCTATTGAGTTTCTTGAGGACGCTTTTGCATCAGAAGGCAATCCCCTAGAGTTAATCACAGATAACGGGGTGCAATTAATATCTCAGAAAATGGAGACATTTCTTAAAGACAGAGGCATCAAACATTATACAGTAGCTCTTTACAGCACCAAATGTCAATGGAGCTGTTGAGAGATTGAATATAATACTTAAAGAAGGGATTCAAATGGCTATCATTCGTGATGTAGATGTGAAGAAGTTTTTAAGATATACGATGGGGGCCTATCACAACTCACTTCACACTGTCACTGGAGGTTCTCCTTTTTCATTGCTGAGCGGTAGGGAGGATCATACAGGTTTACTACCCACATGGTTGGATGATAAAGTACCTTCAAGAGTCATGCAAGAAAGGTTAATGGATGAAGAGTTGAGATGTAAAGTAGAAAGTTCACAGAACGGAATGAAAAAAAGCCCCAATCAAACACATTGTTTGAATAATATCAAAATGAATGTAGGTGATTGGGTGATGTTACATAATATGAGGTCTAAAAGGTCAAAGGTGGATTTTCATTTTAATGGACCATTTAAGGTGTTTAAAGTGGCTCATACCTCTGTTTTGTTAGAAGACAATTGCTGGTGGTCAAAAAAGAACTTAGTTCTTTTAGAAGATTTTCAAAAGAGCATACATATGAAGAGGTTAAACGTCCCTAAAAGTAATAATTGTTTTCCAGTAGAGATGTTTCTAGAATGTGATTTTTCTATACATAAAGACATGAGACAAGAGAATCTTCTTGGGGTTCCTGCAAATAATTTTGGGGTGTCTCCTTCATTAGAAGGATCTGCTGCAGTTTCTTATGATGAAGAAGTTGCTGTAGACAAAGGTTCTGAGATTATCACTACCAGATCTGGTCGTGTTTCCAAGCAACCAAGTTATTTACTTGATTATGATGTATAATATATGAAATGTTAGGCAAACAAGCCTCTGTGGAAACTATAGACCAATATGTTGCAGCTCTAAGGTTTCTAGCTAGTACATGCAAATTTGAGAGTGCTGTGGATCCATATATTAGGGACCGGATAGTATTGAATTGTTACATAAATAAAGCACAGGAGCATTTATTATGCGGCACACACGCTTCTTTGGAACAAACGAAAAATTGCACATTCCTTAAAATCAGTCAAAATTTTTGAAAATGCAGGTCTACCTGACAAGTCTGACAACGTGAATGTTGGTTTAGTTAAAAATTAGATACCCCCAGAACTGGAGGGTTTTTGGCACGGGGGGTACATGCTATAGGTGTAGGTTGAGATATCATTTAAGTAACAATGTAAAATGTCCTGCTCAGGGAAATAGGTGTAGTAAGTGCAATAAGGTGGGACATTTTGCAAAAGTATGCAAAAGTATGCACGCTAGCAGGAATGTAGATTATATTGCAGAGAAGGAGCAACTGGATATAAGTGAGTGTAAGCGTCATGATGTTGCAGGTATTTCTACTACCACTATTTTGACTGTGGGTGTTAAATCAGATGCAGGAGATATTGCTAGCAAGAATGAACCATACTGTGACGTGAGGATTGGGAAGGTTTGTGTGAATATTATGGTGGACTCTGGTTCACCAGTAACTATGTTGTCAGAAATGACTTTCCATGCTTTATGGAAGGATATAAAACTAGATGAGCCAAATATTAGAGCAATTGCGTATGGTGACACTGAGATTGAAACTTTAGGTGCCAAAGCATATGTGGCAGTAAAAGGTAAAGATAATCTCGGATGGATTGATCAAGGAAAGTTGGGTATGATTTTAACACCGGGTACGAAAGTTCCTATTATGTTAATTGATAAAATAGACCATGATGTAAGTGAAGTAAGTGATGTGGATGCTATTTTAAGAAAATACTCGCAAGCTTTTGAAGACAAGATTGGAGAATTGATAGGATTTGAGCATGAAATCATTTTAAAACAGAATGCTACACCAGTGGTGCACACAGCACTTGAAGTACCTTCGAGTGTAAGGGAGGAGTTAAAGAAGCATTTGGATCAGTTATGTGAGGATGGTATTATTGAACCTGTGAATTCATCTGTAAGTGCTGTGGTCATAGCGAAAAGGAAAGATTGCAGTATTTGTTTATGTGTGGATTTGCATGCATTAAATAAGAACATTATCGTGGATTGTCACCCATTACCTAAAATCCATGAGGTGTTAACGACATTGGGTGGAGCGAAGTTTTTGCTAATATTGATTTAAAGGCTGTGTACCATCGGGTCAGATTGAAGAAAGAATCACAAATGATTACCACATTCATTACACCATTTTAGACATTTAAATATCTACGTTTACCATTCGGTTTCGCATCCTCTGCTAGTGTTTTTCAGAAAATTATGTTTTGTTTATTTAAAGTTTAAACCTGGGGTGCAAGCCTTCCAGGACGATATTTTAATTTATGCTAAAACCATTGAATAACACAATTGTATTTTAAACAAAGTTTTATCCTTTCTATGTAAAAATGGTATGACAGTTTCAAAAGAAAAATGTAGATTTTTACCAAAATCCGTGGATTATGTGGGGCATTGTAAAACAGCGGGGGTGTTAAGCCCAAAGATGATCTTATCAAAGCTTTGAGAGAAATACCATTCCCGCAAAATAAGGATGAGTTCAAGTCATTTATTGGGTTGAGTGATTACTATGTGAGGTTTGTGAGTGGTTACGCTACTCTTATGGAACCTTTGAAGAAACGTTTAAGGAAAAAGAAAAGTTTGTGTGGGAGGAAGAACAAAGGCATGTCTTTGAGGTAATTAAATCCACACTTGCTAATGTACCAGCGTTAAAGATTTTTGAAAGTGGTGCAACTTGTACTGTATCTGCTGATGCTAGTGCAGTGGGACTCGGTACTGTCGTTTGACAAAGAGTTGGTGCAGAAGAACATACTATAACGTTTGCATCTAGAATTTTATCGGATGCGGAAAAGAGATACAGCACAATAGCTTTAGCAGGTCATGGGCTATTGAGAAGTATAAAACATATTTTTGGGTACCAAGTTTATTTTGTGTAGTGACCATAAACCATTGATGTACCTTTTGAATGACAAGGGATGGTCTGCAGCTTCTTCCGGGCTTATTCGTATCCTTTTAAGCTACAGGAGTATCATTTTGACATCAGAGATATTCCGGGAGGTAATAATGCTAGGGCAGATTGTTTATCACAGTTGCCCTTGGCAAATAAGTTGGAGGAATTTATTAGTTTGAGTTTAGAATGTATTGTTGCCGGACTTGATGTAGCAGAGGTTTGTCAAGGAACTGTTACTGAGGAGGAGTGGAACAAGGGTGTTGCAGAAGATGCTTGGCTTTTGAAGGTGATTGATTTTGTTAACAAAGGGTGGCCAGCACTTAAGCATTTGCAAGGGGAATTCCATTGCTATAGACAGGTAGCATACCGACTTACAGTTGAATCTGGCATTTTGTTAAGAACAGGCAAGTTTGTTCCTGCAAGTAGGAATAATTGCAAGATCATTGGTTTAGCTCATTCCGGACATTTAGCATCTACATCTACCAAGAAAATTTTAAGACGTCATTTTTGGTGGCCTTACATTTACAAGCAAGTGCAGGAATTTGCAGATAGATGTGAGAGTTGTTGCTATCCAATAAGCGTTAGAGGACAAAGGAGTCTCCTTGGATACCGACTCCTTTTCTTGAGTACCCTAGGATTAAGTTAGCCTTAGATTTTTCAGAACCTATTTCTCAACTACCGGAGGAATCAAAATATATCATTGTTGTAGTAGATTACTTTTCAAAGTGAGTTTATCACAAATTTGTAGGAGAAGTTAGTACCCAAGTAGCTATTGAGTTTCTTGAGGACGCTTTTGCATCAGAAGGCAATCCCCTAGAGTTAATCACAGATAACGGGGTGCAATTAATATCTCAGAAAATGGAGACATTTCTTAAAGACAGAGGCATCAAACATTATACAGTAGCTCTTTACAGCACCAAATGTCAATGGAGCTGTTGAGAGATTGAATAGAATACTTAAAGAAGGGATTCAAATGGCTATCATTCGTGATGAAGATGTGAAGAAGTTTTTAAGATATACGATGGGGGCCTATCACAACACACCTCACACTGTCACTGGAGGTTCTCCTTTTTCATTGCTGAGAGGTAGGGAGGCTCATACAGGTTTACTACCCACATGGTTGGATGATAAAGTACCTTCAAGAGTGATGCAAGAAAGGTTAATGGATGAAGAGTTGAGATGTAAAGTAGAAAGTTCACAGAACGGAATGAAAAAAAGCCCCAATCAAACACATTGTTTGAATAATATCAAAATGAATGTAGGTGATTGGGTGATGTTACATAATATGAGGCCTAAAAGGTCAAAGGTGGATTTTCATTTTAATGGACCATTTAAGGTGTTTAAAGTGGCTCTGTTGTATTCCACTTTAGGGGTCCATATATAGGTTTTCCTGAATCATGTCCTTATATAGGCACAATTCGCATTGCCCTTATATAGGCATAAAATCCCTGTCCCTATTTAGGCATTAACCATGCACTCCAAATACAGGCATGGTCACCGACATCCGTCCACCCTAACGTCACAACGAGTTCTTAGAAACCAGACCCCTAGGCTTTGGGAGTTCCCCAAGCACAGGACTATTGATTTCTCCAAGAACTCATCTATTATGTCTGAACCGTTATACCTTAAGGGTTCATTCCTGACGTCTTCCTCTGTCTGACTTCACGTCAATGCTAACATTCTGAGGCACCTATCAGGTATAAATATACCTTCCCTCGCCCAAGCAAGTAAGAGGAGACCTCGACTTCAGAGGAGCCCGTATCCCGGCCTGACGCACTGAGAAGACGCTGTCATTCTTGCACGCAGACGAATCCAGCTTCCAGTGTTCTGACTCCCTTCACGGGGTGTTAGAGTTCCAGATCCGGCAACAGATTCCCACCTCTCTCATTCTCAAGGTATGGAGCTGACTAGATCCTAGAGGGACTCTTGGCATACTAGACTTAGCATACTAGACTTGGCGTGCTATACTTAACATACTCTTAGTATACCAGACTAGAGAATACTCCACCTACTTCTACCTTTCCCTACACATAGACTAGGTTAGGTACATTGGGGTAGAACTAGCTTAGAGACGCATCGTATGAGTACTCGCATTTTTACCTCATGTTATTTATGTACGTGAATATATGCTAAAAGATAATGCTAGCGCAGTATTATTTATTTCTACTGCTTACGCTATACATTATTTATCTTGCATACTGTCTTGTGATCATAACAGCACATATCTCTTACACGAAAAACAAGACTGTTTAATAAACCCTTTTATTGAAACGCCCGTCTTTCCTTTCTGTTAACTCTGTAGAAACTAAGCATGCACGATTGACTGAGTGAAACTGTTATCTATTGTTTCCACGATTCTGAGACATGTTCCGCTTCTAAAGGGAAACAAAAGTTGTCATGTTTTTCGGTTGCCAGAAACTACTCCCTTCTTGTTCTCAAAGAGTTTCTAGTGGCCTCTGAGCTAGCTGGCACAAGTAATTAAGTTTAATATACTCGATAGGGACATACCGACCTTAGTCCTATGTCAAACCTATAGGTTATATTATTCCAATGCACATAGCCTATTAGGGAATAGGAACTGTTTTGTTAGAAGACAATTGCTGGTGGTCAAAAAAGAACTTAGTTCTTTTAGAAGATTTTCAAAAGAGCATACATATGAAGAGGTTAAACGTCCCTAAAAGTAATAATTGTTTTCCAGTAGAGATGTTTCAAGAATGTGATTTTTCTATACATGAAGACATGAGACAAGAGAATCTTCTTGGGGTTCCTGCAAATAATTTTGGGGTGTCTCCTTCATTAGAAGGATCTGCTGCGGTTTCTTATGATGAAGAAGTTGCTGTAGACAAAGGTTCTGAGATTATCACTACTAGATCTGGTCGTGTTTCCAAGCAACCAAGTTATTTACTTGATTATGATGTATAATATATGGAATGTTAGGTAGTCTATTGTTGCAGGGATTCTGCACATACACAGAACTATGCACAGGAAACCAGGACCTCGGTGTATTGCTGTGTAGCAAAAACACGCCTCAGTGCCCAGAACCCCTATCCGGCTAACTATAGTATCTCATTTGTTCTCCGTACTACAGTGGAGCTACCAATGATTGGATATCCTAGAACATGCGACTCAGGGCCTCTCAGAATTTGTGGGAACAAGACACTCTTTTGCTTAGACACTCATACCTGTTCACAATGTGAGTAACCAGAGACACTGTATAGTTTAAAATGTTTATTTCAACTAACGAGCTCTGTAATGCAGTACACGTGCTAAAACTAGCAAAGAAATGCATAAAAACAATGTAATCAGCATCGTTACAATTCCATATAATACGAACGGGGATATCATATTATAATGACAGTGGATGAAGCTATATAGCGCCTTAACACCCTCCCCGTGCTAAGAGCAATGTTTATTATATCAATGGAAGACCTCGGGGCTTTGTCAGCGGAACCCCCTACCTCAAGTCTTTGATGATAGGCTTTACATCTCCGGACAAGCACAGCACTTCCTGCTGGAAAGGTTTTCTCCATGTGTGTTTTATCTGCCTCCTGTTCAACATTAAAACACTTGAAAATTCAGAAGCGCATCTGTGTTCCATGTTATGTCTACATGTGCGTGGGACAGACCAAAGCCGATTAACCAGTGGAGTTATTTTCTGGCCTGGAACACAATGTACAGACGAGAACTCAGAGCACAGCAGAATAGTGAAAGGTAGACAGTTCTCATGTGAAGCAGCGAAAACAGAAGTGTTTACGAGAACCAAGGCATGTAGTGTCGTGTGCAAAAGTGGCAAAAATGGCTGTGAAGTACGAACTCATGCTAACTTAGCAACGTCCGCTGGCACCGCCTGACCCTCACGACACCCTCCCCTTTGGGCAGTCCTACGCACAGTGACCGGAGTAGAACATAGAGTTCAAGAAGTCTGAGCATACAAGAGCCAATAACCATATAGGAATGAACAACATGCGAAGAACGCCAACAGGGTGTGAAAGAGGAAAGTAAAAAAAAAAAAATGCCATGGTGGCCAAAAAATCAATCCTAAAATGTGTAAGCACAGTAAGTTGCAACAGCTTCCAATAGGAAATCGTTGTTATCGTCTGAACAATTAGACGCCATCCAGTTCAGAAGTTCAAAGGAGCAGACGTGCTGATCAATAATGGGTTCTTCCAGTACAATTGGTGGGTAACTTGCGTGGCACTCGATGTAACTCCTTTGTAGGAAATCATGTGCAGCCGCACAGATATCCCACTGAGCTAGCACTCCGAGAGCAGCTGCACAGGCCATTAAACCAACACCGGAACACTCCTGCTCATGAGACACCAGAGGGCTCATCAGTACGGCAAAATCCGGTTCGGGATACGCTGTGTTTGTGAGGCAGAGATCCAAAGCCCATTCAAAGGGATATTCCATGCATGTGAAAATTGGTTGCACGCAAGTGTACCATGGAAAGCGAAAAGATAGGCTATAAGCCACGCTTAGAGTAGCCAGTGGCAAGGTCCCATAGCATTGAAGCATGTGGTCATGAAGCAGCTGCAGCAGGGCCGGATTGTGAATGACCACAAGAGGAGCAGCCATTTCTGAGCAGGCAAATCAACAGGAAAGCACCCGCAGCTAAGGCGAGTATTAGTGGCAACCCACCAAAAATGCTGGAAAACATAGAATGAATAAAAGCTGGGATCACACCAAAAATAGTTTGAAAAGAAGTTACAAGGCCGGAGCCCACAACTTTAAAAAAAATGTGCTATCCCTGTTGTATGGGAAGCATTGAAAATAGAATGAATTAGCTCACCAAAATATTATGGGAGGTCAGTGTTTAAAAGAGCTTGAACTTCTGTTCTTGTATTAGCCACCTGCAGGACATAGGTCTCACGGGCAGAAGTAAGGGAAACCTCTTTCTGGGACAATAAGGCTCTTATTCGGCTCAGCTTGTCGAAGTCTGCCTTCAAGGTCGGAATGGAAGGCCAATTTGAGGGATCGAGACTCCCATGTGGAGGAGGAAACAGCACATTTTTGCAGCAAACCACACGTTGCGAGACAGTCACAATCTAAGGAAAGGCTTCCAACATGCCACAGCATTTTTCATTATTCAGAAGTAAATAACTGCCGTTAGACAGCAGTGTGAATGTTGGCTTAATCGAGGGGACCGGTTTTCCTTTTAAAATGCACGCTAAATTAGGCGCCTCTAAATTGCATGCCCCGTGCAATTGTATATTTTTACACACGAGGGAGTGTCCAATGGAGGAATCACAAGACTCACCAGTCAGATACACCTCTGTGTCATCCCGCAAACATCTAAATGTGAAAGGTAATGATCAAACTTCGTGAAGGAAAGAATTCCCTAATGGTTCAAAGCGGCCTAGGGGGAAATGTTTCATGCATGATGTAAATTTAAATAGTGAGAAAGGGAGCGTTATTACACCGTGAATGAGCCAATCGGCAGAGTTTGTTTCCGCCACAGAGAAAGGCAAGGGGTCTAATTTTTCGATTTGCAAAAGGGTGTAAGTGGCATCTTTCATGGACATAGACTGTTGTCTTTCAGTCAAATTAAACGGTAAAAACAATGAGAACGAGTTCACATAGTCCCAAGACACTCGACCCATCTTAAGAGTCTTCAAAGTCCATGCTAACTGCATAATAGAGCGCAGCTGGTTCTGACCATGATATAAAACAGATACATCATCCTATACAAAATCAACAACAGAAGAAACAATATTGTCCAATGTGTATATCCTGAAAGAAAGGGTATTAATACTGTTATCCACCACAGCAAGAACTTTTTCAAGATTAGCTTGGTCTATTGCCCTTAAACGTGAAGCTGCTTCAATTTGAGATAATTTCCATATTTCATTGTAAGTAGCATAAATAAATCGTTTAGGTCTAGGGCCAATCGGGCCCCTAATAAAATCAGATAAATCCACATAATTTGATAAAAGTGACAAATGTTGTTTAACAGAAGCTAAGGTCGAGTGTTGTAACCAATTTTGACATAATTTACCAACAGAATAATTTGTAACTGTATGTGCACTCAATAATCTTGGATCAGGCCTATCCTGTGTGTACCCAGGAGCCCTATTATGGAAACGCATTTGACATGCATCAGCACTAGCCTGCCAAACCAACCATCCCATCAGATCAGAATTCGAGATATTAAATGTTGCATTCGTAATTAAAGACTGCAACTCCTCAATGGTATAATTGGTAGTAATATTCCAATTTGGATATTCTGCAAGGGAGGGATTGGCTGGTGCATTCAGCTGTTTAGCAGTAGCTATTCCTAAACACATGGTTTGATAGATGGAAGCATTCAGAAATAATATTTGTGTTGGTATTAAACATGCACGATACAATGCTTCCGTGCCCTGCAACTGCCAGGGTTTAGAACCCCAAACTGATTTTAAATCAGCGGTATTTCTCCAATGATCATAGCCACCCACTGCCAATTTAAGGATGAAAGAATCAGAGTATATTAATTTAGTGTGGGTTAGCATAACTTTCGCATTTGATTTAGATTCTAATCTGAAATAGAATGAATCTGGGTTTGATTTTTCAAAACCCAAAAAATATGTAAATTTATCCTATAGGGTTTTTGAACTGCCTATCGGTGGGGCGGGGCAATGTTCCCATTGTGTGTAATTAAAAACAGACCTAAAAGTACTAGCTTTATGTAAATAGTGGTGGCTGTAATGTTGATAACAAAATAGGTCAGCATAATTTGCAGAATTTAAATACAAATCTTCAGCATCAAATGTAGCATAGTATTTCAAATCTGAAAATAGAGAGTGAATTGCCCGCACATCCAAGTCATCAGAACGTATGTTATATTTAAACACATCACCCATTGAAACACAAAGTACATTCGGAACATTAATAATATCGGTGGGGCCATGAATTTGAAATGGAACTTTTTCCCAAACTATGCCATCCACAACGGGCCAAGCTGTAATGTTGACAAAAGTCTGGTCCCTTTTCATGATGTGTGATGAAGAGTGCAGAGCCAAAGTCCCATCTACCAGTTCAACAGCAGAGCGTTCTTTAAGGTAGTGTCCATTAATCAAAAGAAAAAATACTGTCACAAATCCAATGGACATGAACAAAAATATGAAGATGAGCACCATCCAAATATATGTCCAAGGGGGGACCAAATAAGTGCGTTTAAACCAGGAGATAAAAATTGCAAATTTTGAAGGGGTCAAAGTTGATGTGGAATGTGAGTCGAAAGAAAAACGTGACAGGTTCCTGGTTGTAGCATTCAAACCTGGCAACGACTCGCTTGTAGGGTAAGCATATTCAGTGCCTTCATTTGTTGCTATGGACTGTGGGACCAGCAAAGGATTAGCAACAGAGTCCATCTCTATGGCAGTGTCCGGCAGAGTGTTGTCTAACGAGCACAACACAGGATTACCAGGAATAGAGGCATACAACAAGGCAGGCGGCAAACTATTCAGGATCGGCCAGATGTTGTAGCTTGACATTGTCAATGGAGACGTATCTGTTGTCTTTGCGACCAGGAAGTGGTGGTAAAATGACTGTACGAGTTCCCTGCGCGCCCAGCACTGGAACCGGAGCTCGATAGGATGGACCAAATTCTTTTTTATTCTCCACCTTCTCTCTGACCATTTCTCCAACTCTAGGTAGCCAGCCGACTACCAGAATCTGCAGTGCACCATCAGTGGCTGCGGGTAAATGTTCTTTTGCGAAACTGTCTCTTGTTTCTTGTAGATTCTGTAATACAGCAGAATGTTTATCTACGTCAAATGGAACGGCTTGAGCCGTCAAGTCTAGACCATCAAGGTCTGGCACAAACATTTTCATGCCGAAGAGCATTTCGTAAGGGGTCTGTCCACCCAGAGGTCTTCTCGGGAGATGACTAAGTGCACGTTGAACGCTATACAAATGGGCTAACCAGTTCCTGCCAGTACCTAGGACTCCAGCTGTTAAGGATTGCTTTAAGTCACGGTTCATTCGCTCCACCACAGAGTTGCCCTCAGGCCGGTATGGAGATGAAAATTTGACCTGCACCCCCAAAGACCTCAAGGATTCTTTGTACGCCTTAGAGGCGAACGCCGGACCCTGGTCCGAATGTAAGGTGCTCACTGCAAAAATTCCCACAAAGACACGCAAATCCCTTATTACAGTTCGAGCGTCAGTGCTGCGTTGTGGCCAAACCCAAAGAAAACGTGTGCACAAATCAACTGCAACTAAGATAAATTTATAGGCAGTATCCGAAGAAAATGGACCGCAGTGATCCAAATAAACACAAGCAAATGGTCTATTGGATATGCATAACGGTGTTTGTGGTATGCGGGTCACAGTAGAAGGCTTAATTTGCTGACAGATGTTACAAGAAAGCACATAAGTACGTGTTTGTTTATATAAGCCGCGCCACCAGTAACGTTGTTGCAAGATACAGACTGTGGCAGACACGCCAGCATGCGCCGAGGCCATGCCCTCGTGTGCCGCGATAATCAGTGTAAGTCTGGGGTCCGCGTTGGGAATCCACCTTTCACCAACGTTGTTAATTTTCACATAAGGAACGTTATCGGGACTTCAATGATAAGAGTATTTGGAAGGGAAACCTTGTGGATAATTACCTCCCTTCTCTGTAGCAGCTATAGCTGCCAAAATGTCATCATCAATCTTACTCTTGGATCTTGTAACTGCTGCTACTAAGCACGTGGCTACTGCTGCCTTGGCTGCTTCATCAGCCAGGCTGTTACCAACCGCGTGTACTCCTACACGTTGGTGGCCAAGAGTATGAATTACCTGTGTGAGTGGCAGGCGTTCTTTAAGCTCTGCCACTCGAACCCATAGCATTTTATGCTTAATTGTCTTGCCTTTGGAAGCACGGTAGTCATTCTGAGACCAAAAGAATAAGTTGTCATTAAAGGACTGTACACAGTAATAAGAATCGCTTATAATCAAAGTAGTCACATTTGGGTCTGCAAATTCCAGTGCGAGCACCAAAGCACGCAGCTCTGCTAATTGGGCTGTACAGTCGCCAAGCACTTGTGTGTGTATTACATTCGATTTAAATTCGTCATTGACCATAGAGCCAGCCACGATCGCACAGGCTGCAGAATAAGAATGCTTAGATCCAATAGCCGGTTGTGCTGAACCGTCAGTATATATGATACAGTGGTACTCCTCAAGCGGGCGCATAGACAGAGGAGCAGGATGAACAAATTCATACTGTAAGGACTCCTGAGTCTGTAACGACGTTGCCCATTGTATCCACCGCGGATGTAAAGCTTTGGAATTAGGAACACTCGCCTTTGTCACTGCTTCAAGGGCAGGATACGACGTCATAACCAAAATGCGTTTACCTTGTGCCAGGGTGCGTTCTTTAAGAATCGCCATCTGGACCGCTGTTAAGACTTTTTCTGTCAAGACCACTTTTTCTGTCAAGACCACTGACTCATTGTCAGTGAAATTGCTCTCCCACCCTCGCAGCTCCACCATTAAGTGAGGCCTGCCCCTGCCCCTGCACTCTTGAGTGTTGGTGATCGAGGCCCTCCTCCACCCGCAGGTTTCCCTGCGCCTCATCCCTGGTGGTCCAGTGGACCTCTGTCTCCTTCCTCTCACTCTGCTCTTTCACTCATTTTCACTCGTTTTTCTACCCTTTTTATCTTTCACCTTTCTGCACTTTTCTGCATCTCTGCTCTTTTGTGCCTTATTTCTGCTCATTTTCCCTTTCTCTCGCTCTGCTCTTTCACTCGTTTTTCTACCCTCTTTTATCTTTCACCTTTCTGCACTTTTCTGCATCTCTGCTCTTTGTGCCTTATTTCTGCTTATTTTCCCTTTTTTCTTTATCCCTTATTTCCTCCATTTACCTTTCCCCGCCGCTGCTGCCCCCGCGGCCCCTCCCCCAGCGCGACCGGCCCAATCCAGCTCCTCCCCGCTCCCGCCTCCCAGCTGTCCAGCCCTCCCGACCCCTACTTAATGGCGCCACTACGCGGCCGCGCCGCTGGTGCACCAAAGGCGCGTCAAAGGCAAGCCCGTCTGCGCCCGTCTGCTACCCGTCCGCGACCAGCGCCAGGAACCCTGGACCTCCGCCCCACCAACGCTACGACCCAGCAGCACTCCACGCACTCAACCCAGGCCGCAATAACAACTGCAAGCTAGCATCACCAGCCGACACCCACGGACCCTTCAGCAGTCACCGCTGCCGGCACACCTGCAGCACCGCCAAGAACACGGATCCAGCACAACCCGCCCACAAGAACACAACCGAACCGAAGACCCTGCAATGCATCCTCCTCAACGTCCGATCCCTCCACAAACACGCCACAGAAATCTGGGACCTCATCGGACGTAGCGTTCTTCACCGAAACCTGGACCAACACCACCTCGGGACCGGACATCGCCATCGCCATCCCCCAAGGATACAAGATCTCCAGGAAGGACCGCCCCACCCGCCCAGGAGGAGGAATCGCCATCGTCCACAAATCCAGCCTCCGCCTGAGCACACTCCCCGATGAGCCCACAGAACTGATGGAACACCTTCACTTCAAGATACTGGCCAGCCCCACCGCCACCCTCCGAGGAACCCTCATCTACCGACCCCTGGACCCCGCGGACCCTTCGCCAACTCCATCACGGACATTATCTCCCCGCAGGCCATCGCATCCACCAACTACACCCTGCTGGGAGACCTCAACTTCCACCTCGACAACCAACTGGACCCCAACACCACATCCCTCCTGGACAACCTCCACAACATTGGACTCCGCCAGATCGTGACCCGAGCCCACGCACTCAGCAGGACACACCCTCAACCCCCTCTTCACTACAGGAAACTCCATCACCTTCAGCCACACCACCGAACTCCCATGGACCGACCATCGTTGCGTCCACTTCACCTTCAGAACACCCACTATCCACAGACACCAGCACCTGCTTCCATGAAGAAACTGGACCAAAATCTCCGACGACCAGCTCACCTCCTCACTCAACAACTCCACCCCAACCATCGCGGAAAACGACGACCCCAACACCCCAGCCCGAACCCTGCATAGATGGATCTCGGACAGCACCAACACCATAGCCCCCCTCAAGAAAAACAACAATACCCGCGCCAAGAAAGCCAGATGGTTTACCACCGAACTTCGAGAGTCCAGACGCACATGCCGCCACCTCGAAAAGGCCTGGAGGAACACCAAATCCACAGAAGCCCACAACAACTTCAGAGCCGCCACCAACGCCCACCATCAACTCATCAGAGAAACGAGGAAAAAAGCGATTGAAGACAGAATCTCCACCCACGCGCACAACAGCAAGGAACTCTTCAGCATCATCAAGGAGTTCACCCAACCCACCAGCGAGTCTACCGACATCCCTCCCTCACAAGACCTCTGCGACAAACTCAGCACCTTTTTCCACCACAAAATCAAGAGCATCTATGACAACTTCGACGAAGACAACCAACACACTGAACCCTCACCAACCACCCCCGACACCCGGAAACCAGCGATTGACGACTGGACAGCCCTCACCACCGAAGACACACTGAAGACAATGAAGTCAATCCACTCAGGGGCCCCCACGGACCCCTGCCCCCACCACATCTTTAACAGAGCCGCCAACAACATCGCACCCATGCTCCGCCACACCATCAACCGCTCCCTGGTGACCGCCTCGTTCCCCGACGACTGGAAACACGCCGAGGTCAACCCCCTCCTAAAGAAACCCTCAGCGGACCCCACCGACCTCAAAAACTACAGACCCATCTCCCTGCTCCCATTTCCAGCGAAAGTCATCGAGAAAGCCATCAACAGCCAACTCGCCACATTCATTGAAGAACACAACATCCTCGACTCCTCCCAATCCGGCTTCAGAAAAAACCACAGTACGGAAACCGCCCTCCTCGCCGCAACAGACGACATCCGCACCCTACTAGACAAAGGAGAAACAGTAGCCCTCATCCTCCTTGACCTATCAGCGGCGTTCGACACAGTCTCCCACCGCACCCTAATACGCAGACTCTACGACGCAGGAATCCAGGACAAGGCCCTCGACTGGATCCGCTCCTTCCTCTCCGGCAGGACGCATCGGGTCAGACTCCCCCCTTTCCTCTCGGAACCCACACCTACCACCTGCGGAGTCCCCCAGGGCTCCTCCCTCAGCCCGACGCTCTTCAACGTCTACATGGCTCCACTTGCCCCCATCGTCAGAACCTACGGACTCAACATCGTGTCATATGCAGACGACACCCAGCTCATTCTCTCCCTATCCAACGAGCCCAACACCGCCAGACGCAACTTTCGAGAAGGCATGGAAGTCGTCGCCAAATGGATGAAAAACAGCTGCCTACAACTAAACACCAACAAAACAGAAGTACTCATCATGGGCCCAAATCCCGATGCCTGGAGCGACACCTGGTGGCCCCCCGCCCTCGGAAACCCGCCAACCCCCACAGACCACGCACGGAACCTGGGAATCATCCTGGACTCCGAGCTCAAAATGGACCGCCAGATCAACTCTGTCTCATCTTCCTGCTTCCACACCCTCCGCCTCCTTCGTAAGACCTTCAAATGGATCCCCCTCGAACACCGAAAGACCGTCACTCACGCCCTGGTCACCAGCAAACTCGACTACGGCAACGTACTCTACGCCGGAATAAACAAAAACCTCACCCGCAAGCTACAGAACATCCAGAACGCCGCCACAAGACTGGTCCTCAACCTGCCAAAACACTGCCACATCTCCCAGCACCTGCGCACACTCCACTGGCTCCCCGTCGAGGCGAGAATCACCTTTAAGATGCTCACCCACGCACACAAGGCCCTCCACGGCACCGGACCAGCATACCTGAACAGCCGACTCAAATTCCACGCACCCCAAAGGACCCTACGATCAGCCCAGCTCTCCTACGCAGTGGTCCCCCGCACCAGAAAGACCAGATCGGGAGGCCACTCCTTCTCCTTCCTCGCGGCCAAAGCATGGAACGCCCTTCCGCTCAACCTCAGACAGACAACATCGCTCCCAATCTTCGCAAGAAACCTCAAAACCTGGCTCTTCGACAGACCCCCTCCTTGATGGAATGGAACCTGCACCACCCCCCACCCCTAGCGCCTTGAGACCCTTACGGGTGAGTAGTCGCGCTTTAACAAACCCCTGATTGATTGATTGATTGATTCTACAGAGGAAAGCTGCAGTTCTGCTGAAGTGTACAAATGTGACTTATAAGCAATGGGTACTGTATTACCTTCATTAAAAGCAAGTAAGTGAAACCAACGACCCCTGGGACGATTCTTATCACCAGGTTGGTATGGTTATCACGTGTCAACAAGTACTTAGATTCAAGAAGATCAGACTGCAAAGACTGCAGTATATTGGTGTGTTCCGAAAGCCAGCAAGCTTTCGCAAAGGTTGGTTGTATCAATGCATAGAGAGGCTTTATACGCTGGGCACACTCTGGTATGTATGTTCGACCAAAGTTTAAAAAACCCAGCAAAGATTGTAATTTTTTCAGGGTTGTTGGAGGACGCAAACGTGCGCACTTCTCTAGGAAGTGAGGGGCTAAACCCCTTCCTTCATTACTGAGCTCGTTGCCCAAGAACAACACTGTGTACTCTGCAATGTGTGATTTTGCAAAGTTAAACTTGTATGCGTAGTCCACAAACAATACTATGATGCGGTCCATGCGACAAAGATGCGGCCATAACTCGTCGTCCGTGAGATAAATGTCATCCACTTACGAATACGCATCAGGGTCGATTGTGTCTAACAATGAGACCACACACGCGGCGAAAACACCCGGGCTGTTTTTATAGCCCATTGCCAATCTTGTAAACTGCTTTTGTTTGCCGCCGTGGGTAAATGCTGTCCGTTGACTCGAAATGGGGGACAGATTGTGGCTAAAAAAGCCATTGGATATATCTAGAGTTGTTTTATATTTTTTTCGAACCAGACTGTCAACTAAGAACTATGGGTATTCTGGACCGCATTCATCCGCATTCATCCGACAATGAGAGTTCAAATGACGGTAATCTAAAACTATGCGGTACGACCCATCTGGCTTGGTCACGGTAAAGAGAGGGTTATTCATAGGTGACACACATGTTTCAATTACTCCCTGATACTCGAATTGGTCGAGTATTTCCGCTACGGGAGCCTTTGCCTCCCGTCGGATGGGATATTGTGGTTGTGCCTGTGGCGTAGACCGCAATGATATCTTGTGGTGGGGTGACGTTTCATCCCAACCCACTTGAGTACGGTACAAAGCCGGTGCAAGCACTAAAGCCCACTGTTCTGCAAATGTTAGTGCATGCTCTTTCAAGACACTGTGTGCGAAACTAGGGAGGATCACCTCCTCCCCTCTTGGAGCAGCCAGAACAAAAGGCGGAGGCCAGTCTGCCTCCAGTAACAGTATGTCATACGAAGAAGTCAGTTTTTCCCAAAAGACCCCTTGATTATGCGTTTTATGTCACCGTCAATGAGTATAGTAATGTCATATAGTCTGTCAGGGGGAGCCACTCGGGTGTCAGCCGTTTCAACTGTAATGAAAGTATCAGTTGCTTTCGCCTCCAGAAATGGACGCAGCGCTTGCCGCACTACTATAACCTCCGCTGCGCTGTCTAGCAGCGTTACCGCCCATGTTAGATTCCGGAGCGGCCACTTTCTTCTTCTGAAATGGAGGGCGTTGACAAGGAAAGTCGTCTCGTTTTCCTTTTCTGTCACCCGCACGTGGCTGTTTACGTCCTTGCGGGGTGCCTCGACCTCTGCTGCGCTCCTGGCGATCACCTCCACCGGCTTGTGAGCCCAATGTGTCCTGTAAAGAACGAGGAGAACGCGTATTAGGAACCTGAAATCTATCAGGAGATCTAATTCTTGCGCGGTCACGCAATTCATATGTGCGTCCAGCACCAGAAGGGGCTGGGGAAGCAGCACACGGCTCCTGTTTCTGTTGTGACTTCCCCTGTTTTTTATTCTTCCAATTCTTTTTAGGGAATATTGGACGGTCTCCTTGATCAGTTTGAGACGTCCGTTGAGCCTGCGGTTGTGCAGGAACTCTAGCGAAAGGCTTAACACCCAAACTATTACGCCCAACTGTTTTATAAGCCTGGGCTATAATCTTAGGTAATTCGCGTGGCTTGTCCACGTCTGGGACAAGAGCCAAAGCATTCGACACTTGGAAGTTGACTGCATCTCCCTTAACATTTGCAAGGATCAGATCAGCAACTACGTCATACGCTCCAACTAACCTCATCCCTAATTCCACTGCCGCCTCTGGTCCGTGCTCATCCTGAACACGCTTGATCACAGAGGGGAGTACTATCATGGATGGTGTGCCGAAACACTTTGCATAAACAGCCGCGAATATTTTACCCCAACTCTCACAATCAGAGACTTCGGGTACTAAGTCTTTCTGCAAACTAATTATTAAAATCCGGTGTTTCTCCACCGGAGTGGTATGTGGAAACACCGCTTCCAGCTGGTCAAATTTCTCAGCAAGCCAATAAGGTAAGTCTTCCTTATTTTGGGGTGGCTTGCCCATAACCGAATTAACCATGACGGGGCTAATAGTAACACCGCCGGTACCAGCCGGTTGCTGTGCAACCCCAGGTGCTCCCCCTGGATGTTGCGGTTTACATATTGAACCAGTGCTCTATACACACGGACTACTGTAGTGTGCCTTACGCGGAGAGCCTGTACATCACACGTCAAATACCGTGGATGCGGCGTGAAACCCGCCAACACGGGCCAAGTGGCCCCATCAATCGATAACTGGCCTAACATGACAGGTGTCAGGGGTACGGGAAGGGTGCCATCAAACCAAATGTGATGCTGCCATGCCATCAACGGAACTCCTAGAGTTCTATGTGGCCGATGTACAGCAGGAATGGCGGCAGGACTGTATTTATGGCACAAATTATTCGCCCCTTCCACCGCTGGAAAGGTTACCCAGGAATAAAACACTTCATATGTGTATACTGGGTCCGTTTGGACCACAAAGATCAGATTGACACCAGCGTCCGGCACCCCTAATGCTTGCAAGTGTTGCCGGAGTGCCGCGCGGCTGTGCGCCGCAATGTCAACGTCAGCCATATAGAAACGTGAAAAGAAAACACAACTTAATGAGTCGGCAAGACAAAGTTGGGTGGTAATTCAAAATATGAAGAAATACCTTTTTCTAATAATCAATCTTGAAAAACCTATAAAAACAACAATATAGGTAGGTCATACCGTCACCAATGTTATCCGGAAACAGAAGTGACGGGATTGTGAACAAGTATTAAGTACTACTAAAGTGCCTCGTATTTAAGTACCAGACCAAACTTTAGGTGCGCCATGTTGCAGGGATTCTGCACATACACAGAACTATGCACCGGAAACCAGGACCTCAGTGTATTGTGGTGTACCAAAACACGCCTCAGTGCCCAGAACGCCTATCCGGCTAACTATAGTATCTCATTTGTTCTCCGTACTACAGCGGAGCTACCAATGATTGGATATCCTAGAACACGCAACTCAGGGCCTCTCAGAATTCGTGGGAACAAGACACTCTTTCACTTAGACACTCATACCTGTTCACAATGTGAGTAACCAGAGACACTGTATAGTTTAAAATGTTTATTTCAACTAACGAGCCCTGTAATGCAGTACATGTGCTAATACTAGCAAAGAAATGCATAAAAACAATGTAATCAGCATTGTTACAATTCCATATAATACGAACGGGATATCATATTATAATGACAGTGGATGAACCTATATAGCGCCTTACCACCCTCCCCGTGCTAAAAGCAATGTTTATTATATCAATGGAAGACCTCTGGGCTTTGTCAGCGGAACCCCCTACCTCAAGTCTTAGATGATAGGCTTTACATCTCCGGACAAGCACAGCTCTTCCTGCTGGAAAGGTTTTCTCCAAGTGTGTTTAAACTGCCTCCTGTGCAACATTAAAACACTTGAAAATTCAGAAGCGCAGCTGTGTTCCATGTTATGTCTACATGTGCGTGGGACAGACCAAAGCCGATTAACCAGTGGAGTTGTTTTCTGGCCTTGAACACAATGTACAGACGAGAACTCAGAGCACAGCAGAATAGTGAAAGGTAGACAGTTCTCATGTGAAGCAGCGAAAACAGAAGTGTTTACGAGAACCAAGGCATGTAGTGTCGTGTGCAAAAGTGGCAAAATTGCTGTGATGCAAAAGTACGAACTCATGCTAACTTAGCAACGTCCGCTGGCACCTCCTGACCCTCACAACACTATCCCATGTACTTGTTATCATGATCATTATGTAAGTTGTTTTTTGTTTTTTTCTCTTTATTTTCATTTTTGTTCTCTTTCCTTGTTTATTTTTTAGTTTTCTTTGTTGTAAAGGGGAAGATGTTGTATCCTCATATTAAGGTATGTTTCTTTGTGGAATATGGAGCGCAGCATTCTTAGCGTTACTCTAGGATTCTAGATATGGGGGTTCGAGGGTTGACGGTTAGAGAGATGCTGGCCGGTGTGAATGGAAGCCTACTCCCTGAACCTAAATAAAGAAGATTTCATCTTACCAGGAAAATTGTGACTCATTACACACTACTTTTTCCACTCCTGTATTTACTGTTTTCTAACCTAATTCACAGATTGAATAATAGGCCATCACTCATCTTCGAACAGTAAATTAAACTCAGAAAAAAAGTCAAAATGTCTTCTGGTGTATTACAACATGAATGTGTGTCTTGTGAAGTCACAACACATTCACACAGTTTGGAATGCTTTTTCTTTCAGAAATCCATTTCATAATGACTGCCAATATGTGAGCATGTGTTGTGCCATAGCAGCATCCATCTTGAAATGGGTTTTTCTCGTAAAGACAAAACATTTCAAAATGGCTGCAAATGAGCCCAAGTGTGTATTTTGTGTTTTATTATGTTTTTTTACTAGGTTTAACAAACAAGCTTTTTTCAGTGATTGTTGCTCTAAGCTACTGGTACAGCAAAGAGGTTCAGAAACATTTATTTTAGCTTTTGACATTCACTTTAAACACATATATATGTGTGCTTGATTCTTTACCTACATTTACAGTGCATTAAATACAGTTATGCAAAGTCAAGTACAGGCCTATTGCTGATTCTGAGTGACCTCCGGTCCCTGGGTGATTTAATGCTTGTGTAGTGTGCCTGGAGTTGAAGAGTCTGTGTTGGAATTTTAAGTCCTTATAGGTGATCTTTGATTCTTAGTGACATCTGATTCTTGGATGTTTCTGTTAAGTCTGCTGTTTTTTCTAGGATATCTAGGTTACTATGTTTAAATTCTGGGTGGCCTATGGTCTCCAGAAGTTGTTGTAAACCCTGCTGTGTTTGTCTGGTATTTCCAGATAATTTTAGTTAAATTGCTGAGTCTGAGTGGCCTCCGGTCCCTGTGTGTCGTTGCAAAGCTTGCTGTGTTTGTTTAGTATATGTATGATGTTATATTTAGATTACTAATTTTTAGTGTTCTCTTGTCCCTGGGAGTTGTAAATCCTGTTGTGTTTGTTAGGATATCTAGGTTATTATATTCAAATTTCCAATTCTCAGGATCTTCTTTTTCGTGGTTATTGTTGTATAGCCTGTTCAGTAGGTCTTGAGATGGACCGTCTGCTTTGATATTTTTAAGTATTGATTCCTAATGGAGTTCAAATAAATTTGAAGCCCACAGTAATGCCCTTCCCTGCTGTTGTCACAGGGGTGCAATAAGTAGGTCCACCTGCACCACCTACAGTCTGGCAAGAAGTATTACCTCTCTTATATTTGGACATCCCCAGGTTTAGAGATGTCATTACTACAGGTTGTGGCAGACTATGGAAAGGTTGTGGAAAACCTGAGCTAATCCTACACATAGGAACACCAAGTTACACCAAGGCTTTCATGCTACATTTATGACACAACCCTGCAGTGGATTCAAGATGCAGATAACTGTGGGTATTGTTTGGATGGATGCTTTGTCTGTAGTGTAAGGAAGATCTCTGCTCTGGGTTGGTTTTGAACAGATGTGTTTCGTGACCTGCGTAATTTCTATATTTATTTGACTAAGATATAACTAATACATTGACTGTATTATCCAGATCCAGCTAATACAGCAGCACATACCTGAGTCATGTTGGTTATTCACACATTCTTTGTAATGTTACAAGAACTCAAACTAATATGCTTCCTCATCTGAGCCACTCACTGGACCCTGGTCTTGGCCACAGTGAGACGAAGGTTTAAGCACTGAGGCATAAGTCACTCTTAAGGCCACGCAGCATGTTTTCTAAATAAATTAGAGGTGATTTTCTTTCAATGGATACATGTCAATGCCATTAAAGTGTGATTTTGTTTTTGAAGAAAAAAAAAGCAATAGCCCCATTTCCCATGGTGTGGGGGTCAACAAAATGTTTTTATTTTCACTTACCTCCACGTATTGGATGGCAATGTATGAAAGGAAAAACTGGGCATTTGTCTGCCTACTATAAATAGAGCAGGCAGACAAATGGCCAAATCTCCGATGGCCCTTACGCCAGCGATCATCAGAGGAGTATTTCAGCCACAGAGAGAGAGTAGTCTCCATTGCAGTTGAGCCCTCACCAGCCTGCCTGGATTCGATGGAGGGATCCGGCTCCCCCGCAATGTAGCTTAGCAGCAGTTCTGGCATCCCTTCCGACTCTCCCTATGCCCGGAACCTCAGTTTTGTTGGCATGCTCGTTGCAGGTGAGATGAGGGGCACTGTGGGCGACATGACCACTGCTTCCCTGGGAGCGAGCTAGCGGGACCGGATACACCCGGGAGGAGGGTGAGTCAGTTTCTCTTGTGCCATCCCCCTTGTAAGCGGCTGCGGAAAGGCTTGCAGCTTGGAGACCACAGCGCTGTTTCTGGGATCATTGCCTTGTGTATCTAAGCAAGGGGGTCTCACAGCCTGATCTGCGGTGTTGGAAACCTACCGCCTTCACAACAGAAAAAGGTGCCTCATTAACACCAGGCCCCGTTGGGATCTGCCAGCACAGTCCGTGGCTTTTGCTTAGCCCAGCTGCTGGGTGTCCTATTCAGACTTCCCATATCTCTCTCCCCTTAGTGCTCACTGGAGCCCCAGAGCCAATATTACATATGTTTTGTCATTGTGCACCCTAAATACCAGCGCCCAGTGACAACGGCGGGAAGGCTTGTCTCCGGTCGGCTCGATCGCGGCAGCTGAAATCAGTCTTGGCCTGGAGTCCATTTTACCTTCTTTCCTTTCCATTTGCTTTGAAAAACTCATCCAGATGGCCACCGTTAACAGCCCATAAGGAACAGTCTCATGAGGATCAGCACAGGTGGCCATAGAAATTAAAAGAGGACTTGGTTCATCTTTCACTGGCATTAAAAGGAAGGTAGGACTACTCTACGTGCATTCTAATTCTCCTATGAGGAAAACTTGTAGGTCTTATCATCTGACTCATCCCAATGATTGGCCATACTATAAATGGGCTCTGTCTCTATCCTATGTGCAATCTAATACATCTAAGAGGAAAACTTGTAGGTCCTATCATCTGGTTCATCCTAATGATCTGCCATACTGTAAAGGGGCCCTGCCTCTGTTCTTACTGGCCTGATTGTCTCTCTCTGACCCCTTACCTACCTCCAGCAGTTTACACTGGCACCTATGTCCATCGCCAATTGTTCTTTTCTTTATTAAAAAAAAACCCACTAGAATCACGTAATTTTGCTTCCGCCATCACAAGGTCTCACCTTGGCTTCTCACATAATGGATATAAGTCTTGTCTCCGCAGGACCCAACTCCTTCACTGTTATTTACCTACCTAACCTCTCCAAAAATGTAGCCAAAAAACACAAACACCGGTTACTCAAAACCTGCCCGAAACATTACTCTCAGATGTTTACTTTTGTGTCAACAAGGGTAAACTATCTAATGACCTCATCTTCTACTCCAGAAAACGAGCTTGTTTGAGGTTGGTCTTCCACTCCAAGCTTTGTGTATCGGGTACCAGGAAAACCCTGCATGGCCTCAATCTTTCAGCCTCGCCCTCGCCTTTTTTCAATGCGTATGCCACCATCACCCTCTACAACAACGTTATTATCCTAATTAAAGCCTCCAATGACATCTTAGCAAAGATGGATAATATTTTCACTATTCTCAAAAAGCGGCAAACTCCAAGTCCAATCTTTCCGGCCTAATCCATCCTACAACACATGTTATCAGTCTCACACCCACCACAGCACCTGGGAGGTCCTCAACCCCTCATAACTCTCCTCACCCCCTATGTGATACCGGATCCTCCCAATACCCTGAGTTAGTTTCGCCAGACCCGTCATGCTCAACTCGACCATCGACTCAGATGGCTAATGGCTCTACATTGACATATACTTCCCTGATTAATAAGCGGTCACACCATGATCCCGGTGGCAGGTTATCCCCTCACTCTCCACTGCCCTTTCTCTGTCCTGGTGATCTCCTTTGCACGATACTGCTAAACATGCCACCATCTCAACCGGACTCCAGGCACTTGCCCTCCACGGTTTCTTTGCAATCCATTCCTTCCCACCCCCCCTCACCCACCTCCTATCCTTTAGATGTAGCTCACCCCCCCACCGCCCTATCCCCCATCCTCTCTCCAATCGAACGGGTACTACACAAGACATCATTGAATCACTGGCTCCCCCTGACCTCTCCATTGCTGCTTTTGACCCACCAGATCTCCCTCAAGACATCACATCTCTGGCGGAACTATCCACACAACCACTGTCCTTTATCCAACACTCAGACTTGGCTGCACACCTTGAAGAGCTCTCATTCCATCTGCGCCTACTCACAGATGAATTTCATGAACAGAAAGCCCTCTCTATCGATCATCTCCCCCTGCGCAGAATGCTATGTGCACTAGGGAAACTGCCTCACGGGTGCAGTCCCTGTCTCAGACATGCGTCCCTCTCACCTTACCTCGAAAACTTTACCACTCCCCAATGCCCCCTCCAACCCCTCCGTCCCACCCCAGAAGAATGAAGACCAAGCTATCAAACAGTGATGGAACAGTGATATTGATGTTCTTCTTCTCTCTTATGCCCTCCCATTAAACCCCGACAAGACCCCTCTGGAATCATGCAAGGCCCCTCTGGGCTTAATCCAAGCCATCCATCCCAACCCAAACAGGGAACCCTCCCACAACCTCAGAGTTATAAACAATGACAACCTAAAGCAAGTGAACATCATGCAGACTCCGACCGCCCATGCACCTCTCCAATTGAAATGCATACTACTCAACTGCAGATCAGCGAGTAAACATGCAGCCAATATCTTTGACTTCATTCAAAACAATGAGCTGGATATCATCATCCTCATGGAAACCTGGCTAAATGGCTCGTCCACTCCTATCCTTGACCTTCTAGTCCCACCTAGCCATGACATAATTCAATTGGACAGATCTATAGAACAGGGTGGAGGATTAGCCTGCAAACACTGAAATACACTCTTGGTCTCACATTCTGATTCCTCCGCTCTAACCTCCAGTGAGTACCTATGCATCAATATCTCTAGCAATTACCTCCCAGTATGCAAATTACACACATTCTACCACCCCTTGGAGACACTCTTTTTTTCATTGAACAATTAATGGAAATCATCTCTTCCAATTATAACACCCTAGTTTCCCAAATCTTTCTGGGAGATTTCTACCTTTACTGGTCTAACCCAAATAATCAAGCTGTAAACTGTCTAAAATCCTTCCTATTGGAGCACGAGCTGACACAATATTGCGAGAGTCCAACCCATAACAAGGGTGAAACTCTGGACCTCATCATCTCCAAAGGAAAAACCATCTCAATAGATGCCATTATCCCTTGTGATTGGTCTGACCATTACAGCATCTTCTTCCTAATTAGCAAGGAGGTGTCCCCGAAGAGTGTCCTACCCAAGACAACGAAGCAATGGAAACGGAACCTTAGGAATATGAACTCTATTAATGTGTATTTGGGCTTTGACATGTGTATTTGTGCTTTGTTATGTGTATTTGTGCTTTGTATTTTAAACGCTAATCTGACCTGCGCATGATGCACATAATGCGCTGCATATAACTTTAGCAAGGGTATGTTGGCATATTTTTTAGTCCACTGTTTTTAATCACGAACAAACTCCTTTGTGCACCTTGTTTCCCCCGCACTGGGATCCTGTGCATTTTGCTTTTCGGTCCGCCACAGCTTGTGCTGGTTGAGCGGTGAAAGCCTCTGGCCTCACTTCCGGCGGAAGCACGGTTAGCGCTCTAGTGGTTGCGCCATACACGGCCATAAAAGTCAATGCCAGGGCGGACGTGCAGCGGATCCAGGCAGGATTCGTTTGCTTTGGAAATAGGTCTGTACATGTGTATTTGTGTTTTGTATTTTAAACGCCAATCACACCTATGCATGACGCGCATAATGCGTTGCATATATCTTTAGCAAGGGTATTATGGCATATTTTTTATTCCACTGTTTTTAATATCGCTCACCTCAAATCACGAACAAACTCCTTTGTGCACCTTGCTTCCCCCGCACCGGGATCCTGTGCATTTTGCTTTCCGGTCCACCACAGCTTGTGCTGGTTGAGCGGAGAAAGCCTCTGGCCTCACTTCAGGTGGAAGCACGGTTAGCATACACGGCCATAAAAGCCGATGCCGGGACGGACGCGCAGCAGATCCAGGCAGGATTCGTTTGCTTTGGAAATAGGTCTGTACATGTGTATTTGTGCTTTGTATTTTAAAGCTAATCCCAATCTGTGCATGACGCGCATAATGCGCTGCATATAACTTTAGCAAGGGTATGTTGGCATATTTTTTAGTCCACTGTTTTTAATATCGCTCACCTCAAATCACGAACAAACTCCTTTGTGCACCTTGTTTCCCCCGCACTGGGATCCTGTGCCATTTTGCTTTCCGGTCCGCCACAGCTTGTGCTGGTTGAGCTGAGAAAGCCTCTGGCCTTACTTCCGGCGGAAGCACGGTTAGCGCTCTAGTGGTTGCGGCATACACGGCCATAAAAGCCGATGCCGGGACAGACGCACAGTGGGCGTGCCGCCGACGCGCCAAAGGCAAGCCCGTCTGCGCCTATCCGCACCTGGTCGTTGCCGGGAGCCAGGAACCCTGGATCGTCTGAGGTAAATATTCAGACCTCCCAACGCCTTCACTACTCAGCAGATTCTTTACACCTGCTGAGAGCACAGAACAATGCTAGCACTCCATCACAGCTTCTCTGTACCAACCGGTATCCAGATACCCTAAAGGCCCGGTAGCCTGTTATAACTGTCAGTTTCAAAGTGACCAGGAGACTGGGAGATCACTAGGGAAAGAACCCAGACCTTTTTCATCCAAACATGGCCTAAACAGTCTTCGTTGTAATGTCAGGTCACTGGCCAAGCACTCTACCGAGATATGGGACGTGATCGCCTCCCAGTCTCTGGATATTTGCTTCCTAACAGAGACATGGCTAAACTTCTCCAACCATCCAACTATCGCGCTAGCCATCCCTGATAACTAATCCATCTCGATAGAGGTGGAAAAACAGGAGGAGGCATTGCCATAGCACTATTAATGTGACATGGGTCTTAACCACAAGCACTGACTCCATAGAGTTAGGTATCTGCAACAAATAGCTGGAATGGAGCTCTGATTTACCACCCCCTGGGGCCTAAGACCAACTTCATTTAGCTATTGATAGAACAGATAGCCATGCATGTTCTAGCCTCCAACAAATTTCTCCTTCTAGGCGACTTTAACTTCCATGGGAAAGAACATACACACCTGGAAGTTAGGAAACTTCTAATAGACCTAGAAACGTTTGGACTCTCCCAAAGAGTCAATGGCCCGATGCATAGAGCTGGTCACACACTGGACCTAATCTTTTCCAACATAGAACAGCTGGACTGTAAGACACCTCTCCCCCTCACATGGACTGATCACTTTCTAATCAGTTTTGAGGTTCAGCCCTCCTCACTCCCTGGGGATTACTACAAACAACAGACCGCGACGCGATGCGCATAGACCTTGGCATAAACTCACTCTTGAAGCCTTTAGCAATGCCTTTCACCCCAAGTTACCTAATAATAACCCCGATGTCTCTGAATTGGTGAATTCTTTTAATTCTGCCCTTACGGTGGCGCTGAACGCAACCGTCCCCTTTAAAAACCACGGTCTCGCACATCACCAACCATCAGCCCCGTGGTTTACGCCAGAACTAAAACAAGAAAAAAGTAAATGCAAGACTTTAGAAAGACTGACGTATAAGGAAAGAGCCTCAAGACAAGGAACAGTATAAACAAGCATTGTTGCGATATCATCAGAATATTAAATCTGCTAGGCGGACCTTTATCACTAACCAAATCGAACGAGCCAACAACTCCCCCAAAGTCCTTTTTAGGATTGTTCATGATTTTACTTCCCCACAAGCGTGTAGTCAATCTCCCACAGAATCCCAGGACCTCTGTAACTCTCTGGCTAATTTCTTCCAGGAGAAAATTTCCCACATCTACTTAAAATTCACTGCTGCTCCCTTGCGGGACACAGAGACCACCATCTCTAAAGAAGAGCAGCCTAAAGCAACCCTCTATACACTAGACAGTTTTCAGCATTTCACTTTAGAGGAAATACACAGCTCTTTGGCTGCAGCAAGTCTGGGTCCCCCCGGGATCTTTGTCCACTAAAAATAATATCCCTTCTGGCTACCTGCTGCACCCCAATGATCCAAGAGATCTTTAATTGCTCAATAAAAACAGGCATTATTCCGACAGAGTGGAAGGCAGTATGCGTACGGCCCATATTAAAAAAAAGCAACGCTAGATCAACAATCTCTTGGCAACTATCACCCAATATCCCTGTTACCTCTTCTGGGCAAACAGCTTGAAGGCCTAATAAACAAGCAGCTGGGATCTTATCTTGAATTCAACCAATTCCTTGATCCCTCACAATCTGGCTTCCGCCCTGGGTACAGCACAGAGACGGCGCTCCTGGCCGTGACTGATTCACTGAGACTGGGGGTGGATGCAGGAATGCCAGTGATACTGATATTATTAGATCTCTCTGCAGCCTTTGACACCATCTCGCATCCAAGGCTCCTGGAAAGGTTGTAAGCAATCGGTGTACAGGGTGTGGCACTTAAGTGGCCTCAGCATTTCCTGACAGACAGACAGCAAACTTTCATCCTGGGCTCGTACTCATCATGCAAAATGAGCTTAAATAAGGGTGTCCCGCAGGGCTCATGCTTGAGCCCCACCTTGTTCAATATCTATATGGCCCCATTAGCGAAGATTGCAGAGCACTTTGGCTTTGAGATTATATCATACGCTGATGACACCCAGTTGATGTTTACTCTAGGCCAAGACCTGATAACAGCAAAAAAAACATTTGCATCAGGAATGCTAGCAATCTCCAACTGGATTACTGAGAACTGTCTCCAGCTAAACCCAGAAAAGACAAAGATCATGCTGCTTGGAAAAGCCGCCTCCATCTGGTCGGACGACTGGTGGCCCCACCAATTGGGTGCTATCCCTGTGCCCAAACAAACTGTAAAGAATCTGGGGATAAAACTAGATCATGTGTAATGATGAAAGATCAGATCGCGGCAACTAGGAGCGCTTGCTACTACAATCTGTGCCTTCTGTGCAGAATCTTCCCCTTTCTCCCCATGACGGTCCGTAGAACACTGGTCCAGGCCACAGTGATAAGTAGACTGGACTATGGAAATGCTCTTTTGGCAGAAGTTAGTGAATCACTGCTCTCCAAACTCCAGGTGGTCCAGAACACTGCGGCCAGGCTTATTCTTAACTGCCCTTCTGGAACTCCCTCAGCACCTTTGCTGAAGGAACTGCATTGGCTACCAGTGAAGAAGTGTTCCCATTTTAGGATCTGTTGCCTCACGTACAATGCCTTAAAAGGCAAAGGCCCGCTTTATCTCCAAAAAAAGATAACGGCTTAAGCCCCTAGTCGCAATCTTAGATCCAGCGACAAAGCCTTACTGTGTGTCCCCTGCATCCGTCAAACACGCACTGGGGGAAAGACCTTCTCCTATCTTGCCCCAAGGTACTGGAACAAACTTCCCCTAACCCTGCAATCCACCCCCACATACTGTAAATTTAGGAAACTACTAAAAGCCTATTTATTCTGAATCCATCTGGTGCGTACTTCCTGTTAGGCTCCGCAGCAGCGCCGAGATGCCCCCGGGTGAGTCGAGCGCTATAGCGAATAATGCTAACAAAACATATTGATCTAGCAAAACACTGTGGAAAGGCCATGACTCCCCAATCGGACATGTCTGATGCTCATGTCCTCACGGATTTCTATAATACCACCATAGCTGGCATCCTGGAAGAAGTAGCCCCTTTACAACAAAAAAGTCCCTCCTTCAAAATCTCCAAACCTTGGTTCAACGACAACCTAAACTCTGAACGCTGTAACCTAAGGATAGCTGAAAGATCCTGGAGATCAGAATCCTTCACTGAACAACTAATTCACCTTAGATCTGTCAGGAACACTTATAACAATAAAATCAGAGCTGCAAAGGCTGAATTCTTCAGAACTCAACTCAATCAAGCCAAAAACTGCCCCAAGAAACTGTTTGAAATTGTTAAACAACAATCGGGCAAGACACCCAACAGCTCTAACCTTGGCGACGGCCATCTATCATGCGACGATTTTGTGGCCTTCTTCACTGAGAAAACAAAAAGCATCAGTATTGACCTGGAAGCAAAGAGGGCTATTCTCCCAACATCCGGGAGGGCTGCTCCTCCAGCTCACCATGAGCAGATCATTCCCTCTTGTATTTGCACCAAGAACGATGCCTCTCCTTTACTCCCCTCAGCAAAAGAGGCATATTTAACACTCTGTGGGTGATCAACCCATCTAATCATTTCATTGACCCGCTACCACCACCCATCTTCAAAGACATCAAGGATGCCATCCTCCCGCTATTGACAAAGATTGTCAACTCCTTGCTGTCACAAGGCACTATCCCCTACTGCCTAAAAGTAGCTCAGGTCTCACCCATTCTAAAAAAAACTAATGCAGACAGATATGATCTCAATAATTTCCGGCCTATCTCCACCATCCCCACACTGGCTAAACTGATGGAAAAATGCATGCAGATACAACTTTGTGCACACATGGAGTTCTGGAACAACATCAATCTGGATTTTGAATGAGGTCACAGCATGGAATCTGCTCTCACTCACATTATGGATGAGATCTTGAAAATGCTAGACCAAAATGAAGGATGCCTCCTGATTCTCCTTGACCTTTCTTCAGCTTTTTACACTGTTAACCACGACAATCTCTTATCCATCCTTGAACACAGGAAGGGCTTTTCAGGTCAAGGCATTGTGTTGGTTTACTTCCTTCCTCCATAACAGATCGCAAAAAGTAAAGGTAAATCAATCGCTATCCCAGACCTCCTCAGTTTCTATGGGGGTTCCACAGGGGTTTGCACTATAACCAATACTCTTCAATTTATTCCTAGAACCTTTGGCAAATGCTCTGAACTCCGCTAACATTCTCTTCCATATGTATGTGGATGACACTCAACTTTATCTGAAAATCACCTCCCTGAAGAATTCATCTCACTCAACTCTACCCTTATGGATACTCAAAACTGGCTAACTGACAACCACCTCAACACCTTCAAAACGGAATTCCTTCCCATCACTCTGCCTAATCACACCCCCAAGATTGACCACTGGCTGAAACATCTTATGGCTTTCAACTGCACTCCTCACATTATCGATTCTGCAAAATCCCTTGGAATCACACTTGATAAGCACTTGAACATGCAGAATCACATTATCAATTTAAGCAAGGGGGCTACACACCAGATGAACACACTAAGGAACCTAAAACCATTCCTTCCACAGGAGGACATCAAGATGGCGGTTCAAGCTCTGGTACTGCCTAGGCTAGACTACGGTAGCTCCACGCTCTGTGCACTTCCCAAATATAACTTGGTCCCACTAATGCAGCAGCTAGACTGATCACAGGTACAAAAAGAAACAAGCACATCTCTCCAGCCCTCAAATCCCTAAACTGGCTGCCATATGAAGCTAGAATACAGCTAAAGATAGTCTGCATGACTCACAAAGCCCTACATCTCAAGACTCCGCCTTATCTGACTCAAAAATTAGATCTATCTGGAGGTTGAATTTCTTCCACTGCTACCTTCAAAAAGGAAGTTAAAAAAATCCTAATGTCTAAGGGGCATATTATCAAGCCCCAGTGATAATTATCGCTGAGCGCACTTAGCGCGATTTTTATTATCGCCGGCTATCGCTGGAATATATCGCCAAGCTAGCGCTGTATTATCAACGCTTAGCGCTATGGCGATAAATATTCCAGCGATAGCGGAAAAATGGCCAAACATCGCTGAAAAACAAGCGATGTCCCTCTTAAAACGGCGATAAGCTTGGTGATAAGGCCCTGTGGCCTTAACCCCATAATCCACCTCCCATGTAAGGTATGCCTTAGTCAGGAATTTAGCAGACGTTAAATTCCTGCGTTAAGGCAGAGTTAGCGCGATTATGATTATCGCTACGCCTCGTTGTTAATATCGCGAAGCTGCCTTAGCGATATTTTCCCGTGTTCTTTTGACCGCCACGCCTACTTTGCTTCTCATTATCGATGCGATGCGAGTCGTGACAAAAACGGGAGCTAAATCAAGGAAACACGCGCTAGCGTGTCCTTGTTAATAATGCGATAAAATTATCGCCGCTTTTCGCCCAAAAACGGACGCTAAAGCGGCAATATTTCTATCACCAGCCCTTGATAATATGCTCTTACGTTTTTCCCATAACACGGCCCTTGCCCCACTGCTTTTTGAATGCCCCATGATTGACTACTAGATTGTTGGACACCTTTGAATCCCAGCATTTGCCTGCCATGCTCATTTATGTATCGAACATTATCGAATATGCCTCTCCATGGCCTGTATCCACCCTAGCTTAATTGTGACACACTCATATCTTGTTGTTTTTGCATATTCATGTAATACTTATCCTAATTGTAAAGCGCTCTGATACCTGCCTGTGTCACGTTCGCGCTATATAAAACTTTCAAATCAAATTGCTGAGATACTTAAGTTCTGCCTGACTCTAAATGAGTTTAATTTAGCGAAGAGGGTACTCCATTGCGACAGAGTACCCTCTCTGCTGAACCCTAAATCAGGCCCTTAATCTTTTTTACTTCACTCTCTGAGATCCATCTCATGCGTCCTTGCATCAAATCATGTCTTGTTTACTCTCTCTGTGTCAGAAAACGTTTTCTAGTGGTGAGGCCGTGTTTTTACAGTGCCCTTCAGAAGGTGTGCACCCGAAATATCGACTCAGGAATCTCGATGGCACCAAGTGTTGCACACACAATCACACAATACTGAAGGACAAAATATTGAAAGGTAAGTATGTATAGATTTTCTATAGGGAACTCCACATATATGTACCTTTATGACATATATATATATAGATACTTAAGGTCTATAGATGTGGAGTGAGGAATAGTTAATCTATACCTCCTCCATAACCACTTGCCTTATTTTGTCCCTCAATATTCTGTCAAAGATTAATGTATCTCCATATTCCTATCCTCGATATTCCGTAGTACAATACTTTCAGAACATGCTGCAGAATAATCTTATTTTCAGAAGAGCACCATAAATCTAGTCTTCCAGTGTCTAGGAGAGGAACCAGGTGCTTCCCAGGAGAGCACTGTGGAGAGAAAGTCCAACAGAGATGCAAGTGCTCAAGGACTTAGACAATGGGCTTGTGACAAGGGAAATATAATATGAAGATAACAATGAAAATGCAGCTTTGTACATTGCAAATAAACTCAATAGTGTCTAATAATGGATATTTACATTACCTATCACTGCTAAGTCCATGACAAGCAGCAGTGTGCAGACAAACGCAGTTGCCAGAGCAGCTTTCATTCTGCAAATAGAAAAAGAAATGTTTAGCAATTTTGATTTCATTGAAACTGGAGAGGAAGCAGAGGGCCACCATGACCATGGAAGAGGCTACTGAAACAGAGGACTGGGCACGATCGGAAAACAAGAGACCCATTTGATTAGGCCACCATTTAATATGACAACCTCAGATAACTGAAACATGCTTTCCCCTTTATTTTTTTTCAACTTTTAGGCCCCGCAGGCGTCAGCAGGATTTGCAGAGTTTGGGGAGCAACATGTTTCAATATAATACAGAGTTATAAGAAACAAAAACAATTTACATTTAATATAAACAGAATGCGGCAGAGTTTCACCTGTAAATCACCATTGGTGGAGGGGTAGGAGTCCCCCATATGTTTGTAAAGAAACTAAAGGGGCTTGTATGTTAACTATGTATCTCAATGCTTTGTCAGCAAGTAGTCCTTGAAGGGTGTTTTTAGAAGGCTCATGCGGGGTGCACTTCATGCTGAGTTATGCGCTTCACATAAGACATACTTCTGGCTTCTCACAATTCGGTGACCCCCTACAATGCTTAATTTCTGGTCTGAGTAGGTGAGGTTTTAGCTTCAGGTCTCTCTAAGTAATATTCATTAAGTTATACATACTGCGTGCTTCAAGGAGGAGCCATTTTAGAGAAGAAACAACAAAGGTGATATGGTCTCCTTTATTTATTGGTCTGGAGCTAACCAAGACCTTTTGATTTTACAAAAATGATAGCTACTGTCTAACGTCATTGTGAGGGACAAGCACTCTGCTCTTTCACATGGAGCACATCAACCCTCAAAGTAGTTCCCCCCAGTGCCAGGGACTCCCATGACATTGTATTATTTTGGAGACCATACATTATTTTTGCTTTTATCCCAAAATTTGTAATAGTGGTGAGTGGCCAGCAGCTAACCACAACAATAATTTTGTACAAAAATCATGACAAAACAAAAGAAAATTACAAAGCCAAAAGGATGCCAGACCCACAGGCTTTTGTAAAGCTTGTCTATGTTTAAAATGAGGCATGCTGCAGAGTGTATGCATACGTCAGGAAGTAAAGAATATTTTTGGAAGGCTAGTAAGGCGGAGATGTCTAAAGTCAACATGGGAGTTCACCAGGGTTTGCAACATCATGTCAAGATCTTTTTGCCATGAAGATTTTAATGTGTCTTCATTGTCTGAGTTGATATCCTGCACTCCTGGCCTTAAGTCATGTTAGAGAGTTTCTATGGTAAAGTTATGTAGTGGTAACAGTGTTGGGTGTAGGACAAGTCATTGGATTTGGTGTGAGCCAAGAACTTTTCATTTTAATAAAAATATATAAACCTTAACATACTTATATACAGCGCATTTTCAGGCAACCATCTTCATCCATTGTTCAGTTGCACAGTCAATCATATGCTTCTTCTGCCCACCATATGACACAGCAGGTGTCTGTGGTTGAGCCCACTTCTGGGGTTGGTTTCCTCATGTGGGAGTGAAGGCATTCCGAGGAACAGTGCAACGGATTGGTAGGTCAATGTGTCACTTTGTAAAAAATATATATATATATATTCACTGAAAAAAACACAGGTTTCAGGGACGTTATAGTTAGTTGGACATTTCACTCATACAAAACCCGAGAAATTCGGCCTTTATAGTTAGTTCAGCTAACTATAACTCGCGCCCCGCAATGCACTGCTGATGACGTCACATATTACATCATTCATGACATGGTCAGTGACATCACTGAAGACATCTCAAATGACATCACTGATGACATCACTGATGACATCATCCATGTGATAATCTGATGCACCTCCTCATACCCTAATATAACCTTTGATACACCCACTCTAAAATACAGACTACCATTTTTGAAACCATAGTCACACCAATACCAGTTAGTAGATACCTACTCACTAATTCCTAGGTCTACACACACACATCCACTCATTCACCCATACAGTCACTCATACATGCAGTCAACCATCAATACGGCATTATCATATGCACTCACATATCTATACAGACACTCACACACCACCACTCATCCATAGAGTTACTCACACACCTAGTCACTCATGCAAACAATCTCATTGCAGAGAGGTGGTCCGAGGCCACGCCCCTTTTTACACCTCTCTGCAACGCAATTCTGTGGTGCTCACTGTTGATTACTGGTGGGCTAGTTGGCCCCCAGGGACCATCAGGATTCAAGGGGACTTAATCCCCCAACTTAAAACGTGCCACAGAGCGCGTTTGCACACTTGTCATATCAGGCCCCGCCCCCTGCCTTCACCACTGTGCAAACGCGCCACGTGGCTCATTTTAAATTGGGGGATTAAGTCCCCTTAAATCCTGAGGGTCCCTGGGTTCCAAATAGCCCACCAGGTATCTCCAGTAAGTGCCACAGAGCTGCGTTGCAGAGAGGTGTAAAAAGGGGCGTAGCCTTGGACCATCTCTCTGCTACGCTGCCCTGTGGCGCTTACTGGAGGTACCTGGTGGGCTAGTTGGCCCCCTGGGACCCTCAGGATTGAAGGGGAATTAATTCTCCAACTTAAAATGCGCCACAGGGCGCGTTTGCAGAGTGTTGCTGGGAGGGGGCGGGGCCTACGGCACAATGCCGGCTTTTTTTTCTTTCTTTTTTTAGAAGGGGTGCTGTGTGGCCCCCCTTCCTTTCCTATTTTTTGGGCCCTGGGGACCCCATCCCCAGGGCCTGACCCCTATTTTTAATTATTATTTTTTTTTAAATGGAAGGGGGCCGCGTGGCCTCCTTCCCAAGGCCATTTTTGGCCCCGGGGACCCCATCCCCCAGGGCATGGCCAACATTCTTTTTTTTTATATATTTGGAGGGGGGCCGCTTGGCCCCCCTCCTCAGGCCAATTATGGCCCCGGGGAACCCCATCCCCTGGGGCCGGCCTGCATTTTATTTTATTTTTTTGTTTTTTTAGGGGAGGGGGCTGTGTGGCCCCCCTCCCAGGCCACTCCTGGCCCCGGGGACCCCATCCCCCGGGGCCTGGCCTTTCCGTTGGGGACCGTGGAGGGGCCCCAACTCCCCACGGTCCCGCCAGCTCCCCGCCTCCTGCGGGAGCTGGCATTGCTTTCCACACAGGGAGCTGCTGACATGCAGCTCCCGTGTGGAAAAGCAATCTGCTTTGGATTTTGGAAGAGAGAGCAGGTTTCTGCTCTCGCTTCCAAAATCCAAAGCAAGTTTGCTATGACAGGCCGGGAGCCATGCTTCCGCCCTGCCATAGCAAACGGCAGTGTCCCGGGGGTGGGCACCTTGGGACACTGCAGGAGCCGGCCCCGGGGTGGCAGTCCCCAGGGCCATCAAGGGCTACAGGAGGGGGGCCACGTGGCCCCCCTCCCTACGAGTGCAAAGCCCCAGGGAGGTGGTGGTCCCCGGGGCTCCGCATTTGCATTTCAGTGCCCCAGGGAGGTGGCTCGAGCCCCCCCAAACAGGTTTATTTTAATTTAAAAAAACAAACCCCGGGGGGTGGCGGTCCCCGGGGCTGCGGGGGGGCCATGTGCCTCCCAGCGAATATGTTAGAAAAGCCCCGGGGGTGGCAGTCCCCGGGGCAAAGGAAGCCCCGGGGGTGGCGGTCCCCGGGGCTGAGGGAGGGTGAGTGCCCTCCCGCTTAGTATTATTTGCATAGCCCCGGGGGATGGCGGTCCCCGGGGCTGCGGGAGGGCCGAGTGCCCTCCCGCATAGTATAATTTGCATAGCCCCGGGGGTGGCGGTCCTCGGGGCTTTGAAAACGAAGCGCGGAAGACCGCGCTTCCTTTTTTAAAATTTTGTGACGGATTCGCGCACCGGCGCGACCACGCCCACATTTGTTTTTAAAAAAATGCTTTTTTTGGGCCTAGGGGTTCCTATGGGATCCCGTGAGCAGGTCTGTGGGGTCAGGGTGCTTTTACCCTGCCCCCTTTTATTGTTTTTTTATCTTTTTCCTCACCTTTTCTTTCTCCCTCGGTCCGAGCACAAGATGGCTGCCAACACTTCCTGGTGTGAAGTGTTGGCAGCCAATTAGAGCCAAGCTCGTGCTCGGGGGAGTTAGGCTCCGCCCAGATATCAAAACTTTTTATTTTTTGAATATCTCAGGGACTACTGAACGGATTTACACCATTTAACAAAAAGGGCTCTTTCTGAACCAAGGGCTACCTTTTCGCCAAATTTGGTGTAATTCCGTTACGCAGTTCGGGCTGTAGCCGTGTCTAAAGTTTCCTATGGAAAATAACATGGGGAAAACACGTTTTGGGACCCCCCTTTTTTCACCGCCCCCGCTTGGCGAATCACCCCGTAACTTTCAAGACAGGAGCTGACTGGAGCGGGCCACTAGTTTTGAAAATTTCACGAACATTCGTCAACCGGCACCAAAGTTATTGGGGAAACAAAAAACGCTTTTCCTATGGAAACTAGGTCCTAACTATGACTACCTACTGGTATATATATATATATATATATATATATATATATATATATATATATATATATATATATATTTGGCAATGACATCTTTTTACAGAAAAGAGGAGTGGCTATGGGGTTTGCTTCTCCCCAGCTACGCATGTTTACATGTTGGCTGGTGGGAGGAGCAAGTCCTCAAAAAAATGTTTGCCGCCGTTTTTAACCATCATGTTTTGTATTGGTTAAGATACATCGATGATGTTTTCATTGTGTGGCGAGGCAATGAATTGAGTGCATGTAATTTTATTGAGCAGATTAATAACAATACTGCTAATCTTAAATTTACTTCAAATATGAGCAGAAACTGCATTGAGTTCTTGGACGTGAAAGTTTACCAGAATCAAGGGGAAATTTTCACTACTTTGTTTAGGAAGGAGACGGCTGGCAATCTGACCCTCCATGTCGGCAGTGCGCACCCTAGGCACTTGATTCACAATATCCCATATGGTGAATTTTTACGTCTTAAAAGGATTTGCAGTAGTAAAGATGACTTGGATAGATGCACTGAGGATGCCTTCCAGAAATTTAGACAGAGGGGCTACAGTGAGAAGATCTTGAGAGGAGCCTTAGATAAAACTAAGGACCGAATTAGAGAATCATTACTTAACGGCACTGTGGCAACATCCGAAGAGGATAGTGATATCCCTCGCTTAGTCACTACTTTCAGCAAACAAGAAAGAAAGATTAGGGCCATCATTAAACGCAATTGGCCGATAGTTTTGACTGATGGCGTATTGTCACCCCGGTTTCCACCTCAACCTATTGTGACTTATAGAAAAGGTGTTTCTATGCGCACACAAATTGGAAAGTCCTGTCCTGAATTAGCAGGGGCAAAGACATGGTTACAACCCAAACTAGGTTTTACCAAGTGTTCTACTTGTAGAGCATGCAAGTTTGGGAAGAATACCACTCATTATCTGTCACCATTTAGCCCAGACAAAATTGCCATTCGGGGATCTTATACATGCAGGACGGAATTTGCGGTGTATATTCTGACATGCACCTACGGACTAAGATATGTTGGCAGTACGAAGTTGCAGGTGCATGTCAGAATACTACAGCACTTGCGGGCCATCGTGAATAATGATTCATCTTATCCGGTGGCTCGCCATTTCAAACAAATACATAATAATGATTTAAATTGTTTGAGTTATTTTGTGGTGGCAGCCATCCCAAAAACACGAAGAGGGGGTGATCGAGAAAAAGCTCTCAGGCAAATGGAATCAAAATTGATTTTGGAGCTAGACAGCAAATTTCCGTATGGTTTGAATAATACTGAAGACCTGCATAATTTCTAATAGGTATCAATTGGGACCAATTGTTTATGTGCCTGACAATGATTGCTGTTTTCAGCTTGTGCAACAGTTTCTGTTTAAAAAGTTTTTATTAGATGTGATATGAATTCTGTATCTGTTTACAAGAATAAGATTATAATAATAGTATTATTGATGGCAGCTGCTGAGCCTTTTGTCTGGATTTGGTTCGGTCAGAATTAGATTTTTCGGTTCCGATTGAACCAATTTGGTCAAGGCCCGAATGAAATTTATTCTAGTGCTTTATTCTTTATTATACGTGTGATATATTCAGCACTTGCACTTTAATATTTGCTATTTGCACATTAGTCAACACGTTGGCACACTTAGCACTTTAAACACATAAACTGAAGGGCACTAGTGGGATTCATCCCATTCTCAACTTATGAAATATGATATTTGGGAAATTGTTCCTTAATGTCAGCATTCATGTAGATATATAGCTGTGGGATATTAGTGGGATTTATCCCATTTTACAGTCAATAAAATAATACATTTTAGAAACGTTCCCAAATATCAGTATTTTATGCATATGTCGAAGATAGTTAGCGCAATTACATGCCTAGCCAAGGAGCATCAGTGATGTTAGAATCATGGCAATTGCTAAAAATTCATCTTAAAGATATCTAATGAATTTTATTCTTTTATAGATGGATCATTGTTATTTATGGACATTGCGTCATGTTTATGGCTAAATTTGTTTCTGCACAAAGAAAAGAAAAACGGATGTGGTGCCCTATTAAGAAAGGTGACAGTATTTTCACAGTGTCTATTGTGTGTGTTCAATCACGTGGTTTTGCACTTTAAAAAGAAGGCGTTTAAACCTCATGAGTATGTGATCAAGGGCAAGTGTTGCCCGAAACGTGTAATCCGAGGAAAACAATAAATATTTAAATTTGCCTGAATATCCAGTGGTTCCTGGTTCTTTTTCGGCGGAAGCGAGCAAGTGTGTGGAGTCGAGAGAGGACCGTCTGGTGGTTTTATATATATATATATATATATATATATACATTTTCCATTGTGTGTGTTCCCAGAGAAGGCCCTTTTCAATCAGAGCAACAGACGTAGACAAGTAAAAACATTATTACTTTTTAGGATACAACTGACTCAGAGGGATAAGGCTCCTCGAATCAATTTGATTTGTATGGCAATAGAAGGGATCAGTAAGATAGGTCCACCCCCAACAATCTTTTTTTTAGGGAACAGAAGGAGGAACTATTGCCCCAGATTTCGGAGCCAACCCAGGGGGCACCTCCAGGACCCAGATCTGCCTCAGAAATATCTACAAACCAGGAGCCAACAATATTGGAGAAACTAAACACCATACCTGTCTTCAATCTATCTGTAGAAAATATTGATTCTGTGGCAGAGGATCTTTTGATAAAGGAGATTATCCTTTGTCCCATCTATCTCCATTGTTAGATTCGAATTGATGAACGATTTGTATGCCTTCTTTTGGCGCATTAGACAAAAAGAAATTCATGATCCATGAATCCATGATTAATGAGAACCAGTCTTGTCTGAAACCACCTTCTAGCTTTATTCCAAGTTAAATCCGATAGAACCGGAAGTGGAAATCTTTGAAAAGGCAGTTATTTCTAAAATGTTGCAAGTAACTAGGTATGTTCCCAACACCCCCCCCCCCCAGCCCAATATGTCACAACAGGAAGATCTAGCCCTTAATTTATTGAAGGACAACAGTAATATTACTATCACACCATGTGACCAAGGCAGGGGTATTGTTATCTTCAGCACACAGGAATATAAAACCAAAATTAAAGAAATGTTTAAGATACCTGAACACTATAGAAAGATCAGAGGAGATCCTGAAATGAGGCTAAAAGAAAAAATACATGCTATTGTGGAAAGGTCAGTTTTGGAAGGTGTTATTTGTAAAAAGGAAGCAGAATTCCTTACACCAACTAATACTCCCATACCGGTCATCTATGGGGTTCCTAAAACACATAAAGACACTATTAACTCACCTTTGCGCCCCATTGTATCCACCATAGGAGCAGCCACAGAACCCTTGTCTAAATACATTGACGTCACATAAACCTTTGGTAAATAAACTGCTATCATATGTCAAAGATACAGGTCATCTTATTTCTAAGATAGAAGGCTTACCCTTTAATGCCCAGAAGGAATTTATGGCAACTATGGACATAGAGGCACTATACACAAATGTGCCTCAAACCCAGGTCCTTAAGTTTATTCAAGAGACTCTACACAAGGACGACAACAATTCCAACCATGGCTTCATCCAGCCATGTTTGGAGATAGTCCTTAATGAAAACGTTTTTTAATTTGATGGCTAGGCTTACCAGCATACCAATGGAGTGAGTGTGGGAGCAGCATGTGCCCCTAGTATAGCGAATCTATATGTGAGTAGCTTTGTGACCAAGTATATCTATAATGAAATTGCCCCATTTTATGAGAACATACCCACTGGTCCAGTTTCATTGATGACATCTTTTTCACGTGGTGCGGCAACGAGGATGATCTAAATTAATTTTGTCAATGGATCAACCTATGTGATATCCATCTGAAATTTGCTGTGAAAACTAGCACAGAGAAGGTGGAATTCCGGACATATGGATAGATTATTGTAATCAACAACTTCAAGTTTCATTATATACTAAAGCTACGACCAGTAATACACTCCTTCACTTCAGTAGCTTCCATCCTCGCTGCCAAAAACAGGGAATTCCCTTTAGTCAAGTGTTACGACTACAGAGAAATTGCACTAACATTGAGGAATTTTTGAAGCATGCCGAAGTTTTTAAATCTAAACTTTTAGATGGAGGCTATCCCAAAAACTTTTTTAATATTCTTTCAAAAGAGCTAGATATTTCTACAGAGACAGCATGTTTGAGACCAAAAATAAACAGATAGAAGACAAGTTAGTCTGTGTCACATGGCACTCTAATCTTGATCAGAAGATCAGATAAGCAGTTAACTCTCAGTGGCACCTCTTGAACATTAACAATGAAGAGGTCAAACTTGCCTGACCAACTTTTGCATTCAAGAGAAATAAAAACCTGCATAACTTTTTGGTGAATGCCAAATTGAGAGAGAGAGAACGCTTTTGCCAAAAGTCGATTACTAAGACCCATCTAGTCAAGGGAAATCACAAATGTGGCACGGGGCACTCCTGTGAGAATGCTATGATATTGGACTCTGTAACCACTGGAGAAAAAACTATTAGACTTAGAGGCATGACCAATTGTAGGATCTCAAACATTGTATATCTCATCCTATTCCCATGTGGACCTGGATACGTTGGAGAAACTGAACGAGATTGCAGAACCAGAATAGGAGAGCACAAATCTAATATCCACAATCACAGGGTTTCTGCATTCCTTGTTCAACATTGGTCAGAAATGAATCACTCTGAGAAGGATCTCCGATGGACGTTCATTGAAAAAATTGTACCATATAGAGGAAGGGATGACAATGCTCTTCGTAAGAAGAGAGAAGTGTTTTGGATTTTTCTGTTTGACTCTCAGAAAAGAGGCCTTAATAAAATTACACCCTGGGAGAATGCTATCAAATGTAACCCCAGAATTATATTGGTTGCATGTTTGTCCATTGCACAATGCCCTGTTGTTTTGTTTTTTGAGTCCTGTTCAGCATGTTTATTATATGGCTCTTTAATTCTTCTCAGTAACTAACTGTATACAGAGTAAAAATATTTTTTTATTCTACTTAGGGGCCGATTCCGATCTCGGCCGGTAGGGCACCGAATCGGATTCGGCTTAACCAAATCCGATTCGGAGCCCTCTTTCCCGACCGATTCGTACGTGCGTCCGGCCGAGCGAGTACGATGCGAGCGCATGCGAAATCGCCGATTGACTTGTTCGCGGGTCCGAAGCTCTCCGACCGACTCACACGGACACGACTCGCACCGCGCGATGGAGACGTTCCCCGGCCGGGCAAGTACGATGCGCGCCTCGAACAGTCCGACCGACTCGCGCCATCCGGCTCGAAAGAGCAGTCAGAGCTGCGCTTTGGGGGTCCGTGTCGGACCCCCCTGTACGCGTAGCCGCGCGAGTTGCACATAGGGGGGACCCATGGGTCCCCCCTACCTGTGCATGTACGCCGCGAGTCGCTTCGAGGCGTACCCGCTGTAGGGGGCACCCTTGTTCACCTTGCACCCATTGGGTCAATGGGAGCCCGCGTACGCGTTGTACGTCCGGCTCCCCATGACTTCAATGGGAGTCCGACCGACTCGAGTCCGATTGCATGCGTGCGCATCGTACTCGTTCGGTCGGACTGCCAGAGTCCGATTCGGTCGGAAATCTCTCCGGGTCCGGCTCGGTCGGAGAGATTTCCGGCCTGAATCGGAATCGGCCCCTTAGTCTCCTGGAGTGAGCACTGTTCTTGTACAACATATTTTCTTTAATTATTTTGAGTAGACAAAGTTTTAGAGAGGAGAGTACTTTGATCTTTTATATTGATAGGTTTTTTATAGCACAAATCTGCGTTGCAGTGGCTATATATATGCATGTCATTATTAATGTTCACCTGATTTTAGACCTACACTGGCAACTATCGCACAGAAAAGAAAGATTATTTTAATCTAACCGCTAACAGTTCTTTTGTATCTTTGTATCCTCTTTGTGGATCCATTGATTGCTCAGCCTGATTTGAGGCGCTCCTTTACGCCATGTTCTTTGTTTCTTAGGTTTACCGCCTGCTCATATATTCCAGTCATCATATTATTGCTTTATTTAGGTGGAAAGCATGGTTAGGATCCTGTTAATAGTTGATATTTGCTTATAGTCTGCTTTTGGAAACCATATGCATATATTTCTGCAGCAAGATATTTAGGCAAGCTGATGTCATGGCTTTGCCAGAGACAGCGACCCTTTTATAAGACTCTCTGGGGCATATTAGCAAGGGCCTTATCGCCGCTTTAGCGGCACTTTTTGCCGCTAAAGCGCAATTTTTTTATCGCCCTATCAGCAAGCTGTCGCTAACAGGCGTTAGCGACAGCTTTCTGGCGATAGCGGCCCGTTTTCCCATCGCCTTGCATGCCAGCGATAAATATTGCTAATGACATGCAAGGTAGGCGTTCCCAATTAAAAGCGACTGAAAACAGTCGCTAACACAACTTCTCCCTATGAGCAACGCAGGCGAAGCGATAAAAAAATTCGCGCTAAGCGTGAATATCGCTAGAATTTAACACCTGCTAAAAACATGACTTACCTGTTTGTTGAATAGGAGGTGGATTGTCAGCCTAAGTCCACCATGGCGTTAATGCGTGAATATCGCTGGATTTCCAGCGATATTCACGCATTTCGCCGCTATTGCTGGATATTTTATCGCATTGGAGATAAACCTAGCTAATAGCATGTTATCTCCGCGATAATATCCAGCGATAGGCGGCGTTAAGAAAATGCGCGCTAAGCGCGGTTAGCGATAATTTTCGCCTGTTGTTGCCAATATGCCCCTCTATTACTTAGGTCTTTACCATTTTTTTGTTTTGGTAAATATTATTCTTCGGTTATTTTAAATATTGACATTTGATCATTCTAATATGGCGATTCTCTATCTCGAGAGTGCCTGCTTCAGTTATTTTACATTTTGACATCTGTTTATTTTTAATATGGCTATTCCCTATATCATGAGTGTCTACTTTTTATTTTTATTCATGTAATCGTCTTCTGTGTTCACGTCATCATTGGATGCACGTTTTAAAAACGTGACGCAATGTGCCAGGCTAATTTCTTTCCCTTCCATCCTGAGCAGTCATGGTACGTGCGGAAGGAGTGAGGATGTGCGTACATTTGCCAACTTGGATTCGGTAAGTGGGGAGGCCTGGGGGTCCATACGCTGTTTATGTCTTACGTTTGAGCTTTGAATATAAGATCCAGATAAAGGGACCGTTATACATAAGACACTATTACATAGCTGCAAAGGTTTCATATTGCCATGTGTGACACTTTCATAATTTCAGTGTTATTATGAGTGACATTTCAACGAATATGAGTGACACTTTCTTGGGAGCAAAATGAAGCAATGAAGTCAAGGGAAAATATAAATATCACAAATTACAACCATTTGCAGAACAAGAAACTCAACTACAACTTAATGCAGTCGCAGGGTAGAAAGGCACAGGGAACTTAAAGCAAAACGTATGGACACATAAATGGGGCATAAAGGTATAGGTGGATTGGCACTGACCATTAGAAACACGGCAAAAAGAAAGAAACTAATACTAAGAGAAACAAAAAATGGGGTAAAAGGCTTAAAAAATTGATATATTGTGATCTTGTGTAATGTAACTTGTGCTCAGTGACACTTACCCAAACAATGCATAGTCAATGTCACTGCCCTCCTAGTCACACGTTTCAGTTTATTCACTCATGCTGGCATCACATTGCTGGCTCAGGGGTCCACTTCTGGTGGATGCGATGCCCCCCAGCTGTCCTCCGCAAATGCCACACATGCTTGCCACTGGGCTGTGGTGTGTCAGTGCTCACTGTTGTCAGCGAGCACCATTGATGGTCAAAGAGCATGGAGGACGGGCCCAGCCGCGACGTGCAGCAGTAGCGCGGTCCAAGAGGAGAGGACTCGAGCGACTTGCCTGGCTGCACTGGACTGTAGTGGAAGAGCGGCCAGGCTGCTGAGGTACCTGACACCACTCCGCGGTGGCCGCGGGCCCCATTGACTTCAGTGGTGCGCAGTATTAGGAGAGCAAAGTCCCAGTTCACGCGGACGCCTTGTTTTTCTGCCACACTCGGAAAGGCCGACATGCCGACCTTGTGTCTAACAACTTCAGGAACCCATATAATGCATGTCTGAAGCCACGGCGGCTCAACGCAGTGCAAGCAGGCGCAGGAGCTTCCGTGTGAAACTTAACTTAAACTGTGCACTGCGCTCGCGCGCTGTAGGTCATTTGACTCACCTGTCCTGTCGGGGAGTCAGTGACAGAAATGATTTCAGTCACTCTCTGGCCTCGGCTAACCGCCAGTCTGGCAATGTGCACGCCGAGGGTTTTATTGCGGCACTGCGCACCCACTGCAGACAGTCAGCAGTGCACCGACTCGTGGAATCAGATTGAGTCCCCCGCCGCTTCTGACCCACCTTACCTCACTTCCTCTTCCTCCGGACGTGAGGAGGCACTACGGTCACATGCTATCCCGGGCCCCCCATGGGGTGCACAGCCACTCAGGGCAGGCCCCGCCCCAGCGTCTAATTGGTGTCAAAGCCGCGCGGCACCGCAGGAAGTATACAGCCAGGCACGACAGGAGGCCGCTGGCCGGGGCAGAACAATTGTAACCTTGTAGCAGTCACTCTCACCACTCGAGCTGAGAGCAGACAAACAATTAACTGTTAACTTACTGAGCCCAGCAGCTGCTGGCAGCATGTCTCGGAGCAGCACCGAGAGCCGGCGCACAGGTGCCGGCAGCGCGCGCTGGCACCCAGAAGAGTGTGGCATTAATGCGTGACAATGCATTTCAGTGCGGTGATGCGGAACACCACACTGAAATGCGTGAGCTTCACACCTGATGCGTGATACTTGGCAGGCATGCTATTATCTCTTGGGAGCACGACCCATTATCTCCATTCTACATGTTTCATTACATATATTGTCCTATATATATATTTGGGGATCATTTGTGCAGAATATAGTCTTCGTGAGGTATTTTTGTTTACACCCCCGTAGAAGCATACTCAGAGGGAATGGTGTTAGAGATGCCATGCCTATTTTGTTTTTCTTGAAGACAAACTTGTTCATTCTCCATTTGCTGCTATCCTTTTTCACGTTGGGTGAGTATTCGGGACGTCTTTTACTGAATAAAAAACTATATTCAGCTAGAGGGAACATAGTCCATTATGCTAAGGCTAGTCTCGAGATATTTGACTGTACATCCTGTCCCTGGCTATTTACCTCCTCATTGATAATTTCCACATATTCCTCTCGTGGTTTTATTGCACACTATGTCCCTTTGATATATACAACTGTTCTTTAGTGCTGGGTCCATTGCATCCTTTTGCCCCTTGGTGCATGTCTCATAAATATATCTAATATATACATTTTTTTTTCAATGCGTCTAAGCAATTCGCGAACTACGCAGCAGTGATATTTGGAGTTCTCTGATACCGGCAGATTCTTTTAATCTTGTGCTTTATGTCCATTTAAGAACTTTTGATATCTGGGTCCATCAACCATTGAATATCAACCTATCTCCTAAGATTCATTTGTTCATTCTAGAGAGGTAGCAGACTTCCTTGTACCCTTTTGATATCGATACATTGGGCCTATAGATTACTATTTAACCTAGATTGCCTACTTATGTGTTTCTTGTGTCTGCCTAGGAATGCTCATTGAGTAGTGGATAGAGAAAGCTTCCTTATCATTATTTCCCCTTCTTCCAAACCAATTAGTAATAATGGGCGTATCTGGATTCCTTCACCTCTCTCCAACAGAGACACAAGATAGATCTATTTTTGGGTGTAAGGCTATGTTCACTAGTATGAAATATTTCACCTATTTATTTCTTTTAGATTATACACGTGTCTTATTTTTAGTGAACCTATAATTTTCTCTTTCCTCTTTTGTTTCTTTATTTGAATGGTTGTACACTTTATGGTGTGGTATATGGTAATGTGACACCCTTTATTCTGTACGTCACCATTTATCTGATATATGTAGTTTAAGCATGAGAAATTTGTAGTCCTTATATATAAATATATCATCTGAACTTTTGTATTTTCTAGATGTGGCTCTGGCTGTACCCCTCATTCTATGGCCTTCTGGCACTTATGTTTTAGTGCCCTGAAGAAGATCGACCAGGATTGTGGATCTTCACCGAAGCGTGCGTCGTTGCCGAGCCAGAAAGCAAGAAGCGAGGGCCATTATATCCAGTTTATGGTGTTGTAACTGGAATACACTAAGAATATAAAGTGGTATCTATTATGTGTTGAAAGAAAAGAGGCAATTCATTTTCATTTAACAAAAGAGCAAAGATTTTCTGCTCTTTGGTCCTTGTATTGTTTGGTTTGTCTTCTTTTATGTATTATGTTATTCTGACTGTTTCTAGATGATGAATGAATGTGGTATGAATGTGGTGGATGAAGAGGAAAGTGGTCAGGGAGTAAAGCATGTTTTGTCTTCCAGAGCGCTATAATTTATGAATATATGATTATGTATTTCTGAGATATAGTGTAAAGATACCTTTTGATACATCTGTTCTATAGTGGCATTATATGAATTAAATCATTTAAAAAATATTAATACAATATAAAATATTTGTTATGACTAACTTATAAGTTTAAGATGATGTATTTGATGGTTTATTTTCTTCACTTATTTTTTATAAATGTGTATATATGTTGGCTCCATTATGGCTGTGTAGTGAATTTCAGGTATGGCGAGATATTCTGCCCATTAATTACACCATGTATGATTTCCGTATTGTTATTACTTTGATTTCCTTGTTCTCCTGCCGTTGCATTTAATGTTACAGGGGCCCTCTTCTTGTTTGTTTTAAATAATTATGTGATGCCATGGCAGCTCTCTGAACACTGATACCACCAGGTCCTTGCTGTAGCTTGAAGAATGCCACGTACACTGAAACCATGCCCCATATTTGACTGGGTGTTAAAACTATTCAAAGGTGGCTGCCAAACCATGCACATGAAAGCATTGTGGGTGGCTTTGGGGGGAGCAGACAGTCGTTCAGTGGACTTTTGCATGGTCCACCTGATGCCTTCCATGCCTGAAACATTTCTATTTTAAATGCAGCATCTCTCCATTTAAAGGGCACGGCTACTTTACAAATGGTGGCAGACCTCCATGTTTGTATTCACAGTCATTCACAAGAGATTGCATCCTGTCATTATTAATAAAGCAGGTGCTTCTGTTAAGTTCTGTAAACATACATTGTATGATGTGACTAACTAGTTCATTAGTGGCTTTGCAAAATGCAACCCTGTTTGCAAATCAAAAAAACCAAATGATAACAGGAAGGCTTGAGTTAATTTCAGCCACTTACGATCGGTTGGGCCACATTCCAGTCCATTGTTTTTCGCCCACCGTGCCACTCTAGATAGAAAGACCTGATAGATATACGTAAATCAGTTTCGGTTATAACCATTGCACTTAGGGGGTCTACTGCACAAAAAACAGTGATGGAAGGAATGCACATTTGTCAGTGTGCAATTTGCACCTTCTCCTATGCAAACATGATTTCGTACAACAGGCCCTAGAGGGTGAATAGGGTGTGACAAAGAGCAAAACACCCCTGTATTTTCAAAGGTGTAGGAGATAGTTTTTACATGTGGAGAACAAAACATACGAACACATGCACATGCACATTTCTGCAATATTACCTCCTGCAGATGATTCACACTGCAAACAATCTGCAGTAGCAAATGCAGAAGACTAAACATACCTCTGGAATCTACAGTCTGAGGGAGTCCTGAGGGGTATCAAGTGGATCTAGATTCTGCCCTGGTTTATAGGTGCAATGCTTTGACTCTAAGACCCTGGGATACAGGTTACAACAAATACATTTCCCCTCCAATCAGCTGAGCACAAATCTAGCCCTAGATGAATCAAAAAAGTCCCTTCAAGGCACCCACCTACATGGTGCGATCACAAACCAGAAAGGGGTCCTGCCTGCAGGCGAGAAATCATTTTTCATTACTCCCAGAAATAGTCTGGTGGTAATTGTGTGGCAAACTGAGAAATCCAATGGCCATATTACAGAAAGTAGACTGCAGACACCACCTTCTGTGTTATGGATCCCAATCAGGTGTCTCCTTATTGGCATGGCCCCATGAAAATTAGGAAGCACCTTTGCCCTTGAGTGGTATCACAGATGCAGACACAAGAGCAGTAGTCCATCTGGCATCTCACTACTTTATACCACAAATGAAGTGGTGCCCATTCAGTGTATCCCATCGAGGATGCCCCTTAGCAGGACCTTATGGGGTCCCAGGGATCTTCTCAGTCAACCTTGCGTTGGGTCCAGTGACGCGCTGCACTGCCTTGCAGAGGGTCCCTGCCTCATCCTCAACATGCTCCCAGTCCCTCTGCATTAAAAGACAGAATGGCAGTCTCAAACCTCTGACCCACATTTCACTGCTGCGCTTGATGCAACAGAGGCAGAGTTCGCACCGGCAGTGGGGACAGCACATTTATATGTAATTTGGCACATTGCTGCTGTCTGCGGTAGGTGTAGAAAATTGTGGGTGCATCTGGCCCAGACATGGATAGGGTGCATTTTCCATAATGCAACCCCAGGAGGTATTGTTATTTTACCAGCCTAAATGTAAATATAGTCACTACCTCCAGATTTAATACCCAAACCAAATCAGTTCACTAGGTCCATGGGCACTGGGCTTCTTCTGAATAAACATTGTCATTTCTCACTCCGAGTTACTCTCTTTTCATAAGTGACACCAATTTAGCTATTATGTTAGAGATTTCTGCTTCATATAGCCCTACACATGCACTGGTGCTTGTAGGATAACTAATAAAAGTATGTAAATGTTGATTATTTTTTAAGCCTACTCAAACTTTAAAAACTAATAAGCAGTGAGTCATTACCTGTATTGATGGGGAAGGCAAATCTTCTGCAGGTGTCTTTGGTTTCTATTCTGCTTTAGATCTTAATATATGAAGCACATTCATTTATATACTCCTTGTTGTCCTACACAGAGCCATACTACATTTGCATTGGCATTTTACCATCTATTGCATGTAATACGGAAAAAACATGAAGAAATTCTTTCTCTAGAAATAATTTGAATAGAGGAACTTAATTTACCATGACTCAGTTACATAAAAAGTTATTTGTTGGCCTGTCAGCCAGCCACTTATGAATTAAATAAGTAAACAGTGTTGCTCTGTACAAACTGTCTGGAATGCTCTTACTGTGGGCGCGGAAGAAATATAGCAGACAGGGAAATGAAAGCTAAGGTACATATAAAGAAGGACTAAGGGTGAGAGAGAGGTCCTAGAATTGTAGCACGAGAGCACTATTCATGCTTAAACTTGAAAGCTGGAGTAGCTAAAATGTGGCATGTAAAATAGTAATATTCAGCGTGATGTTTATTAAAAGATAGGGCCCTAATTCACAAAGTCATTTAAGACTTAGGCAAAGTCTCCTGGACTTAACTGCGAGCTGTCGTCTGACCGGTCAAGACCCTTGTAGACCTGGCTCTAGCGGCTTGCGGCCCCTTCCTTGACTCCCTTTTGCTCTGTCTCCCTCTCTTTCTCTTTGTGACTTTGTGCCACTTCTCTTACTCTTTGTGCCTTTTCTCTCATTTATTGTGTCTTTTTCTCTTGCTCTTTTTGCCTTTTCTTACTGTTTGTTTGTGCTATTTCTCTCGCTCCTCTTCTAACCTTTGCTATCTGTCTCGCTGTTTTGTGACCTTTGTGACGTGTCTCTCCATCTTTTCTGCGTGCAGTCTTCATGAGCCCATTTTCTGCCTTCTCTGCACCCCTCTCTCCTCCCCCACTCCTTATCTGTTTTCCACACCTCCATCCTTCCCTACCATAATGCACATCCTCAGCCCCACCCACCACTTCCTGCGCTCCTACCCCTTCCCAGGAGCTACGTAATGTCCGACATAGCATAGACACATAGGGGGAATTCTGCTGGCATGCAGAAGCTGTGCCAAAGGTGAGCCAATCTGCACTCATCTGCTCCTGGACTGCTGGCGATCATCAGAAACCATGGTCCGCCCCTGACTCACCTCTAACCTGCCACTCTCCTTCGCACCTTCAACTCCAGACATCACATCACCCTGTGCTGGTGCACCACACCACATAATACGGAAAAAGCTTTCACCTGTACCACTGCTCTTGTAACTCCAACAAAGAGCATACCCAGAACACCCAACTACTCACATACACTCACCCACCTACCAGCAAACATACTTGCACCTCTCACACATCAATATCATGCAAGTTGCTTAACACCTGGATTATCAGTAAGCATCCCACGGAGATCTGTGACCTGGCGAATGACACTCTGAACCGCCTCTTCCCCAAGGAAACATGACTGACCACAGCTTCAACGTTGGATATTGCAACTGTCATCCCTGCCGGATACAACATCATCAGGCAAGACCGCCTAAATAGGCGTAGAGGAGGAATCTCCATCGTCTACAAAGACATCTTCAACTGAACCCCCTTCTCTAAAGCCTGAAAAAACTACACGCAACACCTCAATTTTAAATCATAAATCAGAACAAACTTCACGCTGGGTGGAACCCTAGTCTATCTCCCCCCTGGGTCAGTGAGCCAACTATGCTAGCAACATTTCAGATTTCATCACCCCCTAGTCCTCAACTCAAGTACATTCATCCTCCTAGGGGACCTCAATTTCCTTCTGAAACATCATACTGACCCCAACTCTTCTGCCCTTCTTAAAAGCCATGGAAACCTGTGACTAATACAATGCGTCACGGAGCCCACCACGCCGCCGGTCAGATCCTAGATCCTGGGTTCACATCCTTCAACATCATCACAATCAACACAACAAGACCTGTAACCTGGACAGACAACAACATAAACAGTTTCAAAATCAACTCCATCAACATAGAAGAACACCCAGAGCGGGCTCAGTTCACTGACACTGAAACAAACTTACAGAGGTGGATTGGGCGACCTCCCTCCATGAGAACAAAGCAGAAACCATGGGCCTCTTGAACACTGAAAACTTCAGCAAGTGGATCACCAACTGTGCTGACACTCTGGCCTTCAAGAAACAAAGCCACACAGCAAAAACTAGAACACAAGTCAGCTTGTGAATGGAATGACCAAGCGGCTCTAAAACATCTGGAACAGAAAGGGTGAACCAGCAGAGGGGAAGTGGAAAAAGATGCTTTTAAAGCCGCCTAGAGAAGGTACCAAAAAGCTATTCCCAGATATTATGAGAAGGCCCTAGTCGAACAAAAAAACACCAGCTACAACAGTTGTGAAGAAATCTCTGCAATTGTCAAGTACTTCACCATGCCCACTGCTACCACCGGCAAAATCAGCCCATCACACAATCTGTGTTACAACCGATCAAACTTCTTTTGTAGCAAGATCACAACCATATACAGCAACTTCGCCCCATAACCTTGCTCCCTGACTTTCTCCAGAAGTCTCCCAGTAACAAATAAAGACAACACACCACATGGGACACCATTAGCACAGAGGAAACCACAATAACCATGAAGACCATACACTCTGGGGCCACGGCAGACCTCTGCCCCATCACGCCTTCAACAAAGAAGCAATACCCATCAGCGAGGCCCTCACCCCTAATCTCAACACCTCCATCAGTATTGCCACCTTTGCCGAACCATAGAAATACAAAGCCATCAACACCCTCCCAAAGAAAACCTTGACTGACCCGACCTAACTCGGCAACTACCAACTGATAACCCTGATTGCCTACCCATCCAACCACAGCACGGAAACTGTCCTCCTAGAAGCATCGGATGACCCTCGAGAGGGGGGAAACCTCAGCCCTCATCCTTTTATACCTATCAGCAGCCTTTGACACTGTATCACATCCCATTCTGACCAAAATATTCCACAAGGCAGGTATCCAGGGACACTCCCTCAAATGGGTCACCTTCTTCCTCACTGGAAGAATAAAAACATACCCCCTACTCCTCTGAAGAAGGAGAACAAATCTGTGGAGTTCCACAGGGCTTCGCTCAGCCCAACGCTCTTCAAGATCTACATGACTCTTCTGGCCGATATCATCTTCACTAACTGATCCTGTCCCTCTTGGACAATACACCCGGCACCAGGAACAAATTCCTCACATGCATGATTGAACTGTTCACCTGAATGAAATCCAGCTGCCTCAAACTGAACTCAGACAAGACTGAAGTGGTGATCTTCAGGGTTCACTGACACAACATCGATGTAAAAAATGTCGATGTTAAAAATATCGAGTAAAAAATATAGACAACAAAAAGATCGACTCCTATGCTTAAACAGGTAAGTACAAAAATATTGATTAAAAAATATTGATTTAAAAAAATAGATGTATAAAATATCGACTTTTATATAAATATAAAATAAAATAATATATATTAAATATATTAAATATAATTTTAACAAAATAAAATAAATGTAATATACATTTCAATAAAATATAACAAATAAACTTAATTAAAATAACACAAACATAATAATATATACATATATATTTACTTTAAAACAATTAATATACTATTTTAATTAATATTAAAAGTTACAAATAATATAAAAACATAGATTAATAATTTAAAATATAAAAAACAAAAATCTATAATAAATTAAAACATTAAACTATTAAAACATATTTAAACTTAAAAATTACCATTTCTACTCCACTGAGTGCAACAGTAGGGAAAGTATTGGATAGCGGAGGGGTAGAAAATACTATTGCAACTCCAGTGAGTGCAACAGTAGGGAAAGTGTTGGATAGCGGAGGGGTAACATTTACTATTTCCACTCCTTTGAGAGCAACAGTAGGGAAAGTGTTGGATAGCGGAAGGGGCAAAAATTACTATTCCTACTCCAAAGAGTGCAACAATAGAGAAAGTGTTGGATAGCGGAGGGGAAAAAATTACTATTCCCACTCCACTGAATGCAACATTAGGATAAGTGTTGGATAGTGGAGGGGTAAAATTTATTATTCACACTTAGGACAGTGCAACAGTAGGGAAAGTGCTGGATAGTGGAGGGGTAAAAATTACTATTCCCACTCCACAGAGTGCAATAGTAGGGAAAGTGTTGGATAGCGGTGGGGTACAAATTACTATTCCAACTCCAGTGAGTGCAACAGTAGAGAAAGTGATGGATAGCGAAGAGGTAAAAATTACTATTCTAAACTCCAATGAGTGCAACAGTAGGGAAACTGTTGGATAGTGGAGGGGTAAAAATTACGATTCCGACTCCAGTGAGTGCAGCAATAGGGAAAGTGTTGGATAGCGAAGGGGTAAAAATTACTATTCCCTCTCCAGTGGGTGCAACAGTAGAGAAAGTGTGGATAGCGGAGAGGTAAAAATTACTATTCCCACTCCAGTGAGTGCAACATTAGGGAAAGTGTTGGATAGCCGAGAGACAAAAATTACTGTTCACACTCAAACAGTTAAAAAATATATGTATATATTAAAAACTAAAACAAATCATAAAAATAAATAAATATTTAAAAAATGAAAAATCAAATATATTAAATATATAAAAAGAAAACCTTATAGAATTAATTACATATAACAAAAACATACAAATATTCTATAAAATAAATAAATAAATTTAAAAACAATCTTTTAAACTTGAAAATATTTATAAACAATAAAATGAATTAATACATTAGTGTATTTTTTATTTCCTACCCTATAACACCACACCAAAAACAAAACACTTCAACATTTAAAATTAAATTTACTTCCATAATTAATAAAATCAATTGAAAAAATATTAATAAAAAAACTAGTAAACATCAATTGACTACACACACTTTAACACTCTAACATCCACATCGCACACCTAAATTAAAATATAAAATAATAAAACACAATTAAAACTTATTTTTAAATTAAAAGTTATTACTATTAACAACTAATATTAAAGTAATTAACATGTATTTAATACCCACACTTTACCCCTTTAAAAGTAAAAACAACACACACAAAAATAAACAATTAACCAAAATAAATATCAAATAATTAACATTAATTAACAACTCTATATTAATTCATTAAACACAAATTACTTCCCACTCTTTACTCTTATAAACCACACAACACACACCTAAAATTAATTATACAATTACCATAACACAAGTTTAATTAATCTAATTATTATCAATTAACAAAAAATTTATAATAAATAAACTACTTAACACCCTTTACCCCTACAAACCCCAAAACACACACCTAAAATGAATTACGCAATTACCACAATTAATTACAAATTAATGAATTAAAATTAATTAACAACCAATCATTAATTCATCAATTAAAAATGAATTACTTCCCACCCTTTACACCTATAAACACCACATCACACAACTAAACTTAATTACACAATTACCATAATTAATTACCAAATTAATTCAAATTAATTAATCAAGTATTAATTCATCAATTAAAAAAAAATCGTCCTACTCTTTACACCAATAAACACCACAACACACACCTAAAATTAATTAGACAATTATTAATTAATTAATAATAAATTACTTTACACATTCAACACTATAACGTCTCAATTAAACAAATATTAATAAATAAAAAATTATCAATTAATTTGATATAATTAAATTACTTCCGACGCTATCCCCCTATAAACCCAAAACCTGCTAAATTAAAAGTTATTACTATTAACAACTAATAATAAAGTAATTAACATGTATTTAATACCCACCCTTTACCCCTTTAAAAGTAAAAACAACACACACAAAAATAAACAATTAACCAAAATAAATATCAAATAATTAACATTAATTAACAACTCTATATTAATTATTAAACACAAATTACTTCCCACTCTTTACTCTTATAAACCACACAACACACACCTAAAATTAATTATACAATTACCATAACACAAGTTTAATTAATCTAATTATTATCAATTAACAAAAAATTAATAATAAATAAACTACTTAACACCCTTTACCCCTACAAACCCCAAAACACACACCTAAAATGAATTACGCAATTACCACAATTAATTACAAATTAATGAATTAAAATTAATTAACAACCAATCATTAATTCATCAATTAAAAATGAATTACTTCCCACCCTTTACACCTATAAACACCACATCACACAACTAAACTTAATTACACAATTACCATAATTAATTACCAAATTAATTCAAATTAATTAATCAAGTATTAATTCATCAATTAAAAAAATCTTCCTACTCTTTACACCAATAAACACCACAACACACACCTAAAATTAATTAGACAATTATTAATTAATTAATAATAAATTACTTTACACATTCAACACTATAACGTCTCAATTAAACAAATATTAATAAATAAAAAATTATCAATTAATTTGATATAATTAAATTACTTCCGACGCTATTCCCCTATAAACCCAAAACCTGCTAAGGAACTAAAAACGCAAATTTCGAATAAAAAAAATTAATAACTACTAAAAATTTAACACATATTTAAAATACAAACAATTCTTATACAAAACACATACATATCAAATATGTACTAAAATACACAACATTAATTTAAAAAACAATATTTTTAACAACTATATTTTTGCAAACGATATTAAACACTTCGATATTTTTTAAATTGATATTACTTACCTTAAGTCGATATTCTTGACCACAATATTCTTGCTGTTGATATTTCTGAACTACGATATTTATTACTCGATATTTATGCAACTCGATATTTTTTACTCGATATTCTGTCTGCACACCGATCTTCGGGAAAGGTGCCTCGTCTTGGGACTCTACCTGGTGACCCAAGCCTTGCTCACAAGCATCAAACCTCAGAATCATCATAGACAACAAATTGGACATGGCTCCCAAGTCAATGCAATGGTCTTATCCTGCTTCATGACCCTAAGGATGCTGAAGATAATCTTCAAAGGGCTACCAGACAACACCAAGAAAATGGTCACCCAAGCCGTCATCACCAGAAGACTAGACTATGGGAACACCATGTATGCAGGGATAACCAACCAGGTCACAAGAACACTGCAGACCATCCAAAACATGGCAACCAGACTAGTCCTCAACCTACCATGCTGAGCCGACATCACACATCCACTGGCTTCTGATACACAAGCCCATACACTTCAAACTTCTCACCCTTACCTCCAATGCACTCCACAAAACAGCCCCTGCCTTAACTATAACTCACACCTTCTCCATGCACTGCGTATGCTATTTTATATTATCTCACTTATACCATGTAAAATTATAGTATTTACAAGAACAGTTATGAAATTGCAAATCAAATCTTTTGTGAGATCACACAGCATGTTGGAGTGGTGAGTTATAGTTAATGTAGTGTGGCTACTGAGTTGAATACACTGTGTATGGAGGTGCACGAGTTATAATAATTTGAAGGTGTTGCATAAATTATAAATGAAAGGTATAAGGTTAGTAATTAAACTTTACTGTACTTTAACTTTTGTTTGTAGCTAAAGAATAAAGTTATATTAATTTAAAGGAGATGCATACATTATACATTTAACGTATAACTATAACTTAAGAATGTCTAATGTTTGTGTATTTTAAGTTTGGAAAAAAAGAATAAAAAACGTTTTCTTAACTATAACAAAGGTTTAACCTTTGGCTTTTTCAATTGAATTTCAATGTTTTTTTATTTTTAATTTGAAAAAAATGTAATCGTAGAGTTTACTGTCATGGAATGGAGTGTCATTAAGTGGAGTGTGGTACACTAGAGTGGAGGAGAGTGTTGTAAAGTGTAATGTTGTACAGTATAGTGTAATAGAGTGGAATGTGGTAGACTGCAGTGGCGTACAGTAGAATATTGTACAATGGAGTGTTTTAGAGTGGAGTAGTGTAAAGTAGTATAGTGGGCAGTGGAGTTGACGAAGAGTGGAGTGGCGCTAAAAGTAATAGCCTACAGTGAAATGCCATAGAGTGCAGTGGCATAGAGTGGTGTGTTGTACATTGGAGTAAGGTACAGTATAGTGGCACACAGTACAATAGCGTAGAGTGGAGTATCTTGCAGTGGAGTGTCGTAGACTGTGGTGGCATAGAGTGCAATAGCGTATAGTGAAGTGACATATACTGGAGTGGCATACAGTGGAATAGCGTAGAGTGTAAAAGGAAGAGTGGAGTTGGGTACAGTGCAATAGCATAAAGTTGAATAGTATAAAGGGGAGTAGCATAGAGTGCAGTGGCGTAGACTTGAGTGGCATAGAGTGGAGTGGCCTAGAGTGGTGTGGCATAGAGTACAGTGGCATACAGTGGAGTGGCATACAGTGGAATACTGTATATCAGAATGGCGTGCAGTGGAGTGGCGTAGGGTGGAACATCATAGAGTGGAGTGCGGTATAGTGGAGTTGCCCACAGTGGAATGGTATAGAATGGCATGGCATGCAGTGTAGTGGCATACAGTGGAGTGTAGACTCTGAAGATGGACAGTCCAGATGTCTGAACTCTAAAGGAAGACTTGGCCTGCATGCCTTGTCTGCAGGACCTCAGAAGTGACTCCAAGAGTCAGTTGGCTGACCTCCTGTTTGAGTTATAGGAACACAACAATCTTCTAGAGGCCAGCTTCTGTAACTTTTACACTTTTCCTGCTGACCAGTTACAATTAGAACAGCCCTGGGCCCAGCTACTGGCCTCTGCTGGAGTGAGTCCTGGCCCCCAAGAGAAGCCCTCCAGGTCCTATACCCATGGCTGGTATTAGAGAGTACTCCTCCAGTCCAAAAACTGGATACTTAAAACTTTTTGGGAACTTTTTTCCATAACGAACCAGAGGCTACAACGGGACCACAGCTGAGCTGCAGCCGCTGAGTCATATCGCCAGTGGGATTCAACTTGCTGGTTTGCCCCACTGAATGCTGTCCTGACTTCCTGAAGAGTTTCTAAATCCGAACAAAGAGGACTTCACCAGGATCAATGCCAATATTGTCACTGCCTACCTCACCTGAACGTATGTTTCACCCGGTCTGAGCCTTCTGGGCATTGACGTCAAGAGCCTCAAACTTGCCATCAGAACACCAAGGACCCTCGCTTCACCAAGCTGCCGTTGACGAGCAGTACTTTGGATACAGCTTGAAGCCTGCTCCTGCAGACACCCAGTTGACAAGTTCTTTCTCCATAAAAGTTCCTAACTGCGAAGGTAAACTTTCCAAAGGGATGCACCTTGGTCCCGCTATCTGGCAGACGATCCACTGGTGCCTTCCTAAATTTTGACTTTGACCCAGTCTACCGTGATCGAGGCTCAAAAATTGGCACTTTGTGCTTTTTGGTGCTATTTTCACTGCACACTTTAAAATATCTTATCTCCCTTTCTAAGTATTGGATTTTTGTCATTTTGGTGTCATTTTAATTATTAAAATACTGGCTTGGGATTTTTCTTTTGTTGTGTTTTCACTCTAACACTGTTTGAGTGTTGCAGAAATACTTTTCATATTGCCTTTAAATTAAGCCTGACTGCTTCATGCCAAGCACAGGTTTATTTAGTGATAATTGTGGTTTGTCCTGAAAAGGATTGTAATTATTTCTTGTAGTGGGTTCTACCCCACATCAACAGATAACCCAATTTCTTACAAAGAGGAAAGGAGAGGCATGTTTTTTTGGAGGGTGGTGACCCAACAATAGGCAGAGCACATTCAGCCCAATCGGCAGGTGGAAAGACTAGTCCTAAAGGAATTTCTGACTCTGAGCCAATAGGAATTGGGGTGGAGCCAAGAGAATGTAGGCCAGCTCTCCCCTCTGCCTTATTAGCACTTGTTCTCTGCCATTCCTCGAGATGAGATGGAACTGACAGAAGGAGAGATGGCTTCCACCTTCTACCTTGCAAGCAAGTCGATCCTACGGAAAAGTGAGACTAGAGAAAGGTATCAGGAACATTTGAAAGATTAGGAAGAGGGATAAGATCGGACTGACCAAAGGAGAACTGAGTTCACCTTCTAACTTGCATGGGTCCATCTTCTCCACAACACCCCTAATCCCATCTTAGACGACAGAGAAAAGTGCAGGATATGATCCAGGTGCAAGAGAGTGGTGATCATAAAGACTTTAACTAATAAAGTAATTGGAAAATTAGAACCAGAGGAGAAGGTGCCAAGAGGATTACTACTAGGGGGCCGATTCCGATCTCGGTCGGAGGCGCACCCAATACCATTCGGTCGGGAAAAAGCCATGCGAAAGCCTGTTTCCCGACCGAACCGTACGCGGGTCCGGCCGAGCGAGTACGATGCGAGTCGCCGACCGACTCGTCCGGGCGACCCGACCGCTCCGACCGACTCGTACCCGGATCGTACCGCTCCGACCGACTCGCTCGGACCCGATTCGCACCGCGCAATGGAGACGTTTTCCGGCCGGGTAAGTACGATGCGCACCTCGACCGCTCCGACCGACTCGCGCCGTCCGACTCGAACTCGCTGTCGGAGCCGTACTTTGGGGGTCCGTGTCGGACCCCTGTACTGCGTACCCGTGCGAGGCGCACACAGGGGGACCCATGGGTCCCCTACCTGTGCGTGTACGCCGCGGCGCCTCGCGGCGTACTCGCTGTAGGGGCGCCCTTGTCCGCCTCGCACCCATTGAGGCAATGGGAGCCCGCGTACGCGTTGTACGACCGGCTCCCATTGACTTCAATGGGAGTCCGACCGACTCGTGTCCGATAACATACGGACGCATCGTACTCGTTCGGTCGGACTGCACGGGTCCGATTCGGTCGGAAATCTCTCCGGGTCCGGCTCGGTCGGAGAGATTTCCGGCCCGAATCGGAATCGACCCCAAGGTCTATTGTAAGAGTTTGATTGTAGAAATCAGCTGAAATTGCTGTTAGCATCAGCTGAAGCCATTTTGTTTTTGGCAGCCATTTTAGTTAGCCATGTGCTCGCCATGTGCTTTCTCCCTCTTCACTATTGCCTGCCCTTGTATTCTGCGTGTGTCATCAGTTAGTTAACTCTTTCAGCACTGAGCCAGAGCCTTGCACATGCTCAGAAAGACCTGTAGCTGCCAGAATGCACCTGCTCTTAGTGTATAACTGTCAGGCTGTTTTTACTGATGTAAGGAGAAATGTCTCCCCTCCCACTTTGTTGAGCAAGCAATTTTTCTATACCCATATTAGTCAATAACTATTCTTGTATGTGCCAGTACCTCCCCTTGGTCTCATGCAACAAATGTATATATAAGGTCCCTGATCTTTGTACTCCTTAGACTGTCTCCTACAGAGGCCTGAGGGTACTGTATTGACGCAGTCTCCCTCATGTGAGGTTAATAAAGTTGTTATTTTGATATTCCAGCTTCCGTGCCAATCTCTTCTTTGCTGGTTTAAGGACTAGGTGCATCAGTGAACCCCTAAAAAGGTTTTTTTTCTACAAATTGGCGCACGAACAGGGACTCATTCGAGACGCGGCTATCCAAGGGAGTGGTCTTGACGGAAGGCAGGAATCTACTGAGGAGGTACCCTGCATGAGGAGACCCTTTGTCTTTGCAGACCAACGTCTTTTCCGGTTTTCCCGATCTGACCCTCCAGGTGTTGGCCGCTCCCGACTGAGATCTTCTTTGGCGTGAGTATTTTGAAACGACCGTTAGGTCACTAAGAACTTGGCAGGTGGAGGTTGGAGACTTTGGTTTGGTAAGGTTGCTGTAGCAACACTTTTGTTTGGATTATAGATGTGTGAATTTTGCCACAATGGTAAAGAGAAATTAGAATTAACACTCAATAGGGAAAAAATAGGCCTCATAGAAAGAAAAAAAAAAAACGAATTTGTGTGCTTTGCATAACTAGGACTGAATACCAAATGTTACAGCATTATCCTTAGATATTAATATTAAAAGGCATTCACATCATCTGAGTAAATTGGTTGCTGCTGAAATAAACGCGCCTTTTTTTCACATTGCAAGACGATAGATTTGTACTGGCTTGGAAAGCCTGGGTTTTAAATAGACTGCACTGTGCTCATTCCCTGCGCTAGAAAAAAGAGCTTTTAAACAGCTGTTCAAAGCTGTCTGACTGAGAGGAAGCTGTCTGTCAAAACAGACGGAGATCAAACTTTTTCAGGACATTACAATACAGCAAAGGGTTTTACTCCTGAAAAAGGCGTAGAAGTTGAGGCTTGCTGGTCGTAAAAGCACAGCTGAGTAAACAACACATGGCTATGCCCGGCCACAAGCTACAGATCCAGTACATGCGTTAAAGACTACTGATTTTAAAAGTTACAAATACAGCTTCATTATTTTGGATAAAATAGAAAGGATTAAAAGCAGGGATTTTCTTTCTTGTTGCTTTTCTAAATAAGCATATCTGTGGATCTGATGGTAAAATAATTACTGTCCTTTAAAAAGTGACACATACTATTTTATGTTTGAGTACAGCTTCTGTGCTTAGTGTTATAAATACGTGCATTTCAAGGCAAAAGGAAAGAAATGAGGTTTGCTTTTCATATGTGGAAACATCAAAAGGGTTAGTGATCATTATTCCCAAAAATTGACTATATGAAAAAAAAAAAAAACATTATTAAAAATAATTTGCACTAAAATCGTTTTTGCATTTTGAATGTCTAATAATCCTACTGTGCAAAATATATAAGCTCCTAGCATCAAAGTTGAATTTGAGCAGCACTTTACCACAATGTGGGGAGTGAAATGTGAAATTTCACTTTACCCAGGCATATAAAAACGTATTTTATGAGGGTGTACCTACATTTCTCACCCCCCACCCCTGGGATATCTAGGGGAGGCCCTGGGGGTCCCTAATATGCCAAACCATTGTAGGTTATTCATTTTTAAGTGCCCCTACCACCAAAGTCGAGTTTGGGCACAATTTACTTTTTAAAAGCAGTCCTGGCACCCAGGGCTGTTTTCAAACTGATCTTAGGTTTCAGCAGTGCACACATGCAACTGCAGAACAAGCAGCTGGCCTCTAAACTGCTAGAAAGCCCATCACACACTGCACACAAATAAAAATAAGTATAAAAAACAACAGCAGAAGTTACATCCTACCTTTAAAATTATTAGCTCACAGGCACGGAATAGGACTGCTTTTCAGCTGTGCTTTTCCAGAGTTACTTTGAATTGGAAAACCGCATTGAAATAGCCTTGCACAGAAATGGGACAGCAGGTTTAAGGGGCAGAGGTCGAGTTCTATATTTAGCAGACCAGCAAAATACCCACATTGGAGGGGTTTTTCTAATAGGCTTGCTTTGGCACTTCGACCTCGGAAAAGATTCTGAAGGAAGGAATGACAGCGCAAAGAGAAAGAGAAGCTTTGCTTATTATTTTTGGCAAAAAACCAGGCAGGTTTTGCGCAGTCATAAGAAGCAAAGGAAAGGCAGTAACGTATGTGGGCCCTGTGTAGAGCATAGCTCTGCCATGTATACAGAAATAATGCTTTTAGTTTAAAGATCACTGTGCAAGGGCTACAATAAGGAGGCAATGAAATTCAGTTTGCATTCATGCGCCCTCATGTTACACTAGTACAATTGCTAAAGGAATTGGTAGTTGGTTATTAATGTTTTCTAGCTAGCTCAATGTGCTATTTACCTCCTACAAGTTTGTTTGTGCCCAGCTGCCAAAAATGGGAGTAAATATTGTCGACAGAAGGTCACCTGTTTCAGGTTACCTACTGTCGAATGAGGGGAGGAGATTAGAGAGATTAGCTCCTGGGCAAATTAAGGGTAACTACAATTAAGTAACACATTGTCATTTTTCTTGATTTATGTGCTCTCTCTCTCTCTTTTTCTCACTGTCTCTTGAGCCTGTCTAAGTTGTTTAGGAACGGCCATGAGATGTTTAATTGGCTATTCAGTAATACTGTTTTAAAATTATTGTTAGCATTAATAAAATGAATAAAAAATACGCCATGTTGCTACCCATCCTGTCTGATGAAATTATGAAAGGATGAGTAGTCTAGATTGATGTTCCCTTATTTGATCTTTAAAGGGGAACTATATGTGGGTAGTTTTTGTTCTAAAATCCTTAGGTGATAACACCATTATTGTTTTATTCCTCTCATGCTATAGTTATTTATGTAATAAAGATCCCTGTTAAATTAGCAGTTTTAGATTTTCCCGCCCCGCCTATAACATGAGAGCATGGTCCTAAGCGTAAAATGTAGGTGTTTTTACGTAAGAAAAATCATTTTAGAAGTGTCTGCAGTCCTGTACAAGTAGTGAAAGGTTATAACTTATGAAACACAAGCTTGTTAAGACAAGAAGCACAAAAGAATGCTTGTTCTAAAAATTCCCTTTCTTGAGGTTCTTCAGATGAATAAAATAGGAATGCACAAATGTAAGGACTTAGAGTATGTCCGTATTGTTTTTCTTTTTCCCTCAGAATTTAGTAAAAAACATAGACTTCCTTGGCTGCTTCAAATAGTGTAACATTTTACTCTTGTCAGTTCACCAAAAAGTTCCTTTTATACTCACTAATAGGTCCATGGTGTTTTTTACTCTCAGATAGATGAAGTGGTTCTTGGGTGCCTTGCTAATGCATGGGGCGCCCCAAGCTAAAAAAAAAAGAAGGTATTTGGAAATAGACTATCCTCTCTGTTGATAGATTATTTGTATGCCTTGTCTAAAGATTTTTTGTTCTGTCCATCATTAGATATCTGCTGCCCTACAACCATTGCCAGAGGGGCCCGGACATCAGATTCAGCCTGGGGAGTTAGCGCTGATCCAGCTTGGAGTCAAGGTAAAGGGAACCAGCACAGGCATTGCTGGCAACGAGGACCACAGTGAAGGTAGAAGGCTGGAAGCACTGGGACGTGAAGTGTGTACCCCTGCTACTGTCTTGGACGAAAGACGGGGTCACAAATCAGGATGGAGAATTCTTTGTGTGGATCCAGTTTTTGATGGCCAGCTGAGAGAGTCACAGACCGACAAGGACGGCAAGGAGGCTTTTGCTTGAGGTGACCCCCTTTGAAACAAGGGTTGCTTCAGATATCCCAGCATCAGGCCTTTGAGTCCTGGTCCCCAAGTGAATGCAAGTCTGCACCTATGTTTGTTGATCAGGAGGTGCCTGGGTATACTGGGTACAATCTTTGGCCCGACAAAAGAGCAGTGCGCCAGCCGAGCAACACAGGAGTTAGGGAAGGACTTGAGTTCAGGGTACAGGTGCTGTGCCTTTGGTGCCTGTTAGATTAAAGTGAAGAATACTGGTGCACTGCCTGAGACACTGGACAGGATCGTTGAGGGCGTTTGCCCCGGAGGGTGATTGCCCTATCCTGAAAGAAGAAACCTTTTCCCTTAAAACTGGGCCGTGATTGTTTTCTTGAGTTGCAAGTTGTGCAGCTCCACCGTTGGAAAAGAATGAACAATAGGAGCCTGCCTGTGAGGCTCAGACGGACACAGGGAGAAGACTCCCCTCTGGCTGGTTGTACAGCGGTTTCTATTCTTTAAGTACTTTTTAGCAATGTACCCCTTTGGTCCCTCCTCTTGAGCATACCAAGTGATACTCTAGCCCTCATAAAAAGAACACTGGAAAGGTCTATTAAAAAACTGTTTTTTATTTAAGATATTATATTAGATATGTGATGTTGGCTATTCTGAAGCTGAATTAGATGGTCACTGAAATACATAGGAGCCCTGAAACTTAGAATTGGACTGGATGGTTTTGGGATTTACTTTCTGCTTGGGGTTGGAAAAATTGATAGTTCTGTTTGTAATAATAGCCATTATTTTCTCCTGCTATCTGTGTGTTCATTATGACCCAATACTCTGTTCCCCATGTATTTCTACTTGTATCTCACCAGTTAAACAATGTTCAAAATGTAAATGCCCACTTAGCAATGAATCAGGATATTAATGGACTTATGAGGATAAATGTGCAGGATAACTTCCATGCTTCTATTAATTCATAGCGGATGTCTTCAGCTAATGCTAAAACGGCCATCTGTAGAAATCAGCTGAAATCGCTGTTAGCATCAGCTGAAGCCATTTTGTTTTTGGCAGCCATTTTAGTTAGCCATGTGCTCGCCATGTGCTTTCTCCCTCTTCACTATTGCCTGCCCTTGTATTCTGCTTGTGTCATCAGTTAGTTAACTCTTTCAGCACTGAGCCAGAGCCTTGCACATGCTCAGAAAGACCTGTAGCTGCCAGAATGCACCTGCTCTTAGTGTATAACTGTCAGGCTGTTTAGGTCTCGCCTGAGCCAGCGCATGCGCTGCTCTGGCAAGAGTTTTAGTAAGCGGGTTTTGGAAGTGCAAACAGCAGTGGCTTTTGCTGGCGACCAGCTTGTGTTCACGCGAGCGTGCACGCGCGATCAGGCGCCATATGGCTTCCCTCGCCATCTGGACGCTCGCGATTACTTTCACTTTCACGGCCGTGCCAGTTTCACGGCCGCGCGGCCAATGCTTGTTATATGTGTGTTTCTGTATGTTGTTTTCAAGTCATTCTTTCTAGGATTCACACCTTGCTTTAAGAGTGCTTATTGCCAAGCTTCCCTTTCCTGCTTTCATCTTATCAAGAAGACATAATGAAAACCATTGAACCATAAATTATTGCCTCACCCCTTCCGATCGCCTGACGAACGCCATTCTCACCCTGCCGGGCAAAGCCAAATAAGCCATGCATATTTACAGTTCCTTTGAAAGGCAGAGCGAGGACTAGGACCTCTGTTCCGACTGAATCTGCATCCACAGAAAGGATGTTATAAGGCTCGAGCTCTGACAAGCGCTCCTCCGCCCCTCCCCTCCCCCGCCGCGTTGCGCTGCTTTTGGCAGAATAAATGCCTAAAACATGACTCAAGTTGTTGCCCTGGTAAATGCTATATATGTATAAGTCGTCAGCGCTTTCAGTTTCTCAGACATGCCTGCTTCCTTCTACGTCTCTGTGCCTCAATGTCTGTCTGCATCTGTCTTTCTCGCAGACTCGCCCACCTTCTCGGTGCTGAATTTAGATCCGTAAAGGCTTCATGCGGTGGGTCTGCTGCTTTTGTTGCTGAACAAGAAGTATTACCTGCTTGTTTAACTAATTTGACGAATTAGTGACCTTTGTGTTAGTAAACTTCATGCGTACTTTTAGCTTTTTGCGGAAGAACCACGTCTAATATCATTGTTTTGAAAATTAAGTTGAGATCCATGGCTTTGTAGCAGTTCTTTGTTTTGTTTTTCCTCTGTCCATCGCCCCTCCTCTTCTACGTCCATCCGCCTTTAGTTCCAATGCGACCACACACAGTATCGCAACTGCCTGCTCATCTAACATGTCACCATTCAACCATTCATCCTCAGCAAATCAACCAGCAATTAACTCCATCTAGCCACCTATCCTTCCACCAGAACACCCCTACATAAATCTATCCATTCACCCGAGCCCCCTATACTCTAACACAAGCATCATCTACATGTATAAACATACATCACTCTATACATTCACCCATCCATCCACTAACCCATTTATCGATCTGAGCCACCTACTCGCTAGCCCGGTTATTAGCTGCTATCATAGAACCTACATCCATACGTACATGAACCCACGTCAGCCACTTATTATTCAGCACGTCCTTTACAAACATCAATGTACCTTGATCCGTGCATTCATCCATCAGTCCTGTCGCCCGTCCATTCGTCCGTCCATCCATCCATTCATTCATCTATTCATCTATCCATCCATCATCCCACCTATTTACCAACCCGCCCACTACCCACTTCTACATAGATCCTTCCAGCCCACCACCAAACTACCCACCCATACATCCATCTTTAGAATGTCACAATGATAAAAGAGGGGTCCTGTACTCCCTAGGGCAGTTCAATTGATTCCCAAGAAAGGGTCTACAGGCCTGTGCTTTTGTGCAGTTTTATAGAGTGCAGAACATGAACCCAGGGGTCACAACGTTTGAAATATAAAAAGTGTCTGAATAGATTTTTTTGTATTTTTTTAGAGAACAATATAGCCCAAGGCACTAGAGTGCTTCACAAACAAAACCAGACTACATTACAGATCTTTTATCATTTTAGGCACAGGGAGATTACGTGATTTGCCCAGACTCGCAGGATGTTGAGCTAAAGCCAGGATTTAAACCTGATTCCCCATCTCTAGACTCAGCAGCTGTAGACAGAAGGCAAAATCTCCCACTTTCAGGTTACTTTATGCCAAATATTGTGTAACAGTCAATCATCCCTAGAGTCTTACCTATTGAAACAGGCTGTACCTAAAACAAAATGAGGTCATGCCCAAAAGCAAATGTTTTATAGCCTTTTAATTATTTGGAAATTGCTTTAATGGAATAAATAATTTTCCTTGAAAGCAAGATTTGGGATTCGCAGAACCAAAGAGTGGAGCCATTAATCACATAAACATCATGCAAACAACATACGTAACCAATAACAAGCATTGTCATAGCCAATAGGTCTCGCTTTTGGGACCTTATAAGTATTTAGATATGCAACACAATATCCTTGGTGCAACAACATCAACTGTTGCATAATAATCGCAATTAAGGAATCGCAAAAGTCTTCCTTGATGCATGTGCCAGTTAGAGACTAATCTTTACTTTTTTCACCCGATGGACTTCCAGGAAGGGTTCTCAAGAGAGGCCTATACCTCTCACACCACTGGCATCTCAATTCTGATCCCGCCACTGAACCTTCATGGTCACAAGCTAGATAGATGTCAGGGTTGTGGCAACTTCCGCCTTGTGCCCTTCAGCCTCTCGTCCAGTGCTGATCATTGCCTGTGCTCAGGTGCCAGTTCCAATGGCAAGCCCTCAGCATGGCACTGTAAGCTCGAGATCTTTAGCAATCGGGATTCTATCTTTCCCTGTAACTGTTGTTCGGGACGTACTCTACCCTCTAATAACCCTTACACAGTGGGGTCAGACCCATTGTCTCATTCGGGGTCTGCTGAGAAGTACACTTTCCGCCCTTGCCTTGAGGAGAAGATTGCTGACCTCAAGCAGGATCTCCTTGCTGTTAAAGAGATCATGCAGACCCTTTTACAGTTCTCCATGAAGATGGAGAAGCACTTGAATACACACCCCTCCCAGTGGACCGATCACCTCAAGCCACGGAAAATGTTCTACACTGGTGACAATCAAGCCTCTATCCACTCACCTGTTAGCTCTAGCTGGAGGTCTAGGCCTCTCCCTAACAACCATTCAAGGCCCCATAGATTTCATCCTCAGCTGTCGGAAGAGGACACTCTCGCTCTTTTTTTCTCGTACAGCGACTATAGGATTCTCTCCTCCCCTATCTCTACTATCAACATCCCTACTATTACCTTGGACCCTGACAGGGAACCTAGTCTCAACCTTAGATCGGTTAACAAGAAAAACCTAATTCAAATAACTACCTCTCATCATGAAGTGATCACTACCAACCATCACATCAAATCGATGCTACTCAACTGCAGATCGGCGGTGAAACATGCAGCAGATATCTCGGAGCTCATCATTTCGCAAGACTTGGACCTTCTGATTCTCACTGTAACCTGGCTCAATGATGCCTCCTCACCTGCCCTCGACATCTTCATCCCTCCTGATTATGTCATTATCAGACACAATTGACCTGCTGAAATGGGGGGGGCGTTGCATGCATTCATCGCACCAGCCTCACTATTAAGCAATTGCAAAGTGCTTTGATGTCTTCTTTTGAGCAACTAGTCATCGAAATTTGGAATAAGGGCAAGATTGCCTGTGTGCTTCACTCGATTTACCATCCTCCTGGTGATAATCTGATCTTCGTAGAACAAATCATGGAGGTCATTAGCTCAAGCCCGGACCAACTCAGTCATATTTTCCTTGGGAGACTTTAACCTCCACTGGAATGACACAAATGATTCTTTAGTCTGCTCCTTTAAAGCTTTCCTCTCCGATCTCAACTTCTCACAGGTCTGTAAGGGACCTACCCACAACAAAGGCGCCACTCTCGACCTTATCATTGCCAAAGACAATTGCTTACAACTGGGTGTCATCCTACCCTGTGACTGGTCAGATCATCATCAAATTTCCTTCCACATATTGGAAAAGGTATCGTGCAGAAAGGGCCAACCTATTAAAGCTAAACAATTTTCTCGCAATTTGAGAGACATCAACATCAATGCTCTAACATCCATCACCAAAAATAGGCTTCAGCCCCCCCCGAACACGACCAACCTTGGCGATCTTTCTGATCACTACATTAACACTAAGGCTAACATTTCTGATACTATTGCTCCGAAGCAACTCAAAAGGATTCCAGTCAAACAATCAAAACCTTGGTTTAATGATGACCTAAATGATGAGCTGCATAATCTTAGACATGCAGAGAGACATTGGAGAAACACACCCTCCTCCTCAAGCCTCTTTCAGCTAAGGAAGGTGAGAAGTACTTACAACAAACACATCCGCATTGCTAAAACAGACCACCTCAGGGCTCAACTGGATGGCGCTAAGAATAGACCCAAAAAGCTCTTTGAAATCATCAAGCAACAAGCTAACCACTCTTCCAACTCTATCTCGACTCCCTTCTCCCTGCTTCCTAGTGGGGAGGACTTCAGTACATTTTGCTGAAAAAATATAGAAAATTAAAGCTGCTTCCTGACACTCCCATTTTACGACCTCTGAACCCTCGGCAGTGTCCTTACCCATTGGTTGTTCTCTCAAAAACAACGCCGCCTAGAATTCCATTCTCCTTCAAGATGTCACGGAGCTGCTCCACAACATGGCGTCCCTTAAACCTTCCAACCATTACAGTGATCCACTACCTGCTAAGTTTTTTAAAGATCTCAATTTGGCCATTCTTCCTCTGTGGTCCTGGATCATTCATGAATCTCTCTTACAGGGAAGGATCCCCGATTGCCTCAAGATGGGGCACGTTACTCCTATCCCTAAGAAGCCCAATTCTGATTTATCTGATCCTAACAACTTCCGACATATCACCAGCATCATAACTCTAGCTAAATTACTCGAGAAATGTGTCCATTCACAGTTATGCAACAACATCGAGAAATTGCAACTCCTTGACTTCTACCAGTCGGGTTTCAGAGCAGGGCACAGTACTGAAACAGCACTAACGCACATTGTGCATGACGCCTTAAGATCCCTTGATCAAAATGTCCCTTGTCTCCTGATCCTTCTTGACCTGTCCTCAGCATTCGATACCATCAAACTTGAAAACTTAATTGCTCTTCTTCAACATTGGATGAGTCTTTCAGGCCCTGCCCTAAATTGGTTTGCCTCTTTCTTACATAACCGCTCACAAAGGATCAAAGTTAACCACGCCTTTGCAAACAGTACCCCTGTTACGATTGGAGTTCCGCAAGGATCCGCACTCTCCCCCCACTCTCTTCAACCTTTTTATGGAACCACTTACTGTCATTCTGAGCCACTCTAACATTCAGTAGCACATGTATGTGGATGACACGCAACTGTACTTGAAGATCTCCTCTCAAGAAGAAATAAAAATGCTAAATGATGCTCTCTCACAAACTCAACAATGGTTAGCCCAGAACCATCTTCTGTTAAATACTCTCAAAACTGAATTACTTCTGATTGCTCTACCCAACCACTCTGAACGTACCCTGGTCTGGCTTAATCAACTCACTGCTCTTAACTGCACCCCTCATGTGGTTGACTCTGCTAAATCGTTAGGCATTACCTTGGACAAATACATTAATATGCAAGCGCACATCAGTGCAACTATCAGGGGAGCCAACTTTCAACTCAACACCCTTAGGAAAATCAAGCCTTTCCTGCCTTCCGAAAACATCAGGCCTGCTGTACAATCCCTTGTTATCTCTCGTCTGGAATATGGTTTGGTGACCCTTGCTGGGCTTCCCAAAGCTAGCTTGGCCCCGCTCAGAGTTACTCCAAAAGCATAGGTCAGGCTCATCACTGGCTCTAGAAAACATGACCACATTTCCCCAACCTTTTGCAACTAAATTGGCTATCTATCGAAGCTAGGATACGTTTCAAGATAGCTTGCTTGACGCATAAAGCCTTACATTACAACATCCCGGTATACTTGCCAAACAAGCTTGAACTATCAGGCTCTTGTCTGGTCTTAAGAAGTACGTCCACCCTACTTTTGAAACCTCCCAAATTCAAAAAGAAAAGATCTTACAATTGGACCTTCACCTGTCTTTCTCCAAGAATATGGAACGCTCTACCTCCTGAGATCAGATCAAATCCTTTCACGGCATCTTTCAAGAAACAGGTCAAATGGCTATTCTTGAGTGAACACTGACATCATCATCTTGTTCTCATGCTCTGTCTACAAATGTGACCCTTATTTTACAACTTTGTTTCGATTTATTGTATGCTTGTCTGTTAAATGGGTATCTTGTTCTAGGGCAATTCTGATAATGTTCTGGGCGGGCCATCTCTCCAAACCCTGACTTTGATTGTTTCCCCCTTTGCTTATCGCTATGTGGATGCAAATACACCTTTTGTAACATTGTGCTTGGTTTTATTCATGCTCTCACCACATCCGTACAGCGCTCTGATACCCGTAAGGGTCTTGTTCGCGCTTTATAAAACTTTCCAAATAAATAAGGCTTGCACAGAGGCATGCGTACAGACTGAAGTAACTCTGATTTCCAAGTGATAGCCCCTCACAATCACTAGATGATCAATATGAATAAACACTTCTACAGGATTCTCACGGTTATATAATACATGTCCATGAGGCAATCAGCTCTATATGGAATTTGACCTGAGGGGTTACTGAAACTTTTAGTTTAAGCAACTATGCTACACCATAGACAACCCAACAACCACCCTTCAGCAATTTGTACACAAGTCGAGTGAATGGGACTACTTGTAGAGGGTCATTAACAAGCACTGTTCACCATTCAAGATTCTAAAATCAGATGTACAGCCTATGGAGAAGAGCTTCAAAAATATTTGATCCCCATATTCTACAGTTTTTAATGTCATTTGAATAGATTAGTCAATCTTTGCCCCATGCCTTTGACCAGACCACTGAGCAAAACTCAGCAGGCACCACTTAGAGACCTCAGTAGCAGAAGGCCCTGCTCAAGGTTCACCTTTCACTTTACAAATGCCATCTGACATAAGGTGCTGAGACCTAGAAATTATGGACCTCTGAACTTTGGGTTGGTGTCTAACTCACTCTTACAGGGTCACAAATACTCCGTGAGTCAAACAGTCAATGAAACAGACTGGATTGGAGCAAACATTTGCCAAAGTGCAGTGAGGCCAACTTTGTATGAAGAAGGGCCACATATGAGCTGTTATCCCCAGTGTTCTTAGTCACTTTATCTGAATTGTGTACATAGTGCTCAGAGGCTTACATTTCATATACAAAAGGGCTTTGATTAACTCTCTACTGATGACGAGTCACCTGGGTTTCCAAAGCAGAGACAGACTGCCAGAATATACACTATAAATATAAATACACTTCTTGTGAACTCAGGGGGGCAGATTTACAAGCCCCGTGTGCCACTTTTGCGTCACTTTTCCCATGTTAAAATGACGCAAAAGTGGCGCAAGGTCCTTGTAAATAAGCCCCAGGATGTGTCCCAATCAAAGATGACAGGCATCTCCACTCCCAGAACATTAAACAAAACCTGTCTCCACCCTGATGAGATTTCATCCAGAATACATGTGCGAGACTATCAAGGAAGGAGGCAGAAGTAGAGAGGGGGGCTGAGTGAGAGAGAGAGTAAGAGAAGGATGAGAGAGAGGGGAGAGACGAAGAAAAGGTGGAGTGAAATAGAGAAAATAGAGGAAATACTTGGAAAAGGGGAAAGAAAGACCGAGATACAAAGATGCCTGCCTACATGAGTCAGCGGTGCTCAGGCCCCATCGACATTTCAGTCTTAAGGTATTTTTAGGGCAGATCGAGATAGACAAAGAGACAAAGTCTGAGATATCAAAGAGCAAACAGGTCAGAAGAGGGTTTTGTACAATGAATATATGTAAATAAAAATACCGTTAAAAAAGATGATATATATAATATGAAGGCAAAAACCCATGGGCAACACATATTTTATTTGAAAAATATAAAAGCGGAGACGTATTGGGGCTTGAGAAAAGCGAACAATTGCACATCTTCCCTATCTTTGTAGGGGCCTCCAAGGAAAAGCGATCAGTTCACTCTCCCTGTAATAACATTACATATGTAGTGTTAGACTTGTCAGCCATAGGGTGATCTTCACCAAAACGTTTTGCCTTCACCCTTCTATTTTGCAGAATTTGTTTGTGTTGGCTTTAGGGCTCTGTGCACGTTTCCATTTCTAACCTTGCTTAGATGCTTGTGATCACTCCATAAAACATGGTAACATTGGTTCACACCTGATTGACCTATTTAATTTACTTAAAAGTCCTTAGTAAAGTGGTATACCATATACCCAGGGCCTGTAAATTAATACTAGTGGGCCTGCAGCACATATTGTGCTAAACACATAAGCAGCCCCTTAAAAGATGTCCCAAGTCTGCTTTTGCAGTCTGAATGAAGTTTTAAACTGCCACTTTGACTTGGCAAAATAACCCCTTTCCAAGCTTTAAACTCCACTTTTATTACATATAAGTGAACCCTAAGGTAGGCCCTAGGTAGCCCATAGGCTGGGTGCATTGTAATTGAAAGGTTGGGCATGTACTTTTAAGTTTTACATTTCCTGGTAGTTGAAGAATTCATTTTTCACTACTGTCTCCTGTTTCACTACCTCTCCCATAGGATAACATTGGGTTGCCTTATTACATTTAATAAGTGCTAACATTTGATTGGGTACAGGTGAACATTTCATGTTGGGTCTCTCAGAAATTGTAATTTAAAATCTTCTTTAATGGCAAAGTCAGATTTTAAGATACAATTTTGAAAATACCACTTTTAGAAAGTTAGAATTTTCCTGTCTCAACTATTTGGTGCCTGCAGCCTGTTCCTGGGTCACATCACAAGGTTTTCTGGCAGTTAGACTTTGTTTATTCTTCCCAGACAGCCACACAATAGAGGGCTGAGGTGTGCTTTGATGAGCCATCACTAGCAGGATGAGAAGGGGAGCTGGGAACAGCTCCATTTGCAAATCAATTGGCTGTGGCTTGCCTTTACACAAGTGACTTGTCACCACTGCATTGTCAATGGATCCAGCCTGGAACCAGGACAGGAGAGACAGGAAACATCCAGCACTTCAAAGGGACTTATCTGCTCTGCATGTCAAAATACTGCTTTGCTGCACATGGAAGGACTGCTCTGCTGTCTGAAGCCTGCCATGAACTCTCAGAAGTCTGCCCTGCTGTGCAAGCTCTGTTCCACTTCTTGAACTCAAGACTACCATAGTGACTCCAATGGCTAGTTGGCTGACCTCCTGATCAGAGACTCAGGGACAGAAAAATCTCCAACCATCTTGAACCCACACCTGGATCCAGTCTGAGTAAGTCCTAAACCCCTGAACTTGTTCCCCTCCAGTCCTGGACCCTTAGTAGTGATGTTAAATCCAAGACTTGGAAGGTTGAAAACCTTTGACTAAACACTGCTTGGAGAACCCAGAGGAGACCTGGGCCAACTTGCTTGTCTATCATCCATAGGTGCATTGCTGGTGTGCTCCCGCTACTTTCTTCCCCGCAGCAGCATTTCCTGTGGAGCAGTCCTCCTCAGAAAGGGTAGCTGGCCTCATGAAGCTGTCATCTACTACAGCTTCCAGCCTTATCCTGCTAGATATTTTCAACTTCCCAAAAAAGACCATGTCTGAATGTGGAAATCTTCTCTGTGGCTTCATCTAGTGGCTCCCCGAGGCCTCCTCGGACACCACCTGCAGTCTTTCCCCACTGAACTTCTACCTTCTCAGAACATCTTTCTTGAAATGTCTTCTAAGAACAAAGGTAAGTGCTGACAGGTCCCAATCCACTCTTTGTATCCAACTCCCGCTAGATCACAGTCGGCCATATTTTTTTATTTTGACCCGGTCTCGTGCAACTAGATGTCCACGTATTTTTCCTTAAATCTGAAAATTTATAACTCAGGTTCTACGGATTGGATTTTTGTTCTTTGGTGTCAAATAGTTTACTAAAATTTACTCTATTTTTCTAAATTGGTGTGGGATTTTTCTTTGGTGGTGTTTTCACTTTTATACTATTTGTGTGCTGCGAAGTTTATACATTGGCTCTGAGTTAAGAACCACTGTTTTTGTGCCAAGTTACCAGAGGGTTAAACACAGGTTAATCAAGTGACTTTTGTGGCTTACCCTGACAGGGATTGAGGCAGTTGCACACCCCACTCAAGCAAGAGCCATAACCCAATTTATCACATGTATTTTTTTGTACTTATTCTTTGTGCTCGATAGCCCATATAAACAGGCCCTTAGTCAGGGGTAGCTGTCCCAAACAAAAACTACAGCAAAGAAAATGGGACAATATGTTGAGATTTTACAGATCACAACTTATTTTAGATATTTGTTTAAACTATGAAACTATTAATACTATTCTATCATTACAAATAAATTGTGAAAATTAATAGGAAATTGTGCATTTTAAACGTTTAGCTGCTGAGGCTTTTCCTCCCTTCCCATGGCTATGTTATAATAGGTTATGATATGATATGTTATTTTATTTTATGTTATGTTGTGTTCATTTCTAGGAGCGCAATTCCACCATGATGGTATCCCGGCACTTAGCAGGTGGGTAGGCAGTGATGTTCCTGGATGTTAGTCGATGACCCAGGTCTTTAGCAGCTTATGAAATTCAAACAGTAAGGAGGCTCTGATGTGGTGAGGGAGGTCATTCCATGCCTTAGGGATGGTGTATGAGAAGGCATGACCTCCTGCTCTGCACTTGTGTATGCAGGTGATGTGCGCGAGTGAGAGTTTGGCTGAGTAGTCTGGCAGGCTGGTGGAAGTATATGCCGGTGTTGAGGTATGTGGGGCTTGAGTTGTGGAGTGCTTTGTAGGCATGGGTGAGGAGTTTGAAGTGGATGAGCTTCTGGCTCAGGAGCCAGTGGAGCTTCTTGAGGTGTTGGGTGGTAGGAGTGTAATGCAGGAGGGTGAGGGCGGATCTTTCTGCAGCGTTCTGGAAGGTTTGCAGTCAGTTCAGTAGCTACTTGTGGATCCAGTGCATTGCCGTAGTCAAGCCTGCTCGCGACCAGGTCTTGCATGACCATTTTCCTGGTGTTTTCTGGCACCATTTGAATATCTTTCACGGCATATACAGTAGCTGGAAACATGAGGTGGTGGTCACTGCATTGATTTGTGTGGTCGTGCTGAGGTTTTCATCCAGGATGATTCCTAGGTTCTTTGCATGTGCCTTGGGGGTTGGAGTGGGTCCTACGTCTGCTGGCCATGTGAAGTCCCACAGGGGGGTCTTGCTTCTGAAGATTAGGATTTCAGATTTGACCTTGAGGCAGTTGTCTTTCATCCATGTGGCAAGTGTTGGGGTTTTGTCTGACAAGGAAAGTATGAGCTGGATGTCGTCCGCATATGAGAGGGCATTTATGCCATGGGATCTGATGACATCCACCAGTGGTGTCATGTACCTGTTGAACAGAGGGGAACTTAGTGGGAATCCGTGTGGGACTCCACAGATTTATTTTGCTTCTGATGTGTATGATATCAAGCATACTCATTGTGTGCTTCCTGTGAGAAAGGACCAGATCCAATTGAGGGTGGTGTCTAGTATGCATGCTTTGCAGAGTCTTTTGATGTGAGTTGAGTGGATGGCTGTGTTGAAGGCAACTGATAGGTCTAGCAGGGTGAGTGCTGCTGCATCTCCTTGGTCTAGGATCATCCTGATGTTGTCTGTTGCCTTTAGGAGTGCAGTTTCTGTGCTGCGGTTGGGTCCAAATCCTGATTGTGAGGTGTCCATTATTGTGTTGTCTGGTGAGGTGGTTGGTGAGTTACTTGTTGATGATCTTTGCCATGATCTTGAATGGGAAGGGTAGAAGGGAGACTGGCCTGTAGTCGGTCTGCCCTAGTTTTTTTTCAGTAGGGCATTGACAGTTGCGGGTTTCCAGGTACCAGGGAAGGTGGCAGTGGAGATGTAGGTGTTTATGATGTGGCTGAGGGTCTCGCTTATGGGTGCTGAGTCTATATTCTGGATGCGGTGTGGGTATGGGTCTGCTGGTGCTCTGGAGTGGACCATTTTCATGGAGTTGGTAGTTTCCTTTGAGGTGATAGTGGCCCATGTGGTTATGTTTTTTTTGTTGTTGGTGGGTAGGCTGATGGCAAGGCTGGAGGTATCTGGTTGGGGGTCAAAGTTGTTGTAGATGGTCCTGAATTTGTTGATGAATTAGTCTGACAGTCTGCTGTGGAGGTCTTGTGAGGTGGTGACGTTGAAGCTGGAGGCTGGTGTGGTGAAACCTTGATGATTGCAAAGATTTCTTTGGCGCAGTTGGAGCAGTTTTATATGCATTCCACTAGTGCTTTTTTCTTGGTTTTCTTTATCTGCTGGTGGTATTGTCTGAGCACAGATTTGAAGGTTGCTGTCTTGACTGGTTCTCCATTTCCTTTCTAGTTGTTTGCAGCACACTTTAGTTACTCGGAGATCCTCTGTGTACCAGTTAGCCTGTTTTCTGGAGCTTTTTTGTTGATTGTGTTTGATGGGTGTGAGGGAGTTGGCAGAGTCAGTTATTGACCTATTGAATTGGATTGTGTTGCTGTTGAGGTTGTCGATGGTGGTTGGTACAGAATTGTATAGAATGAGGGTCCAGACTGCTTCTGCAATGTTGCTCCAGCTGCATCTGGGCTTGTTGATGGTAGAGGGTTTCCTGTGGTCTGGGATGTTTATCTGGAAGAGTACAATGGTATGGTTGGTCCAGGTGAGGAGTGCAGTGGTTCTGAACTTGACACTGTTTGGGGTGGCAAAGATGGGGTTGAGGGTGTGTCCGGCACCGTGGGAGGGTTCTGTGACATTTTGAGTGAGTCGGCGATTGCCTAGGATCTCCAGGAGGCCTGTGGAGTTGGGGTTGGTTAGGTCTTTGAGTTGACATTTGAGGTCTGCCAAAGGATGTAGTCCTTGGCTTCGATGAGGGAGGGGGGTGATGAACTCTGTGAAGTTGTGCATGAAGTTGGCTTGTGATCTGGTGGGGTCACTAGATGAGGGATCTTCTCAGGGTGTAGTTTGCTGTGATGCAGAGCTTGAAATGGAGGTCTTCCGTGAAGGGGGTCATGCTTTCTCCGGTGGTGGTGCAGTCAAGTGATTCTTTGTATATCATCGCTATCCCTCCTGCAGGCTTGAATTGTCAGTCTTGTCGGTGATCTTGCCTTCCTCCGGGACAGCAATGGTGATGTATGGGGCCTTCATGAAGTTCAAGCAGGTTTCTTTGAGAAAAAGGATGCCCGGGGCATCATGACTGGGCAGGTCCCAGAACTCTGTCATGCGCTTGCTGAGCGAGCAGCTGTGGAGTAGCATGCATTATAGTGTTTCTAGGGGGGTTTGTGGGTGGGGTAGGTTGAAGTGGGGCATAGGGTCAATGTGTGTATTGGTGTTGATTGCAGGTCTGTGGAGTGTTGCATGTAAAGAGGCAGTGCATGCATGCAAAGGGTGCTCTGTGTTGTGCGGTGTGGCTGTCCTGCAACATTTTTCTCCCTTTGATATGAAGCTAATATACAGAACCTGAGTCATGTTTTGGGAACATGCTTTTTTGAGTTAATTCTCAATAATAGTTGATCATCTTTATTTTCTTGGGTGGGGAGTTCAATAGCTTTTTGGTCTGTACAGAGAAAGGTCTTCACCCCATATTGTTACTTCTTTGGGTGTAGAGTCCGAATTTGTTTAAGAGAAAAAATTATCCCATGCTGTGAATTGCTCACTGTGGGATGCTGAGGGGTTTTAAGGGTATTCTTTCTGCAACAGCTACCCAGTTTGGGGCCCTGAAGGCAGCAGTAATAAGTTCACATTTGCCTAGGCTCAGAACTTATCTGGATTAGGCTTTTTCTTAAGTCCAATGTATAATTTGTTCGCACAGTGTAGGCATGAAAGTACTAGGGCTGTTGAGGCGTGGACTCTACCATTAACCAATCAATCAATAGGTTTTGTAAAGCAGACTTGTCACCCAGGAGGTCTCCAGGCGCTGGGGTTCTGCGAGCCTCGGTCGGATGGCCATGACGGTTGAAGAGCTGAGTCTTGAGCTTCTTCCTGAAGTCTTCCAGTGATGGGGAGGTTCTGTAGCTGGAGGGGGAGGTCGTTTCAGGACTTTGCAGCAATCAAGGAGAAGGAACGACCTCCACAGCTGCTTTGACTGATGCAGGGATGTGAGCCAGGGCGAGGGTGGAGGAGTGGAGCTCCCTGGCTGGTTGGTGGAACATCAGGAGGTGATTAACGTATGCAGGTCTGGTTTTGTGGAGGGTTTTGTAGGTGTGTGTGAGGAGTTTGAAGAGGCACCTTTCCTTGACAGGGAGCCAGTGGAGAGCCTTGAGGTGAGGAGAGATGTCTTCCTGGTTGAGAAGGGGATCAATCAGAAGATCTTGCGGGTTATGCAAAGGTTGTGGAAATAGACAGAGGAGATGGTGTTGATCTGCTGATTCATGGTTAGTTGACTGTCCAGGATGATTCTGAGGTTGGCATGGTTGGTGGGTTAGGGGCAGGGAGCGGTGGGCCACCATGTGTCGTACTATGGGGAGAACTTGCTTCCAAAGATAAGGACCTCTGTTTTGTCCAAGTTGAGCTTTAGGCAGTTGGACTTCATCCAGGTGAAGATGTCGTACATGTTCTTTCAGAAGTTGGCTTTGGTGGTGTCAGCATCCTCTGTGAGGGAGAGGACTAGCTGTGGTTCGTCAGCATAAGAGATGATGTTGAGTCCGTGGGTACAGTCGATGTTGTGAGTGGCATCATGTAGGTGTTGAAGAGGGTGGGGCAGTGGGAGGAGCCCTGTGGGACGATGCAGATGCTGTCTTTGGGAGCAGAGGAGAAGGTGGTATGTGGATCCTCTGTGTTTGGCCGTAGAGAAAGGAGGAGATCCAGCTGATTGTGTTGCCTTGGATGCCAATGTGGTGGAGTCTAGTGATGAGGGTGTGGTGGGAGATGGTGTCGATGGCCGCTGAGATGTTGAGGAAGATGAGGGCAGCTGTTCCACCTAGGTAGAAGATGCATCTGATGTTGTCCATAGCTGCGATCAGGGCTGTCTCAGTGCTGTGGTTGGTCTGGAAGCATGATTGGGAAGAATCAAGCAGGTTGCTCTCCTCAAGGAAGTCCGTAAGCTGGTGGTTGATGGCTTTTTCCAAGAACTTGGCGAGGAAGGGTAGTAGCAAGATGGGTCGGTAGTTCTGGAGTTTACTGGGGTTGGCGGAGGGTTTCTTCAGGGGGGGCTTGACCTCCGCATGCTTCCAAACATCGGGAACGGGGGCTGTGGTGATGGAGGTGTTGAGTATTTCTGTGAGGATACTGCTGGTTACTTCCCTTCCTAGGTTGTAGATTTGGTGTGGCCAGTGGTCCGTGAGTGCTTCGAAGTGGATGGAGTTCATGATGACGATAGTGTCTTCGGTCAAGAGCTGCTTCCACTCAGTAACTCAGTGGGAGTGGGTAGTGTCGGTGTGGGTGCGAAGGTGGTTGAGGTCGGTGGGTTGGGGGTCGAAGTCACTGTAGATGTCAGAGATCTTGTGGTGAAAGTAGTCCGGCAGAGAGTCGCAGAGGGCTTGGAAAGAGTGGATCATGTGCTCGGTGACGGGGCAGGAGAATTCTCTGACGATGCTGAAACGTTCCTTGGCGTGGTTGGCACTCATCTCGATGCGGTTGGTGAGGGCTTCCTCCTTGGCCTCCCTGAGACTGTGATGGTAGCTGTTGAGGCCGGATTTAAAGGGGTTTAGGTGAGCGGGGGTCCTGCTGGAGTGCCAGTGACTTTCTAGTTTCTTGCAGTGGAGTTTGAGGGTCAGTAGTTTAGGGGTGAATGAACTAGCGTGCTTGGCGGGTCTGTTGCTGGTGGTGGTCTTCAGGGGGGTGATGGTGTCGGTGGCTGTGGAAATCGAATTGGAGAAGTTCTGGATGCTGAGTTCGAGGGTGTCTCAGGGGATGGGTCTTGATTCTTTGAGGGTAGTGCTCTCACAGTCTAGTTAAAGGAAAGCCTATTGTATTGCTCTTGTGAAGCTATAGTGGCTCTTTGTGACATTGTTGGCCTGTGTTTTAATTTTTGAATTTGCTTCTGGAGGGAATCCAATTTCCATTGGCCAGGCCTTAGTTGGGTTATATGTTTTCCATATAGCAAAATCTAAGGGCTCAGTTTTCAGAGATTTTAGTTCAGGTCATTATGTAGCATCTAGTTGTTGACTGCCTGTAGTCATTTTGTAAGTCCAGATGTCACAAGGTACGAATGGCTCTCCCTTTGTTAGTAGATGGGTCTGCAAGAGAATTGCATAGTTCCTGCAAGTCGTAGGTGTGGTCGTCAGTGTAATCTGTTTTATGGAATTTGCAGTTGTTATTGAATTGTCCTCATGTCAAATTGGCTCCATCCAAAATGTTTTGGGCGTTATGATATTTAGCTTTTGAAATGGTAGCTTTGTAGATTCTGCATCCTTATAAATTGCATTTTCATCTTTCAGTTGTGTGTTTTCTTCCATTATTGTAACAGGATTCTGATGTTCTGTTTTTAAATTTGCATTAACGAGCTTTCCTTCCATCATGATTGTTTGAGGTTTGAAGCAGGGCCACTTTGTTGATCTCCTGAGTGAGCCAATAATGAATGTTTTTCACCTATATCAATGTATTCAGAAGTTACACAACCATTAAGAATCTGGGCCTCATTTATGAGGCCCTACCGGCACTATTGCGCCCATAGGGTATGGGGGCAAGGAACATTATAATGTTTTTGTTTATGTTGTTCAGTGCCTAGGGGTCCGTTGACCACTCTGGTGTTGTTGTTTCAAGTAAGCTAAGCTCCCTGTACATATGCCTTTTGCTCTGGGAGAGTCCTGGTGATGTTGGATCTGAGTAACCGACTATAGAAATTAAGCAGCGTTTCATTGCCTTCTGTTTGTATGAGTGTTAATCTTCCATCATCTTTGTAAAGAGAAGTTATGGGGCGGGTCATCTTTTCCAATTCAACCAGACGAGCAGGCATCCCACCTTTGTCAACCTTGCTGTATTTCTTGGCTAGGTATTTCATGTAATGTAACAGTCTGAGTCTGCTCAGCAGTTCGGAGTATTCTGTCATCTTTTGTAACAGCAGCTGTCTTGTGCCAGTGTTTGACACTCGCACTCTTCCTAACTACCTCATGCCGTCTTCTATTTTAGTGGTTGCTCTGTTTAGCAACATCCTAACACCCTGTGCCATGCCTATACTGGTTCCTCCAATATAAACCTTAAATACCTCCTACTCGACCATCACACTTCTGCCTGAGATAGCATTTATCAAGAAGTATTGCTGCAGTGAGTCTCTTAGGGGGTGTCGTGAAGGGCTATTCCCTGCAGTCACCTGGAAGGTATTTTTGTCAGGCATCTGCCCCATTGTAGTTTCATTAAAAGCAGGTAATGCTCTGAAATTGTTTCACTCAACTACTTTCTTAACGTTAATTGAATCTGCAGGTCTGTAATATATAGAAGCATATCTATCCTGGTGTGAAGGGAGTGCATGTGGGAGAAGAAGGTGCAGGCACACTCCTCAGGGTGTGTATTGTGCCATACATCCACCAGACCTTTTTGTGTTGCCATTTGCAAGCCATGCAGGTAGGAGCTGCCTGAGGTACCGAGTGGTGATGAAAATGATTTATCTCTGTCTGTGTTGGGACTGAAAGGTCCACTGTATGGTAATGGGCATACACCCCTGCCATGAGGGCCCGACTGTACTGAAGTCTGAATCCCTAATGTTGATTTTTGATAACATAAGCAAACACAGATCATGCGTGTGAGCCATGACATAGGCCTGTCTCATTGATTGCGGTCTTGTTGGACCGGGAGGGAAGCCCAAAGTGCTACACTTATAGTGTTGAAAGGCTACTGCCTTTACCAGGAGTTAAGCAGCACAAGCACTGTAGTGACAGCATACCGTGTAGTGATCAATAGTAGTGAAAAGGTCCTTTTAAACCTGTATCACTGGAGTGAGGCCTCCTGGCTCACTCATTCAAAGTTTCCCTGCTGTGTGCTTCACTCATCCTTGGCCTACATCGGTTTGGTGTGAAGTGCTATGCACCACATGAGTGGTGTACCTGCTCTGGGTGTATGTGTGCCTGTGAATGGTACAATACAGGGATAATGCAATAATGTGCAGTGCATGCTTGTTAACTGAATTTCTGGGTGTATGTGTAACTGTGAGTGGTGCAATACATGAAAGTTGTAGTACTGTGCAGTGTGTGCATGTTAAATATTTGTGCAGAGTGTATGTGTGCCTGTGAATGGTATAATAGAGGCCTTATGCAGTACTGTGCATTACATGCGTGTTAAATGCATGTGAGGGTGTATGTGTACCTGTGAGTGATATTGTACATGAAGGATACAGTGCTGTGCAGTGCATGTATGTTAAATGCATCTACTGGGTTTATATATGCCTGTAAAGAGTACAAAGCATGGATGACTCTGGGTTCCATTTTAGGAGACCCAGGGCTGCATGATGAAAAGGTGAAGAGAGGAGGTAGAGGAATCCCCTAGACAGATTTGTGTATTGTTGCATTCCTGTAAGCTGGATAGGACACGGTGGAGAAGAAACAGCCAGGCTTCCCCAGCACACTTCAAAGGGTGCTCTTTGATTCAGAGAAGAGGTCATGAGCAAGGGGCCTGGGCACATTTTAAGAAGGTGATGGGGCTCATAACCGAATCCTAGAGGGTAGGGCTGAGGCCATGGGCTAACCTTTTGATACACATATCACTGTGGCTGACATCCAGGTAGGACCTCTTGTCACTCCCATGGCCCGTGTTGTGGGGTTATCACATTTAGAGTCACTCCTACTGTGACAGACTGCTGTCAAGGGAAAGAGAGGGCGGAAGAGTGGGCGTTTCAAAAGGAAGCAGACCAGCCAACATAACCTTTAAAGACTTAGACTGTAAATCACATTTCGCATCAGAAAATTAACTTTAGGAAGGGGAGCTTGGGACCCCAAAAATTGTTAACTGTCAAGTAGCCAGTCGGGCTGTGCGAGGAAGAGAAGCTCTGCCTTTGACCAGGACTTGGGCAGGGCCTGCTGGTTTCCCTGCTGGGTGAGGGGTATCACCCTGGAAATCCAAGACCACCTGCCCTGGAGCTCTGCCTGCATGCCAAGACCAGTGTGCCCTGTGAGGAGAGAGTTTGAGGGAGCGAGATCCAGCGGGGAATCCTGTCAAGTGAAGTCCATGAGCAAGGTGTAAGGAGAGAGCTGCTGCACTGATCGAGTCATTGCCCATGTGCAGGAAAAGTCAATAACCCTCATATGCTAGAGGAGGGCCGCCATGAAGTGAGCTGTGGATTTTTCTGTGCCGATTGGGCCGGAGCACGTGTTCAGTGAGGAACTGGCAACCCTGTATTCCAGGAGGGGATGCTGTGAAGTAAACCGTGACCATTGCTGTGCCGATTCGGCCGGATCCCAGGTGTAGTGAGTAATTGGTGACCCCGTATTACAGGAGAGGCTGCCATGAGAAGATTGCCTTGCAGAGTGGGCCATGACTATTGAAGAACCAGCCAGCCCATATGCCAAGATGGGCCACCATGCAGGCATCTGCTGTGTCGATCAGGTTGGGACCTGTGTGCAGTAGATATACGGTGACCCCTTGTGCCAGAAGGGGTCACCAGTGACCTGACCCAGATCATCACCAGAGGATTGAGGCTGCTGTGGTAGCCCGTACTCACCTACATTTAGACAAGGGATCTGCATCATGCTCTTCGCACTACTTCCCCACCACCAGGCATAGCCGTGAGGAACCTCCTGTCACTGTGGTTGCACAACCATGTGTGAACAACTCAGGGATTGCCTAGTGCAGCCCATTTAGGAAACATGCAGTGAACTCACCCAAACCAGCCCTACAGCTCCAACTCATGACCTCTAGTTACCTGATCTTGGAGACGTGGGTAAGACTGTAGTTGGGACAGGCGGCCCCAAGGGAATTTGCTTGCTAGATAACGCTTTGGCACTGGAACACTTTTGACTTTAAAACTGAGTCAGAGTGGATTCTTGAGACTTGAACTATTAGTGGGGCATACTCTGGATGTTGCCTATAGTGAATGGGCAATAAACACTATCGCTAGAGCGAAAAGGAAGTGGGATACAGGGAACTGCCTAGAGTCCCAACCTCAGAGGGGACTGTGTAGTTGTTTGTGAATGTCGTTATTGTGTTAATAGTGGTAAAAGATTAGGCTAGACAATAATTTACTACTGCTACTGCATGTATTTTGAGTTGTGAGCCCATGATCACCCCCCACCCCCCTGCATCCACATCCCCCCTTGCACTGTTCGGATCACACTAACCCTGAGAGTCAAGTGTTGAAACAATACTTGGCGCAGTTGCTCAGAAACCATAGTAGGTCGGGGCCTGGGACATTAGAGGTACATGGCCTCATCCTCCACAAACCATACTTTACCTATGCCCCTCTGAAAGTGGTTCTGACAGTCTGGGTCTAGAAATTAGTTGAAGTCCCTGCTCCAAATTGTAAGATCATAAAGTAACATAAGTTCTATCAGTTCAACTCTGAAGGAATTTTGTGGAGAGTTTTGGATATATACATTTATGATTCTTATTGGTCCCCCATGTAACTGACCCTCCGTCATCGTCTATCCACCACTTGAGTCTGCCATGATGCTTGCCATTAAGCATAGGGAGCCTCATTTATGAGGTTTTGGCGTAGGGCGACGCTGCAAGGAATCTTGCTGAGCTTCCCGACATCAAAACAAAAAGGCAGGAATGTGCCGTATCTATGTGATTCCTGTCCTTTTCCCCGGCACCGTCGCACAATGGGCAGCCATGGGCCAATGCAGGCACCCTTGCACCATGGCGCAAGGGTGCCTGCGTTGTAGGGCTGATTGATTTTGTGCAGGAAGCGGCACCTTCCTGCACAAAATCAATCATTTCAGGCAATTTCCTCTTTCTAGGTGTGCTGCAAAATAAAGCATACATAGACAAAGGAAAAAACAAGGAGAAATGAAAATATTTATCCCCGTTGCGCCTCCCTAACATCACACCTGGGGTTCCATTAGATTCTGATGCATTCCCAGGTTTAGGATTTCTTGTAAATATGGGAATGCTTCAGATTCCATGGGTGTGTTGGAACTCCCACGGCAACACCTATAAAACGCCCCTTTTGCACAGTGTTCTGCGTGAAAGGGGCACATATTTACAAGGCCATGAAAAGCCACGTAAAGTGGCTTTACGTGCCCTTGAAAATATGCCGGGCACATTGCGCCACCGGAACGTCAAAAGTAACGTTCAGGTAGCCACAAGGGGCCTCATAAATCAGGCCCAGGATGCTTGGGCAAGCTATAATAATGTACCCTTGGCATATGAGGAATAAGATGTAGAATATAACTGGCAACTTCATCAACAACATACTCCCTCCCCTTCCTCTTTAGTCAATCGTGCCTCCTTCAGAAATGCAAACTCCAGCCCTCCTGTTTTAATTCTGTGGAATTTGGAAGGCCTCACGCTTCCCCAGTTTGTTCTATATTACAGATGGTGCATTGCTCGTCTCATCCCATGTGTGAATCAAGGAGATACTTGGGCATACCCAGCTGCCAACTCTGGTGATCACAGTTATTGAACTCACTACAAATGTCAGATTCATCTTGTCTGTTCAGGGGAAATGCAGGTTTAGGTTGCGTTCTGTTCCCAATTCCTTCTCTTGTAGTAATGTCAAACATGATCTGGACTATGGCCTGATAGTAACTACTGCAATGTAGTTCCTAAACATACACAGGATCTGCACGTTTGTTGGATAACATAAACTAAGGAAAAGGTGTCTAGCCTAATTCCGGACACCGCCACAGGATATGCCAGCCTATAGACCAGCTAGCTCACAGTGCCACTATAAGGCCCTGAACCTCACTAAAGAGCGAATAGTTTCTGGCAACCATTGAACATGACAACCCTTGACTCTTCAGGGATCGTGGAAACAGTACAGTACTTTTCGCTCAGTCAATCGTGCTCACTTAGTCTCAGAGAGATACACAGAATAACCATTGGTGACGTTTTCAATAAGCATTTTATTGCACCAGCGCCATTCTAGTATAAAACACGTTTGCTGTCACAATCAATAGACAGAAGCAAATGTAAGAGATTACAAGCACCAACAGAGTAAACAGTAGATACAGTTCTACCATGGTGCTAAGCAACGAATATATGCAGGCATATATAAAGACTGTAATCTTAGCGTACTCCTACTATGCAGACCCTACCTAAGTGTACCTATATGTACCTAGCATGTATGTGAGTGTAACGCCAAGAATCCCCTAGGAAAGAGCCAAACCCATTACCTGATGGGAGAAAATGAAGGACGCCATCCTGGTCGCGAGTTGGACACCTGGCAAGCGATGTCAGACCACTGCGTGTTAAAGCTTCAGCATGCAGGGAGCTCCGTGTCAGTGTCAGCATAGAAGCGTCTCCTCTGGTTACCTAGTGAAGGTGCGGTTCTTTTATACTAAAAATGTAGCCTCAGGGGTTCTACCACAATCGATATGTTGTAAGTGCGAATATGTAGATGAGCCTAAATCAATAATTGCAACTATGCAAAGTAGTCCTGTCGCCCGAGGATGAAGATGGCGATGACTTTTGTACAGAGTATGTTAATCCTGTTATGTACGTCATGTGCAGGGAATTAAGATATGATGCTAAGAATCCTCATGCATAATAAATGAGGCTAGTTTCAAGGAAAACAATCAACATTTATTCAGCACATAACTGGGTAAAAGGTCATTGATAGAACCGTTATGCAGAGTAAGGCAGGACAAATGTTGGTACAAGGTCGCCTTGCTACCTAGGCCTAGGTTAGGAAACATAACACTACCCATGTGTAACTCCCACTGACTGCAAGGGTTCCAACTATCCATGCACAATTCGAAGCCTAACCGTGAGAAAGGATCCATTGTTCCAACCATTCTGTGAAGGTGCTGCTCGCTTTGGTGTCTGCTCCTTTGGAGGGTACATCCCTGCGCTCCCAGACACTGACTATTGCTATTGTTGCTTCTTGTTGCTCAGAAATTTGGGTGTTTAAGTTTCTCCCTGTTACTCTGTTTGTTTAAGAGCCTGGGTTGATTGGTTCACTCCATGTTTCGCTGCCCATTTTTCCCACAACACCATGCCTCCTTTAGGTTGGTAAAAAACTACATATGGTTCTTTATTGGTTTTTAGTTTGGTTTGGAACAAGAGTATGTATTTAAGTCTCAGTTGTCTACGTTTTTGTTCCACTTCCAGGGGGTATGTCTTTCTGAGTGTACTAAAGCAGAGTAGCTAGGAATGAAAAACACCTTGGTGCCTACACTAACAATAAATGGCTTTCCTATCTTCTTTAATTTGAAGATCACAGTCTGTGTGTAGTATCCTCAGGTTATGTATATATGTTCCCTTTCTCTTTGCAACTAGCTGCTCAGCCAGTGTGAGTGTTCCGTGTAGAATGTTAGTGTGATTGACATGAGTGGAATGCTTGGGTGCCTGGTGTGTGACTGTTGTCAGTTGGAAGATGGTCTGAGCAGCTAGCAGGCTGCTCCTGGTGGGGCTCGCTGTAACTACTTCTAAGAACTGAATAAACTACATCAACTTCAACTCGGCTACGTCTACTTTGTCTCCTGTACACGTGGGGCCAGCCCACAACATTTTTGGTGACGAGGATGGAATTTTTCACGTGCCAACCAAGAGGAGTCAAGCTAACGCTGTTGGGCCCAAGAAGTAAGCATTGTGGAACTAGAAACAAGAAACTGAAGACAAAGAAAACTGGACAAGCACGCCTCGCAGCCCCACCAGTGTCCACTACACCGGACAGCCCCAGCCCAGGCGTGCTGTGCTGTTGTCTCTTCTCTGCGCCTACAACATCTATAAATACGTTATCAAGGCTGCATGCATTTTGCTGAAGATCCTACGCCACTACAAGTGTCTACAGTGCCACTACAAACATCTACAGCGCCACTACAAATGTCTACAGTGCCTCAACAAACGTCTTCAGTCTCAAGAAGCAAGGTAATAAGTGGCTGCCTGTATCTCTGCCTCCAGTGTTAGTGTAGTGCTTCTGTTTGGCATCTGTAACTGTTTTCAGGTTCAAGTTTTTCCTTTGTATGGGGTTTTGATGTGTGAACACTACTCAGCGCTTCTTCGTGCCAGCGCTACACCGGTGTGAACTCTACTTGTGCCAGCTTACTTTCAACTACTGGCATTTTCAAAGCTAAACAGTTTGTCTATACTTTTATTGCCACGTTTTCCTGCCTGCTGCATGTGAGGATCGACATGGTGAGCAAAGTGCAGTAAACATTTTGTTTTAATGTATTTTTGCCTTCCCTTCTACGAGGCCTTTAAAAGATGACAGTTGCGCTTTGTTTTTTAAAATTCAAAAAACGGCTCGCGCATCTTACCTTGTCCATGGTGTCGCGCGGAGCTGCTCCACAGCCTTTCATGACGTCCTCGATCTTTGCTAGTTTTCAGTGCTGCCTTTGGACGTTTTTCAGCAGGAGCGCGCCGTGAGCCACTCGGCGTGCGTCTCCTGAGTGTGCCGCCATTTTGTGGCTAGAGACACCAGCCACTCTTTCCTGTTTCCTATGGGTCCAGCAGTTTTCATTGCCAACCACGCTCCGCATTACAATAAAGCTCGATTTGTCAGTTTTCAAGAGGACAACGAACGTCGCTGCGTCTTTACAGTTTTTTCCCCTCATGGTCTGCTCCACTTGGATCTTGCTTTTCCCCCTCATGGTCTGCTCCACTTGGATCTTGCGGCAACAATTTGAGTATCTCCTCGCTCCGCATGGATTTTTCTGCACTACCTCTCAAGTGTGCGCCTTTACAGTTCCAACGTTTGGGCAGTGAGTTCTTCTCTTCAAGTCACCGGACACTTGACACCGGACCTTGCCTTCAATTCTTGCGGTGAGTTCTCTGTTTTTTTTACGTGCCTCATGTGCCTTTCCATCTTCAGTGGGCATGGATTCTGCTGCCAAGTACTCTGTTTCCGTCAAGCCCTGGTGTCCTCCGGTCTTCACTGGGCATTTTATCCGCTGCAAAGTACTTTCAGGTGGCAAGTTTACTGGAGCTGTTTCGTTTCTTCAGACTCTTGTTCGTGTTCTTTGAACGCCTGTTCCTCACTATCGTGGTGACAGGCACACCAGTGACATTTGTTGTTGTATTAAGCTTGCAGTGCCTATTTATAGGTTTACAATCCATACTTAATGGTTGTCTCTTGTTTCACTCATCAAAAAAAAAAGGTTTTGTGTATTTTTAAGACATGTCATGTTATGTGCACATTGCTATGCTGATTTCTATTGTTGGGTGTACTCACCCTCATGAATACAGTACTTTGTTGTTTCTTGCATGTTTTATTTACAGGTGTCTTATCCCTGCCTTTGGGATGGGAGTGAGTCTCAGTCCCATGTTCCTTCGTTACGTTAATGTCACTGGTCATGCAAGCCTTAGTTTGGCTTATGGGGTCTTTTACCCTTTGCTACGTTTGGTATGGGTGTCAGACCCATATCCACGCTATTGGTCTCTACATGTTTAAGTTAACCCTCACGCTGTTTGGGGTTATGGGGTGTTTCCCTATTTACGTTTGTTGGACACTTCTTTGCTGTTTGGGTGTTTTTGGGTGTCAGTCCCACCACCTTGTTGTGCGTCATGTTGTGTGTAAGTCGCCCTGCGCCTCACCGTGCTGTGTCCAGTGTGTAAGCCGCCCTGCGCCTCACCTTGCCTTGTTGTATAAGCCGCCCTGCACCTCATGTTGTTAGGATGTGTGTGTAAGCCGCCCCGCGCCTCACCTCTTTTTACATCGTCATGTGTGTGTGTAAGTCACCCTGTGCTTCACCTTGACGTTATGTGTGCATGTGCCACACCATGCTGTTTTTGCTGTACAAGTTCTTGGGTGTCAGTCCCATGCAACGTTATCTGCTTCACTTGGGTGTCAGTCCCATGCAACACTACGTGTTACACTGCTTCTGTTTTGGGTCAGTGTCCCTCACATGAGGGGTGGCGTCTTTCCCTTCGCCACTTTCTCCTTACGTGAGGAATACTTCTTTGGGTGCCGTTCACCCACTGTGTGAGTCTTGGGGTACGTGTTTCTCCCTTTACTCTTTTCACGTGTGTCTTGCTCACCTGTTGTATGTGAGCTCATCTTACACTAATTACCTTTTCTTTGTTTACTATTAAAGGAGGAGGATGGTGTTAGTGTGTTTTTATCCTTTCATCTTTCTTTCCTCCTTTTTGCTTGTCTGTTTTCCCTCTCGCAATGTGTTCCATTATGCATCCCTGGGTCTATGGACTGCTTTCATCTTTTGTACATTACTGTGTATAGTTGTTTTCATTTCAGTTTGGGTCTTTGCTTGTCTGTTTTCCCTCTCGCGATGTGTTCCATTATGCTTCCCTGGGTCTATGGACTGCTTTCATCTTTTGTACATTACTGTGTATAGTTGTTTTCATTTCAGTTTGGGTCTTATTATTTTTCAGTGTAAAAGGGAGAGGATATGTAGTATCCTCAGGTTATGTATATATGTTCCCCTTCTCTTTGCAACTAGCTGCTCAGCCAGTGTGAGTGTTCCGTGTAGAATGTTAGTGTGATTGACATGAGTGGAATGCTTGGGTGCCTGGTGTGTGAGTGTTGTCAGTTGGAAGATGGTCTGAGCAGCTAGCAGGCTGCTCCTGGTGGGGCTCGCTGTAACTACTTCTAAGAACTGAATAAACTACATCAACTTCCACTCGGCTACGTCTACTTTGTGTCCTGTACACGTGGGGCCAGCCCACTACACTATGTAATTGAACAGTCTGCCTACAACTTGATGTTGTGGCACCCTCAGTCTCAGTTGAGAAACTGACACTCTGTGGGCGCTTTCGACGAATCATGGTTTTGAGAAACTGGATGGGACCACATTTTTTCCCAAACAGTTTTCGAACAACAGTTCCATGGATCTCCCTTTGAATCTTTCAGGTTGTTCTATGATCCTTGTGTTAATTGCCCTGAATAGCCCCTGTGAGCCCTCTGATTTATATTCACTAAATAATATATATTTTTGTAACACCATGACCGCCGAACCACTTGGGGGTGGGTACTCCTTAAGTGCTAGTGGCCGCACCCAAAACATCCAAACCACACTCCCTTAGTGAAGAAAGCGGAGCACACACGAGTTTCCAGGTAAGCTGCCCTTTAATATAACCTTCGGCATGACGTGTTTCGTTTATTAAAACTTCCTCAGATGCTGGCAAATTCTTAAATGGTTTTGCAGCTCACTTTTAAAGAGAAATGCCCCTCTACAATTGGTTGAGCCATCTCTGACACAGTCTCCCAGGGAGTGGCCCGAACTCAGCACTCCAAGTTCGTCCAGAGCAGACACCAATAACGTATATATATATATATAGTTAGGAATTAGGTCTCTAGTTGGCAGAGGTAAGCACCCTGTCCAAGTAAGGACCACAATCCTAGTCAGGGTAAGCTAGATACGCACTAAAAAATTACCTCTGCTCACCCTGTCAGCTTGGCAAGGGGCAGTCAGGCTTATCTAAAGAGGCAATGTGTAAAGTATTTGTGCGCGACACACACTTATACACAGTAACACAATGAAACCACCACACAGATTTAGAAAAATAAAGAATATTTGTATGAGTATATCAAGAGCAAAATGTAAAAAAGTAGAACCGGGGGTATGAATTTTCAAATAATAAACCAAAAATAGTGAGTAGATGTCAATAACACTGAAAGGTTGCTTCAAGTCACGCTAGACCGGGGTAAATCTAAAGCTCAGGCCGACCGCGATGGAGGGCAGGCCGGCTACAGGACCCACGCTGGGCCCGCTGAACATGTATCTTGGATGCAGCAGGCATCGATGACTCGATGCATTGATTCCAATTCATACAGTCAGGTCGAGGCATCAAAGTCGGCCTCGCAGTCAGGCCCCACATGATTGTCGTTAAGCCCTTATGATGCAGTTGCTGCGTCATCATTGAGCCTCGCAGTCAGGACCTCAAATTGGTGCTGCACCATCGTCAAACATTGCAATTGAGACCTCGGCTCGATGCTGCGTCGTTGGTGAACCTCTCAGTCGGGTCCTGCGTAGTTGTCGAGCCACGTAGGGATGTTTTCGGATCGGCACTGCATCTAAGGATATGCATCGGTTCCGATCGGCACAGAAGTGACGATGCCTTGATTTTAGAACAAATCAGTTGCAGAACTCACTTCTAAGGACCAGGACTGGGGGGCAACCTCAGGCGAGGGAGGACTCACAGATGGCAGAGTCCAGAAGCAGCAGCAGGGTTGCAGGAAGTCTCTGATGGCTCTGAGACTTCAGAACGGGGTCAAGCCATCAATCCCTTGGAGTCACTCAGGATTCAAGTGAGCTGTGTCCAATGATGATCCTCAGCAGGGCAGTGATCAGCAGGGAGCATGGCGGCTCAGCAAAGCGGAGAAGAAGTTCCTTCAGAACAGTCAGTGAAAGCAGAGTGGCAATCCTTGTAGCCCAGCTGTCTTTACTCCTGGAAGAGTTCTTCCCAGGTCCAGCAGTGTACTTTATTTATTTATATTTTAATTTTTTTGCAGTTTTATATAGCGAGAACTCAACCCAAAAGTATTGCACAGCTTTTATGTGAGCGCCAGTTACATTACACGAAGGCACATTCATTTATTTCTTGGTAGGCTTAGGGAGATTAAGTGATTTGCCCAGAATCAAAGGATGTTGAGCCAACTCCGAGACTAAAACCCAGTTTTCCAACTCCAAAGGCGACGGCTCTGGCCTTTACGCCACATCCTTTCCCCAGGCCTCCTGTCTTGATACTAGGGTCAAAGACCAAATGTACATTTAAAGTGGGGGTGACTTCAAAGCAAGCCTTTGAAGTGCACAGGTCCATTTTCTTTCATCCCAGCTATGTCTGCTGGGCTATCTGTGGGGGGTAATAACCTCTTTGTGTGGGACACAGGACACTGCCTATTCAGATGTGTCAGCTGCCGCTCCCTCTTCCTGCCCAGGAAGAGCTATCGGAATGTAAATGAATGTAGATGAATTCTCTGTGACACCCACCCTTCCTGTATTTATGGCTGTCTAAGGGGAATGCACAAAGTGTAGCTGTCACCCACCCCAGATGTGTAGTGGAGACAGACTGCATGGCACACAGAGCAGTAAGAGCAGAGAGATGTCCACTTTCTAAAAGTGACATTTCTAAAACAGTTATGTTAAATCTAACTTCACCAGTAAAAAGGATTTATCATCACCATTTCAAAGATATGAAACATGATGCAGTACTCCTTTATAATCAGGTCTTAAAGCTTAAAAGTGTTTTCAGGAATTGCCAATGCTAGCTTATGAGGACTGGGCCTCACAGTAGTGAAAACAAATGTAGCTGTTTGGCACTACCAGGATATGCAAAACCAAAAAGTATATGTCATAATTTTTACTTACATAGCACCCTGCCCTTAGGTCTACCTAGGGCATCCCTTAGGGGTGACGAATAAGTAGTATATGGGGAGTTTAAGGCTTGACAAGTAGTTTTAAATGCCAGGTCGAAGTGGCAGTGAACTGCACACACAGGCCTTTCAATGGCAGGCCTGAGACAGGTTTGAAAAGCTACTTGTGTGGGTGGCACAACCAGTGCTGCAGGCCCACTAATAGCATTTAAATTACAGGCCAGGGCACATGGTAAATCACTTTACAAGGGACTTACAAGTAAATCTAATATACCAACCATGCATATACCAATGTCACCAAGTTTAGCGGAGAAGCACATGCACTCTAGCACTGATTAGCAGTGGTAAAGTGCTCATAGTCCTTAGGCCAACAAAAAGATACAGCAAAAAGCTGTAGCAGGTGAGGTAAGCAGGCAAAATATTTGAGGGGAAGACCACCCTAAGGATGACAGGGCTAACAAATATATATATCGCAATTACAGAGTGGTAGTTTGACATTTGCATGGGCTTTCCGGGTAAAACTACTGAGTGAGAGCCACGCAAGTCCTGCACTCTTGGACTCTCCTGGTTGACTAGTTTTAAGAAATGTACGGGTTTCCAGGTTTACCTAGGTGCCAGCTGAGCTAGGGGCCAAAATCTACAGCTATCCACATTGCAAAAAAGGGTGCATTCTCAGTGCAAAAATGTGATGTGTCTATGTTGCATTTTGGGCCTTTTCCTGCCATGGGCGCTAAGCTATCCACACAAGTGAGATATCATTTTTATCGGAGACTTGGAACAATGCTGAGTGGTAGGAAATTTGTGACTCCTCACAGATTCCAGTTGAAGTTTCAGGTTTGCAAAGGCTTCTGGGTAAAATTGCCTGGTGAGAACCACGGAAGTCACCCTACCTTGGATTTCCCTAGGCGTTTACTTTTTAAAAATGTAGAGGATTGCTAGGTTTCCCTATGTGCCATCTGAGTTAGGCCCAAAAACTACAGCTACCCGCATTTCAAAAAAAGAATGCATTCTCAGTGTATACATTTGATGTTTCTACGATGCGTTTTGGACCTTTCCTGTTGTGGGCAAAAGGCCGGCCCACACAAATGAGACAGCATTTTTATCGAGACCATTTGGGGAATGCTGGGTGGTAGGACATTTGTGACTCTCACAGATTCCAGTAGCTTTCACATAAATGAGTAGAAAATTGGTGTTTTAGTCAAAGTTTGAGGTTTGCAAAGGCTTCTGGGTTAAATTAACTGGTGAAAGCTACACAAGTTATACACCTCTGGACCCCCGTTTATCTAGTTCTCAAAAATATACTGGTTTGCTAGATTTCCCAAGGTGCCAGCTGAGCTAGGGACAAAAATCCACAGATACCCACATTGCAAAAAAAAGGGGGAATTTTCAGTGCAAAAATGTGGTGGGTCTCTGTTGTGTTTTAGGCCTTTTCTTTTTGCAGGCACTAGGCCTAGCCACACAAGTTAGGTAGCATTTATATAGGGAGACTTAAGGGAATGCTGCATGATAAGAAATTTGTGACTCCTCACAGATTCCAGAGGTTTTCCTCAAAGAAATGTGTGCACAATGTGTGCTTTTATTCAACATTTGAAGTTTGCAGAGGTTTGTGGGTAAAATTACCTTACCCTTGGTTTCTAGTTTCACAAAACGTATAGGTTTTCTAGGTTTTCGTAGGTGCCATCTGAGCTAGGCCCCAAAATCCACAGCTACCCACATTGCAAAAAGAGTCAGTTGTCTGTGGAAATATGTGCTGTGTTCATGTCACATTTTGGGCCATTTCCTGTTGCAGGCACTAGGCCTACCCAAATAAGTAAGGTACCATGTTTCTCAGGAGACTGGGGGGAATGCTAAGAGGTAGGAAGTTTGTGGCTCCCCGCAGATTCGAGTACATTCCATCACAGAAATATAAGGAAAATTTGTTTTTTTTTAGTTCAGGTTTGAGGTTTGCAAAGGCTTTTGGGTAAATAAATCTGGTAGGAGTCATACATGTCACCCCACCATGGATTACCCCAGGTGTCAGGTTTTAAAAAATGTACAGGTTTGCTAGATTTCGTACGGTGCTGGCTGAGCTTGCCCCCAACATCCACAGCTACTCACATAACAAACAAGCATTGGTATAGCCAATAGGTCTCGCCTTTGGGACCTTGTAAGTGTTTGCCACAGCTACTGACTTTGCCAATGTTTTTAAACTATGTTGGAGAGCATTGTGGCTGCTGTGCAGCATGTTGAAAAGTTATAATAAACAAGCATTGGGATAGCCAATAGGTCTCGCCTTTGTGACCTTATAAGTGTTTAGCCAGAGCTATTGGGTTTGGCAATGTTTTTAAGCTATGATGCTTAGTGATACTGAGGTGGTGGTGCTGTATTGGTGCTTAGGTGTAGTGGAGTGTGCAGTGATGCTGAGTTGTTTTGCTGAAGTGATGCTGATGTGGTGCTGCACTGATGCTGAAGTGGTGCTGTGTTGGATATGAATTGCTTAGGTAGGGTTGTGCTGGTTCTGAATTATGGCTGAGCTGGTGCTGAGGTGGGGCTGTGTTGGTGCTGAGGTGTGGCTGAGGCGGGGCTCTGTTGATGCTCAGGTGGTGCTGCACTGGTGCTGAGGTGGTACTGCGCTGATGCTGATTTGGTGGTGCAGTTGGTGCACTGGTGGTGGTGAAGAGATGAGGAGATAATGCTGTGCTGATGCAGAGATGGTGCTGCTTAAGTGGTGTGTAATGATGATGAGGTGGTGCTGAGTTGGTTATGCACTGGTGCTGAGGTGGCACTTAGTGATACTGAAGTGGTGCTGAGCGATGATGAGGTGGTGGTGCTGTCTTGGTGCTTGTGTAGTAGAGTGATGCTGAGTTGTTGTGGTGAGGTAATGCTGATGTGGTGCTGCGCTGATGCTGAAGTGGTGCTGCGTTGGTGCTGAAGTATGCTGAGGTGGTGCGTTGGTGCTGAGGTGGTGCTGTGCTGGTGCTGGTGTAGGAGAAGGTGAGGGATTGTGTGTGCTTTTAACTAGTGGGGGAGAGGGCCAGGAGAGGAAGCTTGTACTGTTTTGCTGATTGCTGTATATTAAAGCTTTGGAAAATGTTAGATGGGCTGGGGAGAAGTCACCTTGCCTTAGACCTGCACATTATCAAATACACTTATGGTGTGCGCTTGTAACAATCTAAAGGCGAAGGTGAGGGAAGGAAGCTTGCAGTACAATACGATTGTTGGGGATCCATAGTTTAAATATGTTAGCTGAGTTGGGGAGAGGTCACCCTTCAGTAGTAATCTGCAGTGGAATTGATAGGTAGAGGTCACCCTTCAGTAGTAGTCTGGAGTGGAATTAACTAAACCTGTGGGTATTTATTTGTGAAATATTTACATCCACACAGTAAAGTGGTGTTCCGGTACTAAGTATGAACACCGAAAAGCTTGCAACCTAGCACGCTCCAAACTTCAAAGTCTTAAATTGTAAAGTTTGAAAGTGCACAATGCGTTAGGGCGCTGTTTAGCCAGCTTGAATGTAACACTGAAGCGATCCCAAAAAGAAATTAAACTTGAGGTGGGCTGGGGAGAGGTCACTATAATTCAAAAATCCTTGTTTGAAAATGTTAGCGATGCTTTGGAACATGAAAGCAATGCCTACATTAATAATCATAAATACAAAACCGCTCCAACCTGTGCAGCTCTTAGTGCACAAAGCAGTTGTGTACAGTATAATTAAAATACTTTCGGAGGACAAAAAAGCCAGACCGCTCCGAAGTGGACAGGTTTATTATTTAGAAAAAGCAACAGCTTTACACGAGCACAAGTTACATTACAGGTCATTCCGTGCAACTTTCAGGTGTCCATTCCAAAAATGCAGTTAATTGTCTAGGGGATCCGTGTGTAAACTGCAGGTGCACATATTCATTTCCTGGTAAAATAACTCATAACTGTGTGCACTATAGGCATCTGTACGTCTAGAGGGGTTCGTGGAAAAAACCTCGCAAGCCTTGCCTTCATTACTTGTTCTTCTGTGGTTAAGGAGAAGCGTGCATTTGAATGGTGTAGTAATTACGTATTAAGTTTTAAAAGTGTGGACGGTTAGCTGCCAGCTGTTGGTGTAATTACATACATTGATTGACTTGCATACCTTGACTCTACATAGAGAGCTGAAGAATGTAAACTCGGCTCTATCTCGGCTGCCTCAGTCACCAGTTAAATGTAAAGCAGTGGCCGTGTCGTTGTTTCTCCTCGATGCACTACTCCCCAGTGTGCAGTGAGGCGGGGAAGTGTCCGGCTTTGTTGCCAGTGACTCCACGCCTGCCCGGCCAGGACACTGCTGTGATAAAAGGATTACTCATTGTTTTGGATTCAGGTGTTTGAGGGGAAGGGAGGGGGTGAGGAAGGCAGTGGCTGGATCCTGCTGGCTGCAGCTGCACAGGGCACCTTTAAGGCGGTAGTGTGCCGGTTTCCCCGGGGTCGCTGGGATAGGTTCAGGCCTCCCGTGTCAGCTGAACAATTCTGACATGTTTCATTGAATATATTATGCTTATTTAGATAATGGTTTCAATAGGCTTGTTTGTTTAAAGCAATGTCTCAGGCAGCACATTTAGGCAGAAATGCTATTGTTAAAATATTTACTGCATCATACATTTTAATTGTTGGTCAGTTACAAACGTGTACACAAACATGTTTGGTGCAACCAAGTTAGAAAGTGGTTCCTATTTTTACCAGAGGTATACTTTAGTCTCTGGGGTTAAAGGTGAAATCTGAAAGTTGCTGCAATTACTTACATACATTTCTGAATTTAATGCTGTTATGAGTGGCTGTTTGAAGTGCACCACCACCGCTTGGGTTCATCACACCTCTAACGTGCCTTTTAACAGCACTTGAGCAGCGATTGCACACAGCTGCCGCCCGCTCGTCTCCTCTGGTGCATATTTGTAATTAGTCAGCCGGGCTGCGCGATGGGTGTGCATTAAATATGACTCTCCAAAGCAGACCCCTCCCACCTCCCACATGCAAGTCATTTGCCAGCAGGCTAGGTTGTTCCTCTATGCGAGACATACTGCGGGGAGGAGAGGCACTTGAGGAGATGAGCCAGCGGCTCAGGTGTTTTTAAAAGGCACATTAGAGGTGTGATGTTTTCCACTTAAAATGAATGAAATCGTGTATGCACGTAGGTTAAAAAGTGTGATGCCCCGCACCTGGCCACTTAAAGCACTAGTGTGGAACACGTTGTGTCCTACGAGTGCAGTCACATGCCCAGCCGGGAGGAGGGGCTATCCTGCGCAGTGAGAGTAAACAAAACAAGCATTTGCAATGCAATAGGACTCGCATTTACGCAAGACCTATTACATTGCAAACGGGAGTGCGGGCAGGCGTGGGGCAAGGGGGTAAGAAGGCACGAACAATTGGAGGGAGGAAGGGGGAGAGAAGTCATGGAAAGAAAAGAGTGCTCATGCAATACTCAAAGTAAAGGGGCCAATAGCCACGGAAGGATACAAATGACGACATGGCATAATAAGGCGGGACTAACAAGCCTCATTATCAATCAGAAGACAGAATTTACGAAGGACAAACACAGAAGCCAATGAGGAATTTGGGCGGAGAGTGAGGGAAGCTTGTCTCCCCATACTGGACTACTGTATTCCTCGCAGAGCGAGCAGCGAATGCGCGCTGCCGCTAAAGCTCGACCTAAAAAGTGTTATGAAAGCAGTCATAGAGCCCTCCGTCCTCCCTCCCTCTTCACACAGATATCCTTTCTTCCAACTCATCCTTCCACCAATTTCATTGGCTATTAATCATAGATATTAAAAAAAAAACGACTTATTGGTTGACAAATTAATTAAGGATGTGTGCATCAACAAAATATAGTTCCCTCTGGTGGATATTGCAGATGATATTCAACGGTTGCCTGTAGCCAGACAGTTAATTAACCCTACTACCCAAAGGAATGGGGAGAATTTATGTCAATCTTCTAGAGAAGGAATGTCATTTTTTTCAGGAATACACTGCGGTTTACTTCGCAGCTTTTCTTTTGTGCAGAAAACAGAAGGGAAGCGAGCCAGAGCTGAACAGGAGCCAGCCGTTTCAGTGGAAATTGATCGAAAGCATGTGTGTAGAGACTAATTAGCTACCATTCTTTGCTGCAAAGATTATGTTTATGCGACACGCCATAAGCTTAAATTCCATAGCTAATTGCTGGTGCTCCGCGGTCCTGTTCCTGTCTCTCACCCTCAAAACACAACACAATGCAAGCTTTGAGAAGCAGTGTGACAAGAAGCACTGGTCTCAGTGCACGTGTGTGGCCTTTTGGGTGACCCTGTCATTAGTGCTCCACAGGAGGTCTCATGCACTTTGTGCAGAAGGGAAAACTCTACACTGCTTTTGGAAGAAGCTGGGAACACATTCAAGGGCATTAAGCTTATTAGGGCAAAGCTTTAAAACACATGCTTTTTTAGTTACAGATTCAAGTTCGATCGATGTTTTTAAAAACATTGTGTTACCCACTGATTCAGCCTATCTGCCAGAAACGGGAATCGCATGGGCCCCTCGCCACATTGTGCAAGGGGGTCATTATTTTTGAAACAGGAGACCAGCACAAACCTGCAACCCCCCGCCCCCACGAGTTCTGCCCTAGAGCCTACTAGCAGTGCAACTTGCTCCAGAAGCCATAGGGGCCCATTTGACGTTCTGATCAACGTTGTTCAAGGCTGTCCCTTGAACAACGAGTTCGCTTCAAAGCGCTTTGTATCACGCATAAGATTTTGACAGGCATCGGCCCAGGAATCCTGAGCGACCTATGCGCCCATTACGTACCTTCACGAGCGCTGCGCTCGGCGGATCTGCTCCTTGCAAGAATTCCACGAATACGAAGGACCAGATCGGGTGGTCGATCTTTTAAGCGGCTGGCCCCCGTTTTATGGAACTCCCTTCCTCTACACATCCGCAGCAATTCTGATCACCAGGCCTTTAGAAGGCTGGTAAAGACCTGGCTTTTCTCTCACTGCTAATCTTCTGCTTTCCCCTTACTCTGAGTCTTGCTTCAGCACTGGGACGCCTCATTGCTGGGGCAGCCATGCGCTATACAAGTATTCTAATCTAATCTAATCAATAGGCAGGCCTGGGAGACCAATATTAACTTCCTAGGATGTTTATTGGAGTCTCCAGCTGTTGGAGTAATGCCACAGTCAAGGGAGTGTTTGCACCTCAGCCGCTCCCTCTGGCTTTGCCAGTTGTTGGCCCTGGCAGGGGTCTCTGTTTAGCTGTTTACATGCTCAGGTGACAGACTTCCACAGGCAGCCTGCTATCGCACTGATCTCCCTGCATTCCCACAGTGCAGGTCAGCCCCAGCTCGGGTTCCCAGCAGCTGTTTAAAGATCTCAGCGCCGCTCTCCCGTGCACACCTCACGGGTCACAAGGGGTTTTCATGCACTCCAGCCTTATAAATGCAGAGGAAGCCCTGCCTCCCCATTAGCTGTCATACGTTAGGTGAAACAGTGCTATGGGGAGTGGGCGGAGGTGCCTTCGGCCATTCCGGGTTGAATCCTTACCTTGTACTGCACATGGAGGGGAGGGAAGGGGGTTGTGAACGGAGTAAAAGTTGTGGCGAAGCTCCGGTGCATTTCAAGAAGCAGCGGGTGGTGGTGTTTTAATACCAGAGTCTCCATAGATACGTTGTGGGCAGCGCCGGCTGGCTGCAATGATTAAAAAGATAAAGCGAGACCTGCCAGTGCTATGGGGACCGGGCGGGGGCGCCTTCGGCCATTCCGGGTTGAATCCTTACCTTGCACTGCACATGGGGGAAGGCGGGGGGGTTAACGGAGTAAAAGTTGCGGCGAAGCTCAGGTGCATTATAAGGTTCTGGTAGATTCTTTGTGTGACGTGAATAGAAAACGAGGGTGGAAAGTGACGGGCGGGGGAGGGGGTGGAACTAAATAGATAGCGGCTTGGTCTCCCAAAGCGGCCAGTTCGACAGAGAGCAGAGACAGTTACTGGATGGCCGCCTTAAGTAAACAGCGAGTGGCATCCACGACGAAAGAGTCTGCACAGCAGAGTAAACAAAACACAAATGCTTTTCACTACAAGGCCACCTACCAAAACCAGATGGGAGGAGAGAAGAGAGGCCATCATACGCTGTACTAAGTGATGGCCGACCAAAATGCTCTCTGAGTGAAATTGCCGGAAAGAGAGATCAACACACAAAGGAGGGACTTTAACAGAAATGCACCAATAAGAAACCAGCATTTCTGAATGCTGCAGCTAACAGCCAATAGCAATGGGTGGATTTGCCAAAGCGACACAGAGAGATACAACAGGTAATCGCTGATGCTCGACCTAAAAATGGGTCCCTTTTTGTGGAAAATTGTGATGTGCTCATTTTGCATTTTGAGCATTTTCTTGTGGCGGGCACTAGGCCTACCCACACAAGTGGGGTGCCATTTTTCTAAGGAGATTTGAGGGAATGCTTGGTGGAAGGAGATTGTAGCCCCCTGCAGATTCCAGAACTTTCCCTCACAGAAATGTCAGAAAAATGTGTTTTAGCCAAAGTTTAAGGTTTGCATGAGATTCAGGGTAAAATGATTTGGTGGGAGCCATGCAAGTCACCCCTCCCAGGATTCCTGTAGGTGTCTAGTTTAAAAAAATGTACAGGTTTGCTAGGTTTCCCTAGGTGCCAGTTGAGCTAAGGCCCAAAATTCATAGCTACCCACATTGCAAAATAGGGGTAATTTTTCTGGGTAAAAATGTGATGTGTCCATGTTGCGCTTTGGCCCATTTCCTGTCGCGGGCACTGGGCCTACCCACACAAGTGAAGTACCATTTTTTTCGGGAGACCTGGCAGAATGCTAAGTGGAAGAACGTTTGTGACTTACCACAGATTCCAGATCATGCCATCACAGAAATGTGAGGAAAATTTGTTTTTTTAGTGAAAGTTTGAGGTATGCAAGAGATTCTAGGTGAAAAAATCTGGTGAGAACCACACAAGTTGCCCCATCTTGGATTCCCCCTGTTGTCTAATTTTGAAAAATATACAGGCTTGCTAGGTTTCCCTAGGTGCTGTCTGAGCTAGTGCCCATAATCCACAGCTACCAACATTGCAAAAAGGTGTCCGTTTTCTGTGGAAAAATGTGTTGCGGGCACCAGGCCTACCCACACATGTGATGTACCATTTTGTATCGGAAGACATGTGTATAGATGATCTTTTGTTATTGCCAATTCGATTTTGCTCCATTTGTGCCTTCCAAATGTAATCCAGTGTGTAAGAAAGATGGCATTTCAAAAACACACTCTGAATCACAAATTCAGAGATGTACAGATAGCCACTGCTCCTAAACTCCATATATTGTGCCCATTTCATAAATACATAGGTTTGATTGATACCCATTTTTCACTCTACATATTTTACCATATGAATTGGTCTATACTCGGTACACAATGAAAAACAATTGTACGGTGCTGCCCAGTTGTTGGCTCTGGGTACCTTGGGTTCTTGGCGAACCTTCAAACCCTATATATCCCTATAATCAAAAGGATCTAGTAACATAATGGTATATTGTTTTTGTAAATCGACCATCGTGACAAAAAGTTACAGATGATAATGTTGTCATAAATGGCTTTTTTTTCCTACTCAATTTCAATGTTTCTTTATTTTAACAGTTAGTTCCTTTGATAACACCTTGAGGGATCTTGACATGTGACCCCTTGCTGAATTTAGAATTTTGTTTACTTTTTAGAAATCCATAGCTATCACACTAGTTTCCACCACAAAGCAGAAGTATATTGAAAGCAAAAAAAAAATACAAAAAATGGGCTTCGTCTTTGAAACATGCCAAAACTGTGGTAAAAAATTAGGTTTTGCGATTCAGCTCAGCATGTTACTAAAAGCTGGGAAGATGGTGACTTTAGCACAGCAAACAGTTCATTTATGAAGTTTTTAGGAAACAAAACAGACACTTATATCCCCTGAGCACTTTTTTTTCTATTTTTTCCAAAAAACCTTACAATTTAGCTATATTTTGCCTATATTCTCAATCCTATCCCGGGGAAACCTTTGGAATCCCCAGGGTGTTGTAAAAAAGGACACAAATTTGGCATGGATACCTTATGTAGACAAAAAGTTATGGAGGCATATGGGCTAACTACCCCAAGTAGCCAAAAACGAGCTCAGTATTGGGAGGGAAAAGGCCCAACAGTTTTAAGGGGTTAAGGGACTAAGGGACTGATTATGAGTACAGCTGTCCTGGGACCACCGTACTCATGGTGGCAATTCGACCGCTGCCACCTCTGCAGTCTGATCACCCAATCAGGATGATGGCGGTCAGAAAGCCACAAGACTGCTGCATGACTGCCGCCTCCGCCAGGAGCCCAGATGCCTCCGTGGTGGCTGTGGCCGAAGCAACGTTCAATGACGGCGTTGTTGTGCCAACACTGCAATTTGAATTATGAACTGCTTTACCGCCGACCTTTTTATGGCGAGGCCCGCCATGAAAAGGTCGCAGTTAAGCAGGGATGGGGGCCCAAGCAGGGCCCTTGGGCATTTTATGACAGAAGGGAATGTGGATGGGGGCACATGTTGTGCTCCCTTATGCCTGCACTGTTGTGCGCGCACTGTATGCCATGCACTACATGGTGCATGGCAACAGTGCACGCAAAACAGTGCAGGTGCTGCAGTGCGACGGCATTGCCTTCAGGCTCACTCTTAGCCGAAACATGCTGCCACCGCAAGACTGCCGCTGGCACTCCACCAGCCTGCCGATTCACTCCTGATGTGGCGAGTGGGACACCGGCGGCTTGTCGGTCTTTCTTGGACTGCTGTAGCTGCGGTTTTGTGGGAAAACCGCTAAAGTCATAAATCAGGGCCTAAATCATATTGTAAATTCTTTGACCATAATAAACCTGGTTAGTGCATCCGACTGTGCTCCATCACAGTCAGTGTCAAATTGCACCTAGACCCAGGTGTCCTGCGACCATGGACTATCATTTGCACTTTATGTTTTTGGTGCTATTCATGCTTAAAATTTGAAAAATTCATTTCTCCAGGTTCCCCTATTGGACTTTTTTTAAATTTAGGTGTAATTCTGGTTATTAAATATCTCCTGTTGTCCTAATTCAGTTTCGAATTTGTATTGTTTAGCATTTCAATTTTCTTACTGTTTTGGTACTGCATAAATCATTTTCACTTTGCCCCAAATTAAGCCTGTCTGCTCGGTGCTATAGCTACCAGGGGGTTGAGCAGAGGTTGATTTGATGACTTCGAGGGTTCACACTGATGAGGATTGTGATTTTTCATTGAAGTGGGTTGTCACCACTTATGTTCCCTCTAGGCAGTACGCGTGCGCAGCCTAACTTCTTACAAGGTGCAGACACTATGGGGCCGATTCCGATCTGGGCCGGAATACTCTCTGACCGAGCCGGATCCGGAGAGTTTTCCGACCGAGCCGGACTCCAGCAGTCCAACAGAGCGAGTACGATGCGGCCGCATGCTGCCGGACTTGACTCGGTCAGACTCCCATTGAAGTCAATGGGAGCCGGTCGTACAACGCGTACACGGGCTCCCATTGACTGAATGGGCATGTCTCGAACGGGGGGCCCCCTACAGTGGGTACGCGTCGGTGTGACTCGCACCATACATGCATGTTTAGGGGGGACCCTTGGGTCCCCCCTGTGTGCAACTCGTGCGGCTACGCATGCAGGGGGGTCCGACACGGACCCCAGTAGTCCGGCAACGACAGCTCTTTGGAGCCGGACGCTACGAGTCGGTCGGGCTGTCCGAAGCGCGCATCGTACTTGCTCAGTCGGGTAATGTCTCCATTGCGTGGTGCGAGTCGTGTCCGTACGAGTCGGTCGGAGCGGATCGGACCCGGGAACGAGTCGGTCGGTGATTTCGCGTACGCTCGCATCGTACTAGCTCGCGCGGACAACCGTACGAATCGGTCGGTAACTAGGCCTCCGAATCGGATCCGGTAAAGCCGAATCCGATTCGGTGCGCCACCGGCCGAGATCGGAATCGGCCCCTATGTGGGAGCGTGCTCCAGGAGCAGAATAATTAACAAAAGGGCAGTGTGAAAACGTCCCTTTTCAAGGCAGGCGGCACACCAGGAGGCCCAGTAAATCAATGACATGACAATGGGGCTGCTTCCAGGGTTCGAAGAGGCCCCTAGCAGGCAGTGTGAAACAAAACATAAGTGAATGTGTTTCACACTGCAATGAGAGGGTGTGGATGTGTCATTACGGCCAGTGCTGCTAACATTGGAACTGGGGGAACATTGCAGGGCCGGCTCTGGGGCAAGTATATTAAAGTTTTAAAAGCACCTGCTGCCTGGTTCCTGGCCACATTAAAAATGTTAAGATATCTCCAGTGATTAATGTCCTTTCTGCAGTGAGATCAGAGTTTTGTCCAGTGGAAGTTTTGACTCTTTGTAAGGTAGTGTAGAGGGTTACTATGCCTGATGCAAAGGGCATGTACCATGCAAATCACAGAACTGTATTTAGGAAGATAGCTCAGTGATTTACTGCTTTTGTTAGAGAGATACTTTAGTTACTTGCAGTTTATAAGTTAAAAACCTAAAATAGAACAGCGAGCTATTAACTGTTATCAAAGAGCTGCATGCAAACTGCATGGTATATATTAGAGCGCTTTGATTTTTTTCCCAGTCTTTCATTTTCCTAAAGTTGCAAATAAGATATGTTTGGGTAGAAAACAATTGTTATTATTAAAGAAAACCCCCAATCATGGTGTTACGTTTTAAATCCTGAGTTTGGAATTCTCCACACCAAGCACTCTTAAATTATGCTGGCTTCCAGTATGGATGACATGTAACTGGTACACCTACTAATCCTCTGTCTTATGTAACATTTTCTATACACTGATTTACACACATATGATTGATTGTCTCAGTGTAATGTGTGTGTGATGTAAAGTGCTCTGACACCCTTCACTGCTATGAGTGGCGCTAATGCAACAGAGAGAGGGTGGTTATGGAGATTTGAGGAGCACTGTTGAAGGGTGGTAGTGAGGGAATCTGTGGTGGAGGTGGTCATTGGGGGCGCCACCAAACAGTGTCACACTTGGCACCACCAGCACTAAAGCCAGCCCTGGAAACAGGTTCCAGTCTTGATGCTCATGTAAAGAGGTCCAATACTTTCCAGTCGAGGTTGCTCAAAAACTGTAAAAAAACATTAAACTTTCATCTTAAAGAATAGGGAAATACTTTTAAACCGTTCCTTCTTTTTATTCATCATCACAAAGAATGCAACTTAAAATACATGAATTCAGGCTTTGCACTGTACAAACAAAGTTGTTCCATCTATAATATTAACGTATGCCACATATGGGTACACATGACCCCTGACTTGCCATTTAGTTCATTAATAGCATTGTCTTTTGGGGGGAGGTGGTGTGGGAGCAGGAACAATTCTCAGTTCATGTTTAATGAATATTTTCCACATAATCTGATGTACTAAAATGAGGTGCTTCTGATAGTTTATTATAGTCTAACATAATCTGTGCTGCATGATTGTCACACCACATATTTTCAAGGCTTCGCTTGCATATGGGTTCTTACGAGCCAGAGCGAACCCTTGGCTCAGATGTCCCTGTTATTTGGTGGGTTGCCCACCTTTGCCTTTTGCCATAGCCCGGGCCACTGGATATATGCGTCAGGAGAGGACCAAATTATGCATCAGGGTTGAATTATGCAGCAAGAAAAGGCAAGTTATGAAGCGTAATGCTCAGGGCCGGACTGGGAACCGAAACCGGCCCTGGCAAACTGCTCGGCCGGGCCCCCGTGGGGGCGACAGGGGTGCAGCCAAGAGGGTTGCTAGCTGGTTTCGGTCAATTTTTTTACAGGGGGGCAATTTTTTCGACCCCCCGGTAACAAAAACGGCTCCCAGGGGGGCAAAATCGGCCCCCACCCTGGCGGCCTACCGGGGAAACGCCCGGTGCCCGCTATGCCAGTCCGGCCCTTGTAATGCTGCACATTGTGTGGTAGTATTACTTTATTATTTTGACATTTCACACATGCTAACACTAACTGGGCAAATGTTTCACTTCATTAGTACCAATTTAACACCAAAATACAACAATAAGCAACAGAAAGGTGACCAGTCAACTTTTGCGAAGGGTCTTCCACTTCACAGCAATATGGGCAGACCTGGTTTTAGTAACTTTTTATCCATTTAGCTAGAAGCAATGTTTTGTGATTAAAATCTGCACATTATACAGCAGTTGATGGATTATGTGTCACATGTGGCAAATCATATTCATGTAGAAAAGGCCACGGGTGCAAAATCTTATAATTCCAGTGCCTGACCTTAGAACAAGGATGTGAGCATTCTGCCAAGCATAGGTTTTGTACTGGAATGGGATCCTTCCGTTACAAATTATATCCATTAAGACATCTCTCACTGTATGTGTGCTGTAAAGTGCATCACACTTACAAAGTTTGAAAAATATGGAGACTTTTAAAAGTTAATCCACAGTTACGCCTGTCTTGAGGGGACATAATTTTTTGGCTAAATTCCCCATCTATAAATGCCATTAGATAGGAATTTGCCTCAAAACCCATGGGTGGTTGCATGGGAATGTCGATGTACCACCTATGGTATGTCCCCCCTCCAAAGCAAAGTATCACAATTTAGTGCAGAGTGCTACATGGCATTACTGTGGACAACTTACCTACACAAATCATGATGTGCGTTGGAAAGTAAATCCAACCACAACACAAGGTGCTGGGTTTGTGTCACGTTTGTGATGCAAGCAAAGTGCAAAGAGTTAATAAATCTGGATCAGAATCTCTAAACAGATACTTGTCAATATTATGATGACGATTTGTGTTCCTACTGAAAAGTTCCAAATGACCAATGCAGAGCAAATGTTGCTTTACTGTGCAAAATCGGAAGGCAATGAAGATGCCACAGAGAAGGGGCCACTGAAGCATGAGAGAAAAATGATTTGCGTTTGGCATTGAGTATGGCAAATTTCTGTAGACAGGTTTCGGATTGGAAGAGAATGGGGATTGGATAGGAAATTAGAAAAGTAGGAAGAACAGAAATAATAGAGAGATTTAGAGGAAAAACGATTTGGGAATGTGAGGAAAAGGGGAGATTTGAGAGTAGAGAGAAAAGGAAACATGTATGGAGAGGATGAGATATGGAAGTGAGATAGAAAGCAAGAAAGGGAGAGGAAAATAAAGAAAGGGAAGTGAAACATAGAAAGGAAAAAGGTAGGGAAAAAAGACGGAAAGGATGATAAAACAAACTAAAGGGGATAGGTAGACCAAGAGGTGGCCTACATGGAGGTCAGAGCCAAGGAGAGGAGCAAGATGAGATAGAAGCATAGTCAAGATATAGATTGGACAGGTTAAGGGTGGAATGAGCGATAAGAGGTAGATTAGAGAGACTGTGGGAGAGAGAAGAGTAGGACATTGATTGACGAGAGGAGAAAGAATGAGGAAAAAGTGGAGCAGAGCTGAAATAGAGAAAGAAAAGTGGGTTTGCAAGGAAGAGCAAGGAGAGAAAAAGGCAAAAAAAGGGAGGAAGGCGATAAGTACAAGCTAGAAGATCAAGTGGAAGTGGACAGAGGTAAAAAAGGTGCAATAATAGTGGCATAGAGATAGCAAATACAGAGGAATTATAGGTAGAATGATTAGGACACAAGATGCAGTGGCACCTATGCCCAAGGTTGCAAGGAGCCCTCTGCGCCACAGTAATGGGTGTCTTTCAATACCAATTCAGAGGAGGGTGTGAGTGTTTGGGGGTGTTCTTTTTTACTGGTTTGCATTAGGGCCCATGGCACCCTTACAACACCACTGATTTTGGTAACTTGCACACCACTCATGCTTGTATATTAAGTTTTTGCTTATCTTCAGTGCACGCAGCCTTAGCTGCAGTGCACGAAGCCCCTATATTGCCGCACATAGAGAAAGAAAATTAGAGGGAACATTGGTCACCACTCCTAGAGTCTGCCAGCCCTGCAGGAGTTGTAACTGTTCAGGAAGTGCCTGAAGCAGTGGGACCTTGAGCTGGTGGAGTCTGTGAGAGCAAGGAGGATAGAGCGGAGTGATCTGCATGCCCCAGTTGTGAGTGGGTACTGGACCCTCCTGGTTGTGGTTTCAGGTGAGAACCACAGAATCACAGCTGCTTAGTGCCACTACACCAAGAATTGTGACCGCAGCTCATCCTGCGGTACTACGACTCAAAGAAGGGCAACTGACTCTCATCCCATGCCACTCTGACCCAAAGAGGTGCGACCGGGGCGCATCCTGTGCTGCTGTGATGAAAAGCCAGGTGTGACTACCCTGCACCACTAGACCACGGCTTATCAACTTGAATCTTCTGCTTGGAGGGCAACTGACATCGGCACTCACTGCCAACCAGGACTGCAACCTCAGTGCCACAGGAAGAAGCCACATCTGGCCCCTAGCATGCACTCTGTGCTAGAGGCAGGAGAGGGTCTGCACCCTGTTGTTGGCTGGTTGCTGGAATTAGCCATAAGGTTCCTGGACACACACTGTAGTGAGAGTCCAGAGACTATTTTGAATAGTGATAAACTGAGCGCTCTGAACATACTTGGTGGGGGTAATCTGTAACCGAGACTTTATTAAAGCTACCATCGAAATTCCTACCATGAAGGATGAACAGCCTAGAAGGGAAGAGGGGAAGGAATAGATAGGATAGAGGTTCAAGGCATAGATAGCCCAGTGTTCAGTTCACTAAATTGTATCTATTCATTATCTGTGTAGTATTTCGTTTTAGTGTGTAGTACTTTGCCCTGAAGAAGTCCTAAGTCAGCAGGACGAAACATGTCGGCTGATGGAGAAAAAAACCTTTTCTGATTAAATGAAATAAAAAAGAAGAACGAAACGAGAAGATCTTGTATTAGCAGTGATTTGCTTTTACTGTCACTAGTCCTGTATTATTACGGATCTATACACTCTTTTTGTTGACGGACTGTGGTGCTGAACCATATTTGTGGTTGTTTGTGTAGTATTGTAGTTTTCTATTTTAAAAGTAAAGGACTGGGTTGGACAATCAGATATTGTGCTCCTGTGTGATTGTTGCGCCCTGAACACAAACACCCCAAATCTATCTCCTTGAGAAGCCTGTGACTGCTGCCATCGCTACCACTGAGAGTCAAGTGCTTAAGGGTTGGTACCGGGCCCCTTTGAAGGGCCATAATCGGATGGGCCCGGGCCATCAGAGGCAGATGGCCTCATCCCCCATGACTAAAGCCTATTAGCCCCTGCTTGCCCTGGGCTCACCCTACCCCCAGTCGCCGAACAGGGTCTGACAGAGAGAGAAGAAGAGGCATAGAAGGGGAGATAGAATATCAGCAAAAGATATACCGTTGACAAGAGTAGTGAAGGTGTAAAAGATACTATCAGAGCAAAAAAAAGAACGATAGAGTTGGACAGATAGATAGAGAGAGAATGGGAGACAGAAAAGAGGGTAAAGGGGAGAGAGAGAGAGATAGAATGATTGAATTAAGTGCACAGAAAAATTTAAACAAATCTTTAAGGGTGCTGACAAAAGGCACCCTCCTCAATAGAAAGCTGGGAGAACCCAAAGAGGATGGACTTAATTTAATGGCAAGGTGATTAGATCCTGGGGTTTAACCACAGCAAGTAAAGCCTATATGAAAACAGATACTTATCTGATTGTTAGAATCCTTTTTAACACACAGCAGAGAAAGGCAAGTAAAGAAGCCAGAGGTGGAGTGACAAAAGGAGAGAGGAGAGGTAAAGGAAAGAGAGACAAAGAGAGCAAATGAGAGCAGAGAGAAAGCAAGTTTTAGACATAGGGACAGGGACAGGGAAAAAGAGAATTCTGGAAATAATGGAAAATTAGTTCATTAGACATTAAGGGCCCAAGCTGCATAATCACAGCCACAGTGAGGAAATCAATGTCAAAATGGCATATTACAAGACAATATCTAAAGCTAAGCTAAACACGCCTCTGCACACATTAGACATGTGGCCTACAAAGCGCAAACCTTAAGACATTTGAAACACCAGAACAATGGAAACGAATGATTGAAGTCAACAAAACATAATGCACACGCTTACCCACAGGAATGTTACATACACTAGGAAGAGGTGCAGATACAGTTCACCGCAGCCCCATAGAACACACACCACAAAAACATGGGGACAAATACCATGGGCCCACAGGTGATTAAATCAGAGGTGCACATGCAACTTGTTCTGGACAGAGCTAAGGTTGCTGTCCCACCCACAGCAGTACAAACATTTTTTCTACCGTATATTTTGAGATAAAAGGTTACATATGTAGGTAATACCAAAACAATAAATATTATGGGTGTGCCGACTCAATCACCATGAATAAAATATGAGGTGTGACATCCTTGGAACAATGACAATTCCAGACCCATCTGACATCACAGGCCACACATGCACAGCAATACCACACATACCTGATCCACTAGCAACCCAATGGCATGCTTCTCATATATAAACATAATTTCCTGCTTATTGATGCCAGTACTGCTCCCCCTACCTGTAAACCAAGGAGTGCCACCTTGAACCTGGAACTCCACAGGAAACAATCATTACACTGTTCACCATCACTCACCCAACAACCACCCATAATACACCAAAACAGTGCTATATAAATGCAATTACAATACAATACAATAACCACACATATAACAGTAAGTGCCAATGTAGATAGCAGAAGAGCACTATGACATATGGCAAGCAGGCCCAGGACAGGACCTCCAGGGCTAACATGATAAAAACAGCACACCAGGACCCATTTTGTAGGTCAGAATTCAGGTGACAACTCTCTCTGTGGAGACCACCAGCTATCACCCTGAGAGATGGGTTCAAGTTTAACTGCATTGGTTGAGGTTATACTACAAAGTCGGATGCCAAACACTCTCTCTCACACAGACACACACATACACATGTGTACACACATGCATGGACGCACTAAGGTATGTGCGCACACACATGTACTGGGAATGGCTAAGACAATTCAACTGGAGTCATGCCGCTTAAGAGCAACGGCACAAAACAGAGTATAATAGAGGGAGTCACGGACAGTCATGGCGGCAGGCAGCTTGTTCCAGTAATAGCAATTTGTGCGCACTAATCCTAGAGAATCCAACATGGCACAGGTGATGTTGCTTAGGGCAGTGATTCTTAACCTTTTGCTTCTATGAACCACCACTTCATTATTTCTGCAATTTGGGGACCGCACAGTAAATAATTATAGAAATCCAGAGACTCTCATTGAATTATTAATGGATGCCGGGGATCCCGTCCTAAACAATTCCGATTATTTGAACTGCAAAACATTACACAAAATTACAGAAACAAGCACTCATCAAACAAACACACAAATTATGAAATATTTTATTTAATTCACAAACAGATATAAAAAAAACATTTTAAAGTTGGAGCTTTTCTAAACCCAACTCAGGCCACCAATTCTCCATACTTTTTGATGCACTTGCACTGCTCTGATAAACCAATCAGAGGATACCAGTTCATTATTTAACTTCTATTTGCAAATTCCTTCACATTTACAAATTGTTGTAAAACTTTACATTTTGCATAGTGTTTCTTTATTTATATAACCATTATAAATCTGGTAATATTGTTTTGTTTTCTAAGCAGTTGCGGACACCCAGAGTCGGCCTCACAGATCCCATGGGTCCCCAGCCTGAAGGTTAATAACCACTGGCTTAGAGCAATCAAACACAGGAAGCAAGATTTGAACAATCAGTATATTTCAACATTTGGCACTACACGTCAAGATTGTGCAATATTTCGGAAGTCTTAGAAACCCACAATCTGAAAATTCAGTTATTCATCCTATGAAGTCAATGTAATTGTCGATCTGTGATGCAGGTGTTGTAAAGTGGATTATTAGTAGGGGCAAATGTATATCTGCCACTGGCAATAAGGCCACTAACACAGTATAGGGCTCAGAATAGGACTTAGAAAAATATTCCTATGCTTTGGCAGCTTGGCTGCGAGCAGGCAGGCTTAACTTCAAAGACAGGTCTGTAAAGCATTTAAAAACACCAATTCAGTAAATAATTAAGACACAATGCACAATAAAAATCAAACACAAATTTATAAAAATAGGGAATATTTTTATCTTTAAAATGACACCACAACAACAAACATCCTATGTAGGCAACTGGAGATATGAATTTTCAAAGAGTTAGCAATTTCTAGCACATAGAAATCTATAGCGCCTTATCGGGACATCTGGTCACGATAGACCAGATCAAAGTCCCCTTATGGAGCTTTTTTCCATGGTTGCTCCAAAGTTCTCCAAACTCCTGGAACTTCTTCCTGAAGTTCCCCAAAGGGTCCCAAAGTGTCTCAAACTCACTCCAAGGTTCTAAAATCTCCAAGATGGTCCTTGAAAGTTGAGGACTTCAGTTACCACAATCCACTTCGACAAAACCCTAACAAATCCACTGGTAGTTCTCCAGGTTGAGGATCCTTGGTGGTGATGTTCCAGATGAGCTCTGTAACCTGTAGCTTGCAGGGAGTCCACTTTTTAGTCCTTTTACAGCAAGGTAATCCACAGGCTGTAGTTTCAGATGGTGCAGAAGGTGCAATCTTCAGAGTGCAGGCCTTAGGAAATGCACATCAAACTTCTCAGCATGACCCGTCTCAAGCAGCAGATCTGAGAGGCTCTGCCCTTCTCAAATATTTATTCCAATTTCTCTGGGTCAAGCAGGAGGTCACTCCTGTCCAATGGGGAGCAGGGTACCACCCAAAGGTATGACTACTTCCTGCAGAGTGTGGCACTATTTTGTCCCAGAGTGCACCAATTCTTCCAAATTCATAATGGCTGATTTTCCAGCAGGGAGAGAAGAGCTGGCTAAACACAACCCTAGGATGGCTAATCTCCATAGTGTCTTCCCCTTGCATCTGCTCATTCCTTCCTTAATCCCATCATCTGGATGAGTTCAAAAGAATAGAGTTGTAAATGACACTGGGGTCCTCCCCTTCCCTTGAAGTCCATTGTTTACAACTCATCCCCCTGCTCTGTCATTCCTGTGTAACAGAACATTGCCCTCCCAGCAGAACTGGTCAACCCCGGGGGCTCTTTATCACCTCTTCAAATAAGCCTGGCTAATCCACTTAACTCTGACCAATCAGGACAGACCACTGGAAGGCTGAATCTGGACTTACAAACAAGAAAGTCTTATAACTTCTTGTGTACATTTTAGGAGAGATTCAACAATATCATATTGTTGAGTTTATTAATACCATTCTGGGAAGTCTTTGAATGGCACTTTTAGCCTTCTCCTATCAAGAGTTATTAATTAATAACTTCTTGCCATGTTAACCTATGTGGCAGGGGATTTGCAACGGGAAAAATGACTTGGGCCATTTTTCCAACAGCCGGGCTTACAAAAACATATTTTATAAGTACTCTGCCTATATCTACAGGACCCCCACCCCTGGTATACCTAGGGGAGACTTTAGGGGTTCTGAATATGCTGACATATTGCAGATCCTCCCTCCACAGTGCTCCTAGCACCAAAGTCCATTTTGTGCAGCACTTTGTCACAATGTGGGGAGTGAAATGTGGAATCTCACTTAACCCAGGGCATATAAAACTCCTTTTATAAGGGTCCACCTTATACATATCTGACCCCTTACTCCTGGGACAACTAGGGGAGACCCTGGGGGTACCTAATATGCAAATACATTGTAGGTTATCCATTTTTAAGTGCCCCAAACACGGAAGTCGAGTTTGCACTCATTTTACTTTTTAAAAGCAGTCCTGCAACACAGGGCTACTTTTAAACTGACCTCAGGCTCAGCAGTGCACACATGCAAGTGCAGAAAGGGCTGCTGGCCTCTAAACTGCCATGCCCTATTATATACTAGGGACTGAGAGGTAGTTTCAATCCCCCTGCCCTATTATGTACTAGGGCCTTATAGGGTAGGTCATGCCAATCACAGGGGTACCCCAACCCACAGTGTACCCTAGTGTATGTAGGTGTTGTCACTGTAGTCTAAGTGTCTTTCAGCCTAGCACTGGCCCAGGGCCTGGTTAGGCAGAGCCTAGGGTCAGTCAGAGTCAGTTACCACCAGTACCAGTCAGCAAAAAGTTGGGGGGTGCCCAGGGCACAGGCTGACTTTGCAACGTACCCCCCCAAAACGAAAGGTGATGGGTTTGATAAAGCGGGATTCTTGTCTTATCTTACCATCACTAAGAATCCTCAGGTCGACTGAACCTTTTTACCTGCTGAATAGTGTAAAGGGGAGTAAATCCAATTCTTCAATATAGCAATTTAAATTTCAGCTTAGACTTCAAAAAATCACTGACTCAGAATTCGAATTTTAGGGGTTTAGTACAAAGCCAAAAATAACTGCACATACAAGCACCTCATCATGAGGTTAAAGAAATAGATGGGCACTAATACAAACATCATCCTACGCAGGAGTCTCATCCGACTCAGAATAAGGAGAATCGTTAGCTCCAGAAGCATCAGGCAAGCAATGACTGCTCCAATCTCTATGTTATTCTTCATTAACCTATTAAAGGAAAAGCGTTAATCTGTCCCTGCTCTACTAATAAGGTGACATCCCTACTTAGCAAGCTTCCCCAGGCAAGAGTAGGGAAAAAGGTGTCAGTTGTGAAGACTTCCTAAGAAGTGCACTCACTTTGCATATCGAGCTCGTTCTAAGATGCTCCTTCTTACCCAAGTCTCTCTCTCCTTCAGTCTCTCAAGTCTGTCTTGCTACCACTCTGCTCTCCTCCCTCGGGGCACTGTCCCTAATACAAAATCCACATACAGTAGAACACGCCCTTGTCACGCCTCTTCGGCCAGGTCTTCCTTCTCATACTTTTCTATCGAAACTCTTGCTTCATCCAAAAACCGTTAGTGTGACCTTGGGTCCCAGGCACCTTCTCCGCTGAAAGTATCATCCCTGCTGTTAGACCTGGCATCATTGGCGTGGGTCTCCCTTCCTCTTTTCTCTTCTGTCCTTTTATGTTGGCTGGATTTAGATGCTCTGGGCGCTGTGCCACTGCCAATCAGTGACACAGCGCAAATGCTCCCTGTGTAAAGATAACTGTATGAATTGGAATAATCATAATTGGCTCGTTTTGTTTACCTGTCACCAAATACTGCTGGTGGGCCGGCAGCGCTGATTTGCGCTACCCACCGAAGCAGCTTTGAAAGTATGTCCGTGTAGCATGTTCTAATAGCGAGTTACCATCCATTTCACTGTTTACTATTGCGCGGCCACCCGTTCTCATGGGCCAGAATGTGCAGGCTGAGTATTGCATGCCTTAATCCTCCCTGCCCCCAGGAACCTGATAGGAACGTCAAATTTGATATGTTTAAGCTCAGAACATTGAGATGCATCTTTTAGTAAGGATTATTAGCGTAGCCCGTGTTCGAAAATGCCTCTACTAGGAACGAGGTATTTTCTGGTCAGAAGCTTTCCTGTAGGCTTTTGCTAGCGTGTGTATTGGCCGTCTGGTTTTGGAGCAGCAGGGCCAGCTGGGTCAGACCTGGCTGGAGAGAGAGATCGGCATTTAGAGTATGGGGAGGGGTGACTCTTTGATCCGAGCAGTGCCGTGCCTGGCAAGGTGAATGATGGCTCCATCTCCCACTGGGCGTCTGATAGCAGACCCCCAGATTCCCAAAGGGCAGGATGTCGCCTCATAAACCAAGTGCTCCCCGACCCCACCGAACTGGTTCTGACTGGATGCAGTGATTTGTGACTGCAGAGAACAAAGACTTTTTAGGTGTAAAACGCTGCGCTGAATCCTGTTTCAAGTGTGTTCCTTCTGGATGTCAAGACGAAACTCTGTCCGAGCGGACAGAGGAAAGGACTTTGAAACTTTCACCAAGCTTGCTGAAGAAACTACCCAAGGGCCTGAATTGAGAGCGCCTCCTGCTGAAGTTTCAGGGACATTAGACTTCACCCCATCAGCCGCCCGAATTCCTTCGCTAGGAATTCTACTTGCAGGTGAGGCCTCCGTCGAGTAATCCGGAACCTCTAGTTCTACTGTGAGGAACGCGGACTGGTAACCTTTGTGAACTCTGTGTGTGGGCCGCCGCATCTAAGAGAGAGCTGCCGCCGCTGAGTGCCCGCCTTAATTGGAATCTTCAGAACCTTCGCTGAAACTGTGTGGGCCGCCTCAGCTAAGAGAGAGCTGCCGCCGCTGAGTGCCCGCCTTACTTTGAATCTTCAGAACCTTCGCTGAAACTGTGTGGGCCGCAGCAGCTAAGAGAGAGCTGCCGCCGCTGAGTGCGTGCCTTAAATTTGAACCTGCAGAACCTGCGCTGAAACTGTGTGGGCCGCCGCAGCTAAGAGAGAGCTGCCGCCACTGGGTGCCCGCCTGATTTGAATCCTCAGACCCTTCGCTGCAACCTTGTGGGCCGCCGCAGCTAAGAGAGAGCTGCCGCCGCTGGGTGCCCGCCTGATTTGAATCCTCAGACCCTTCGCTGCAACCTTGTGGGCCGCCGCAGCTAAGAGAGCTGCCGCCGCTGGATGCCCGCACTCATGTTAATTGTGCAACATCGTGGATTGTCCTTTGAGCCGCCGCCGCCGCAGCTAAGAGAGAGATGCCGCCGCTCAGTGCTCTCACCGTTGCTAACGTTGCATTACCGAGATTTGTCCTGTGGGCCGTCGCAGCCAAGAGAGGGCTGCCGCCGCTGAGTGCTCGCACCGTTGCTAACTTGGCATCACCGTGATTTGTCCTGTGAGCCGCCGCAGCTAAGAGAGAGTTGCTGGCGCGGAGTGCTCGCACCCTGGCTAACTATGCATCATCGTGATTTGACCTGTGAGTCGCCGCAGCTAAGAGAGAGCTGCCGCCGCTGAGGGCTCGCATCCTTGCTAACTTTGCACCATCGTGATTTGTCCTGTGAGCCGCCGCAGCTAAGAGAGAGCTGCTGCCGTGGAGTGCTCGCACTCCGGCTAACCTTGCATCATTGGGATTTGTCCTGTGGGCCGCCGCAGCTAAGAGAGAACTGCTGCCGCTGAGTGCCCACGTCTTTGTCAACCTTGCACCATCGTGAATCGTCCTGTGGGCCGCCGCAGCTAGGAGAGCGCTGCTGCCGCTGCGAGCCCACCACGGAGCTGCACGACGAGAGTCATCGCCACCACCAGCCCGGGCCACCGCAGCCGCGTGCTGCTGCCGCTGAGGGCCCGCCGGTCCCGGAGTGCCCGAATCGTTGCAAGTCCACTTTGCGGACCACTGCCATCAAGAACTGTGGTCGCTGGGAGTCCGCCTGTCACCGTCTCCGCTTCTTGGAGAAGCTACGTGCTGTGTACCCGTCCAACGGCAGGTATCTGGTGCGCAACGGGTCGCGTAGACCCAGGCCTTGAACTCAGTCAGTGCCACGTTCTGGTGAACACGTATTGTCTTTTGAAGTCCCTAATGATTTACATGCCTGATGACTGGTTAAAACGCTTTTGAGAGTCTTGTACCAAACCTTAGATAAAGATACTATTTTTTCTATACCTACTTGAGTTGTGTCCTTTTGTGGTGTCGTTACTGCCTTATTGTGCATGGTCATAAATGCTTCACACACTGCCTCTGAGATAGGCCTAGCTGCTCGTGCTACGTTACCACAGGGTTGAGCAGGGGTTATCAAAGGGGGGTAGCCCACTTGCCCTGACTTGGAAAGATGGGTACCTATTTGGACAGTGGCGCCAGCCATTGCCAACTAGAGACCCCCATTTCCAACACCTGCATTCCAGTATACTCCCATATCTGCCTCTCCTACCATCCTAACTCTTAAAACAAAGAGCTAGTTTTCCACTAACGAGGCATGTGTCCTTGCACCTGCAACAGAAAACACATTCAACAGAAACCTTCTCCTTGTTAAAATCTGCTGACTGCGTCTAACGAGAGCCTTCCCAAGGGAACACCTATTCGGCCTACAAAAATCAGCTAACATAAGAAACGAACAGGCCTTTCTTTAACGTATATGCAGTTAGGCCTTTACACATTTTAAACACACATTTCTAATATCATTTCTATAAGCATTTGATTTCATTACATTTCATATACGAATAAGCAAAACTACACGTGCAACTTAATATGGTACACGTTTAACTAATGCATCACATTATACATGAACAGACTCATTGTGCATCATCTAGAACACATTTTCAAGCAGTACATTGCCCATTTTATAATGGCACAATTACTTTTCTATTCACTCTAATAAATGCTGCTTTAGTACTACAAGTCTACTGACCATTCGTTAATACATGTCTTTAGATATGCGGGTGCTGACTACCTGTGATTATGATGCACCCTACAAATTACAGAAGAAAATGACGCTCTATCAGTTCCCCCCTTTGATGACTAGTGTCATCACACCTTTACAACTCCCTTGGAGAAAGAACCGACCTAAACAGAACTTGTTGCCATCCTTCCCTGTCGGAATTTCTCTAAATTCTTAATGTTCTGATAGTGACTGTCCTGCAGTCTAGCCATTCTCATCTCATTTTCCCTCAGAGCTCTCTCAACTCTGTTTGCTTTATACCACTTATAGGCTCTGATAAATCCCCACAAACAAACCACACAAACCACAATGATAATGAGAGGTCTCAAAACATAGCCAAGGAAACCTCTCCCCAGATTCACAAACCAACTTCCCACTTGACCAAATCCCTTGCCAACTTTCTCCCAGACTCCTTCTTCAGTCAAATCCTCTATCTCATTGTGGATCGTAGTGATGTTAGTTATATATTTCTCCAGATCTTTGCTGTTATCTGGTATATAAGTACAGCACTCTTGAACCTTCAACATTTTACAGACTCCGCCCTCTTTTGCTATTAGGACATCTAAAGCAAGACGGTTCTGCAAAACCATTGTCCTTATCGACAACAACTCTCCATCCACAAGTAACAGCGACTTTGCTGTATTCATTGACAACTCATCAACCACAGTCGCCAATCTTCTAATATTCACATCATTCAGAATTACTCCCAAACTTGGTACCATTGCTCCAAAAATATCTCCAATCACTGCTCCTGCACTTTCCCCTCTTTTCACTCTCGAATGCTTTCCAACTTCTAAAAGTTCCAAATCCTCTGCATGGTAGATCTTCGGAAGAATAATCCCCAAATAACACGTACTATACCAATTCGCAGGCAATCTTACATAAGCATTCCTTCCACACACATAATATACCGTTGGTATCACTTGTACAGGACCTTGCAGAACGTTCTTTGCTGATTCCTCCATAGTGAAAACGTCATCACACTCACTCTGTCCCACTGAGACCTTATCATAATAAGTCTGCACACGTCTCACGCACAACTTCCCTCTTTGCACCATATCCAATGCTATAGGGCCATAACTCCCCTTTGCTCTGTGAGATCTCTCTTCGTCAGTCCAATCTACTGGACTGTCTCCGGTATCACGCGTCTGGGTTAGTTTTCTATATCTATCTTCTACCTGATTTACAAACTTTTTCTCTACTTCTGTTAATGAGCATGTTAAGTTGTGTCTATGGGCATATGCTGTATCTAAGTTCGAAGTCGGTATGCAGTACTTCCCAAGTCTATCGTCCTGCTTATAATAAACATACTTGTTCAAGTGTTTATGAAGTGGAACCTCTGAAAGCACTGCATCATAGTTGGAAAAGAAATACTCATAGTGACGTCCTCCATAAAACATACTAAGCAACAAACTACACGAAATCCCATACGTCAGTGGAAGATGGTGGTATCTAATACCCTCATCCACTGAAGCAGGTAACTGCATACACACATAACAATCTTTCACATCCATCGCATCCACATACTCGTATAGCAGCTTGGCGTACGCATTAAGCTTATAATCATCTCTAGACAAATCTACATGCAATCTACGACTCTCTTCTATTAGCAAAGCTCTTTCAGCTCCTATGGTATCCTCCTTATTGCTAGAAGTAGTGGGTGTAGGAGTCCCTTGCACCTCCCCCACCGCTAGCTCATGTGGAACTAAATATTAAACTACAACTACTATGATTATGGAAACTATCACACTACCTACAAATGTACCTACTATCAATTTGGATCTACGATGTGGATCTCCAGCCTCCATGATTTCGGAAAGTTCTCAAAAGTTCTTTGTTTCAACAACGAACACTCAAGAGTCTCTTTTCTCCTCCACACGTTGCTTGCTAACCAATTCGAACACTCCGGAACAGCTGGAAATTCCCTTGTAGCTACAGTTCCTTATTTACACAATCCAGAAAAAGACTTCCCTAGCTCTCGTGCCTTTCCTTCGGAAAGTCCCTAAATGTATTCTTCTTCCACTCGGACCTAGGTTATCTTCTTCTTTAGACTTTTATTTACAACAAAGTTCATCCTCAGTCCAAAATAAGATCAGCTCCAATTGCCTCTAGAACATACTGCAAAAGTTCAAGACGAAGAATTATCATTTCAGGTGACGGTGGCTCGAAACCAAACGATGGGAATGTTAGTTGGTGCAAAATCAAATGTCAAATTCTGCTCAGAAGTGGAGGATTCGGAACCGTGAGAGTTAGCACTCCTTCGATTTCAAGTCCTGGCACCAATAGTACCACATCTAGTACCACGTTAGGATTCTTGCTGATCACTGTCACGGACATCAGCCTCCCTGAACTCACCACACCCAGCATCAGTTACTGCGAGGGTCCACTCCGGGGTAGCGTATCTCTGACAAGGCACTCTCGTTCTTTTTGACCTTCTCGGACCTCTTTGAGTCTGCTCTCCGTCGCTTGTTTCCGATTCAGACGTCTCGGATACTGGAGCAAGATCTCTTTTAGGTGCCAACCTCAGATTCAGTCACCTCTGCCTTGCAGGCCAAACCTCTTCTGCTCTGGTCGTTCTTCCGCTTTCTCCCTGAATACCCTGTGCACCACTTCCTTCTTCTGCTGAATTTGACTCTACTCCACCCACATCAACACCTCCTTCATCTGAGTCAAAATCGGGGTTCTGATTGACGTAACCCTCTTCAGCTTGTTCTGGTGCACAACCAGCTGCATCAGCGACCCTCACAGCTTGACTTGCCTTCTCATGTGGCCCTGCCACATCAGCTGGATTTTCATTCACGAGAGGGGCTGTTTCTTCCAAGGGTGCTGCAACTCTGCGGGTATGGGAGGCATGCACCCAGTTTGGCAATCCTCCACACTTCACTGCTGTGTTCGTTACCAGTATCAGCTGGTAAGGGCCTCGCCACCGAACATCCAGACAACTCTTCCTCACGTGCTTACGGACAAGCACCCAATCACCTGGACACAGGTCGTGGCATAGATCACTCGAGGCTGGAACAGCTACCGCTTGCACCTGCTGGGACACAGAACGGACCACATCAGCTAGTCCTTTGCAGTAATCAAGAATCAAGTCATCAGTGATGTTTATCAAAGCTGTAGCTGGTACTGCTGGCAATCGCATCACCCTCCCCATCAGGATTTCATGTGGAGATAACCCAGTTCTCCTGTCTGGAACACTACGGATACTCATAAGCACAAGGGGCAAAGCATCAGGCCACTTCAGAGACATTGATGAACACACTTTTGCCATCCGGGCTTTCAAAGTCCCATTAACCTGCTCCACAATCCCAGAAGCCTCTGGTCGATAGCTGCAATGTAGTCTCTGATCGACATTCAATGCGGCACAAAGCAATTTCATGATTTCACTGTGAAAATGTGTTCCTCTATCTGATTCCAAAGAGGTTGGAAAACCGAACCGCGGAATGAGCTCCCTCAGTAATAACTTAGCTACTGTAAGAGTGTCACACCTGCGTGTTGGGTAAGCCTCCACCCACCGTGAGAAAACACACACCACAACCAGAATGTACCTCAGCCCATTACACTTAGGCATCTCAATGAAATCCAGCTGCATCTTATTGAAAGGTCCTCCTGACCTCCCAATATTACTCAATGTAACCACAGTCTTCTTTCCAGCATTCATCTGTTGACAAGTAACACACCTCTGACACACCGCTTCAGCAACCGCACAAAATCGTGGATTGTACCACGTCTGTCTAAACACACGCACCATTGCATCTCTGCCAAGATGTACTGCACCATGTATCAGCCTTGCCATCGGGCTCAACAGATTTTCTGGTAACACCGCTCGACCATCACTTGAAACCCAAACGTCAACATCTCCTTTCTCACATCCTGACCTGATCCATCCATCTCGTTCTTGCTCTGAAGCCTCGACCTGCAGTCGCTTGAGTTCCTCCCAAGTGTCTGCCATGGCTAACATCATGCTGAGCTCAGTTCTATCTTGGCTCTCTCCTGTGAAACCCCCTGTGAATATACATCCTTGCTCTGTACAAAAACGGGCAACTTCGACAGCGTAGTTATTACCCAGAGAGACAAAATCAGTCCCCTTTCCATGAGCTGCACATTTCACTACTGCTATTTCCTTAGGACATTGCAATGCGTCTAGTAGCTGTCTCACATACTCCTAGTTCCTAATGGGCGAACCAGATGATGTCATAAATCCCCTCTGTGACCATAACTGTCTGAAGTCATGAACCACACCAAACACATACTGGCTGTCAGTGTAGATCGTGATTCAGATTTGATCAGCGGCCAAACAGGCACGAGTCAAGGCAATGATTTCAGCTACCTGTGCGGAGTGTACTCCTTCTAGACAAGCAGCCTCAACCACTCCTGAGATGGTACATACAGCAAACGCTGCTCTCAACTGACCAACATTGTTTCTTAGACATGAACCATCTACAAAGAAAATTTCATCAGGGTCAGGCAGTGGTTCATCGACAATGTCGTGTCTCGGTTTGGTGCAAAGTTCAGTCACATCGAGACAATCATGGTCCTCACAATCTTCATCCTCTATATTCGGTATAGGCATCATTGTAGCAGGATTTAAGACAGAACACCTTTTCAGAGTCACATTCTCTGCGGCAAGTATGACTTGCTCGTATCGTGTTAATCTATTGTTTGTCAGGTGCTGTGTCTTAGTCCTTGTCATTAACAATTCAACAGAGTGTGGCATATACACTGTCAAAGGATGACCCATTACAATGCTTTCACATCTTTCAATGCTGACACCTGTTGCAGCAATGGATCTGAGACATCCGGGCAACGCAGAAGCTACTGGATCTAAAGTAGCTGAGAAATAGGCAACTGGCCTACGGACACCTCCATGACTCTGAGTCAAGACTGACAATGCACAACCTTCTCTCTCGCAACAGAACAGTGAGAAGGCCTTGTTGTAATCAGGCATCCCCAAAGCTGGGGCACAACACAAATATTCTCTCAGTCTTAAAAACAACACCAAACAGTCGTGGTCCCATGGTACCGGATCACCCACATCCTTGTGCGTCAGCCTCTGCAAAGGCTTTGCCTTCAAGGAAAAGTTGGGAATCCACTGGCGACAGTAGCCAACCATCCCCAAGAACATTCTGACCTCCCTCTGAGTGGTAGGCACAGCCATATTCATTATTGCCTCAATTCGGTCTGGTGACACCTTCCTCTTGCCTTTCTCAATTCTGTGACCCAAGTACTGTACTTCGTTCATACAGTACTGCAGCTTGTTCGGAGACACCTTGTGTCCATTCTCTGCCAGATGATTCAGTAGGGCTATTGTGTCAATCCTGCAAGCGTCTTCTGTTTCTGAGGCAATGAGTAAATCATCTATGTACTGCACAAGAACTGAGTTCTGCGGCAATACGAGACTCTCAAGATTCTTCTTCAAGATCTGATTAAAGATCGATGGACTCTCTGTATACCCTGTATAACCGGAAAGCAAAAAGAAATTGGCTTTCCTCATGGAGCGGTATTGAGAAGAATGCTTGACACAAATCAATCACTGTAAACCACTCGGCTTCACATGGGATCTGAAACAATATTACTGATGGATTCGGTACCACTGGACAACATGGAACAACTATTGTGTTGACCTTTCGCAGGTGTTGCACGATCCTGAATTTCCCGCTCGGTTTCTGTAGTCCCATGATGGGTGAGTTACATGGACTACCCATTATCTCCTTCAGAAACCCCTGCTTGATCATAGACTCGATTACAGGTTTGATCCCTGCAATAGTCTCAGGTGACAAGTTATACTGGGACGTTCTAGGGAATTCAACATTTTGTTTAACCTGGATCTGCACTGGTTCAACACCTTAATCAGTCTAATCTCTTTCTCCCATGAAGTCCCACACTTCATGTGACGCAGAGTCTCTCAAATCTAGTGGAAGCTCCTCCACTGTCACCATAGGATACATTTCTATACACAAGTGCTGATTTGCAACCTTAAAGGTGGCATCATCGTCCTTTGTCTGTACTTCAACTCCCTTAAGGTGTGCAATAGATGGTACAATTTAACTTTTACAATAGATCTCTTCCTAACAGACAGACTGGACTCGAGTCGCACACCACAAACTGATGTCGATCTCGGAAAGTTCCTATTCTCACAGGAATCGGTTCTGTCAATGGGCTGGTCATTTTCTTGTTCGCTACTCCAACAACTTGGATTGATTGTCCCAAGAGGGGTAGGTTAGGAACTACTGCTGATCTTACAGTAGATCGGGTAGCATCAGTGTCAACCAAAAAGGTGGTAGGATGACCGTCAACATCCGCCTCCACAAACGGTCCCCTCTGGTCTACCTCCAAGACTGCTCCAAGTGTGCAGTCTTCCTCCCCCCTCAGGCACCGTCATGCCAATGGGTCTGGGCTGTACTCATCATACCCTTCAAAAAGAGGCATCTGCTGGTAAGCCCGAGTTCCCTGCGGGAGTCTCGGTGGCTGGGGAACTTGTACCTGCGGACTGAACGTCCCACCTTTCATCGATCTTAGCTTCGTCACAGTATCGACCTCTTCAGGCACGGGTACCTGAACTACTTCTACCTCCTGTTGCACCTGATTTGCTGGGTTCAAGGGACACTCGCGTTTCCAATGTCCAATCTGGTGACAAAGATGACACGCAGTGGTCTTCTTCAGTGTTGCCACATCCATTCCCATCTTGGGGTCTACAGGTTTCCCTTTTCCCTGACCTTGCACATTCTGATTCCCTTGATTATTACCCTGTCTCCTTCCCAATGTCCCTCCACTAGGCTGGACCTGAGCCGTTTGCATTTGGATGAGCATCATCAGCTTGTCTTTCAACTTCCGGTCTTCGAGTCTACTTCATCAATACAGTACCTTGCATACCGCAAAATTTCATCCACTGGCTTGTTCTGCCAGCAAATCAAATGTTGCTGTATAAGAAAATCATGAATGCTGCAATCCCAGCCGGCTACTTTGTTTCTAATTCTGATAGAATTGGGGCAAAGGGTGATGGAATCGCTATAATTTCTTGATCCCACTACACGGTGAGAATTACACCAGAATCCACATTGGATGCTGAGGCAATGTCTTTCAGTACAAAATATAATAATCGAGAATTGTTCCCGGGTCTTCTTGTCTAGAGACCTCCAGGCCCTAGATCCTCTTTCACTACCTCCCTCCAGACTTACCTGGAATCATGCCTAGATACTGAATCTTTCACGGTACTAGGCGATTTTAATTTTCACTTGGAAGCCAATAACAATTTGGATACGTACTGCCTAATAGATAAGCTAGCTAGTTTTGGGCTGAATCAGATTTTTAGTGAGCCAACGCACCAAGCAGGCCATACACTAGATGGCATTTTCACTAATAACGATCTTATAGAAGTCAAGACTGTGTGTCCATTACCCTGGTCTGACCACTCAGCGGTACATTTCACCATCAATCTTGCAACAACCAATTGTTGTCGCAAGAACAGACCCTCCGTGGTCAAGTCTTGTGCTTGGAAATCAGTCTGCAAAAATGATTTGTCATTAGCACTGAGTGAAAGGCCTTTAATTCCAACTGACCCCAACCAGGCTGCAATTATTTTTGACAGCTGGCTAAACAGGGCAGCGAATAAAGTGGCACCGGAAGTGACGAAGCACTCTCGAAGAAAACTAGCCTCGTCCCCCTGGTATTCGGCGGAACTTAAACAAGTTAAAATCAAATGCAGACAAAAGGAACGCATCTGGAGATCTGAATACAGCGTGGCACACAGGAAAGACTACTGTGTAGCCTTAGAAGAATATAAAATTGCTATAACCCAGGCCAAAACAGACTATTTTACCACCAAAATTCAGGAGGCCACAAACTCCCCAAAAGAACTATTTAAAACTGTTTCTGCTCTGACAAGGTGTCCTCGTGACACCACGTTCACTCCAGATCAAACGTTTGTGGACAAACTGGCCTGCTTTTTCCAAAATAAGGTTGAGTCTGTATATAATGAACTTTTGAAAACAGCAGAGGCGGCTGGGAGTAACCATCTAGGGAAGCAGGAGGACAAGGTCTCTCACTGCTGCCTAACGCAATTCCCACTGTTGGGAGAGGAAAAAGTGGCTTATCTCCTGCTGAAAACCAAATCAGGGTCCCCCTTAGATCCCTGCCCGCCTTATATTCTATAACTGGTCCCGGAGTAGATTAGCGCTTCGCTGTCGCCAATATTAAACCAAATTGTAATCTCAGGGATCTTTCCGCTGACGTGGAAAAAAGCATGTATTCGTCCTCTCTTAAAAAAATCTAAGTCGGATCCCTTAGAGGAGAAAAACTACTGTCCTATCTCCTGCCTGCCTCTACCTGCCAAATGTTTGGAGAAGGCTATGAACTCTGAATTAACAACCTATCTGGAGCTAAATAACATCTTGGACTCTACCCAACACAACTTCAGATCGCTGCATTCTACTGAGTCGACCTTGATTATGGCAACAGAGGAAATTCGGAAAGTGATGGATGGTGGAGGAAGGTTTGCTTTAATCTTGCTTGATCTAACAGCAGCCAACACCCACACCAATTGTCCTGGAGTATACTCAGGCATAGTAGCCTTCTGATCATTCCGGTGCTTCATGAGCTCCTGGCTGGCCTCCAGTTTCCTGCTTGCGCTGTACATGTACTCTGCCATTCTAGATCTCAGGCCTAGCACATAGTCAAGCACATTGTCCATTGCTTCTTTAAGAGGCTTCTCTAAAGATTCTCTTAGCAGGCACAATGGCCCCCGCACAGGGTGTCCAAACAACAACTCAAAGTGACTGAAACCAACCCCCTTCTGTGGCACCTCCCTGTAGGCAAACAGTAGGCATGGGAGGAGACCATCCCATCTCCTCCTGAGTTTCTCTGACAACTGAGTTATCATGCCCTTAAGGGCTTTGTTGAACCTCTCAACTAGACCATTTGTTTGTGGGTGTTAGGGGTTGGTGAACTTGTAGTTGACACCACACTCATCCCACATAACAGTCAGATAGCTGGACAAAAATGTTTTGCCCCTATCTGACACCACCTCTTTCAGAAAACCCACTCTGGTGAACACACAAGCAGTGCTCTAGTCACCGCAGGAGCATCAATGGTTCTAAGAGGAATTGCTTCAGGGTACCTAGTGGCATGGTCCACTACCACTAAGATATACCTATTCCCTGATGCAGTAGGTGGGTCCAGGGGACCACCAATGTCCATCCCTACCCTCTCAAAAGGAACCCCAACCACTGGCAGTGGTATTGCGGAGCCTTTGTCTTGCCCCCCCAACTTGCCATTGGCCTGACAGGTGACACAGGAACTACAAAAACTCCTTTACCTTTTCAGACATAAGGCGCCAGTAGAAATGGTTCACCAACCAGTTCCATGTCTTTGTCTGTCCCAAATGTCCTGCCAAGGGGATATCATGACCCAAAAGCAGGATGAACTCTCTATACTTCTGGCGTACCACCAACCTCCTGGTGGCCCCCTCCTTGAGGTTTCTGGCATCAGTATAAAGCAATCCATCTTCCCAGTAGATTGTGTGAAACCCACTGTCATCCCCCTCCTCTTGCTTAGAGGCCTCAAGCTCTCAAGGGTGGGTCAGTCTCTTTGTCCCTTACTGAACTCCTCTCTGGAGGGTCCATCTGCTCCTATCAGTTCTGTCAAACAATGACAGCTCTGGCAGGGATGGAGTCCCTCCCTCAGAGGCCAGATCCTCCCCATCAGGGTTAGATTCTTCCTGCACCTCTTGAGTTCCCTGGGCTGGCTCACCAGGCCCAGTACCCTTGTCCTTGTATGCTTGGCCCTTTGTTCCAGGGTCCAAGTGTCAAGCCCCTCCCTTCTGGCTAGTCTGTGACCTAGTCACAGCACATACCCACTCAGGGAGCGCCAATATTTTCAAATGGAGTCCTCTCTCCACCTCTGACCACTCAGAGGCTTCAAGATCATTGCCTAGTAAACACTGGACTGAGAGCACCTTTGACATAGCTACCTTCATAGGGCCTGTCACACCTCTACATTCCAAATCCACCACAGCCATAGGATGGAGTCTCATAGTGCTGTCTGCATAAGTCAACTGGTGAAACCCACCAGGTAGCAACTTTCCTGGAGGCACCAGCTCACCCAGGATCATAGTTACACTAGCCCCTGTGTCTCTGATAGCCTCAACCTCAGTCCCATTCACTTTAGGCCTCTGCCTGTACTTGTCCATATTTGGAGGTAAGGCAGCAAGGGTTGCAATATTCACCCACCCAGGGACACTAAGGTTGCTTCCACCACCTGACTACCCCCTCTGGGGCACCACTCTCCACCCCTACACTTACACTGGCAATCCCTGTGGATGGCCCCTCAGGGAGGAGCTTCTTGGCGCAGACAGCATCTCCCTGCTTATGCCCTGGCTGGTTACAGTCAAAGCACTTACCCACCTTTGAAGGATCAAAGAACCCACCATTTTTTCCCTGATACCCCCTCCCTTTGAATTTGGGTTGGCTCGGGGCCCCCCTCATTGTGCAGGTTTTTGTGGGTCTTTGGAGGACTCCTTCTGGTTTTGACCTTCTTTTCCCTGGGCTTTCCCCTGGGGAGGGACCTGTCTTCCTTTCTTCTGGTCATCCCCTGGTGCTGAATGGAAACCTGGGTTCTCACCCACTCATCAGCTGCTTCTCCCAGCTCTCTGGGGTCTGTCAGCTTAGAGTCCACTAGATACTGGCGTAACTTCTCTTCTGCACAATGAGTCAAAATAAGTTCTTTTAAAAACAAATGATATAATCCCTCATATGTGTCAACTCTGTTACCACAATCCAGCCTTCCAGTGCCTTCACTGAAACGTCCACAAAGTCTACCCAAGACTTTGAACTCAATTTCTGAGTGTCTCTAAACTTCACCCTGTACTACTCTGGAGTCAGACCAAATCTCCTAACTAAGCATGTCTTAATCTGCTGGTATTATCCTGCATCGTCCCCCTTCAGGGGCAGGATCCTATTCCTCCCAGCTACTGGAATCAACTCCCACAGGAGTGCACCCCAATACTTAGAGTGGACTCTACTCATTCTAAGGGCCTTCTCAAAGGCTGCTAGCCTCTTGTCAATGTCATCCCCCACAATGTACTTGGGTACTATACCATTGGGAAGTTTGGGATCAAATCTACCACCCCTGGACAGGTCAAAATCTTCACTGCCACCATTTCTTTTCTCCTCCTCCCTCTCCCATTTCTTCTTAGCTAATTCCAGTGTATCCTTTTCCAAGGCTATCAAAGATAATTGGGCCTCAAGCTGTCTCTCTGCAAGTGGCAGTGATGGTTTCTGAGTAAGGGACCCTTCCCCCCTCACACCATCTGGAGTTATATGGCTAAAACTAGAGAAAATGGAAGAGGCATCATCCTCACCCCCTCTTGGGTGAGGTTGGTGGGAACACCCTCCATCCCCCCTGGAATCTCCTCAGCTACCCCAGCCCAGGCCTGTAGGGACTTAAGCAACCCTGCCTTCCTAATCTTGTGGGCAGCAGGCAGCCCCCTCAGCCTACACTGTACCCTAAGATCAGCCTTCCTGAACTGGGACAGTTTAGCCAGGTCCAGCTCTATGGTTCTCTAGTTTTGGGTCACAACAACTAGGCACAACAGACTTAGAACAATTTAGAAAAATCAAACCAATGGATTAAAAACAGTTTAGTCCAGATTCCAAAAATCAAACTCAAAAGTTTTGTTCTAAGGAAATTTAGAGGATTTCTACAATCTTAACTCACTTTACTGAAAGGAGTACTTTTTAAACACAAGTCCTCATCCACACCGCTGAGCACCAAATGTTGAAAAGTGGATTATTAGTAGGGGAAAATGTATATCTGCCACTGGAAATAAGGCTACTAACACAGGTCTTAGAGAATTATTCCTATGCTCAACCCTTGGTAGCATGGCTGCGAGCAGCGAGCAGGCAGCCTTAACTTCAAAGACAGGTATGTAAAGTATTTAAAAACACAAATTCAGTAAATAATTAGGACACAATGAACAATAAAAATCCAACACCACTTTATAAAAATAGGAAATATTTTTATCTTTAAAATGACACCAAAACGACAAAAGTCTGATGTAGGGAACCGAAGATATGAATTTTCAAAGATTTAGCCATTTCTAACACACAGAAACCTATAGCGCCTGATTGGCACATCTGGTCGCGATAGACCAGATCAAAGTCAAAGTTTCAGGCAGACCACGATGGAGCCCTACTAGGCTACCACTCGCGCTAGGTCTCGGTCACAGTTTTTACCTTCGGACTTAGAAAAGTTTCTGGAGCTTTTCTTCGCAGGGTCTCTCGATGCTCTTCACCAGGCCGGATTCGGTGAGTGTTCACCGGCCTCGGATTTCACCTACTCCCGGTCAAACTCTGTAAGTAGGACCTATGGAAATTTTCAGCAGGGCGAACCTGGATGGCAGGCCGGCTCGCGGTTGAAGGCAGGCGGCTTGGCTGGCCAGGTTGAGTCAGTCCCCTTATGGAGCTTTTGCCAAAGTTCTCCAATCTCCTGGAACTTCTTCCTGAAGTTCCCCAAAGGGTCCCAAAGTGTCTCAAACTCACTCCAAGGTTCTGAAATCTCAAAGAGGGTCCTTGAAAGTTGAGGCCTTCAGTTCCCACAATCCACTTGGACAAAACCCTTACAAATCCACTGGTAGTTCTCCAGGGTGAGGATCCTTGGTGGTGATGTTCCAGGTGAGCTCTGTTAACCTGTAGCTTGCAGGGAGTCAACTCTTTAGTCCTTTTACAGCAAGGTAATCCACAGGCTGTAGTTTCAGATGGTGCAGAAGGTGCAATCTTCAGAGTGCAGGCCTTAGAAAATGCACATCAATCTTCTCAGCATGGCCCGTCTTGCTTTCTTAGGTTTCAAGCAGCAGATCTGAGAGGCTCTGCCCTTCTCGGATACTTATTCCAATTTCTCTGGGTCAAGCAGGAGGTCACTCCTGTCCAATGGGGTGGCAGGGTACCACCCAAAGGTATGACTACTTCCTGCTGAGTGTGGCACTATTTTGTCCCAGAGTGCACCAACTCTTCCAAATTCATAATGGCTGATTTTCCAGCAGGGAGAGAAGAGCTGGCTAAACACACCCCTAGGATGGCTAATCTCCATAGTCACTCCCCCTTGCATCTGCTCATTCTATCCTTAACCCTAGCATCTGGCAGGGTCCAAAAGAGCAGAGTTGTAAATGACACTGGGGTCCTCCCTTTCCCTTGCAGTCCATTGTTTACGACTCCTCCCCCTGCTCTGGCATTCCTGTGTAACAAAACACTGCCCTCCCAGCAGAGCTGGTCAACCCCTGGGGCTCTTTATCACCTCTTCAAAGAAGCCTGGCTAATTCACCTAACTCTGACCAATCAGGACAGACCACTGGAAGGCTGAAACTGGACTTGCAAACAAAGTCGTATTACTTCTTGTGTGTACATTTTAGGAGAGATTCAACAATATCCTATTGTTGAGTTTATTAATACCATTCTGGGAAGTCTTTGAATGGTTCGTTTAGCCTTCTTCTATCAAGAGTTCTTAGTTAATAACTTCTTGCCATGCTAACCTATGTAGCAGGGGATTTGCAATGGGAAAAATGACTTGGGCCATTTTTCCAGCACCAGGGCTTACAAAAACATATTTTATAAGTAATCTGCCTATATCTACAGGACCCCTACCCCTGGTATACCTAGGGGAGACTTTAGGGGTTCTGAATATGCAGAAATATTGCAGATCCTCCATCCACAGTGCTCCTAGCACCAAAGTCGACTTTGTGCAGCACTTTGTCACAATGTGGGGAGTGAAATGTGGAACCTCACTTACCCATGGCATATAAAACTCCTTTTATAAGGGTCCACCTTATACATACCTGACCGCCTAACCCTGGGACACCTAGGGGAGACCCTGGGCGTCCGTAATATGCCAAAACATTGTAGGTTATCCATTTTTAAGTGCCCCAAATACCAAAGTCGATTTTGGGCACAATTTACTTTTTAAAAGCAGTCCTGCAACACAGGGCTACCTTTAAACTGACCTCAGGCTCAGCAGTGCACACATGCAAGTGCAGAAAGGGCTGCTGGCCTCTAAACTGCCATGCCCAATTTTATACTAAGGACTGAGAGGTAGTTTCAATCCCGCTGCCCTATTATGTACTAGGGCCTTATAGGGTAGGTCATGCCAATCACAGGGGTACCCCAACCCATAGTGTACCCTAGTGTATGTAGGTGTTTTCACTGTATTCTTACTGTCTTTCAGCATATCACTGGCCCTGGGCCTGGTTAGGCAAAGACCAGGGTCAGTCTGAGTCAGTTACCACCAGTACCAGTCAGCAAAAAGTTGGGGGGTGCCCAGGACAGAGGATGACTTTGCAATAGCAGGGCATTAAACTTTGTTAATACAGTGGTGGTTGCTACTCACCTGTGGTGCCGTCTAAGCATGGGTTTTTGCACCAGTAATAAACCTTGTCACCACCCGTCGGTTTCTGACATTGCATGTGGTGATGCGGAGGCATGCCCTTGAGCCAAGCATGCCAATAGACCCAAATCAGGCAATAGACTCACGATTTTCAAAGCACAAAATGGCCTTATTTTGGCTGTCTCCCACCTGAAATTGCCTCTGCTTCAATGGATGTCAAAGGGGAAATGCATTCTCTTGATTACTTTTCACAAAATCTCCCACTTTCCTCTTCTAAAATGTTGGCATGTTTGTTGAGCAGACCATTGGGGACCGTGGAAAGAGCCATCATAGAAGTCCCCTGCCTTCACAGGCAAGGTGTGATGTATTTTGCACGTAAAACACAGACCATGGTAAGGCTACTGAGCAGGAATGAGAGGCACACATGGATAAAGACCTGTAAGAGTCTGTTCATGAAAGTAAAGCAAGGGACTATGTATGCTGCGTCTGGTTACTTTTGCAAGTATTGTGGGCCCGGTAGGTTAAGTGGATGTAGATATGTTTCTTGCAGCGAGGGAGTGGATACGGGAACTGGGTGCTAGTTTACATATTCATGCCATGGAGATAAAATAATTAAACTCTAAGGGACATATTTATCAAGGCTTGGCTACGGCACAAAGTCATGCAAAGTGACTCAAAATGGTGCAAATGTTGGGAAGGGTATTAACTTTCCAGCCCTATACGTATTTTGTTATAGAAAGATCCCCTTTTTCAGCACATATAGCGATTTGTGCTGTTTTGTGACATCAAGTAGGCGTTTCATAGGTTGAAATTGGGTGGACTTGCACAAGCACCCATAGTTTTTGGCAGAATGCCCGATCTACGGAGCTTCACCAGGCATCGTGCTAAAAAAATAATAGCTCCATGAAACAGGCACAAACTTAAAGTAATGTTTTTATTTCTCCTCACATTTCACACATCGCTGTTGTGTGCTGCATTGTACAGCACACATCCAACACATGAAATGTTATAGAAAATTGCCTGGGGGAGGGTATATTTCCAGTAGAAAACCTATGCTAGACAGCAAATACAGACTTAGCACCATGGTGCAAGTGTGTTGTTAGACCTGGCAGCCTTGGCGTGCGTTTCCCGTGTATTTTTTGCCTTTGCCTCCTGTGTTTTTGCTGTTTGTTGGACTTCGTTTTGCTGGTCTAGATGCTTTGGGCACTTTGCCACTACTGTTCAGTGCCAAAGTGCAAGTGCTCCCTCTGTAAACTGTTATGATGGATTAGTGTTTCCATGATTGGTTTATTTGGCTTACTGTTAAGTCCCTAGTACAGTGCACTATGTGTGCCCAGGGCCTGTAAACCAAATACTACTAGTGGGCTTCCAGCACTGATTGTGCCACCCTTACAAGCAGCTTTGCAACAGGGTCTCAGGCCTGCCATTGCAGTGTCTGTGTGCAGTCTAGTACTGCCATGTCGACCTGGAAAGTGTACACACTTGCCAGGCTCTAACCTTCTGCTTTTCTTACATGTGAGTCAGCCCTAAGGTAGGCCCAAGGTATCCCTGTGGGCAGGGTGCAGTGTATGTGAAAGGTAGGACATGCCCTGATTTGTGTGGCATGTCCTGATAGTGAAATACTGCCAATTTCATTTTTCACTATTGAAAGGCTATCTGTCCCATAGGATAGAATGGGAGTTCATTTATAACATCTTATAAATATACCTTCCCATTGGGACAAGATAGGAAGGTAACGTTTAGTATTCCTGAACTCAGAATATAAAGATGCATCTTTTAGTGAGGATGATTTATACATGCTGTGTTTGAAAATACTACTTTTAGAAAGTAGATATTTTCTTGCTTAGCCATCCAGTGTGCCTCTGCTAGTTTTGTGTATGGACTGTCTGGCTTTGGAGTGACAGGGGCTGCGGATATGCATTTTGTTCAGACAGCCACTTGGGGGGTGAGGTGTGTCCTGCCTTTCTAGGGTGAGTCAGGGCTGGGCTGAAAAGACCTGGACTGCATTCAGACTAGGGGGAGGAGATTTATTTCACAGCTGAATGGGCCTGGTCTGCCTTGGACAATGCTGCCTCCACCTCCTGCCAGGAAGCTGCACCAGAGTGGACAGAACTGGTTTTGGCTGGGCAAAGAGCTTCTCTGTCACCAAAGAACAGAGGAATTTGTGTTATAAAGAGTGTGGCCCAGACCCCTGAACTTTAGATTACTTCTGGGATTCTAGAGGAACCTTTGCCAAGGAGACAAACTGGAGAAACTGAGGAGAAATACTGCCCTTTTTCTGTGTGCTGTCTGGGGTTGGCCTGCAGTGGCTGTTTCTGCCAAGTAAAGGCCAAGGACTTTGCTATGTGCTCTGTCCCCTGCTTGAGGAAGATCTCCAAGCGCTTGACGTAGATCTTGCCTCCTGTTCTGAAGTCTCAGGGACACAAAGACTTTACCCCCAGTCCCTCCCGAACTCTTTTGCTGTGAGTTCTGACCTGCCAAGAGGTGTCTGCCAGTGTTCTGGGCCTCTGGAGCTTGTTGCTGGGGCTGGTAACTGCAAAAGACTAAAGAACTGTGAAAATTGATGTATCGCCTGATTCCGACGCATCACAGCAGTGCGAGAAGAATTTCCAACGCATCGCTGCAGCCAAAGAATCAACGCAGCGCCTGCCTACGGCTGAAATGTCTGCCATGCGACGAGTCACGTGCACCGATCTCCGACGTCCGAGGTCACCGCACCGAGTATAACGCAGGCCCTGCTGTGTGAGAACAACGCATCGAGGGGAAGTGGAATCATCACTGTGCATCCCCGACCTTCGCGCATCGCATCGTCCCGGATCGTCGCACACCGCATTGTGTCGCCAGGTTTGTAGCATTGTTAGGGGACGCAGTAAGAAAGCAACGCATTACCTCCCCACGCAGTAAGAAACCAACACATCACCTGCTCTCCGGTAAGGAACCGACACATCACCTCTCCTGCACAGCAGTAAGGAACCAACGCATCACCTCAGCTGGAGCAAGGAACCGACGCATCACCTTCCCTGTGTGTAAGGAACTGACGCATCACCTTCCTTGTGATCCTTTTTGCTTGTTTTTGACGCATCCAAGGTACTTGGTGTTTGAAATGATCGCATTCACCATTTTCTATGAACAGAACTATTTGTACCTTTTGAGAGTCATATTTTTATCACTGTATTGTGGATTTTTGTCGTTTTTGGTCTTGTTTGGTTTAGATAAAGATTACTTATGTCTTCACAAATGCTTTACACACTGCCTCTGAGATAAGCCTGTCTGCTCGTGCCAAGCTACCAAGGGGGTGCGCAGGGGTTATTTTAGAAGTGTATTCCCCTTACCCTGACTAGGAAGAAGGGTCCCTACTTGGACAAAGGATCTTACCTCTGCCAACTAGAGACCCTAATTTCTAACATGTGTGCTTTGTGCTAGGCAGCCTGTTTGTGCACCAGCGTGGGGAAGAGAGCAGCAGCAGGCCATTTTCAGTAAATATGGCTCTGTGGTTTCTCCCCCTTGCACAACGCAAAACAGCAACTTTGGTTGCACAAATATTTAGTACATCTGCTTGTTGATATGAATATCCAGAACATTTCTCTAGGTGTAGAAAAAGTAAGGCATCTTCTTCGTAGAACACATTTCAATTCAATTAATTTGAAAGAGAATCACAGCAAAACTACGAGTATTAAACAGGAAAAAGACGACATCCTTGCATTTTTCATTTTTGGTGCTCAGCGATACAGTTGCCTCCACGTCATCCATACCTCAATGTAGAGCTACAACTAAACAAACATTTTTCTACTGACATGTTTCTAAGAGTGGTGAGGTTTACCTGTGGGTTGGGAGACTGATAAACTCTACCACAATGCATATCATGAGCACTGCATGGACGTCCACCCTCCTAATGCCAACAATCATGGCAATTGAATTCATAGACCTTGCATAATAAAAACACCTTAAACTTAAGTATAGACCTGGAAAATTGTCAAAAGAGAAGAGAGGGTGGGGGCGTGGCCAAGATGGCGAGCGGGTAGGACGTGTGTTGCTGCGTCTCCCCGCCCGCCGATGCCCTAATCGGCCCCAGCATAGCGTTTGACTCCCCCAGCAGCGGCCAGACGGTGGCGGATCTGCCCCCCGGCCGAGGCGACGCATAGCAGCAGGGATTTCGCAGCTGGGGGCCGTCCTTTACCTTGTTTCCTTCGGCGACGGACGGCAGAGCCCGAGGGAGCCTAAGATGGCGGCCGTGCCTTGAGCGAAATCGGAGCCTGGGGTGTGGGTCAGCTGAGACGGAGAGCGACCAGCCGCCGGAGGGGAGGCATCGAGTGCACCTCTGCTGATTCCGACGACTGGCGCATTGGTGGTGGGCCACGGTCGGGCCCCCGGAGAGTCGATCCTGTGGCACCGGGCAGAGGTCAGAGCCTGTGACGCGGTGCCGCTACCGCGGAGATATCCAGAGGGGCGAGAGCGGTTGTTCCCGGCGATCCTAGCTGGCGGTGGGTGCTGCGTCTTTATCCTGCCCGGGGGCCCCCCGCATATCCCCACGCGGAGCAAAGGAGACTCAGAAGGCAGAGGGGCGTCGCGGAGTAACAGAGCGCTATCGGCCTGGTGCGATAGCGGTAAGAAGAGGCCGGCGCTGAGCGGAAGGCCCGTTGCGCAGCTTCTCGGTCCAGTTGACTGTGTGGACACTGCAGGCAAGTTGGGCCTAGGTGCTCCGGCGCGTGGAGGGGCTGAGGGAGAGCGCGGAGCGGCGGCCTAGCGCAAACGAAGGCAGGGAGAGGAACAGCAGCGCGACGCGGAGCATCGGCCAGGGCGGGTCGGCTGGCGCTCCAGGAGTGCAACGCAGATTACTGGTGGCGGACCCTTCTGCGCTGTTAACCACGGATGAGGTGCGGTGGGGCCATGAGGGGCTTGGCTCTGCTCAGTAAGAGGTCAGTCCTGCAGTGGTGACAGCCCACAGCTCCTGGATTCCCAGCAAGGGACATAGAGAACGGCACCAACTCAGTTGGCAAATCTCCATTGAGGGGCGCCCGCTGTGCCCCGGCCGCCCTGTACTGCGCCTGCAGCCCGCGTGCCAGCTGTGGGGACCCCCTACACATCCCTCGGGGCACTGGGCCCACTGGCTGGGACTCGCGCAGAGACATGTCCACCCAAAGGGGCCGGAAGGAGCGCACACTCAAGGAGATGCTGACAAAACCTCCCCAGGCCAAAGATAGCCATGACGATGAGGACACTCCCATCACTAAAGCTTTTTTGGAGTCCCTCTTTAATACCCTAAGGGAGGACTTCCACACGCTAAAAGGAGAGGTGGCGGGGGAGGTACGCGAGCTCCGGAGGGAAGTGGACACCCTAGGCGATAGGGTGGCGGCCATCGAAGACCAAGAGCAGTCCAAAGAGGAGGAAGTTACACAGCTACAACAGGAGGTGATCCGCCTGACTGAGCAACAGCTTGACCTGCAGGCCCATGCCGAGGACCTGGAAAACCGCTCTCGGCGGAACAACATTCGGGTCCGAGGGGTGCCATCAGATGCAGAAGGGACTGATATCACCTCCTTCCTGCAGGGCCTTTTTCGGGACATTCTAGCTGGCCCTCCGGAGATGGAGATACGCATTGATAGGGCTCACCGGGTGGGCCTGCGGCGTAGGGCCAATGCTCCACCACCCGACATACTCGCTTTCCTTCCGGACTATCCGCTAAAGGAGCGCATCATACGGGAGGCCAGAGTGAAACACCCCGTTCAGTATCAAGGCCACAACATTACCCTCTACCAGGATCTGGCGGCTAGCACTCCTCAGAAACGCCGAGACTTCAAGGAGGTCACAGCGCACTTGCGAGAAGCCGGCATAGCATACTCCTGGGGACACCCTTTTCGGATTATATTTAAGTGGCATGGCAGACTGCACCAAATACGCTCCCTATCGGAAGCAACCAAACTCTTGGGCCTGACACGTCGGCACTCGGAAACGGAGAGCCCGCCCAGCCATCGCCAATCCCCAATGCGATGGCAGCTGGTGGGTGGCAAGCACTTAGGCAGCGCTACAGGAGGGCCCGACCCGGAGATGCAGGTGAAGGAACGGAGAGCAGCGATTGAAGCAGTCACCAACGACACGGCCTCCCAAGATGGGTCCTGAACGAGATAAAGGGGGCTTCGGTGCAGAATGAGACTTCGGGCCGGGGGGGTGGGGGGCTGAGGGGGGGAGGGTTTGACTGCTTCGTCTCTGCCACAGGATGCCCTGGACAGTCTTTCGACACCACGTGTGCACTGCTAGGTTCAGTGTGCATGGGACTAACGGGGGGTTGGGTTTGGGTTTGGGAGTTGGGGTTCGGGAGGGGAGGGAGGTGAACTGGTGTGCTCAAGCAGGGACTCTAACTTCACAGGAGGGTGCTTTGGGGAAGGGTGGCCGGGTGGGCTGGGGTGGGGATCTACTCTTTAGGCCGGTGGCGCTAGTCTGGGAGCGTGTGGCCCATCCCCCCTAATTATGCCTGGTTCAGAACTTACCATCATCACGCTTAACGTTAAGGTCCTTAATAGCCCCAATAAGAGACGCACCATATTATCCTACCTTGAGAACTCGGGCGCGGACATCTGCCTCCTTCAGGGGACGCATCTGCTAGCCCATGACTGGCACAGATTGAAGTCCCGGGCATTCCCTTACCAATACTTCTCCTCTATGCACGACAAGAAGGCGGGGTTGCCATTTTAGTATCGAGGCACTTTTGAGGGTCAGTGGGGGATAAAATAGTGGACATAAAAGGGAGACTGTTAGCATATCGCTTCTGGGTGGCGGGCTTGGCTTTCACGATCGGGTCTATTTATGTACCGATCTCGAGTCAAGAGGCCTTCCTCCAATCGGCTCTCTCCGAGATCCTGGAATCCCGTGATCGCTTTCTACTAGTGGGAGGCGATTTGAACTTAGTCATGGATACGGCTGCAGACAGGTCTAGCAGTAGGTATTCTCAGGCAGGGGCGGTCTCCGCCGAGGGCAAGCGGTGGCTGGCGGACAGAGGTTTGGCAGATCTGTGGAGAGCGGCCCACCCCCGGACCTCCCAGTTCTCCTACTACTCTCATGCTCACCACAGCTATGCTAGACTAGATCACTTTCTTGGCTCTGCGGAGACTCAGGCGGCGGTCACAGATATCTCTATCACAGCGGCTGCCCTGTCGGATCACGATGCGGTAGTGGTCACCCTAGAGGTCCCCCACATGGAGCGGCGGGTGGGTAGCTGGAAGTTGAGGGAGGCCATGCTCCATAAACCGGCGGTACAGAACCAACTCCTCAAATGCATTACTGATTACCTTGAGATCAATGACATTCCCGATGACGTCCATCACCTCGCTATGGGGAGCACTTAAGGCAGTGGTGCGGGGGGAGCTCATAGCTCTCTCGGCAGCAGAAAATAAGGAGCGCAAATCCAAACGGGAGGAGCTCACGGCCCAAGTGATGGAGCTGGAGAGGATACATAGCTGCACCGGCGCCCCCCGAATTTGGCGGCAACTGAAGAACGCGCGGGCCCTGCTGGTGGGGCTCGACTTAGACAGGGCCGAATATGCGGCCCTCCGCCTTAAACACTCATATTATATTGGGGGGATAAGACGGGGCGGATGCTGGCCAGTAGATTGAGGGCACGGACACAGCAGGGTAAAATAAAGGGAATTGCAAGCCCCGAGGGCGTCCCGCGCACTGACGATATTGCCATAGCACAGACTTTTCGGGATTTCTATGCCGAGTTATACGCGGGGGACTCCCCGTCCCTCCCACAAATAGACGCGTACCTAACAGGCACACACACGACGGCTTTGAACCACCACGATGGAGAACTACTTGACAGGCCCATTCGCATCGAGGAAGTGGTGGGGGCTATCTCCCGCCTCAAGCTCCTGAAATCCCCGGACCCGGACAGATTTTCCGCCGGGTTTTACAAGATGTACTGTTCCTCTCTAGCCCCAATACTTACCAGGCTCTTTAATTCCTTCACTGGTCCCGGCACTATACCCCAGGAGATGCTAGCGGCTTCCATTGTAGTGCTACCCAAACCGGGTAAGGACGCCTCTAAATGCAGTTCCTACCGGCCAATATCGTTGCTCAATGTCGACCTCAAACTATTCACTGGTATACTGGCGGCACGGTTGGGCCCCCTTATGCCTGGCATCATCGACCCAGACCAATCCGGTTTTATACAGTCTCGGCAGAGTAGCGATAACACTAAACGCATCTTCCACCTTATTGATAAAGCCCACTGCACCAAAATAGACGCCCTCCTACTGTCCGTGGACGCGGAGAAAGCGTTCGATCGGGTGGATTGGTGTTTTCTTGACAAGACCCTGGCGCACTTCGGTATCGGGGACAAGTTTCGAGCGTGGGTCTCAAGCTGCTACACCAACCCCGTGGCCACGATCAGAGTGAATGGGGTGACTTCCATGCCCTTCGAGATACGGCGGGGGACCAGACAAGGTTGCCCGCTGTCATCTCTTATTTTCGCCCTGTATATTGAGCCGCTGGCTCAGAAAATCAGGGATAATCCGGAGATTATGGGCATCCCTTTTGGGGGCGACCGACACACAGTAAGTCTTTACGCGGACGATTTAATTGCCTCTTTAGAATCTCCAGCCCGGTCGGTTCCGGCTTTCCTGAAAGAATTGGAAGATTTTGGCCGGGTCTCGGGACTGCGGGTTAACAAGGGGAAATCCTCGATCCTTAGGCTCCTTGAGGCTGAGCACACGCCCCCCCTGAGGGTGAGACCTATGCGGGCATTCCAATGCACCCTTCTATCCCCTATCTGGGCATGGAGCTAGCGGCGTCAGTCTCTCAAACGGTACACCTCAATTATTCCAAACTACTCATGCGCACCACGAAAGATTTAAATGAGTGGAAACGCCATTCGCTCTCCCTATTAGGTAGGGTAGCGGCAGTGAAGATGTCCCTCCTGCCTCGAGCACTGTACCTCTTCCAAACAATCCCGGTATGGCCACCCCCCGGTACCCTACAGGCTCTCCAACAGGCCATCAACCAATTTATATGGGGAGGGAAGCGACCCCGGATGCGCAAAGATCTGAGTTATATGAAACTGGATGCGGGAGGTCTGGGTATTCCCAATGTTCTTGAATAATTCCGCGCAGTACAGCTGCGGTCCCTTGTCGAGTGGCAACGTCCCGAATCCGAGAAGAGCTGGCTCTTCCAGGATAGGGCGTTGGCTCAACTGGACTTATGGAAGGTTCCATTCCTTAAACGGGGGCATAGGCCTCCTGGCCTGCGGGGTTCCCTTATTACTAGGACACTAGGACTCTTCTTAGGGCATGGGATGGGGTGGCGGTAAACAGGGGCCTGACGACATTTCCATCTCCTTTGACTCCCCTCTTTGATAATGCAGAGTTCCCCCGGGTATGGATGCAAGGGCATTCTCGTTCTGGAAGGCAGCCGACTGGCGATCGGCAGGCCACCTCTTCTCTACAGAGGGTATTATTCCTTTCCAGGATCTCAAAGCAGGATACGGGGTTCCGGAATCTGAGCGCTTCCATTACTTTCAGCTTCGGCACTGGCTCCTTCACGCCGACGTCCAATCTGGCGTAGCTAGGAAACTCACTAAATTTGAGAAGTGGATACACACCAGAAACACTGATAAAGCATTGATCTCGGACATGTACGATATGCTCAGGAGCGAGACCCCCGCAATATCCACGGCTAACCAACGGAGGTGGGAGAGAGAATTAGGGAGGGACCTGACAAGTAAAGAATGGGCAGACATCTATTACAGAGCGAATCACACAGCGCGTAACACTGTTAGTAGAGAGTCGGTGGTCAAAGTGGCAATGTATTGGCATCTCACTCCGGCCCATTTGCACAAGGGAAATCCGGCGCGTAGTCCGCTGTGCTGGCGAGGATGCGGGGAGGAGGGCACCCTAGTACACATCTTATGGGAATGCAGGGAGGTGCAGGCTTTCTGGGGGGACGTCCTTGACGATATAGACCGCCAATTTGACACTGAAATACCACGCTTTCCTGTTTATGTGGTTTTGGGGCTACCCAACCCCATAACATACCCACTTAGATCCAGGCGAGGTAGACAAATGGGGTTAGCTCTTGGGGCAGCTACTCGGCACATCTTATCATACTGGGGTTCGCCCACGAGGCCATCGCGGGTCGGGTGGCTGCACAAGCTATGGTACATTATAGGTATGGAACGGATACAGGCCTCCCTCTTCGGGGCTATGGCTAGCTTCCCAGACGCCTGGCAGCCTCTGCTTTCTTTGCAGTCCACGGAGATGAATGAGATAACATGTCCTAAATACCTCCGTCTTCTCCGCCTTACAGGAGGGGCCTCCGCACCACAGCCCCCATAAGACACCTCCTGATTGCTTCCTTTGCATGATATTCCCCTTTCTTTATAACACACCCCTATAGCACACCAGTTCAAGGGAGGGAGGAGGGTGGGGAGTTGGGATGGGGGGAGGAGGGGGTTCCTTTGGTTCATTTTTATAAACGGCATTACATTTCTACTTCTCATCAGACGGTCTGGAATGGAAGTGACCACACTCATGGCCTCAATGGGGCACGGGGGCCGCAGGGTCCCCGGAAGGGTACAGCTGATCAGTATGGACCGACTTAGAACTAGATGTACTAGTGGCAGGAGTATAATTCCATTGCATAATGTCTGTATATTCCCTTTTCTTCTGATGCAAATGCCAATAAAACACACTTAAAAAATAAAAAAAAAAAAGAGAAGAGAGGCAAAGAGAGATAAAGAGAGAGGGAAGGAGAGGTGGAGCGAGGCCTCGGGCCAGTCAGTCTTCCACCAGCTGGTGTGAAGAGGCAAACTCGTGAATAGGAAAAAATCATGACTTCCCAAAGTGCAGGTGCCTATCTGAAGGCAGTAGGGCTTGGGCAAGGTTTGTCACATGCCAGGCAATGCACCATGTGGCTGACTCCTCCCCAACCCAAACGGGCTCTCAGAGGATCCTCTTCATTTGCTTATAGGCAGGACCAGCGGTGTGTGAGGGCCTATCCGGTCACTTATCAACAGCTACACCTTGTGGTAAGCACCAGATCGCCATGATTGGTAGGCCGAGGTGTTGGTTTGCTGCCTTCATGGCTGGAGGTTGTCCTACTACCACAAGTGCATGAAACAGCTGAGTGAAACACTGTCCTGATCAGGTAGTCCTGAAGCACAAGCTATGTACATATTTATACCTTTGCTGAGCCTGAGCAATCAGCCAGCCCTGTAGCATGCTTGCAAGTGTACCCACAGCAGGTCCGGCCGATTCACACATCATAGTGCCTGCAGTGCAGGGCTTGAAGCACATTGGCCAGTCTTCCTGAGACTTCCAGTAAGCTGTGCAGGGATTGGTCAGTGTGCTTGGCCTGTGTGACCAGGCCCAGGAAGAAGGTGCTTCTGTGACAGCACAAAGCCCAGCATCTCACCAGCAACAGTAAAGCAGAGGTTACGACAATAATTCCAGTGACCAGCTGGACAGGTCTACCTAGAACATAGAGCACTGAGGTCTGTAGGCTGCTGCTTAGCGCCTTCCTCCCTCACATCATCATCGTCATTCATCCTTATTTGGTTATATAAATTATAAAAGTATATACATAAAATAACATATACACAATTCATCACAATACACTGTAAATTACGCTACTCCCAGGGAACATTGAAATCAAAAATATATAAATCAATTGTCATGGAACCCTTCAACAACCTTACAAACGTATACAATTTTTTTTAATGTGCACATAAAAATGATAAATGAGGAAAATATAAAAATTGGCTCAGTAAAAAACAAACCAGAGGGAGTCAAGCATCTTTAGATATAATGACGCTGTATACATTGCACAAGGCTGACTCTTTTAAAATTGGAATAAGATACTTTCTTTGTGATGCTGCATAAATATCACAGAAGAGCATAGTACCTTGTGTTGATGCATTATCACAGGGGCAATACCCTTACAGCTTTGGCCTAGAGGGGAGGACAGACAATAGTGTTCTGTCCCAAACCTGAACTGTATAAGCAAATTCCTGTCCCAATTGTCATACACATTTAACAAATATGGTTCTAAAGTACAAGTCATTTTTTCCATTAAGTGTGACTTGACAACAGGTTTAATGTACTCATGGCTTTCTCTATCATGTCTTCTTAGTTAAAAAAAAGTTTCTTTAGCTCAAAGCGTATCCTTGTTGGTTAATAAATATGGTGAGTAAGATAAGACAGGTCTACCTAAATAGATACTTTAAAATTCAATACGTCTGAGCCATTTGGACTTTCCATGCTCCTCCATAGTTAGAAGATCTTTCACTATTTATCTGTTTAAAGATACACTCAGATTGCACCAGAAGGACATCTACCTTAAAAGTGGTTCAAGTTGTATTCTATCAATCAGGTAGGACATCCCTAACTCTTCATGGCAAGAGTAGGTTGAGGAGGACTGGACAGCTGTCAAAAGATGTCTACAAAACGTATTTTTGTTCTATTTGTAGAAGGCCAGAGTCAACATAACCACAGACCCCTGCTCCATAACAAACAAAAGAAACACATTTCAACTGATTGAGTATTGATGGAACATGTTTTTCCCAACTTTTGGGCAACATTAAGGACTGCTGAAAAGGAATGGACAAAGTGGTTCTCAAAAGAGTGCTATAATTCCAAAAGCTTATTAATAGCAGCTATAAAATCACACTGCCCTGAGGCAATTAGGGATGCTAGGAATACATACAAAAGATTATTAAGGACAAGTAAACTGAATTGGAGGGACCCAAACTGGCTACACCTGCTCGAGGTCACAAAGAGGAAGGACACCACAGGATTTTGGCAGATAATCACACTTGACAGTGGTCAGCTATGAGCACACTGGAATGTGTTGTGCAGCCTAGTGAGTGGGTATAATACTTTACAGATTTAGATACAGAGTACCCTCACCTCCTGATGCTACCTGTAACATCTCAAATAGGCAACAAAATGATGGCTTTGTGGAAGCTGACATGGATTTCTTCTCATTGGAAGAAACCACAGAGTCTATAGAATCCCTCCAATTAGAAAAAGCTCCGGGACCGGACAAGGTCCCTGGAGACCTACTATGATCAGAATTCAATATATTGGGCCCATACATAAACCTGAAAACCAATAGGATAATGCAAGGTGAAAATATACTCGACTCTTGGCACAATGCAAAAATAGTACCCAAATCCAAAAAAGGTGATAGTAGTGATCTAGAAAACTATCACCCTATCTGCCTTATTGACAACCTGCAGAAAGTTTTTTGCCGACAGATTTTGAATAAACTTCTGAGCTGAGTAAACAAGTGTCATGGTCCCAGCCACTGCACAACCCTCTATGCCCTTATGATTTAGGTAGACATTTCCCCTTGTTCCTTGTTCCCTTCTCCTTCTCCAAATTGCATGTTCACTCTGTGGTGTGGGTTGCTGTGTGTTCCTTCCCTTATGGCATGGTGGTGATGGAGCCGGGTTCCACGTTCTAGACTTACTCTGGAACCCCTGGCCGATGGCTCTTTTGTTACCGGCTTGTAAGTGTAGAGGGGAGAGAAATTCAAATTATCGATGATACGTCACCAATGCCCATGATGCTGAAAGAATACAGACTCCTAATTCAGTTTAGTATATTTATTACAGCACCAAGAAAAGTTGGACATACAAACCCCTCATAACGAGAGAGTAAAGATACATGGGCACTAATACAAAACCAAATCTACGCACTAAATGTAGTCAGTGCAACAGGCACAAAATCACCAATTCCAGCATCAGAACGCAAATGATTATAGAAACTACATCAAGAGATTTCTTCATTGGTGGTTCATAAGTAAAAGCATTTAATCTGTCCCTACACTACCTCTAAAGTGACATCCCTACTTAGCTCTCCCCAGGCAAGTTCTCTAAAAGGTGTCAGCACGTGAAGACTTCCTAAGAAGTGCACTCTTGTCAATTGGGTCAAATAGCGTAAGGTTACAGAGCTCGTTCTAGGATGCTATCCTTTCTTCAGGTAAGGAAGAAGTGTCCGGACTCTGTCCCTAACCCCAATACAAGAAGTCAAAATTCACACCCCTGAATAAATCACAAGACCACTTCATCCAATTAGACCCTTCTTGTTAGGTAACCTTGCTCGATGACGTTGGTTCCCAGGCTTTTCCAGACACGAAGGACACCCTCCTACATTATTGGCTCCACTTGTCCAACGACATCCTCTCCTCCATAAGTCTTGTCCGACTCCTAAAACAAAGACGTTATCCAAACTGAGGACAAATTCCTGCACCTGGATTTGGAGACATGAAAGGAGAGAATTTCTCAAGCTGAGAGCAAAGAGGGAGAAACGAAAGTGAGGTCTACCAAGTTTTCAGCTAACATAAGTACAGTGCACGCGTTTAAAATACATGCAGATATGAACTATGAATATACACACAATACAGGAGCCTTTATAAAGATATGTCATGCACCCTACTGGGACCTTCCCTTCTGTCTGGAAACAGGCTTCTATCCTACCACTTTAAAAAAAAAATCCAATTTAAATATTAATGACACCTCTAATTATCGTCCAATTGCACGTTTACCTCTTCCTGCAAAACTTTGGGAGAAGATAATGAATTTGGAGCTATCTAAATACATTTTAGACAATCAGCTCCTAGACACCTCTCAGTATGGCTTTCGACCAGGGCATAGTACAGAGACTTTCCTGGTCAAGGCAACGGAAGAAGTGAGGAAGGCAGTAGATAGTGGAGGTTCGGCAGTTATGATTTTACTTGACCTATCTGCTGCCTTCGATACTGTTGATCATACTACTCTCATTGGCTGTCTAAAGGAAATAGAGGTGAAGGGGGTCACGCTCGATCTTCTCTCCTCTATTCTCAGTGACAGATCACAAACAGTAGCGTTAGGGAGATTTAATTCCCACCTTTTTCACTGCCTTACGGAGTCTTTGAGCCCCACTCTTTTTAATGTTTATGTAGTAAAATTGGCCCCTCTCATTAGAAGCTTCAACCTGGAGGTAACATCTTATGCTGATGACACTCAGTTGATAATTGCAGCAGCCAATAATGACTCGTCGGGCCCCCTAAGATGCCGTAATTGCATCAAGGCAATCAGTGGTTGGATGAGTGGGCACTGCCTGCAGCTTAATTCAGGTAAAACCGAGATTATTGTGTTCAGTAACCCCTCTCCAGCCTGGTCCACCAATTGGTGGCCTGAAGATCTGCCCCAGCCTCCCTTTCCTGTCACCAAAGCTAAGAATTCGGGAGTCATTATTGATGACAACCTTAATATGAGTGCACAAATATCAGCTATTACGTCCTCAGCTTACTATATCTTAAAAATGATATGGAAAATTCTTCCTTTAATCCTGGATAGCCACAGGAAAACTGTAATCACTCTTCTAGTCCTTCCTAGGCTGGACTACTGTAATAGTCTCTATCTAACCATTTTAGAGAAACACATGAGTCGAGTACAGCTACTCCAAAATGCCACGGCGAGATTGATTCTTAAACTCCCCAAATTCCACTCCATCACGCAGGGTTTTTGCAAGCTTCACTGGTATCCCAAGCGCAGTCGGGCTAAATTTAAAGCCCTCTGCTTAGCCCACAAATGAATGCATGGCCCAGGGCCAGACTTTCTCAGGTCAGTTTTAATGAGATATAAGCCCAATAGAAAACTCAGATCGGCCAAAGCCAACGTATTAGCTGTTCCTAAATTTAAAAAGATGCGATGGGGTGGTAGAGGTATAGTCCTCAATACGATCAAACTTTGGAACAGCCTCCCACCCCATCTCAAGGCAATCCTTCACTAACATCATTCAGGAAGGAGATAAAGACCTGGCTATTTAACCTCTAAACACCACTCACTTGCCTGTCAGAAAGCGCCAAGACACCTTATGGTAATCGCGTGCTTTAGAAATCGCATAACATAACATAACATAACATAACAGATGGGGCTACAGTTCACAAGAGAAGTGAGATTGAAGCAGCGAACCCTGCACATAGCAAACAGTCGCCATTAGTTGCTCCATGAGTAGGAGTGGGTGTGGGGTATTCTTTGCCCAGGGAGCTGAGTGAGGGCCACCTCCAGCCTGGCAGTTTGTCATGGGGTGATATGCCAAGGGCCCCATCCCCTGGTCCTTCCCTTTGTTGATGACATCAGGGGGACAGCAGCAGGGTGGGCTTAGAAACATTGCAGGCAGGTGGAGCTCTCTTTTCCTTCCTCAACCACGTGACGTAAGGCATCTCCAGAGATATTGACTCTGTTGTGGGGGCCCACTTCAGAAATACCCTCCCACCCTCTCCTAGACCGAAAGGCAGAAATGTGAGCGAAAGATATCAGGGCTACCCGAGAAATAGGGCTACTTTTTGGGCTGTCCGCGTGATGAGATAATGAATGTTGCATGCTAGAAGGGGAGGCTGGCCTGCTGGTAGTCCTTAACCTTTTCAACCCTACCCTGGGTCGTCTGGAGTTGACTATTAATTGGGGCTTTGCCTGAAGGCTGTGCTGGGCAGAGGTACCCTAGCAGGGATGGTTCATTATGCGGTGCCATGGTGCTGAGTGTGTGGTTTTTAGGTTGAGCCTGAGCCAGCGTGCAAGTGCTGCTCTGGCGATGATCTGTTGTAGTACAGTACAAGAGAGAAGCCCCGCCCATATTTTTCATTGGCTTGTGTCTTTGTCCTTCGCAAATGCTGTCTTCTGATTCCTAAATAGGCTTGTTAGTCCCTCCTTAGTACGGCCATGTCTTTATTTGTAACCTCCCATGGCCATTAGTTGCTCCATGAGTAGGAGTGGGTGTGGGGTATTCTTTGCCCAGGGAGCTGAGTGAGGGCCACCTCCAGCCTGGCAGTTTGTCACGGGGTGATATGCCAAGGGCCCCACCCCCTGGTCCTTCCCTTTGTTGATGACATCAGGGGGACAGCAGCAGGGTGGGCTTAGAAACATTGCAGGCAGGTGGAGCTCTCTTTTCCTTCCTCAACCACGTGACGTAAGGCATCTCCAGAGATATTGACTCTGTTGTGGGGGCCCACTTCGGAAATACCCTCCCACCCTCTCCTAGACCGAAAGGCAGAAATGTGAGCGAAAGATATCAGGGCTACCCGAGAAATAGGGCTACTTTTTGGGCTGTCCGCGTGATGAGATAATGAATTTTGCATGCTAGAAGGGGAGGCTGGCCTGCTGGTAGTCCTTAACCTTTTCAACCCTACCCTGGGTTGTCTGGAGTTGACTATTATTGGGGGCTTTGCCTGAAGGGTGTGCTGGGCAGAGGTACCCTAGCAGGGACGGTGCATTATGCGGTGCCATGGTGCTGAGTGTGTGGTTTTTAGGTCGACCCTGAGCCAGCGTGCAAGCGCTGCTCTGGCGATGATCTGTTGTAGTACAGTACAAGAGAGAAGCCCTGACCACTCCCCGCCCATATTTTTCATTGGCTTGTGTCTTTGTACTTCGCAAATGCTGTCTTCTGATTCCTAAATAGGCTTGTTAGTCCCTCCTTAGTACGGCCATGTCTATATTTGTAACCTCCCATGGCTACTGGCCCCTTTACTTGGTTGTTATGTGGTACATGTACTATTTTCTTGATTGAAGTTTCTCCTACTCTAAGCATGACGTGCTTTGCTTACATTGAGCGCGCTTTCACTTTGAAAGCAGCCGGGACAATGTGGCCATTTGTTTGCCATGCCATAGGTTTTGCATTTAAATGCGAGACCTATAGCATTGAAAGTATTTTTTTTCTTTCGTGTTTTTTAAAATTCATGTTTATGTGAAGGAGGCGCACTTTGCTTAAACACGGTGGCCGTTTTCATTTTTTTAAATAACTTTTATGTAGACGGGTGCCGCGCTTACTTTAAGCACGCACCAGCTTTCAGTGTTTTTTATTCACTTTCATGCTGAAGGGCACGGCGCTTTGTTTGAGCACGGCACCCACTTTCATGTGTTTTTTTTATTGCCATGTCTGCCCGTGAAGAGTCAACACAGGTTCCGTAGCTATCGCTTCCGCATCCATGATGTGTCTCCAATGCTTAGGGCACTTCCTCTAATTCACGTTTATGTGAAGGCGCTGTGCTTTGCTAGAACGCGGTGCTCGCTTTCATTTTTTTAAAATAACTTTTATGTAGACGGATGCCGCGCTTACTTTAAGCATGGCACCAGCTTTCAGTATTTTTTTATCACTTTCATGCTGAAGGGCGCCGCGCTTTGGTTGAGCACGGTGCCCCCCTTCATGTGTTTAGGTCGAGCCTGGCGGCAGCACGCATGTGCTGCTCGCTCTGCGAGGCTGCTGTAGTAGAGTATGGGAGAGAAGCTGCGCCCACTCTCCTCCCATATTTTTCATTGGCTTGTGTCATTGTCTTTCGTACATGCTGTCTTCGGATTCGTTAATAGGCTTTTTAGTCCCTCCTTAGTACGGCCTTTCCTTCATTTGTACCCTCCCATAGCGACTGGCCCTTTTCCTCCAGTTGTTACACGGGACCTGTTATTTAGTCTGTAAGCCCTATTTACTTTATTGAGCTTCAGCTGAAACCGCGTGTGTGTTTTTTAAGCAGCATGGCTGCCCCGTAATACGGGTGCCTGCTTTCAATCACTTTAACCCGGTATTATCTTGTGTCGATTTCAACCCCTCAAGTAAAATGGATTTAGAAATGATTAGCAAATTCAGTCATGTGAATTCCAGGTAGCACATAATCCTGTGCTAATGGGCTGAAGCTGACAACAGCACATCTGTGTTACATGTCATCTGCAATATGCCACCTGACGGGTTGTTTTCAAAAGCCTGTTTTATTAACAACAACACCACCACCAATACTACCACCACCACCACACCAATACCACCACCATCAATACCACCACCTCTACCAATACCACCACCACCAATACCACCAATTCTACCACCACCACCAATACCACCAATACCACCACCACCACAAATTCCACCAATACCACCACCAATACCACCACCGCCAATACCAATACCACCAACACCACCAATACCACCATCACCAATAACAAACCCACCACCACTAATACCACCACCACCACCAATATCACCACCAGTACCACCATCACAAATAACACCACCACCACCAATACCACCAACACCAATACCAATACCATCCCCACCAATACCATCTCCACCAATACCACCACCAATACACCACCACCATCACCACCAATACCACTACTACCACCAATACCACCACCACCAATACCACCACCACCAATACCACCACCAATACCACCACCAATACCACCACCACCAAGACCACCACCACCACCAATACTACCACCATCAATATCACCACCAATACCACCACCATCAATACCACCACCACCAATACCACCGCCACCAATACCACCACCACCATCAATACCACCACCTACACCACCAGCAAAAAACACCACCAATACCATCACCAATACCACCACCACCAATACCACTACCACCACCAATACCACCACCAATGCCACCAATACCAACACCACCACCAACACCACCAATGCCACCACCACCAATACCACCACTGCCAATACCACCACCAATACCACCTACACCACCATCAAAACACCCACCACCAATACCACCACCACCACCAATACCACCACCACCACCAATACAACCACCACCAATACCACCACCGCCAATACCAATACCACCACCACCAATACCACCACCAATACCACCACCACCACCACCAACACCACCAATACCACCATCACCACCAATGCCACCACCAATACCAGTACCACCACCAATACTACCACCAATACCACCACCAACACCAATACAACCACCACCAATACCACCACCAATACCACCACCACCAAGACCACCACCAACACCAATACCACCACCAACACCAATACCCCCACCACCAATACCACCACCAATACCACCACCAATACCACCACCAATACCAACAATAATACCACCACCAATACAACTACCACCAATTCTACCACCACACCAACACAGCCACCACCAATACCACCCCCACCTCCACCAATACCACTACCAGCACCACCACTAACAGCAATACCGCAACCACCAATACCACCACAACCACCAATACCACCACCACCAATACCACCAGTACCACCACCACCACCAATACCAACACCACCACCAATACGACCACCAATACCACCACCACCAATACCACCAACACTGCCACCACCAACACCATCAATACCACCACCAATACCACCACCAATACCACTACCAACACCACCACCAATACCACCACCACCACCAATACCACCACCACCACCAATACCACTACCACCATCAATACCACCAATAACACCACCACCAAAACCAACACCAATACCACCGCCACCAACACCACCACCAATACCACCACCAATACCACCACCACCAACACCACGACCAATACCAACAATACCTCCACCACCATTACCACGACCACCAATACCAACACCTCCAATACCACCACCAATACCACCAACAACAATACCACCACCACCAATACCGCCATAATCAATATTACCACCAATACCAACACCACCACCACCAATACCAGCAACAATACCACCACTAATACCACCACCAATACCACCACCAATACCACCAACACCACCAATATCACATCACCAATACCACCGCCACCACCTATACTGCCAATACCACCACCACCTCCGATACCACCATCACTACCACTACCAATACCACCACCACCAATACCACACCTACCAATACCACCACCGCCACCACCAATACCACCACCACCACCACAAATACCACCATCAATACCACTATCAATACCACCACCAATACCACCAGCAACACCACCAATAAAACTACCACCACTAACAGCAATACCACCACCACAACCACCAATACCACCACCACCACCAATACCACCACCACCACCAATACCACCTCCAATTCCACCAATACCACCACCACCAATACAACTACCACCACCAATACCACCACCACCAATACCACCACCACCAATACCACCTCCAACACCACCAATACCACCACCAACAATACAACCACCACCAATACCCCCACCAATACCACCAACACCAATACCACCACCAATACCACCACCGCCAATATCACCACCACCAATACCAACACCTCCAATACCACCACCACCACCAATCCCACCACCAATACCACCAACAATACCACCACCAATACCACCACCACCAACAACACCACCACCAATACCACCACAAAACCACCTCCACCACCAATACTACTATCAATACCACCACCAATACCACCACCACCAACAACACCACCATCGCCAATACCACCACCACCATCAATACCACCACCACCAATACCACCACCAATACCAACTCCACCACCACCAATACCACCAACAATACCACCACTAATACCACCACCAATACCACCACCAATACCACCAACACCACCAATATCACCATCACCAATACCACCGCCACCACCTATACTGCCAATACCACCACCACCACCGATACCACCAATACCAAAACTACCAATACCACCACCGCCACCACCAATACCACCACCACCAATACCACCATCACCAATACCACCACCACCAATACCACCATCAATACCACTATCAATACCACCACCACCAATACCACCAGCAACACCACAAATACCACAACCACCAATACCACTACCATCACCACCACTAACAGCAATACCACCACCAATACCACCACCACCACCAATACCACCTCCAATACCACCAATACCACCACCACCAATACAACTACCACCACCAATACCACCACCACCAATACCACCACCACCAATACCACCGCCACCAATACCACCACCACCAATACCACCACCACCAATACCACCTCCAATACCACCAATACCAATACCAACTTCACCACCACCAATACCACCAACAATACCACCACTAATACCACCACCAATAGCACCACCAATACCACCAACACCACCAATATCACCATCACCAATACCACCGCCACCACCTATACTGCCAATACCACCACCACCACCGATACCACCAATACCACCAATACCACCACCACCAATACCACCATCAATACCACTATCAATACCACCACCACCAATACCACCAGCAACACCACAAATACCACAACCACCAATACCACTACCACCACCACCACTAACAGCAATACCACCACCACAACCACCAATACCACCACCACCACCAATACCACCTCCAATACCACCACCACCAATATAACTACCACCACCAATACCACCACCACCAATACCACCACCACCAATACCACCGCCACCAATACCACCACCACCAATACCAACACCCCCAAAACCACCACCAATACCACCACCACCAATACTAAAAGTAATACCACCATCAAAACCACCACCAATACCACCACCACCAATACCACCTCCAATACCACCAATACCACCACCAATAATACAACTACCACCAATACCCCCACCAATACCACCACCACCAATACCACCACCGCCAATACCACCACCACCAATACCAACACCTCCAATACCACCACCACCACTTATACCACCAACAATACCACCACCACCAACAACACCACCACAAAACCACCACCACCACCAATACCATCATCAATACCACCACCAATACCACCACCACCAACAACACCACCACCACCAATACCACCACCACCATCAATACCACCACCACCAATACCACCAATACCACCACCAATACCGCCACCAATACCACCACCACCAATACCACCACCAATACCACCAATACCACCACCAATACCATTACCAATACCATCACCACCAATACCACCACCACCATCAACACCACCATCAACACTACTACCAATACCACCACCACCAACACCACCACCAATACCACCACCACCAATTCCACCACCACCAATGCCACCATCACCAATAGTACCACCACCTATCCAATACCACCACCACCAATAGCAATACCACTGCCAATACCACCACCAATACCACCAATACCACAACCACTAAAACCCCCATCACCAATACCACCATCACCACCAATATCACCACCACCAATACCACCACCACCAATACCACCACAAATATCACTACCACCACCACTACCAATACCACCACCACTAATACCATCACCACCAATCCACCACCACCAATACCTCCACCAATACCACCACCACCACCAATATCACCAACAATACCATAACCACCACCAATACCACCACCACCAAAACCACCAACACCAATACGAGCACAAATATCACTACCACCACCACTACCAATACCACCACCACTAATACCATCACCACCAATACACCACCACCAATACCTCCACCAATACCACCACCACCACCAATATCACCAACAATACCATAACCACCACCAATACCACCACCACCAAAACCACCAACTCCGCCACCACCAACACCACCAATACCACCACCAATACCACCACCAATACCACTACCACCAACAACACCACCACCAATACCACCACCACCACCAATACCAACACCACCACCAATACCACAAATAAAACTACCACCAATACCACCACCACACCAATACCACCACCATCAACACCACCACCAATACCACCAACACCACCACCACCACCACCAAAACCCCCACCACCAATACCAACACCTCCAATACCACCACGAATACCACCACGAATACCACCACTACCACCACCAATACCACAAACACCAATACCAATACACCACCACCAACACCACCACCGATACCACCAATACAAACTCCACCATCACCAATACCACCACCACCACAAATACCACCATCACCAATACCACCACCACCACCAATACCGTTAATACCACCACAACCGATACCACCACTGATACCACCACCACTACCAATACCACCACCACCAATACCACAACAACCAATAGCACCACCAATACCACCACCAATACCACCATCAATACCACCACCATCAATACCACCACCACCAATACCACCACCACCTCCAATACCACCATCAATACCACTATCAATACCACCACCACCAATACCACAACCAACACCACCAATACCACCACCACCAATACCACCCTCAATACCACCCCCAAAACCACCATCACCAATACCACCACCACCAATCCGATACCACCAATAGCAATACCACTGCCAATACCAATACCACTACCAATACCACCACCACCAATACCACCAACAATACCACCAATACCACCACAACTAAAACCCGCACCACCAATACCACCACCAATACCACAACTACCTATACCACCACCAATACCAACACCACCAATACCACCAACACCACCAATACCACCATCATCACCAATACCACCACCAATACCACCACTAATACCACCACCACCACAAATACCACCACCCCCAATACCGCCACCAATACCACCACCACCAATACCAACACCAAAACCACCACCACCACCAGCAATGTCACTACCAATACCACCACCACCAATACCACCACCACCACCAATACCATTTCCACCAATACCACTGCCATCAATACCACCACCACCACCAATACCATAAATACCAACACCACCAATATTAATACCACCATCACCAATACCATTACCACCAATACCACCACGACCAATAGCACAACCACCACCACCAATACCACCACCACCAATGCCACCACCACCACCGATACCACCACCAGTACCACCACCAATACCACCACCACTAATACCACCACCAATACCACAATCACCAATAGCACCACCACCATTACCACCACCTCCAATACCACCACCAATACCAATACCACCACCACCAATACCAATGCCACCACCAATACCACCACCACCAATTCCACCCCATCCAATACCACTACCACCAATGCCACCACCATCTCCATCACCACCAATGCCACCACCACCACCACTAATACCACCAATACCTGCACCACCAATACCACCACCACCAATACCACTACCACCTCCACCACTAACAGCAATAACACCACAACCACCAATACCACCACCACCACCAATATCACCAATAATACCACAACCACCACCACCAAAACCACCAACACCGCCACCACCAACACCACCAATACCACCACCAATACCACCACCAGTACTACTACCACCAACACCACCACCACCAATACCACCACCACCACCAATACCAACACCACCACCAATACCACAAATAAAACTACCACCAATACCATCACCACCAATACCACCACCATCAACACCACCACCAATACCACCAACACCACTACCACCACCACCAAAACCCCCACCACCAATACCAACACCTCCAATACCACCACGAATACCACCACTACCACCACCAATACCACAAACACCAATACCAATACACCACCACCAATACCACCACCAATACCACCAATACAAACTCCACCATCACCAATACCACCACCACCACAAATACCACCATCACCAATACCACCACCACCACCAATACCGTTAATACCACCACAACCGATACCACCACCACTACCAATACCACCACCACCAATACCACCCCAACCAATAGCACCACCAATACCACCACCAATACCACCATCAATACCACCACATTCAATACCACCACCACCAATACCACCACCACCTCCAATACCACCATCAATACCACTATCAATACCACCACCACCAATACCACAACCAACACCACCAATACCACCACCACCAATACCACCACCACCAATACCACTACTACCACCACCACTAACAGCAATAACACCACAACCACCAATACCACCACCACCACCAATATCACCAACAATACCACAACCACCACCAATACCACCACCACCAAAACCACCAACACCGTCACCACCAACACCACCAATACCACCACCAATACCACCACCAATACTACTACCTCCAACACCACCACCACCAATACCACCACCACCACCAATACCAACACCACCACCAATACCACAAATAAAACTACCATCAATACCATCACCACCAATACCACCACCACCAATACCATCACCAATACCACCAACACCACCAATACCACCACCACCAAAACCACCACCAACAATAATACTACCACCACCACCAATACTGCCACCACCAATACCAACACCTCCAATACCACTACCAATACCACCACCACCAATACCACCACCACCAATACCACCACCACCAATACCAACCCCACCATCACCAATACCACCACCACCACTAATACCACCACTACCAATACCACCACCACCACCAATATCACCACCAATACCACCACTACCACCAATATCACCATCACCAATACCAATACCAATACCACCAATACCAGCACCACCTATAACACCACCAATACCACCCCCACTACCAATACCACCACCACCACCAATAGCACCACCAATATCACCACCATCCATACCACCACCACCAATGCCACCACCACCAACACCGCCGCCACCAATACCACCACCACCAATACCACCACCAATACCACTACCACCACCACCTCCACCAACAGAAACACCACCACCACAACCACCAATACCACCGCCACCACCAATATCTCCACCACCAATACAACCACCACCACCAATATCACCACCTTCAATACCACCACCACCAATACCACCACCACCGATTCCACCACCTCCAATACAAACACCTCCAATACCACAACCAATACCACCACCAATACCACCGTCTATACCACCACCAATACCATCACCATCACCAACACCACTACTAATACTACCACCACCAATACCACCACCACCAATACCACCACCACCACGAATACTGCAACCACCAATAACCACCACCACAAATACCACCACCAATTCCCCCAATAGCACCACCAATACCACCACCACCATCATCACCACCATCAACACCACCACCAACACCACCACCAATACCACCACCAATACCACCACCACCAATACCAACACCACCAATACCACCACCAATACCACCATCACCAATACCACCACCACCAATGCAATACCACCATCACCAATAGCAATACCACCGCCAATACCACCTCCAATACCACCACCAATACCACCACCACCAATAACACACCACCAATACCCCCACCACCAATACCACCACCACCAATACCACCACTACCACAAATACCAATACCACCACCACCAATACCACCACCAACACCACCACAAATACCACCACCACCAATACCACCAATACCAACACCCCCAAAACCACCACCAATACCACCACCACCACAATAGTAAAACAAATACACCATCAATACCACCACCAATACCACCACCACCATTACCACCTCCAATACCACCAATACCACCACCAACAATACAACCACCACCACCAATACCACCAACAATACCACCACCACCAATACCACCACCAATACCACCACCGCCAATACCACCACCACCAATACCAACACCTCCAATACCACCACCAAAACCACCACCACCACCAATAACACCATCAATACCACCACCAATACCACCACCACCACCACCAATACCACCACCACCATCAATACCACCACCACCAATACCGCCACCAATACCACCACCACCAATACCACTACCAATACCACTATCAATATCATCACCACCATTACCACCACCACCATCAACACCACCATCAACACCACCACCAATACCACCACCACCACCAAAACCACCACCACCAATACCACCACCACCACCAATACCACCGCCACCACCAATACCAACACCAACAATACCACCACCAGTACCACCATTACCAATACTACCAACACCAATACCACCACCACCAATACCACAACCACTAAAACCCCACCACCAATGCCACCATCACCACCAATACCACCACTACTATCAATACCACCCCCACCAATACACCCACCAATACCACCACCACCAATACCACCACCAATACCACCACCAACACCACCACCAATACCACCAACACCAATACCACCACCAGCAATAACACCACATCCAATACCAACACCTCCAATACCACCACCAATACCCCCACCAATACCACCATCTATACCACCACCAATACCATCACCACCAACACCACCACTAATACTACCACCACCAATACCACCACCACCAATACCACCACCACCACAAATACTGCCACCACTAATAACCACCACCAGAAATACCACCACCAATTCCACCAATACCACCACCAATACCACCACCACCATCATCACCACCATCAACACCACCACCAACACCACCACCAATACCACCACCACCAATACCAACACCACCAATACCACCATCACCAATACCACCACCACCAATCCAATACCACCACCACAATAGCAATACCACCGCCAATACCACCTCCAATACCACCACCAATACCACCACCACCACCAATACCACACCACCAATACCCCCACCACCAATCCCACCACCACCAATACCACCACTACCACAAATACCAATACCACCACCACCAATACCACCAATACCACCACCACCAATACCACCACCAAAACCACCACAAATACCACCACCACCAATACCACCACCACCAATACCAACACCCCCAAAACCACCACCAATACCACTACTACCACCACCACCAACAGCAACACCACCACCACAACCACCAATACCACCACCACCACCAATATCTCAACCACCACCACCAATATCACCAACACCACCACCAATACCACCCCCACCAATACCACCACCACCAATACCACAACCAATACCACCAACACCACCACCAATACCACCAACACCAATACCACCACCACCAATACCACCACCACCAATACCAACACCTCCAATACCACCACCAATACCACCACCACCAATACCACCACCAACAATACCACCACCAATACCACCATCAATACCACTACCAATACCACCAACACCACCACCACCACCAATACCACCACCGCCACTACCACCACAACCAATACCATTACCACCACCAATACCAACACCACCACCAATACCACCAATACCGCCACCACCAATAACCACCACCACAAATACCTCCACCAATTCCACCAATACCACCACCAATACCACCACCACCATCATCACCACCATCAACACCACCACCAACACCACCACGAATACCACCACCAATACCACCACCACCAATACCACTACCAATACCACCACCACCAATACCACCACCACCAATCCAATACCACCACCGCCAATACCACCACCAATACCACCACCACCACACCACCAATACCACCACCACTAAAACCCCCACCACCAATACCACCACTACCACCAATACCACCACCACCAATACCACCATCAATACCACCAATTCAACCACGAATACCACCACCCCCAATACCACCACCAATACCACCAACAACCAATACCACCAATACCATCACCACCAATACCACCATCTCCACCACCAATGTCACCACCAATACCACCTCCACCAATACCACCAATACCCCCACCACCACCAATATCACCACCAGCAATACCACCACCACCAATTCCACCAATACCAATACCACCACCAATACCACCACCACCCATACCACCACCACCCACACCACCACCACCAGTACCACAATCAATACCACCACCACAACCAAAGCCACCACCAAAACCACCATCATCACCAATACCACCACCAGTACCACCACCACCACCAATACCACCACCAATACCACCACCAATGTCATCACCAATACCACCAATAACACCACCAATACCACCACCAGCACCAACACCACCAACAATACCACCAATACCACCACCACCAATACAACCAGCATCAATACCACCACCACCAATACCAGCACCAATACTACCACCCCAATACCACCAACACCAATACCACCGATACCACCACAAATACCACCACCACCACCAATGCCACCACCAATAACTCCACCACCAATACTACCTCCAATACAACCACCACCAATACCACCACCACCACCAATACCACCACCAATACCAACACCACCAATACCACCCTCAATACCACCCCCAAAACCACCACCACCAATACCACCACCACCAATCCGATACCACCAATAGCAATACCACTGCCAATACCAATACCACTACCAATACCACCACCACCAATACCACCACCAATACCACCAATACCACCACAACTAAAACCCGCACCACCAATACCACCACCAATACCACCACTACCTATACCACCACCAATACCAACACCACCAATACCACCAACACCACCAATACCACCATCATCACCAATACCACCACCAATACCACCACTAATACCACCACCACCACAAATACCACCACACCCAAAACCGCCACCAATACCACCACCACCAATACCACCAATACCAACACCAAAACCACCACCACCACCAGCAATGTCACTACCAATACCACCACCACCAATACCACCACCACCACCACCACCAATACAATTTCCACCAATACCACTGCCATCAATACCACCACCACTACCAATACCATAAATACCAACACCACCAATATTAATACCACCACCACCAATACCATTACCACCAATACCACCACCACCAATAGCACCACCACCACCACCAATACCACCACCACCAATGCCACCACCACCACCGATACCACCACCAGTACCACCACCAATACCACCACCACTAATACCACCACCAATACCACAATCACCAATAACACCACCACCATTACCACCACCTCCAATACCACCACCAATACCAATACCACCACCACCAATACCAATGCCACCACCAATACCACCACCACCAATTCCACCCCCCATCCAATACCACTACCACCAATGCCACCACCATCTCCATCACCACCAATGCCACCACCACCACCACCACTAATACCACCAATACCTGCACCACCAATACCACCTCCACCAATACCACCAATACCACCACCAATACCACCACCACCAATAACACCACCACAAATACCACCAATACCATCACCACAAATACCAATACCACCACCTCCACCACCAATGTCACCACCAATACCACCACAACCAATACCACAAATACCACCACCACCAATACTAACACCAGCACCACCAATACCAATCCCACCAGTACCAATACCACGGCCAATACCAACACCACCAATACCACCACCAATACCACCACAACCAATAACAGTACCACCACCAATACCAACACCACCACCAATACCAATGCCACCACCACTAATACCATCACCACCAATACCACCACCACCAATACCAGTAACACCACCTCCAATACCACCACCAATACAAATACCAGCACCACCAATAACAATACCACCACCACCAATACCAATGCTGCCACCAAGACCTCCACCACCAATACCGCCACCACCACCAATACCTCCATCAACACCACCAATACCACCACCACCAATACCACCAATGCCACCACCAATACCACCAATACCAGCACCACCAATACCACCTCCACCAATACCACCAATATCACCATCAGCAATACCACCACCACCAATTCCACCAATACCACCACCACCAATGCCACCACCACCCATACCACCACCACCAATACCACAATCAATACCACCACCACAACCAAAACCACCATCAATACCACCAACATCACCAATACCACCACCAATACCACCACCACCAATACCACCACCAATACCACCACCAATGTCACCACCAATACCACCAATAACACTACCAATACCACCACCACCACTAATACCACCAACACCACCAATACCACCACCACCAATACATCCAACACCAATACCACCACCACCAATACCAGCACCAATACTACCACCCCAATACCACCACCAATACCACCACCACCAATACCACCACCACCAATGCCACCACCAATACCACCTCCAATACAACCACCACCAATACCACCACCACCACCAATGCCAACACCAATACCAACACCACCAATACCACCCCCAATACCACCACCACCAATAGCACCACCACCAATCCAATACCACCACCACCAATAGCAATACCACTGCCAATACCACTACCAATACCACCACCAATACCACCAATACCACCACCACTAAAAGCCACACCACAAATACCACCACCAATACCACCACCAATACCACCACCACTAAAACCAACACCACCAATACCACCACCAATACCACCACTAATACCACCCCCAATACCACCACCAATACCACCACACCCAATACCACCACCACCAATACCACCAATACCAACACCAATAACACCACCACCAGCAATGTCACTACGAATACCACCACCACCAATACCACTAATACCATTACCACCAATAACACCACCACCAATACCACCACCACCTCCAATACCATAAATACCACCACCACCAATACTAATACCACCACCACCAATACCAATACCATTACCACCAATACCACCACCACCAATAGCACCACCACCACCAATACCACCACCACCAATGCCACCACCACCACCAATACCCCACCACCAGTACCACCACCAATACCACCAATACCATCACAACCAATACCAGTACCACCACCAATACCAACACCACCACCACCACCAATACCAATGCCACCACCACCAATACCATCAGCACCAATACCACCACCACCAATACCAGTAACACCACCTCCAATACCACCACCAATACCAGCACCACCAATAACAATATCACAACCACCAATACCAATCCTGCCACCAAGACCACCACCACCAATACTGCCACCACCACCAATACCTCCACCAACACCACCAATACCACCACCACCAATACCACCAATGCCACCACCAATACCACCAATACCAGCACCACCAATACCACCTCCACCAATACCACCAATATCACCACCAGCAATACCACCACCACCAATTCCACCAATACCAATACCACCACCAATACCACCACCACCAATACTACCACCACCCATACCACCACCACCAATACCACAATCAATACCACCACCACAACCAAAACCACCATCAATACCACCATCATCACCAATTCCACCACCAATACCACCACCACCACCACCAATACCACCACCAATACCACCACCAATGTCACCACCAATACCACCAATAACACCACCAATACCACCACCACCACCAATACCACCAACAACACCACCAATACCACCACCGCCAATACAACCAACACCAATACCACCACCACCAATACCAGCACCAATACTACCACCCCAATACCACCACCAATACCACCACCACCAATACCACCAATTCCACCACCACCAATGCCACCACCAATACCACCTCCAATACAACCACCACCAATACCACCACCACCACCAATACCAACACCAACACCAATACCAACACCACCAATACCACCCCCAATACCACCACCAACAATACCACCACCACCAATCCAATACCACCACCACCAATAGCAATACCACTGCCAATACCACTATCAATACCACCACCAATACCACCACCACTAAAACCCGCACCACGAATACCACCACCAATACCACCACCACTAAAACCAACACCACCAATACCACCACCAATACCACCACTAATACCACCCCCAATACCACCACCAATACCACCACACCCAATACCACCACCACCAATACCACCAATACCAACACCAATACCACCACCACCAGCAATGTCACTACCAATATCACCACCACCAATACCAGCACCACCACCAATACCATTACCACCAATACCACCGCCACCAATACCACCACCACCTCCAATATCATAAATACCATCACCACCAATACTAATACCACCACCACCAATACCAATATCATTACCACCAATATTACCACCACCAATAGCACCACCACCACCAATACCACCACCACCAATGCTACCACCACCACCAATACCCCACCACCAGTACCACCACCAATACCACCAATACCACCACCAATACCACCACCACTAATACCACCACCAATACCACAATCACCAATACCAGTACCTCCACCACTACCAACACCACCACCAATACCATCACCACCAATAGCACCACCACCAATACCAGTACCACCACCTCCAATACCACCACCAATACCAATACCACCACCACCAATACCAATGCCACCACCAATACCTCCACCACCCCCATCCAATACCACCACCACCAATGCCACCACCATCTCCATCACCACCAATGCCACCACCACCTCCACCAATACCACCAATACCTCCACCACCACCAATACCACCATCAATACCACCACCTCCACCACCAATATCACCACCAATACCACCACCACCAATACCACAAACACCACCACCACCAATACTAATACCAGCACCACCAATACCACCAGTACCAATACCACCAATACCACCTCCACCAATACCACCATCACCAATACCACCACCAATACCACCACCACCAATACCACCGCCAATACCACCACAACCAATACCAGTACCACCACCAATACCAACACCACTACCAATACCAATGCCACCACCACCAAAACCATCACCACCAATACCACCACCACCAATACCAGTAACACCACCTCCAATACCACCACCAATACCAATACCAGCACCACCAATAACAATACCACCACCACCAATACCAATGCTGCCACCAAGACCACCACCACCAATACAACCACCACTATCAATAGCTCCATCAACACCACCAATACAACCACCACCAATACCACCAATGCCACCACCACCACCAATACCACCACCACCACCACCAATACCACCAATACCAGCACCACCAATACCACCTCCACCAATACCACCAATACCAATACCACCACCACCAATACCACCACTGTCAATACCACCACCACCAATTCCACCAATACCAATACCAATACCACCATCACCAATACCACCACCAATACCACCACCACCAATACCACCACCAGCAATACCACAATCAATACCGCCACCACAACCAATACCACCATCAATACTACCATCACCACCAATACCACCTCCAATACCACCACCACCAATACCACCACCAATACCACCACCAATGCCACCACCAATACCACCAATAACACCACCAATACTACCACCAATACCACCAACAGTACCACCAATACCACCACTAACACAACCAACACCAATACCACCACCACCACCACCAATACCACCACCAATACCAGCACCAATACTACCACCACCATTACCACCACCAATACCACCACCACCAATACCACCGATACCACCACCAATGCCACCACCAATACCACCACCACCAATACCACCACCAATACCACCACCACTAAAACCCACACCACGAATACCACCACCAATACCACCACTACCTTTACCACCACCACCACCAATACCACCACCACCAATACCACCAACACCACCAATATCACCACCAATATCACCATCACCACCAAAACCACCACTAATACCACCACCACCACCAATACCACCACCACCAATACCACCACCAATACCACCACCACCAATACCACCACCAATACCACCACCAATACCACCACCACCAATACCACCAATACCAACACCAAAACCACCACCACCAATAGCAATGTCACTACCAATACCACCACCACCAATACCACCGCCACCAATACCATTACCACCAATACCACCACCACCAATACCACTACCACCAATACCACCGCCACCAATACCACCACCACCACCAATACCATAAATACCACCACCACCAATACCAATACCACCACCACCAATAGCACCAACAATACCACCACCACCAATGCCACCACCACCACCAATACCCAACCACCAATACCACCACCAATGTCACCACCAATACCACCAATAACACCACCAATACCACCACCACCAATACCACCAACACCACCAATACCACCACCACCAATACAACCAACACCAATAACACCACCACCACCAATACCAGCACCAATACTACCACCCCAATACCACCACCAATACCACCACCACCAATACCACCAATACCACCACCACCAATGCCACCACCAATACCACCTCCAATACAACCACCACCAATACCACCACCAATACCAACACCACCAATACCACCCCCAATACCACCACCACCAATACCACCACCACCAATCCAATACCACCACCACCAATAGCAATACCACTGCCAATACCACTACCAATACCACCAATACCACCACCACTAAAACCCGCACCACGAATACCACAAGGAATACGACCACCAATACCACCATCACTAAAACCAACACCACCAATACCACCACCAATACCACCACTAATACCACCCCCAATACCACCACCAATACCGCCACACCCAATACCACCACCAATACCAACACCAATACCACCACCACCAGCAATGTCACTACCAATACCACCACCACCAATACCACCACCACCAGCAATACCATTACCACCAATACCACCGCCACCAATACCACCACCACCTCTAATACCATAAATACCACCACCACCAATACTAATACCACCACCACCAATACCAATACCATTGCCACCAATACCACCACCACCAATAGCACCACCACCACCAATACCACCACCACCAATGCCACCACCACCACCAATACCCCACCACCAGTACCACCACCAATACCACCAATACCAACACCAATACCACCACCACTAATACCACCACCAATACCACCACAACTAATACCAGTACCACCACCAATACCAACACCACCACCAATATCAATGCCACCACCACCAATACCATCACCACCAATACCACCACCACCAATACCAGTAACACCACCTCCAATACCACCACCAATACCAGCACCACCAATAACAATACCACCACCACCAATATCAATGCTGCCACCAAGACCACCACCACCAATACCGCCACCACCACCAATACCTCCACCAACACCACCAATACCACCACCACCAATACCACCAATGCCACCACCAATACCACCAATACCAGCAACACCAATACCACCTCCACCAATACCACCAATATCACCACCAGCAATACCACCACCACCAATTCCACCAATACCAATACCACCACCAATACCACCACCACCAATACCACCACCACCCATACCACCACCACCAATACCACAATCAATACCACCACCACAACCAAAACCACCATCAATACCACCATCATCACCAATACCACCACCAATACCACCACCAATACCACCACCAATTCCACCACCAATATCACCACCAAAACCACCAATAACACAACCAATACCACCACCACCACCAATACCACCAACAACACCACCAATGCCACCACCACCAATACAACCAACACCAATACCACCACCACCAATACCAGCACCAATACTACCACCCCAATACCACCACCAATACCACCACCACCAATATCACCAATGCCACCACCACCAATGCCACAACCAATACCACCTCCAATACAACCACCACCAATACCACCACCACCACCAATACCAACACCAACACCAATACCAACACCACCAATACCACCCCCAATACCACCACCAATACCACCACCACCAATCCAATACCACCACCACCAATAGCAATACCACTGCCAATACCACTACCAATACCACCACCAATACCACCAATACCACCACCACTAAAACCCGCACCACGAATACCACCTCCAATACCACCACCACTAAAACCAACACCACCAATACCACCACCAATACCACCACTAATACCACCCCCAATACCACCACCAATACCACCACACCCAATACCACCACCACCAATACCACCAATACGAACACCAATACCACCACCACCAGCAATGTCACTACCAATATCACCACCACCAATACCACCACCACCACCAATACCATTACCACCAATACCACCGCCACCAATACCACCACCACCTCCAATATCCTAAATACCACCACCACCAATACTAATTCCACCACCACCACCACCAAAACCACTACCATTACCACCAATACCACCACCACCAATAGCACCACCACCACCAATACCACCACCACCAATGCCACCACCGCCACCAATACCCCACCACCAGTACCACCACCAATACCACCAATACCACCACCAATACCACGAACCACTAATACCACCACTAATACCACAATCACCAATACCAGTACCTCCACCATTACAAACACCAACACCAATACCATCACCACCAATAGCACCACCACCAATACCAGTACCACCACCTCCAATACCACCACCAATACCAATACCACCACCACCAATACCAATGCCACCACCAATACCACCACCACCAATTCCACCACCCCCATCCAATACCACCACCACCAATGCCACCACCATCTCCATCACCACCCAATGCCACCACCACCTCCACCAATACCACCAATACCTCCACCACCACCAATTCCACCACCACCAATACCACCACCACCAATACTACCACCAATACCACCACCAATGTCACCACCAATACCACCAATAACACCACCAATACCACCACCACCACCAGTACCACCAACACCACCAATACCACCACCACCAATACAACCAACACCAATACCACCACCACCAATACCAGCACCAATACTACCACCTCAATACCACCACCAATACCACCACCACCATTACCACCAATACCACCACCACCAATGCCATCAACAATACCACCTCCAATACAAGCACCACCAATACCACCACCACCACCACCACCAATACCAACACCAGCAATACCACCCCCAAACCACCACCACCAATACCACCACCACCAATCCAATACCACCACCACCAATGGCAATACCACTGCCAATACCACTACCAATACCACCACCAATACCACCAATACCACCACCACTAAAACCCACACCACCAATACCACCAGCAATACCACCACCACTAAATCCAACACCACCAATACCACCACCAATACCACCACTAATACCACCCCCAATACCACCACCAATACCACCACACCCAATACCACCACCACCAATACCACCAATACCACCACCACCAACAATGTCACTACCAATATCAACACCACCAATACCACCACCACCACCAATACCATTACCACCAATACCACCGCCACCAATACCACCACCACCTCCAATATCATAAATACCACCAATACTAATACCACCACCACCAATACCACTACCATTACCACCAATACCACCACCACCAATAGCACCACTACCACCAACACCACCACCACCAATTCCACCACCACTACCAATTCCCCACCACCAGTACCACCACCAATACCACCAATACCACCACCAATACCACCACCACTAATATCACCACCAATACCACAATCACCAATACCAGTACCTCCACCATTACCAACACCACCACCAATACCATCACCACCAATAGCACCACCACCAATACCAGTACCACCACCTCCTATACCACCACCAATACCAATACCACCACCACCAATACCAATGCCACCACCAATACCACCACCACCAATTCCACCATCCCCATCCAATACCACCACCACCAATGCCACCACCATCTCCATCACCACCAATGCCACCACCACCTCCACCATTACCACCAATACCTCCACCACCACCAATTCCACCACCACCACCAATACCACTACCAATACCACCATCAATGTCACCACCAATACCACCAATAACACCACAAATACCACCACCACCACCAATACCACCAACACCACCAATACCACCACCACCAATACAACCAACACCAATACCACCACCACCAATACCAGCACCAATACTACCACCTCAATACCACCACCAATACCACCACCAATACCACCACCACCAATGCCACCACCAATACCACCTCCAATACAACCACCACCAATACCACCACCAATACCAACACCAATACCAACACCACCAATACCACCCCAATACCACCACCACCAATCCAATACCACCACCACCAATAGCAATACCACTGCCAATACCACTATCAATACCACCACCAATACCACCAATACCACCACCACTAAAACCCGCACCACAAATACCACCACCAATACCACCACCAATACCACCACCACTAAAATCAACCCACCAATACCACCACCAATACCACCACTAATACCACCCCCAATACCACCACCAATACCACCACACCCAATACTACCACCACCAATACCACCAATACCAACACCAATACCACCACCACCATCAATGTCACTACCAATACCACCACCACCAATACCACCACCAATACCATTACCACCAATACCACCGCCACCAATACCACCACCACCTCCAATACCATAAATACCACCACCACCAATACTAAAACCACCACCACCAATACCAATACCATTACCACCAATACCACCACCACCAATAGCACCACCACCACCAATACCACCACCACCAATGCCACCACCACCACCAATACCCCACCAGCAATACCACCTCCAATACCACCACCACTAATACCACCACCAATACCATCACAACCAATACCAGTACCACCACCAATACCAACACCACCACCAATACCAATGCCACCACCACCAATACCATCAGCACCAATACCACCACCACCAATACCAGTAACACCACCTCCAATACCACCACCAATACCAATAACAGCACCACCAATAACAATATCACCACCACCAATACCAATGCTGCCACCAAGACCACCACCACCAATACTGCCACCACCCCCAATACCTCCACCAACACCTCCAATACCACCACCACCAATACCACCAATGCCACCACCAATACCACCAATAACAGCGCCACCAATACCACCTCCACCAATACCACCAATATCACCACCAGCAATACCACCACCACCAATTCCACCAATACCAATACCACCACCAATACCACCACCACCAATACCACCACCACCCATACCACCACCACCAATACCACAATCAATACCACCACCACAACCAAAACCACCTTCAATGCCACCATCATCACCAATACCACCACCAATACCACCACCACCACCACCAATACCACCACCAATATCACCACCAATGTCACCACCAGTACCATCAATAACACCACCAATACCACCACCACCACCAATACCACCAACAACACCACCACCACCAATATCAGCACCAATACTACCACCTCAATACCACCACCAATACCACACCACCAATACCACCAATACCACCACCACCAATGCCACCACCAATACCACCTCCAATACAAGCACCACCAATACCACCACCACCACCACCAATACCAACACCACTAAAACCCACACCACGAATACCACCACCAATACCACCAGCAATACCACCACCACTAAATCCAACACCACCAATACCACCACCAATACCACCACTAATACCACCCCAATACCACCACCAATACCACCACACCCAATACCACCACCACCAATACCACCAATACCAACACCAATACCACCACCACCAACAATGTCACTACCAATATCAACACCACCAATACCACCACCACCACCAATACCATTACCACCAATACCACCACCTCCAATATCATAAATACCACCAATACTAATACCACCACCACCAATACCACTACCATTACCACCAATACCACCACCACCAATAGCACCACTACCACCAACACCACCACCACCAATTCCACCACCACTACCAATACCCCACCACCAGTACCACCACCAATACCACCAATACCACCACCAATACCACCACCACTAATACCACCACCAATACCACAATCACCAATACCAGTACCTCCACCATTACCAACACCACCACCAATACCATCACCACCAATAGCACCACCACCAATACCAGTACCACCACCTCCAATACCACCACCAATACCAATACCACCACCACCAATACCAATGCCAACACCAATACCACCACCACCAATTCCACCATCCCCATCCAATACCACCACCACCAATGCCACCACCATCTCCATCACCACCAATGCCACCACCACCTCCACCATTACCACCAATACCTCCACCACCACCAATTCCACCACCACCAATACCACCACCACCAATACCACCACCAATACCACCATCAATGTCACCACCAATACCACCAATAACACCACCAATACCACCACCACCACCAATACCACCAACACCACCAATACCACCACCACCAATACAACCAACACCAATACCACCACCACCAATACCAGCACCAATACTACCACCCGAATACCACCACCAATACCACCACCAATACCACCACCACCAATGCCACCACCAATACCACCTCCAATACAACCACCACCAATACCACCACCAATACCAACACCAATACCAACACCACCAATACCACCCCAATACCACCACCACCAATCCAATACCACCACCACCAATAGCAATACCACTGCCAATACCACTATCAATACCACCACCAATACCACCAATACCACCACCACTAAAATCCGCACCACAAATACCACCACCAATACCACCACCACTAAAACCAACACCACCAATACCACCACCAATACCACCACTAATACCACCCCCAATACCACCACCAATACCACCACACCCAATACTACCACCACCAATACCACCAATACCAACACCAATACCACCACCACCAGCAATGTCACTACCAATACCACCACCACCAATACCACCACCAATACCATTACCACCAATACCACCACCACCAATACCACCACCACCTCCAATACCATAAATACCACCATCACCAATACTAAAACCACCACCACCAATACCAATACCATTACCACCAATACCACCACCACCAATAGCACCACCACCACCAATACCACCACCACCAATGCCACCACCACCACCAATACCCCACCACCAAAACCACCTCCAATACCACCACCACTAATACCACCACCAATACCATCACAACCAATACCAGTACCACCACCAATACCAACACCACCACCAATACCAATGCCACCACCACCAATACCATCAGCACCAATACCACCACCACCAATACCAGTAACACCACCTCCAATACCACCACCAATACCAATACCAGCACCACCAATAACAATATCACCACCACCAATACCAATGCTGCCACCTAGACCACCACCACCAATACTGCCACCACCCCCAATACCTCCACCAACACCTCCAATACCACCACCACCAATACCACCAATGCCACAACCAATACCACCAATAACAGCGCCACAAATACCACCTCCACCAATACCACCAATATCACCACCAGCAATACCACCACCACCAATTCCACCAATACCAATACCACCACCAATACCACCACCACCAATACCACCACCACCCATACCACCACCACCAATACCACAATCAATACCACCACCACAACCAAAACCACCTTCAATGCCACCATCATCACCAATACCACCACCAATACCACCACCACCACCACCAATACCACCACCAATATCACCACCAATGTCACCACCAGTACCATCAATAACACCACCAATACCACCACCACCACCAATACCACCAACAACACCACCAATACCACCATCACCAATACAACCAACACCAATACAACCACCACCAATACCAGCACCAATACTACCACCCCAATACCACCACCAATACCACCACCACCAATACCACCAATACCACCACCACCAATGCCACCACCAATACCACCTCCAATACAACCACCACCAATACCACCACCACCACCAATACCACCACCAACACCAATACCAACACCACCAATACCACCCCCAATACCACCACCACCAATACCACCACCACCAATCCAATACCACCACCACCAATAGCAATACCACTGCCAATACCACTACCAATACCACCACCAATACCACCACCACTAAAACCCGCACCACGAATACCACCACCAATACCACCACCACTAAAACCAACACCACCAATACCACCACCAATACCTCCACTAATACCACCCCCGATACCACCACCAATACCACCACACCCAATACCACCACCACCAATACCACCAATACCAACACCAATACCACCACCACCAGCAATGTCACTACCAATATCACCACCACCAATACCACCACCACCACCAATACCATTACCACCAATACAACCGCCACCAATACCACCTTCACCTCCAATATCATAAATACCACCACCACCAATACTAATACCACCACCAATACCAATGCCATTACCACCAATACCACCACCACCAATAGCACCACCACCACCAATACCACCACCACCAATGCCACCACCACCACCAATACCCCACCACCAGTACCACCACCAATACCACCACCAATAACACCACCACTAATACCACCACCAATACCACAACCACCAATACCACCACCAATACCACCACCACCACCAATACCATTACCACCAATACCACCGCCACCAATACCACCACCACCTCCAATATCATAAATACCACCACCACCAATACTAATACCACCACCACCAATACCAATACCATTACCACCAATACCACCACCACCAATAGCACCACCACCACCAATGCCACCACCATCAATGCCACCACCACCAATACCACCAATACCACCACCAATACCACCACCACTAATACCACCACCAATACCATCACCACCAATACCACCACCACCAATACCAGTAACACCACCAATATCAATGCCACCACCACCAATACCACCACCACCAATACCACCAATACCAACACCATTACCACCACCACCAGCAATGTCACTACCAATATCACCACCACCAATACCACCACCACCACCAATACCATTACCACCAATACCACCACCACCAATACCACCACCACCTCCAATATCATAAATACCACCACCACCAATACTAATACCACCACCAATACCAATGCCATTACCACCAATACCACCACCACCAATAGCACCACCACCACCAATACCACCACCACCAATGCCACCACCACCACCAATACCCCACCACCAGTACCACCACCAATACCACCACCAATAACACCACCACTAATACCACCACCAATACCACAACCACCAGTACCTCCACCATTACCAACACCACCACCAATACCATCACCACCAATAGCACCAGCAAAAATACCACTACCACCACCTCCAATACCACCACAAATACCAATACCACCACCACCAATACCAATGCCACCACCAATACCACCACCACCAATTCCACCACCCCCATCCAATACCACCACCACCAATGCCACCACCATCTCCATCACCACCAATGCCACCACCACCTCCACCAATACCACTAATACCTCCACCAGCACCAATTCCACCACCACCAATACCACCACCACCAATACCACCACCAATACCACCACCACCACCAATACCATTACCACCAATACCACCACCACCAATACCACCACCAACTCCAATATCATAAATACCACCACCATCCAATACTAATACCACCACCACCAATACCAATACCATTACCACCAATACCACCACCACCAAGAGCACCACCACCACCAATGCCACCACCACCAATACCCCACCACCAGTACCACCACCAATACCACCAATACCACCACCAATACCACCACCACTAATACCACCACCAATACCACCACAACCAATACCAGTACCACCACCAATACCAACACCACCACCAATATCAATGCCACCACCACCAATACCACCACCACCAATACCACCAATACGAACACCAATACCACCACCACCAGCAATGTCACTACCAATATCACCACCACCAATACCACCACCAGCACCAATACCCTTACCACCAATACCACTGCCACCAATACCACCACCACCTCCAATATCATAAATACCACCACCACCAATACTAATACCACCACCACCAATACCACTACCATTACCACCAATACCACCACCACCAATAGCACCACCACCACCAATACCACCACCAATACCTCACCACCAGTACCACCACCAATACCACCAATACCACCACCAATTCCACCACCACTAATACCACCACCAATACCACAATCACCAATACCAGTACCTCCACCATTACCAACACCACCACCAATACCATCACCACCAATAGCACCACCACCAATACCAGTACCACCACCTCTAATACCACCACCAATACCAATACCACCACCACCAATACCAATGCCACCACCAATACCACCACCACCAATTCCACCACCCCCATCCAATACCACCACCATCAATGCCACCACCATCTCCATCACCACCAATGCCACCACCACCTCCACCAAAACCACCAATACCTCCACCACCACCAATTCCACCACCACCAATCCTACCACCACCAATACCACCACCAATGTCACCACCAATACCACCAATAACACCACCAATACCACCACCACCACCAATACCACCAACACCACCAATACCACCACCACCAATACAACCAACACCAATACCACCACCACCAATACCAGCACCAATACTACCACCCCAATACCACCACCAATACCACCACCACCTATACCACCAATACCACCACCACCAATGCCACCACCAATACCACCTCCAATACAACCACCACCAATACCACCACCACCACCAATACCAACACCAACACCAATACCAACACCACCAATACCACCCCCAATACCACCACCACCAATCCAATACCACCACCACCAATAGCAATACCACTGCCAATACCACTACCAATCCCACCACCAATACCACCAATACCACCACCACTAAAACCCGCACCACCAATACCACCACCAATACCACCACCACTAAAACCAACACCACCAATACCACCACCAATACCACCACTAATACCACCCCCAATACCACCACCAATACCACCACACCCAATACCACCACCACCAATACCACCAATACGAACACCAATACCACCACCACTAGCAATGTCACTACCAATATCACCACCACCAATACCACCACCACCACCAATACCATTACCACCAATACCACCGCCACCAATACCACCACCACCTCCAATATCATAAATACCACCACCACCAATACTAATACCACCACCACCAATACCACTACCATTACCACCAATACCACCACCACCACCAATACCACCACCACCACCACTACCCCACCACCAGTACCACCACCAATACCACCAATACCACCACCAATACCACCACCACTAATACCACCACCAATACCACAATCACCAATACCAGTACCTCCACCATTACAACACCACCACCAATACCATCACCACCAATAGCACCACCACCAATACCAGTAACACCACCTCCAATACCACCACCAATACCAATACCACCACCACCAATACCAATGCCACCACCAATACCACCACCACCAATTCCACCACCCCCATCCAATACCACCACCATCAATGCCACCACCATCTCCATCACCACCAATGCCACCACCACCTCCACCAATACCACCAATACCTCCACCACCACCAATTCCACCACCACCAATACCACCACCACCAATACCACCACCAATACCACCACCAATGTCACCACCATTACCACCAATAACACCACCAATATCACCACCACCACCAATACCACCAACACCACCAATACCACCACCAATACCAATACCACCACCACCAATACCAATGCCACCACCAATACCACCACCACCAATTCCACCACCCCCATCCAATACCACCACCATCAATGCCACCACCATCTCCATCACCACCAATGCCACCACCACCTCCACCAATACCACCAATACCTCCACCACCACCAATTCCACCACCACCAATACCACCACCATCAATACCACCACCAATGTCACCACCAATAACACCACCAATATCACCACCACCACCAATACCACCAACACCACCAATACCACCACCACCAATACAACCAACACCAATACCACCACCACCAATACCAGCACCAATACTACCACCCCAATTCCACCACCAATACCACCACCACCAATACCACCACCACCAATGCCACCACCAATACCACCTCCATTACAACCACCACCAAAACCACCACCACCAATAATACCAACACCAATACCAACACCACCAATACCACCCCCAATACCACCACCACCAATACCACCACCACCAATCCAATACCACCACCACCAATAGCAATACCACTGCCAATACCACTACCAATACCACCACCAATACCACCAATACCACCACCACTAAAACCTGCACCACGAATACCACCACCAATACCACCACCAATACCACCACCACTAAAACCAACACCACCAATACCAACACCAATACCACCACTAATACCACCCCCAATACCACCACCAATACCACCAATACCAACACCAATACCACCACCACCAGCAATGTCACTACCAATACCACCACCACCAATACCACCACCACCACCAATACCATTACCACCAATACCACCGCCACCAATACCACCACCACCTCCAATACCATAAATACCACCACCACCAATACTAATACCACCACCACCAATACCAATACCATTACCACCAATACCACCACCACCACCAATAGCACCACCACCAGCAATACCACCACCACCAATGCCACCACCACCAATACCACACCACCAGTACCACCACCAATACAACCAATACCACCACCAATACCACCACCACTAATACCACCACCAATTCCATCACAACCAATACCAGTACCACCACCAATACCAACACCACCACCAATACCAATGCCACCACCACCAATACCATCAGCACCAATACCACCACCACCAATACCAGTAACACCACCTCCAATACCACCACCAATACCAATACCAGCACCACCAATAACAATATCACCACCACCAATACCAATGCTGCCACCAAGACCACCACCACCAATACTGCCACCACCACCAATACCTCCACCAACACCACCAATACCACCACCTCCAATACCACCAATGCCACCACCAATACCAGCACCACCAATACCACCTCTACCAATACCACCAATATCACCACCAGCAATACCACCACCACCAATTCCACCAATACCAATACCACCACCAATACCACCAACACCAATACCACCACCACCAATACCAGCACAAATACTACCACCCCAATACCACCACCAATACCACCACCACCAATACCACCACCACCAATGCCACCACCAATACCACCTCCAATACAACCACCACCAATACCACCACCACCACCAATACCATCACCACCAATAGCACCACCACCAATACCAGTAACACCACCTCCAATACCACCACCAATACCAATACCACCACCACCAATACCAATGCCACCACCAATACCACCACCACCAATTCCACCACCCCCATCCAATACCACCACCATCAATGCCACCACCATCTCCATCACCACCAATGCCACCACCACCTCCACCAATACCACCAATACCTCCACCACCACCAATTCCACCACCACCAATACCACCACCACCAATACCACCACCAATATCACCACCAATGTCACCACCATTACCACCAATAACACCACCAATATCACCACCACCACTAATACCACCAACACCACCAATACCACCACCAATACCAATACCACCACCACCAATACCAATGCCACCACCAATACCACCACCACCAATTCCACCACCCCCATCCAATACCACCACCATCAATGCCACCACCATCTCCATCACCACCAATGCCACCACCACCTCCACCAATACCACCAATACCTCCACCACCACCAATTCCACAACCACCAATACCACCACCACCAATACCACCACCAATGTCACCACCAATACCACCAATAACACCACCAATATCACCACCACCACCAATACCACCAACACCACCAATACCACCACCACCAATACAACCAACACCAATACCACCACCACCAATACCACCACCAATACTACCACCCCAATTCCACCACCAATACCACCACCACCAATACCACCAATACCACCACCACCACCAATGCCACCACCAATACCACCTCCATTACAACCACCACCAAAACCACCACCACCAATAATACCAACACCAATACCAACACCACCAATACCACCCCCAATACCACCACCACCAATACCACCACCACCAATCCAATACCACCACCACCAATAGCAATACCACTGCCAATACCACTACCAATACCACCACCAATACCACCAATACCACCACCACTAAAACCTGCACCACGAATACCACCACCAATACCACCACCAATACCACCACCACTAAAACCAACACCACCAATACCACCACCAATACCACCACTAATACCACCCCCAATACCACCACCAATACCACCACCACCAATACCACCAATACCAACACCAATACCACCACCACCAGCAATGTCACTACCAATACCACCACCACCAATACCACCACCACCACCACCAATACCATTACCACCAATACCACCGCCACCAATACCACCACCACCTCCAATACCATAAATACCACCACCACCAATACTAATACCACCATCACCAATACCAATACCATTACCACCAATACCACCACCACCACCAATAGCACCACCACCAGCAATACCACCACCACCAATGCCACCACCACCAATACCCCACCACCAGTACCACCACCAATACAACCAATACCACCACCAATACCACCACCACTAATACCACCACCAATTCCATCCCAACCAATACCAGTACCACCACCAATACCAACACCACCACCAATACCAATGCCACCACCACCAATACCATCAGCACCAATACCACCACCACCAATACCAGTAACACCACCTCCAATACCACCACCAATACCAATACCAGCACCACCAATAACAATATCACCACCACCAATACCAATGCTGCTACCAAGACCACCACCACCAATACTGCCACCACCACCAATACCTCCACCAACACCACCAATACCACCACCTCCAATACCACCAATGCCACCACCAATACCACCAATACCAGCACCACCAATACCACCTCTACCAATACCACCAATATCACCACCAGCAATACCACCACCACCAATTCCACCAATACCAATACCACCACCAATACCACCACCACCAATACCACCACCACCTATACCACCACCACCAATACCACAATCAATACCACCACCACAACCAAAACCACCATCAATACCACCATCATCACCAGTACCACCACCAATACCACCACCACCACCACCAATACCACAACCAATACCACCACCAATGTCACCACCAATACCACCAATAACACCACCAATACCACCAACAACACCACCAATACTCCCACCACCAACACCAATACCACCACCACCAATACCAGCACAAATACTACCACCCCAATACCACCACCAATACCACCACCACCAATACCACCACCACCAATGCCACCACCAATACCACCAATACCAACACCAACACCAATACCAACACCACCAATACCACCCCCAATACCACCACCACCAATACCACCACCACCAATCCAATACCACCACCACCAATAGCAATACCACTGCCAATACCACTACCAATACCACCACCAATACCACCACCACTAAAACCCGCACCATGAATACCACCACCAATATCACCACCACTAAAACCAACACCACCAATACCACCACCAATACCTCCACTAATACCACCCACAATACCACCACCAATACCACCACACCCAATACCACCACCACCAATACCACCAAAACCAACACCAATACCACCACCACCAGCAATGTCACTACCAATATCACCATCACCAATACCACCACCACCAATACCACCACCACCACCAATAACATTACCACCAATACCACCGCCACCAATACCACCACCACCTCCAATATGATCAATACCACCACCACCAATACTAATACCACCACCACCAATACCAAAACCATTACCACCAATACCACCACCACCAATGCCATCACCACCACCAATACCCCACCACCAGTACCACCACCAATACCACCACCACTAATACCACCACAAATACCACAATCACCAATACCAGTACCTCCACCATTACCAACACCACCACCAATACCATCACCACCAATAGCACCACCACCAATACCAGTACCACCACCTCCAATACCACCACCAATACCAATACCACCAATACCAATGCCACCACCAATACCACCACCACCAATTCCACCACCCCATCCAATACCACCACCACCAATGCCACCACCATCTCCATCACCACCAATGCCACCACCACCTCCACCAATACCACCAATACCTCCACCACCACCAATTCCACCACCACCAATACCACCACCACCAATAATACCATCAATACCACCACCAATACCACATCACCACCAATACCACCACCTCCACCACCAATATCACCACCAATACCACCACCACCAATACCACAAACACCACCACCACCAATACTAATACCAGCACCACCAATACCAATACCACCAGTACCAATACCACCACCACCAATACCACCGCCAATACCACCAAAACCAATACCAGTACCACCACCAATACCAACACCACCACCAATACCAATGCCACCACCACCAATACCATCACCACCAATACCACCACCACCAATACCAGTAACACCACCTCCAATACCACCACCAATACCAATACCAGCACCACCACTAACAATACCACCACCACCAATACCAATGCTGCCACCAAGACCACCACCACCAATACCACCACCACCATCAATACCTCCATCAACACCACCAATACAACCACCACCAATACCACCAATGCCACCACCACCAGCAATACCACCACCACCACCACCAATACCACCAATACCAGCACCACCAATACCACCTCCACCAATACCACCAATACCAATACCACCACCACCAATACCACCACTGTCAATACCACCACCACCAATTCCACCAATACCAATACCACCACCACCAATACAACCACCAATACCACCACCACCAATACCACCACCACCAATACCACAATCAATACCGCCACCACAACCAATACCACCATCGATACCACCATCACCACCAATTCCACCACCAATACCACCACCACCACCAATACCACCACCAATACCACCACCAATGCCACCACCAATACCACCAATAACACCACCAATACCTCCACCAATACCACCAACAATACCACCAATACCACCACCAACACAACTAACACCAATACCACCACCACCAATACCACCACCAATACCAGCACCAATACTACCACCCCAATACCACCACCAATACCACCACCACCAATACCACCGATACCTCCACCAATGCCACCACCAATACCACCACCACCAATACCACCACCAATACCACCACCACTAAAACCCACACCACCAATACCACCACCAATACCACCACTACCTTTACCACCACCACCACCAATACCACCACCACCAATACCACCAATACCACCACCAATATCACCATCACCACCAATACAACCACTAATACCACCACCACCACCAATACCACCACCAATACCACCACCAATACCACCACCCCAATACCACCACCAATACCACCACCACCAATACCACCAATACCAACACCAATACCACCACCACCACCAGCAATGTCACTACCAATACCACCACCACCAATACCACCACCACCACCAATACCATTACCACCAATACCACCACCACCAATACCACTACCACCAATACCACCGCCACCAATACCACCGCCACCACCAATACCATAAATACCACCACCACAAATACTAATACCACCACCACCAATACCATTACTACCAATACCACCACCACCAATACCACCACCACAAATAGCACCACCAATACCACCACCACCAATGACACCACCACCACCAATACCCCACCACCGGTACCACCACCAATACCACCAATACCACCACCAACAATACCACCACCAATACCACCACCAATGTCACCAACAATACCACCAATAACACCACCAATACCACCACCACCACCAATACCACCAATACCACCAACACCACCAATACCACCACCACCAATACAACCAACACCAATACCACCACCACCACCACCAATACCAGCACCAATACTACCACCCCAATACCACCACCGATACCACCACCACCAATTCCACCAATACCACCACCACCAATGCCACCACCAATACCCCCTCCAATACAACCACCACCAATACCACCACCACCACCAATACCAACACCAATACCAACACCACCAATACCACCCCCAATACCACCACCACCAATACCACCACCAATCCAATATCACCACCACCAATAGCAATACCACTGCCAATACCACTACCAATACCACCACCAACACCACCAATACCACCACCACTAAAACCCACACCACAAATACCACCACCAATACCACCACCAATACCACCACTAATACCACCCCCAATACCACCACCAATACCGCCACACCCAATACCACCACCACCAATACCAACACCAATACCACCACCAGCAATGTCACTACCAATACCACCACCACCAATACCACCACCACCACCAATACCATTACCACCAATACCACCGCCACCAATACCACCACCACCTCCAATACCATAAATACCACCACCACCAATACTAATACCACCATCACCAATACCAATACCATTGCCACCAATACCACCACCATCAAAAGCACCACCACCACCAATACCACCACCACCAATGCCACCACCACCACCAATACCCCACCACCAGTACCACCACCAATACCACCACCAATACCACCACCACTAATACCACCACCAATACCACCACAACCAATACCAGTACCACCACCAATACCAACACCACCACCAATATCAATGCCACCACCACCAATACCATCACCACCAATACCACCACCACCAATACCAGTAACACCACCTCCAATACCAGCACCAATACCAGCACCACCAATAACAATACCACCACCACCAATACCAATGCTGCCACCAAGACCACCACCACCAATACCGCCACCACCACCAATACCTCTACCAACACCACCAATACCACCATCAATACCACCAATTCCACCACCAATACCATCAATACCAGCACCACCAATACCACCTCCATCAATACCACCAATATCACCACCAGCAATACCACCACCACCAATTCCACCAATACCAATACCACCACCAATACCACCACCACCCATTCCACCACCACCCATTCCACCACCACCAATACCACAATCAATACCACCACCACAACCAAAACCACCATCAATACCACCATCATCACCAATACCACCACCAATACCACCACCACCACCAATACCACCACCAATACCACCACCAATGTCACCACCAATACCACCAATAACACCACCAATACCACCACCACCACCAATACCACCAACAACACCACCAATACCACCACCACCACCAATACAACCAACACCAATACCACCACCACCAATACCAGCACCAATACTACCACCCCAATACCACCACCAACACCACTACCACCAATACCACCAATACCACCACCACCAATGCCACCACCAATACCACCTCCAATACAACCACCACCAATACCACCACCACCACCAATACCAACACCAATACCAACACCACCAACACCACCCCCAATACCACCACCACCAATACCACCACCACCAATCCAATACCACCACCACCAATAGCAATACCACTGCCAATACCACTACCAATACCACCACCAATACCACCAATACCACCACCACTAAAACCAACACCACCAATACCACCACCAATACCACCACTAATACCACCCCCAATACCACCACCAATACCACCACACCCAATACCACCACCACCAATTCCACCAATACGAACACCAATACCACTACCACCAGCAATGTCACTACCAATATCCCCACCACCAATACAACCACCACCACCAATACCATTACCAGCAATACCACTGCCACCAATACCACCACCACCACCAATACTAATACCACCACCACCAATACCACTACCATTACCACCAATACCACCACCACCAATAGCACCACCACCACCAATACCACCACCACCAATGCCACCACCAATACCACCACAAATGTCACCACCAATAACACCACCAATACCACCACCACCACCAATACCACCAACAACACCACCAATACCACCACCACCAATACAACCAACACCAATACCACCACCACCAATACCAGCACCAATACTACCACCCCAATACCACCACCAATACCACTACCACCAATACCACCAATACCACCACCACCAATGCCACCACCAATACCACCTCCAATACAACCACCACCAATACCACCACCACCACCAATACCAACACCAACACCAATACCAACACCACCAATACCACCCCCAATACCACCACCACCAATACCACCACCACCAATCCAATACCACCACCACCAATAGCAATACCACTGCCAATACCACTACCAATACCACCACCAATACCACCAATACCACCACCACTAAAACCCGCACCACGAATACCACCACCAATACCACCACCACTAAAACCAACACCACCAATACCACCACCAATACCACCACTAATACCACCCCAATACCACCACCAATACCACCACCACCAATCCAATACCACCACCACCAATAGCAATACCACTGCCAATACCACTACCAATACCACCACCAATACCACCACCACTAAAACCCGCACCATGAATACCACCACCAATACCACCACCACTAAAACCAACACCACCAATACCACCACCAATACCACCACTAATACCACCCCCAATACCACCACCAATACCACCACACCCAATACCACCACCACCAATACCACCAATACGAACACCAATACCACCACCACCAGCAATGTCACTACCAATATCACCACCACCAATACCACCACCACCACCAATACCATTACCACCAATACCACCGCCACCAATACCACCACCACCTCCAATATCATAAATACCACCACCACCAATACTAATACCACCACCACCAATACCACTACCATTACCACCAATACCACCACCACCAATAGCACCACCACCACCAATACCACCACCACCAATGCCACCACCACCACCAATAGTACCACCACCAATACCAGTACCACCACCTCCAATTCCACCACCAATACCAATACCACCACCACCAATACCACAATCAATACCGCCACCACAACCAATACCACCATCAATACCACCATCACCACCAATACCACCACCAATACCACCACCACCACCACCAATACCACCACCATTGCCACCACCAATACCACCAATACCACCACCAACACAACCAACACCAATACCAACACCACCAATACCACCACCACTAAAACCCACACCACGAATACCACCACCAATACCACCACTACCTTTACCACCACCACCACCAATACCACCACCACCAATACCACCACCAATACCACCATCACCACCAATACCACCACTAATACCACCACCACCACCAATACCACCACCAATACCACCACCAATACTACCACCCCCAATACCACCACCAATACCACCAACCCCAATACCACTACCAATACCAATACCACCACCACCAATACCACCAATACCAACACCAATACTACCACCACCACCATCAATGTCACTACCAATACCACCACCACCAATACCATCACCACCACCAATACCATTACCACCAATACCACCACCACCAATACCACTACCACCAATACCACCACCACCAATACCACCACCAATACCATAAATACCACCACCACCAATACTAATACCACCACCACCAATACCATTACCACCAATACCACCACCACCAATACCACCACCACCAATACCACCACCACCAATGCCACCACCACCACCACCACCAATACCCCACCACTAGTACCACCACCAATACCACCAATACCACCACCAGCAATACCACAATCACCAATACCAGTACCTCCACCATTACCAACACCACCACCAATACCAATGCCACCACCACCAATCCCATGACCACCAATAGCACCACCACCAATACCAGTACCACCAACTCCAATACTACCACCAATACCACCACCACCAATACCAATACCACCACCACCAATACCAATGCCACCACCAATACCACCACCCCATCCAATACTACCACCACCAATGCAACCACCGTCTCCATCACCACCAATGCCACCACCACTAATACCACCAAAACCTGCACCACCAATACCACCTCCACCAATACCACCACCACCACCAATACCACCACCACCAATTCCACCACCACCAATACCACCACCAATACCACCACCACCAATACCACCACCACCAATACCACCACCACAATACCACCATCAATACCACCACCAATACCACCATCACCACCAATACCACTACCACCAATACCACCAATACCACCACCACCAATGCCACCACCAATACCACCTCCAATACAACCACCACCAATACCACCACCACCACCAATACCAACACCAACACCAATACCAACACCACCAATACCACCCCAATACCACCACCACCAATACCACCACCACCAATCCAATACCACCACCACCAATAGCAATACCACTGCCAATACCACTACCAATACCACCACCAATACCACCAATACCACCACCACTAAAACCCGCACCACGAATACCACCACCAATACCACCACCACTAAAACCAACACCACCAATACCACCACCAATACCACCACTAATACCACCCCAATACCACCACCAATACCACCACCACCAATCCAATACCACCACCACCAATAGCAATACCACTGCCAATACCACTACCAATACCACCACCAATACCACCACCACTAAAACCCGCACCATGAATACCACCACCAATACCACCACCACTAAAACCAACACCACCAATACCACCACCAATACCACCACTAATACCACCCCCAATACCACCACCAATACCACCACACCCAATACCACCACCACCAATACCACCAATACGAACACCAATACCACCACCACCAGCAATGTCACTACCAATATCACCACCACCAATACCACCACCACCACCAATACCATTACCACCAATACCACCGCCACCAATACCACCACCACCTCCAATATCATAAATACCACCACCACCAATACCACTACCATTACCACCAATACCACTACCATTACCACCAATACCACCACCACCAATAGCACCACCACCACCAATACCACCACCACCAATGCCACCACCACCACCAATAGTACCACCACCAATACCAGTACCACCACCTCCAATTCCACCACCACCACCAATACCACAATCAATACCGCCACCACAACCAATACCACCATCAATACCACCATCACCACCAATACCACCACCAATACCACCACCACCACCACCAATACCACCACCATTGCCACCACCAATACCACCAATACCACCACCAACACAACCAACACCAATACCAACACCACCAATACCACCACCAATACCACCACCACTAAAACCCACACCACGAATACCACCACCAATACCACCACTACCTTTACCACCACCACCACCAATACCACCACCACCAATACCACCACCAATACCACCATCACCACCAATACCACCACTAATACCACCACCACCACCAATACCACCACCAATACCACCACCAATACTACCACCCCCAATACCACCACCAATACCACCAACCCCAATACCACTACCAATACCAATACCACCACCACCAATACCACCAATACCAACACCAATACTACCACCACCACCATCAATGTCACTACCAATACCACCACCACCAATACCATCACCACCACCAATACCATTACCACCAATACCACCACCACCAATACCACTACCACCAATACCACCGCCACCAATACCACCACCAATACCATAAATACCACCACCACCAATACTAATACCACCACCACCAATACCATTACCACCAATACCACCACCACCAATACCACCACCACCAATACCACCACCACCAATGCCACCACCACCACCACCACCAATACCCCACCACCAGTACCACCACCAATACCACCAATACCACCACCAGCAATACCACAATCACCAATACCAGTACCTCCACCATTACCAACACCACCACCAATACCAATGCCACCACCACCAATCCCATGACCACCAATAGCACCACCACCAATACCAGTACCACCACCTCCAATACTACCACCAATACCACCACCACCAATACCAATACCACCACTACCAATACCAATGCCACCACCAATACCACCACCCCATCCAATACTACCACCACCAATGCAACCACCGTCTCCATCACCACCAATGCCACCACCACTAATACCACCAAAACCTGCACCACCAATACCACCTCCACCAATACCACCACCACCACCAATACCACCACCACCAATTCCACCACCACCAATACCACCACCAATACCACCACCACCAATACCACCACCACCACCAATACCACCACCACAATACCACCATCAATACCACCACCAATACCACCATCACCACCAATACCACCAATACCACCACCACCAATACCACCACCACCAATATCACCACCACCAATACCACCACCAATACCACCACCACCAATTCCACCACCAATATCACCACACCCATCAATACCACCATCTCCAATACCACCACCAACAACAATACCACTACCAATGCCACCACCAATACCCCACCACCAGTGCCACCACCAATACCACCACCACCAATACCAGTACTACCACCAATACCAACACCACCACCACCACCAATACCAATACCCCCACCACCAATACCAATACTACCACCACCAATACCGCCACCACCAATACCACCACCAATACCACCACCACCTATAATACCAATGCCACCACCACCACCAATACCATCACCACCACCAATACCACTAATACCAATACCACCACGACCACCACCACCAATACCACCAATACCACCACCACCAATACCACCATCTCAGCCCCTCCTGCTCACTGGTAATAGCAGGGGCACTGTACGAGGCCGGAGCTGCAGCCGAGACCATCCCTCCCTCCCTCCATGCCTGCAGCGGGAGGTGAAGCCAGGGCCCAACTACAGCTGGAGTGTTTTTTATTAGGCCAAAGATAGTAATGACATTACACAATGCCACACTGCACACTCAAATCACTCAGAAGGCAGGAAATACCCCCCTGCGCTCTACCTCCTGAGCCACGACAGTGTAGTCACAGAGCGAAAGATGTTGGAGCTCTTTGTTAGTGTTTATAGCTCGGATCATATGTAACTCTCACTTCACACTTTGTGTCTGTTTAATTTACAACACTTACATATCTTCTTAACTGCACTATTTATCACTACTTTGAAGACGTCGCAGGCCGGTCTCTTCCTCTGATATTTACAATCTAACAAGCAGTCGAGAAGGCCCTTTATTGCAATGCAATAGGTCTCGCATTTGCAAGAGTTTAAACTATTAGCATTGTAAATGAGAATGCCTTTGATTTATGTTTTAAAACCCAAAACATAAAAGGCATTGTCATTTACAATGCCAATAGCTCAAACTTGCGTGAATGCGAGACCTATTGCATTTCAAAAGCTTGTTTTTTTGTTATTGCCATGTCTGCTCATGAAGCGCCAACACTGATTCCGTAGCTATTGTTTCTGCATTCAGGACATGTCTACAATGCTTAGGGCGCTTCCTCTATTATGTAAAGTCCAATACAGCACACATGTTGGTAGTGGCTATTTGACCTGATCGGCATTCCTTTTGTTTTCAGGCAAGTACGTGATTTAACCTTCCGGTAACTTTAAGTATTGTATAGCAATACTAACAGATACACCTTGCCTGGCCTTAAGAAGGCCACTCTTCGGGACACAATCCCCAAATCTTATATCATAGTGCATGACTGCTCTAGTGTGCACGAGCAGATTTTGTAACTTGCCTACTTCTGTTTCCTTACTGTAGGTGGCCTTGCCAGGACTGTGCAAGTTGCTTTTCTTTCTTTGCGGATTATTTTGTGTTGCATGGATGTTAGAAATTAGCCAAGCGTTCTGATGCTGGGGTGGTTCACACTGTCGGACTGCGCAAGTTACTTTTCTTTAATTGGAGGATATTTTGAGTTGCATGATCCATGAATGTTAGGAATTAGGCGAGCGTTCTGAAGCTGGAGTACTTCACGCTGTCTTTGAAGATTGTTCTTTTTCTCTCGGTGTGACTTAGCTTTCAACAGCTCCATCAGGGCTGTGTGGTTAACAGAGAGAGAAAGAGAGAAACAAGCTCTCCACCTTAAGGCTGGTCTGCATAATACTTTTAAGGCTAGTCTACAGTATTAGGGGGATATTAGCAACAACTTGCGATAATTATCGCAAACCGCGCTTAGCGCGTTTTTTTTTATCGCCGTGTATCGCTGGATTTTATCGCGGAGATAACATGCTATTAGCAACGTTTATCTCCAATGCGATAAAATATCCAGCGATAAGCGGCAAGAATGCGTGAATATCGCTGGAAATCCAGCGATATTCACGCATTAACGCCATGGGGGACTTAGCCTGACAATCCACCTCCCATACAACAAACAGGTAAGTCATGTTTTTAGCAGGTGTTAAATTCCAGCGATATTCGCGCTTAGCGCAATTTTTTTTATCGATTCGCCTGCGTTGCTAATAGGGGGAAGTTGTGTTAGCGACTGTTTTCAGTCGCTTTTAGTTGGAAACGCCTACCTTGCATGATAATTATCGCTGGCATGCAAGGCGATGGGAAAACGGGCCGCTATCGCCAGAAAACTGTCGCCAACGTCTCTTAGCGACAGCTTGCTGATAGGGCGATAAAAAAATCGCCGCTTTAGCTGCAAAAAGTGCCGCTAAAGCGGCGATAAAGCCCTTGCTAATATGCCCCTTAGTTTTACTTTTGCTTTACAGTATTACACTATAGCGACTATTTCTACTGATTTCATTAGCCTTAATAATAATAATAATAATATTAGTTATAAACACATCAGGGTCGAACAGTGTAAATGAAGGCCTCTAGTTACACGTCCACCTCACAACAATGAGCATGACAGGGGTAAAGGGAACGTGTTGCTCTCATAGACTCAACTTCGAGGGCTGTGTAATATGCAACCACAGTGGCTAAAGCGTCTGCACCACAGAAAATCAAGGACCTTTCCGTTACAAATTTATCAGTGGGAGTAAACGTAACAACTGAATTATGCAGTCAAGTTATTCTTTTTTCAGTATATTTATTTTGGGTAGATATTCGCGTTTGATAGATTTAAAAAATATGGTCGATTTATGCCTATCATTATACTTTCAGAACATTTTTCTTTAAGTACATAGATACAATTTTTGGGGAAAAAAACTTAAAACATTGAGGTTCTTGTTGGCACCAGGAACTTTAAGGGTGCTTTAGGTTTACATGCATTAGTTGAACGGACTGCACAGCTGGTGTTTAATCTCTATTTTGCAGATTTGGTCACATCATTGTGCTAGTCAGGTCTTTTCCTCATAAGTTACCTGATGTTACAGAACACTTTAATACGTAAATGCTGCAATTTTAATAGCTCACTCCAGGGTTTGGAAGCTTCATATTGTTTATTTTTGGTGTTATTATGACCTTCACATTGTTACTGGGTATGGTAGGAAAATGAATGTTATGGCTTTTTAGGAAAATACAATTGATTACTTGAATATACATATTCAACTGGGAGGCTTTTCCTAATGTGGGCACTTGTTTTTGTATTTTTTTAAGGATCGAACTGAGACTCTGTTCTATACAATGTAGGGCTTACAAACTGCCCATTGCTTATCCATTTGTTGGAGTCTCTGTCATTCTGCTTTGCCGCATCCTAAATGGACAGCAGACGCCATGCGTCACTTCCTTTCTCTGGTGCAGGAACCAAGTACAGATTGATTACATTTAATTGGTGTCCGTTCGCTTGTGCCTTGATTGAAGTGCTATTTGATTAAAGTGCTATGTTTTTACACGTATTGCTGCATTGCTCTCTCACCCACCACCTCTTCACATTGCTGTCTCCTTTTCCTCCACTCCTCCTTTCTTGCTTGTTTTGTTTTAATTGCGATAGTTTATTTTATGATTTCTAGTAAAGGTCGCCTTAAATATTGCATGCTCTTTGTGCCCTTTCTATAGCGTGTTCCTCTTTTAATAGGTTATATGTTGAGTTGTTTTAAATAGATTAATTGTCTTTCACGATGACCTGTGTGAAATATGCGCACATTTATTTATTTTGTGCGATTCTTTACGTTATTGTTACAGCCTTTTCTCTAACTGACAAATTATGGGCTATCGCAGAGCAAGACTCTGTGGTATACAATATAGGGCTTAAACCCACCTATTGCTTACCCAATATTTGGAGTCTCTGTCATTCAGCTTTGCTGCCTCCTAAATGGACAGCAGAGGCCATGCATCACTTCCTTTCCTTTCTTTATCACACAGACCAAGCACACATAGATTACATTTAATTGGTGTCCGTTTGCTCCTGCCTTAAAGTGCTATTTGATTGAAGTGCTATTTTTTTACATGTGTTGCTGCTTTCCTCTCCCACCCACAACTTCTCCATGTTGCTGATCCCCTTCGTCCTAACCCTCCGTTCCTACACTCCACTCAATTCAGCTCTACACATTACCATTCCACACCACATAATTCAACAACAAACCACATAATTACACAACACACCACATACATCCAATCCGCACCACAGATCTCCACATTATGCTACAAAATTCTACAGCACAACACATAATTAAACTCCACTACATACCACCCCACAACACAAAATACTGTTTCACATAGCTACACTCCCTTGCACACAATCCCACTCCACATAATTCCAGTACACTCCATCCCACATAACTATCCACATAATTCAACTGCAAAACATTCCACAAAATGCCACTACACAAATCCACTCCAAGCCACACAATTCCACCACACACAATTCCAATCCAACCAACATAATTTCACTCCACACCACGTACATCCACTCCAATCCCAACCAAAACGCATTCATAAAAGACACTGTCATTTACAACGCCAATAGCTCTAACTCTCACAAATGCGGGACCTATTGCATTGCAAATGCTTGTTCATCTAATGCCTAGTCGGAAGGGAAACTTGTATAAATAGATTTTTCAAGCATTATTTACCCATGAACCCTTGATGGGGAACGTGAATTTTTGGCACCTGGTACACCTGCAGGGGATGTAAATAGAAAGATTTTGGTGGCTGATCATTGTAGGGGGATTGCAATTGGAGAAGTTGATCCAAAATTTCTAACAGTTTATCACTGATGAATCATGGCTAAATGCATTTGGCTCTATATATTTCAAGTTACATTTTGTTGTACAACCTGTGTGTTGCCTTCCTTGTTTCCTTGCTTCTCATATCTAAGTTTCATGTAGCTGTCATTCTATATTTTGATGGAATTATGATTAAATCAATAGCTACGTCTTGTTAGACCCACACACTTCGAGTATGACTCTTACTCGTCACTTGAAAGGAGGAATGATGGGAAGAGTGAGCTGAGGGTCTGTGGTGTGTCATCTATAGATGAAGCTTTAGTGCCTAGCACGTTGTCAGTGCACTGTATTCAACTAATCTCTGTATAAATGCTTTTGCCTGTCAAGATGCTACACATTATAATTTAATTGCAGCTAATAAGCTTTCGACTTTGGAACTGGGAACCAGGTTAAAGACTCAGCGTGGGCTCAACATCCTGGAATTCTGGACAAATCAATTAATCTCCCTGTGCCTAAACATAAATGGATGTGTCCTTCTGTAATGTAACTGGTGCTCGTGTAAAGCGCTCCAATACCTTCAGGTCGAGCTTGCGCTATATAAAACTGCAAAAAAATGCAATCGACAGCTGCTTGGATATGTTATCAGGCGGTAGAACTGCCTTCCGATGAAGAAAATGTTGTCGCAGCTGGAGTCTGTAATACTAATGGGTTAGTAAGTCAATCAGAACACGACAGCCCCGCCCCCAAGTTTGAAAAACAGAACAGTCAATGATAAAATAGAACGCCTTATATTTTACCAAACAAGAAAGACCGTCAATTTCCGAAACATTGCCCCTTATTGTTCTTACGATGGATGTTTGCTGATTAATACACATCTGCAATCACACATCTGTCCAGATCAGTCTTTGATGAGTGTGTAGCCCTATTATCTTTAAACACATTTAAGATTTTTCCTGAAGAGCCCTTGAAAGATCAGGAGATGAGAGTTAGTATCTGCTTTCTCAATCTGGTGTCGCCTTGGCATCATTTCTCTGTGATATACTGATCCTCTATGAAGCTGTGGGTCTCTCCTCACCCAAGTGCTTACTTTGTAAAAAAGAAAGTGTCCGGGCGTGTAGGAAGCTGGCTCTGTATATACTATACCAAAGTGAGGTATAGTGTGCACAGAGTCCAGTGGATCCCCCGAGGTAGACAGAGGTAAAATTAGAAGGCACCTCACTCTCTATTTGTGGTAGTGTAGTCGAGCAGAAAGGCAGTATCAGAGGACAGTGTTAAGCATTTGTTTTACACACTCAGTCAGCACATTAATTCACACACTCAAAGACTGAACTCAGACCAATTGTTTTTGTATAAAAATATTCTTTTAGTTATTTTATTTTCTAGAACCAAGCAAGCCTGGCACAGGTAAGTGAAAAGTACTTTGCAGTAAATATACAGTTGTAATACAGTTTGGATTTGTATTAGTAAATGCACTTTGTTTTGACTTATAGTATGGTTTCAGAGAAATGCAATACTTTGTAAATACAGTACATAGACTTGAATGGGTTTTTCAGTAAAATTACAGGTAAGTTACTTTTGAGATTACTTTTCTTACTCAGAGTAGTATACCTGGATACTACTCTGGGACATTTCCTGTAAACAGGTAAGTAAAATCGTTTTTGTTAGTTAGTGTGATTTTAAAGAATTTCTTTAGGTTTTCAAACTCCACACTTAGAAACTTTTCCAAGAAAAACAGTCAATGTTATCCTATGGAGGTAAATAGTGTTATCGGTTTTAAGGTAAGTATTTGGTAGTGGGAGTTAAGGTTCTGGGGGTAGACTCAGGGGTCCCCCAGGGTAAAGGATGCACTCTTGTTACACCCTCTGCGGCACTAGGGCGGCCGGGGGCAGAGTGCTGAGGCACAATGTTATCCAATGGGGGTTAGGGGGTCTCCCGTTGGTGGCTGTGACGAGCAGGCCACTTGGGTGTGGGAGCAAAGCTCCTGGACTTTAGCTCAGGGCAAATGGGAAAACAAAGTAGCACCAAAGGTGCACCCTCATCGGCACTGGGGCGGCCGGGTGCAGGGTGCTGTTTCGACGTCGGGCACCCTGTTGTTTTCAATGGGGAAACTCCGGTTTGCAAAGGCACTGCAGGCTTGGGGACGAAAGTCTTCTGGGTGTGACCACCACTTTGAGAGGTAAGTTGGGAAGTTAGGGGTAGGTTAGGCACCTTTGGTTAGGGCACACAAGGCCATGGGGCGTCGGGTGCAGGGGTGCCTTTTGGGGTCAGATCTTCTTACCAGCTCCTGGTCACGGTTGGGCGGACCTTCTGGATTTAGGCTGCAGTCGTCGGCTTGAGGCAGGTCAGGGGTCACCGGATCTCGGGTCAGGATCGCTGGGGGGACCTCCTCGTGGTGTTTGCCCACTCCAGCTCAGGCCGTGGATGGCGGGTGCAGAGTGGTGTGGATTCGCGGTTTCCGGCCAGGGCCAGAGGTTGCAAATGAACAAATCCGGTGTTCACGGGAGACAAAGTCTTTGGGGTTGAAGGCAGGCAGGTCCTCCAGGGTTTTCAAGGTTGCTGGCTGCAGGACACACCGGGATTTCGCAAGAGCAGGTTTGAGGTAGAGACAGGCCGGTAGGGCTGGGGCCAAAGCAGTGGGCGTCTTCCTCTTGTTAGCTGCTGCACGGCTGTTCGGTCCTTCTTCTTCACCTCGCCTCTCCCACCTATGGGGTGGAGTTGGCAGAGGTGGGCACACCTCTCTTCCTCACTTGTTTTTCCCGCCGGTTCTCCCGCCCAAAGTGGGGGTCAGAACAGTGGGGACCAGTTGCTGAGAGCAGCAAGTGGCCTGGGAAAGCTCACAAAGGCAGCAAGCCTTTGAAGCTTCCCCTTTGTGAACCCTGGCCATCCTTGGGGAGGAGGCTTGGCACTAGGCCTGGGTGATGAACTTCACTCCGTTCGCGGAGTTTGCAGAGTTTTCTGCACTCCGCGGAGCTCGCGGAGTGCAGAAAACTCCGCTTCGCGATGTGCAGCGGAGTTTTTTCCCCGCTCGCGATCGCTAACGGTAAGTTCGCGAACGCTAAGTTCGCGAGCTGCCGCTCGGGTAGAGTTTCTACCCGAGCGGCAGGAATACCAGCACAAACTGCAGTTCGCACTGCACTCTGCAACTCGCAGAACTTCGCGGAGTTTTTTTGTAACTTTGCGGGGTTCCGAGTAGCAAAACTCTGCGAACTACGCCCAGGCCTGCTTGGCACCTCGTCCCAGGATGTGCATTGTTTCAGGCCCCACAGAGCAGCAGGCTCTCGACCCAGGGGTCCAGAAACATGTCTGGTGGTGGCAGCTGAAAGCAGCCACTCAGCCTGGACACTAGTGGTAGGTTAGTTTGCAGGGGCATCTCTAAGATGCCCTCTGTGTGCATTTTTCATTAAATCCCACACTGGCATCAGTGTGGGTTTAATGTGCTGAGAAGTTTGATACCAAACTTCTCAGTTTTCAGTGTAGCCATTATGGTGCTGTGGAGTTTGTAATGACAAACTCCCAGCACCATATACTCTTAATGGCAGCACTGCACTTACAATGTCTAAGAATGGACACAGACACTGTAGGGGTACAGGGCTCATGCACCTGTACCCTCACCACTGGTATAGTGCACCCAGCTAGAGGGGTGACTGACCTATGCCAGGGCAGTGTGTTGTAGGCATGGCACACAGAGATGTGTAGGTAAAACAAGAGAGGAGGCCCCTCCAACCCAAGGGACCAGGGCACTACTTAATAGTGAGGAGAATTAACATCCCAAGGACACAAGAAGACAGCTCAAGTTCTCACAAATACAGATACACTCAAACTGTTAGGTCAAACTATTAGGTCCCTTAAATGGGGAAAATACACACACTGATTGTATAACTAAGATTCCACCATGCCCAAGAGTGTAGTATGAAAAGGCTTTATTTAAATATATAAAAAATCCTCAGTCATGATTTAAACATTACAGATCACAATGAAAAAGCCACCAATGTCATATAATCCTTAGAAGGCATATGGAAAACGTGTATTTTTAAAAAAACTATTCATACATAATGCAGTAAGTCAAGTAAACAGTAAGCCCTAATTAGTTATTCTTTCATCGTAACGAATGAAAAATAATAAAAACAATAATATATCAACTTTCAATAAAATCACATTGTACACAAAAAACATACATTTAAAAAGAGTTTACTTGACTTACTGCATTATGTATGAATTGATTTTTTTTTTTTAAATACGTTTTCCATATGCCTTCTAAGAATTATATGACATTGGTGGCTTTTTCATTGTGATCTGTAATGTTTAAATCATGACTGATGATTTTTTATATATTTAAATGAAGCCTTTTGATACGAAACTCTAGGGCCTGGTGGAATCTTAGTTATACAATCAGAGTGTGTATTTTCTCCATTTCAGGGACCTAATAGTTTGACCTAACAGTTTGAGTGAATCTGTATTTGTGTGAACTTGAGCTGTATTCTTGTGTCCTTGGGACGTTCTTTCTCCTCACTACACAGAGATGTGTGCCATGTCGACTCTTCACTTTGTTCTGCACCAAAACACGCAGCCTACAAAGGCAGTGTATGAGTGTAATGGTACAGGACCTCTAAGGGTGGCACAATAAGTGCTGCAGCCCCTAGAGGCCTTCTCTGTTCACAGTGCCCTGGGTACCTGTGGTACCATTTACCAGGGGCTGACCTGTGGCCAGAGATGCCAATTGGATTTAGGCTTCAATGCAGTTTTAGGGAAACAACATAGGCCCTGGGTACCTGATTAGCAGGAGCCCAGGGCACACTCAGTCAAAGCACATCAGCAATTCAGCAAAAAGTGGGGGCAACCGTGCCGAAAGAGGGCACTTTCTCACTGGGCGCTTCCCAGGAGCCTCTGCAGCTTGCACCACCCATTGCCCCTGCCAGCGCTGCCAATGACAGTACCATCATAGCTCCTAACATCACTGATAATTTAGACTATTCCAGAACACCCAAAGCTATAAGTATGATGTGGGTGACAGTTATTATTAATTTTTAATTTATATTGAATTACTAAACTCTGTGGTTGTGCTCATCTCAAATTTAGACGGACAGCGCCACCAAGTGGTAGACTGTGATTAGTGCTGGAGTTGAGAATGAAGTGCTGGTGCAGAGCACCAGAATCCACTGGCTCAAATTAGGCCCTGAGCACGCAGCTCAGCTTCTCCACATGGTACGCAAACACTGGTACTTCAAACGGCATGAAATACACCCAACTTCCAGGCACAATGATGTTCGCATACCGGCCGACCATTCCATTGCAGTGATATGTCGTCGTTGCCCCTGCCAGGATGTTCGGAATCGTGTAACACCTGTGGAAGCAAATAGCAGGGCACACTTGAAAGAGTTTACTTGTGTTGGTGCCTATGGAAAATCTATTGTTCACTATTTCTGTAAAAATAAATATGCTACATCCATTGTGTGCTATTATTAGTGCAGTGTATAGTACACACAGAGAGCTGCACAGCAATGCAAGCAGTACACGTTATTTACCACTGATTCAATGCTATGCCATGGTTCTGCAACACATTCTATGCATATGCATAATCAATCAATCAATTTTCTTATGGTTATAAATATATATATGGAACGAAATACAAAATACACATCATGAAAAACAATAACAAATAAATGAGGAACATGAGTGTGTATTGTTAACCCAAACCAATTTTGATGCAAGATTATACTTGACTTAAAAAGCTAAGCAAAAAATATTCTTGAAACAAAATCAAGCTGTAGGTAATATTCACACCTAGCGGCTGCATATTCAGGTAAGTAAGCAACCCGACATCAAAAGTAAACCAACATTTTCCTGGGGTTTTGGAATCATTACACCACCTGAAACATTTGTTAGTTTAAACTATGTGCTCCAGCGAGGTAGGATGTAGGAGAGGGCACACTCATTGAGGGTAGTGGGAGACTACCACTGGGAGTAAAGGCTTTTTTAGGTCTCATTCGAGACAACATCTGATGTCTACGAGACCTCAAGTTACCAATTCTTTAAAAGAGCAATATCAAAGCCAAGAGGCCTCACTGCAAATGCAAATCTATTGCCTTAGCCAGTGCTTTTTGCCAATGCTGTTCAGCATTGGCAAAAATGACAAGCATTGGCATAGCCAATAGGTCTCGCCTTTGGGACCTTTTATGTGTTTAGGCAGAGCGATTGGCTTTGCCAATGTGTTTAAGCTGTGTTGTAGAGCATTGCGGCTGCTGTGCAGCATGTTGAAAAGTTATAATAAAAAGGTGCTATAAGCAATTTTGTTACCTTATATATATAACTAAGAAGACAACAAGAGAGTGTAGGTTGCGGAAATAGTACCTGAATTACAACCCGAGCAGCAGACGGACACTAGGGGAGAATCAACTGATGCTAGATTCAGAGGGCAGACTGAGGTGGTGCTGAGTGATGCTGAGGTGGTGGTGTACTAGTGCAGAGATGCTGCTGAGTGATGCTGAGGTGGTAGTGTGCTGGTGAGGAGGTGAGGCTGAGGTAGTGGTGCTGCACTGATGCTCAAGTGGTGCTGAGTGATCCCTAGTTGGTGCAGTGCTGAGGTGATGCTGCACTGATGCCGAGGGGGGTGCAAGGTTGGTGCTGAGGTGGGGCTGCGCTGTTGCTGAAGTGGGGCTGTGCTGTTGCTGAGGTGGGTCTGAGCTGTTGCTGAGTGGGGCTGAGGTGGTGGTGTGCTGGTGCGGAGGTGATGCTTAGGTGATGCTGAGTGATACTGAGGTAGTGCTGAGTGATGCTGAGGTGGTGCTGTGCTGAGGTGATGCTGCATTGATTCCAAGGTGGTGCTGCACTGATGCTGAAGTGGTGCTGCATTGGTGCTGAATTGCTGCTTAGGTAGGACTGCGCTGGTGCTGAGGTGGGGCTGACCTGGTGGTGGTGCACTGATGCGGAGGAGGTGCTGTGCTGATGCGGAGGAGGTGCTATGCTGATCCTGAGATGATGCTGTGCTGATGCTGAGGAGAAGGGCAGCGTGAGGCAAAAGAAAGGAGAGTGAGGAGAAGAGCAGTGTGAGGCACCAGGAAGGACAGTGAGAAGAGCAGCCTAAGGCACAAGGAAGGAGAGTGAGGAGAAGAGCAGTATGAGGCACAAATACGGAGAGTGAGGAGAAGAACAGTATGAGGCACAAGGACTGAGAGTGAGGAGAAGAGCAGCATGAGGCACAAGGATGGAGAGTGAGGAGAAGAGGAGCGTGAGGAAGAAGAAAGGAGAGTGAGGAAAAGAGCAGCGTGAGGCACAAGGAAGGAAACTGAGGAGAAGAGCAGCATGAGACACAAGGATGGAGAATGAGGAGAAAAGTGTAGCGTAAGGCACAAGGACGGAGAGTGAGGAGTGTGTGCGAGACAGATGTGTAGGAGATGGTATGAGATAGAAAAAATTCCATCCCCCAAAAAAATTAATAAAACAATAAAAACTGGACACATTCTATAGATACATTTTCAAAATGTTAGAATAATTGGTGCCCTCGTGTATTCAACCCCAAAACAAAGTCACTAGGTTCACAGCAACTTTTCACCACCAGTAATAAGCTCTCAAAAGTGTTGGCAATGGGAGCTCTGTAAAGACACTTTTGAGGGTAAATCATTTTAGATCTCAATACCACTGATCAACCTCGGCCTGGTACCAATGAACCCATGTCTCATGTGACATAATGCAAGATGCCACACTTGCAACAGAAGTAGAATGCACAAGCAACATGAAATCAATTTTATAGTTTACGACCATGAAAATATGGTCACTTTCCCCATGCCAAACCCAAGTGTGCTCCACTGCAAAGAATGTTGTTTTGCAGGCTGTGAAACTGGAGTTATTTTTCTTTCTGGTCAGATTCGACTCTAACTTGGGGAGGGCTGCCTGTCTGTCCGGCAGGGTGAGCGTCCAAGCTCCCTGCTCCCTTAGAGATGTAAATCTCTTCTGTGCAGGTTATTCAGAGCATCAGTTTTGAGACACTCTTCCCGCAGCTTTACGCTTTCTATCAGCTTTTTGCACATTAAGCCTTGAACAGCTACATCATTTTTTCCAGAGTTATCTCCCCAGTTAGAGGTAATTATCCTGCTGAAAACAATACAGCGAGTTCCGTGAGTTATAATATGAAGCTATTATAGTCTTATAGCCCGCCGTAGCGGGCTATACCGGCTATTAAAGGCCCGAGCCGAAGGCGAGGGACTTTAACAAGGGAGCGGGACTTTAATAGCAGGTATAGCCCAGCTAGGAAGCGCTATAAGGCTATTAGAACATTCTGCCACTCGAGGGCAGAATGTTCCATCCAACAAATAAAACAAAGGCCCTTTCGGAGTTCGAGAGGTTTAAATACCCTTGGGCTCCGAGAGGCCTTTGAAAACAACATTGGAATGTTGCTTTGTGGGCCTTTACCGGCCTGTAAAAGCATGGAGCACTCCATTGTCTTCAATGGAGCTCCCAACATTCCAATGTTCTAATTTAGAATATACACGCTAACTGTCTAGAAATGCTCATGATATGATTTGTAAATCTTTAAATATTTATTTTTCCTGTTGGCAGCGAAGTTTTTGTCAAAGTACCCCAGTGCACAGTTCTCCAGACAGCCTGCGGCTCACACAGATTGGGCGCTAGAGGGGCTGCAAGACCTAATGTTAGAAATTCTATGAAATGGCAGAGTCGTACTGAAAAAGCAGCCTGGAATGAGGGTCACTGAATGAGTCACATTTATAGCCGATGTCACCCGGCTGCTGATAGGCAGAGAATGCAATCTTAGAATACAATGGACCACAGCTGTCCCTCATACCTAAACCGGGATAAAGGCAGCTGGGGAAAAAAGGGAAGGGCTACAGAAATGCATATTCTAAAAAATTCCAAAGGGAGCATTACCTTGTTATTCTTGTATTTCCTCCCTGTTTTACAGTTTTTTAAATATAAATCCTTAGACTATTTTCTCTTACTAAGGGTTCTTCAGAGAAGCAGATCGAGTGCTGACTGTTGCTTAATGCTGATTTGGATAATGTTCCTTATTCAAATCATGAATGCCAAAGCACTTGTTTGATTAATAACCTATTCCGTAAAGAAAACAACTACATTTAAATGTATTCCCACTCACACTGCCTGTCCTTAAATTACCTGGAGCTATCTTCTCCAACATGCATACTTGGACATATGCATCTGTGTTCGGGGGAAAAGAGAAATGACAGCGCCAGGCTCATGCTATGAATGTTTAATATGTAAATTGTTGCACTGGACTTCAGGTTCTACTATTCTTGGCTGATAGTCAATTTGTCAGTTACTAACGGGAAACAGCCTTTACAGCGAAGTTTTTACCTCTACCGCACATTTTTAGCACGCATATTTTTACCACGTGCATGCCTTTACAATGCATGCCTTTACCACACATTTAAGGTAAGTTGGGGGTTGTGGGAGGTCTCCCCCCACAAATACATTGTTTTTACATATAAAACAATGCGTGGTAATGGCATGCGTTGTAAATGCATATGTGTGGTAAAAACATGTGTGGTACAAAATGTGTGGTAAAGGCATGCAATGCCTTTCCCTGCGTTGCACTGTCGTACAACCTTACTAACTAAGATTGTGACCATGATTTCCATGCAACACTTTTCAAACATCATGGAAGTACATGTATGCTTTGCACAATAGAACGATGTGTTTCACTGAACTTAACATAAAGTTAACATGACCACTTTAAACGTTCTGCCTTCAATTTTCTTGAACACCAACCATCAAACTCCTCATGATTCACCCGGCATGGCTTTATGCTTGCAGCTTCAAAGAGCACCATCCGAGGCCTGTGTCGGTTATAATGAATGCATTTATCTGTGATTATCTTTTTCAAAACGATTGCAATCCTGAGCACCACATCTGATCACAATACTCACAAATACCCGTTCTATGTGGGTAATTTTCAAGCATCTCCAATCTCTCCATAAGACAATATGAGCATTCTTGCGTTTATTAGGCCAGCAATCAATCTACGCTATGCCATTTCTCACAAACAATTTAACAAGTCTGAGCAGTCATTAATTCACAGTAGTTTATTTTAAAATGTAACCTTTTCATCAGTGGCGTCGCTAGCCCTCTGGGCACCCGTGGCCACAGTGAAGAGCGGGGAGTGAGGGGTGCTGGAGAGTTTTCTCTGTTTGCGGCAAAATCACTGAGGAGGGGGGAGGGGTGTGTGCTAGTGCTGCCCTCGACGGCAGGTAAGAGCGGGGGAAGGCCGCCGCCCCCAAAACTCATGCTGCCCGTGATGGACCGCCGCCCCCCCGCATTCCCCTGGCTACGCCACTGCTTTTCATAACAGCTGTACTGCGCCCATTCCAGGAACTGTACCATACCTGGGTATTTGCATTACTACACACAGCCAACAGTCGTATTTTGTGGTGGTTGTTGGCCGCAGTTTTATTACTCATTACATACATCATATTTGTACAACTCCCCTGGACACCTTCTCGGGCCGGGGTCATAAATCATTATCATACATTATCACAATTGGGTATCACTCATCATTTGGACATCATAAATCATGGGTCATAAATCATCGGGTATCATAAATCATTCTGCCGAAATCAGCCATTATTTTGTTGTCATAAATCACTCTGCCTGATCATCATAAATCAGTAGCCGTAAATCATGGTCATAAATCAACGGGATGTCATAAATCATTCTGTCACAAATCTGTCGACATTTTGTTGTCATAAATCATTCCGCATGGGCATCATAAATCATCAGCCATAAATCATCGGCTGGCCATAAATCACTGGTTTGTCTTTTGCTCATTTGCATCTCCTAGGCTCGTAAATCACCCTGACAGCTCGTAGATTGTTCTTTGTTGTTTTTCACGCCCCTTTGCATGTGGGGGGCAGCTTTTCCCCGGAGCCAGGCCCCAACTCGCTGCCTTGCTAGTCTCTCCTGCGCCCTGCCGTCTGGAGGGGGCTGGGCTGCGAGTGCCGTCTCCGTTTGCTACCCCGATTTTTGTCAGGCGTACTCACCCAGCCGTGAGGCATCCCACAGTGAGTGGCCCTCCTTCTACACACCGCCCTGTCGGTGTGTTTCCATAACCAAACCAATACACTTTTTGTTTCTGCCCCTTTTTGGTTGGATTTGCACTCTCTTTGCACTCTCTACCCATAGGGGTAGCTTCTTCCTGGAGTTAGGCCACTGCTCGCTACCTTGTTAGACTCTTTTGTGCCCTGCCGTCCGGCGGGGGCTGGGCAGCGAGTGCCGTCTCTGTTTTCTGCCACCTTTTGCTAGACCACTTCACTCAGCCGTGAGGCATCCCAAAGTGAGTGGCACCACTTCACTCAGCCGTGAGGCATCCCAAAGTAAGAGGCCTTACTCCTACACACCGCCCGGTGTGTCTCCATCGCCGATCATTGCACCATTAGTTCCTTTCGTCCCTGTCAGCACTGCGACGCTGCTGTTGTAGGTGTGGGTGGGTGGGACTCGAAATTCCTTGGCGCCGCTCCCCCAGCTCCCTGATGTAAAGGTGAGCTGCCCAGGGGGAGCGTCGCTTTATATCCCCCTCCCCCTTCTCTCTTCCCTTTGTTCTTGGGAAGGGGGAGGAGAGGGCCTCGGTCGCTTTTCGCCTCGCGACATTACCCGGCGGCGCAAACCAGCGCCAACCGGATCCGTTTCTTGTGGGCTCTGGTGGCCGTTATGGCGCCAGCCCTCGAGGCCCCCTTCGGGGGCGGCCTCTACTATAACAGCCGCACTGCGCCCATTCCAGGAACCGTACCATACTTGGGTATCTGTATTACTACACACAGCCAACAGTCGTATTTTGTAGTGGTTGTTGGCCGTAGTTTTATTACTCATTACATACATCATATTTGTACAACTCCCCTGGACACCTTCTCGGGCCGGGGTCATAAATCATTATCATACATTATCACAATTGGGTATCACTCAGTGTCATTTGGACATCATAAATCATGGGTCATAAATCATCGGGTATCATAAATCATTCTGCCGCAATCGGCCATTACTTTGTTGTCATAAATCACTCTGCCTGATCATCATAAATCAGTAGCCATAAATCATGGTCATAAATCGGCGGGATGTCATAAATCATTCTGTCAAAAATCTGTCATCATTTTGTTGTCATAAATCATTCCGCATGGGCATCATAAATCATCAGCCATAAATCATCGGCTGGCCATAAATCACTGGTTTGTCTTTTGCTCATTTGCATCTCCTAGGGTCGTAAATCACCCTGACAGCTCGTAGATTGTTCTTTGTTGTTTTCGACGCCCCTTTGCGTGTGGGGGGTAGCCTTTCCCCGGAGCCAGGCCCCAACTCGCTGCCTTGCTAGTCTCTCCTGTGCCCTGCCGTCTGGCAGGGGCTGGGCTGCGAGTGCCGTCTCCGTTTGCTACCCCGATTTTTGTCAGGCATACTCACCCACCTGTGAGGCATCCCAGAGTGAGTGGCCCTCCTTTTACACACCGCCCTGTCGGTGTGTTTCCATAACCAATCCAATACACCTCTTGTTTCCGCCACGCCGCCAGGGAGGCTTCCGTCTTCCTGCGGCTCCCGCTACACTGTATCGTCCCTTTGCTCCTCTCCCTGCTCTTTCTGTGGAGCTGCCCATGCCGTTGCTCCACTCGAGTGCTGGGATACCAACCTCTAGCTGTGTCTCCGGAAGGCCGACGCCTGGTAAGCTCTGACGGCAATCTTCCCACCAACGCCATGGTGTGCTCTGCTCCGTTCTTGTCATTATGTCGTGGCACGCATGTGTCCTGTTCGGAGTCTTACAGCACTGTCTCCTCTCACCATGGGTCATACATGAAATCAAAATTGGGAAATGATCAGATACAGCTTGTGGTGGCACATTACAACATACATTACTTAAATACATCCTCTACCTCGCCCCTGCGCCTGGTGGCTCCCCCCCGGTGAGGACCCCTGCGAAACTAGTAACCCTGATTGGTATTCGCCCAGGTGTACTACCCACTCCACTGTATTTTTCTTATTCTGGGAGGAAGAACACCGCAGATTACGCTGCCGGAGGCGCAGGGCACCCGGCCCACGTATATGAAAGAGATTATTAATTTGTTCCTGCAAATTTGGATGAGACTCCCTTGTGGGCCCTTGACTTAGTGTGTTTTAAAAAAAAAAAATTTAAAGCCATGGGGTTTGCAGTAAGTCTTTTCCTCCTATTGTAAAGGAAATTCCTAGCTAAAATGTTTGGAGGCGCGCCCCGTGAAGTGTAAACGAACTTGGCCCGGAGGTATTGGAGCGCTTTACCTGAGCACCAGTTACGTTACACAAGGACCCATTCATTATTTTGGTGGGCCCGGGGAGCCTAAGTGATCCGCCCAGCATCACAACAATCTACATTACATACATAACATCCTCCCCCTCAGCCATGCTCCTGGCTGCGGCTCCCTTTGTTCAATTGGCAGTAACGGCTACTGCAGGGGGCAAGTTATACAGATGCAGATGACGGCTTATTAGGCAGATGGGAAAAACGATATTTCTGCAGGAAATGTCACTGCAACAAACTCGCATCATTCCATTGGCCCTCTAATTATTTGGGCATGTGTATCTACGTTGCCCTAATGGCCGAACTGGGGCTTTTTTGTTAGAATTCAGGGAACACCCCAGACCCCTTCGCTGCCCCTTTTGCACCTATATGTATTAAAATGGCTGGAAAGTGCACTACACTGATTCAGAGATGCGCATTTACAGTCTTTCCTCGTCACATCTGCTGCCCAGCCAACAATTAGCTGCTCCATTCCAGCTTACGACAAATTTATTTATTTATTTTTTGCTTTTTATCTATAAATCGGAGGTTCGGAATAGCCATTTCCCCACCGCAACTGGGTAAAGGCTCCCTCACTATCACTCTATTCGACAAACGAATTGCAGCCCAACTGGCACAATGCCGTGTGGCTGCTGCTCTTTCCCATGCACGTGACAAAAACTAACAGCCGTCCGTCCACGCCAGAGGGCTCAGGACAGAAACCCCTTAGCTCGGAACAGTCCTGCCATGGTGCTCGCACCTAGCAGCGAAACCTAACATAAGAGCATTACCGGGCCTACCATGAGCAAGGCGTTGTGGGCTGGTCTGTTTGCCTAAGGGCCTGACCCGCACACTACCGAAGTGCGCCCTGATCATCAATTCACTCTCAGGCCGACTAGCTGCATGGCTTCAAAAGCCGAGACCCCTTTGCTGACACACTCGATCCGATCGTGCCTAAGCACGCTTTCTCTGTAACTTGCCACGCACGCTCTAGGACTGTGGGCTGCACAGCCTTTAGGATGTATTAAAGGCTAGATACGTGCAATTCGTATATAAACTGAAAATCAATTTTTGTTGTTCTAAAGATAAATCGCCTGGACGCCCGTAGGGCCTACAAATGCCGTATACAAGTGCATGTCGTTATTATAGTCATTGTTCCCATGATGACACGGGCTTCCTTTCCACGCACGCTCTTTATTATTAGTTGCAAGTAAATAATTCATCTGCATTATAAAAAGAATGTCAATAAATGTGGATTAGCCGAGTGAAGGTCAATCCTAATGCCACGTCATCATAATTAAGCTTTAGTTTGTTGTAGGAGGAGGAGCCCGGGAATGTCAACAATAGTTTGCACTTTTTTTTTTAAATAGCCCGGCACTTTCCTTTTTGCAGACATGTCTATTTAAATACCAATTGTATTTTTTCATTACCCAGTCAGGCCCGAACCCAGGACCTCAACCTTCAAAGCTATCTCGCTTATCTCATGTGCCAACGCAGCTTAGTCTATTTAAATCGTTGCCCGGGATGAAGCAGAATGTGAAGGAGTGTAGGTATTGCTTCACGTGCAGCATATACAAACTGCTATGACTTAAGGTCAGCTCCCCTGTGATGTGTACAAAGAGAGACAGGTACCGGGTAACACGCGAGCTGATTAAATGCACACACAGCTCAGGAACTGTGACTCCCTCCGCCGCAATCTTGCAGTGCATAAAGTAGCCCATGTGCAAGCGACATCCGAATTGACCCTACCAAGTACAATACAAAATATCTCAAAAAGGCTCCAAGTGTTTGGGACAACGGGAGTATAGAATGGTTTTTGCCAGGGCCTTCAGGTTCAGTGCAGGAAAGGTGTTTCTGAAAAAGAATAGTGCTTTTGGTGCGTTGCAAGACCCCTAAGTAAAAATACCATGTTTGAATGCATTTGTTTTTATTAACTTTTCCTTTTTTTGAAAGAAGCACTCTTCCGCCCACTCCCAAACATCCGTGCAGAGGGTCCAACTCGCATGCTAGGTTTGCTCGATGGATGAGGTCTGAACATTTTTCTCAGGGTTGCTTTAGGGTCCCAGTCCGCAGGCCCTTCACTGCCGCCACGGCTTGGTAAAATAAAGATGCTCCAAAAAGGAGACAGGGCCAGGGAAAGTGCACCGACGGGCACAGGGAACAGGCAGTGTTTTGAAGACAGCAGATCAGAGGCACTGGGTAATATGTTACTATCATGCTATGCTTTGCCACCCCGCCACCCCCTGTGCACATGTTAAGGAAAGACAGTCATGCTTGAGTTCTTGTCCTAGTACACGGTGGCTAGCTTCGGGCCTATAATACAATATTTTACTGCTCTTCAAAATATAGGATGTTAAATATTGCCCATGACGTTACATTGGCTGTAAATTCAGCTCATTTTTTTCCGGTTAGGTTTTAAGAGCCACCGGCAAGTCTTCCTTGTTATTGAAACATCTTCTTGCATGACAGCCCGGGCCCCGATACCAGCACGGCAATACCGCCGAGGGCCCTCTGCACCTGGAGACCCAGCACAACCACGGTAGGCGGGGAAGCCTGCCTCCTGCCGTCCCTATGTGGCCTGCAACGCATAGATAGGTATTTCCTAACGATGGCCCGGAAGCGCACACACAGTTGGCCCAGGACTATTCCAAGCCCCCAAGGGGGGTTTGGGGGGCAGCCGACCTTGGGAGGTCTGCCCCCCGGGCAGTTTGGGAGGGGGAGGGGGCTAGGACTGGGAGCTGCCATTTTTGGCTTTGGGCTGCATGGGGACTAGCCCAAATGCAGCCCAATTATATTTTATATCCCAATGGGTTTATATTTCCCTGCTGCGATCTCCCAGCCACCATTTTAGGTTTGGTGACCTGGTGGCTGGGATTAGCGTGGGGGTTTTTGTATTTTGTCAGTTAGAATTAAAATAGTGTAGGGAATTTTGGATTTACCTGTTATATTAGCAGGATGGCAGGCGAAGACTATAGGGTGCTAGAGGCTGTTCGACTTCTGAGTGAGGCGGGCCGGCTGGATTTGATTATGCCGGTGGCCTCATCTGTCGCGCGCCCCCCTCGGCGCGCGTCTGCGGGGGTGGCGGCGGCGGTCCTCGCATGTTCGCCGCCGAGTTCGGTTTGTGAGGTGAGTGCGGGGGGCCGCCCAGGACAGGCCGCGGCCCCCGGGAGTAGGGGTTTAAGTGCGGGGGCGGGCGCCGAAAAAGGAAGGCGGGACAGTTAAGAAGGCCGCGGGCGGGGGAGCGGCTCGCGCGCCAACCCGGCGTCGCGTCCGTCTCCTCCGGGCCGTGGTGGTGTAAATAGGGCCGGAAGTGTGCGCGGCGCCTGCAGCGTGTCTTGTGCGGCGGGCGGGGCGATTGGGAGTGAGGTGGGTCAGGAGACTGCCGGCGGAGCGTCCGTATCGCACGGAGCCGGCAGACCCTGTGCAGGTTTGGAGCCTGCTCGCGCTCGTAGGCGTGGCGCCCGCCGCGGGCACAGAGCGGCGGGCGGAGCAGTTGTGAGGGAGGCGGGGCGGGAGCCTGCCGGCGGAGCATCCGTCTTGTACGGAGCCGGCAGGCCATGTGCGAGTTGGGAGCCTGCCGGCGGGGTGTCTAACCCTGTGCGAGCCGGCAGGCTCAATGTAGCTAGAGTGGAGAGGGGGCAGGGTAGCAGGGACTCTAGCCCAGTAGAAGAAGGGAGACATAGGGGGGTAAAGGAGCGTGGGCGCTCAAGGATTCGAAGAGCGCCCGCGCGTGCAGGGTGGGCTCAGGAGTTGGTGGAGGCTCCGTTTTTTGAGTCGGGGGGGGATGAGGGGGGTCTGGTTCAAGTAGTGGAGGCACCGGTTGTAAGGGCAGGTAGGGGGTTGGGTGTTGGGAGGGAGGACAGCACAGGACTGGTTTCAGGAGAGAGGGACATGAGGGCACGCGGAGGAGGAGATGCAAGTTTTTTGGCGCAGGGGGTTTTAGAGGTGCGGGCTTGGGGGGGAAGTGTTAAGGAGGTTTTGGGGTCTGAGGATGAGGGACTTAGGGTTTTGGGACAGGCAGTAGGGGGGGCCTTTGGGGAGGAGGGAGAGGGGAGTAGCGATATTCCGGAGGAATTGGAAGAGGGCGGGGGGGCAGGGATTGGGATGGTCTGGATATATTCCAGTCTTGGAAGGAAGGGGTTCAAGGGTTAGACAGGGTGGGTAGGCTAGATGCGTACATGAGTCAGGGAGGGTCTTTGGGTTTGGGGGTCAGATCTGGGGGGCAGATGCAGGATAGGGGGGCACGGCGTGGGGGATTTGCAGTGGAGTGAGGAGGAGGGGGAGACAGGGGGTCTGGGACGGGGTGGATTTAGGGAAGGTGGGGCAGGCTTGGGCAGCTAGTACTTTAGGGGTTGGCAGGAAGAGGAGCTGGGATGGGAAAGGTACAGGTGAGGGGCCCAGCACACCAGACCATCCCTTTTCATTGCAGGAGGTTTCGCAACGCACGGCACCGGACTTGGCAAGGCTGGGAGCGGCCTGTCGGCGCCAAGGAGAAGGGAGGGTGGAGCCTGGGGCGGCGTGCCCAGTACCTGCGAGGGACCCCGTCATGGTCGGTATAAGTAGGCCCGGAGCGGGCTCACCGCCCCGTCCACCCACCAGACCCTCACGGTCTGGGGGCAGCATCATCGGTGGAGCAGCATGGAGCGCAAGTTAATTGAAGGGAGGAGGGGCACTCAGCCCCTCCGGTTGAGAGGGAGGGTGTTTTCCAGGAATTAGATTATGGTGAGGATAGTCTGGAAGAAGGGGAAGTGAGGGATGATGAGGGCGTGGGGGGCACAGTAAATCTGTTGAAAGTGTGTTTCAGATGTCACGACACCCTACAGAGGTCACGGGTCGGACATCGCGGTGGGACAGACGCTCGGCCCCCTGGAACGGAGAGACAACGGACAGAGGTCGGCTTCGTTAGCGCCAGGTAAGCAGCGACCTCGCATGGTGTCAGTGGGGGTGGGGGCGGGGGGGAAAGGGGAAAGGGGAAGGGTCGGGGGGTCGATTGCAAAAGGGTAAGTATGTGCAGGATGCGAGTGTGGGGACGGATGGGTCTTTGCCGGCTGCTCCGGGGTGCGAGGAGGGCGTCGGCTCGGTCCCGGTGTCTTTGGATAGTGAGGGAATTAAAGAAGCAGATGCCAAGACAGTGGAATCTGACCCTAAGTTAGAGAGCAAAGAGTTGAAGGTGAAACGCTTGCCTTACATGGGCGTTACAAAACCTTTGGGTGCTCATCTAATGCTTGCCACAAAAGAAAAAATTTGGAAGGGGGAATATGTGGAAATGTTAAAGCTCCTCCACAGGGAAGTGCGTGCCAAAGAGGGGTCAAAGGAGGAGGAATATGAGTTGGCCAAACGGCCTAGGGTGCCGCTCACCATTGAGAATTGGACGGCGGCATTTTTAATTTATGCGAGTGTATACTGCGAGAGGTTTCCGGATCGATGCGTGGCCATGTTTAAATACATGGACGTAATTCGGAAGGCCCAGATCACGGGGGCGGCTTTGCCTGGGCACAGTATGACGAAGAATTTCGGGCGCGTATGGCTTGGGATCCCGAGGCCAAGTGGGGGAACTGGATACTGATTTGTGGCAGCATACGATGAGTCTAGCTGGGGCAGGAAAAACCATATTCACGGCCAGTGGCTTACCACTGGTGTATCGGCCCTTTCAGGGGCGACGCCACCCGGGGGGGTGGGGCGGGGACAGACAGGGGCACGAGGGGCATGTTGGGATTTCAATAAAGGCCTATGCACTAGGGAGTATTGCAAGTTCCGTCATGAATGTTCAGGTTGCGGGGGTCGGCACACGCTGGTCAATTGCTGGGGGAGGACAGAGTACACAAGGGGGGACACAGTGGCAGGCAGGGGGTTCAAGGGGGGGACAGCAACAGCAGTTCTCAGGGGGAAGGGGGCTAAGGGGCCTGGGGCCAAGGGCTCGTACTCCGGTTAGGATCGAAAAGCTGGTGGCGGCCTTGGAGACATATGACAACAAGGGGGCCGCGGACCGGCTACGCCGGGGATTTTTGGAGGGATTTCGACTGAGGTATGACGGGCCTAGGACACGACGATGGGCAGACAATTTGAAATCGGCAAAAGAGCACCCTGAGGTGGTGTTGGAAAAGCTGGAAAAAGAGGTACGGGAGGGCAGCATGGCGGGCCCCTTTTCGGTTTGGCCATTACCAAATTTAATTGTGTCACCGATTGGTGTGGTACCTAAAAAAGACCCAGGTCAGTTTCGGTTGATCCAGCATTTATCGTGGCCTGAAGGGAGCTCTGTAAATGACTTTATTGATGGACAAGAAGCATCGGTGTCTTACTCGTCTGTTGACGTTGCCATGTCACTGGTGGTGACGGCGGGCGCAACGGCGATGATGGCAAAGTGCGACATAAAGTCTGCTTTCCGGCTGCTGCCATTCCACCCAGAGGACTGGGATCTTCTGGGCGTCCATTTTGATGGGAAATGGTACGTGGACAAGGCATTACCGATGGGCTGCTCTATGTCATGCGCACTTTTTGAATGTTTCAGTACTTTCTTACAATGGCTCTTTACGGATCGAACGGGTCACCAAGGAGTTACGCACTACCTGGATGACTTTTTCTTTGTGGACACCCCAGACTCCACGGACTGCCAGTCAGCACTGGACAGTTTTACTGAGATCATGGGGGAATTGGGAGTGCCTTTGGCACCTGAGAAAACGATGGGACCCTGCTTGGCTTTGACATTTCTGGGTATTGAGTTGGATTCCGGCAAGATGGAGGCAAGGTTGCCGGTGGATAAGCAGCAGCAAATGTTGGGCCTGTTGGAGACAATGCTGTCCAGGCAGAAAGTGACTGTGAGAGAGATTCAGGTGCTGCTGGGCCATCTCAATTTTGCGTGTCGAGTGGTGCGGGTAGGTCGGACCTTTTGCAGGCGCCTGGGGAGGGCGTTGGCGGGCCACGGACCGCCCCATCATCATGTGCGACTGTCAGGGGGGGTGCGGGAAGACCTGCGGATGTGGCAATTTTTCCTACAGAACTTCAATGGGATCCCAATAGAGCGGGAGGATGACATGGTGTGGGACATTCAGATTTTCTCAGATGCAGCGGGAAGTGAAGGTTTTGGCCTGTTCTGGCAAGGACATTGGTGCGCCGAACAGTGGCCAACAGAATGGGCGGGGGTGGAAGGAGCATCGCGTTTTGGAATTCTTTCCCCTGGTAGTAGCTATCACGCTGTGGGGGAGCGTTTGGCACACAGGAGAGTGACTTTCCGCATTGACAACATGTCGGTGGTGGAAGTGGTAAACAGGCAGTCAGCTAGAGATGCACAAGTATTGAAATTGCTGAGAGTGTTTGTTCTGGGTTGTTTGCGTTTTGATATTGCATTTCGGGCATTGCATGTTCCTGGGGTGGACAATGACATAGCTGATGCTTTGTCTCGTTCACAGTGGGGGAGATTCCGTGGACTAGCCAAGGACGCGGATGAGACCCCGACCAGCATGCCGCGGCATTTGTGGAAAGTAGGCAACACAGGATGTTGCAGCTGGTTTTAGATTCACTGGCGGTTTCCACGCGACGGACTTACAGCATGGCATGGGGGAATTCCTGAATTCTGGTGCACGGTGGCGCAGCTCACCGAGGCGGCGACAAGAGGACGTGATACAATTCATCTTGGACCTAATTGAAAAAAGGTTGTCTAGGGTTACCATTGCGGGGAAGTTGGCGGGCATCGCGTTTATGGGGAAGCTGTGGTGGGGCTATGTGCCCTCGGCGGGCGAGTTAGGTACGCGGATGCTGGAGGGGTGGGCCAGGGAGTGTGGACAGTTAGGCAGGGTCCGCAATCCAATGTCGTGGGGTTTGCTGGTGAAAGTTCTGGGGGTCTTGTCAGAGATATGCTTGAATGATCATGAGGCTTTGTTATTCTCTACGCTAATGGTTTGGATGTTTTTTGGGGCGTTTCGGGTGTCTGAGTTGCTGGGCACAAAGTTATCTTTGGGTTTGTTATGGTCGGAGGTGTCTTTGCGGGAGGGGGGTGTTTTTATATGGCTGCGTAGCGGTAAGACGGACCAGCGGGGCAGGGGTCAATGGGTGTCCCTAAGAGCTAGCCAGCCGCAGTCCACCTGTCCATACAGATGGGCGGTAAGGTGGATGGGGGCCAACCCCTCTGCGGAGGGGAGGGTTTTTTGTCATGCCAATGGAAATATAGCTACCGGTTATCAGTTACTGTCTGTTATGCGCAGGGCTTTGGATCTCTTGGGGTTTGATGGGAAAAGTTTTGGAACGCATTCATTCCGGATCGGGGCGGCTTCAGAGGCTAACAACAGGGGCTGGGAGCAGGGGGATATCATGCGTCTGGGCAGGTGGTCTTCTTCTTGTTATCAGCGTTACGTGCGCAGCGCGCAAGGGGGGGTTTAGCGCGGTTGTGTTGTTTGCCTGGGGGTTTACATGTTTTTCTTGTTACAGGTTCAGTGATGGGCCCCATGGCCCAGGAGTTGGATATCTGGATCGTTGGGCACTCTTTCGTCAAGTGGGCACAGGTCCAGGCTCGCTCCAGTTACTTCGGAGAGAATTTGGGGTTCAATAAAGAGTTGTTTCATGTTCATTGGCGGGGAAAAGGGGGCATGCGCTGGCGGGAGTTGGTGGCCGTGCTGAATGACATTTTGCGGGCTGGTAGGTGCTTAGATGTGCTTTTATTGCACTTGGGGGAAAATGATATGGTGCAGGAGACGGGTTTAGTGCTCATGCGACGTATGAAGCGGGATTTGTAGTTGATAAAGGGTCAATGGGCAGGGGTCACCGTGATTTGGACAGAGTTTATGCCCCGCAGAGTTTGGAGGGGGGCGTTTCAGCCGGCGGCAGTAAACAGGGCTAGGCGTAAGGTGAACACGGAGATGATCCGTTTTGCAGACACCTGGGTTTTCATAGGGTGGTGCATCGGGACATACGGTATGACACCCCGGAATTTTTTAGAGGAGATGGGGTTCATTTGTCTAAGATGGGCATGGACCTATACCTTTTGGAAATAAGAGAGGTGTTAGCCAGATTATGCGGAGCTAGGTGAACATCTAGGGGAGGTTTCCTAGAAGGCAGGGGGTCAGGAAAAGGGGAGGCGGCGTTGTCTTTAGCTCCCGCCTTTTCCTGGGTGGCGTGGATTTGTTCAAAGTTGGCCAAGATTGCCGGATGTTTTTAGTTAAAGGTTGGTAGTTTGGGAGCAGGGTCAGGAAAAGGGTAAACAGGTAGGATAAGTTTAGGATAATTTTAGATTAGGGGTTTTAGGAGTTACAGTTGCAGAAAGGCAGGTACAGGTTGGGGTCATTGGAGGACAGGACTGGGAAATGCAATGTTGGGTAACGTTGGGTAATACGGTTGTTATGTATTGTTATGTAATGTTATGGAGTTTTAATTTGTATTCGGAAGGGTGGGGGACTTGATGTGGGGATCTTTGGGGTGGGGGAGGGACCATGGGGTTAGGTAATTTATTGTATAGTGAGGCGTTAGTTTGTAAGGCAGTTGCCAGTGGTTAATAAAGTGTGATATGCACCTGTTTCAATAAAGCGGCCTTTTACACACACAAACCTGTCTCAGTCTGGCTTGCCCCCATCCCTCCCAAGGGGGTTTGGGGGGCAGCCGACCTTGGGAGGTCTGCCCCCGGGCAGTTTGGGAGGGGAGGGGGCTAGGACTGGGAGCTGCCATTTTTGGCTTTGGGCTGCATGGGGACTAGCCCAAATGCAGCCCAATTATATTTTATAGCCCAATGGGTTTATATTTCCCTGCTGCGATCTCCCACCCACCATTTTAGGTTTGGTGACCTGGTGGCTGGGATTAGCGTGGGGGTTTTTGTATTTTGTCCCCGCCCTCCCACCCCCTTTATTGGGTGTTTTTTCTGGGCCCACAATTTTTTGTGGGGTCCTTTCCCTCTCTTTTTACGTGGTTTATTAAATTGTTGGTTTGTTTTTGGTCATCGTGTTGGAACAGGTTCATAGGGTATATATGCTTTGTATTGTCGCTTGGAACAGGTGCTGGCGTGGATTTGTTCAAAGTTGGCCAAGATTGCCGGATGTTTTTAGTTAAAGGTTGGTAGTTTGGGAGCAGGGTCAGGAAAAGGGTAAACAGGTAGGATAAGTTTAGGATAATTTTAGATTAGGGGTTTTAGGAGTTACAGTTGCAGAAAGGCAGGTACAGGTTGGGGTCATTGGAGGACAGGACTGGGAAATGCAATGTTGGGTAACGTTGGGTAATACGGTTGTTATGTATTGTTATGTAATGTTATGGAGTTTTAATTTGTATTCGGAAGGGTGGGGGACTTGATGTGGGGATCATAGGGGTGGGGGAGGGACCATGGGGTCAGGTAATTTATTGTATAGTGAGGCGTTAGTTTGTAAGGCAGTTGCCAGTGGTTAATAAAGTGTGATATGCACCTGTTTCAATAAAGCGGCCTTTTACACACACAAACCTGTCTCAGTCTGGCTTGCCCCCCATCCCTCCCAACCGGGCAATGCGCAGCAGTTGCAGAGAGTAAATGGGCCTGTACCTGAGCTAACTGCTCCTCGTAGCTTGCTTGGTGACATAAAACGTACAGGGCCCACAACGCGCCCCAGGCCCTGCTGAGCGTAGAGGTTTCTCAGTAATGAGACTGACTATACAAGATGCCGTACCTCATTCCACCTGCCTGGTGGCCACCATGGCGGGTAGCCTTGCACAAAGGGGGGTTTGGGGGGCGGCCGAGCCCCGCGAGGTCTGCCCCACGGGCAGTTTGGGAGGGGGAGGGGCGGCCTCACCGGCCATTTTGTGAGTTTGTGCTTCGTGGGTATAGCCCAAATATAGCCCAAAGGATTTTATAGCCCAACGGCTATATGGGTCCCCAGCTCCTGCTCCAGCCACCATTTTAGGTTTTGGTGACCTGGTGGCTGGGCGTGTAGGCAGGAAAGTTTTGTGGTATAGTTAGGAGGGTTTGGTGAGGCTTGAAGCTGTGAAGTGAGGTAGGGTAGGCTAAGTGAGTGGTAGGTTCCTTTAGTGACTATGGCAGGTGAGGATTATAGGGTCCTTGAGGTGGTCCACCTCCTAAGTGAAGATGGCTGCTTGGACCTTCTGATGCCGGAGGCCGCGGGGGTCACAGCCGCGGTGGCGGCGTGCTCCCCGCGGAAGTCGGGACGTGGCAAGGTGAGTGAGGCCGGGCGGGCGCGCGGCGCATGGGCGGCCTCGAAACAGCAGGGGAGGTTGCAGCCTGCAGGGGGTGAGGGGGCCGCTGTGAGTGAGGTGAGGAGCAGGGGCCGCCGGCGGAGCGCTTCGCGTGCTTCACCAAGCGGATCCCCGGATGCGCGGGCCGCTCGTATGCCAGGAGAGCGGCCCCGCGTGTGGCGGCAGTTGTGGAGCCTCCGTGTACACGGGAGGCTCCAGGTTTGGCGCAGAGTACAGGGGCCCGGCGGAAGAGCGGGCCCAGGGGCTCACCGACCGGGCCCTCAGGAAGGGGGCAAAAGGCACGGAAGTGGGAGGGGGGAAGTCCCGAGGGGAGGGGCAAGACCTCGAGAGAGCAGGGCATTAACCCCCCAAGTGGGGAGGAGGGGAGCGAGCGGGTGATGGCAGGCACAGCAACAGAGCAGGCTTTGGGAGCATTGCCCCAGTATATGGGGGGCAGGGCTGGCTATGGTGCAGGGCAGGTGGGTGAGACAACAGGGGTGCCAGAGATAGAGGGAGTAGGGGATGCCAGCGGGGGGGATACTGGGGGAAGGGTTGGAGAGCGAGGGTGGGGACAGCTTCCCCGAGGATGTAGAGATGGGGGGGCCAGGGATTGGGAGGGTCTTGACATTTTCACGTCCTGCATGATGAGGTTCGGGGACTGGACAGGGTAGGCCAAATTGACGCCTACATGGCGCAGGGAGGGTCATTGGGTCTGGAGGCAAACGGGAGGTGGGGAGAGAGGAACCTGGCTCAGGTTGGGGCGGGTAGGGGGCAGGGGGCAGGGGGCATGGAGGGGGGAGTGGGACCTTGGGGGCTGGGGGTATTGAGACCTTAGAATGGAGTGAGGGTGAGGGGGACGATAGGGTGGTAAGTCAGGCCTTGGATTTCAGTAAGGTGGGGCGGCACTGGGCGCATTCAACGTTGGGTGCAGGGGTAGGTAGGGTGCGGGGGGACAGGGTCAGAGAAGTTAGGCCCAGCACACCAGTCCATACGTTTACCTTGCAGGCATCGGGCGATGGCGGGATCCAGACTCGGCACAGCTGGGAGCGGCTGGGCGGCGCCGAGGAGAAGGGAGAGTGGAGCCTGGCGCGGCATACCCGGTACCGCCATGGGAGCCCATCATGGCCGGCACAAGTAGGCACCGAGCGGTCTCGCTGGCCCCACCACCCAACGGTCCTACACGTGACGCGGGGCACCGTGAGAGCAGGTCTTCCAGCGGTTTGGAGGCGTTTGGACGGCGGAGGGTGCAGTCGGCCCCACCAGTGGACAGGATTTGGGGGGCTGCAGAGCCCGAATTGTTGGACTATGATGTAGATAGCATGGAGGAGGGTGAATTACGGGATGAAGTGGAGGGTGTGGGGGGACCCAGTAACGCTTGTTCTAGTACCTTGCAGGTGTCTCGGCGCCCGGCAGAACCCGCGGGTCGGACATCTGAGTTGGTGGACAGGTCGGCCTCGGTACCAAGGAGGAACGCTGCGAGACGGGCACCTTCTTTGGAACCAGGTACGGTGAAAGAAGCAGCAAAGCCTAAGATGGTGTCAGTGGGGACCAGGGTGGGGGAAGGGGGGGAGAAGGAGGGCGGCTCAGCAGGGGAACATATGTGTTGGATGTGGGGGTTGGCACAGACGCTATAGGCACGGGTGACGCCACGACGACCAAGGAGTTGGGTGACGCGGCAGCGGGGATGGGTGACACAGTGGTTAAACCAGAGAGTAAAGAGTTGAAAGTTAAGAAGCTGCCATATATGGGGGTTACCAAGCCTTTGGGGGCTCATCTGATGTTGACCACTAAAGAGCGCATCTGGAAGGGGGAATATGTGGAGTTACTCAAATTACTGCACAGGGAGGTGCGAGCCAAGGAAGGGTCAAAGGAGGAGAAGTACGAGCTGGCCAAAAGGCCGAGGGTGCCACTGACTATTGAGAACTGGACAGCGGCTTTTCTAATCTATGCCAGTGTGTATTGTGAGAAATACCCGGAGAGGTGTGTGGCTCTCTTTAAATATATGGACGTCATTAGGAAGGCGCAAATTACGGGAGAGGGCTACGCTTGGGCGCAATACGACGAGGAGTTCAGGGCCCGAATGGCATGGGACACCGAGGCCAAGTGGGGGGAGTTGGATACTGACCTCTGGCAGCACACGATGGGCTCCGCCCGTGCAGGGAAGACGATTGTTATGGCCAGCGGGCTCCCGCTGGTCCATCGGCCCTTTCAGGGGTGGCCCACCCGGGGAGGGATGGGAGGCGCAGGGAGAGGACAGCCGGGGGTTGTGGGAGCCTGTTGGGATTTTAATAAAGGGCTGTGCACGTGAGAATATTGCAGATTTCGGCATGACTGCTCGAAATGTGGAGGCAGACATGCATTGGTTAATTGCTTCGGGGGGGGGTCGGGCCAGCAGTCAGGGGGCCAACAGTGGCACCAAGGGGGTTATCACTCTGGGGGCCACCAACAGCAGAACAGCGGGGGGCTAGAGGGGCGAAAGGAGCTGGGCCAAAAGGCTCGTACACCGGTTAGGCTGGACTCACTAGTGGCGGCTTTACAGGGTTATGATCAGACGGCGGCGACGACACTATGGGACGGTTTTACTGACGGTTTTCGACTAGGCTATAGGGGCCCCAGGATTCGACGGTGAGCGGACAATTTGCAGTCGGCCAGAGAACACCCAGAGGTGGTGCAGGACAAGCTGGACAGAGAAATCCGGGAGGGCCGCATGGCGGGCCCCTTTGAGGATTGGCCATTGGATAATTTGATTGTCTCTCCAGTGGGAGTGGTCCCCAAGAAAGAACTGGGGCAGTTTAGGTTAATCCAGTATTTATCTTGGCCTGAAGGTAATTCAGTGAATGATTTCACTGACGGCACTGAGGCTTCGGCGTCTTACTCATCGGTTGACGTGGCCATGTCACTGGTGGTGACCGCGGGCGCAACAGCGGAAATGGCAAAATGTGGCATAAAGTCAGCTTTCCGGCTGCTTCCAGTTCACCCAGAGGATTGGGACCTCTTGGGCATACATTTCGAAGGTAAATGGTACGTGGACAAAGCACTACTGATGGGCTGCTCTATGTCTTGCGCATTATTTGAATGTTTTAGTACATTTTTACAGTGGTTGTTCTCCAGGCGTACGGAGCACCAATTGGTGACGCACTACCTGGATTACTTCTTTGTGGGCACCTCAGACTCCACGGAGTTCCAGGCCACGCTGGACAGCTTCAAAGAGATCATGAGGGAACTTGGAGTACCTCTGGCGCCAGAAAAAACAATGGGGCCCAGTACGGCTCTGTCCTTTTTGGGGATTGAGTTGGATTCTAGTGCAATGGAGGCACGATTGCCAAGAGATAAAAAGCAGCAGATGCTGGGGCTGCTAGAGGCCATGCTGATGAAGGACAAAATCACGGTCAGGGACATTCAGGTGTTGCTGGGTCATTTAAACTTCGCGTGCAGAGTAGTGAGAGTAGGGAGGACTTTTTGTAGACGACTGGGTAGGGCATTGTCGGGACGGAGACCGCCACACCACCACGTGCGATTATCAGCGGGAGTGAGGGAGGATTTGCGAATGTGGAGGTTTTTCTTACAGGAGTTCAATGGAGTGCCCCTGGCACGGGAGGAGGACATGGTTTGGGATGTTCAAATTTTTTCTGACGCAGCGGGCAGCAAAGGTTTCGGGCTTTTCTGGCAAGGGAAGTGGTGCGCGGAACAATGGCCTAGCGAGTGGAGGGCGGGGGGCAGGAGTATAGCTTTCCTGGAATTTTTCCCCCTGTTAGTTGAGATAACGCTATGGGGCGCTCAGCTGGCGCACAAAAAGGTGACATTCAGGATTGACAACATGGTGGTCGTGGTCATTGTCAATCGGCAGTCAGCCAGGGACGAGCAGGTACTGAACCTTTTGAGGGTTTTTGTGTTAGGCTGCTTACGCCATGACATAGTTTTTCGGGCAGTGCACGTGCCGGGCGTGGACAATGACATTGCGGATGCTTTGTCTCGTTCACAGTGGGGGAGATTCCGTGGGCTAGCCAAGGACACGGACAAGACTCCGACCCCCATGCCACGGCAGCTATGGTACGTCGGCAACACCGGATGCTTCAGCTGGTGGTAGGTTCCCTAGCACCTTCCACGAGGTCAGCGTATAGCCTGGCCTGGCAGGAATTTTTGTCGTTGAAGGAACAGCGGAGGGCGTCCCTGAGGCACAGGAGAGAGGACGTGATACAGTTTATATTACAGCTGATTGATAAAGGGCTGTCTAGAGTGACAACTGCAGGAAAATTGGCAGGGATTGCCTTCGTGGGGAAGCTGCTTTGGGGGTATGCGCCATCGGCAGGGGAGGTGGGGGCGTGCATGTTAGGGGGGGGCCAGGGAACAGGGCGCGAAGGAGCGAGTCCGTCAACCATTGTCATGGGGCTTATTGAAGGAGGTACTGGGAGTCTTGCCCGCAGTATGCATGGACAACTTTGAAGTGGGCCTATTTTCCACATTGATGGTGTGGATGTTTTTCGGGGCATTCCGGATTTCCGAGTTGCTGGGACAAAAACATACAGGTGGGGTCTCTTGGGCGGATGTGGTTCCGCGCCGGGACCATGTTTGCATTTGGCTGCGTAAGTCCAAGACGGACCAACGTGGGGTAGGAAAATGGGTGTCTTTGCAAGCAGCAGACCCCCCCTTAACTTGTCCTTGCAGATGGGAGGCCCGCTGGAGGGCCCTGTCGGGGAGCTACGACGGGTGGGTTTTCAGGCATGAAGGGGGTCATAAGGTGGCCGCTTTTCAACTGCTGTCAGTATTGCGTAAGGCGCTGGCGGCGCTGGTGATTCCTAGTAGAGGATTTGGGACAAACTCATTCCGGATTGGGGCGGCATCAGAAGCAAGGAACAGGGGATGGGGGAGGGAAGATATCATGAGACTTGGTAGATGGTCTTCGGATTGTTACAAGAGTTATGTGAGCGACGCTGCTGGGGGGTGCTAGCGCGCTTCTGCGCCTTTTCCTTTGTTCACGCAGTTTTTCTGTTTCAGGTTCGGTTGCGGGCCCCCTCGCCAGAGAGATGACTATATGGATAGTGGGACATTCATTCATGAAGTGGGCCCAGGTCCAAGCGAGGGTCAGCTATTTCGGGGAGAGTTTGGGTTTTAATAAAGATCAATTCAAAGTACAATGGAAAGGGCGGGGGGTATGCTGTGGAAGGAATTGTTGAGAACTCTGAATGGCATGTTGGTGGCTGGTAGGTGCCCCGACATTCTGCTAATACATTTGGGTGAGAATGATATGGTTTGGGAAAAAGGTTTGGTTCTTATGCGATGTATGAAGAGGGATTTAGCTATGCTGAAGCGCCAGTGGTCGGGATGTGCGGTAATCTGGACAGAGTTTGTTCCCCGTAGGGTATGGAGGGGTGCAGTTAGCCCGGGGGCAGTGGACAGGGCCAGGAGGAAGTTGAATACAGAAATGGCACGGTTTTGCAGGGAATTGGGGTTTTTCAGGATTGCCCACAGAGAGATTAAGTATGACACTGTGGAATTTTTTCGGGGTGATGGGGTCCATTTGTCGCGGCTGGGGATGGATCTCTATTTGCTGGAGATTCGGGAAGTCCTAGCTAGGATGCTGAAGGTATAAGCACACCTACCAGGGCAGGGGGGGCAGAAAAAAGGGGAGGCGGCGTCTCCGCCTACGCTCCCACTTTTTCCTGGCTGGCGGGGTTGTTAAGAAGTTGGCTACATTGGCAGTAGTTTTGAATTAAATGTTGGAAGTTTGTGGGCAGGGCCAAGGGAATTTTAGGCAGGTAGGATAAGTTTAGATTAGGGTTTAGCTAGTTACAGCTGCAGAAAGACAGGTAGGGGTTTAGGTTTTTAGTAGAGGCCCGGAGTTGGGTACTGCAATACTGTGTATTGGGATTGTAGTTTGTAAGGCAATAGCCTAGGTTGGACATTGTGATATGCACCTGTTTTCAATAAAGCGGCCTTTTTCACACACAAAATGGGTGTATGTGTTGGCTTGCCCCCCTCCAGCCCAAGGGGGGATTGGGGGCAGCCGAGCCCCGTGAGGTCTGCCCCACGGGCAGTTTGGGAGGGGGAGGGGCGGCCTCACCGGCCATTTTGTGAATTTGGGCTTCGTGGGTATAGCCCAAATATAGCCCAAAGGATTTTATAGCCCAACGGCTATATGGGTCCCCAGCTCCTGCTCCCAGCCACCATTTTAGGTTTTGGTGACCTGGTGGCTGGGCGTGTAGGCAGGAAAGTTTTGTCCCACCCTCCCCACCCTATAAGTAGGGGTTTGGGGGAGAGGGAATTTATTTTTATTTTATTTTTTTCTTTTGAGGGGTTTTTTGGGTTTATGGCCAGGAGTTGAGGACAGGTGCATAGGGCATTGGAGTTATTGTATAAGTTGTCACTGGAAACAGGTGCGGCGGGGTTGTTAAGAAGTTGGCTACATTGGCAGAAGTTTTGAATTAAATGTTGGAAGTTTGTGGGCAGGGCCAAGGGAATTTTAGGCAGGTAGGATACGTTTAGATTAGGGTTTAGCTAGTTACAGTTGCAGAAAGGCAGGTAGGGGTTTAGGTTTTTAGTAGAGGCCCGGAGTTGGGTACTGCAATACTGTGTATTGGGATTGTTATGGAATGTTATGTAATGTTATGTTATATGCGGGGTAGGGGATTTATGTGGGGATCGTAGGGGTGGGGGGGAAATGGAGTTGCAGGTATTCGATGTATAGTGAGGTTGCAGTTTGTAAGGCAATAGCCTAGGTTGGACATTGTGATATGCACCTGTTTTCAATAAAGCGGCCTTTTTCACACACATAATGGGTGTATGTGTTGGCTTGCCCCCCTCTCTCCCAAACCTTGATTTTGTGCTCTCCCCTATATTTCACACATGTGTGGTTATATGCCGCCCATTCTATCTCTTTAAAACAGTTTAAGTCCAGGATGCACGCCCCGTGCGGCCCTGGTGCCCGTGTAACCCTAGGCGGCAAAAAAAACACTGACGCGATTCTAACCACTATGCACATGCATGGGGCACAGATCGGCAAACCAAGTGACCGATCATTTGCAGGCTCAGGTCTTTTCCATAATGGGTGTTACTGCTGGATTAAATCGCCTCAGCCAGGACGACCGCAAGCTCCACCTCACGGATGAGAGAAAGGCCACTTAAAACACTGGCAGTGCAGGCAGACAGCACAGGTGAGCAAACTGCTTTTTTTTTTTTAACCGCTGAGACATTTTATCAAAATGCCACAAACTTACACTTCCCTAAGCAATATTATTGTCACAGCACCTTACGCACCTCGTATGTAGCCTTTTCTTTTCTACAACCTGGCTCCGGCTCCGCCCGAGATTGCATGCTTCCCTGGTCACGGCGGTGTGTTGGGCAGCAAGCGGGTAGGTCCCACTGGGCAGTGGCGTCACTGTAGGTACCGCTGACTCTTGCCTGCCGTCCCGTGCACCTCTGCCCCGCTTCCCGAGTGAGCTGCTCCTGGTCCCGGGCTGCCTCTTCCATCTCCTCTCCTGGACAACCGCCCCGGCCTTCCCTCGATGCCGGCCACACTCTGGTCGCAAGCCCGGCCGCTCTGCCGACTTTACCCCCAGCTGCCCCCAGCCTTTCCACCTGCCTGGGAAGTGCACCTCGATGCCATCAAGATGAGAGGCGGTACCGGGGCACAGGGGGCACGAACACTGGGCGGCAGGCACAAATGGGAAACTTGATCCACGTGGAGCCTGGGGAGAGCCATGCCGAAATGAAACCGGCAAGCGCCCTCGAAATTCCTTGGCGCCGCTCCCCCAGCTCCCTGATGTAAAGGTGAGCTGCCCAGGGGGAGCGTGGCCCTAAATCCCCCTCCCCCTTCTCTCTTCCCTTTGTTCTTGGGAAGGGGGAGGAGAGGGCCTCGGGCGCTTTTCGCCGCGCGGCATTTTTCGGCACGCAAACCAGCGCCAACCGGATCCGTTCCTTGTGGGCTCTGGTGGCCGTTATGGCGCCGGCCCTCGAGGCCCCCTTCGGGGGCGGCCTCTACTATTCCGCTTTGTTAAAGAGGGAACGTAAATTATCGCTGCTAAAACACCGGCACAAATATTTAGAAATCACCCATTTAAACCACAATTCATACACAGCCGACTAGGTACTTTAAAAGCACACTTGCATAACTTAAACCCAAGAACCCGAAAGGTTTATCAGACAGAGCCCCCCCACTTCCATATGTATGGTCCAGACGTGCATAGTGTGAAGCAGACTCTCTCTGCCCGATCGTATCCTTAACCAAGGTCCGCTGACTCTCTCATCCCTGCTGCCTACCGGTGAACGTTGTATTATTTGCAAGGCTCGCAGTGCTAGATGACCGTCTCAAAACAAAGACTTGTTTTACAGAAACATGATCCTCACATGCCACAATGCCCTATTGATATCTTGGGTATTACTGCAAAGCTCCGTGCCCAAAAGGTACAACTAAAATTAACGTTGGAAGTTAGGACTGGTACGTTCACAGCACAATCTGCGGTGGTAAAAAGCAATTTAAACAAGCATTGGGTGCTTCGCATAGCCTGGTCATCGAAGGAGAAAGAGGACAAAGGGGTGGGGGGAATCAAAGGGGAGGAGACGGATAGAGCTGCCTCAATAACAAGCACTCATCCCTCTGCTGCACTCCCAGTTAAGCATTGCACCGTCAAGTAGGGACTGCGTGCACATTGCTGCTCGCTCCCGCGGCAATACTCCATGCGAGTGAACTTTTCAGAACGGGTGGGACATGCACCCACCATTACCCACCATTAGCCATTTGCTATGATTCTTAAAAGACACCCACAAACGCCAATCCAATGACTGGGAGGAGTCAGACCCACAAAAAGTACCTACAACAGATCGTCTAAGCGCTGTATATGCTCAACCTAATAACAGAGCAAGCGCTGTATAGGCTCATCCTTAAAACAATGGTTTGTGCCAAAGTGGTGCAGCATCCGCAATAAAAACAAGCATTAGTAAAGCCAATAGTGTTGGTGCTTAACTGCCAGCCTCTTGCCTTGCCAATGCTTTGTTTGTAATGTTTTTTTAAATCTTTATTACAAGTATAGTTGCAAAGATAGATAGATAGATAGATAGATAGATAGAAAAAAATGCAAAGACATTAACACATGCAAGCATTATCATGCACATGTGCAGATGTGTTAGGACATTACGTTAGCCCATCATGATAAAGTATACAAGCGCATGCATCACCACGCATCTGTGTGCATACTGCATGAGACAGCTTTTTAAATTTAACATTTCAGGATGAAATTGGAGCAGTAAATTAAAAAAAACATACTTTAAATGTGCGCAGATGTGCAGTTTGGAAAAAGAGCACTCCAAAGCAAAGTGCAGCTGCCATGTCCTCCAAACAATGTAAAAAAAGGCATTTATTCTTTTAAAGACTGCAATGGGCATGTTGGGGAAGCGTATTGAGAAATCAGCACAAGAGTACATGGGGAGCAAAAAAAAATTTACAGAAAAAAAAGACCTCAATGGAAGGTGCAGAGGAGCAATGAAAGAGCTTGAAGTGGCGACGGGAAGGAGAAATTGTTTTTAATAAACCAAAACAGCTTGACAAGGAGAGGTGAGGGGAGCAACATACATGCTCAATAGTAAGGAGCAGCATGAAGTGAGCAGTTATTTGAGGTGTAAAATAGGACATGAGGGAGAGAGCAAAACATCACATGCACTTCCTTTGAATGCGGAAAGAAGATGAAACAAGCATTTGCAATGCAATAGGTCTCGCATTACTGAAAGTTTGAGCTATTGGCGTTGCTAATAATAATGCAAAACCAATAGCTCAAAGTTTCAGTAATGCGAGACCTATCGCACTGCAAAGCAATCACGGCACTCGCGCTTTAGCTTTAAACAACATAAGCTAAAGCCCGGGAGTCGCGATTGCCTGAAAAGTAAAGAAATAGACAAATACATTTTGTCTATTTCTTTACTTTTGAAGCACTCATGGCACCCACGCTTTAGCTTAAGATGTTTAAAGCTGAAGTGTGAGGGCCGAGATCATAACAAAAGTAAACAAATAGAAAAAATGGCAGCCACGCGCAAGACTAGTATTCAAGTGTTGCAAGACAGCAGAACATGGAACAATGTGCTGAGTTTTGGACAAGCAGTCGCCAAGTGTGTGTGGTGTATATGGATGTGCCAACTCTGCAAGAGAAAACACTTGCTTCTTGTTCAAGCTGTGACGTTCTAAAAAGGGCCATTTGTAGCTATAGGACCGACAATTAATGCAAGTTCTACTAGTTTAAGATTTTTGTTAGGGATCGTGGCTCGATTGTTTTACCTATATTTAGAAGATTCAATTTTAAAATAAACATAAAATTTACATGTGAAAAAGACACCTTTAGAGCAGTAGGCCTGTCGGTATGAACTGTCTGTTTGTTTTTCAGCACTGAGTGTTGTCAGTCCACAGAACCAAACAGTAAGCCCAGGGTTTCTACACTGGACTTAAAAACCTAATAAAACTCACATTTAGAATTTTTTTCCCTGGAAACCACAGTTTAATATTATTGTCTCTAACCAAATCTCAGACAAAAGCCACTGTGTCATTAAGCAAACGACTTCGAGATTGCCCTTGCCAGGCTTATGTAATCAGTAAATATAAATAAATAAAAAACGGACAACTACATATTCATAAAAGGTCTAGAAAAAGTGCTCGCTGTTGTTGACAATAGTATTAATACCCTGTCTTCCCGCATTTACACATTGGAGAATATTGTTTCATCTGTTGTTGGTATTGTACAAGATGATGTGTCTGTGTTATATCATGGTCAGAATCAATTGCGTTCAGTAATGCAGTTTGCATGGACGTTGCAAACACTGAAAATGGGCAAAGTTCCATGGCATTTTTTAAACACGTCTGCCTTGTTCTTACCATTTAATTTAACTGGAAAACAGCAATTCATGTCCATGAAATATGCAACATACACTCTCTTACATATCGAAAAGATAGAGCCGTTACCATTCTTTGTGGCGGAGACTGACTCTGCAGTCTGGCTAGTTCATGGGGTTATCGCTTTGCCTTTTTCTTTATTTGTATTCGGTTCATGCATGAAACATTATCCTGTTGTCCGTTTTCAGCCTTTAGGCAGTGCCTTCTTGCATGAACTTTGGTCCCTGCCTTTCACGTACAGATTCCTTAGGGAAGACAAGGAGGTCTTTCTCACAGGAGAGTCTTGCGATTCTACAGTGGGTCATTCCCTACTTTGTAAAAACATTAAATTGCACGGGGCTTTGAATGTTTCTGCTCCGAATCTTGCTTGTGTTTTGAAGGGCATTCCGGCACCTGTTATATCACCTACTTTCACTGTGCTTGCAAATGGTAGCTATCTCCTTCTAAATAATTAAGACTGCTGTGGAATGCAGGCAGGCATCCCCTACATTGTAACAGCTTCACACCGCGTTGTGTGCTGCAAAAATGTGCTTTTTCCACCCCCGCATGAGATGGTAGACAGTTCCATTTGGCCTTCCATACCCACTTTGAAGGCGGATTTCAATAAATTGAGCAGTATAAAGGCGCTATTATTAAACCAGGAGGTTATGCTCACTTCCGCACGGGAGACCTTCGTCCTCCAGGTGGCTAGTACCCACAGTGAGATACAGGCTCTTTTGAACACAAACCTCCCCCAACATTTCGGTGAACTAATTCACAGTGTATTCAATGCTTCTAATACCGAAGGTCTTGTGCACTTTTTTAAAGTTGTGGGCTCTGGCCTTTTAACCTCCTTTCAGATTATATTTGATGTAATTCCGGCTTTTATTCATTCTATTTTTTCCAGCGTCTTTGGCGGCTTACCATTGATCCTAGCCTTAGCTGCTGGAATATTTCTTTTACTTTGTTTGCTGCGCAATGGCTGCACTTCCTGGGGGGCTACTCGACCACGGTCGACTACGGATGCTCCGTGAACGCATGATCGACAGCTTTGGCATCCTACCATTGGCGACCCTCAGCATGTCCTATAGACTTTCTTATCGCTTTGCGTATTTCACTTACGTGCAACCTGTGATGTCTTGTTTACGATGTCCATTCTCTTGGTCCTTGGATATTTGCCTCTCCAATACGTCTCATTCGGACCCGGATTTCGACCAGTTAATGGACCCCTTAGTGGCCCATGAACAGGAATGTTCCGGGGCCGGATTGATGGCGCGTGCGTCCGCACTTGGGGTTTTGGCGCAATGGGATATCTGGGTGGCTGCTCAGGATCTCCTACAACGAAGTTACATTGAGTATCAAGCAAGTTGTCCCGCAATGCTGATCACTGCTCCCTACTATGAGGAACATGAATGCAGTTTTCATTTGTTGAACTGGATGGCCTCTCTTTTTTCACACGACGCCAATGATGTCTTTTTGGAAGGTGTTGCAGTTTTCTGCGCATACACTCTGATGGATTAGGGACATTGACTTTCAACGGACTGCATCACTGGATTTTTTTATTATTTGTTAGTGCCCTACTTTCTGGCCCTATCTAGAATTTTTTTTTCTCCCACAATTTTTTTACATTCTATATCCTTCAGGGGAACATTTTCTCATATAATAGACAATTACATTCTGCTCCATCTATTTGAACTCTGTTTTCGTCCTATGTCTAGGCCTATGGACTGACCAGGGGAGGGTGTAGTGTGGATTGTGGCCTCATTGTTGAAATTGCTAAGTTAGCTTAGGCCTAGCTGCCATGATGCCTTCTTTGCACACGTTACTTTATGACTTTGTTTTTCCAGACTCTGCTTGTGCCCGTTTATATTAAAACTGTCTGCCTTTCTGCCTTTCACCTTTTCTCATGTTCTCTGCGGTTTGCGTCTGCACACAATGTACAAGGTCAAAAAACAACGCCTCTTGTTATTGCTGATCTGGTCAGCCCCTCGCACTTAGACATAACATGAAATACAGCTGCACTGGAGAAATTCGTGTGCTTTTAATATTGTGATCTCCCTGTTGGTGGCACTTGGAGAAAAACCTTTCCAGGGAGAAGAGCTGTGCTTGTCTGATGATGTAAACCTTGCATCTAGAGATTGAGGTATGGGGGTCCGCCTGACAAAGCCCAGAGGTCTTCTATTCTTATAATAAACTAGTTACTAGCACGGGGAGGGTGGTAAGGCATTTTAGCCCTATATCCACTGCCTTTATAAAATGCTGTCCCCGTTTGTATTCTATGGAATTGTAACCATGCTTACTGTTTTATCTTTATGCATTATGCTGCTAGTACTGGCACGTGTACTGTATCTTAGAGCACGATAGTTGAAATAAACATTTTAAACTATACAGTGTCTCTTATTACGTACGTTGTGGACAAGTATAAGTGAGTAATGAAAGAGTGTTCTTGCTCCCGCGATTCCTGAGAGAGTCTGTGTTCTGGGATGTCTAATCATTGGTAGCTTCGCAGTAGTACGGAGAACGAATGAGACGCTAAAGCTAGTTGGATTGGGATTGTGGGTACTAAGGTGCATGAGTGGTACACCACTATACGCCGAGGTCCTATTTTCCTGTGCATAGCTCTGTATATGTGCAGAATCCCCGCAACAGTGTCAGTTCTCCAAGTTGCATTCTCATTCCGCCTACTACAGCATCTAGCATGCAGCAATGGGTCAGCCCTCTCCAGCCATTGGTTGGTTCTCTTGCTCTATAAAGGACTGCCTTTTACCCTCCTCACATGTGCACATCCATCTAAAAAGAAGTGCACCTCATTTTGCTTTATATTATTTAACTTATTTTTGTTTTTAGACGTCCTAGTCTTTAAACAGTGCCTTAGAGTTGCATGAGTTCAAAGCCAACAGTACATTTTATTTTCAGCAGTAAGAGGCATATTATACTGCAATTTGAATTAATGCTAATAAGCATTTCTATACCTGTTCTGAACTACAGCTGCCTGCTGAGAACGAAGAACCAGTACTCTTTTATTAAAATTACATGTGATAACATTTTATTTTTTTAATTATGAGCCACACTCCAGATTTATGGTCAGCACGTCTAGGCAGTAGATTATTTTTATTATTATAGAATAAGCTTGATATTACAAAAAAACACATTTTAATGATCAGACAAGCTTTCCAAGGCAAGGCTTACAGGCTTTGACAATGTATTTTATTTTATAATTTTGCCAATATGACAAAACATGGTGGTCAGAACTCACAATGGAACAATTTTAAGGCCCAAAACAGTTGGCTCAAAAACAAGCATTGGCAGAAAATCACCCGAATGACACAGTGGCACATGACTTTATTAATTTAGCTCTAGAATTTCCAATAATAAGTTGCTTGTTAGAGTAAAATGAGATTCTGTCTGTTTTGGCTGACACAGTGATATACTTGGAAATAGCTATGAAACAACTAAAGACGGCAGAAGACCAGACCATTACCTAGCTCCCAGGTCCCCATCAACGCCAGACTAGCACAGTCAATAGAAACACTACAAAATAGGCCCACTACAGACCACATAATCACTACAGATCAAAACCCAAGCAAACCACAAAGAAGCCAAACACTGCACTTCACAAATACTCAGTAACAAAACATAACACCGCAAGTCTGCTTGTGAATTTGCAAGGAATGTAGATCTATTCATTGGAAATGTCAAGGTTAAGGTGGGCGCATGTCAGCAGCTGGAGTCTGTGCCTGGAGCCTGGGCTGGCATAGCTCACTAAAGGGTGTGTGGTGGTAGGAAGGAGGGCTTTGGAGCCGACAGGGATTGTGTGGGATAAAGATGAGTCGAGCGCATTATAAAGTAAAATATAGGTTTGTTTAGACCCTTCCTCCTTTGGTCAAATGACATTTTTGATACATAAGCCTGTGTTTATTGGCAAAAACTGAAAATAATTAAATTACTCTGAAAGGATAAGGTGGGAACATCCTAGCGCTTGCCCTAAGCTTCTGTCACACTTTCATTCCAGGGTGAAAGTCTTCAATCAAGACAGAGATATGTTAGAGCGCAATTGTGCTCTTTCCTTTGTAGGGGTGGGTCATAATCATGAGTAGTCTGCACCTGCATTTATTCTTTTGTTGTGTTAACATTTGATCATTAGAATGTGAAATGTAATAACATGTAAAGATGAATTGATAGAAATATTTTGTGTAATGTGAAGAAATTAACATGGCAGTTGTGTTTATAACGGACTAATGAAGTTCAATTATTGAAATGTAAAGCATTGATTTAAACGTGCACCATATTGACCTCTGCATATAGGCGTGTAAACTGAAACTTTAACATGTAGAATTTGTGTAAGTTGCTTATAAATATTCATGTATTTGATGTGTTCATGTAATGTGGTGATTTAGAAATGCTTGGTAAAATGGTTATTCATATGTGGCTTCATAAGGCCTACGCGTGATTTTCTTATGTTGGCCGATTTCTGTAGGCCTGAAATGCATTCTCCCTGGATGCTCTCATTTTAGGCTTGGTAGTTGAATTTCATGTGCGTGTTGAATCTTTTCCTTTAAAAACCAAAAGAGAGAGTCAGGACGATGAGTGTGCCCTCCTTGTCCCGAAATAATATTTGAAAAAACAACTGGGACGGGCCACAAAAGAGTGACTAGATAACCTGAATGGTGTCTGACACCACAGGAATAGTTTAAAAGAACCCTCACACACCAACCTGGTTGGTGTCGTGCTTCATCATTGGGTTCCCAGTCGGGTAGCCGAGTGCTACCCAACTGTGCTTCAACACCTGATTACAGTGGAGCAGGTTTTTTGATTGTTGTGTGATGGCGTTGTGAATGTGGTGACTTTAAAAAGTACCACTGGGAAGCTCACTATACATTCTTTTATTCCCAGTGCCCCAGGGTATATTAAAAACAAGGTAAAATAGACGATATATCAGAACTACCAGTAGGTGTCTGAATTATCGATAGGTCAACATGTTTCAGCTCTCAAAGAAAAATTAATGGAGCTTTCTTCAGGACCTCATTATGTGGTGAATAAAGTGCAAAAGTGAGTGGTAAAAATTAAACCACTTGTTTAAGCATTTTTACACACTTGCTACAGCGTGTTTATCATGCATAGATGGACTAACCAAAAATAACGTTCCATCTGTGGTAAAATTCCTGTAGGGAAAGAAATCAACAAGACAAAACAACAAATAACATATAAAAATTGTTTGATTGGTTATTGATTATTGTCACAATCATATTGATCATCCCCAAGTGGCGAGATAAACATTCAGTGTCACTCATACGTGGGAAACCATGCATACAAACAATGGTTCAGATAATCTTAAAGAACAGTGCATACTCGCAATAATGGTGACCGTGCTTGCGGTGTGGTCAACTGTTCAAGCTACACCGAATATCACATGCAGCAGTGAAAAAGCAAAGTATATTCACTAAATATCCTAGCATGCTTGTGGTCAAGAACAGTGGGCATGCTGAGGTGGAGTGCTCAGAAAGAGCGTCGCGCTGGGCTTTGTAGCGTATTATAAACTCTTACTAAACTAACATGATAACAGAAATGTCGTAATGCTAAATATTTAAGCAAAAGACCTGCTCACTACGCATGAATCATAGTAACATAGTATTTACGTGAATCATGGTATTTCCATGGTCATACGAATCCAGGGCGGGAGGGGCTCCTACTTGGTGCTCTAAATGAAGGATTTAAAAAGAAGAAGAATCGGTGAACTAAATGTCTGTAGCAGGAGTGAAAGGCTAGTTCGTGTAGCCACTTAAGGGTTCTGTAAGGAAAGATCTTACTTGGTCTCGGTGCTCCCCTGCGTCTAAACCTACTTCGGCGTCCGCTGGAACGAGATAATCTCGAGGGACTGGAAGGCGCAGATATAACAGCCGGGGCAGGGCGGGAGAGCTGGTAACTAATTGGAAACGCCTGCATGCAATAGACTATAGCGCTAACCAACAGTGGGCGTATAGCACGTTGCGGGCAGAAGCGTCAAGAAAGACGTACACAACGTGAAGGCGTATGTGCACGAGTCACTCCGTAAAGATGGAAAAGATGACTACTATCGCGGAGCGGGCGAAATATATGCTCCCTATAAATGCAGCCAAAAATTAAATATAGAAATATAGAAATTATCGAAAAGGTGTACATCTGGTGGGAGCTTAATAAGAAATGGAAAATTAAGCGCAAAGTCAATAAAGTGCCACTATGACAGGTACAGTTATCAAATGCTGTGCAGTGAATTAGTGAGCACCTTTATTATTACCAATATGACACCTCCATGCGGTTTGAAAGTGCTTGAATCACTTCAAGATTTCTATGTACATTTTTAGGGGAAGGGGCTGATATGCTTAGGAGTTTGAAAGTTCAGGGGATGGGAATAGTAGGTCGTCAATGGTTAGACTGAAGCATTTCAAAAGACACTATTGACTTCATGTAGTGCCCTCTATATTATCTATCTACTAAGGCTATTCCACGGAATATTGTCGTTCAGACCCCTGAGATGGGTAGATAAACGATAAATCCATCGTTGTTCTTTTTCTAACAGTTGTTGCTGGATGTTCCCACTCCTCATTTTCAGATGTTCAATTATAACCCACTCCATATCGTTAGTGGTGTGACCTGCTTCCAGAAAGTGGTTTGTCATTCGTGTGGTATTTCTTTTACACCGAATCGTGCTTCTATGCTCACATATTCTTGTCTTTACTTTACGACTTGTCATACCCACATACCTAAGGCCACATGGACATGTGATAAGGTAAATGGCATTGTCTGTGTTACAATTGGTATGCGTGCGGATTTGCCATATTTTCCCTGGTTCCAGGTTAAGAGTTTTTGATGATTTTGTTAAATGGCAAATGCTGCAGTCACCGCAAGGATAGTGTCCGGTGACCTTTGGAAGACCCCATGCATTATGTATGGTGTTTGTTAACGACATCACTTCTTGTGGTCTTGTGTGAACTAAGCTGTCTTTTAGACTTCTACCTCTTTTGTAGGAAAACATGGGTTTTTCCCAACGATGGTTGCCAGTATTAAGGATTTGCCAGTGCTTCTGGACAATTTTAGCCACTTGGCATGAGACAGGATTATATGTAGTCACACAGGTCAGTGGTATTGTGGTTGCCTCCTTCGGTGTGCTTTCCAATAGGCTCTCTCTATTTTGATTGCGTGCTCTCTTCAACGCTTTAGTCGTAATCCTGTTGGGATACCCACGTTGTTGTAATTTCTTAGTTAGCCTTTGAGCTTGATGTTTAAATTCTTCTACGTTGCTGCAATTTCTACGTAGCCTCAGATATTGTCCATAAGGCAAGTTTTCTCTTAAAGTTCGAGGGTGAAAACTGGTGTAATGGAGCAGCGAGTTTCTCGCCGTCTCTTTGAAATGAGTTTTCGTTTCTAGTCCTCCATTAACATGGGTGATATCTAAGTCTAAGAATGTGATGCTCTCTCTGCTGATGGTACTGGTAAATCTTAAATTAGAGTCACACCCATTGATCCAAATGAGGAAATCATTGAGGGATACTTCTGATCCTTCCCAAATTAGGAATACATCATCGATGTACCTTTTATAAAAGCGAATGTGATGTGACAGTAAGGTGCCTGGATGGAATAGATATGTTTTTTCAAAATTGAAAACATAAAGTCCTGCCACACTTGGAGCGAAGGTACTGCCCATCGAAGTTCCGTACGTTTGTAGGTACAATTGGCCTTCGTATTCAAAATAATTTTCTTTTAGTGCAAGTTTTGCACAATCAAGGATAAAAGATTTGGGAGTGACATATTCCCAGATACCTTCGTTCAAGGTGGATTTCAGTACTCTCAGCGTGTCATCCTGAGGTAAACTGGTGTAGAGGCTTTCTACATCAAGGCTTACCATAAAGGACGTGTTGGGATTAAACGGTAAATCCTTTATTTGGCCCAATAGATCTTTTGTATCTTGTAAGTAAGTAGAAGTGGCTTTAACCAGTGGTTGTAGAAAGAAGTCACAGGTTTGTGAGAGAGGTTCTAGTACTGACCCGATCCCCGACACTATGGGTCGACCGGGTGGCGGCACTTTGTTTTTGTGCACCTTGGGAATAGTGTAAAAATATGGTGTTTTTCCACTATTGGTTGTGAGGAATTGAGCTTCCTTTTGCTGATATTTCCAAGATTTTCCGCATCATTCACCAGCTCATTGATGGTGGATTTTAATCTCTCCGTAGGATCTTCTTGTAGGGGAAGGTAGTTGCGTCTGTCACTTAGTAGACGTAAGCATTCTATATGATAATCATTTTTATTCTGAAGAACTATCCCCCTCCCTTGTCCGCAGGTTTTATGACGATGTTGTTATTGTTTCTAAGGGAGGACAATGCTTCGAAATCACCTTTTCTCACATTCTTAAAGAGCTTTTTTTCTTGGAGATTTTCAATATCTTTGAACACCGCTTGTTCAAAAGTAACCAACTCACAAGGGATGGAGCTTGGTGGTGGTATGAACTTGGATTTGATTTTGAAATTGGTATCACCATTTGATCGTGTTGGTGGTGCCACTACCTCTAACTGGTTTTCAAAGAAAGCTTTCAGTTTTAACTTTCTGAAGAATTCGGCCATCTCACAATGTAGGCGGAATTTGTCTAAATTGGCCGTTGGGACAAATCCTAGGCCTTTGTTCAGAAGGTCCTTTTCTGTTTGAGTCAGAATGTGTGTGGAAAAATTTGTCACTAGATCCGGCTTGTGCTCGGTCCTGCTTGTTGATTCAGGGATTTGCTCCTGGTGTGTGCCCCTTGGCTTTCGTCGTCTTCCCAATGTACTTGTTGTTGTCTTTTGCGTCTTCCCCAACCTCTGCGGCCATTCCCTAAAAAAGGGAAGCGGGGGACTGATTCATATATGGGTTTTGCATAGGGCCAAATTGGGGATTCCAACCGAACATCATCTGGGGTGACATCTGAGGGAATCCTTGTTGAAAATGCATTTGATTCCCTGGTGGTCCTTGTGGCCATGGTTGTTGCCAGGTGTTGGGTCTCCTCTTCCTCGCAGTCGGTTCCGATAGCTACCGGTGCTGGAATTGCTGCTACCTGAAGAGTCATCGTCTGAACCTCCTGAAGAGTCAGTCCGTTTAGGTGGTTGGTAATCTGCCTCTGAATAGGGGTATGTCTTGGAATATGAGAACTTTTTGAGATCTTTTTGAAACTTTTGGATCTTTGATTGCGTGAGGTTTTCCCTGTATTCCTGTATCTCCTTGTTAACTTCGTCTAACCTCTTTTTGTAGGCAGTTAATGTTGTCTTGAAATGATTTTCAGTAGTTTGTATTTCTATGATGATGGCATCCGAAAGTCTTTTCGCCGTTTGTATGATTAGCACAATCCAGTCTCTTGTGCAGTGCCATGCGATCTTAGCCCAGTCTCTACGAAATGCTGCATCATTTAGAAAGATTCTTGGGGCATTGGTGACGATTAGGCCTCTAGGTGCTGTATTACTCCTGAGATATTCGGTAAGGATTACCCCGTGTAAGATAGTCCTAATGTGGTTTCTTTTCATTTCAGACAGAGTCTCCCAGTCTGAACTCTGGGCCATTGTCTTAGCAATGTTCAGGTCCGCCAAAAGTGGTGCTCCTGACAAAATGTCATTGATTACTTCATCTGCGAATGTGAGGCCCTGGTGTTCTGCCATAATTAATGTAAAATTAGGCGGAACAAAGAGTGTGTAATACTCTCACAGCTGCGCTCTGTCTATTACTTCAAAAACCAAAAGAGAGAGTCAGGACGATGAGTGTGCCCTCCTTGTCCCGAAATAATATTTGAAAAAACAACTGGGACGGGCCACAAAAGAGTGACTAGATAACCTGAATGGTGTCTGACACCACAGGAATAGTTTAAAAGAACCCTCACACACCAACCTGGTTGGTGTCATGCTTCATCATTGGGTTCCCTGTCGGGTAGCCGAGTGCTACCCAACTGTGCTTCAACACCTGATTACAGTGGAGCAGGTTTTTTGATTGTTGTGTGATGGCGTTGTGAATGTGGTGACTTTAAAAAGTACCTCTGGGAAGCTCACTATACATTCTTTTATTCCCAGTGGCCCAGGGTATATTAAAAACAAGGTAAAATAGACGATATATCAGAACTACCAGTAGGTGTCTGAATTATCGATAGGTCAACATGTTTCAGCTCTCAAAGAAAAATTAATGGAGCTTTCTTCAGGACCTCATTATGTGGTGAATAAAGTGCAAAAGTGAGTGGTAAAAATTAAACCACTTGTTTAAGCATTTTTACACACTTGCTACAGCGTGTTTATCATGCATAGATGGACTAACCAAAAATAATGTTCCATCTGTGGTAAAATTCCTGTAGGGAAAGAAATCAACAAGACAAAACAACAAATAACATATAAAAATTGTTTGATTGGTTATTGATTATTGTCACAATCATATTGATCATCCCCAAGTGGCGAGATAAACATTCAGTGTCACTCATACGTGGGAAACCATGCATACAAACAATGGTTCAGATAATCTTAAAGAACAGTGCATACTCGCAATAATGGTGACCGTGCTTGCGGTGTGGGCGGCAGGTCAACTGTTCAAGCTACACCGAATATCACATGCAGCAGTGAAAAAGCAAAGTATATTCACTAAATATCCTAGCATGCTTGTGGTCAAGAACAGTGGGCATGCTGAGGTGGAGTGCTCAGAAAGAGCGTCGCGCTGGGCTTTGTAGCGTATTATAAACTCTTACTAAACTAACATGATAACAGAAATGTCGTAATGCTAAATATTTAAGCAAAAGACCTGCTCACTACGCATGAATCATAGTAACATAGTATTTACGTGAATCATGGTATTTCCATGGTCATACGAATCCAGGGCGGGAGGGGCTCCTACTTGGTGCTCTAAATGAAGGATTTAAAAAGAAGAAGAATCGGTGAACTAAATGTCTGGAGCAGGAGTGAAAGGCTAGTTCGTGTAGCCACTTAAGGGTTCTGTAAGGAAAGATCTTACTTGGTCTCGGTGCTCCCCCGCGTCTAAACCTACTTCGGCGACCGCTGGAACGAGATAATCTCGAGGGACTGGAAGGCGCAGATATAACAGCCGGGGCAGGGCGGGAGAGCTGGTAACTAATTGGAAACGCCTGCATGCAATAGACTATAGCGCTAACCAACAGTGGGCGTATAGCACGTTGCGGGCAGAAGCATCAAGAAAGACGTACACAACGTGAAGGCGTATGTGCACGAGTCACTCCGTAAAGATGGAAAAGATGACTACTATCGCGGAGCGGGCGAAATATATGCTCCCTATAAATGCAGCCAAAAATTAAATATAGAAATATAGAAATTATCGAAAAGGTGTACATCTGGTGGGAGCTTAATAAGAAATGGAAAATTAAGCGCAAAGTCAATAAAGTGCCACTATGACAGGTACAGTTATCAAATGCTGTGCAGTGAATTAGTGAGCACCTTTATTATTACCAATATGACACCTCCGTGCGGTTTGAAAGTGCTTGAATCACTTCAAGATTTCTATGTACATTTTTAGGGGAAGGGGCTGATATGCTTAGGAGTTTGAAAGTTCAGGGGATGGGAATAGTAGGTCGTCAATGGTTAGACTGAAGCATTTCAAAAGGCACTATTGACTTCATGTAGTGCCCTCTATATTATCTATCTACTAAGGCTATTCCACGGAATATTGTCGTTCAGACCGCTGAGATGGGTAGATAAACGATAAATCCATCGTTGTTCTTTTTCTAACAGTTGTTGCTGGATGTTCCCACTCCTCATTTTCAGATGTTCAATTATAACCCACTCCATATCGTTAGTGGTGTGACCTGCTTCCAGAAAGTGGTTTGTCATTCGTGTGGTATTTCTTTTACACCGAATCGTGCTTCTATGCTCACATATTCTTGTCTTTACTTTGCGACTTGTCATACCCACATACCTAAGGCCACATGGACATGTGATAAGGTAAATGGCATTGTCTGTGTTACAATTGGTATGCGTGCGGATTTGCCATATTTTCCCTGGTTCCAGGTTAAGAGTTTTTGATGATTTTGTTAAATGGCAAATGCTGCAGTCACCGCAAGGATAGTGTCCGGTGACCTTTGGAAGACCCCATGCATTATGTATGGTGTTTGTTAACGACATCACTTCTTGTGGTCTTGTGTGAACTAAGCTGTCTTTTAGACTTCTACCTCTTTTGTAGGAAAACATGGGTTTTTCCCAACGATGGTTGCCAGTATTAAGGATTTGCCAGTGCTTCTGGACAATTTTAGCCACTTGGCATGAGACAGGATTATATGTAGTCACACAGGTCAGTGGTATTGTGGTTGCCTCCTTCGGTGTGCTTTCCAATAGGCTCTCTCTATTTTGATTGCGTGCTCTCTTCAACGCTTTAGTCGTAATCCTGTTGGGATACCCACGTTGTTGTAATTTCTTAGTTAGCCTTTGAGCTTGATGTTTAAATTCTTCTACGTTGCTGCAATTTCTACGTAGCCTCAGATATTGTCCATAAGGCAAGTTTTCTCTTAAAGTTCGAGGGTGAAAACTGGTGTAATGGAGCAGCGAGTTTCTCGCCGTCTCTTTGAAATGAGTTTTCGTTTCTAGTCCTCCATTAACATGGGTGATATCTAAGTCTAAGAATGTGATGCTCTCTCTGCTGATGGTACTGGTAAATCTTAAATTAGAGTCACACCCATTGATCCAAATGAGGAAATCATTGAGGGATACTTCTGATCCTTCCCAAATTAGGAATACATATAACTTACCCCCTCCCCCAGCGCCTTGAGACCCTCCCGGGTGAGTAGCGCGCTCTATAAATGCCGTGATTGATTGATTGATTGATGTACCTTTTATAAAAGCGAATGTGATGTGACAGTAAGGTGCCTGGATGGAATAGATATGTTTTTTCAAAATTGAAAACATAAAGTCCTGCCACACTTGGAGCGAAGGTACTGCCCATCGAAGTTCCGTACGTTTGTAGGTACAATTGGCCTTCGTATTCAAAATAATTTTCTTTTAGTGCAAGTTTTGCACAATCAAGGATAAAAGATTTGTGTACGTCTTTCTTGACGCTTCTGCCCGCAACGTGCTATACGCCCACTGTTGGTTAGCGCTATAGTCTATTGCATGCAGGCATTTCCAATTAGTTACCAGCTCTCCCGCCCTGCCCCGGCTGTTATATCTGCGCCTTCCAGTCCCTCGAGATTATCTCGTTCCAGCGGACGCCGAAGTAGGTTTATACGCGGGGGAGCACCGAGACTAAGTAAGATCTTTCCTTACAGAACCCTTAAGTGGCTACACGAACTAGCCTTTCACTCCTGCTCCAGACATTTAGTTCACCGATTCTTCTTCTTTTTAAATCCTTCATTTAGAGCACCAAGTAGGAGCCCCTCCCGCCCTGGATTCGTATGACCATGGAAATACCATGATTCACGTAAATACTATGTTACTATGATTCATGCGTAGTGAGCAGGTCTTTTGCTTAAATATTTAGCATTACGACATTTCTGTTATCATGTTAGTTTAGTAAGAGTTTATAATACGCTACAAAGCCCAGCGCGACGCTCTTTCTGAGCACTCCACCTCAGCATGCCCACTGTTCTTGACCACAAGCATGCTAGGATATTTAGTGAATATACTTTGCTTTTTCACTGCTGCATGTGATATTCGGTGTAGCTTGAACAGTTGACCTGCCGCCCACACCGCAAGCACGGTCACCATTATTGCGAGTATGCACTGTTCTTTAAGATTATCTGAACCATTGTTTGTATGCATGGTTTCCCACGTATGAGTGACACTGAATGTTTATCTCGCACTTGGGGATGATCAATATGATTGTGACAATAATCAATAACCAATCAAACAATTTTTATATGTTATTTGTTGTTTTGTCTTGTTGATTTCTTTCCCTACAGGAATTTTACCACAGATGGAACGTTATTTTTGGTTAGTCCATCTATGCATGATAAACACGCTGTAGCAAGTGTGTAAAAATGCTTAAACAAGTGGTTTAATTTTTACCACTCACTTTTGCACTTTATTCACCACATAATGAGGTCCTGAAGAAAGCTCCATTAATTTTTCTTTGAGAGCTGAAACATGTTGACCTATCGATAATTCAGACACCTACTGGTAGTTCTGATATATCGTCTATTTTACCTTGTTTTTAATATACCCTGGGCCACTGGGAATAAAAGAATGTATAGTGAGCTTCCCAGAGGTACTTTTTAAAGTCACCACATTCACAACGCCATCACACAACAATCAAAAACCTGCTCCACTGTAATCAGGTGTTGAAGCACAGTTGGGTAGCACTCGGCTACCCGACTGGGAACCCAATGATGAAGCATGACACCAACCAGGTTGGTGTGTGAGGGTTCTTTTAAACTATTCCTGTGGTGTCAGACACCATTCAGGTTATCTAGTCACTCTTTTGTGGCCCGTCCCAGTTGTTTTTTCAAATATTATTTCGGGACAAGGAGGGCACACTCATCGTCCTGACTCTCTCTTTTGGTTTTTGAAGTAATAGACAGCGCGCAGCTGTGAGAGTATTACACACTCTTTGTTCCGCCTAATTTTACATTAATTATGGCAGAACACCAGGGCCTCACATTCGCAGATGAAGTAATCGATGACATTTTGTCAGGAGCACCACTTTTGGCATACCTGAACATTGCTAAGACAATAGCCCAGAGTTCAGACTGGGAGACTCTGTCTGAAATGAAAAGAAACCACATTAGGACTATCTTACACGGGGTAATCCTTACCGAATATCTCAGGAGTAATACAGCACCTAGAGGCCTAATCGTCACCAATGCCCCAAGAATCTTTCTAAATGATGCAGCATTTCGTAGAGACTGGGCTAAGATCGCATGGCACTGCACAAGAGACTGGATTGTGCTAATCATACAAACGGCGAAAAGACTTTCGGATGCCATCATCATAGAAATACAAACTACTGAAAATCATTTCAAGACAACATTAACTGCCTACAAAAAGAGGTTAGACGAAGTTAACAAGGAGATACAGGAATACAGGGAAAACCTCACGCAATCAAAGATCCAAAAGTTTCAAAAAGATCTCAAAAAGTTCTCATATTCCAAGACATACCCCTATTCAGAGGCAGATTACCAACCACCTAAACGGACTGACTCTTCAGGAGGTTCAGACGATGACTCCTCAGGTAGCAGCAATTCCAGCACCGGTAGCTATCGGAACCGACTGCGAGGAAGAGGGAGACCCAACACCTGGCAACAACCATGGCCACAAGGACCACCAGGGAATCAAATGCATTTTCAACAAGGATTCCCTCAGATGTCACCCCAGATGATGTTCGGTTGGAATCCCCAATTTGGCCCTATGCAAAACCCATATATGAATCAGTCCCCCGCTTCCCTTTTTAGGGAATGGCCGCAGAGGTTGGGGAAGACGCAAAAGACAACAACAAGTACATTGGGAAGACGACGAAAGCCAAGGGGCACACACCAGGAGCAAATCCCTGAATCAACAAGCAGGACCGAGCACAAGCCGGATCTAGTGACAAATTTTTCCACACACATTCTGACTCAAACAGAAAAGGACCTTCTGAACAAAGGCCTAGGATTTGTCCCAACGGCCAATTTAGACAAATTCCGCCTACATTGTGAGATGGCCGAATTCTTCAGAAAGTTAAAACTGAAAGCTTTCTTTGAAAACCAGTTAGAGGTAGTGGCACCACCAACACGATCAAATGGTGATACCAATTTCAAAATCAAATCCAAGTTCATACCACCACCAAGCTCCATCCCTTGTGAGTTGGTTACTTTTGAACAAGCGGTGTTCAAAGATATTGAAAATCTCCAAGAAAAAAAGCTCTTTAAGAATGTGAGAAAAGGTGATTTCGAAGCATTGTCCTCCCTTAGAAACAATAACAACATCGTCATAAAACCTGCGGACAAGGGAGGGGGGATAGTTCTTCAGAATAAAAATGATTATCATATAGAATGCTTACGTCTACTAAGTGACAGACGCAACTACCTTCCCCTACAAGAAGATCCTACGGAGAGATTAAAATCCACCATCAATGAGCTGGTGAATGATGCGGAAAATCTTGGAAATATCAGCAAAAAGGAAGCTCAATTCCTCACAACCAATAGTGGAAAAACACCATATTTTTACACTATTCCCAAGGTGCACAAAAACAAAGTGCCGCCACCCGGTCGACCCATAGTGTCGGGGATCGGGTCAGTACTAGAACCTCTCTCACAATTCTGTGACTTCTTTCTACAACCACTGGTTAAAGCCACTTCTACTTACTTACAAGATACAAAAGATCTATTGGGCCAAATAAAGGATTTACCGTTTAATCCCAACACGTCCTTTATGGTAAGCCTTGATGTAGAAAGCCTCTACACCAGTTTACCTCAGGATGACACGCTGAGAGTACTGAAATCCACCTTGAACGAAGGTATCTGGGAATATGTCACTCCCAAATCTTTTATCCTTGATTGTGCAAAACTTGCACTAAAAGAAAATTATTTTGAATACGAAGGCCAATTGTACCTACAAACGTACGTTGGGCAGTACCTTCGCTCCAAGTGTGGCAGGACTTTATGTTTTCAATTTTGAAAAAACATATCTATTCCATCCAGGCACCTTACTGTCACATCACATTCGCTTTTATAAAAGGTACATCGATGATGTATTCCTAATTTGGGAAGGATCAGAAGTATCCCTCAATGATTTCCTCATTTGGATCAATGGGTGTGTCTCTAATTAAAGATTTACCAGTACCATCAGCAGAGAGAGCATCACATTCTTAGACTTAGATATCACCCATGTTAATGGAGGACTAGAAACGAAAACTCATTTCAAAGAGACGGCGAGAAACTCGCTGCTCCATTACACCAGTTTTCACCCTCGAACTTTAAGAGAAAACTTGCCTTATGGACAATATCTGAGGCTACGTAGAAATTGCAGCAACGTAGAAGAATTTAAACATCAAGCTCAAAGGCTAACTAAGAAATTACAACAACGTGGGTATCCCAACAGGATTACGACTAAAGCGTTGAAGAGAGCACGCAATCAAAATAGAGAGAGCCTATTGGAAAGCACACCGAAGGAGGCAACCACAATACCACTGACCTGTGTGACTACATATAATCCTGTCTCATGCCAAGTGGCTAAAATTGTCCAGAAGCACTGGCAAATCCTTAATACTGGCAACCATCGTTGGGAAAAACCCATGTTTTCCTACAAAAGAGGTAGAAGTCTAAAAGACAGCTTAGTTCACACAAGACCACAAGAAGTGATGTCGTTAACAAACACCATACATAATGCATGGGGTCTTCCAAAGGTCACCGGACACTATCCTTGCGGTGACTGCAGCATTTGCCATTTAACAAAATCATCAAAAACTCTTAACCTGGAACCAGGGAAAATATGGCAAATCCGCACGCATACCAATTGTAACACAGACAATGCCATTTACCTTATCACATGTCCATGTGGCCTTAGGTATGTGGGTATGACAAGTCGCAAAGTAAAGACAAGAATATGTGAGCATAGAAGCACGATTCGGTGTAAAAGAAATACCACACGAATGACAAACCATTTTCTGGAAGCAGGTCACACCACTAACGATATGGAGTGGGTTATAATTGAACATCTGAAAATGAGGAGTGGGAACATCCAGCAACAACTGTTAGAAAAAGAACAACGATGGATTTATCGTTTATCTACCCATCTCAGCGGTCTGAACGACAATATTCCGTGGAATAGCCTTAGTAGATAGATAATATAGAGGGCACTACATGAAGTCAATAGTGCCTTTTGAAATGCTTCAGTCTAACCATTGACGACCTACTATTCCCATCCCCTGAACTTTCAAACTCCTAAGCATATCAGCCCCTTCCCCTAAAAATGTACATAGAAATCTTGAAGTGATTCAAGCACTTTCAAACCGCACGGAGGTGTCATATTGGTAATAATAAAGGTGCTCACTAATTCACTGCACAGCATTTGATAACTGTACCTGTCATAGTGGCACTTTATTGACTTTGCGCTTAATTTTCCATTTCTTATTAAGCTCCCACCAGATGTACACCTTTTCGATAATTTCTATATTTAATTTTTGGCTGCATTTATAGGGAGCATATATTTCGCCCGCTCCGCGATAGTAGTCATCTTTTCCATCTTTACGGAGTGACTCGTGCACATACGCCTTCACGTTGTGTACGTCTTTCTTGACGCTTCTGCCCGCAACGTGCTATACGCCCACTGTTGGTTAGCGCTATAGTCTATTGCATGCAGGCGTTTCCAATTAGTTACCAGCTCTCCCGCCCTGCCCCGGCTGTTATATCTGCGCCTTCCAGTCCCTCGAGATTATCTCGTTCCAGCGGACGCCGAAGTAGGTTTAGACGCGGGGAGCACCAAGACCAAGTAAGATCTTTCCTTACAGAACCCTTAAGTGGCTACACGAACTAGCCTTTCACTCCTGCTCCAGACATTTAGTTCACCGATTCTTCTTCTTTTTAAATCCTTCATTTAGAGCACCAAGTAGGAGCCCCTCCCGCCCTGGATTCGTATGACCATGGAAATACCATGATTCACGTAAATACTATGTTACTATGATTCATGCGTAGTGAGCAGGTCTTTTGCTTAAATATTTAGCATTACGACATTTCTGTTATCATGTTAGTTTAGTAAGAGTTTATAATACGCTACAAAGCCCAGCGCGACGCTCTTTCTGAGCACTCCACCTCAGCATGCCCACTGTTCTTGACCACAAGCATGCTAGGATATTTAGTAAATATACTTTGCTTTTTCACTGCTGCATGTGATATTCGGTGTAGCTTGAACAGTTGACCTGCCGCCCACACCGCAAGCACGGTCACCATTATTGCGAGTATGCACTGTTCTTTAAGATTATCTGAACCATTGTTTGTATGCATGGTTTCCCACGTATGAGTGACACTGAATGTTTATCTCGCCACTTGGGGATGATCAATATGATTGTGACAATAATCAATAACCAATCAAACAATTTTTATATGTTATTTGTTGTTTTGTCTTGTTGATTTCTTTCCCTACAGGAATTTTACCACAGATGGAACGTTATTTTTGGTTAGTCCATCTATGCATGATAAACACGCTGTAGCAAGTGTGTAAAAATGCTTAAACAAGTGGTTTAATTTTTACCACTCACTTTTGCACTTTATTCACCACATAATGAGGTCCTGAAGAAAGCCCCATTAATTTTTCTTTGAGAGCTGAAACATGTTGACCTATCGATAATTTAGACACCTACTGGTAGTTCTGATATATCGTCTATTTTACCTTGTTTTTAATATACCCTGGGCCACTGGGAATAAAAGAATGTATAGTGAGCTTCCCAGAGGTACTTTTAAAGTCACCACATTCACAACGCCATCACACAACAATCAAAAAACCTGCTCCACTGTAATCAGGTGTTGAAGCACAGTTGGGTAGCACTCGGCTACCCGACTGGGAACCCAATGATGAAGCATGACACCAACCAGGTTGGTGTGTGAGGGTTCTTTTAAACTATTCCTGTGGTGTCAGACACCATTCAGGTTATCTAGTCACTCTTTTGTGGCCCGTCCCAGTTGTTTTTTCGAATCTTTTCCTTTCTCACATTTCTGTTGCAGGTGGAGAAAATCAGGATACATTAGTACGAGGAGTGCTGATAGTGTGAGACAGTGTTTTTTTTCTCACTGGAGAAGGCCTGGACCTGGGAGAATCGAAACTAAATGGAAAATCACCTATGAGGAGGTGTCCAGCAGCATGAGGCGCTCCAGGGGTTGAATTAGGAGAAGAGAGGAGATCGATGGAGAGGGCAGGAGCATCTTAGAATGAGCTCTGTAGCTTTATGTTACATGACCCATAGAACGTGAGTGCACTTCTTAGGAAGTCTTCACACGCTGACACCTTTTCCTAACTTGCCTGGGAAAAATGTTAAGTAGGGATGTCACATTAGTAATAGTGTAGGGATAGACTAATGCTTTTTACTTCTGAACCTCAAATGTAGACTGATTTTGGTGTGGGGGCAATTATTGCCTGCGTTCTGTTATTGGAATTTATCATTCTTTTCATGCTTCAAAGGCTTAAGATAGCACACAGGTTTCAATTTGTATTAGTTACGATGTACTGTTACAATGTTATGTTATGTTATGTTAGACAATTTGTAAAGCGCATGGCTGTCCCAGCAAAGGGACATCCCAGTGCTAAAGATCAGGGAGAAAGGAGGATGAGATGTTTTAGCTACTGAAACAACCATGCCTTTACTGCCTTTCTGAACGCCAAAAGATTGGGAATGCTTGTCTTTAGGTGCCTGTATGTCCAGTTATTTTTGGCTTTGTAATAAACCCACTAACTTGGAATCTGGAGTCTGTGATTCTTCGGAATCTTTGAATTTGTGAGTCTGACCAGATGTGTTATTTCTCCCCTCTACACTTCCAAGCAGGTACAAGCGGGCCATTGACCAAGGGTTCCAGAGTACATTGACAAAAGGGAATCCGGCTCCTTCAGGTACAAAAAGTTATTGGTGTTTGAAAAGAAAGGAATGCTGGACTCGGGCCCATTCATTTATAGAAGTTTAAGACTTATAGGCCCCGGTTATGTAAGGCTGTGTTATTTCCAACACATGTGCAATAACTCCAGTTAGGGTACATATTAAATAACAATTTGTGCCATAAGAACTGCGCTTCCCACAGTTACCCCAGTAAATTTCGGCAGGTCAGGCCTCCGGAAACTTACCAAGGAAGAACATAACCAGCAAATTTAAGCCCAGAGGTTTTTGGTGTGTAAAGCGCCGAAATATGCATGTTATGCTTCATTTTTGGATAGCCATAGTATTTGGTGCTATTTGTCACACCCAATAAATTCATATTGCTCTATCAAGGCAAGAAATATTGCACCCGCCTCTGAGTCAACTGGAATTGGTGCGATAGCTGGAGACAGCGGGAAGAAGCGGAGCCTCAATGTGCAAGCGAGCCCGCCAGAACAGATAGGTCTCCTCCATGCCCCAGTGCCTCCAAAGCTGCAATCGCAGGTCTCTGGGCGCAGCTCTGAAGCAACAGTGACACAAACAGCTCTAGGACATGCACACGCGTGTGACACAACACGCTTGTCATGGTGTCCACCGAATACACAAGAGCTCAGTGTCTTGAACATAACAATTTATCTGAAGGGGTTGAGTTTGAATCTCTGCAAGGCTGACTCACCTTTTCATCCTTCAGGGACCAGAAAAGTTATCACCATTAAAACTGGGAGACAGTAACACTTGCTGCTAGAAATAGCAGCCTGAAGCGCCAGCAAGTAATTAAAGCACTTCATGCAGCTTTGAGCGTTGCCTTGAAGCACTGGGTGGTGGGGCTCAGTAGGCCTTGCAATGGGCAGCAAATCATGTTACAAAAAGTAAAGGGTCTGTCTATAGCTAAACACTTAGAAATGTGCCTGGCCCAGAGATTATCAATCACCATTTCACCATTCCGTAGAACCGGGTAAAGCAGTAGAAAATACACAGTCTGTGCAGACAGCAAAATCCCAACCGTTTAGGGCCTAATGCCACCTTCACACAATGTTCAGAAAGTACCACAATGTAGTTAATGCTTAATTGACACGTGTAGAAAGTGTGATGGGCTTAATTTCGCTCACAGAACCAGGAAGGAGTGGTGGAAGTTGGCAGTGTAGACAGGACGTTTAAGAACTTGTCTGGTAGTGCTTACAGGGGCGAAGGCAAACGTGTCTTGAAAGCCAGGCCAAACAGAACGGTAGCACAACTCGGGCTGTTTATTTTTATTTGCAATTACTTATAGCGCATGGAAGACCCGAGGGTATTGGAGCTATTTACAATGGGAAAATTGCAGATAGAGTAGTGAAAGAGATTGCAATGCCATTTGCAACAAAAACCAGATGTGTGCTGTACGTTCACATTTGAAGAGGCAATAAACTACACAAAATGTATTGACTCTGTTTTTGCACAGATCAAAACATTACTGAATCCGACCCCAGATGTCTTGAGCAGGAAAGAAACAGTAGTCCCATAAGGAACATATCAACACATGCAGCATAAAGAAACTGTAGTTGGCCGGTGCTCCCATAAGAAAAACGGAAGTGATGTATCAGAAGCACCAACCATGAGGAGCCAGCAAAGAAGAGTGATGCAGGAGTCAGCCAGCAGTAGGATTATATGCTGTATAGTGACTACAATAGGTCTTGCAAACAGTGCATACATGCTGACGCTTGACCTAAAAAGAAGTTATGCATCATTTTAAACAGAATCTTATAGTCTATTACTCATATACTAACTCCGCATGTTATGTGCTCTGACATATCAGCTCAGAAACTCAGCGTTAGAACATGCACTGTAGGCAGCACATTTTTTTCTATAGTGTGTTCCTGGCTTCTTTGTACACGCGTGTGCAGGAGCAGAACACAATCATGATACCACTCCTGCACTGATGTAAGGGTATGCTGAACGATGGTGGGCCCTTCACCGCTTCTCCCTTTCCCCTCCAAATCAGTTTGTAGCTTCTCAGTGTTACCACAACTGAATCATATCTCAATCCAATCGGATAAACAAATCAATAAAAAGTACTTATCACCGAAGATATTTTTTCTGATCAGAAGTATGCTGCATTTTTTTCACTGAAGATAACTTCTAGGGGAAATTGTGTATTTCTTCACTTGAAATAGCACCACAATGTGATTCCATTTTTCGGTTGATTTGCTAGCTTAGGGTTTCTGCATTAAGTAAAGATCTGTGAGACCTGTAAGGTCTAGGTTTGATTCTTACTGTCAGCTGTTCGTTTTTCTTTGTGAATAAAATAAGAACCATGCCTTAGGTTAATTAGACCAACTCTTATTTAAGGTGCTATGAAACAGAATATTCCATGGTAGGACCACTACATAAAAACACATTATCATGGCGAAACAAATAGAGTTAACAGTATAACACTATAACAGTTGGATTACATAAAAGGTAGGCAAAGGAAATTATCTGTATATGTCTAAGGCCTCCTTTGGCATGACTATTTCATGGAGTAATTAATAATATTTTAAATAATGTACTTGACACTTTATCTCAGATTAAATTAACGTGAGTTTGGGGGATAATTTTGGTGAAAGCGTTCGAATTTGTGAAGGTGATGAAGTGCCCGATGCACACATGATTGTCAATGAAGAGGTACCAATATGGTGCTTGACAAATATCCTGTAATTACTGCAAAATAAGGATGTGAGCGTAATAAATATTTGGTGTGATTTAAGTGTATGACTATGCTAATTTTTTAGGTCTCGCCTCGCGTTGCAGCGCGCATGCGCTGCTCGCTTTGCGAGGCAAGCAGTAAACACTATAGCGTGGAAGCTTCGTGGAAACTCCGCCCACTCTCCGCCCATCTTTTTGATTGGCTTGTGTCTTAAATACTGCCTTCTGATTGGTTGTAGGCTTGTTAGTCCCTCCTACCTTACAGCCATGTCGTCATTTGTGTCCTTCCATGGATTTTGTCCCCTTTACTGCAGGACTACTTTCTTCTGCCCCCCCCTCCTCCAGTCCGATGCTTTCTCGCCCGACCTCCCTCCCCCCTCCTGCAGTCCGTGACTAAACGTCAGCCCCTTTTTCTGCCCTCCAATGAGCCGGCTCCATGTGCTAGAGCAAGGGGTGAGAGTTGAAAGGTTACATCCAAGATGGCGGCAGACAGACTGCGACGTTGGCATTGATCAGCTGGCGCTTCGTTCGGTGACCTGGGAGCCTGTGCAAGGAGTGTGGGCGGTCTTGGGCAATGCTGCCCTAAAGGATACTTATGCTCTTGCCATGGCGGCGCTGGCGGCTCTCCTTGCGCTGGGCTGGCAGCTGCTGCACGCGCTGTTGCTGGCTCGGCGTGCGCTCTGCAGCCAGGGCTGGGCGCGAGGACTCGTGGCTGGTCTGTTTTTAGCATTTCTTTCATTAAACACATCTACGGATGCAGCTATGTGCCTAGTTCCTGGAATTGCATTGGGGATAAGCGCACAGGCACTAGTTGCTGTTTCAGTTAGTAAGCTGATGGTGTGTGAACCAGAGAACTGCTACATGCACATTGAGACATAAGATACACGATGACACATCATGTCTGGAGTCACGGGGCAGAGAGTAATTCTGACAAATGGCTGCTAAGAGTTTGAAATGTATGTTTCAAGTAATCCGTACGAGCAATATTCTGAAACCCTCACTTTCACGCTCTTAAATGCATTGGTAAATATCTCTTCGGGAAATATATGTTCCTGAAAAAACAGTCGCCAAACGTGTGTGCAGTTCTACCGAAAATGTTGTTTGTTTGAATTGAATTAGAGAAAATTTGGAAAAATATGAACACAAATACAGTTGTTTCCATGACTTAAGAAAATGAAGGCGGTTTAAGTTAATTTCTGTGACCACTGATGCACATTTAAGAGCCAATTGATTACAATAGATGTATGTAGTGAGCAGCTGAATAACAATCCTTCAGTGAGCTCGTTCGTGGTTAAGATCAGTAAGCCTGTGCCCATAGCTGTACTATTCGCTCGCGGCATTTCCGTTCAAGGAGGGCTCTCTCCACATCGCTCGGAGTGATGTTGGCGAAGAGGCTTGCCATAGCGTAGTAAGAGGAATAGAAACAGAATTCCTGCAACAAGTGCTAGAATTAACGGCACACCACCAAACACCGAATGTGCGAAGTTTGGGATGATTCCGAGGACAGCCTGAAAAGGTGCTAATAGTCCGGAACAGATGGTCTTAAATACAAGTACAATTCCGCTTGTATCTGACATGTTAAAGATACGTCCTATCATTTCTACGAAATGTATAGGGCAGTTTGTACGAATTAAAGCTTGTATCTCAGCCGAAGTCCTTGCAACTTGTAGATCATAGGTTTCTTTGGCCGAGGTCAAAGGCACTGATTGTTGTATGTGCATGGCTTTCATTCTGCTTAAAGTATCAAATCGTATAAAAGAGACATTCAACGAAGGCCACAAAGGCGACTCCCTGACTGTGTCTATTGGGGCAAACAATACTTGCATACAGCAAGTGACCCTGGAGTTGACCGTTACTAGATATGGGATGCCTGGCAACATGCCACAGCAACTCTGATCATTCAACATGAGGTAACTCCCATTAGAAAGTTGTCCAAACGTTGGATTAATCACAGCAGCTGGTGTACCCTGCTGGTGGCAGGACAAGTTTGCCACAGAACCATTACAAGCCCCGTGTAAAGAAATGTCCTGACAAATCAGTGAACCGCTTAGTGCACTTTTACAGTGTGTACCGCTTAGAAACACTTCACGATCCCCACTCCAACATCTATAGGTGTAAGGTAAATTCCAGGATGTCTTAATGTATTCGTTACCCAACCTTTCATATTTGCCTGCTTGCATCTGTCTAAGGCAATCCTGAAACTGGAAAGTAGTCACAGGTAGACTAATTTTGCCAAGAATAAGCCATTCTGTAGCTGGTTTTTCTGCCACTGTGAATGGTAATTTGTCAAGTTTTTCAATGCTCAGTACTGTATACTTTGCTCCCCTTTGTGCCAGTTCGATCTGTTTATCAGTTAGATTGTATTCTGCAAACAGAGCCGTCGTGTTGATAAAATGCCAAGGCACATAGCCCGCACGCAAAGATTGCAGCTTCCAGCTTCATAACATAATAGAACGTAACTGAGACTGGCCTTGCTGTAACATGGCTAAATCTTGTTCCAGTATGTCGATAGCAGAGGATACAATACTGTCCAATGAATAAATTCTGGAGGACAAAGTTGTTAACCCATTGTCGACCACAGAGAGAGTTTTCTCTAAATTAATACGATCAAGTTCACGTATTCGTTCTGCGGCCTCCATCTGTGACACCTTCCATGCTTCATTGTAAGCAGCATAAATGCCGGCATATATTAAACGTTTTTGACGCGGTTTTCTTGGTCCAAGCAAGAATTCCCTAAGGTCTGCGTCTTCTTTAAGTAAAGATAAGTGTTGTTTCACATCCTTATTGCAGCCAATAGAGGCATAATTTTCCTACACTGTATGTTGTTACTACCCCCGGATGCTGTCTTTGGACGTATCGTGGGTCTGGCCTATGAATAGTAAACCCCTGTGTTTTATTCAGGAATCTCTCTTGACAGCTGTTTGTGTCTGTGGGCCAGATCAACCATTTTCTCCAATTAGGATTTGTTCTGTTGAGTTGTAGTATGATGTCAACTGTAACCGCTGCCTGTGTATTGTTATCACTTGCAGGTGTTGGTACAGAAGGATTTTTCATCTCTTTGATCTTGGCTAATCCAAGACAAGATGTTTGTTGGACGGTGTCATTCAAAAACAGTATTTGTTCAGGGATGATACAGGCTCTAAATAAAGCTTCTATCCCCTGCACTTGCCAATCTTTAGTACCCCAGACAGTTTTTGTGTCTATTGTGTCTTTCCATAAGTCGAAACCCTGTCTAGACAGTTGGGCAATAAATGCTGCAGAGTAAATCTGTTTTGTATTTGTTAACATAATTTTCAGTCCTGTTTTGTTTACATATTTATAGTAAAATGTTTCTGGATCAGATGTATTGTATCCTGAAAAATATGGAAACTTTTAGCAAATGTTTTTGAACTACCTTTTGGTGGTGTAGTACAATGCTCCCATTGGTTAAACATAGACACATTTCTAGGTGTTGCAGATTTATGCAAAAAATGATGACCATAGTGGTTATAGCAATACAGCTGTTCATAGTCTGATGAACCCTCTAAATATTCATTATTAGAAAATGTAGCAGATTTTTCTAGGTCAAACATCATATTATTTACAGTTTCAAAGTCCCAATCATAAGAAAAGGTACTGGATGAAACAAAATCACTTAGTGAGATCTTAAATAAATGTGGAATGTTTAAATGTTCCGTCGGGCCAAAAATATCAAAATCAGTTTTGTCCCACACTATACCATCCTGTATAGGAACGGCTGTGATGTTCACTGCAGACAAGACTCTTGTTTCACGATGGGATGATTTGTGAAGTTTCAAAAGTAAGTTCACTTCTTTTCTTTCAATGTCCAAATGGATGTATCTCCCATTTATAAGCACGCTCATAGTCATAACCAAAGCTAGCCAAAGCAGGAAGAAAAATATTCCAGAAATAACCCAAAATTCAATCCATGGTGAAATCAGATAAGTCTTTTTAAAAAAAATGCAAAAGTCTTGTACTTGCTGTTTAAAAGTTTTTGATGCTGGCGACGTCTCGGGCTCACTCGGATCCTCAGAAAACGTATCAAAGTTAATGAAGTAGCCAGAAGCAGTTCTGTCAATTGTTGGAATTGCATCAGGATTTGTAGAAATCGCTGGGACCAGTTGATCACTTGTTACATTGGTGTAGACAGGTGTATTTGGACGAACTGTTACTTGTGTTTCAAGAGGGATGAGTTCCATAGCATTGTTGCTTAGTCCTTCATCTGTTACTGCTGAATTGTCGATGGTTATCAGTCTTTCAGTCTGAACCTCTTGGATAGTAGCGAGAGGAGTGCGTCTGCTACTAGGTCGGAGTCCACGAGGCCTACTATTTAGTCTTGGCCACATACTGTGGTTTGATGAGGTCGATGGACACAAATCTTTTCTCATTTTTTCCAGCAAGGGGCGGCAGAAGTACTGTTCTTGTTCCGTGTATGGCTAGGACAGGTACTGGTTGTCTGTATGAAGGTCCAAATTCCTTCTTGTCCGCAATCTTTTCTCTGACTAGATCCCCAACTTTTGGAATCCAGACAGGCCCTACTGGGACCGCCGGTTTTTCCCCAGTGGTGGTTGGCTGCAGGAATACGTTGCTTTGTTTCGTTCTTATTTCATTTAGGTCCTGTAAAACAGCCAAACGATCTTTGATATTAAAGGGTTTATTTTCCACCACTGTGCCACTGCATTCCAGATCGGGCACCCACATTCTTGTCCCAAATAGGACCTCATATGGAGTGACCCCCCACAGAGAACTTCTTGGCAAGTTGTTTAATGGGCGTTGGACCCCATAAAGATGTTTGACCCACCCATCACCTGAACCTAATACCCTAGCTGCTATAGACTGCTTTATGTCCCGGTTTTTCCTTTCCACAACAGAATTTCCCTCAGGATGAAACGGAGAGGAGTACCGCAATGCAACGCCCAGACTGGCCATGGCGTCTTTGTAAGCCCGAGAGCTAAATGCAGGGCCCTGGTCAGAATGTAGCATGCCTATTGCGTATGTGCCGATAAAGACTCGCACATCTTTTACAACAGTTCAAGCGTCAGCCGAGCGCTGAGGCCATATCCATAGGAACCTTGATTCAGTATTTGTGGGATTGCATTTGTCCAGAGGGACGCCTGCGCATAGATAGTCTAATGCTGTCTAACAATGGTGTCTGTACTGGGCAGCTACATTCGTAGCATGGTGTCTGGTGGCTTTCTCGCTGTAATTTACAGTCTAAGCAGTTATTGATGAATATGTGTATTTCTGTATTCATTCCAGGCCACCAGTACATCTCTTTTAGTGTTAATATTGTTTTAGAGATCCCTTGATGTGACAGACCCTCCCCCAGATGTGTTTCATAAATCAAAGCTGCTCTACGTTCCATGTTTGGAATTACCCTATCCCTCACTCCAGGGATTCGAGTAAAAGGAACGTTGTTCACATCAATTACATAAGAGTACTTGAGTGGAAACTTTTTTGGTAACGCTGCACCACTGCCTTTGCTCGTTGCATTGACAGCCAACATTATCTCACTGTCTATTTTTGTTCTTGAACGAGTGATCGCAGCTACGGAAGCCGTCTGAACAGCCCCCTTTGCGGCTTCGTCAGCCAATGAATTCCTGCAACGTGAACGCCATCACGTTGATGACTCAGTGTATGGATCACGTGAGCCTTTGGTAGTTCGCTTTTAACTGAACTACTTGTTCCCAAAGCGTTTTATGCTTTATTGTGCCACCTTTTGCATCTTTGAACCCGTTTTCAAGCCAAGTTTGTATATATTCATTATACGACTGCACACAGTAGAAAGAATCGCACACTATGAGTGTGGGGAATTCTCGATCTGTACTTTCAAGTGCCAGTTTGAATGCTTGTAGTTCAGCTCGCTGAGCTGTGCAATCTCCTAGAGACTGGGTTTTTGTGACCATAGGTCTGAATTTGCCATCGCGCATGCGACCTTTAACGATTGCGCACGCTGCACTGTAAGTTTGCTTACTCCCTGTTGCGGGTTGTGCAGATCCGTCAGTGTAAATTATGAATTCATACTGATCGAGAGGCAGAATCTCAGTAGGCAGAGGACATTCATGTTCATATTGCAGGAACGCTTGTGTTTTTAGATCGGGATCAAAAACATATTCAACATCTGTTGCAGCAAGAGAATGAACCCATTATATCCATCTTGGATGTAATGCTTTAGCATTTGGAATGCTCGCTTTTGTTACCGCCTCTAAGGCCGGAACTGGGGTTACGACAATAATGCGTTTCCCTTGGGCTAGAGCTCTTTCTTTTGCTACAGCGGTTTGAACTGCTGTCAGAATTTTTTCTGTTGAAGTGAAGCGCATTTCTGCTGGTGTATACAAGTGTGATTTGTATGCAATTGGTACTTTTTCACCCTCATTAAATGTTAAGTAGGTGAATCCGTATTGACCCGAAATTATTCGGGTCACTAAATTGCGTTGACTTACGCGTGTTTGTAAGTGATTTGTTGCTAACATGTTAGCCTGGAGTGAACGCAAGATTTCTGTGTGTCCTTGTGTCCAATTTTTGATTGAAAAATCAGGTTTCATTAATGCGTAGAGAGGTTTAACTCTTTCTGAGTAATTTAGAATGTAAGTTCTTCCAAAATTTAGGAAACCCAGGATGGATTGTAAGTTTTTCAGCGTCTTTGGATGTTGGAGCAGCGCACACCTTTCTAAAAAGTTGGCTGCCAAGCTCTTGCCTTCACTTGAAAGCTCATATCCTAGAAACAGGACATTGAGATGGGCAATTCTGGACTTTTTGAAGTTGAATTTGTAGCCCTCAGAGGCAAACCCCAGTATAATGGTGCTCACCCTGTTCAAGTGTTTATCCAGGTCATCGTCTGTCAGATAGATGTCATCAACATATGACAATGCCTCATTATCATAAATTTGTAGTAACTCCATTACTCACGCTGAGAATAACCCCGGGCTGTTCTTGAACCCTTGTGGGAGTCGACAAAATTGTCGCTGGGTCCCCATTATTAAGAAAGCTGTTAAGTACCTGCTTTCAGGTGCTATGTTTTGACAAAAGAAACCATTTGAGATATCCAATGTGGTTTTGTATTTTTACGCACAATGTTATTCATTAATGCTGTACTATGTGCATTTTGCACTGCAAATGTTTTTGAACAAGTGTTTAAGTGTCTGTAATCCAAAACTAGACGATAGGTATTGTCTGGTTTGGAGACAGGAAACAAAGGATTGTTCATTGAAGAGGTGCATGTTTCAATCACCCCTTGGTATTCAAGTTGATCTAAGATCTCCCTGACCTGTTTTTTAGCTTCTTGCTTTATTGGGTACTGCCTTTGTGCAGTAGGTTCATTTTTCAGATGTATTTTATGGTGAGGTGAATCCTCATCCCATCCTACATGATTTTTGTATAATGATGGGGCCTGGGCAACTGCCCATTTCCTGGCATAAGTATATTTTAGATGAATTGGAATATGGTTAGAGAAGGCAGGCATAATAATGTCCTCGCCATGTGGGCACTCCCTGACAAATTGTGGTGGCCAGTCTTTTTGTACTAGAAGTATGTCATAGCCCCTTGAAAGTTTTTCCCAAAAGAGTGCTTTTACCTGTCTAGGTATGTCTCCCTCCATCCGGAGTGTTATTTCATATAACTTTTGTGGAGTACTAACCCTGGTGTCTGCAGTCTCAACTGTGATGTACTCATTCAAGTCCACTGTCTCCAGAAGTTCCTTCAGGTTCTGGCGAGCAATTGTGACTTCTGCTGCACTGTCCAGCATTGTCTGAGCCCATTCTCTGTTCTTGAGTTGCGTTCTCAGTATCCTCGGCATGTCTGATCTTCAGACCTGCTACTTTCTTCTTAGAGAATTGAGGTTTTGATTTACTTTTCGGAACGTGTTTGTCGTCTTTCGATTTCACGCGTTCTTCTCTATGTTCTGACTGTCCTCTTCTTTCCGATGTCTGTGACGAGATCTGAAAGGTACGAGAGAAACGTGTATCAGTATCTTGATACCTGTCAGGCTTTTTCAAATTATCCCTATTGCTGAGGTTATACCTCCTTTCAGAGGGCTCCTTTTGAGGAGACCTACCTCGGGATTGAGCATATTTCTCTGAATTATTTTTATTAGTTTCCCACTTCTTTTTAGAAGATGTAGGAGTTTGTTTAATAGAGTCCTTCTCAGGAGTTTCAGATAGTTTCGGCTTCACTGGTCTTCCACCCAAACTATCTCTGCCTAATTCTGCATATGATTGTTCTATTATTCTGGGTAGCTCAGTTTGATGTTCTGTAACATCGAATTCCCTTAATCATTGGCGGATCGCCACTGCTGCTGCATCCCCTTTAATATTAGATAATATTATTGTTGAGACCTGATCGAAATTTTTCATTAATTTCATACCTAAATTTAGAGCAGGCTCTGCCCCGTATTCGTTTTGAATTTGTTTCAGGACATCTGGTATTACTGCAATTGATGGAATACCATGTGTCTTAGTATAGATGGCAGCAAAGACTGAGCCCCAAGTGGTACAGTCTTCCAGTTGTGGTGTGATCCCCATCGGTAAACAGATGGTTAGGATTCTGTGTTTCTCATACGGGCTACTATTTGGAAATACTGCTTCGATTTGAGTAATTTTTTGAGCTATCCAAAATGGAATTTGCTCACGTTTTGTGGGCATTTTTCCCATGACTGCGTATAGAGTCTGTGGTGTAATTTTTAGTGTATTACCCGGTTGAGGAGTTTGATTTGGAATTGTCAATGGTGGTTGGACTGTAAAAGTCCGCATGACATATTGGACTAATTGTCTGTAGATTTTTATTAACTCTGTAAGTTGAGTAAGTAATTCCTCATCCGTCATTATATCCAGTTCAGGATGAGGAGTGTAGCCGGCTAGAATCGGCCATGTTGCTCCTGGTCTACCTAGTGGACCGAGCCTGGTTATGTTTCTGTGATGTTTTAGGGCGCCTTTAAACCAGAGCTGATGCTCCTGGTACATTAGTGGAATTTCAATATCCTCGAAAGGAATGTATTCCTCTGGTGGATCATCTTCTTTGTAGAAGTGAATTCGTTTTGTTACTGAATTTGATTCAGGAAATATTACCCATGAATAGACTACCTCTGTCTGAAAGGATTCGTGTGCCTCTATCACGAAAACTGCTCTACCGCCTCTTGGTGGTAGGCCATGTTTTATAAGTTTTAGAGTGATGGCTCTTCTTAAGTTTGGAGCGATGTCTATGACACCCTCCTCAGGTTCATTTAAACCTGTAAAGTTAAAAACTGCTATGGCTGGGTCAGCCACAGCTCCACCGGTGTCGGTGGCATTGTCCCGGTTGGACATTTGTTTTTTGAAAAATGTAGAACAAGTTTCAAGGAAACAAAAAGATAATGTGCACAATATTTTGGAACACTGTATCCTTCAACGTCGAACAAACCAAACAACTAATATATAGGGTGCTTCCCTATTTAGTTATGGCGGATATTTAACCCTACCCACTCCGGACGTCTTATGGAGTATGTGAGTAGGGGTCTCTGAGAAAAGCACGAATGAGTTACACAGTATCTAGCGGTAAATTACTGCCTTACCAAACCGTTGGGCGCCATGTAGTGTAGTTCCTATTTCCCTAATAAGCTCTGCGCATTGGAATAATATAACCTATAGGTTTGACATAGGACTAAGGTCGGTATGTCCCTATCGATTATATTAAACTTAATTATCTGTGCCAGCTAGCTCAGAGGCCACTAGAAACTCCTTGCGAACAAGAAGGGAGTAGTTTCTGGCAACCGAAAAACATGACAACTTTGTTTCACTTTTAGAAGCGGAACATGTCTCAGAATCATGGAAACAATAGATAACAGTTTCACTCATTCAATCGTGCATGCTTAGTTTCTGCAGAGTTACACAGAAAGGAAAGACGGGCGTTTCAATAAAAGGGTTTTATTGAACAGTCTTGTTTCTCGTGTAAGAGATATGTGCTGTTATAATCACAAGACAGTATGCAAGATACATAATGTACAGCGTAAGCAGTAGAAATAAATAATACTGCGCTAGCATTATCTTTTAGCATATATTCACGTACATAAATAACATGAGCTAAGAATGCGAGTACTCATACGATGCGTCTCTAAGCTAGTTCTACCCAAGTGTACCTAACCTAGTCTAGGTGTAGGGAAGAGTAGAAGTAGGTGGAGTATTCTCTAGTATGGTAGACTAAGAGTATGTTAAGTCTAGTATGCCAAGAGTCCCTCTAGGATCTAGTCAGCTCCATACCTTGAGAATGAGAGAGGTGGGAATCTCCTGCCGGATCTTGGAACTCTAACACCCCGCAAAGGGAGTCAGAACACTGGAAGCTGGATTTGTCTGCGAACAGGAATGACAGCGTCTTCTCAGTGCGTCAGGCCGGGATACGGGCTCCTCTGAAGTCGAGGTCTCCTCTAACTTTCTTGGGCAAGGGAAGATATATTCATACCTGGTAGGTGTTGAGGAATGTTAGCATTGATGTGAAGTCGGACAGAGGAAGACGTCAGGAATTAACCCTTAAGGTATAACGGTTCATACATAATAGATGAGTTCTTGGAGAAATCAATAGTCCTGTGCTAGGGGAAATCCCGAAGCTTAAGGGTCTGGTTTCTAAGAACTCGTTGTGACGTTAGGGTGGACGGATGTCGGTGACCATGCCTGTATTTGGAGTGCACGGTTATTGCCTAAATAAGGACAGGGATTCTATGCCTATATAAGGGCAAGGCGAATTGTGCCTATATAAGGACATGTTTCAGGAAAACCTATATACGGACCCCTAAAGCGGAATACAACAATCCCACAGCTCTCAACCGTGCTTACATTGGTAGGTTAATCATTGAGTTCTGTCCCAGAATACTATCCCAGAGTCTGCGCTTGATATAATTTGCTTAGCAGTTTGGGCTGGACTGTTCTTAGTGGTCCTGGCATGGGTTTAATAATTTAAAGAGGGGGATAAACTTTCTTAGGAGTGATAGAGAACAATCCGTCTGTAATAGTGTTAGCCTGGAATGATGCTAATGGCGAGTGTTAATGTTGCAGTAATGTGCAATAATGTGCTGCATCGGTAAATACTTATAAGGTCCCAAAGGCGAGACCGATTGCATTGCAAATGCTTGTTTTAATTGTTTTAGCTCCCGATTCATACAGAGTCAAACCTGGCTAGTTTATAGTTTTAATGTTTTGCAAATCCACTTGAAGCTAATTATCTCAGAAGTGAAATGCATCATAGGCTGTGCAGGACAGACTGGATATGCGTGTTAGATTAAAGGTGGAATTAAAAATGTTTCCTTTTAGTGTGTTGCATGTGAAGTGGAAGATTCCCAACAATAAAAAAGCTATTTGCAGCATATGTACTGCTTGGCTTTCTGAGACACAGACAAAACAGTTGTAGCTGGGATCAAAGATATTTGACATTCATCCCTGGAAGGCATTATTTGACACAAGCCAAGTCTTGCTTCTTACTGAACAAGCTCCTGGCTTCCCGTGACGCAACCTCTCCATTTCACTGTGTGTTGTTCATTCAAATTAAGAGGTGCCAAGATTCATATATATAAATAGTTATTGGTCCTTGTTAAAGGACGTTTAGTACACTCCCTGGTGGTGCTTACATATTTTTCTGAGGCATGCGTGCTCCAGGTGAAAACAACCGCTCCTAAAGACACCTTAGCTTGGGTCTCAGTGAGGGAAAATAGCAGCAGTTTTCTTCAGGCAGGGGGGATTGGTGAGTTGAAGGTTCCCAGCTGAAGCATGCAGCGATCCGTAAGGTACAGGCTAACATCCGAGCAATACCGACGCATACTTCCATCTTTCTGAGGTAGGGAAATTCAGTACCATTACATTTTAAAAACGTACAGCACTCTTTACCGAATCCGACCCCAGATGTCTCGAGCAGGTAAGAAAAAAGGTAGTCCCCTCCAGAATGTACCAAAAGCTGCAGCCTAAGAAAACTGTCATTGGCCAGTGCTCCCGAGCGAAAAACGGAAGTGATGTATCAGGAGCACCAGCCAATGAGGAGCCAGTAAAGAAGAGTGACATAGGAATCAGCCTATAGTAAGCAGCCAGCGGGATTATCTGCCATTTAGTAACTGAAACAGGTCATGCAGACAGCGCGACGCTCAAACTAAAAAATTTACTTAACCTGAGCATAGGCAAGATAAAAGTCATCCAGTCAAAAGGAAAGTAAAGAAGCTAGGCTACAGGAAAAGGACAAACACTAGAAGAAGGAAATCATTGATTAAAAAGCAAGCAAATGAGATTGACAGGAAGGCACCATTGGTAAGCAATAGGCTGGCCCAAAGCGTACTATATGTATTGGGATTGTCCACAAAATATATTCGACAGCATATGGCTAAAAACTGACTGTTGTTGAGACCTAAAAAGATTCTCCTCAAGTAAACAGTGGAAGGACACAACTCATCTAATCGGAAAACAGGAGCTTATTTACAATGCCCCTGAGGCACTTTTACACCGCCGGCCCATATTTACAAGGCTACGCAAAGCCAACCTGTGTGGCTTTTCATGGCCTTGTAAATATGAAATAAGGCAATGCCTTAATCTGAGTGGAAGGGGTATTCCATGGGTGTTGCTGTGGGTGTTCCCATGCAACACCCATGGTTTTTGACACTGCCCGAGATTTATGACATAGCGTAAATCGGGGGCAGTGCCAAAACGAATGCCTCCCAAAGTAAGTGTAACAAGGAGAAATGTTTAAATTTCTCCTCGTTTTTTCCTCTTTCCACACATAGAATGAGGAAAATGCCTCCTTTGATTGTTTTTGTGCAGGAAGGTGCCAACAACAGACACCGTTGCACAATGGCGCAGGGGTGCCTGTGTTGGCGCTCCACTGCAGTTTGATTGCCGGCACTGGCAGAAATAACAGGAATGAGCCGTATTTTGTCGATACGGCACATTCCTGCCCTTTTCTTTTGACGTAGGGCAGTACAGATAGAAGGCTTGTGGCGCTGCCCTACGCCAAAATATTGTAAATATGCCTCTGTGAGACTGAAGTGTTCCTGGACTGGATAAGCACCAGAATGTCTGAACTCCTTGATCTACAGAGGGTAAAACTCTGATGAGAGAAGATTGCAAATGAGACTGTCCACATGAAAGTTCTGTATGTGAACTGCCCTCAGTGAAAGGAAATGGGCTTCTGCCCAAGTGAAAATTTGATCCATCAGGAGGTTTAAGGACTTAGGGGCCAGATGTACGACCCGTTTTTGCATGCACAAACGGGTTTGCGAACCCTTTTGCGCATGCAAAAACATATTGGGCCATGTACATAGACTATTTAGCGAGTCGCAATTTTTTGCGACTCGCTAAATAGGTTTATGACTTCGCTATTTGGAAGGGGCGTTCCCTTCCAAATAGCGAAGTCTCAAAACAATGTACTAATGTTTTGCAACAGCAATTGCGGTTGCAAAACACTCGCAATTACCACCTACTTCAAGAAGGTGGTAATGCATTTGCAAATGGGAAGGGGTCCCCAGGGGACCCCTTCCCTTTTGCAATTGCATGAGAAATAATTTTTTAAGGGCAGGCAGTGGTCCTAGGGACCACTGCCTGCTCTTAATAAATGAGACAAAAATATTTCATTTTTTTTTAAATGCATCCCGTTTTCCTCTAAGGAAAACGGGCTGCATTTAAAAAAAAAATGCTGCTTTATTAAAAGCAGTACCAGACATGGTGGTCTGTTGAGCCCAGCAGGCCACCATCCCTGGGAGGGCTGGCATTCACAATGGGCTCGCAAATTGCGAGAGGCTCATTAATATTAATGAGCCTCGCAATTTGCGACCCGATTTGGAATCGCAAAACAGTGTAAACACACTGTTGTACATTTCATTTAGCGCCACGCAATTTACGACTCGCAATGTGTCGCAAATTGCGAGGCACTAAATGAAAGGGTCGTACATCTGACCCTTACTCCTCATACCTCCCTGTCAATTGCTTGGTTGTCTGTCTGTCTGAACTAGAACATTCTGAGGCAAATTTAGAATGCCCCTATCGCCATCAGATCATCACTTTTTTTGATGCTGTGGTGGCAATACGTGTTTTGCCTTATTTATAAGGCAGCGTTAAGCCACTTAGCATGGCTTAAAGCTACCTTGTGAATAAGGCACCCTTTCACGCTATACTAAGAGTGAAAGGGGTCAGCAATGGGTGTTGCGGTGGGCGTTCCGCCACACCGATTGATTTTTACGCTGCCCCATATTTATAAGAGTGGCGTAAATATGGGGCAGCACCAAAATTAAGACCAGGCAAAACCTGGTCTTAACAGGGCGCAATGAGGAGAAATGCTTTATTTCTCCTCGTTTTTGCTGTTTTGATGTGTGCTGCATTTTGCAGCACACATAAAAACAGCAAAATGCCATGCATGTTTGTTTATGTGCAGGAAGGTGTTGCATCCTGCACATAAACAATCATTTTTAAAATGATGATTTGCAACTTCTATGTGTGCTGTACAAAGCAGCACACATAGAAGTTACAAATGGCCATTTAAGATTGTTCATGTGCAGGAAGGGACACCTAAACAATCATTCCCCACAATGCAGGCACCGTAGCACTATGATGCAAGGGTGCCTGTGTTGGAGCTATGCAGCTAAATTTTGCGCCAGCGCAGGGGGAAGCCCAGGGATGCACCGTATTGTTGTAAATATGGTGCAGTCCTGCTTTTCAGAAGTGGCGGAGTGCGGCGCTAAGCCAAGAAGGCTAACGCTGCGCTCCGTCACTTCTTTGTAAATATGCCCCTCTGTCTTTCCAGCTGACCGGAAAATGCCTGCAGTGCCTGAGCCACTGCTGCCAGATCCCTCCAGTTGGAAGAGTTGTGACTGTCTGTCTGGAACCAAGGATACTTCATTTCCAGATTCCCCAGAGGTGATCTCCAACCCCACAAACATGCATCTGTTGTCAGTTGGATGGGAGGAGTATACTGGAATGGGACCCCTTGTGAAAGATTGACCTCCACCAACCACCATTGAAGCTTCCGAACTATTGCTGGAGTAATAGGAATCATGGACTCATAATTCCGTGAGGTCGGGGACCAATACTGTAAGACATGATTGATGAGGGGCTTGAAATGAAAATAAGCCCATGGTACTATATCCGTAGATGTGGTCATTAGTCCCTGGACTCTCAGCCAAGTTCTTTCTGTTGCAGTAGATAGTGAAAAAAGAAGCACTAAAGTTTGCTGAATTGCCAAGATTTGTCAGGCAAAATGGAATAGTCAGCCCAATCGATAGTTGAACTGGGCCCGATGAAATCTTTCCCATGTGAAGGCTGCAGATCGGATTTTTACAGATTGATGCGGAATCCCATCTCTTGAAGGACAGTCATGACCCACAGGACATTCTCTTGAGCCTTAAGAAAATAAGAAGCAAAAAACAACCAATCACCAAGGTATGGGAATGAAGTAATACCAGACAATTGAAGATAAACAACATCCAAAGAACTGGTGAACACTGTGGGAGAGGTCACAAGGCCAAATGGTAATGTTTCAAATTGAAAATGATCTGTTCCCACTGCGAAGCAAAGGTAAATATGACTGGAAGGATGACATGGGACTTGGAAATATGCCTCCTGGAGGTCAAGTGTGACCAGAGATTCGTTCTGATAAATCAGATGAATGAAGGACTGCAAAGTGATCATTTTGAATGTTTCCACACAAACAAACTTGTTTAGAGATTTCAAGTCCAGAACAGGTCTCAGGCTGCTGTCTACATTGGGGACTAAGAAGAGGATGGAATAGAACCCTCTGACCCATTGGAGCTGGGATCACTGCACCCTAAGAGCCTGAATGCCTTGAAGCATTGCCTGTGACTTCAGTCGATCTCTTGGTAATGGAGTAGGTCTGAAAAGATCCTGAGGTGGAGTCTGTATGAATGGAATTTGATATCTGTCTTTCACTATCTCCAGGACCCACTGGTCCATTATGCACGCTGTCCCCTGAAGTAAGAAATGTCTGAACTTTCCCCCAACCGATGGATAGTCACTTTTGAGACTGATCTTTAACATTGGTGCTGTATGGTCGGGTTTTATGTCCAAACGCAGCCCCCTGCCCTTGGGCCCGGGCACAAAATAGAAACTTGTCTTGGACAGATGCAGGAAAACGGTTGGCAAGAAATGACTTCTTTCTGGAAGCCAACTTGAATGATTTCAAGATTTTCTGTTTGTCCGTCGCCTTCTGAACCCTGTCTTCAAGCTCTGCTCCAAACAGCTTGGACCAGTAAATTGCAACTTGTTGATTAAAGTTCTCTGACTTGCTTCCAGTTTCCACGACTTCATCCACAAAAGTATGCAACCTGCTACACAAGCACCTGCAGATGCAGACGATGCCCAGATACTGTCAAACATGATGTCAGACAGGAATTTTACTACAAGCTCCATATTTGCCAGAAAAGTTGATGGTAGGGTTGGCCGGAACTTGTGGAGTTTCACTTTGTGTAATTCCGCTGAGTTCCATAAAACTCTGTGAGATTCTGCAGAATTCCGCGAGCGGCGGAATTTGGCACGTCGCTTGCTCACGCTGCTTTTTAGCCCTGAGAGCTTGTTGCATGCTGTAAAATCAGTGTGAACGGCACCACGTGGTGCACCAGAGGGCCTTGCTTCTTTCTGCCACTCAAGTAGATTTTCTACTTGAGCGACAGGTTTCCCAACATGAACGGTGGAGACCTGCCGTGACTGCTTGCATTGAGAAATCTTGCTTGGAAGTGACCTAGTGCTCGATTTTCTTGATTGTGCTTGCCAACTTATAATTGGTGAGCTGCGCGCAAGAAAAAAACTCTGCCACATGGCGGTTGGCAGAATGTTTCTGGTTGGAGCACAGAGTGGACAAAACTCCGCTGGCAGAGCTGGGTTTACCGCCCATGCCTAGTCGAGGGATCGTCACTGTTCTGAATACAGACATATAGTAGTTGAAAATCATTCACTTAAACCTGAGTGACATAGACAGAATACGTATTCGCACAAACAGCAAAATTGGTTGCACAGAACGCCCTTTTCATTGAAGATTCAACCTTTCTGTCCACCAAGTCAGTAAGTAAGAGGCCAAATTGGAAGCAGAAGCCACTGTAGCCAGAATTGGGTTAACTTTAGGAGTCTGCGGAAAATCTTTATCAAATCTTTCAAGAGATAACTCTTGTTCGAAAACCTGATACATACTATTTATCTGGGTCTTTTAATTCCTCTAATAGCATGTCCTTAATGACATAAAAGAACTATAAGTCATCTGTCTTAAAAGAACAATAATGTGAATAAAATCCTTTTTCTTGAGGTTCTGTCTTTCAACACTCAGGTCAAAATTGTGAGATTAGACAGGTGATCTGAAATTGTGAAAAGACACATTCCATCTCCTTTCTGACAGCCTTGTAGGGCTGGATATTCAGAAAAACTCCACCCCTTCTGTCTCTTTATGACTGGTGTCCAGCAGAGCCACATTGGCCTTCACCCTTTTGAAAGATGTCCTTATCATTTTTGGAATTCTAGATGGGACTTTCTCTTCTGTAATCACCCCCTTTTGCTCTTATTATTTATATCTGATTTTTTTAACTTTAAGTTCCTTACTGTAAAATCTCTTTGGGCAAGAAGACTCACTACTGGCATCTCCAGGTCCCAAATTTGAATCCTGGCTTGGTCATCTAACCCGCTCATCCTTCCCGGCTTGGTAAATTGTGTACCATTTAGTTGGGTAGTTGCAATACTGTCATATAGAGCGTTTATAAATGAGGTATGAAACGCTATATATAAATCTAGCCAGCTAGCCCCACAAAGGCCCGCTCAAGCAACTTCACCCCTGGCCACGCCAGGGTTCTGGCATGGGGTACACAGCCGCGTGCTCAAACCATCCTCTTTTGTTTCCCCCTCAGTATTAAAGAATTGTCAGATAATATTATTTACAGTAAATCTGAGCCATCATTACCGGGGTTTCCTGTTGCACTGCTGAGCACAGCACAGCACACAAGGAGAGCTTTCATTCTGCAAGAAAACAAAAACATTCAATTGACATTAGCAAAGGGTTAAAGACTGCCATGTAATATTTAATTCCTCACACTGAACTGATGGCAGTGTAGAAATTGTAGGTGAAAACAGAGTGTTTTAGGTCATAAATTGAATAATCTGACATCATAACTCCAGAGTAAGATGACTAGATCCCACAAGCACTTGTGCACAGCCCATTTTATCTCCTTATTTCCAATCCTCCTTGTCCTAGAGATATTACCTTCCTCAATTTGTGAACTGACACAGTCTGTACCTCTCTTGATTATGTTGTTGTTTGCTTTCTTGTTTTCTTATTTCCGATCATTTGTAAAGAGCTCTGATATCCTCACAGGCCATGTTCGCGCTATATAAAACTTTATAAATAAATAAATGAAGTACAAGCACTTGAAGTGTGTGGATGAACTGCTTGCATGTGTGTACAAAGTGCTGGAGTGGCAGATGGAGGAGAGGAGGCATCAGCGGGCCTCTCTGACTGTGGTTACTGTGTAGCTTTCTCTGCCCTTCAATGGCAATCAATCAATCAATCACAGAATTTGTAGAGCGCACTACTTACCCGCGAGGGTCTCAAGGCGCTGGGGAAAAAAAGGGGGGGGTGCCGCTACTGGTCGAACAGCCAGGTCTTGAGTAGCCTCCTGAAGGTCAGCAGGTCTTGGGTCTGTCGTAGGCTGAGTGGAAGGGTGTTCCAGGTCTTGGCGGCGAGGTGGGAGAAGGATCTGCCGCCGGTGGTTGTTCTTCGGATGCGAGGGACGGTGGCGAGGGAGAGGTCGGCGGAGCGGAGCTGGCGGTTGGGGACGTAGAAGAAGAGTCGTCTGTTGAGGTAGGCTGGGCCGGTCTTGTGGAGTGCCTTGTGTGCGTAGATGAGGAGTTTAAAGGAGATTCTCCTGTCGACGGGGAGCCAGTGCAGGTTCCTCAGGTGGGGGGTGATGTGGCTGTGGCATGGTACGTCGAGGATCAGGCGTGCGGAGGCGTTTTGTATGCGTTGCAGTCGCTTGATGAGCTTGGCCGGGGCTCCTGCGTAGAGGGCGTTCCCATAGTCGAGTCTGCTACTGACGAGGGCCTGGGTGACTGTTCTTCTTGTATCTGTCGGGATCCACCTGTAGATCTTGCGAAGCATGCGGAGGGTGCTGAAGCAGGAGGAGGAGACCGCGTTGACTTGTTTGGCCATGGAGAGCATTGAGTCGAGGATGACTCCCAGGTTGTGTGCGTGGTCGGTGGGTGTCGGGGCTGCCCCCAGTGTCGTTGGCCACCAGGAGTCGTCCCAGGCTGTGGGGTTGGAGCCGAGGATGAGGACCTCCGTCTTGTCCATGTTCAGCTTTAGTCGGCTGTTCTTCATCCAATCGGCGACGGCCTTCATTCCTTCGCGGAGGTTGGATTTGGCGGTGAGGGGGTCCTTGGTGAGGGAGAGGATCAGTTGAGTGTCGTCGGCGTAGGAGATTATGTTGAGGTCGTGCTGTCTGGCGATGCGTGCGAGAGCCATGTAGATGTTGAACAGTGTCGGGCTGAGGGATGATCCCTGGGGTATGCCGCAGATGATCTCGGAGGCTTCGGATCGGAATGGTGGGAGGCGGACTCTCTGGGTTCTGCCGGCGAGGAAGGAGGTGGTCCATTCCAGGGCCTTGTCTCGGATCCCTGCGTCATGGAGGCGTGCGAGTAGAGTGCGGTGGCAGACAGTGTCGAAGGCGGCGGAGAGGTCCAGCAGGATGAGGGCTGCGGTCTCACCGTTGTCCAGCATTGCCGCCACTGGGTCGTTGGTGGCGGCAATGAGGGCAGTCTCAGTGCTGTGGTTGCTGCGGAACCCTGACTGGGATGGGTCCAGGATGCTGTTTTCTTCGAGGTATCGGGTTAGCTGTCTGTTGACGATCTTCTCGATGACCTTGGCTGGGAACGGAAGCAGGGAGATGGGCCGGAAGTTCTTGAGGTCTCTCGGGTCCGCCTTGGGTTTTTTGACTTGGGCGTTGATTTCGGCGTGTTTCCAGCTCTCTGGGAAGGTTGCGGTCTCGAAGGAGAGATTGATGACGTTGCGCAGGTGGGGTGCGATGGAGCTGCTGGCTTTGTTGAAGATGTGGTGCGGGAAAGGGTCTGACAGGGAGCCGGAGTGTATCGTGCTCATGGTCTTGATGGTGTCATCGATGTTCACGCTGGCCCAGGCTGGCAAGGGGTCGTGGTCGATGGTGTCGAATGGCAGGGCCGTTTTAACAGCATTATAGGTCCCCGGGCAAAGCAGTGCACTGGGCCACTGCCTACACAACCATCTCCCATACCCGGGGTCGCCCCTCCTTAAACACGCTGGCTCAGAGCCAGCAGCTGAAAAACAAAATGATATTCAAATATCGTTTGATTTTTCAGCTGCTGGCTCTGAGGCAGTGGGGTGTGCAAAGATTAGCATGGGGCCCCTCGGCTTGTGGGGCCCACAGGCAACTGCCCAGCATGCCCATGCGTTAAGACGGCACTGCTCAAGAGTGGAGCTGGGGCCTTTGCTCTGCTGCTAAGATCTCAGTCTCAGAAACACCAAAATATCTGCAGCCTGAAGCCAACAGACAGCAATATCTCTAAGGCTAGAGGCTGAACTGGAATTATCTGGATTTTTCCCCATATGAGATACTTGTATGGGAAAAAAATAAAACCCGTCTGCTGCCAATTTAACGCTTGATTAATCGGACCCTAATTCTGCTTGATGCCTTGTGCATCTGGCCAACTGGAGATTCCCCGTGTGGTGTTCCCTTGTGAATGCTTAAGTTTGAATCCTTCATTTATTCATTATTTTCTTTCCTCATCAGCATTAATCACTTCTCAGATATTATTATTTGCCCTTATGAATGCTCAAGTTCGAATCCTTAATGTAATTTCTTCATTATTTTATGTATGTATGTATATATTATTATGTATGTATGTATGTATGTCTGTATGTATGTGTTTATGTATGTATTTATGTATGTATGTATGTATGTATGTATGTCTGTATGTATGTATGTATGTATTTATGTATGTCTGTATGTATGTATGTATGTATGTGTTTCTGTATGTATGTCTGTATGTTGTATGTATTTATGTATGTATGTCTGTATGTATGTGTTTATGTATGTATGTATGTATGTCTGTATGTATTTATGTATGTATGTCTGTATGTATGTATGTCTGTATGTGTGTATTTATGTATGTATGTATGTATGTATGTATGTATGTGTTTATTGCTTTTTACCTTGCAGGCCCAGAGGCCTCTCTTGCTCTTTTTATCTCTCTGTCTTTTTCTCTTTTTCACCTCCTCTCCCTTTCTCCCCTCTCACACTTTTTTCTCTTTTTTTCTCCCCTCCCCCTACTCTCCTCTTGGTCATTTGCCTTCAGGAGATTTCTTATGTGAGTTTGTTTGACAAAGACCAAAAGAAGGAAATGTGCCAAAGCTATGAGTCAATATATGGTGAACTTCTCACCACTGAGTGTTTCCTTGGAAATGTTGACTGGTTCTTTTGCCTTCCGCATTCCTCATTATCGTGTATTTGATCGCAGCCAGCATTTATCGCTCGCCCTACATATTTGCGGTGTGGTGACTGTTTAACCAGAGCTAGAGAAAGTGACAACTCGCATTGCATTATGTGGAAAGAGTGCTTACCACATCCACCCAGCTAATGCCAACAACACTTATCTGAGGGCTAGACAGCTTTCCAAAGCGGAACAATACAAGGAAGAACACAAGGGAAGACCAGGAAGAGAGTAGGGGAGGAGAGAAAAAAGGAGCGAGAGAAGGGAAAGGGAGAGGGAGACGGGGTGAAAGAGAGATAAAGACAGAGAGAAAAGAGAAGAGTGAGAGACACTAAGGAAAGAGAAAGAGAGATAAATAAAACGAAAGATAGAGAGAAAAAGGAGCGAGAAGGAGATGTAAGGAAGAGAGAGAGTATGTAGATTGACATATGTTAAGAGAGTGTTCGGATTGTAATGTGAGGTTATGTTATGTTTTATTGTGTTGGGCTGTGTTATATTATGTTGTACTATTTTGTGTTTTGTTGTGTTCCACTATGATGTGTTATTTTATGATATGCTATGTTATTTTATGTAATGTTTTTTTCTGCTGTGTTTTTTGTGTTATGTTATGCTGTGTTGTGTTATTTTTCGATGTATATTACGTTGTTATGTAATGGTATGTTATGTCGTTATGCGCTGTATTTCCAAAGGCCTCTAGATACATGATTGGGTGAAAAGAGCAAAGGAGCCGCTCAAACTCCGTATTGTGATCCCGCACGCCTCAAATGTATTGCGAAAAAGCCCGGTCTTAGGATGTTTCTGAAACCGAACAAGGATGTCAAGACACGGGGAGAGTTTCACAGGTTCGTTGCTGCCACTGAAAAGCTTTGACCTCCCGGCTGTTGCCTTTTAAATTCTGCAAATGACGAGAGAATTCACCGGAGATGACCTCAGCATTCTAGGGGATATATCTCGTCAAGCGATTGCTGACAAAACTAGGGGGGACTGAGCTGCAAGACCTTGAAAATAATGTGGCTTGCCCTCAATTGTTTGCGCTGTCCCATCGGAAGCCGGTGTCACTTTTGAAGTAAAGATTTGGCACGGGTACTGTCGGGACAACCAAAAATCAGCCGAGCTGCAGCGTCCAGGAGCCCTGAAGGTTGTACAAGAGGCAGGTTGGTAACTTCAAGTGCACGGTATTTGCTTGGCCTAAACCACACCCAATGCGCGCTCGCGCTGCTGCTTGTTTGCTCCCCATCCAGTTCCAAAGTTGCAAATCCAGTTGAGAGGGTACTTTGTTTTCTGGACTTATTTGAGTGTTGTCAGCAGACATGGAAGCTTCTATCCCCCTGTTGTGCAAAATCCCAGCAGGAGGAATGAAATAGATATTAAATATATGAGGGGAAAGGGAAGATCCCTGAGGCCCCCACAATTGATAGGAAGATGCTGTCCAGTAAATTGTCCTAATTTTACAACTTGGTTCAGGGATCACAGAAAAGAATAGAACCATCTTAAAGCTGAACTGTACTGAAAAGCTCAACCATATTGAATGCCGCTGACAGGTCCAACAAAATCAGGGCACTGGTCTGTCCGGAGTCCATGTCTGTCCTCAGATCATCTGACAGGGACAGCATTACTGACTCTGAGCATCGAGCAGGTGTAAAGGATGCCTGTAAAGTAGCCAGACAAGTATCAGTCTGAAGTTGATGCCCTAAGATCTGGTGAATGTGTCTTTCAAGCACTTTAGTTGTAAATGGGAGCAACAATTCTTAGGACCAGAAGGATCTGCCCTCACTTTCTTTCAGTAAATGAGTAATTATAGGAGGTTTTTTTTGTATATTTTTATTGAGACGTACATGTCAGTATATAAACAATACATAAAAAAGAGAATTAAACACTAAATCAAATTATGACCACACAATAAATTACTATGAAATGATAACTTCTCAGATTTTTAAGCACAAAAATCATAATACAGGTATCAAAAGAAGAAATATGAAAGGTGGACAAGGGAGGAGATGATGTAGATAGTAGAGATACTATCATACAAATCCACAAATATAACATTTCAAGTGGAGATATTCCTGCTAACTCAACAATTTCCAATAGGTGAACAGTAAGTCCTAATTAAAATAACAGTGTTAATGGCTAAATCCTCAGCACTCCTAATGATAACAGCAACAGCATAAATATAAATAGAGATGATAATAAATTAAGAAGGAGATGAAAAACGCAGTAACTCCCTTATTGTATTTCCTAATTAGAAGGAAAAATCTTAAAATATTAACAGAAATAGAATATGTATTAGCTAGAAAAGATTTCCAAATTTGGATACAAATTCCAACATTGTCCTGCAATCTGAAAATTAGTTTTTCATATGATGCCATTTTATAAATTTCAATAAGCTATTCATCATGTGTAGGACATTGTGGTGTTCTCCACTGTCTTATTAATCAAATCTTTGCTACAGTGAGTGTAATAGCTATCAATCGTCTTGTATGGTTTGTTAGATTTGGGAGATCATTAACACACATTTTACGTTATGCCATATGGGGGCCATTTTATGTAGTCTTGGGTTACTCTTAAGGAGTGTTGGGCTTGTATCCAAATCTTAAGCATATATTGACTAATAGGGTTGGAAGTTTGTAAAGCAGGTGATTTATGAGTATAAAACATTTCTAAACCTGAAGTTGCTTGTGCAGATTGTCTTTCAATGAGAATACATAGTGGGGGATCATCCTGTCTGGCCAAATAAAAACCAATTGAGATAAATGGAGGGCTGTATAGTAATGCTCAATGCACGGTAAACTAAGGCCTCCATGTTGCCTGTCAGCAATCAAGTTGGAGATCTTATGTCTCCCCGAATAAAGGTTTTAATACCTTTTTGACAGCTCACAATATTGATATTTTAACTGTCAAGGGCAATATACCTAAAACTTAAGTGATATGAGGCACTATAATCATTTTCACTGCCTGTACTTTAAATTATAGGAGTTTTAAAAGAGTTGGTCCATCTCCTTTATTCAGGGATTTATTTAATAATTTCCTCAGTGGGGAAATGATTCCTGAACAAAGCAGTCTAAAAATGAAATGGGGACAAGGATTATGAGGGGACCCAGATATTGTGTCTTGTATTAGAGAAATTAATGCTTCTTTGAGGATCGGTGGTAGTAGATGGACTGATTAAGAGCATTGAGAAGCATCATCTCCGATCGGAGATAGTGCTTAATCATGTTCCCCTGCCCTAAGTGCCGACCGCATATATCTGGTATCCTGTTTTTTAATTTGACATTAGCCTCACTAATCTAGTGTGTGTGCTCAAAGTCCTAAGGCCCACAAAAAGATACAGCAAAAAGCTGTAGCAGGTGAGGTAAGCAGGCAAAATGTTTGGAGTATGACAAATATAACAAATATATATATCTCAATGTCAGAGTGACAGTTTGACATTTGCATGGGCTTCTGGGTAAAACTACCTAATGAGAGACACAAGTCCTGCACTCTTGGACTCTCCTGGTCATGTAGTTTTAAGAAATGTACAGGTTTCCAGGTTTACCTAGGTGCCAGCTGAGCTAGGGTTCAAAATCTACAGCTATCAACAGTGCAAAAAAGGGTGCATTCTCAGTGCAAAAATGTGATGTGTCTAAGTTGCATTTCGGGCCTTTTCCTGCCAGGGGCGCTAAGCTATCCACACAAGTGAGATAGCATTTTCATCGGAGACTTGGAGCAATGCTGGGTGGTAGGAAATTTGTGACTCCTCACATATTCCAGATTTCAGTAGTTTTCCTCACAGAAATGTGTAGAAAATTGGTGTTTTAGTCGAAGATTGAGGTTTCCAAAGGCTTCTGGGTTAAAATACCTCATGAAAGCTACACAAGTTATACACCTCTGGACCCCTGTTTATTTAGTTGTCAAAAATCTACAGGTTTGTGTGAACATAGAAGATCTTTTGTTATTGCCAAATATGATTTTGCTGCATTTGCGCCTTCCAAATTTAATCCAGTGTGTAAGAAAGAAGGCAATTTGAAGAATACACTCTGAATCACAAATTCAGAGATGTACAAATAGCCACTGCTCCTAAACTCAATATATTGTGCCCATTTCAGAAATACTTAGGTTCGCTTGATACCCGTTTTTCACTCTACATATTTTACCATTTGAATTGGTCTGTACTCGGTACGCAATGTAAATCCAGTATTTGTAAAGCGCAAAAAAACAATTGTACGGTGCTGCTCAGTTGTTGGCTCTGGGTACCTTGGGTTTTTTGCGAACTTTCAAAACCTATATATCCCCACAATCAGAAGGGTCCAGCGGACATAATGGGATATGGCTTTCGTAAATCGCCCATCGTGACCAAAAGTTACAAATGAAAATGTTGTGATAAATGGCTGTTTTTTCCTACTCATTTTCAATGTTTCTTTATTTAAACAGTTAGTTCCTTTGATAACACCTTGAGGGATCTAGACATGTGACCCCTTGCTGAATTTAACATTTTGTTTACTTTTTAGAAATCCATAGCTATCCTAGATCACCCATGGGTTTCATACTAGTTTCCACCACAAAGCGGAAGTATGTTGAAAGCATACAAAATACGAAAAATGGGTTTCCTCTTTGAAACATGCCAAAACTCGGTAAAAAATAGGTTTTGCGACTCAGCTCTGCATGTTCCTAAAAGCTGGGAAGAAGGTGACTTTAGCACAGCAAACCGTTCGTTGATGAAGTTTTTAGGAAACAAAACAGACACATATCCAGAGCACTTTTTTTCTATTTTTGTCAAAACTCTTACAATTTAGCTATATTTTGCCTATATTCTCAGTCCCATCCCGGGGAATCTATAAACCTTGGGTACCTGTGGAATCCCCAGGGTGTTGGAAAAAAGGACACAAATTCGGCATGGATACCTTAAGTAGATAAAAGGTTATGGAGGCATATGGGTTAACTACCCGAAATAGCCAAAAAAGAGCTGAGCACTGGGAGGGAAAAGACCCAACAGTTAAGGGGTTAAGGGCCTGATTATGAGTACGGCGGTCATGGGACCGCCGTACTAGTGGTGGTGATCCAACCACCACCACCTCGGCGGTCTGACCACCTAATCAAGATGATGGCAGTCAGACAGCCACAAAACCGCCGCATGACTGCCGCCTCTGCCAGGAGCCCAGATGCTTCCATGGCAGCGGTGGCCGAAGCGGAGTTTAATGACAGCAGTGTTTTGCCGGCACTGCTGTTTGAATTACGAAATGCTTTACCGCCGACCTTTTCATGGCGGGAACCCCGCCATGAAAAGGTTGGCAGCTAAGCAGGAATGGTGGCCCAAGCAGGGCCCCGGGCATTTTATGCCAAGAGGGAATGTGGCTGGGGCACATGCTGTGCTCCCCAGGCATGCTTTGTCGTGCACGCACTCTATGCCATGCACGACATGGTGCATGGCAACAGTTCAGGCAAGACAGTGCAGGCAGTGCAGTGGCATTGCCTTCAGGCTCACTCTGAGCCAAAGCATCCTGCCGCCGCAAAACTGCTGCTTGTTGGCGGTTCACTCCTGATGTGGCGAGTGGGACGCTGCCGGCTTGGCGGTCTTTCTCGGACCGCTGTCGCTGCAGTCCAGCGGGAAGACTGCTAAAGTCATAAATCAGGGCCTAAAAATATTGTAAAATCTTTGATCATGATGAACCTGGTTGGTCCATCTGACCTTTGCTCCATCGTGGTCAGTGGCAAATTGCACCTAGGTCCAGGTGTATTGCGACCATGGACTATCATTTGCACTTTATGTTTTTGCTGCTATTCGTGCTTAAAATTTGAAAAATTCATATCTCCAGTTTCCCTTATTGGATTTTTTAAATTTTGGTGTAATTTTGTTTATTAAATATCCCCTGTTTTTCTAATTCAGTTTCGAATGTGTATTGTTTTGCATTTCAATTTTCTTACTGTTTTGGTACGGCATAAATATTTTACACATTGCCCTAAATTAAGCCTGTCTGCTCGGTGCTATAGCTACCAGAGGGATGAGCCGAGGTTGATTTAATGACTTTGAGGGTTCACCCTGTTGAGGATTGTAATTTTTCATTGAAGTGGGTTGTCACCACTCCAAATAATAATCCAATTTCCTAGAGTCTGCCAACCCTGCAGGAGTTGTGACTGTTTAGGAAGTGCCTGAAGCAGTGAGACCCGTGTGCTGGTGGAGTCTGTGAGACCAAGGAGGATAGAGCGGAGTGATCTGCATGCCCCAGTTGTGAGTGGGCACTGGACTCTCCTGGTTGTGGTTTGAGGTAAGAACCGCAGAATCATAGCTGCTTAGTGCCACTACACCAGGAATTGCGACCACAGCTCATTCCACAGTACTGTGACTCAAAGAAGTGCAACCGACTCTCCTCCCATGCCACTCTGACCCAAAGAAGTGCGACTGGGGCGCATCCTGTGGTGTTGTGATAAAAAGACAGGTGTGACTACGCTGAACCACTAGACCATGACTTATCGACTCGAATCTTCTGCTTGGAGGGCCACTGACATCGGCACTCACTGCCAACCAGGACTGCAACCTCAGTGTCACAGTAAGAGGCCACATCTGGCCCCTAGCATGCACTCTGCCCTAGAGGCAGGAGAGGGACTGCACCCTGCTGTTGGTTGGCTGCTGGCCTTAGCCATAAGGTTCCTGGACACACACTGTAGTGAGAGCCCAGAGACTATTTTGAATAGTGATAAACTGAGCGCTCTGAACATACTCAATGGGGGTAATCTAAAACCGAGCCTTTATTAAAGCTACCATTGAAATTCCTACCATGAAGGACAAACAGCCTAGAGGGGAAGAGGGAAAGGAATAGATAGGATAGAGGTTCAAGGCATAGATAGCCCAGTGCTCACTTCACTAAATTGTATCTATTCATTTTCTGTGTAGTATTTAGTTTTCTATTTTAAAAGTAAAACACTGGGTTGGCCAATCAGATATTGTGCTACTGTGTGATTTGCACCCTGAGCAAAGCACCCCTAATCTATCTCCTTGAGAAGCCTGTGACTGCTGCTCTCAGAACCACTGAGAGTAAAGTGCTTAAGGGTTGGTACCGGGCCCCTTTGGAGAGCCATAGTTGAATGCGCCCCGGGCCATCAGAGGCAAATTACCTCATTCTCCATGGTTAAAGCCCAGTAGCCCCTGCTTGCCCTGGGCTCACCCTACCCCCAGCCGCCGAACAGGGTCTGACGGAGAGAGAAGAAGAGGCATAGAAGGGGAGATAGAATATCAGAAAGAGATATACTGTTGACAAGATTAGTGAAGATGTAAAAGATACAATTGGAGCAAGAAAAGAACGATAGAGAGACTGTTGGACAGATTGAGAGAAAGAGAATAGGAGACAGAAAAGGGGATAGAAGTAATGTCCTACGCAGACGACACACAACTAATCCTATCCCTGGACAAAGATTCTACTGATGCTGAACTCAATTTTAAACTCTGCCTAGCCGAGGTCATTCATTGGATGAGGAACAACCACCTCAGGTGTAACACCGACAAAACAGAGATTCTACTAATGGGAAAAGACAATCCCTTCCAGCCGAATGTTTGGTGGCCTGAGGGTATGAGGCCACCACCCACCACTGTTAAAGTGGCAAAAAACCTAGGAGTACAATTCGACACTGACCTCTCCTTTCTACCTCACGCACTGACTGTGGCAGGGACCTGCTTCAGCCTCATCAAGTCATTGAGAAAATTCTTTGACTTCGTTCCCTTAATGGCCAGGAAAACAGTAGCGGTGGCTCTGATCCTATCGCGCAGGATTACTGCAACAGCCTCCTAGCAGGAGCCAACAAACAAACACTGAAAAGACTACAGGTGGTACAGCACGCTGCAGTACGTCTAGTCCTTAAACTACCACGAAGGTCCTCAGCATCCGCAGCACTTAAAACCCTCCACTGGCTCGCACTGCACAAGAGAATCCTATTTAAGATCCTCTTAATCACTTTCAGAGCCGCACAAAACCTAGGCCCAACGTATCTCTCAGCCAGATTCACCCCATACACCACATCCAGAACTTTGAGATCACAATCAGCAAACCCCCTCAAACCTCAAACTTCAAGTACAAAACAAAGGGTGGTAAAACAGTAGTCGCATTATCTGGAACCTTTTGCCAACGCACTTGAGGATGTTAAAAACCGAGACACATTTCAGGAAGGCACTGAAAACCTGGATCTTTGTAGCTCCAGACGAACTCTGCCTATCCCTGATATAGAGTCACCACGGCTTCACCTCATCCTCGCCTCCGCATAGCGCCAGGATGCTCCTTATGGAGTGGCAGTTTGCGCTCTATAAATGCAAAAATCAAATCAAATCAAAAGGAGAGAGAGAGAGAGTGAGAGAAAGAGAGAGAGAGAGAAAGATTGAATTAAGTGCACAGAGAAAATTAAAGAAATCTTTAAAGGTGCTGACAATAGGCACCCTGCTCAATGAAAAGCTGGGAGAATCCAGGGAAAATGGACTGAATTCAATGGCAAGGTGATTAGATCCTGGGGTTTCACCTCAGCAAGTAAAGCTTATATGAAAACAGACACTTATCTGATTGTTAGAATCCTTTTCAATGCACAGCAGAGAAAAGCAACTAAAAAAGTCAGAAGTGGAGTGACAAAAGAAGAGAGGAGAGGTTATGGAAAGAGAGGACAAGAGAGACTTGGGGCCAGATGTACTACCATTTGGAATTGCAACTCACAAATTGAGAAAAATAGCAAGCCGCAATTTGCGAGTCGCAATTCCAAATGTACAACAGTGTCAGAGACACAGTTAGCGATTTCCAATGGGGTTGCAAAATGCGAGGCTCATCAATATTCATGAGACATTCGCATTTTGCGACCCCATTGAGAATGGCTAGCCCTCCCAGGGATGATGGCCTGCTGGGCTCAGCAGACCACCATGTCTGGGACTGCTTTTAAATAAAGCAGCTTTTTTTTTTTTTTAATGCAGCCCATTTTCCTTAAAGGAAAACGGGATACATTTAAAAAGAAATGTTTTCGTTTCATTTTTTAAGGGCAGGCAGTGGTCCCTGACGCAAACGCATGCGCAAACGGGTCGCAGACTGGTTTGCGCATGCTAAAACGGGTCGTACATCTTGCCCAAAGAGAACAAATGAGAGTAGGGAGAAAGCAAGTTTTAGACATAGGGACAGGGAAAAAGAGAATTCTGGAAAGAGAGAATTCTGGAAATAACTGAAAATTATTAATTAGACATTAAGGGCTCAAGATGCATAATCATACCCACAGCGAGGAAATAAATGACAAAAATGACATATTACAAGACAATATCTAAAGCTAAGCTAAACATGCCTCTGCACACATTAGACATGCGGACTACAAAGCCCAAACCTTAAGACATTTAGAAACATCAAAACAATGGAAACAAATGATTGAAATGGACAAAACGTAATGCATATGCTTACCCACAAGAATGTTACGTACACTAGGAAGAGGCATAGATGCAGTTCACCACAGACACATACAAGACTCACCACAAAAACTTGGGGACAAATACCATGGGCCCACAGGTGATTAAATCAGAGGTGCACACACAACATGCTCTGGACAGGGCTAAGGTTGCTTCAAGCACCATGAGTAAAATATGAGGTGTAACATCCTTGGAATAATGACAATTGCAGACCCTTCTGACACCACAGCCCACACGTGCACAGCAATACCACAAATACCTGATCCACTAGCAACCAATGGCATGCTTCTTCTATGGCAACATCATATCCTGCTTATTGGTGCCAGTACTTATCCCACTACCTGTAAACCAAGGAGTGCCACCTGGAACCTGGAACTCCACAGGAAACAATTATAAATCATACTGTTCACCATCACTCACCCAATAACCACCCATAATACACCAATAACCACAAATACAACAGTAGCTGCCAATGTAGACAGCAGAAGAGCACTATGACATGTGGCAAGCAGGCCCAGGACAAGGTAATAGAACCTCGAGGGCTAATATGATGAAAACAGCACACCAGGACCCATTTGTAGGTCAGAATTCAGGTGACAACTCTCTCTGTGGAGACCACCACATCTATCACCCTGAGACATGGCTTCAAGTTTAGCAGCATTGGTTGAGGTTATACTACAAAGTCGGATGGCAAACACTCTCTCTCACACAGACACATACAAACACATATGTACACACATGCGTGGATACACAAAGGTATGTGCACACACACATGGATTGGGAATGGCTACGACAATCTAACTGGAGACATGCCACTTAAGAGCAATGGCACAAAACAGAGTATAATAGAGGGAGTTAAGGACAGTCATGGCAGCAGGCAGTTTATTCCAGTAATAGGAATGTGTGGCACTAATCCTAGAGAATCCAACATGGCACAGGTGAGGTTGCTTAGGGCAGTGGTTCTTACCCTTTTGCTTCTATGGACCTCCACTTCATTATTACTGCAATTAGGCGACCACACATTAAATCATATTAGAGGGACCCTGATTGAGTCATTAATGGATGCCGGGGATCCTGGCCTAAGCAATTCTGATTATTTGAACTGCAAAACAATACACAAAATTACAGAAACAAGCATTCATCAAACAAATACACAAAGTATTAAATATTTTATTTAATTCACAAACAGATATTATTATTATTATTATTTTTTATGGGAAAGGTTGGAGCTTTTCTAAACCCAATTCAGGCCACCCATTCTCCATACTGTATTCTGTTTGATGCACTTGCAATCTTCTGATAAATCAATCAGAGGATACCAGCTTAATTTTATAGCTTCTATTTGCAAATTCATTCACATTTACAGAATGTTAAAAAAAACTTTTAATTATGCATAGTGTTTCTTTATTTATATAAACTTTATTAATCTGGTAACATTATTTAGTTTTCTAAGCAGTTGCGGACACCCACAGTAGGCCTCACACATCCCATGGGTTTCCAGACCACAGGTTAATAACCACTGACTTAGAGCAATCAAACACAGAAAGCAAGATTTGAACAATCAATATATTTCAACATTTGGCACTACACGTCAAGATTGTGCAACAATTCAGAAGTCTTAGAAACCCACAAGCTAAATATTCGGTTTTTCATCCTACTAAGTCAATGTAATTGTCGGTATGTTATGAAGGGCATTAGACTTTGTTAATACAGTGGTGGTTGCTACTCACCTGTGGTGCCATCTAAGCATGGGTTGTTGCACCAGTAATAAACCTCATCACCACCTGTCGGTTTCTGACACTTCATGTGGTGACGCGGAGGCATGCCCTTGTGACATACATGCCAATAGACCTGATTCAGGCAGTAGACTCACGATTTTCAAAGCACAAAATGGCCTTATTTTGGTTGTCTCCCACCTGAAACTGCTTCTCCTTCAATGGATGTCAAAGGGAGAAATTAATTCTCCGGATTACTTCTCTAAAATCTCTCACTTTCCTCTTCTAAAATGTTGGCATGTTTGTTGAGCAGACCAATGGAGACCGTGGAAAGAGTCATCATAGAAGCCCCCTGCCTTCTCAGGCAAGGTGTGATGTATTTTGCAGGTAAAACACAGACTGTGGTAAGGCTACTGAGCAGGAATGAGAGGTGCACATGGATAGAGACCTGCAAGAATCTGTTCATGAAAGTAAAGCAAGGGACTATGCATGCTGCGTCCAGTAACTGTTACAAGTATTGTGGGCCCGGTAGGTTATTCTGGGGATGCAGATATGTTTCTTGCAGCGAGGGAGTGGATACGCTCTGCCTTAGCTTTTAGAGGGAACTGGGTGCTAGTTTACATATTGCTGCCATGGAATAAAATAATTAAACTCTGAGGGACATATTTATCAAGGCTTGGCTCCGGCACAAAGTCATGCAAAGTGACTCAAAATGGTGCAAACATTGGAAAGGGTATTAACTTTCCAGCCCTAAAGGTATTTTGTTCTAAAAAGATCCACTTTTTAGCACAAATAGCGATTTGTGCTGTTTTGTGACATCAAGGAGGCGTTTCATAGGTTGAAATTGGGTGGACTAGCACAAGCACCCATCATTTTTGACAGAATGCCTGATCTACTAAGAGCTTCTGTAAGATATATTGCGAGTGGGAGTCAGGTGCTCCCGAGTGAATGCTTTCATCTTTATTGAAGTATTGCGTATGTTGTATTTGTTTAAAGTATGTCTCACGAGTGCTGATGCGCTTTCGCTTCCAGAGTTTTGAGAAATAGCGAACTTCAATATTCCGTTATAGAGAAGGAGTTGTTGTCTTGTTTATGGGCAATCGAAAAGTTTCGACCTTATATCTGGGGAAGGCGATTCTTATTAAGGACTGATCATAAACCTCTAATCAATATCCTTGGGGGTAGTACCACCAAATATTGCCCTCCTAGGATCCTTCGCATGGTTTCTCGTTTGATGCAGTACCAATTTGACGTTATTCATGTCTCTGAGAGCAGGAATGTTAGAGCGGATTACCTATCGCGTTTTCCCCTAGAGGGAAATAACGATTTGCAAGACTTTGCTGGTGTTGTAGAAGAAGATTCAGATGATTGTCTCGTAGCATCACTTGATTTACAGGAGCACGGTCTTCACACTGCTGATAGTTGGATCACGGCTCTCGCTGACGATGTAGTTTTGCAACGTGTGTGTGGTTTTGTCAAGTCAGGTTGGCCTGGTGAGCGTACCTTTCCACAATGTATTCAGCCTTACTGGAAGGTAGAGTCGGAAATCTCTTTAGAAGACGGTGAGCTTTTACGTGGTGATAAACTTATTCCTCCTCAAATTCTCAGGAAAGATATTATTGTCAAAGCTCATGAGGGACACTTAGGATCCACGCTCACTAAGCGTCGAGTCCGTGAGTTTTTCTGGTGGCCCTCTATGGACACTGATGTGAATGATGTGGTGGAAGCATGTTCCATTTGCAGGTCCGCTGATAAAGGGCTTAAAGTTGTCACTCCCCCCCTCCTTCCTGTTGAATGTCCCTCTGGACCATGGTCAAAAGTAGGTGTGGATGTCATGGGACCTTTTGAAATTTTACCTGGAGGGTGTCGTTTTGTTCTAGTATTAATCGATTATACGTCAAAATGGCCCGAAATAAGACTGGTTAAGGAGGCTTCCACTAAAAATATCATTCTGTTCCTCAAAGATGTCTTTTTAAGAGAGGGATTTCCGGTTTCCATGGTGACGGATAATGGTACGCAGTTTACAAGTGCTGAGTTTGGGTCATTTTTGAAATCATGCAACATTCAACATGCTAAAAGTTCACTCTATCACCCCCAATCCAACGGACTCGTTGAGCGCAGGGTGGTGGGGGACTGTATTAAATGGGCTAGATCTTGTAATTGTGACATTGTAAATTCACTTAACAGTATGTTGTGGTTCTACAGAACTACTCCCCATTCCTCAACCAAAGTTTCCCTTTCGACCTGTTGAGGGGTAGAAGGGCGAACACGAGCTTTAAGCCTGGATGGATGAACAGATGGATCAAATCTGTTCCTGACATTAATGGTCTCATGAATTTAGTCAGAGAGAATGTTTTGAACTCGCAAGCCAAACAAAAGTCATGGTTTGACAACAAGAAAGGTGTCAAAACTGTGCCTGTTAGGGTTGGGGATTTCGTTCGGGTGAAGTCCCCTGTACATGTTAAGAAAGGCGAGAGCAAGTTTGGTTCTCCGATTTCTGTCACTAAAGTTGGTAGGAATGCCATGCAAGTTGAAGGGGAAAGTGGTGGAATACCAGCAAGATTGTGAAAGTAAAGAATTACCTTCCATCTTCCACCAATGTCCTTCCATCTTCCTCCAATTTTACCAATTGTTTCAATGTTGATGGACCTTCTGATATGTCTCTCAGGAGAAGCTCAAGAACTAGAAATGTTCCCCTGAGATATCGCAATTGAGTTGTTTTAGAAGTGTTTCCCACTTTCTTTCATGTCAATATGTTTTACTATCCGATTAAGTTTATCTAGAAATGTTTCTCTCAGACATTGCAATTGAGTTGCTTTTGAGTGTTTTACGCATGCTTTCATGTTAATATGTTTTGCTATGTGATTTCGCTCATTTGCTTTATTTGCCATTATTATCTAGTTCTGTTTTTTTTTCATGTTCTATTTTATTGTTGCTTATCCCTTTTCTTTTGTTTTTTGGTTTATTGAGGAAAGAGGATATGTTGTAGTCTCCCTCTCAGGTTGCTCTTACACTTCAGGGTTTATCAGGTGGAATGTTGTTGTGCTGCCTGGTAACCCTGTTGCTAGGTGCTTCTTTGAAAGGAGCTGGGAGCAGTTGACGAGAGGGGTGCGTCCTACCTGATGCTCCTGTCTGCTGTGTAGTTTTACTTGTAATAAACTTCTGTTGAACCAATCGACGACTACGAGTTCTATACTACACATACTTAGCGTTTGACTCGTAGCAGCTGGACGGCTCCGGTCATAGGTGTTTCCTACTTGGAATAAAATCTTCTTAAACTTACCTGCGGCGTCCACCTATTCACTACAACTTCACACCAGACATTTTACAAAAAAAATAATTGCTCCATGAAAAAGGCACAGAATTGAAGTAATGTTTTTATTTCTCCTCACATTTCACACATCGCTGTTGTGTGCTGTATTGTACAGCACGCGTTCAATGTATGAAATGTTCTACAAAATTGCCTGGATGTATGGTATACTTCCAGTAGAAAACCTATGCTAGACAGCAAATACAGACTTCGCACCATGGTGCAAGAGTGTGCATTGTGCTAGGCAGCCTGTTTGTGCACCAGCGTGAGGAAGAGAGCAACAGTAGGACATTTTCAGTAAATATGGCTCTGTGGTTTCTACCCCTTGCACAACGCAAAACAGCAACTTTGGATGCACAAATATTTGGTAAATCTGCCTCTTCGTATGAATTTCCAGACCATTTATCCAGGTGTTGAAAAAGTAAGGCATCTTCTTCGTAGAACACACTTCAATTCAATTAATTTGAAGGAGAATCAGAGCTAAATTATGAGTATTAAACAAGAAAAAGATGAAACCCTTTAGTTTTTAATTTTTTATGTTCAGCAATACAGTTGCATCCACGTCATCCATACCACGATGCAGACCTACAGCTAAACAAACATTGTTCTACTGAAATGTTTCTAGGAGGGGTGAGATCCACCTGTGGGTTGGGAGACTGCTAAACTCTACCACAATGCACATCATGAGCACTGCATGGGCATCCACCCTCCTAATGCCAACAATCATGGCAATTGATTTCACAGACCTTGCATAATACAAACATCTTAAACTCAAGTATTGACCTGGAAAATTGTCAAAAGAGAAGAGAGGCAAAGAGAGATAAAGAGAGAGGGAGGAAGAGGTGGAGGGAGGAGAGGGAAGGAGAGGTGGAGGGAGGAGAGGGAAGGAGAGGTGGAGGGAGGAGAGGGAAGGAGAGGTGGAGGGAGGAGAGGGAAGGTGAGGTGGAGCGAGGCCTCTGGGCCAGTCAGTCTTCCACCAGCTGGTGTGAAGAGGCAAACTCGTGTGTAGGAAAATATCATGACTTCCTGAAGTGCAGGTGCCTATCTGAAGGCAGTAGGGCTTGGACAATGTTTGTCACATGCCAGGCAATGCACCATGTGGCTGACTCCTCCCCATCCCAAACGGGCTCTAAGAGGATCCTCTTCATTTGCTTATAAGCAGGACCAGCGGTGGGTGAGGGCCTATCTGGGCACTCATCTACAGCTTTACCTTGAGGTAAGCACAAGATCACCACAATGCTTGGAGATTGGTAGGCTGAGGTGTTGGTTGGCTGCCTTCATGGCTGGAGGTTGTCCTACTACCGCAAGTGCATGAACGCTGCTGTGTGAAACACTGTCCAGGTCAGGTAGGCTGAAGCACAAACTATGTAGATATTTACACCTTTGCTGAGCCTGAGCAATCAGCCAGCCCTGTAGCATGCTTGCAGGTGTACCCACAGCAGGTCCGGCCTGTTCACACATCAGAGTGCCTGCAGTGCAGGGCTTGAAGCACATTGGCCAGTCTTCATGAGACTTCCAGTAAGCTGTGCAGGGATTGGTCAGTGTGCTTGGTCTGTGTGACCAGGCCCGGGAAGAAGGTGCTTCTGTGACAGCACGAAGCCCAGCCTCTCACCAGCAACAGTGAAGCAGAGATTACGACAACAATTCCACTGACCAGCTGGACAGGTCTTCCTAGAATATAGGACACTGAGGTCTGTAGGCTGCTGCTCAGTGCCTTCCTCCCTCACATCATCATTCATATTTATTTGGTTGTAAAAATTATAAAAGTATATACATAAAAATAACATGTACTCAATTCATCACAATACACTTTAAATTACGCTACTCCCAAGGAACATTAAAATAAAAAAATATATAAATCAATTGTCATGGAACCCTTCAGCAACCTTACAGAACATATTCCAATAAAATGTTATGTGCACATAAAATTTATAAATTAGGAAAATATAAAAATTGGCCCAGTGAAAAACAGACCAGAGGGGAATCAAGCATCTTTAGTTATAATAATGCTGTCCACATTGCACAAGGCTGACTCTTTTAAAATTGGAATAAGATACTTTCTTGTGGTGCTGCATACATATCATAGAAGAGCATAACATGAAAAGTACCTTGTGTTGATGCATTATCACAGGGGCAAGTAATACCCTTAGGGGTATATTCACAAGAACGTGTGCTAAACATCTCCAAAAAATGTTAACGCAACTTTTTACATCGCAGCCCATCGCGGGAAAATAACCCCGTGTTAACATGGAATTCACAACACGGCGGTACCATGCGATAGTCTCCCGAAAACGCGGCCAATGTCCGCGATACAACCACCTCAACGGAGATAAAAACACAAACCCCAACACCAAAAAACATGCGATGAGCCCATTTGCGAGGAGGAAAGCAGCGATAAGCAGCGCAAGGCCCGCAATACATATATGGCATGCGGGAATAAGCACAACAAAAGCAGGAAAAAGAAAGACAAACCAGAAAACAGCGAAGCACAATGGAGGCAGTCGGAGCTAGCACACAACCCCACAAGCACCATTGGCAACAAAACATTAGACATGGCAGGCCATCGTGGACAAAGTGAATGCAGCCGGAGAGCGGAGTAGGACAATGGCAGAAAACCAGAACTGCTGGAATGATGCGAAACGCACAAACAAGCACAAACATGCCAACAACCAGAAGGCAGCAATGCACACCGGAGGTGGGAGTCCAGCGCCACACCAGGAGCCGGATGACATGGAGGAAATGGTGTCCACCACATCAGTCTGGAGATGGTGGCAGGAGTCGGGGACCGGAAACTGCACAAAATCAACAGACACAAAAGCAACAGAGAGAGGGACGACCAGGGACTGGGGGGACGGGGGGAGATGGGCACAATGGCACACATGCACAATTAAGCACAGCACAACTGCAGACAAACCATGCCCAAGAGTAACAACACCAACCAAGAGCACAAGTCACACAAGTCGGCAATATCACACCACTGAACAAGCACAGAAGTGAAAACCACACTGCCTGAAAGGGAGAAGGGTGAGCCAAATCAGAGCTGAAGGGCCATCTCACACACAATGCAGCACACACACATAGGAAGCAGAGCACTCCAACATCCAACACAATGTGGTACAAACACCAACATCTGCACAACCGAACACAGGAAACAAGTGCACCCGCTTGTGGCCGGGAAATGGCCATACGCATCTGGCAAAGCACGAAACAGGGACATGATAATGTACAAGTACCAACCCACAGCCCTGATGGGGCAGCAATGCATGTAAGGCAGGGACCCAGATAGGCCGTGACACACACATTGGCATACAAATAAACACTCAACACAGTTGGAGACAAGTGAACGTGCGGAAACTTTATCAACAATTGCGTGTCAGTACGGCCAAGGGAAGTGCCACGACATGCAGACCAATGCAGCAGTATGTCTGAATGAGGAACTTTGGAAAGCGCCCATGTCCACCCGGGGGAGTCCATCACCAACACAAGTCATTGCCAACCCGCGTATGTTGTCCGCGCATGGATCAGGAGTCCAGGCCAATGCAGCCATGTCCACTGTCTCCTAGGGACATGTGACCAGATCCCCAACATGCAACCAGGCATCGGTACACGTTCAATGGGTCACATGCAGTTCTGGCTGCAGGTACCTTGTCACTCGTCCATGAACGTTAGTGCAGCAGCGTAGGCCAACATTTCCAATGCGAGATTGTTGTCCACCACATCTGACATGTCGGTGACGTAACCCATCAGCTGTCCCGGACAGATGTGCTCACTCCAACCCCTGGCCCCAATATGCACGAAAGCCCAATCAGGGAGCGGCTCAATGTGGTCACTGCACACGACGACTCGTGCAATCTCCCAGGTCCAGTTCCCAGCATGCATGCCAAACATCCAGGCATGCCATAAACGGGCATCACGGTGACACTCCTGGTCGTGGCCCAACAGGGGGCGCACACACACGTCGAAATCCAGGTCAGCTACCGTAACGTTGGAGAGGCAGACATCCATGGACTACTCGAATATGCACGAGCGACAGTGCAACACAGGCTGAACGCAGGTGACGTTGGCAATGCGGAAGCTCAGCCTGTAACTGATCCGCAGCACTGTCAATGGCAGTGCCCCCAGTACATGCAGCAGACGTGCACGGTACAGGTCCACGTGACTGGAGTAGAGCATGTGTCCGGGATGGTCTGCCATTGCGTCAGTGGCTCTGCTTGAAGCGGCACTGTGAGGACCTGCGCCAGTCCTGTGGATGAAACGCCACAGCTCGGAGCAATGAGCAGTGTCTGTGTGCAACGGGTGCAGGCCTGGGGTGTGGTGGGAGTACGAGTGAAGGCCATTTCATGCACGCAAACTACGACCACGGACATCTGCATGTGGGATGTGTACAAGTTGGCCTCACGTCGGGCAGTGCGTAGTGTGGGAGTTGCCTGGAAATGCTATCCTATCTGTCAGGGGGTGCTGTGCACATGCAAATAACATCTAGGAGCCGCAGATATGCTACCGCCCGATAGTGCAGACAAAGGGCCATTCATCCCTACAGTAACTTCACCATCTGCATGCATACAGGGCATGCACAGAGGCCTATCGTGGGTGGGGTGGGATGTCTGCGACCCAGGGAATCATGGATGACATGTCTAGCACGTGGCACATGAGCGGCATCACTGTGTGTCACGTTGCCTCACAGCTGCTCCTCCCTCCCACGACCCTCCACACATGTGTGCGCTGCGCTGTTGTATCACGTGCACTCCTACAGCACACCATTGTCATGCCTGTCCGCGCATGTCCAGCGGCATGCCAACAACACCTGTAAGATGGCCGTTGAGGGTGTGCGGCCACGTGAGTGTAGGCTAATGGTCTGGACAGGGCGGACACAGGTGTACAGTCCATGGCTGGCTGTGACCACGCCGCGATTGGGGCCAGACACCTGACTCATGCAGCCGCAGGACTGATACACATAACACTTTGCATGCATGTGCCAAGACCCCGAGTGAGCTTGCGCTCCTACATTTCCCCATACGTGCGGGCCCGCCCTCCAGGTGCATGCTACATTGCTACATCGACTACTGTGGCCCTGGTGGTGACAACACCCCAACACAAGGACACACTTACCTCACTTCCTGTTCAAGGCCAGACCAGAGCCACGCCCTGATCCCCCTGCCGAATCAGCACACCCCTGCGCTGACCTGACATACGCCGGACGAGCACACGCCACTTGTGCATGCAGGGGGGGGGCGGGCGAAGCAAATGTCCAAGGTCTCAGCCACTGCTGAGGTGACATGGTATCCTCCGCTGAAGACAGCACACTGATGTTGCAGGGCTCCGGCCCATCATGCTGACATAATGACCACATGGACACACTTGATTAGATGTTGGGAATGGTCATGGGCATGTGCGCCCGGCCACTTTTATTAGCAGGCTCACATGTCGAGTGACACCTGTGTTGGATGTGTGTGGGGTGTGTGTACACCAGCCGTCATGGAGTGCCTGGTGCAGTCAAAAAACGACAACAGTGTACATCGTAAAGGACACAACCATTCAACCGTAAAGGACCCATGACCTGAGCTGCACAGAGTTAGTGGCCCCAGATGCACAGCGTCCTGCACGGGCCTACCGCCACGGGCCGCTGACTTGCGGTGCACTGGGGCAGGGTCACGAGAGCAGAGCAGGTTCCCGCAGATGACTAGGGTGGTTGCCGTGGAGTGTCTCGGTGGACAGTGGAAGGTGTACCCCCAGGGCATGATGCCAAGGGCAGAACCACGCTGAAACAGTCACCATGGTGGAGATGAGTGTAGCAAACACATGTCGGACACCAAGTCCGTCCCAGCCAGATGATGATGCAGAGAACACCCAGGCCATGGACTCAGACGCCACCAAAGTTCAACCAGAGAGTGCCCATGAGTCATTGCGCACAGAGTTAGTGGCACCAGTGCTGATAGGGGACGCCGCCTGCGATGAGGCGTGTCCAATGGTGTGGACTCCTCCATATCTTACCCAGGACACAGTTCCACATGTGTGGCCTACTGGACCACAGTGTAGGCCTGAGGCAGTGGCCAGCAGGGGCCATTCACCGAGTGTCGCCGGCTTAGGTTGGATGGTCCCACCGGCCTGTGTAGTTCAGGTTCAGTGGCACCACGGGTCGCAGACTTGCGTTGCACAGGGTTAGTGGCACCAGGTCAGTTGTTGCTAGTATTCGGTCACCTCCGTAACGAGGATCCGGCTTTCATCCGGACTTAACCGCATCTTCCTCTTACTCCTCTCTGTGCGTTCACTGGTATGGACTCTGCCATCCATGAATCACTACTGGGTGCTGGATGTGGGGCCTACTGGACCGCAGTGTAGGCCGAGGGCAGCGGTCAGCACGGGCCCACAGACACGTGTTGTGTGCTTGTGATGCATTTGTTTGCTTCACTGATAGCAGGGAGTTTAGTGATATCACCCCTGCAGTAGACATCTGGTAACTACCATTCATGACTGAGGACACAGTTCCACATGTGGGACCCACTGGGCCACTGTGTAGGCCTGTGCCCTCATCCACGTGGCGCCGGCTTGCGTTGAACAGGGTTGGTAGCACCACGTGTCACCGGCTTGCGTTGAACAGGGTTAGTGGCACCACGTGTCGCCGGCTTGCATTGAACAGGGTTAGTAGCACCACGTGTCGCCGGCTTGCGTTGAACAGGGTTAGTGGCACCACGCATCGCCGGCCTGCGATATGGAATTATGCCTCACTGATCGAAGAGAGTCTGGTGCTGTGGCCGCTGCCACGGACTTGGGGTCACTGCCATTCATGACTCAGGACACAGTTCCACATGTGGGACCCACTGGGCTGAGGAGGACGCCGGTGGAGTATGTAAATGTAAAAGGAGTACTGTGGGCCTGCGCCTTGTAGGCCAGCGATGGTCTGCGGAGGCTGCAAAGGTCGCGGGCCTGGAGCTTGCACCGGCATGTGGTGGGCCCTCTTTGACACACGCTGGTGTCGGCAGGTGAGCGGAGCCTCTTTGGTTCACTGGGGCAGGCATGACGGATCTGGGGCCCAGCGGCCCGGGGTGCAGCAGGCGCATAGGGACGCAGGCCCCGCCGCGCTCGGCGCAGGACTCGTGGCGGGCTGAGAGGCGCCACCCTGGCAGACGCGTTGTCCATTCCGAATGAGAACCACGCCCAGTGCGACGGGCTTTTTGTTCACACCCCTACGCAGGCCTGGCGTACGCAGGTCCAACCCACTCCGCCCGCACATGCAGGGGGGGACATAACGTGCGACATTTCCGCGTTCTGCCCCACAGCCTGTGGGGACATGGTAGCGTCCACTGGCCACTACACTCCATGCACCAGCAGTTGATCTCCACATGGCCATTTCCATGATTTGCACGCTGTGGTCTGTCCGGCATCTCCACGCCACATCTGGCATTGGGTAGGTTCACATTCCTTAGTCACTTGCCGCTCTCGCACATGCCTGCTCCATGCCTCTCCTCACATCCTGCTATTGTGTGTCTGTGGTGCCATGCCGTGGCTGGGTTGTGGGCATGGCAAGGCCAAGTTCCTAATGGAGTCGTGTTGTCGTGTCTGGTCGGTTGGCATGTTGTGTGGCATGTTGAATGTAGTTGTGCTGCGTGCCCATTGCCAGTGTCGTGAGTTGCATGACTGTGGGCTGGAGGTGTGTGGTGTGTTCATTTGGTACTTACCAACGAGCACTGCATTGCCATGGGTGCCATCCTGGGAGCGCTGGGTGATGATGGACTGTCGGGAGATGTGTGAATCAGGCACTCTGCCTGGGGAGTTGGCCATTACATAGTTGAGGGGTCCCGGGCGGTCCACTATTGCCTGCACATTCATGGGATTCGTGTGCTTTCTGTTGTGGTAGTTGTGTGCAGTGTCGGCAGGGGGCACGAGGGGTACATGTGTGCAGTTGGCCCTGACACATGAGGGAATCCAGCTATGGCATAGGGGCCTTGCTTGGTCTCCAGCTGCTCCTGCGCAGTGTGGGTGAAGTGGAGGGGCTGGGGTACCAGGCTGATGTTGGCATCCAGGACAGGTGTGATGACCTTGGATGGGGCTGGCTGTTTGACTCCTCCGACTCTGGCAGTTGTGGGTTGGATGGTACCAGAGGCCGAAATGTGCTGCGCAGCCGGCAGCTTTGTCTGCGGAGGGATGTTGGTTGTCCGCTGGGTTGGTACCGTCAGCAGGTGGGGGATGTGGTTCAGGATGCGGGGGTTGGTTGTCCTTTTGGGCCTGTAGTGGGCAATGTCCTCCTCTGGCGTTGGGTCTGGGCGGCAGGTGCGTTTCAGGTGGGTCCGCTGTCTTTGTGTACGCTTCCTCTGTGGTGTTCCCGGGGGAGGGGTGGGACGGGTCCTGGGGTTGGTGGCGGTGGGTGTTGTGTGCCTCATGGGACTCGGAGCTGCATGATCATTGTCTCCATGGCATCTGTGGGTCTTCGATGTGGCTCTGTGCTGGGCTCCCTTTCGTACTGCAGGTAGTCGTCCTGCTTAACACCAGCAGAAGGCAGGTGTTAAATCCCTGCTGCTACCGCGGCTTATCGCCTGTTTTTGGTTCGCATCGCAGATCTGGCAGTTCGTTGTGAAAGTGGTGTTGTGGTGTTTTCGTGTGTTTTTGCATGGGAACGCCTACTCTGCATCTCATTAGGGTTAGTTGGTGGTGTCACCCGTGGGGGTAAATGTTGAGGCAGTTATCGCGGGAATACTTGCATTGTCTGCAGTTTGCACCCACTTGTGAATCGGGTGTTAAATCTGTCACCACTTTTGTTGCGTTCAGTTGGCGATAACTCAGAGATAAGTCCTTGTGAATATCCCCCTTAGAGTTTCGGCCTAGATGGAAGTACAAACAATAGTGTTCTGTCCCAAACCTGAGCTGTATAAGCAAATTCCTGTCCCAATTGTCATACACATTTAACAAATATGGTTCTAAAGTACAAGTCATTTTTTCCATTAAGTGTGACTTGACCACAGGTTTAGTGTACTCATGGCTTTCTCTATCATGTCTCCTTAGTTAAAAAAAGTTTCTTTGCTCAGAGCATATCCTTGTTGGTTGATAAATCTGGTGAGTAAGATAAGTCAGGTCTATCTAAATAGATACTTTAAAATGCAATACGTCTGAGCCATTTGGAATTTCCATGCTCCTCCACAGTTAGAAGATCTTTAACTATTTATCTGTTTAAAGATGTACTCAGATTGCACAACATGGACATCTACAATAAAAGGGGTTCAAGATGTATTCTGTCAATCAGGTATGACATCCCTAACTCTTCATGGCAACAATAGTTTGAGGAGGACTGGACAGCTGTCAAAAGATGTCTGGAAAACCTATTTTTGTTCTATTTGTAGAAGGCCGGAGTCAACATAACCACAGACCCCTGCTCCATAACAAACAACAGAAACACATTTCAACTGATTAAGATTGAGCATTGATGGAACATGTTTTTCCCAACTTTTGGGCAGCATTAAGGACTTTTGAAAAGGAATGGACAAAGGTTCTCTTAAACCAGCAGAGCACATTACTGATAAAGTAACACTGTGATTCTCAAAAGAGTGCCGCAATTCCAAAAGCTCAATAATAGCAGCTATAAAATCACACTGCCCTGAGGCAGTTAGGGATACTAGAAATACCTACAAAAGATTATTAAGGACAAGTAAACTGAATTGGCAGTACACAAACTGGCTACACCTACTCGAGGTCACAAGGAGGAAGGACACTGCAGGATTTTGGCAGATAATCACACATGGCAGTGCTCAGCTATCAGCCCACTGGAATGTGTTGTGCAGCCTAGTGAGTGGGTATACTACTTTACAGATTTAGACAGAGTAACCTCACCTCCCTGATGCTACCTGCAACATCTCAAATAGCCAACAAAATGATGGCTTTGTGGAAGCTGACCTGGATTTCTTCTCAATGGAAGAAACTACAGAGTCTATAGAATCCCTCCAATTAGGAAAAGCTCCAAACGGGACAAGGTCCCTGGAGTCCTCCTATGATCAGAATTCAATATATGGGGCCCATATATAAACCTGAAAACCAATAGGATAATGCAGGGTGAAAATATACCAGACACTTGGCACAATGCAGAAATAGTACCCATATCCAAAAAGGGCAAAAGTAGTGATCCAGAAAAATATTGCCCTATCTGCCTTATTGACAACCTGCAGAAAGTCTTTTGCAGACAGATTCTGCATAAACTTCTGAGCTGAGTAAACAAGTGTCATGGTCCCAGCCACTGCACGACCCTCTATGCCCTTATGATTTAGGTAGACATTTCCTCTTTTTCCTTGTTCCCTTCTACTCCCAAATTGAATGTTTACTCTGTGGTGTGGGTTGCTGTGTGTTCCTTCCCTGGTGGCATGGTGGGAACTTTTGGCCTTAACAGACAGTTGACTAAACTCAATAGTCTGCTTGTTAAAAATCAGTAATAACACTCCAGAATCTTGGTAACAGTGGCAGGTACACCTATTAATCAAATTCATGAGGAGAAACTGTCAAGTCTAATTGCTCTGCCCAATCTGAACGTTCCATGGCCCTGGGGGCAGCAGCAGATGCACTCCAAGACTAATTACTCTGCTTAAATTGAACTTTCCATGACCCTGGCGGCAGTAGCAGGCGCACTTGCCAATCCTAACTAACATGGAGTAACTGGCAAAAATCAACAGGTGTTGTTTTCTAGAAACGCGTCCAGCTTCTATTTAAAGGCTGCTACCACCTGAATTCCCTGCTTGGCCTCTTTGTCCTACACTCACTTGCTTCCCTTTGCCGAGCCTCCACTCGCAGCTGCTCCTCGACCATGTCCTGACCCAGCGGCTGCTCCAGCATCTGATTCCCTAGAGAAAGAAAAAGATAACAAAGAAACAAACTGACATAGGTATTTTAGTAAAAACTGTTATCGTTTCTTGGGCTCTGAGCTCAGTAGCGGTTGATTCTAAGAAACAAAATAATCCTTTGTTTTTTTTAAGCGTGCAGTAGACTCTCACAACTGGCAGGTCTCTGCCAAGAATGAACGCTTATAGCCTTAAAACCTTCTGTTCACCCCAGGAGTGCAATTTGGGTAGATGCCAGCTTGACACACGGACTACATTTGGGACATCTAGGCACAGTGCATGACCAGTGGGCACCAAGGGGTTCCTTGCGATGCATTTGGGACACTTCAGGATAATTGTGACAACATCTATTGAGCAATCCATTGAGAATCCATACTGCAACTCCAAGGTGACACAGGCCTTCTAACCGGAAAGACTATTAGATGTCTGTTTGTGGTATGAACTAATGGCATACTAATAAGTTTTGATGATTTTATTGAACAACTGCAGTGTGAGTCAAATCACTGTTCTTGTTATTCGCAGATACTCCTCTGACCAGGCGTTCACAGAAGATGGATGACAGGCCTTTTGAGACCCCATTGTAGCTGCCATGGAGGAGCACCACAGCGTCTTGTTTGTCTTTCTCAATCCCAACCCCTTTTCCTTTGGGGCCTGCCATCCATACAATGCAATTTCCTGTCACCGGAGGTAGACCCTAGGAGGAACTCAGGGTTCTAGTGTCGCTCTATCAGAACCGCCTGGGATTGAGGTGAGTGGCTCCTAACAACAAGGCACAGGTCCTTTCCCCCCTTGAGGCAGGATTTAGGTCCAGAACGAGCACGATTGATCAAACTTTCAGATTTTTGCTGATTGTACTGAAATACATGCTGTTACAACAAGACCATCTGTATGTGGCTTTTGTAGACCTAGTGCAAAGACATCTATTATGGTCTGCCCTTGGGTCTGTTGGCATACCATACCATCTCCTCACTATATCAATAAGACTGTATAACAACATTCATGCACAGGTACGTTGGGGGAGTGGAGGGGGATCCTTGGAATGCACACCTATAGAGAGGGGTGTCCTGGCCTGTACCCTGTCCTCTCTGTATATTAATAATGTTGTGGATTTTTTATCTGACTGCATCCACGACTCCCCAAAACTGGAGGGTCTGGCAATACCCTCCCTCTTATTTTCTGACAACACCCTCTTACTGTCGAGCATCCTAAACAATTTTCAGAATCTTCTAAACAAGTTTTCTAAATTATGTGACCTAAGGGGATTTTAGGTTAATACAATGAAGACAAAGTATATGATATTCTACATTCACAAATGCTGCAAGGGAGGTTTTACAATGGAGTTGTGCTTGCCAAGGTGGAGAATTTTGACTATTTAGGAATCCAAGTTGATAATACCTACTGTTGGAAATCACAACCAACTAGAAAGAAGCAGTACAATTTTAGCCCATAGTCCATCGGTAGTCCTCAAGAGATATAAAGACTCTACACCAAGGCCTATAGCACCTATAACCAAGGTCTACCATGCTCAAGCTCAAACAGCTACATTGTATGAATCAGAAATATGGGGGATGTGCAATTTAAATTCTTTAACGACCAGAGAGAACCAATTTATAAGATCCTTTTTTAATCTACGCCAGAGTACTCCTGTTCTACCCCTATACTATGATGTTAGGAGTAGGAAATTGGGGATATAGAAGCTTTAAGACCAGTGTTGCAATGGGTTCGGCCCTGGTGAATGAAAAAGTTGGCATCCTACCAAAATGGCTTAAGCAAGGTACTGCAAATACCAAGCACAACCTCCATCTGCTGGTTTAGATATGTAAAATTGGCTCCCTAGGCTAGGATGCAACAACTTGTGGGATGACTCATAAGTAATCAACCACCTAATGAACCAAATGGAAAAGAATGCTTAAAAGAAACTACACTAGGACTGCAAACCCAAATAACCTAACTGCTAACTTCCTCGACCACAAGCCAACCCGTTATCTCAAACCCTATATAGACAGTATTGTACCATCACAGGAGGGGAAGGCATTTTATTATGTTCAGACTGGGCACCATACTGATTAACATCCATACGTCCTAGTGGAAGCCTAGCCAGGCAGACAAAGTAACCTGTAGAGAATGCATACACGTATGAGAATCCTTTGGACACACATTATTTTTTTTCCCCAAGATCTAAAGGGCTGAGGAACAAGTGGCTGAAGCCATTGTACCACAATTTGGCTGTTAGACATTATGCCATATCTCTGAGGACCTTAAAAACAGACACTAGCCCAATTGTAGTTTTTGCTGTCAGTAAATTCATCCTCACAGTGTGGGCTACATTTCTGATCCTCATAGTGCTGTAGACACAGTGAACTATGGCCTGAACTGATCGATTAATGTTTTCCGCAATACGTTGGATAAACCCTACGATTGTGCGACCTAAGTACATTGTTAGTTCTATCCGTATTACATTAAATACTAGACAATTATAAGGGATCACTAGCACAGAGATAAAATATTGAATCTGGCTTAGATCAAGACATATTTGTTAAACTAGCGCCCGAATACACAAGCATTCCATATTCTAGTGGACGAGTACTGTTATTGCTCTAAAATGATTTTATGTAATTAAGGTACAACAGAAATGCACTGACAGTAGAATGAAATCACTATGAATGCATCTTTTAATTGTCAATTGCACAAGCTCAAACGTGTTTTTATGATCATTTTGAATAAACTGGACACTAACGGATAATAGTAGATTACTTGAACTTATTCCCATTCATGAACAGTATGATTGCTCACCAGGTGGATCCACACACCTGTGAACCTAACGGACCTAGACTTGAGGTTTTTGTTGACTTGCATGCGTTGTGCAAGTCTGCCTGATCATAAGCATGTTTGCCGTCCCTACATCAATTGTGTAAATCATCCATTTATATCGATAGGGGAGACTTCAGATTTTCTGGTTTGTACGAATAGTTTGTGTTAGAAATTAGGTTTCTGGTTGGCAGAGGTATGTACCCTATCCAAGTAGGAACCACAATCCTTGACAGAATAAGTCACAACACACCCTAAATTATCCTGTGCTCACCCTCTGGTAGCTTGGCACAGAGCAGTCAGTCTTAACGTAAGAGGCAATATGTAGAGTATTTGTGCAACAAATCAAACAGTAACACAAGACCAAAACAATAAAAATATAATAAATAGGAGTTGAGTTGAATATATAAAAAAAATAGGTCTCAGAAGCAATAAGCGCCTATTGGAATATCTGGCCTCGCTGGACCGGCACAAAGTCAAGAGTTCAGGCAGACCGCTTTGGAGCGCGGGACGGATACAGGACCCACGCAGGGCCAGCTGAGGAAAAGTATCTTAATCCTGGTCGCAACACAAGATGCATTGATTTTCCTCAAGCAACGATGGCGATGCGTTGGTTCTGAAGGCGAAGCGCCAGTCCCAAGATACTTTGGATCGATGCAATGTGCAGGCTTTCTCCACGCAAATGAAAGGATGCATCATTTGGCACTGGTGGCGGTGCAGCGACTCCGATGGTGATGCGCTGGTTCCAAGTGTGATGCACCAGTTCTGTTCCCGCTCCAGCCGCAATGCATAAATTCTGCTTGTTGCAGTAGAGGATGTATCTCTTCCTCTGGAGCATGCCCTGGAGTCACTTCCAATGACCCAGGCACAGGAGCAGGGTTAAAGTCTTTGATGTGTCTGAGTCTTTAGCAACAGAAGGCTAGTCAGCATGCCCCTGGAGACACTCTGGGTCAAGTGATGAAGGTCCAGCCAGAGAGAGCAGCAGGCAGCAGAGAGCAGAGCAAGGCATCAGTCTTCCAGAGCAGCAGTCAAACTGTGTAGAAGTCCTTAGCACAGCAGTTCTTCTTCTTGCCAAGTTGGTTTCAGGTTCAGAAGTGTACTGAATTTAGCACTGGTTAGCAGTGGTAACGTTTGCAGAGCCCTAAAGCCAACAAAACCGAGGTCAGAAAAAGAGGAGGAGGTAGGCAAAACATTTGGGGTGACACTGCAGGAAGGGCCATGCCCAACACAACCCTCCTCCAGCCTAAAGCCAGGGTAGACTAATCAATACCTTGATGGACTTCCCTGCTTAGGGTGATAGAACATGGACAATGGCCCACTCCTGTAGGAGCACTGTTCAGTTCTAAGCCTCTCTGAACCCAGTTGGATCCCTCTGTCTATACTCTCGGGGCCACTGAGCTGACCCATGAGGAGCCCTTCTCCTCACCTGTGGACTCCATCTGTTCAGGACCAAACCTTACTTTGCTCACAGATGCATCCCAGTAGGCAGACAGTACCACAATGGCCAACAAAGTGATGTGGGCCATACCACTCCTTGGGTATGACTTCTGTCCTCAACCCAGAGAAACCTCTGACCACAAGGACAACAACCAACAGAGGCAACTGACAGCTGTCAGTGTCAGGAGCCAGGCCACAGACCATCCAAGGCTGTCTGACCTCTGAACTTTCACAGAGTGGGGAACAGTAGCCCCAGGTGACTTACACCCATTTTCCACTCTCCCTCCCACCAGTTCAGGGGTGATATCCTGAACCTGGTCCTTCAACCCAGGGTCTGTACCCTTAGGTTAAACATGTGCCTGGCAAGCCAGGACTTCCAGGGGAGTAAAACTACCCCCCTCCCCCAAGGAAAACACATTCTGCAGGTCCCCAGCCCTTTGTCCCTTTGACAGTGCATGGAGCCCCGCAGGAGAGAAGGGGCCTCACCGGGGTCAGCCTTGGGGTGCTCTGATCTCTTGGAAATTACATTTTAAGGAGAGGACACAACCACTTTAGCACTGGGTAGTGGTAGTAAAGTGTATAGAGTCCTGAAGCCCACAAAAACAAGGTCATAAAAAGAGGAGGGGGAAGGCAAAAAGTTTGCGGTGACCGTGTAGAAGCGGTAATTTCCAACAATTTGTATAAAAAATAATTTCCTACCCAGATTATTGTATGTCTCTTAAACTCTTGCCCACTCTGTTTCTGAGGGAGGTGCTCCATTCCATGCAGAATTGATTACTAGCCTTTACCTGGGGTGGCAAAGCACCTAGAGTGGCCAAGAAAACGTTAGACAGAAGTCACAGTGAAAGAGGACCGAGGTTCCCACAAATTGACAGATATAACAGAGTGGCACAACTAATCGATTTGTCTCTCCTTTGGAGCGAGTAATTATGGGTTCGAGTAGAGTTTGGTTTCTTCCCTAGTCCTATTCTCATATTGCCATGGCTCTACCTGTGGATGAGGCATCAAGATGATCTCCTTGACTCCACGTGGATCACCCTTTGTCATTGGAATGCCAGTGTTATAATGCGAGGAGTCATGTCTTACCACTACTCAATGTCTGCAATCCTTAATAACCCAGATTTATTTGCTGGGCCTCGATGATGGCGGTTTTCAGAAGTAGTTCAGTAACAGTATCGCCACTGCAATACTAGCTGAACTATTCAAAAAGAGGAAATATCTCTACGTCAAAGAAATGAGCTGAAAATGGGCATTGCATAGCGATAATGCATTCAACACTGGGCAACTGTGACCTCGAGATGCACTCTGGCTGTTAGAGATCTTACCCCAACAAAATCTTTAATAAAATATGGCGGAACAGAAAAGGGGATTACTAGCTAATACCAGTATCTAGAATGTCCCTCTAAATTAGCTAAGCCTTCATATGCCTTGAACTGGGAGGAGGAACTGGGAATGGAGTTAGAAGAGACTTCCTGGAAAACTATCTAGGATAGGGTGACATCAGTAGGGGCTACATGCCATGCTTCGGTCTCCGCCTAGCTGTTGATGCTCTACGGAGGAATGCGGCACAATGCTTCATATGTGGAGAAGCTGCAATGTGGCACAGGCCTATTTGAAAATTATTGTAACGACAATCTAGGCGGTTACTTATCTGAAATTTTACATGAACCCACTGACATTGGTCTTGGGCTCTAGAAGGGAGGACTCTGAGTATCCAACATTGACCCCAAATAGCAAGCTCCTCACTCACTTACTCATAGCCGTAATAGTAACTATTGCACACAGCTTAAAAGCAATGGAGACCCCTCCTTTAGCAGTGTGATGAACAAAGGTCTGGTCTTTATATGCTATGGAGAAATTGATCGCCTTATGTTAACATGCGAAACAATGGTAAAGTTTAAAAGGACATTGACCCCATTTCACAAGTATTGGAAGGCCCAAGGGTCAATAGCCCTATGCCGGGGTGGAATACCCTTGTTTTTACATGAATGAGGGATTTGTAACCCAAGGGCGTGGGAGTGCTCTAACTCCCTAGATGGGGGGGCTCAGACCCACTCGTGCAGCCCCTCATACGGACCGAAGAAACTACCTAGCCTGTTGACTTCCTCTTGACGTTCTGCTGGTCACCCCAGAATGGGGAGGGAGGGTAAGGATCCATACTGTTTTCCTGTGGTAGGGTGGACTCTGTCGATTGGATGGAGAGAACTGAGAGGATTGATATTCTGATGCTGCTGCCAATTTATGTACCATATTTTATTTTGTTTTCTTGCTTTTTGTATGAAGCTTTTACATTGACGTCTCTTGATTTTATTGCCATAATTCTCTATTTATTGGCACTTGACGAGGAAATACATGCCATTTATATGTCGTTTGGTTGTTTGTAAGCATGAAGTCGAAAATAATACTGTAGACAATCAATATGTTCCAAACTGTGTTGTGCTTGTGTATCGAAAAGCTAATAAAAACAGCTAAAATAAAAAGAAATAAGTCTCTGGCCCCACACTCTGAGGCCAGGGCCAAGCCTGGAAGTCAACCTAAAAGGCCTGATTATGTTTGATCACCTACAAGCGCCTGCATGATTACCAAGAGTTTCCCATTTCAAACTAGTACACGAGCTCAGCGGTGCATAAATCTGCTATGTCTACCATGTAACCGTGGAGCTTTCCAATCCACACTTCTTCACCTGCCCAGCAGTGTATGCCCAGCAGACAAGCCTAATCTGCAACCTTGGAGCTGCCCATTCCACCCTAGTACACCAGCCCAGCAGTGCATGTCCAGCTGACATGTCCACTTTTGAACCTTGGAGCTGCTAATTTCACACTGGTACTCCAGCCCAGCAGTGCATGTCCAGCTGACATGTCCACTCTTGAACCTTGGAGCTGCTAATTTCACACTAGTACACCAGCCCAGCAGTGCATGTCCAGCTGACATGTCTAATCTCGAACCATGGAGCTGCTCATTCCACACTAGTGCACTAGCGTGGCAGACGTGTCTACCCAGTAACATTGGAGCTGCCATCGCACATGGTACCCAAGCTCAGCAGTGCATGCCCAGCTGATGTGTCCACTATGTAATCTTGGAGCTGTCCGTTCCACTTTAGTACATCATCCTAGCAGTGCATGCCCAGGAGACGTGTTTACCATGTAACCATGGCGCTGCCCATCCCACACTGGTACACCAGCCCAGCAGTGCATGCCCAGCAGACGTCCACCCTGGAACCTTGGAGCTGCCTATGAGTTGAACAGTGGAGAATCTATAGGTGAAAACACCCAGGGTGCAAGAGCAACAATGTGGGTGTGAGCCAGCAATAGCAGTGACCCTCATGGCCAGCTTGCTAAGACCCTCTACTACTAAGGAGAGCTTAAATTCCCCTTCAGAAAAGACTCCTTTCTTTCCCACAGCCGCCTTTGGCCTATCTTTTTGACACTAGCAGGTGCTGGCGGGCTAGGTACCAAAAGCGTCTGAAGTAAAATTTGGGATACCTGGTTCCTAAAGATCTCTGGGCTTTTGACCTTTCGATGACTCCCACGGGCTTATTTTCAAGCATCCTGCGCCACTGGTGTGCCACTTTTACTATGGGAAAAAGCGACATACCAGAGGCGCAAGGGGCTTGTAAATAAGCCCCCCTGTTTCTTTGCTGTTGGAACCTTGCTCACCAGCATAGACATTGCCCAGGGGCCAAACCACATGGCCCTATGGACCTACTCTAGTGCTTGGTAGGAGTGCTGTTTATTCACCTTTGTCTCCTGACCTTGATGTCTGCTCACATTCATGTGCATTGACTACCTAATTTGTTACTAGTAGTTCTGACCATCAGGCCACAATAAGACCCTGGGGCAGATTTACAAGCCCCTTGCGAAACATTTACTCCACCGTTGAGTCACTTTTGTGACGCAGCGCCGTCGTAAACAATGCGCCACGTTGCGACACATTTACAATGTGGTGCATCTAGAAAGATGTGTCATGTTGTAAACCCCTGCGCTACATTATACCTGCGTCAGGTATAATGTATGTAGGGTGGGCGTTCTGACGTAAGAAAGCCTTGTAAAAGTGACACAGTGAAATTTACAAGATTTCGTTGCGTCACTTGTACGACGCCACTGCGTCAAAACCTTACGCCTGCTTGAAGCAGGTGTAAGGAGTGACGCAGCATAATAGGAATAGGCATTCCAAAGCATTCCTGGAGTTGCGTCGTACTTGCGACACGACTCCAGCAATGCGTTGCCTGTACGCCAACAGATGCGTCACGCATCTGTCAATCCTTGTGCCACGGTGCGCCGCATTGTAAATGCGACGCATCCATGGTGGAGGAAGTTTTTTTTTGCGTGACGCAAATTAACTGGCACATCTCTGCTAATATGCAGAGATGCGTCAGTTCTTGTAAATCTGCACCCTGCATGTAAAACTGCAAGCAACCCATGTGTGGCTGCCTGGACCACCACCAGGATGTTCCCCTGAGAATGGGGGATCCATTGTTACCTGTGGATGAAAGTAACCAACTTCCTGTTCTGCCAGGGTGAAGTGACAACAAATATATGGTGCTGACACAACCCGAGAAATCAAGTTAAGAGTATGCAAATTGCACAATTTCCAATCTGAACTAATTGACCCGACCAGACACTGTACCTAGAGCCTCCACAGCTCACACGAACAAAGGTGTTCCTATCAGTTCATTCTAGGCACAGAGATGGGGCTACAGTTCACAAGAGAAGTGAGAGTGAGGCAGTGAACCCTGCACATAGCAAAGAGTCGCCATTAGTTGCTCCATGAGTAGGAGTGGGTGTGGGGTATTCTTTGCCCAGGGAGCTGAGTGAGGGCACTTCCAGGGTGGCAGTTTGTCACGGGGTGATATGCCGAGGGCCCCACCCCGAGCTCCTTCCCATTGGTGATGTCATCCGGGGGCTTAGAAACATTGCAGGCAGGTGGAGCTGTGTCTTTGTTCCTCAACCACGTGACTTAGGCATATCCAGAGATATTGTCTCTGTGGTGGGGGGCCACTTCGAAAATACCCTCCGATCCTCTCCTAGAGCGAAAGGCGGAAATTTGGCCAGAAAATATCAGGGCTACCCGAGAAATAGGGCTAATTGTTTGGGCTGTCCGCTTGATGAGGTAATGAATTTTTCAGGCATGAAGGGGGGCTGTCCTGCTGGTAGTCCTTGACCTTTTCAACCCTACCCTGGGTTCTCTGGAGTTGATTATTGATGGGGGCTTTGCCTGAAGGATGTGTTGTAATTTGGCAGCACTTAAGTTAAGCATTGGCTAAAGACAGCCTGTATTTAGAGGCTAAATTGTCCGCTTTGTGGAATCCATTTTGTATTTCTGGCAGCCATTTTGGTTGCCATGTGCTGCCATGTGCTCACCATGTGCTCTGTCCTACCTTCCTGTTAACTGCTCTTGAAATCTGCCTAGAGACAAGTTATATTTAGTTCCTCTTGCTTTGCACATGCTCAGTTGAGCTTGCAGCTGTTCCGAGTTTATAAATGTCAGGATGTGTCTACTAGAAGTAGAAACTGTTAGCTCCACCCACTTGTCGACTGTGCATTTTCTGTATGACCTTATATGTATCTAAAACCAGCATTTGTGTTTGTACCGCCTTCATTTGAGCCCCTGTGTGGGTATAAAAGGACCATGGTCCTTCCATTCAGTGTGCTACTTCATGCATTACTGAAGGGTGATGTGCGAATTTAGCTCCACCTCATGAGGTTTAATAAACTCTGTCTTTCTTATTCCAGTTTCTATGCCAACTTCTTCCTAAGTGTCTGAGGACTCTGTGCAGAGAAGGGTGAACCCCTAAGCACTGGTAGGCCTTGCTGAGGCTCACTACTACAGATTGGCGCTTCCAACGTGGGACTCATCAGTGACTCGGATGCCCGAAGGACTGGTCAAGACGAAGGATTGGAATCTCGCTCTTGGACGCGATCGCTGCCTGAGGAGACCTGAGTCTTGGCACCCATGGCGTTTTTCCTTTCTTTCTGATCTGACCATCCCGGCGGCGCCGGTCCTTGACTGAGATCTCTTTTGTTGATTCGCCGTGCAGTGACCATTTGGTCGATTTGAGAACTTGGCAGTTGGAACCTGGACACCATTTGATTGGTAAGAGCTGTTTTGCGGCACTTGCTGTTGGTTTGATGCCTTTGATTGGTAAGGTAGTTTTAGTAACACTTACTGTGGCTTTGTTTGTATGATTGGCCAATTTTGGAATTTGTTTTGTAAGTTATATATGCATTGCAATTCATATAGGCAGGTAATGAGGAGATTTTTCTCTATTTGAAATTGTTTGAACAGCGCAACGTACGAAGAGTACCTTAAGCGCTACTTTGATTATAATACTGCATATTCTGCACTATTTTTGGCATGCCTGTTTCTAGCACACTTCGCAGAAAGTGTTGCTGTTTTGGAGGTACCAATAGGGATTTAGTAAGTACTCAGTTGACTCCCCTCAGAGGGGATACCTAAATAGGTTTAGATATAGTAAAAAGATATTTCTTTCTTGGTGACTAAGTACCCCATGGAACTAAATATGTACATAAAACGGATCCTGATCTGTGCACTTAGTAACATTCATAAGTGGTGATATGCAGAGCGCTTTTTGAGTGTTCTACCAGCCAAAAATGACGAATTTGGTGTATTTTGGCTTCTTGACCATGGAACAGTTTTTTGGGCTACTTTTGAGAGCTCTTCTTGTAAATATGACTTACAATTAGTATTTACAAATAGTTTGGTCTTGCGTACAATTTGTAAGCTGTCTTAAAGTCCTAAGTGTTGATTTGTGGGTTAAATGTGTGTTTCAATGTCTATGTGGTTTGACATTGGTGATACTTGTGTGAGTAAATAGCGATTGCGCTCTTTGTGTAAGAATGGCTAGCTTTAAGCGCGCTGTGTTGTGTGTTCTGAGTGTATGACCCCCTTCTGTAAATGTCTGGAATGAGCTCAATGAGTTTGTTTATGTTTTTTGCTGTCATCATTCTGTTATGCAAACTGTCATTTAGTTACTTACATATTAAATAAAAATCCAGAAATGAATTATATAACATATGCTAAACAGCTGCATGTTACTATTAAATTGACAGAGTAAGACACTATACATGTGTGCAAATTGCCACAATGCTAAAGATAAAATTAGAATTCGTATTCAATAGGATTAAAATAGGCCTCATACAGAGGAAGAAAAACGAAATTGTGTGTTTTGTAATCAATAGACTAAAATACAACATGTTACAGCATTTTCCTTAGATACATTGTATTACACATTAAAAGGCATGCACATAATTTGAGTGAATTTGGTCGTTGCTGAACTAAATACACATTATAGAAAGATAGATTTGACTGCATTGAAATGCCTCAGTTTTTAAATAGACTGTGACATGCTTTTCTTTCAGCACCCGAGAAAAAAAGCTTTCCAACAGCTGTGTTTAAACTGACTAACTGAAAAGAAACTGTTTGACACAGCAAATGGGGATTTAACTCTGTCAGGGTATTTCAAATAATAAAGGGGTTTTTTCCTGAGAAAGGCGTGAAAATTCGACGCCTGCTGACAAACAACAGCTGCATAAATAGCATATGGCTATTCCTGATCACGGCCACAGACAGGAATGCTGAGTCAGCGAAATTTTAAGTCAGTGTAAAACTGGTATGAAGGCCTGCATTATTTTAAAAGTTTCAAAAAACCAGTTTCATTATTTTGGATAACAGAGAACAAAATTGAAAGTAGGGATTTCCTTTCTTAATGCCTTTTTAACAAGTACATCTGTGGTTCTGCTGTTAAATAATAACTGTCCTTTTAAAAAGTGGCGCAGACTTTTTCAGTTTTAGTAAGGCTTCTGTGCTTTGTATTATAAATGAATACATTTAAAGGTGATAGGAAAGGAATGAGGCTTGCTTTTCATATATGGAACCATCAAAAGGGTTTGTGATCATTAGTTTTAAAAAAATAAATAAAGGAGGAGAATTTTGATTCTATGCAGGGAAAAAATGTTTCTTAAAAATAATTGCCATAAAATTGTTTTTGATCTTTTGTAATGTCTGATAATCATATTGTGAATAATATATAGCTCCTAGCATCAAAGTTGGATTTGAGTAGCACTTTACCATGATGTGGGGAGTACAATGTGAAATTTCACTTTATCTAGGCATATACAAACCTATTTTTTAAGGGTATACCTTATACATTTCTGATCCCCCATCTCTGGGATATCTAGAGGACACCCTGGTGATCCCTAATATGCCAAAATATTGTAGGATATTCATTTTTAAGTGCCCCTACCACCAAAGTCGAAATTGAGCAAAAGTCACTATTTTAAAAGCAATTCTGCCACTCAGGGCAATTTTTAAACTGATCAGAGGCTTCAATAAAGTACACATGCAAGTATAGAATAAACAGCTGACCTACTGCACCCAACACACTGTACACAAATGAAAATAAGTATACAGAAACCACAGCAGAAGTTATTATCCTACCTTTAAATTACTGGCAAACACACCGGACAGGACTGCCTATCAGCCGTGATTCTCCAGAGTTGCTTTGAATTACAAAAACCGCATGGCAAGCCTTGCAAAAAAAAAAAAATGACCAGCTGCTGAACGGGTCAAAGGTCGGAGTTCTGCATTTAGCAACTTAGCAGGGTGAAGGGTAAGGTTTGCTTGGCCACTTCGACCTCTGAAAAGTTTTTGAAAGACGAGATGACAGCGCAGAGAGAGGAATGAGAAGCTTTGCTTCCTATTTTTGGCAAACACACGTTTTGCGCAGTCATATGAAACGAAGGAAAAGCAGCCCTCAGTTGAGCATTGATCTGTCATGTATATAAAAATAATGGTTTTAGTTTAAAGAATACTGTGCAAGGGCTAAGATAAGGAGGAAATGGATTTTAGTTTGCATTCATGCGCCCTCATGTTAATCTACTACAATTGCTGAAGGAATTGGTACATTGGTTACTAACGCTTTCCACAGTACTCAATGTGCTTGTGTTAGGCTGAATCAGAAAATAGCCACTTTCTAAGATATGTCCTACAAGTTGTTTGTGCCCAGTTGCCACAAATAGGGGTAAATAGTGTTGACAGAAGGTAAACCTGTTTCAGGTTTTCCTACTGTCAAAATGGGGGAAGGAGGCTAGCTCCTATACAAATTAAGGGTAGGCAAAATTATGTTTTCTCTCTCTTTTTCTCACTCTCTCTTGAGTCTGTCTAAGCTGTCTAGGAAATAGCCATGAGATAGTTATTGGCTATTCAGTAATACTGTTTTAAAAATTGTTAGCATTAATAAAATGATGAAACATATATACTATGTTACTGCCCATCCTGTATGAAAGAATGAGTAGAACAGATTGATGTTCCCTTATTTGACCTTTAAAGGGAACTGTATAGTGGGGGTTTCTGTTCAAAAATCTCAGGTGGCAATACCATTATTGTTTATGTTATTCTCATGTTCTATACAGTTTTGCAAGGGCATTGCTAGTCTTTTATTAGCTAGTCTGTGTAATTGAGCTGACAGCCCTTATTAGAGCTGGAGATAGGGTTTTTTCCTTTTGAAAATGATGTTGCATAGTCCGGATCGTGAAAAGTAGAATGCAGGAAAGACGCCCATGTGATCCTTAGCAAACATTTTGAAGGAAAATATTGTTTTTAAGGAGTTTGTTTGTCATAACATGTTCTGCTGGAGAAAATGTACCCACTATGTTGAAGTTTAGTTCTTTTTGCAATAAGAATCTGTTAAATTAGCAGTTTTAGATTTTTCCTGCTGCGCCTATAACATGAAAGCATGACCTTAAGTGTAACATGTAGGTGTTTTTATTAAGAGAAAGTATTTTAGAAGTGTCTGCAGTCCTGTACAAGTAATGCAAGGTTCATAAGTAGTAGTGTAGGAAAAGTTTCTTTTTCTTGAGGTTCTTCAGATGAATAATATAGGAATATACAAATGTAAGGATTTGGAGTATGTCTGTATTGTTTTTCTTTTTTCCTCAGAATTTAGTAAATGAACACAGACTTCCTTGGCTGTTTGGGATTGGGTGATGTATTACTCTTGTCAGTTCACCAAAACGTTCCTTTTATACTTGCCAATAGGTCTAGGGTGTTTTTTTTATTCTCAGATAAGATGAAGTGGTTCTTGGGTGCCTTGCTAATGAATGGGGCCCCAGGACTAAGAGAGTATTCTGAGACTATCCTCTCTGTTGATAGATTATTTTTATGCCTTGTCTAAAGACTTTTTGTTCTGCCCACCAATAGATATTTGCTGCCCTACAACCATTGCCAGAGGGGCCCGGACATCAGATCCAGCCTGGGAGTCAGCACCAGTCCAGCCTACAGTCAAGATAAAGGGAACCAGCACAGACGTTGCTGGCAACTAGGACCTCAGTGAAGGCCGGAAGCACTGGGACGTAAAGTGTGTACCCCTGCCACTGTCTTGGGCGAAAGACGGGGTCACAAATCAGGATGAAGAAATCTTTCTGTGGATCCAGTTTTTGATGCCGCCCAGCTGAGAGAGTCACAGACCGATAAGGACGGCAAGGAGGCTTTTGCTTGAGGTGACCCCCTTTGAAACAAGGGTTGCTTCAGGCCTTGAGTCCTGGTCCCAAAGTGAATGCAAGTCTACGCCTTTGTTTGTTGATCAAGGGATGCCTGAGCATATTGGCTACAATCAGTGGCCCCAACAAAAGAGCAGTGCGCCAGTGGTGCAATACAGGAGTTAGGGAAGGACTTGAGTTTAGGGTACAGGTGCTGTGCCCTTGGTGCTTGTTAGATTAAAGTGAAGAAAACTGGTGCACTGCCTGAGACACTGGACAGGATCGTTGAGGGTATTTGCCCTGGGGGGTGATTGCCCCATTCTGAAAGAAAGACTTTTTCTTCTCAAACTGGGCCGTGATTCTTGAGTTGCGAGTTGTGCAGCTCCACCGTGGGAACAACAAGAGCCTGCCTGTGAGGCTCAAACGGACACAGGGAGAAGACTCCCCTCTGGCTGGTTTGTACAGCGGCTACAATTTCCCAAGGACTCTTTTTTTGTTAGTAATGTACCCCTTTGGTCGTCCCATTTTTGAGGAGGAACAGCCCTTTGCGGCTCCTTGTCCTAATTCCTATGGCCCTGTGTGGTCCTCCTGGTCCCCCGGAGCCAGGATTGTTTTTGTAATAATATGTCTGACTGCATTAATATTTTTTTTAGGAGTAATGTTTATTCTGCACGAGAAAAGTTCATCTGAGCAGTTTAAAAATGTTACTTTACTCTTTCCTTAAGTATATTAATTGATACTCTAGCCCTCATAAAAGAAATACTGGAAAAGTCTATTGAAAATGTTTTTATTAGGTATGTGCTGTTGGCTATTCTGAAATTGAAATAGATAGTCACTGAAATACATCAGAGCCCTGAAACTTAGAATTAGACTAGATGGTTTTGGACTCTTGTTTCTGCTTGGGGCTGGAAGCTACTGACTATCCTGTATGTAATGTTGATACTTTTTTCATGCTGTGTATGTATCCAATGTGGTCCAATGCTTTGCTCCATTTGCATCTCTGCTTGTATACCTGCCAAAGGGAACGTTGCTGAAACAAAGGCCCAACAAATGTTGAATAAAGAGGTGGCCGAAATAATGTTAATAGATGTACGGGATGAATATCTAGATTACCCCAGATAAACGAATGTCTTCAGCCAATGCTGAAAGGGTCGTCTGTTGTAATTTGGCAGCACTTAAGTTAAGCATTGGCTAAAGACAGCCTGTATTTAGAGGCTAAATTGTCCGCTTTGTGGAATCCATTTTGTATTTCTGGCAGCCATTTTGGTTGCCATGTGCTGCCATGTGCTCACCATGTGCTCTGTCCTACCTTCCTGTTAACTGCTCTTGAAATCTGCCTAGAGACAAGTTATATTTAGTTCCTCTTGCTTTGCACATGCTCAGTTGAGCTTGGAGCTGTTCCGAGTTTATAAATGTCAGGATGTGTCTACTAGAAGTAGAAACTGTTAGCTCCACCCACTTGTCGACTGTGCATTTTCTGTATGACCTTATATGTATCTAAAACCAGCATTTGTGTTTGTACCGCCTTCATTTGAGCCCCTGTGTGGGTATAAAAGGACCATGGTCCTTCCATTCAGTGTGCTACTTCATGCATTACTGAAGGGTGATGTGCGAATTTAGCTCCACCTCATGAGGTTTAATAAACTCTGTCTTTCTTATTCCAGTTTCTATGCCAACTTCTTCCTAAGTGTCTGAGGACTCTGTGCAGAGAAGGGTGAACCCCTAAGCACTGGTAGGCCTTGCTGAGGCTCACTACTACAGATGGGGGGGCACATGTACCCCGGCAGGGACGGTGCATTATGCGATGCCATGGTGTTGAGTGTGTAGTTTTTCATCTGATGCCTAGTCGGAAGTGAAGCTTGTGTAAATAGATGTTCAAGCATTATTTGCCCATGAACCCTTGGCGGGGAACATGAATTGTTGGCACCAGGTACTACCCCCTACGGTTGATGTAAATAGAAAGATTTTGCTGGCTGATCATTGAAGGGGGACTGCAATTGGAGAAGTTGATCCAAACATTTGAACTGTTTATGACTGATGAATCATGGCTAAATGCATTTTGGCTTTATATATTTCAAGTTTCATTTGTTGTACAACCTGTGTGTTGCCTTCCCTGTTTCCTTGTTTCTCATATCTAAGTTTCATGTAACTGTTATTTTATTCTTTGATGGAATTCTGATTAATTAAATAGCTTCGTCCTGGCACAACCACACACTTCGAGTCACAGGAAAGGAGGAATTATGGGAAGAGTGAGTGAAGGTTTGTGCTGTGTCATGTATAGATGACGTTTTAGTGCCTAGCACGTTGTCTGTGCACTATATTTAACTCTACTCTGTATAAATGCTTTTGTCTGTCAAGATGCTGCATATTATAATTTCATTGCAGCTGATAGGTTTCCGACTTTGGAACTGGGAACCAGGTTAAAGTCTCAGCATGGGCTCAACATCCTGGAATTTTGGACAAATCAATTAGTCTCCCTGTGCCTAAAAATAAATGGATGTGTCCTTCTGTAATGTAACTGGTGCTCGTGTAAAGCGCTCCAATACCTTCAGGTCGAGCTTGCGCTATATAAAACCTCAATAAAATAGAATCCAGAGCTACGTGCACATGTTATCTGGTGGTGGAACTGCCTTCTAATGAAGAAAAGGTAGTGGCATCTGGAATCTGTCACACTACTGGGTTAGTAAATCAATCAGAATACGACAGCCCCGCCCCCACGTGTGAAAAGCAGAATATTCAATAATAAAATAGAACGCCTTATTATATTTTACCAAACAAGGAAGACTGAAACATTGCCCCTTATTGTTCCTACGATGGATGTTAGGTGATTAATACACATCTGCAATCACACATCTGTCAAAAATCAGTTTGATGAATGTGTCGCCCTCTTATTTTTAAACACACTTAAGACTTTTCCTGAAGAGCCCTTGAAAGATCAGGAGATGAAAGTCAATATCTGCTTTCTCAATCTGGTGACATCTTAGCGTCATTTCTCTGTGATATGCTGATCCTCTATGAAGCTGTGGGTCTCTCCTCACCCCAGTGCATAATTTGTAAAAACAAAAAAAATACCAGGGCCCTTCCTAGGAGACAGGGCAATTTGCACCACCCATTGCCCCTGCCAGCGATGTTAGTGACAATACCAACATAACTACTAGCATCGCTGATAATTCAGACTATTCCAGACCACCCAAAGCTATAAGTATGATGTGGGTGACAGTTATTATTAATTTTTAATTTATATTGAATTACTAAACTCTGTGGTTGTGCTCATCTCAAAATTAGACAGACAGCACCACTATGTGGTAGACTGTGGTTAGTGCTGGTGTTGAGAATGAAGTGCTGGTGCAGAGCACCGGAATCCACCGGCTCAAATTAGGCACTGAGCACACAGCTCAGCTTCACCACAGGGTACGCCAAGACTTGTACTTCGCACAGTGAAATATTCCCATCTACCGGGCACAATGATGTTCCCATCCCGGCCGACCATTCCATTGCACTCAAATGACGTTGCTCCTGCCAGGATGTTCGGAATCGTGCAACACCTGTGGAAACAAACAGGGCACACTTGAAAGAGTTTACTTGTGTTGGTGCTTATCAAAAATCTATTGTTCACGATTTCTGTAAAAAAATATGCTACATCCATTGTGTGCTATTATTAGTGCAGTGTATAATACACACAGAGAGCTGCACAGCAATGCAAGCAGTACACGTTCTTTACCACGGATTCAATGATATGCTGTGGTTCTGCAACACATTCTATGCATATGCATAATTAATCAATTTTCTTTTGGATATAAATATATATATATGGAACGAAATACACATCATGAAAAACACTAACCATTAAATCTGGAACATTGGTGTGTATTGTTCATCCAAACCAATCTTGATGCAACATTATACTTGACTTAAAAAGCCAAGCAAAAACATATATTCTTGAAACAAAATCAAGCTGTAGGTAATATTCACACCTAGCGGCTGCACATGTAGGTAAGTAAGCAACCCGACATCAAAAGTAAACCACATTTTCCTGGGTTTTCGGCATCATCAAACCAGCTGAAACATTTGTTAGTTTAAAATATGTGCTCCAGCGAGGTAGGATGTAGGAGAGGGCAGACTCTTACAGGGTAGGGGTAGACTACCACTGGGAGTACAGGCATTTTAAGGTCGCATTCCAAACATCATCGAGACCTCAAGTTACCAATACTTTAAAAGAGCAATGGCAAAGCCAGGAGGCCTCGCTGCAAATACAAATCTACTGGCTTTGCCAGTGCTTTTAGCCAATGCTGTTCAGCCTCAGCAAAAACTAAACACACTGATTTGTGCCAAAGTGATGCAGCATCCGCAATAAAAACAAGCATTAGCAAAGCCAATAGTTTTAATGCTTAGCTGCCAGCCTCTGGCATTGCCAATGCTTTTTGTAATGTTTTTGTAAATCTTTATTACAAATAGAGTTGCAAAGATAGATAGATAGATAGATAGATAGAGATATAAAACAAATGTAAAGACATTTACACGTGCAAGCATTATCATGCACATGTGCAGATGTGTTAGGACATTAAGTTAGCCCATCATGATAAAGTATACAAGTGCATGCATCACCACGCATCCGTGTGCATACTGCATGAGACAGCTTTTCAAATGTAACATTTCAGGATGACAAAGCCATTCTTAAAGCAGTAAATTTAAAAAAACATACTTTAAATGTGCACGGATGTGCAGTTTGGAAAAAGAGCAGTCCGGGGCAAAGTGCAGCTGCCGGGTCCTCCAAACAATGTAAAAAAAAAGCCATTTATTCTATTAGGACTGCAGTGGGCGCGTAGGGGAAGCAAAGAAGGAGCGGATTGAGAAAACAACACAAGAGGACATTGGGAGCAAAAAGAAGTTACAGAAAAAAAGACCTCATTCGAATGTGCAGAGGAGCAATGAAGAAGTTTGAAGTGGCCACGGGAAGGAGAAAAATTTTGGAAAAAACAAAACAGCTTGTCAAGGAGAGGTGAGGGGAGCAACAGACATGCTCAATCGTAAGGAGCAGAACGAAGGGAGCAGTTATTTGAGGTGGAAAATAGGACACGAGGGAGAGAGCAAAACATCAGATGCACTTCCTTTGAATGCGGAAAGAAGATGAAAAAAAACATTTACAACGCAATAGGTCTCACAATTGTGAACATTTAAGCTATTGGCATTGTAAATGGCAATGCTTTTTATAACATTAAAAGGCCTTGTCATTTACAATACCAATAGGTCAAACTTTGGCAAAAGCGAGACCTATTGTATTGCAGAGCACGGTGTCCCTGAAGCAAGCGCAGCGCTCTGCATTAAAGTTTTTTTTTTTTTTTAAATTGAAACTGAGCCTGGTGTCCCTAAAGCGGGTGCCACGCTCAGCATGCAAGTTTATTAAAAAATAAATAAAAGGTGAAAGAAAGCGCGGTGTCCCTGAAGCGGACGCCTCGTTCGTCTTAAAAGTAATTTTTAAAAAAAGCGTCGCCATTGTACCGTGAATGCTGTGGCGGTAGGGGGCAGCAACATTTAAAGTTAGAGCGGCATAGCGCTCCATAAGAAAAGTGGCCGCAATTGTCCTGTGTGGACGCGCTGCAAATTCAACAAGCATTGGCATAGCCAATAGGTCTCGCTTTTGGGATCTTATAAGTATTTAGTTATGCAGCACAATATCCTTGGTACAACAACATCAAGTGTTGCATGGCTAAACACTTATAAGGTCCCAAAACGCGAGACCTATTGGCTATGCCAATGCTTGTTTAATATAGCACTGATGTGGGCAGGAACTGGGAAGAAAACAGACAATGGATATGGGGAAGTACCTGGACATGGTGGAGGCAAGAACAGCAATGCAAAGTGGGCAGGCATGGAGTAAGCAAGAACAGCAACTGAGGTAGGGAGGGCAAGGCGGGAACTATATGGGTAAGAAAGAGGAACACAGAGTGCATGAGGGACACAGCTGGAAACACATACTCTCATAGAATGTCTAAATGAAAAGAAAAATGTAGTGCCTGAAAAGGGAGTAGTGAAAGGACACAAGCAATAGGTCCGTGCTCCAGGGAAGGGAAAATAAGAAGCAAGAAAATGAGAAGGAACAAAAAAGCCAACTAATGGTAAGTGATGGGCGGGCTCTCAGTCCACTGTAATCTAACAATATCTGTCACAACAGACAGCGCATGTTCCGTCTTATTCAAGACCTAAAAAAACTGTGTGCAGAGTGCTCACAATCACAACACAGTTTCTGTAATTTAGTCTCAGTTAGAAATCACCCACCATATTGCTTCACAAAGACCACCTGATTTTTCTAGATAATTAGCCATCAATCCCATGATCACTTGTAAAGTACTTATTCACCAGTGGTTTCTTGGCACTAGATGCCTCACCTACTAAAATATATCCACTGCAAAGCTCTGGTGCTTATTGAAGCTGTGTCCACAATCTATCAAACTTCCTAACAAAATTAGATAGAAGGGAGTTAAGGCTGACAGTGGTCTAATACTGGCTGGAGCACAAAACCTTAAAAGACATCATATTCACCAGTCAAAGTTTAGTAAGTATGCTGACTGGACGCAAGACATCTTTCTCAGACAAAAAAAACAGCCATTTGTTTACGTTTTTGCTATGTTGGAAGAGAACAATGCTAGTCGGTGAAAATAAATGTTGGAAAATTATTTTTATTATTCTTTTGCGGCATGTCAATTACCCTGTTTGCTTTAATAATCAATTAAAAAAGTATTTGAGAGCTGTCTAAATAATGTTTTTCATTTATACAGCGCAAGCTTTGCCCAAAGGCATCAGAGTGCTTTACATGAGCACCAGATTACATTTCACAAGGCCGGATTAAGTGATTTGCCCAGAATCACATTGTGTTGAGCTGACACCAGGATTCGAACCTGGTTTCACAGTTCCAATATCCGAAGCTCAGGCCATTAAGCCGCACCTTCCTCCCTTTGTAAGTGATTTCTTCATGTGTTTGTTATTTTTTGTATACTTTTGTTGTATACTTTGGTGCTATTTTAGGTTTACATTACAAATGAGAACAATAATATATTTCACTGCTTTTCCCATTTATTTTCCACTAGCATGGACATCAAAATACCCACTAGGACTGTATAAAAATAAAAGCAGCTAAATGGCAATACTAATAGCGAGGGTATGAGGTAAGGTTAAGGTAGTTCCTGAATTTGAAACTTCATGTCTTTTGAGGTTTTGTGCTGTAGCCTCTATTTAATTTATGCCAAGCTTAACTTCCCTTGATCTTCATTTAAAAAAAAAAAAAATATGATTTCATTTGTTTTTTATAAAAGTATGCGTCTTCAGTTTTTTTGCCGCCATCAGCCTTGTCCCTTCTTTCTCCTGTGGGTGGTCTTTCTTTTCCAGACCCATGTTGTCCACGGTTGGGGTGAAGAAGTTAGAGCCCATCCACATGTCATGCCAAGGGAAGAGGGTGTTGCCCCCGCCGCCCCATCCTGAACAAGAGCAGTTTGTCACTTAGGGCCCTTCCTGCGTCTTTCCCAAGCAAATGGTCGGAGGACATTGGAAGCATTTCCACGCTGCCTTGCCCAAGGTTACATAAAAATAAAACGATCTTATTGGACAATATATGTAAAGCTAATACATTGATTCACAATGGCACAGTATAACTGTAGTAGTATGCTGATAGAGAAAGCCAGCATAAAAAAGACAAAAAACTGTTTTGGCAAATTAACATATATTCTGTATTCAAGCATATAAATGCAGAGGGTGCAAGGTGTCCCACGGAAACAGAACACGAGAGTGACAAAGTAAAATAAAGAGGATTCCAATAACACATAAATGACCAGTTCACAGTAGATAATGCTGAACTTGAACCCTCTTTACAATCAAATGAGTCGGATATGGTTTGTTTAGTACAAGTCAACGACATTTTGACCCCTTAGACAATGTGGGGTCTCATCAGGACCAATTGGAAGGGGACACCTGTAATACAAAACATTGGAATGACTATTTAGAGGGAGTAATAGGGAGCATACCTGATGAACTTGAGAAGGACATGAGAGGTGAAAAGGGGTGCACACCGATCCAGTGAACAATAAGTGGTTTACTCACATGGGGACCCTTCCTGGAGCTGGTAGGTGGAAGGAGAGAAAGGTATGTTAGGTGTTGGTCAGGGACATGCGGTTAATGAACCACGCATGCACATAATGGAAAGTAATGCATTTGCAAGAATAATAATAAGGGACTGAAAAAACGGCCATCATTGTGGGACTTCCCCCACTGAGACAGAGGATATTTGACCGAGAAACAGCAGGTGGCAGCGCTCTGTTCACGGCGAGTCTGCAGTGGAGCGCACTCAGATCAGCAGCGCTCGATGTGCGATTGCGATGTCAGGGTAGATATAGCTAACAGGTAAGACACTCGCGAGGCGCTGTCAGGAGAGGGAGGCATGATGTTGCTTAGCAGCCATGACGAGAACCAGAGTTGTGTGAGCTGGATGTCAAGTGACGCGGCTGTGTCGAAGAGGCAGGGGAGCCCTGCGGTAAAAAGGGGTACCAGGACAAGGAGGGAGGGGGATAAGGTTCGAGAATGTATAGAAGCAGTCAGGAGCCAGTGGCTTGCACATAACCAGTAAACCCCTCGTTTCCAGCAGCCCCCCGCTTCCGGCAGCCCACCTCCCTGGTTGGTAAAGTAGCAGGAGATTGAGCAACCTTTACCAAGCGGAAGACGGCCCCCGGCAACGGCGTTTCAGTCAGCTCGAACATTACCGACTCCCAAGGAGACCATCCTCCAGGCAACGCGCACCCTTTCCAGGATCCATCACTGAGGAGGGACCCTGCATTTTACTTTTTCCCACTCCAAAGACCCAGCCTTTTTGTCTCGAGCCCATTCTCTTACCCAACATTTACTTCCTCCAATCATCCAACCGGCCAAATAGCACCTGTCCCTAACCCTTCCTATTCGGGGCAGTTAAAAGAGCATATTTTTAGGGCCCAAGAGGTTTATTAGAAGTACAGTAGCCACTCAGTCCCCCGACCCAGCTCTCTTCTGGTTACTAATTCTCACTCGAACTCTGATTACGCGGTAATATTAACTTGATTCACATGGCCCCTGTGGTGACATAAGTTTTGCCTTCGTCTCACTGTATTAATAGTTTGCAGTTTTGAGAGCCACCCCCGCCCATCCATTATTCATTAAAAAATAATTTGAAAAAGAGTGACCTCTATGAGAGCTTCACTTGGCAGCTGAGCGGCCACGAGGTGTGTTTCCTTTAATAGATGAATGTGGAGTGAATAATATGCTATATAACGTTTAACTGTTAAGCACTTTCCAAATTACATCTCGATGTTTTGTTTATCTGAGTCATCTTGTTGTACTTCTAGCAGCAGTTTAGTTTTAAACTGATCAACTTGATTATTTGTATGGCATATGGATGACGTCTCTTATGCTTTACAGTGAACTTGGGTTTACGATCACTATCGGCTTCATGATCCCAGAAAATATTGTGAATTGCTTTTAAAGACGCCGCACAAAAAACGATGTAGATTTAGAACCACAAACTCGTAATGTGCGTAGCCTAGGGTTTGGTTGTGCCCAAGAGTTGCATTTACACTTGACTGGTGGATACTTATGAGGGATTGCTTTGTGGAATAATTGGTGTTATAGGATAAAGAAGAATACTAAGGGGCATATTATCAAGGAAACACGATAAATATCGCATTTCCCGGTTTGCGCGATTCTGTTTAACGCCGCATATCGCAGAATTTAATCGCCGAGATATCGCGTTATTATCAACGCATATCTCCACGGCGATTAAATCCTGCGATAGCGGCGTGAAACAGAATCGCGCAAAGCGGGAAATGCGATATTTATCGTGTTTCCTTGATAATATGCCCCAGGGTCTCAGCCGTACGATCCACCTGCCATATCAAGTATGGCTAAGTCGGATTCAAACCAGGCGTTGCAAACCCGCGATAACCGCGGTTAGCGCAGTTAATTCTATCGCATCGCTGGTTTGCTCGAGGCTTGGTAATAGTGCGCTGCCGTGTCAGCGCGGATTTCCAGGGAGGAATGGAAAGGAACGCCCACTTTGCATGTCATTAGCGATATTCTTCGCTGACATGCAAAGTGGAGTTCATTGGGCTGCTTACTCAAGGAAACACGCGTTAGCGTGTCCTTGATAATTGTGCGGAGTACAATTCGCCGCTTTTCGGCCGAAAACGGCCGATAAAGCGGCGAAAATGGGCTTGATAATATGCCCCTTAGTCCTTCCTTATGGGAGGCCGCACATCGTGATTTTGACACAAACTTTTATGTACCCCTGAATGGGGTTCGTATTCGCCACACAGTAAACCGTAACAAATAGTTTTATTTTCCTGCACAATTTGTCAGGTAAAACCGGTCACAAATCACGGAGGCATAAAGCACCGTTTGCTTTCCTCTCAGTGGAGTATAATATAACATGTTAGCAGGTTATCCGCTGTTCCAAGGAGCTTAAATCGGAATGCAGCCAGTAAATACTGAAATCTTCTCTGTTGGTGCTTACTGGGTACAACATTTGTGGCCCGTATGCCAAGCAATCTGCAACTGTCTAGGGATTAGTGTATAAGGGTTCGCCGTGGGATTATGGATTGTGAATAATACAATAACCTGTTTTTTTTATATAGTGCTTCATACCGCACCTCTGCAATTTTAAGTTCTATAAGTGACCGGATTTATTTTAACGTTTTCTTGTACTTGCTTAATAATTATCGAAGCTCCCTACAAAGAATTTGCTTGATAAGTCCAGAGATGAAACTGTGCTCAGGGCATAGTTTTAGTACCTACCCTTCTAATTTGTTGTGGCATTAATAGCCACCCACCTTGCTGTTTAAAAATTAGGTTCAGCATTATGGTGGGCAAGAATATGGGTAGAGATCCCCAGTTTTCAAGTGGCCTTTAACAGGTTTTCTAGCATATTGATTATTTCAGTATTTTCATTTGTGATAATCTATGTAACATACAGTGAATGCTTTTTGTATGTAATATATTTGCAGCGCTCTGCACCAAAAGGACTTCATGGACATGCGCACAAGTTGGTCACCTTTATATTATCATTCAGCGATTCCATCACAGGCATCTGCTGAAGCAATATCTGCATCTGTATGTTTGCCTTGGCACATGGCCACCCACATGATCACCCATGTGTACTCCCCTTTTTAAGTTGTTTGCCAGTGCCAGGATCCTGTTGGAAGTGAGTGTTTATGCTTTATGAATAATAAATAGATAAAGAAATCACTGTACATTTCCAGATTGGCTCCTGACCTCTAATTCTCCATGTGACACCTGATATTTCCATCCCGGATTCCTACTTGTCACACAGCCTTTGTTGCCATTTAGTTGAGTGACGTTTTTTTTCCTGCTGCATAGCTTTCAATGCAATAAGTCCACACACTTTATAATTGCAATGCTCTATTTCGCACCACCACCACCTCATCATCACTCAGCACCACCTTACCATTAATCAGCATCACTCAGTACCACCACCTGCAACATTCAGGGCGCCATGCGCGCTTTCACTTTCCAAGCAGCCCGGGACAATGGCGGCCGCTTCTTCGAAATGAAATAGGTGTCGTATTTACAAGAGTTTGAGCTTTTGGCATTGTAAATGACAATGCCTTTTATTTGTGTTAATTATCAAAACCGATAAATAAAAGGCATTGTTATTTACAATGCCAATAACTTAAATTCTCGCAAACCCGAGAACCTATTGCATTGTAAATGCTTGTTTCCCCTCTTGGCGGAATGGGGGGGGGGGGTTAGAGAGTAGGAGAAGCAGGGATCAGGGGTGGGCGAAGAGAAAGACGACAGAGCCAGTTACGAAAGATGCACTCTGTAGAGTGGCTCAAACGCGGCCCCGGCTCAACATCGAGACTCCAGGCAAATCACTTAGTCTTCCCGTGCATAATAAAAGGAATGTGTAATATGAAGCACTTACCACCCACGAATAGGCGTTGAAGCGTTTTACAACCAAATAAATACAAAGCTTTTAGCAGGGGTTAAATGTAAAAGCACACACTGCAGTTAAAATATCAACATTGGTTTTGGATTTAATGGAAATAGCATGCCTACTGCACCCGATCTTAATCATACCGTGTCCGTCATTAGAAGAATTGTGCATCTAATAGGCACGCTTAATTTAAGACCCCTGCCTCTTGTGCTACTAAGCTCTTCATAACACCCTGTAATACAGAAAAAAATTGGGGGAATGCGAGTTTGAAACTATTCTAAATCTTAGCAAAAGTCCCAATATTATGATAGTAACTTTACCATGTCTTATAACACGTGATTACAGTGAGTCCGTAACCAAGTAACATACTTTCTTATTCATTCTAATAATGAGAAGTGTGCTCCAATGTCAAGTGAGCGAATAGCCGAAAATGACAGATGATAGATAACATAGGTACATCTCTCTGCTGGCCAAGAAGGTCTTCTACTACCACACGCACCTTGGCCGCACACACTTCTGAGCACAGAAATTCGTGTTTCTGCAGATCATTCTAATCGGTGTATTTTGCAGACTTCTACAGTGCCAAACCGTGCTGTGAGCACAGTGAGGTTAGGACAATTTTAAAGTGAGGATTTTGAAAGCAATACTGTTAACTGCAATCTGGAAACAGAAACCCGCCGCTGTCTAGCTCTCCGAAGAGTGCTGCAAAGCGCGATCAAAGCTTCAGGACTCAGTGAAATAGACAATACGCTGTCACCACATCTCCTTTGTTATTCACAAACTCCTGACTGGAAGCCTAACGCACACTTTGCAGATAGCGCACACTTTCAACTACGCCACCTCTAGACGCTTCCAGAGGTAACTGGATCCCTAACGGACAGGATAGAAGGTAAAACAAAGATGGATTCAGTTTCTGTCTGAAAATGCAAAGGGCAGTGCTGCACCAAGAGTATAGTCGCTGCAGGATCATTTGTAAAAAAGAGAGGAGCGGGGGCGAGCGATCGCGGCAGCCTGCAGAGCTGACCAGACGCTCGTGCGTCATGGCCTTTTGCCTGCGATTACACGCACGGCAGGCATGTGTTTCCAATTATCGCGCCCGCATCTGGGCACGATAATTGGAAACACATGTCTGCCGCGCGCGTAACCGCAGGTAAAAGGCCATGACGCACGAGCGTCTGGTCAGCTTTTCAAACTCCCTAACTATAAGTCTCGCAGAGCAGCGCTTGCGCGCTACTCGAGGCTCGACCTAAAAAGCAGCCTCCATTGACCCCATTAGTCAATAAACAAAATACTGCTCACCGACTTATAACGCTGACCGTGTAACAAGCCAAGTAAAAGGTCCAGTCGTTATGGGAGGTAACAAATACAGACAAGGCGGTACCACGGAGGTTCTAACAAGCCTATTTAGGAATCAGAAGCCAGCATTTCCGAAAGACAATGGCACAAGCCAATGATAAATATGGGCGGAGAGTGGGCGGGGCTTCCAGTGCATACCCCAATACAGCATGCCTCGCAGAGCGAGCAGCGCATACGCGTTGCCTCTAGACCCGACCTAAAAATTCACTTGACCTGGCCGTGGGCAAGATACAAGTCATCCAATCAAACCATAGTGAAGAAACTATGTCCCAGGAAAAGAACAAACACCAGAAAATGAAGGAAATCATTGATTAAAAAGCAAGCAAATGAGATTGACATGAAAGCACCATTGGTAAGCAATAGGCTGGCTCAAAGCCTACTATATGTATTAGTATTGTCCACAAAGGATATTCGACAACATATGGCTAAAAGCAGACCTAAAAAGATTTTTCTCAAGTGAACAGTGGAAGGACACAACTCATCTAATCGGAAATCTGTGGGGCATATTTACAATGCCCCTTCGGCACTTTTCCGCCGCCGGCCCATGTTTGCAAGGCCACGCAAACCCAACCTGCGTGGCTTTTCATGGCCTTGTAAATATGAAATATGGCACTGCCTTAATCTGCGTGGGAGGGGTATTCCATGGGTGTTGCTGTGTGTGTTGCCATGCAACACCCATGGTTTTTGACAATGCCCGAGATTTGCAACATAGCGTAAATCTGGGGCGGTGCCAAAAACGAATGCCTCCCAAAGCAGGCGTAACAAGGAGAAATGTTTAATATGTTTACATTTCTCCTTGTTTTTCCTCTTTCCAGATGTGCTGCATTCTGCAGCACCCATAGAACGAGGAAAACGCCTCCTTTGATTGTTTTTGTGCGGGAAGGTGCCAATAACACAGACCCCCTTGGACCATGGTGCAAGGGTGCCTGCGTTGGCGCTCGACTGCAGTTTGATTGCCAGCACTGGCAGAAATTACAGGAATGAACCGTATCTTGTCAATACTGCACATTCCTGCCTTTTTCTTTTGATGTGATACCAAAGGGGATGATGGACGGAGCGCTTGAGCTAATCAAACACTCACCCCCAGTCAACTGATCTGGGTTTAATCCATCATCATTCTTTAGCTCACTCCACCACCCCAGTTCAGACATGGCCATATGCAAATCAGTCTGACCCTGTGCCTCATGGGAACAGTCCAGCCCGAACTGCCAAGCCATGTCTTCCCTGGACCGGAAACAAGCATCCTGGGACCGGTTTCTGGCTAATCAGCCGTCATCAGCCAGGCTAGCTTGAATCCAGTGGCAAAGTGAGCAAGGGACCCACGTCTGGGCATACCCTGCCAACTTAGGGCGAACAAAGCGATACCAAAGGGGATGATGGACGGAGCGCTTGAGCTAATCAAACACTCACCCCCAGTCAACTGATCTGGGTTTAATCCATCATCATTCTTTAGCTCACTCCACCACCCCAGTTCAGACATGGCCATATGCAAATCAGTCTGACCCTGTGCCTCATGGGAACAGTCCAGCCCGAAATTCCAAGCCATGTCTTCCCTGGACCGGAAACAAGCATCCTGGGACCGGTTTCTGGCTATTCAGCCGTCATCAGCCAGGCTAGCTTGAATCCAGTGGCAAAGTGAGCAAGGGACCCACGTCTGGGCATACCCTGCCAACTTAGGGCGAACAAAGCGATACCAAAGGGGATGATGGAGGGAGCGCTTGAGCTAATCAAACACTCACCCCCAGTCAACTGATCTGGGTTTAATCCATCATCATTCTTTAGCTCACTCCACCACCCCAGTTCAGACATGGCCATATGCAAATCAGTCTGACCCTGTGCCTCATGGGAACAGTCCAGCCCGAACTGCCAAGCCATCTCTTCCCTGGACCGGAAACAAGCATCCTGGGACCGGTTTCTGGCTATTCAGCCGTCATCAGCCAGGCTAGCTTGAATCCAGTGGCAAAGTGAGCAAGGGACCCACGTCTGGGCATACCCTGCCAACTTAGGGCGAACAAAGCGATACCAAAGGGGATGATGGACGGAGCGCTTGAGCTAATCAAACACTCACCCCCAGTCAACTGATCTGGGTTTAATCCATCATCATTCTTTAGCTCACTCCACCACCCCAGTTCAGACATGGCCATATGCAAATCAGTCTGACCCTGTGCCTCATGGGAACAGTCCAGCCCGAACTGCCAAGCCATGTCTTCCCTGGACCGGAAACAAGCATCCTGGGACCGGTTTCTGGCTATTCAGCCGTCATCAGCCAGGCTAGCTTGAATCCAGTGGCAAAGTGAGCAAGGGACCCACGTCTGGGCATACCCTGCCAACTTAGGGCGAACAAAGCGATACCAAAGGGGATGATGGACGGAGCGCTTGAGCTAATCAAACACTCACCCCCAGTCAACTGATCTGGGTTTAATCCATCATCATTCTTTAGCTCACTCCACCACCCCAGTTCAGACATGGCCATATGCAAATCAGTCTGACCCTGTGCCTCATGGGAACAGTCCAGCCCGAACTGCCAAGCCATGTCTTCCCTGGACCGGAAACAAGCATCCTGGGACCGGTTTCTGGCTATTCAGCCGTCATCAGCCAGGCTAGCTTGAATCCAGTGGCAAAGTGAGCAAGGGACCCACGTCTGGGCATACCCTGCCAACTTAGGGCGAACAAAGCGATACCAAAGGGGATGATGGATGGAGCGCTTGAGCTAATCAAACACTCACCCCCAGTCAACTGATCTGGGTTTAATCCATCATCATTCTTTAGCTCACTCCACCACCCCAGTTCAGACATGGCCATATGCAAATCAGTCTGACCCTGTGCCTCATGGGAACAGTCCAGCCCGAACTGCCAAGCCATGTCTTCCTGGATCGGAAACAAGCATCCTGGGACCGGTTTCTGGCTATTCAGCCGTCATCAGCCAGTCTAGCTTGAATCCAGTGGCAAAGTGAGCAAGGGACCCACGTCTGGGCTTACCCTGCCAACTTAGGGCGAACAAAGCGATACCAAAGGGGATGATGGACGGAGCGCTTGAGCTAATCAAACACTCACCCCCAGTCAACTGATCTGGGTTTAATCCATCATCATTCTTTAGCTCACTCCACCACCCCAGTTCAGACATGGCCATATGCAAATCAGTCTGACCCTGTGCCTCATGGGAACAGTCCAGCCCGAACTGCATTTGAATATGGCTGGGTTCAAACTGGAATGGCATGGTGAGCAAAAAAAACAAAAAACGATGGATTTAGGCCCAGATCTCTGTACTGGGGTGAATGTATGACATTGTTCTGCATTCTGTCCATCAACTGTTGTTTTTGCATTTGTCACCCCGAGTGGGACGGGTATGCTCAGACGTGAGTCCCGTGCTCTCCATGCCACTGGAATCAAGCTATCCTGGCTGATGAGGGCTGAAAGCCCGAAACCGGTCCTAGGATGCTTGTTTCCGGTCCAGGGAAGACCTGGCTTGGCAGTTCTGGCTGGACTGTTCCCATGGGGCACAGGGTCAAGACTGATTTGCATATGGCTGGGTTCAAACTGGAATGGCATGGTGAGCAAAAAAACGATGGATTTAGGCCCAGATCTCTGTACTGGGGTGAATGTATGACATTGTTCTGCATTCTGTCCATCAACTGTTGTTTTTGCATTTGTCACCCCAAGTGGGATGGGTATGCTCAGACGTGAGTCCCGTGCTCTCCATGCCACTGGAATCAAGCTATCCTGGCTGATGAGGGCTGAAAGCCCGAAACCGGTCCTAGGATGCTTGTTTCCGGTCCAGGAAGACCTGGCTTGGCAGTTCGGGCTGGACTGTTCCCATGGGGCACAGGGTCAAGACTGATTTGCATATGGCTGGGTTCAAACTGGAATGGCATGGTGAGCAAAAAACGATGGATTTAGGCCCAGATCTCTGTACTGGGGTGAATGTATGACATTGTTCTGCATTCTGTCCATCAACTGTTGTTTTTGCATTTGTCACCCCGAGTGGGACGGGTATGCTCAGACGTGAGTCCCGTGCTCTCCATGCCACTGGAATCAAGCTATCCTGGCTGATGAGGGCTGAAAGCCCGAAACCGGTCCTAGGATGCTTGTTTCCGGTGCAGGGAAGACCTGGCTTGGCAGTTCGGGCTGGACTGTTCCCATGGGGCACAGGGTCAAGACTGATTTGCATATGGCTGGGTTCAAACTGGAATGGCATGGTGAGCAAAAAAACGATGGATTTAGGCCCAGATCTCTGTACTGGGGTGAATGTATGACATTGTCCTGCATTCTGTCCATCAACTGTTGTTTTTGCATTTGTCACCCCGAGTGGGACGGGTATGCTCAGACGTGAGTCCCGTGCTCTCCATGCCACTGGAATCAAGCTATCCTGGCTGATGAGGGCTGAAAGCCCGAAACCGGTCCTAGGATGCTTGTTTCCGGTCCAGGGAAGACCTGGCTTGGCAGTTCGGGCTGGACTGTTCCCATGGGGCACAGGGTCAAGACTGATTCGCATATGGCTGGGTTCAAACTGGAATGGCATGGTGAGCAAAAAAACGATGGATTTAGGCCCAGATCTCTGTACTGGGGTGAATGTATGACATTGTTCTGCATTCTGTCCATCAACTGTTGTTTTTGCATTTGTCACCCCGAGTGGGACGGGTATGCTCAGACGTGAGTCCCGTGCTCTCCATGCCACTGGAATCAAGCTATCCTGGCTGATGAGGGCTGAAAGCCCGAAACCGGTCCTAGGATGCTTGTTTCCGGTGCCGGGAAGACCTGGCTTGGCAGTTCGGGCTGGACTGTTCCCATGGGGCACAGGGTCAAGACTGATTTGCATATGGCTGGGTTCAAACTGGAATGGCATGGTGAGCAAAAAACGATGGATTTAGGCCCAGATCTCTGTACTGGGGTGAATGTATGACATTGTCCTGCATTCTGTCCATCAACTGTTGTTTTTGCATTTGTCACCCCGAGTGGGACGGGTATGCTCAGACGTGAGTCCCGTGCTCTCCATGCCACTGGAATCAAGCTATCCTGGCTGATGAGGGCTGAAAGCCCGAAACCGGTCCTAGGATGCTTGTTTCCGGTCCAGGGAAGACCTGGCTTGGCAGTTCGGGCTGGACTGTTCCCATGGGGCACAGGGTCAAGACTGATTCGCATATGGCTGGGTTCAAACTGGAATGGCATGGTGAGCAAAAACGATGGATTTAGGCCCAGATCTCTGTACTGGGGTGAATGTATGACATTGTTCTGCATTCTGTCCATCAACTGTTGTTTTTGCATTTGTCACCCCGAGTGGGACGGGTATGCTCAGACGTGAGTCCCGTGCTCTCCATGCCACTGGATACAAGCTATCCTGGCTGATGAGGGCTGAAAGCCCGAAACCGGTCCTAGGATGCTTGTTTCTGGTCCAGGGAAGACCTGGCTTGGCAGTTCGGGCTGGACTGTTCCCATGGGGCACAGGGTCAAGACTGATTTGCATATGGCTGGGTTCAAACTGGAATGGCATGGTGAGCAAAAAAACGATGGATTTAGGCCCAGATCTCTGTACTGGGGTGAATGTATGACATTGTTCTGCATTCTGTCCATCAACTGTTGTTTTTGCATTTTTCTTTTGATGTAGGGCAGCACAGCTAGAAGGCTTATGGCGCTGCCCTACGCCAAAATATTGTAAATACGCCCCTATGAGACTGCAGTGCTCCTGGACTGGATAAGCGCCAGAATGTCTGAACTTCTTGATTTACAGAGGGTAAAACACTGATGAGAGAAGATTGCAACTGAGACTGTCCACACGAAAGTTTTGTATGTGAACTGCCCTCAGTTAAAGAAAATGGGCTTCTGCCCCAGTGAAAATGCAGTCCATCAGGATGTTATAGGACTTACTCCTCATACCTCCCTGTCAATTGCTTGGTTGTCTGTCTCTCTGAACTAGAACATTCTGGGGCATATTTACAAGCCCCTATCGCCACCAGAACATCACTTTTTTGACGTTGTGGTGGTGATACGGCCTTCGCCTTATTTACAAGGCAGCATTAAGCCACTTAATGTGGCTTAACGCTGCCTTGTTAATAAGGCACCCTTTCATGCTATACTTATAGTGAAAGGGGTGGGCAATGGGTGTTACGGTGGGTGTTCTGCCACAACACCCATTGATTTTGACGCTGCCCCATATTTACAAGAGTGGTGTATATATGGCACAGCACCAAAATTAAGAACAGGGAAAACCTGGTCTTAACAGGGCGCAACGAGGAGAAATGCTTTATTTCTCTTAGTTTTTGCTGTTTTGATGTGTGCTGCATTGCACAGCACACATAAAAACAGCAAAACGCCATGCATGATTGTTTATGTGCAGGAAGGTGTCCCATCCTGCACATAACCAATCATTTTTAAAATGACGAGTTGCAACTTCTATGTGTGTTGCAACTTGTTGATTAAAGTTCTCTGACTTGCTTCCAGTTTCCACGACTTCATCCACAAAAGTATGCAACTTGCTACACAAGCACCTGCAGACGCAGACGATGCCCAGAGACTGTCAAACATGTTGTCAGACAGGAATTTTGCTACAAGCTCCATATTTGCCAGAATGGTTGACGGTAGGGTTGGCCGTAACGTGTGGCGTTTCACTTTGTGTAATTCCGCTGGTCTTCCATAAACCTCTGTAAGATTCTGCAGAATTCAGCGAGCGGCGGAATTTGGCACGTCACGCTACCTGCACTGGTTTTTAGCCCTGAGAGCTTGTTGCATGCTGTAAAATCAGCGTGAGCGGCACCACGCGTGAGCCAGAGGGCCTTGCTTCTTTCTGCCAATCAAGTAGATTTTGTACTTGAGCGGCAGGTTTCCCAACATGAACGGTGGAGACCTGCATTGACTGCCTACATTGAGAAATCTTGCTCGGAAGCGATCTAGTGTTCGATTTTCTTGCTCTTATTATTGGTGAGCCGCGCGTGAGAAAAAAAACTCTGCCACATGGCGGTTGGTGGAATTTTTCTGGTTGGAGCGCTGAGCGGGCAAAACTCCGCCAGCAGAGCTGAGTTTACCACCCACGCCTAGTCGGGGGATCGCTACTGTTCTGAATACAAACATATAGTAGTTGAAAATCATTCAATTAAACCTGAGTGGCTTAGACAGAATAGTTATTCACACAAACTGCAAAATTGGATGCACAAAACGCCCTTTTCATTGAAGATTCAACCTTTCTGTCCACCAGGTCAGTAAGTGTGGCGTCTTTAGAGGTTAAATTAAAAGCAGACGCCACTGAAGCCAGAATTGTGTTAACTTTAGGAGTCTGCGAAAATCTTTATCAAATCTTCCAAGAGATAACTCTTGTTCGAAAACCTGATATATGCTGTTTATCTGGGTCTTTTCAATCCTCTAATAGCATGTCCTTAATGACATTAAAGAGCGATGTCATCTGTCTGAGAAGAACAATACTGTGAATAAAATCCTTTTTCTTGAGGTCCTGTCTTTAAACACTCAGGTCAAAATTGTGAGATTAGACAGGTTATCTGAAATTGTGAAAAGACACATTCCACTTCCTTCCGACAGCCTTGTAGGGCTGGATATTCAGAAAAACTCCACCCCTTCTGTCTCTTAATGACTATCGTCAAGCACTGCCACATTTGCCGTTCACCCTTTTGAAAGATGTCCTTATCATTTTTGAAATTCCAGATGGGACTTTCTCTTCTGTAATTACACCCTTTTGCTCTTATAATTTATTTCTGATTTTTTGAACTTTTAGTTCCTTACTGTAAAACCTCTTTGGGCAAGAAGGCTCACTACTGGCATCTCCAGGTCCCAAATTTGAATCCTGGCTTGGTCATCTAACCCGCTCATCCTTCCCGGCTTGGTAAATTGTGTACCATTTAGTTGGGTAGTTGCAATACTGTCATATACCGCGTTTATAAATGAGGTATGAAGCGCTATATATAAATCCAGCCAGCTAACCCCTCAAAGGCCTGCTCAAGCCACTTCACCCCTGACCACGCCAGGGTTCTGGCACGGGGTACACAGCCGCGCGCTCCAACCATCCTCCTTTGTTTCCCCCTCAGTATTAAAGAATTGTCAGATAATATTATTTACAGTAAATCTGAGCCATCATTACCGGGGTTTCCTGTCGCACTGCTGAGCACAGCACAGCACACAAGGAGAGCTTTCATTCTGCAAGGAAATAAAAACATTCAATTGACAATAGCGACTGAGGTTAAAGACTGCCATGTAATATTTCATTCCTCACACTGAACTGATGGCAGTGTAGAAACTGTAGGTGAAAACAGATGGTTTTAGGTCATAAATTGAATAATCTGACTACCGGTCAGGCTCTAGGGCGGTGCGATCGGTGCCATCGCACCGGGTGCAGACTTGGGGTGGGGGCGCCATGTTTATTGTCCTAAAAGCATTTGATTAATGCTAATGTTGATTAATGTTCGTCCTGGAGAGAAACCGGAGCTTTGTCTAAGAAATTTTGACTCTTTGTTCAGAGGGTTTATATTCCTGCTGCAAAGAACGTGTCCCATTCAGATCACAAAGTGTATATAATATAAATTGGTCAATGGGTTACCTCTTTTGTCAGAGAGACCCTTCTGTTACCTGCAATTTATAAGTTAAAATCCTAATATATTAACTGTCATCAAAGAGCTGCATGCAAACTACAAGGAATGTATTAAAGCTATGTGTTTTTTTGTCCAGCCTTTCATTATCCTAATATTGCAAAAAACGGTTCATTTAGGTAGAAATAAAATTCTTATTATTAAAGAAAACCCCTAACAATGGTGTTACATTTTAAATTCTGAATTTGCGTTTTTCCAGGCCAAGGAATCTTAAAGTATACTGCCTACCAGAATGGTTGACATGTGACTCCTACACCTTGTAGGCCTCTGTCTTATGTAACATTTCCTATACACTCATTTACACATGTATGATTGTCTCTGTGCAATGTGTGTGTGATGTAAAGTGTTCTGACACCTTAAACTGGTATGAGTGGTGCCATAAAACTAAATTAATGTAAGAGACAGTGGTTTTGGAGACTTGAGGGGCACTGTGAAATGGTGGTAGTGAGGGAATCTGTGGCGGAGGAGGCCAATGGGGGGGGCGCCAACAAACATTGTTGCACAGGGCGCCACCAGCGCTAAAGCCGGCCCATTCTGACATCATAACTCCAAGAGTGAGATACAAAGATCCCACAAGCACTTGCGCACAGCCCATTTTATCTGCTTATTTGCAATCCTACAAGCACTTGAAGTGTGTGGATGAACTGCCTTGAAGTGTGTACAAAGCAGGTATAAGTCCAATGTCTGCTGGAGTGGCAAATGGAGGAGAGGAGACGGCATCGGGCCTCTCTGACTGTGGTTAGTGTGTGAACGTCTCTGCCACTCGATTCGATTCGATTTTAGAGCTTTTATTCGGTTAAATAAATCAACCATATAAGCAATACAGACATAAAAAGCTCGATCTATAGAAAAATCAGAAAAAATATAAAACAGTGGGATAAAAAGCGAATACATCAAGGTGCGTAAACATGTTAATACAGATACAAAGTGCAAGTGCATAATTCACATGAAGGTCCAAACATTTACTGGATCATATATTATCCCAATTCAAAAGTGCAAATGCATATAATTACATATAAATAAATTCATTCATAATACCCTTAAAACACACAATCAGATATCAATAATCATAGATTTCCTAACACTAATAGATTTCAGAAGAAATGTAGCTAAATAAAAGCATAATCGTGGGTCATCCAATCTAAAAAGCAGGTTCAAGGCATCTGTAGTGGATCTTATATTGTAATATAGAAAAAAAGGTTTTAAATAAAATCTCCTAAGATGGGAATAAAATAGACAGAATAATAACATATGGCAGCAGCTTTGTCTTGAGACTCCATCACATGGGCATACATGAACAGAACACTGTTTCATAATTGGGAAATTAACAAGATGATGTACGATACCCAATCTTAAGCGTGTCAGCACAAATCGATGTGAAACTCTAGTCACTGCTGATAAATAACTTTGAAAACCCTGTTTAAGGTCCAATTGCGAATAAAAGAGGAAAGTTGATTGATTCTTGATAACACATGAACGAGCCTCTATTTTATTTGCTAACATGGTTAGTTTTATCTCAGCTCTAGCAACAGAAAGAGTACACTCAGGATCCGTTCTGATGTCACAATTGAATAAAGATTTAAACCAATAAATAATATAATTAAGCCAGGGTATTTTTAAACAATTCTCCAATTTGAGGCAGTCCCGTATAATAGATTGAGTAAATAATGTTTCCTCTTTTGACCATATAGATTTCCATAATAAAAGGGGTCGTGTTGAAGCCAGATCTGAAATATATCTAATGCCCACCTCACGGTGGAGCAATTCCGTAGAGGCAGATGAGGGGGCACAAAGTAAGCGTTTTAAAAACGAATTTTCAGTTTGTTGTAATATATTACCTTGAAAATGACCCCAAACACCTGCCCCATAAAGAGCTGCGGTAACGCATCGTATCTCATAGATTGTCAACATGTCTTTAATGCGTCGATTTCCCAATTTAGCCGCAAATCTAAAAATACCATTTATATTTCTAAGCATCTTAGAACAGGCGTTATCCTGTTCCTGGGCCCATGACCTATTCCCTGCAAAAGTAATACCCAGGTAACAAAATGTCTTAACTATCTGGACCTTGGAACCTTCAATGAAATAAGAGCTAGATGTTATAGGGTTCCTACCGCAAGCCATAACAAATGTTTTTGATTTGTTAATTAAAAGTTTTCTTTTAGTAATAAAAACAGTAAAATTATCAATAAGACGCTGTAGCCCCATAGGGGTGCGAGAGAGTAAAACCGCATCATCGGCGTATAAAAGAATTGGGACAGACTTCCCATCCACCCTAGGGGCATCCGACTCAAACAATTTCAGTGCTGCGTCAACTTCATTGATAAACAATGAAAAAAGTAATGGAGCTAAGACGCAGCCCTGTCGGATGCCTCTTTTGACTTTAAAAGGCGGGGTATATTCGCCTAAATGACCGTACCGCACCCTACTTGATAGCTCCCCATATAATCTAGCCAAGAAAAATATAATCTCTTTGGGGGCACCCATATCCAACAATAAGGGCCATAAAATGGAGTGGTCTACCAAATCAAAAGCGCTGCTAAGGTCAGCAAAACACAAATATAAATTTCCCTCCTTAGCTAATGTGTACTTGCCGATCAAGAGATCCAGGTTGACACACTGCTCCAGTGTGCCAACACCCTTTCTAAACCCATATTGCACTTGGGTAAGGACTGACTTTTCTTGGACCCAGGTCTCGAGTCTTGATAACATGACCCTACTCATGATCTTTATAGACGAGTCCAATAAAGAAATCGGGCGATAATTACAAGCATCAGTCTTAACACCCTTCTTGTAAATTGGTATTATAATTGACTGGCCCCAAGATAAAGGAAAATGAGTCTCAACGGCGACATTAAAAACTCTGGTTAAAAACGGCGACCATAAAACCATTTCATTTTTATAAAAGTCTATCGGGACCCCATCGGGACCCGGTGCCTTACCCCCCTTACTACTAATTATGCCCTCAAATACCTCCTCTATACTAATTGACAAGGGCAATTTTGGCCATTCAACAGGGGTATGATTAGACAAAGTGAATGGGACATCTTTATCGAAAGGATTAAAAATGGTGGAAAAATGGGCTACCCATGAATTACAGTTAACATAAGAATTAAATTCAGGAATATGGTCGTCCTTCAAAAAGGAACTATTGACGGTATCCCAGAAAAGTTTATTATTTTTTGTATCAGCTGCCAGACTTAAGTCTTCCCAGGCTCTTTCTTGGAGTTCCAATTTCCTGATTTTTAGGGCTAAAGCGTATTCTGCACGTAAGGCCTTAATTATATCCGGGTTTCTTGGTTTACACCCCAGAGCTTGTTTAAGGCGGCCCAAAGCCCCTACACAGTTATCATCAAACCATCCCACCTTAGGTTTTTTATTCCTACACACTGGTTTCAACAAAAGGTTCTCCACAGTATTATTGATCCTTGTAAAATTATTAAGCAACAATACTGGGTCAACCTCATCCCCTAAGCAGACTTGGATTTCATTCTGACACTGTGTAATAACATCGTGCTGGATTTTAGATGGGTCCAGACCAGCCCATTTTATCCGGACACCATTCGGTCTGGTGGGGGCAATACATAGGCTGTGTGGAACACTGATGGTATTTTTAAAGCCCCAACATAATAAATACAAAGAAATACTATTATGGTCACTAGTTGGTTGGTCCGTTAACCAGGGGTTGAAAATAAATGTACACTATTACTAGAAATAATAATGTGATCAATATTAGACGATGCATTCCTACCTGTGAATGTGGGACATATCATGTTGTTTTTGTCGGTAGCACAATACAGTAATTCTAAATCCAATTTAACGATAACACCATTTAAGGCACTACCATATTCACAATGGGGAAAATGCATATAACAATCATCTTCAAATTCCCCCCTCCTAGGCCCACAAACTTTGGTCAGGGATAATGGGCATATTTGAACATTAAAATCGCCAACCCAAAGAATAATAATCGGTTTCCTAATGGTACTAGTCAATTTCTCGAGTTCCCCTTCCAAGATATGGACAATAGAACTACGTAGAGAATTAAACAGATTGTTATAAAAATTAATCAAAATAACATCATTACCCACGGTGGAAGACATCCACATAATCTGAGCATAAGTTCCCACAGTAATACAACTTTTGATTTTACATTTATCCAAATTAGTGGAAATCAAAATCAAGAGGCCGCCCTTAGCTCTACCCGAAGGGAGGCCTGGGCTGGTAACCAATATGAGGTAAAACCCTCTACATATATTGGGTCGGTGCACCACGTCTCCTGTAAACATATAATATCATGTTGGGCCAAAATAAAATCAGACCATGATGGTGTACCTATTTTACTTTTAAGCCCAGCAATGTTCCATGTTGTAACTTGGTACCCTTTGCCCATATTAGATTCATAGAATTCCTGGGGGGTACTTCGTGTCCCACTTCTTTACTAATGATAATGGATTCTACTGGAATGCTTTCTGAATTACTAGGGATACTGACTGTCCATAATACGTTAGTGGATAACGACTCACATTGCTCTATCATGCATAAACCAGCTTTACTAGTTATGATCTTAGCATTTAAAGTTTCCATCATGGGGCTTTTAGGTAAATAACTCTCAAATGCAACCTCATTAGCCCGTATCGGTCCCTCACGTCAATCATTGGTATCCAAACTACTCAGAGCCTGATACCTATTAGTTACTGGAATAGCAAAATGAGGCAGGGCGGAAACCTGAGAAGGAGCTAACAAAGATCCATTTGGAGGCCAGCTTACGTTTCCATGCATCACCCTCAGATGTCTATAAAAGTACCCCAGAGGGAGAAGAGTGGTATTAAATTACCCCCGTATGGGAGGTGGTGCATTTTTAAGGGTATTGGATGCCCATCTTGGAGATCTAAAATTAATGATGATACAGTCCCCTTCAAAGCATTTTTTCAAAGGCCCGATCCAGCCCACTCTACGGGTTGTTAAAATCTGGTTTATTCCTTCCATAGGATAACCACAACTATTAGTCAGCCAAAACACTACTTTGTTCATAAGTGAACCATGTTCTTCTGCCTGCCCAATTTGAAGTTTGGGGACGTTGGCCAAAATTACAACATAGGGACTACATTCGGGGGCAAATTTGCAACCGGGGCCATTATCCTATCCCCATGGGCTAAGGATCTTAGACCAGCTGGCTTTATAGGATCAGATGATTTAAATTCGTCTGGCTTATTCATTACTTGCTCCTTTTGGGGTAGTGCAAAACCACTATTAGTAGTTAGATTTCCTATTACTATATTTCTATCTTTTTCCCTATTTTCTGCTTGTATAATAGGGGCCCGCTCCTTGCAATATTTACTACAATCTCTGCGATCATTACCTACAGCAGTAGTCGGGTCAATAGGGTCTATAATAACATCCTTTTGATGATCCCTAATTGACTCCTTTTGGAATTTACAATTAACTATATCCAATACTCCACTAATTTTATGGATTTCTCTAGCTAAGATGTCCAATTTATCATAAAGCGGCCTTAGGAGCTCTATAATTTTGTCAGAGATAGTCGCTAATGTTAATTGTTGAAATATAGGGTCTGTACAGGACAAAGGATCGGCAAGTTTCCCATTTCGAATACTCTTAACATTTTTAGCTTTGGCCTTAGAATTAAAATTCCCCTGTTCTAGGGTATTCTTTCTACGTCCCCTGGTCTTTATCGGTGTCGGTAGCGACGGGCTTTCAAGGGCGGTCAAATTAGGGGTCATGGATATTCGAGTAAGATCCCCACAAATCCCTCCTGAAACAATAACGACCGGCTCAAGCTCCTCGGCCGCCAAGGAGTTATTGGTCGATTTACTGGATCCGCTCGCACTAAAGGGACCAGAAGGGGCCCCGGCCCCAACCCCATTTCCCTGTTCTACCCCGATAAAGCTTGAGCCCATAGAGAGACGCCTCTCAGTACGGTCAATTTCCTCGGTGAGAACATTGACCGCTTTAACCAGAAATGAATCAATCGTTGGACATGATTTAGCAGAAAAAGACTTCGCTAACTTCCTCCTTGCCATGAGGATGCTACAAAGGAGGCTATACGGGCGAAAGATAAATATATGTCCCTATAAAAAATGCCTACAAGAGCGTAGGGGTTTCTTCCCTGAATATAATGCAGTGGCTAAAATAGGACTAGGAGGACAGATGCAAGGCAGTAGATATTAACCTCCTACAATCCTAGTGCCTTGAATCTATACTGAACAAGAAGTTTACCCCCTTGATGGATCTCTTGCTATAGGGTTTCACCTTTAAAACTAAAGTGCAAAGTGCAAAGTGTGTTGGCTATATAATGGCATATACTATACAATACTGATTAGTCTTCCATGGGCAAACTCACTATACATAATCTATACATAACCTTTGGGGTTTAAACAACCCACTAGTAATAAAATATAGGACCGATAAACCTTAGATAAAATAGCATGTACTGAAGAAAACGGTACAATAATGGAACTGTTGAGCCCCAAGTCAGAGACCCACAAAGACAATATAGACATAAATCTATCAACCACACAAATGTACTCACTATACTGGTACTTGATATTCAAATGGTCCGTTGGTAATAAAGTGCAAAAAAGAGTAATCCTTAAAGTGACATGTGCTAGGCAAAAATTGATATATCGCATAAAAAATCCCACGGTATCACACATACAATACAATGTTAAAAATGGGAAATTAAAACCAAGAGAGTGTAAAAAAGGAATAAAAACCAAAAACGACGACAGCAAGGAAATATTAAAACACAGGGGGTCAGTTTGCGGTGACGGTGATGAGCACCAAAGTTAAAAAAGATCTAGGACGATAATCTGCATCTCCGGTTGCTCACAGTTCAATATAAGGGCACGGCTATTAGACACGATTGGGCACGGTACCTATCCGTTAAGTTTTCTGTTCTCTGTTCCAGTTAAAATCCCGGTTGTTAGAGGGGAGGCCCAACCTAACTATGACGGGCTCACCTTAGCGCTGCGGTAGACGCTCAATAAATTGATAGTACCTCTAAGCGCAAACTAAAGCGTCACAGGTACTCCTGGGTCCCCGGGGACTACTGGAAATTAAAGACACTCAGAGCTGGCCGTTTCCCTCACGGCTCCCAGTCTGATACTGCGAAAAGATACTGATATGAAAACCTCCAAATCGCCTTATCTTATCTTTCACAGTCAGATTACATGCGGAAAATTTGGGAGCAATAGAATTCCGGCGACCTTGATCAATAATGTGGCCCTGCCCGGCCTGCTTCGGCCTCTGACGGGCGCAGACGGGCCCGCCCTTGGCCCGGGCTTCGCCCGCGCGCGTCCCACGCTGCGGGAGGGCAGCCGCGCCTTTATCCTGGTGGGAGAAGCTGGGGCAGCTGGGGGATGTAGGCCGTTCCCCTCACGGCAGCGTAGAGTAGGCAGGAGCCGTTCCCCTCACGGCGGTGGCGTGGAGAGAGCTAGAACCGTTCCCCTCACGGTAAGTGTCCAGCAATGCAAAGGCGTCCCGCGCTGCGGGAGGGCAGCCATGCCTTTATCCTGGCGGGAGAAGCTGGGGCAGCTGGGGGATGTAGGCCGTTCCCCTCACGGCAGCATAGAGTAGGCAGGAGCCGTTCCCCTCACGGCGGTGGCATGGAGAGAGCTAGAACCGTTCCCCTCACGGTAAGTGTCCAGCAATGCAAAGGCGTCCCTGCCCCTCAAGGGTGGAGCTAGGCCCTTTCCTCCTTTGCTAAGGATCTCACGCCACAGATGTTGGCAGAATGACTCTTAGATTAAAGGAAAAAACCGTGTCAGAAACACCAAAATATACAGACACCAATATCGGTAAGGCTGGATTTCACAACCGCATTCCACAAAGTGGACAGATTGAGGCGCTGGTAGAAACTGTCCAACTGGGGCATTCTGGGAAATCTACTCAGAAGCATCAAGGATGCATTTTAGCTTCCCTCCTGTTTAATCTCTATGTGGCAGATATAAATGACGCACTAGCCTCAGTTTGAGCTTTCCCACCCAAATTTGCAGGCACACATATTTATTGCCTCCAGTGTGCAGAGGACACATTCCTATTGGACCACACTGCAGCGGGGCTTCAGCAATCGCTGGAGGCTCTCGCACAGTATTGCAAGGAGAACAAATTAGTAGTAAACACTCCAAAACAAAAATTATGGGATGTGGTGCCAGAAGTAACAACATCTTCAATAGACCGAAGTTTGAATTTACCATGAACGATGTAGCCCTGGAGGAAGTTTCAATTCTGAAGTGCCTAGACGTCTACTTTAATCAGCGAGGCTCGCACATAACACACCTCTCGTCGCTGAAAGAAACTTCCTTGTCTATGATTATGAGCTTCAAAAAACTGCCAAAGAAAATGCAACCTCACAGGCATCTGCAAAATGATTGAAGCAAGTTCATGCCAACTTTAACTTATGGATCATAGATATTTAAAGATCAAATCGACGCATGGCTGGACAAAGCGCAAATGCGATGCTATAGAAATCTGTTTCTTCTTCCCACTGGCACAATGTCGTCCCAAATACGACTACAATTTAGACTGAATAATGAAAGCTGGATTCTTGAGCTACTTTGCCAAGCTTAAGGTGGCCCCTAAAGGATACCATAAAGAACTGATCTTGGCCTTCTAGAAAAGAAACTCCAATGGGAACCTTGTGTGGCAATTGCAACTGAACGTTTAGAAGCCCAGAGTGTTCTCACACAAAATCTGCCTCCAAAGCTAACATCCAAGACTCTAGTCAAAAATGCAAAAATAATATAGAGGGAAGAAGACCTGCAAGAACTAGCGCAAAAGGCCGATGCCAACCTCTGTATGTCATTTTACCAAGATCAGGGAAAAGCCCGATATCTATCCAACCCCGTGAATCTGGCCCTTAAAAGGACACTCTTTAGATGCGATGTGATCTGATTCCATTAAAAGCATAGGGGCAGATTTACGTTTCCTGGCGCATCCCTGCAAATCAGCAGGGATGCGCCAGGAAAGATGCGTGACGCAAGTTTACCCTTGCGCCACCACAGATGCGCCGCATTTACAATGCGGCGTATCATGGCGCAAAGATAAACAGATGCGTGCTGCATCTGCCGGCGTAAGGTTGGCGCAGTGCTGGAGTTGTGTCGCGGGCGCGACGCAACTCCAGCACTGTTCCAACCTGGCCTATCCTCAACATGGTGCGTCATGCCTTACGCCTGCTTCAAGCAGGCGCAAGGTTTTGACGCAGCAGGGTCGGAAAAGTGACTGAGAGAAATCTTGTAGATTTCACTCAGGCACTTTTCCGAGGCGTTCCTGCACCGGAACGCCCACCCTGCGCCGGAACGCCCACATGAAACCTGACGCAGGTTTCATGTGGCGCAGGGATTTACAACGTGACGCATCTCCCTAGATGCGTCACGTTGTAAATCCCCCGCAGCATGGCGCTAGCTTTACGCCGCCGCTGCGTCACAGAAGTGACGCAACGGCGGCGCAAAAGTGGCGCACGGGGCCCCACAGAATTTTTGATGCTTAAAAGGCACTTCCAACTATAACTGTCAACTGTGCAACTTTAGGCAGGAATCACTGACACATGCAATCTGCCTTTATCTTGCTTTAAAATGCGTAAGGTGCTATTGGCTAAAGCCGATATTTCGACGCTTGAGTATCACTCAATGCAGCCATGCTGTCATTGCATGTTTGAGTGGCGACGATGTACAGCTTTCTACCAGGTGCATGAAATTCCTCAAGGAAATGTTTACGCTACTGAAATTGAGCACCACAGAAAGTTGAAAGAATGGGCTGCCTACTCGACTCCAAGATAAAACTTTGTATGACACCTAGTCCTAGCATTTGGTTGGGTACAGTGGGGAAGAGGTGGCAGGCTCCTTTCTATTACATCCAGCACTTTATGATCAGGCCAGAAGCCCTTGATCCCCAGAATTGTAACAAATCAGATGTGGGCCCGCCTATAAGCAGGTTGAGAGCCGGATCTTCAAGTCAGGCTAGGCTTTGCACAAGCCATCACTATTAGGCCATAAGCCACTGTCTATAGCACTTTACTAATCTAGCTTTTCATAAGCCCTCAAAATTGGATACAGCCTGTAACACATACAAGCACTACCATTATCAGAAACTATTGTATATTGCACTTTACAAAACGGACTGTCTATAAGCTCTCCAAAGTTACATCGAGCCTGCCATTTAAGCTGCCATTCTTTTTAATAGCCTAAGCCCGACAGAACATTGTTCTGACCCCTACTTGTAGGCCTTAAATTAGTATTTGCATTCATTTTAGATGGAGTGGGGAACAAGCGGGCCAGTCATAATGCTTTCCATGATTAGTGCTTCTTAGTGGTGTTTTCAAGCAGAATAGCCACTTATTCAAAGTCTATGCCCCTCGGATGAATTGATTGAGAGGGACAATGCATCAATCAATCAGGTGTCTTGTAAAGCACAACTACTCACCTGCTAGGGTCGCAAGGTAGGGGGGAGGGACTGCTGATCCGTCGAAGACACTGTGGTTCAGTGGAAGAGCCAGGTCTTGAGGTCCTTCCTGAATTGAGGCAGTGACCGTGACTGCCTGAGGTGGAGAGGCAGGGTGTTCCAAGACTTTGCTACAAGGTAGGAGAAGGCTCTTCCTCCGGTCGTTGTCCTGCGGATACGTGGGACGGTAGCCAGGGCCAGTTGGGTGAAGCAGAGGTCTCTGGTGGGTGCACGGAATGCGAGGCAGTGGTTGAGGTACGCAAGTCCCATGTCGTGTAGGGCTTTGTACGCGTGTGTGAAGAGCTTGAAGGTGATTCTTTTGTTGACTGTAAGCCAGTGGAGGTCTCTCAGGTGGCCGGTGATGTGGCTGCGGCGAGGGATGTTGAGGATGAGTCTGGTGGAGGCGTTCTGAATGTTCTGTAGTTGCTTGACAAGTTTCTGGGTGATGCCGGCGCACAGTGTGTTGCCCTAGTCGAGTCTGCTGCTGATGAGTGCATGGGTAACCGTCTTTGTGGACTCTGTGGGGATCCAGTTGAAGATCTTTCAGAGCAGGCATAGCGTGTGGAAGCAGGATGATGAGACAGCTTTGATCCTGCAGTTCATGGTGAGCGAGGAATCCAGGTTGATGCTGAGGTTTTGTGCATGATCTGTGGGGCTTCCAAGTGCTGCGGGCCACCAGGAGTCATCATAGGTGGAGGGGGTGGAGCCCAGGATGAGGACTTTGGTCTTCTCTGAGTTGAGCCTGCGGCAGCTGTTCTTCATCCAGGTGGCGACAGCCTTTATCCCATCGTGGAAGTTGGTCTTGGCAACTGTAGGTTGGTTGGTGAGAGAGAGAATCAGCTGGATGTCGTTGGCGTAGGAGATGATGTTGAGTCTGTGGTTCCTGACGATGGCTGCGAGCGGGGCCATGTAGATGTTGAAGAGAGTGGGGCTCAGGGAGGAGCCCTGAGGCACTCCGCAGTTGATCTCTGTGGGTTCAGAGTGGAACGGTGTTAGTCTGACTCTCTGTGTTCGGCCAGTGAGAAAGGAGCAGATCCATTCCAGGACTTTGTTGCAGATGCCGGCGTCATGGAGTCTTGTGCATAGGGTGCGGTGGGAGACTGTATCGAAGGCGGCAGAGAGGTTCAGGAGGATGAGGGCTGCAGTTTCACCTCAGTCGAGGAGGGTGCGGACGTAGTCTGTGGCGGCGAGGAGGGCGCATGAATGTACAGACTGTGAAATTACCTGATTTTATCATGCTACTATTGCTTTTGTAGGACGCCTGCATGAATTGATAGATTGTGATATTATGTGATCTTATGGTTTTTATTGCATGTGAGTTTTCTTCTATTGTTACAGCTACAAATAACCTAAAACAATCAAGTTTACCTACCTACCTACGGCTGGAGGCTGAACTGGAATTATCCGGATTTCTCTCTGTATGACATACATGCATGGCAACAAAAAAAACATCTGCTGCTAACTTAACCCTTGAATAATCAGGCCCTAATTCTGCTTGATGCCATGTGTATCTGGTCAACTGGAACTTCCCTATGTGGTTTCCCTTGTGAATGCTTAATTTTGAATTCTTAATGTATTCATTATTTTCTTTCCCCACCAGAATTAATCAGTTGTACGATACTATTGTTTGCCCTTATGACTTCATAAGTTCTGATCCTTAATTGTATTTATTTTTTATTTTAAGTATGCATATAAGTATGTATGAATGTGAATATGTATATATGTATTACGTATGTATGCATGCATTTATAGCTTTTTACCTTGCAGGCCCACAGGACGCCAGGGTGATGCAGAAAAGCAAACACAATAGAAGTAATGCACAAGTTTCAGACATGATCACAGAGGCTCAAGGAAAGGACAGTAATGCACCTGTACACAGTAGTGAACGATGAGGAAGTAAGGAGGGTGCAGTTGCTGCAAAAGGTGTGAGCGGTGGAACTTAAAGATGCATTTTCATTGGTAGATTAACCAGGAGATGTCAGGTCATAGGTGTGATATAAGCATTATCAAATGGGTCGCACCCTTCATCCCAGTTCAGAAGTCAACCAATAGGAAGGATTTACAGGTGTATTCAGAGGCAGGTAGGAGGCTCAGAGGGAAGAGGCGAGCAGTGGAAGTGAAACAAATTCATGTTCAGGTCCCTTGTCAAACGATGTCAAAGAATCGTTTGACAAGGGGACCCCTCTGACATTCATCCCTCCTTCCAGCAAGGGGGGCACCTGCTCCGAGATGAGTCATAGGAGGTGGATCCTTTTTTCCACCTGGCAGGCCCTGAGCACAGAGCAAGGCTCTGAACACAGGAGCTTGGAAAATGGAATCTTGCTTTGATAATCACCAGGAAGGATGTATTCTGCAAACCCTTGCATAGAACTACACATGCGCTCACTCACTAGCTTGCTCGCTCTCTCTCCCTTCCATTCACTCACTCACCAGCTCATTCAGTCATCTATGCATCGCCCGCTTGCAGAAATATCTTTTGCAAAAAGAGAAAGCCATTTGTTTATAGGTTTAGGCCAATTTCATCTTCCCCCAAGTTTCCTTCTTTCCTAGAACAATCACACCTATAGAGCATCATAGCATTTTTTAGTTCAATGAGAGCCCCCAGATAATTACCTTCATTTCAAATGGTATTCAGACAAAATATTGAGTAAAAAAATTGAGATGCAGAAATATCGAATTTTTATATTCTGACCAACAAATATCGTGATGCAGGAATACTGTTGACAGCAATATCGAATTTCCAAGGTAAGTAAAGTGGATTTAAAAAATACCTACGTTATTAATATCGTTTACAAAGTATTGTTGTTAATAATATCATTGTTGAATTATTTTTATGTATTTTAGTATATGTTTTAATTGTATATGTTATAAATTGTATAATTATTGTTAATATTTTTTATTATAGTTTGTAAATTTTTAGTTGTCTTTGAATGCAATTTTTATTGTAATTTGTAGTGTTATAGTGGGTTGTGGGGTTTGTAGGGGTATAGGGTGGTAAGTAAATTAATTATAATTAATTACTAATTATTATTTATTTATTTATCTAATTAATTATGTAAACTGTGTAAATAATTTATTTTCTGAGTTATGTTTTAGGTGGGGGTTGTAGAGTTTGCAGGGTACAGGGTGGGGAGTAAATTAATTATAATTAATTATTATTAATGTTAATTACTATCAATTCTGTGATTGATAATTAATTATGTAAATTGTGTAATTCAGATATTTGTAAGTGGTTTTTCTGGTGCAGGTTGTTGTGTTTGTAGGAGTAAAGGATGGGAAGTTAATTAAATTAATGAATTAATTTTTTGTTAATTAATATTAATTGTTTAATTGAAAAATAATTATGTAAATTGTGTAATTATTATAATTATTAAGATATATTTTAGGTGTGGGGTGTTGGGTTTTTAGGTGCACAGGGTGGGAAGTTATTTAATCCGCTTTGATAATTAATGATTCATTTGTTGTTAATTATTTAATTGATAAGTATTTAAATTATCATATTTGTTAAGTTATATATATTTTTTTGATAATCAATTGTATTGATTTTTGAATAAACAAAAGGGAACCTTACAGCACAGGTAAGCAATAGCCATTGGTACAGTGGAGTAATTTTCGATTTGTCATGCACGAATATACACGTCACTCCCAGTTTAAGCATGTTGTCATAGGCTATCATAGACTGAGAGGAAACATAAAACCCATACATCACAATTGATTCAACCATTTGCCCCAAATCTTTGAATGTTTGGCTGGGCATCCCCTAACTACAAACAGTGGCTTCTCTTGCGCTGCGCACCAGTCTACACCCCTGTGCCATCTAGCTATACCTGGGGGGTCAGACTTTTTCCATTCAGTGGCAATGGCTCGCTTGGCCACCATGGTGGCAGTACCTAGGAAGAGCTTGTCTGCTCTGGAGCCGTCTAGGCCGTCCATGACTCCCAGGAGGAGGTTCATGGGGTTGTGTGGCACGACCCATCTCAGGACACTCGTGAGTTCAGATTCCAGCGCTTCCCAATAGGGGGAGAGATGGGGGCAGGACCAGACCAAATTGTAAAAATCTGCCGGTTCTTGTCCGCAGCGCATGCAGGCTGGAGAAGATCGCAGACATGCTTTATAAAGGCGGTCTGGGGTTAGATAGGAGTTATGAAGATAATATAGCTGGATTAAGCGAAGCTTAGCTGAGGTGGTGATAGTCTTGGGGGCCATTAAGGCGTCACACCAGTCCTCGTCATAGAGGGAACCCAACCACCCCTCCCAGCAGTGTCTGAGCGAGTCAAGCGATGCTGGGCCATTGTTGGTTAAGAAATGATATATCTGCGACACCCCACCCTTCCCTAAGTCCCCCATCATGATTTGTGCTTCCATGGGACTGAACTCTGGAGGTGTAGTGCCAGTCGCTAAATGTGTACTGGAGAGCGTGGCATAGCTGCAAGTATCTATAAAATTGTGAGGGGAGGAGGGAGTAGCGGTTTTGTAGGTCTTGGAATGATCATATGTGGTCTCCTGTCCACACGTCCCCCATTTGTGATATCCCAATAAGGTCCCAACCCCTGAATCCCTCCAGGGCTCTCACATTCCCCAGCTGCCCGCCTTGCCAAAGGGGTGTCTGTTGAGTCAATTTGTTGTCCCACTAGGTGTGACGCAAGGCCAAGCGCCAGGCCAGCAGGACTGCTCGGGTCACCGATGGTAGGGCTCGGGCAGAAGGTCTGCTGCTTCATTACTACTGGAATATGGGGACCCATAGTGGATCATTATAGGATGACAGGGACCCCGGCCTAGGCAGTTTCATTGATTTGAACTGCAAACCAATACACAAAATTACAAAAAGTAAATTTACAAATTATTAAATATTTTAGTTAATTCACAAACAGATATAAAAAATTCTAAATTGGAATGCTCCGATAAATCAATCTCAGGGTCCCAACTTAATTTGATAGCTTCTATTTGCAAATTCCTTCACATTTACAAAATGTTCCTAAACTTTCAATTTTGCATTATGTTTCTTTATTTATATAAACGTTATAATTCTGTTAATATTATTTCATTTTCTAAGCAGTTGCAGACCCCATATGTAGGTCTCACAGACTCTAGTGGTCCCCGGACCACAGGTTAACAACCACTGGCTTAGAGCAATCAAACACAGACAGCAAGATTTGCACAAACACTATGGGGCCGAATCCGATTCGGGCCGGAAAACGGACCGACCGACTCGGTGCGGGATTTTAGTCCGACCGACTCGGACCGGCGCCATACGACCCGGGTAGTACGATGAAATGCATGTGAAACCCGACCGACTCGGACGGAATACAAAACGAACGGCCGAGCCGGACGGAAACAAGCCATCCGGCCGGAAAATCTCCTGAAACGAACCGACCGACACGCTCCCGGATTGAACCCGAACGAAACGTACCCGCGAACTCCGACCCACGTAGTACGATGCTGTGCGTGCAAAACACGACCGACTCACACGGAGCTCAAGCCGTACGACCGACACGCATACAAAACCCAGCCGAAGCAACCCAATACTCCGCGACCGACTCGTACGCCGCATATGAAATATAGCTGACACACAGCGGGAACGAGTCGGACAACATCGGACCACACAACAGCAGCGTCCGACTCGGACACAAGAACGACACCTACATGCACCAATAGCACCAAGTAAAAAAATTCAAAAAAAAAAAGGGCCAAACATGCAAGCACTAAGCCAATAAATACTGGGGGGGGGGGAAATGGAACAAGGACACACCTCCAACTCCACCTACATAAAGGCCACAAATCCCTACCATGATCCTTTGCAAATTCCACTGACCTGCCAGCAAACAACACCATCACACAGCAACCACAGACACACTCACAGCTCATACATCACACAAGCCACACACCATTACCACACCTACAAATCGCACCCTCACACACACCCAGCTAAACCAACACTCACACACCCCCACTTGCACACACACACACATCAATCACCACCACCACCATGCCCCTAAAGAAGAATCCAAAGTTCCTAGATAGTGAATTGGAAGTCATGGTAGATGAGATCCTCAGGGTAGAGCCACAGTTGTTTGGTACATTGGTACAACAGACCCCCATGTCGCAGAAAACCAAGATGTGGGCGAGGATTGTCGACAGGGTGAACGCACAATCACCATGTTTGCGCACAAAGGAAGACATCCAGAACAGGTGGTATGATGTGTGCAGGAGGGTCCGGGACCTACTTAAAAAAGATTACCTCCTCAGCCAGCATACCGGCAGTGGCCCTCCTGCAAAACCAGTATACCTCAGGCCCTGGGAGGAGAAGGTGCGGGCCATCCTACCACCAGTGAGCGTATACGGACTAACAGACATCCCAGAGCCTGGTGAGTACACAACTAATATACACAATATGGTGTGACAATACACACACAGCACTCTCAAAGGGATAGGCAAACCATGCACCCTTAGCAAATACACAGCAACCAAAACATATTCATCCCAAGATGTGAATGCTAGTCACACAAACACAATACCTGCCATCTCATACTGATATCTAACTGTGTCATGACATCTACAAACCTAACAACAAATACAGCAAGGCAGTGGCACAAATAGAACTAACAAACACTCTCAGATATTTTGACACCACTAGAACACCACCTCACAGGGAAGATCACTGAAAGGAAGGAATTCTGTGTATGCTGGTCAAGTCAGTGTAGCCAATAGCATGATGGGAGTTGGAGTCATAGATATTGCTCAGCCTCACAATTGGCCCATCAACACCACCCTGAACCATGCTCACATCACAGGGAGTGGAAAAGGACTCACAAGATGGCTGACACTGGGTACAGCTGGGGGAAGCACAAGGCCCTGCTGGGAACTGTGCAACAACCAACAGCAGGACACCACTGACTGACATCCTGAAAGACAACTTGCACTCCCTGCAATGGAAGCACGTTCCATGGTGGGATATCTGGCTGGGTGGAAAGGAGGACTCACAGCACTCACCATAGTTACAAGCACCTTCCCTCACACACCCCCTCAACACTAACTCCACATAACCCACCTGGGAGAATGCAATGCCCCACATACTAACTGAAGATCCCACAAAGAACCACCACCCTGGGTCATGCTGTGTGAAGCACAGGGACACTCTTGGGACTTGTAGCCAAACAACCGCAAGGAGAACACTCACAACCATCCTGTCAGCACAGGCACCCCACCCCACAGGGAAGCAGAGTCAAAAGGAAGGAAGGATGGACATGCTGGGAAGGGGGTGGAGGCAATAGCATGATGGGAGTGGTAGTCACAGCTCAACATCCCCCACCCACATGGCCCAGCAAGCTACCACTGAAGCATGCACACCTCACAGGGAGTGAAAAGCCACTTCAAAGATGTCTGACACTGGCCTCAGCTGTGGGGAGCACAAGGCCCAGCTGGGAACTGGACACAAACAAACAACACAACCACATTGTCAGCCATCTTGACATTGCTGTCACACTCACACACACTGAAGTCCACTCAAAAGGAAGGAAGGATGGGCATTCTGGGAAGGGGGTGGAGGCAATAGCATGATGGGAGGGGTAGTCACAGCTCAACATCCCCCACCCACATGGCCCAGCAAGCTACCACTGAAGCATGCACACCTCACAGGGAGTGAAAAGCCACTTCAAAGATGTCTGACACTGGCCTCAGCTGTGGGGAGCACAAGGCCCTGCTGGGAACTGGGCACAAACAAACAACACAACCACATTGTCAGCCATCCTGACATTGCTGTCACACTCACACACACTGAAGTCCACTCAAAAGGAAGGAAGGATGGGCATGCTGGGAAGGGGGGTGGAGGCAATAGCATGATGGGAGTGGTAGTCACAGATATTGGTCACCCTCACAATTGGCCCATCCACACCACCCTGAACCATGCACACATCACAGGGAGTGGAAAAGGACTCACAAGATGGCTGACACTGGGTACTGCTGGGGGAAGCACAAGGCCCTGTTGGGAACTGTGCAACAACCAACAGCAGGACACCACTGACTGACATCCTGAAAGACAACTTGCACTCCCTGCAATGGAATCACGTTCCATGGTGGGATATCTGGCTGGGTGGGAAGGAGGACTCACAGCACTCACCATAGTTACAAGCACCTCCCCTCACACACACCCTCAACACTAACTCCACATAACCCACCTGGGAGAATGCAATGCCCCACATACTAACTGAAGATCCCACAAAGAACCACCACCCTGGGTCATGCTGTGTGAAGCACAGGGACACTCTTGGGACTTGTAGCCAAACAACCGCAAGGAGAACACTCACAGCCATCCTGTCAGCACAGGCACCCCACCCCACAGGGAAGCAGAGTCAAAAGGAAGGAAGGATGGACATGCTGGGAAGGGGGTGGAGGCAATAGCATGATGGGAGTGGTAGTCACAGATATTGCTCACCCTCACAAGTGGCCCATCAACACCACCCTGAACCATGCACACATCACAGGGAGTGGAAAAGGACTCACAAGATGGCTGACACTGGGAACTGCTGTGGGGAGCACAAGGCCCTGCTGGTAACTGTGCAACAACCAACAGCAGGACACCACTGACTGACATCCTCAAAGACAACTTGCACTCCCTGCAATGGAAGCACGGTCCATGGTGGGATATCTGGGCTGGGGGGAGAAGTAGGCCCGGATGGCAACCAAATAGCACCAATGCTGGTCAGGCACACACCTCAACATTCACATTGACATGCCACAGGTTGGCAGGACAATGTGCTACACCAATATCACTCTCTGACTGTCACAATTTAGGAGAATGCTATGTCCAGGCCCACATCCAGAGGTACAGTCACAACTGTCAGGTGTTTGAACAATTGATGCCTGTAGAAACATACCATACAATCTGTGTCTCTCCCCAAAACAGGTGATGATGGGGACTCAGCAGCAGACCAGGAGGAGTCCCTGTCCCAGGCTCCGGGGGACACTGAGCTCACTGGTGTGGATCAGCCTCTGCACTCCTCAGATGGCGAAGAACTAGCTGGACCCTCTGGTGTCAGTCATCATGCAGCACCAGCAGGACCAACATCTGCACCCCCTGCACCCACCCCTCCAACAACTGCCAACACATAGGCCACCCCTGCCAACACGGACACACCAAGGACCACAGGTGACAACAGCGCAGGGACCCAGGCCCAAACTGGAGCTGCTGACAACGAGCCCACGAACAACACCCAAGTGGGCACACGGTCACCTGTGTGTGCCACCGCAGGTCCCTCACGTGTCGCCAGGTGTGGTGGGAGGGGTGGTAGACACAGGTCGCTCTTTGCAGAGGGGTCGGGACTGCATGATGACCCACAACTGGCACGCATCGCGGATGTGTACCAGACTAGCACCGGAGAGGTCAGCCAGGTAGTGGGGATCCTCAAGGACATACAACAGCAGCAGGCTGCCCATCATGCCCGCTTGGACTCCCACATGTCCCGTGTCGAGACACACATGTCACGTGTCGAGACACACATGTCACATGTCGAGACACACATGTCTGGCATAGAGTCCAAGTGGGACACATTGGAACAACTAACAGCGGTGCATAGGGACATACTGACATGCCTCCGCCAGATTAGCACCAACATGGCCTCACCTCCCTGTGTGCCCACAACATCTGCTGCTGAAACAACTGCAAATGCCACAGGGAGGGCGGAGGACTCTGGCAGAGAGTCCCCTGCACCGCCGCAGCCTGCACCTGAGGGTCCCCCCCCAAGAAGAGGGGCCGTCCGACGAGGCCAAACTGAGAGGCCGATGGCCAGCTACATCCCCCAGGAAGCCAACACCTGTTCTGGAACTATTCCTCTGTGTGCAAACTGCACGCCCTGTCGAAGGCAACCCAACTCGCCCACATGACATGGGGAGCTCTAGTTGTCCAAATTCATCAGATGACTGTGGACTTTACTCTGGACATTTCAGCTACCAAGACTTCCAAATCACATGGGAACTTTGGATTCCAATTTCTATGTACAGCACCCACCATCCTGTGCACCATCCCCACACCTTTTGTAAATAAACTCACCAATACACCATATCTGCCTCTGTTGTGATTCCAACATGGTGTCTGTCATGGAGATGGTGATCAGAAAAATTACACTGTGCATGCTAACTGCTACAGCAACTCCAACACCGTCATGTCAGTTATGGCGACGTGACACATATGAGGGAGACACACCACTAGGGCCACACAACACATACACACCAGGGCCATCAGACTCATCCCCTACACTGATGTTGCCAGGAAATACAGTGCAATGCACAGACACCACACCTATTCACAGTCTGTGTCAACTAGACTACAGGTGCAGTAAGCAAATGTCACTCAGATGTGTGACTACAGACAACGCACATCCCAAAGTGAAGCACAGGTTTATTACACATTTGCAACATGTTGTTTCCACTACAAATGCAAGCTAATCCCACCTGGCTGTGGCCACAAAGTCAAACAATGCAGAAGATAGAAAGTCCAGGGGTGTGTGGCACATCACCTGTAGGTAAACAACTGCTGCCACCTTGGAAGTTGAATCATGGATTCGGGGGATCCAAGTTGATCAAACAACTCCGGCAGCACCCTGTGAAGGACAGACATGACACACAGTCAGAACCACTGAAGAACAGCACAGAACGGCAATACTCATGTCTAATACCTGTCACAAGATAACTACACAAAAGCAAGTTAGCAGGTCAACACTGTTGGGCAGTACAGACCACCTGCAAGGACACATTCCTGCACGAATCCAGTCAAGTTGCACATGGCCACACTCAAACAGCACCAGAGCACCACACACACATATCATGCAAATCTAAAGCATTGACATCACAACCCTCTGGATACTCACATTCAGCTGAAGAAGTTGGTGATGAGCTGTGTGCGGACATCACCATCATCATCATCATCATCATCACTGGCATCGTGGCCCAGGCCAGGATCCTCCACAGGTGGCGGATGTTGGTCATCGTCATCCAGGATGAGAGGCAACTCCTTCCGCACTGCCAGGTTGTGTAGCATGCAGCAGACGATGACAATCTTGCACACCTTTGCTGGGGCATATGGGAGGGACCCTCCTGTCTTGTCCAGGCAGCGAAAGCGGCTCTTCAGGAGACCAAAGGTCCGCTCAATCACCCTCCTGGTCCGACCATGTGCCTCATTGTAGCGCATCTGGGCTGGTGTCACAGGGTTCCTGAGGGGTGTCAGCAAGCACGGCATGTTGGGGTATCCCGAGTCACCTACAGACAGACAATTGCACATTAGTCAATTTGGAAAAGTGTGCGGAAAGCAACATAGCAGAACACACACAATGGTACAAAGTCAGTACACACCGACAAGCCAGGCACGCTGGTTCTGCATCTGTGACATCATCCTCGGGATGCGACTACTCCTCATCACGTAGGCATCGTGTGCCGAACCGGGGAAACGGGCACACACATGTGTGATGGTCATATCTGCAAGACATACCACCAGAGCATTTATAGAATGGTAATGTTTACGGTTCCTGTATGCCTGCTCATGTGCCTGTGGTGGTACCAAAGCCACATGTGTCCCATCAATGGAGCCAATGACATGTGGCATCCTCCCCAGGGCATAGAAGTCACTCTTGACGTCAGTGAGTCGTTGACGTGGTGGGAAATAGATGTACTGGTTAAGGCATCTCAACATTGCCACCAAAACATCACGTAGCACACGGCTGAACATAGTCTGTGACATACCACCAGTAGATGCCACAGTGTGTTGAAAGGTACTGGTGGCAAAGAAGTGTAGGGCTGCCATCACCTTCACCTTGGGGGTCAGCGCTGTAGGATACGGCCGGCCAGGCTGCAAATGTGGGTCCAACCGCACTGCCAAATCCTCAATCAGCTGCCTGGTGAAGCGGTACCATCGGATGCTGTCACGTTCCACCATCGTTACCAGGTCTGGGAATGGTCTATGGACAGCAGGAGCCCTGCAGTGCAGAGGTGAAGAAAGCAAGATTGCCAGTCACCCCACATATGTACCATTCACCATACTCAATTTCGCATGATACATCATTACCAAACACAAGTACTTGATGTGTGTCTCGTTCTGTTTGGACATATATGGCACCTACATGGACATCATCTAACATCTCTGTTCAACAAGTGTGGACAACAGGTCCCAGAGTGTGCTTTGTGAAACCATTTGGATGAGTCACAGTACCCATTTACTGCTCTCACATTCCACACACATAACACAGTGACATGTTTGGACAGATGCGCCACAGGCATCACAACTCATTGACAGGTAGATTCCCAGGGACCCTGTCTTGCCACATGGACACTGGCATGACATGGCGTATCATGTACACGTCAGAAAAACAAACATGACACCCACAGGTGGTGGACCCTGTAGCCTCTGCAGGACAGACATGGACATCTGTGACACACACACGCAACATCTAAGTCCATGCACAAACAACGTGGATGTGGATACTGTCTCCCATTGTGCACATGGAGTCAGACATGTGAAACTCAACATGCACACAGACTGTGGAGGGACATGACTATTGTGGCAATGGTCCACCCTGTGACGTACATGCCTTCCCACGTGAGCCTGGGGGTATGTGACATGTCATACACATACACAACCTGGAAATGTGGCCATGCCACATGCTCCAAAATGAACATTTGCACATCACAGTGGTCATGTGCACAACACACAAAGGACCCTGTCCCCATGAACACGTGCACAGCCTGGGTGTGTCTGCCCCCAAGTGCCACCCCAAAAACAACATGTACACCCCCATACACAGATAGGGTCATGCTGCCACACATGCCTTAGATACAGTGTGGACTGGGTGTGGTGTAGTAGGTGTGCCCCTGAGTCCCTGGAAAGTATACGTGGCTGGCATAGGTTCACCAGTGACCAGCATGGTGACATATGCGTGTGGCCTGTCCAGGGACGCGTTGTACAGCAATGGTCCGATCGGTGTGCCCGCACGGACCATTGCATTGAATGTGAGCAGGTACGCGTCGTACAGCAATGGTCCGATCGGTGTGCCCGCACGGACCATAGCATTGAATGTAAGCGGGTACGCGTTGTCCAGCAATGGTCCGATCGGTGTGCCCGCATGGACCATTGCATTGAATGTGAGCGGGTACGCGTTGTATCGCGGGTAAGCGTTGTACAGCAATGGTCCGATCGGTGTGCCCGCATGGACCATTGCATTGAATGTGAGCGGGTACGCATTGTATCGCGGGTACGCGTTGTACAGCAATGGTCCGATCGGTGTACCCGCACGGACCATTGCATTGAATGTGAGCGGGTACGCGTTGTATCGCGGGTACGCGTTGTACAGCAATGGTCCGATCGGTGTGCCCGCACGGACCATTGCATTGAATGTGAGCGGGTACGTGTTGTATCGCGGGTACGCGTTGTACAGCAATGGTCCGATTGGTGTGCCCGCACGGACCATTGCATTGAATGTGAGCGGGTACGCGTTGTATCGCGGGTACGCGTTGTATCGCGGGTACGCGTTGTACAGCAATGGTCCGATCGGTGTGCCCGCACGGACCATTGCATTGAATGTGAGTGGGTATGCGTTGTATCGCGGGTACGCGTTGTACAGCAATGGTCCGATCGGTGCGCACGCATTGGCTGGGGCCTGGCATGGCAACGGACGCGTTTTTGAAGCTTCAACGAGTCTGATGCAGTGAATTCAGTTGGCCAGCCACAACAATGTTGCAAATTCATGGGTGTCATGAAGTTGAAATTTTTGAAGGATGCTGTGGGCGTGCTTGGTGCTGCAATTCCATGGATTGGACAGATTCATAAGATGCATACGACTTGGACCTATCACTTTGGACACATGGCACAGTATCTGCCTCCGCAGCACACATATAATGCTGGCTGTTCCCCTGAGGGCTCACTTGCCTGCACTACATGCTCCAGGACGACATCTGCCACTACACTGCTGCTGTCTCTGCATCCTCTGGCTACTGCAATGGCACATACTGTGGAGAGAGCCCCAGCCTTCACCCATGAGGAGAACCAGGCCCTGCTGGACAACCTCCTTCCACAGTACAGCAAGCTGTATGGGACACCAGGGGAGCAGGTGAGTGTGCTGTCCACTGCCTTACTAATTGTGCATGTTGTCTGACTAGCAGGATTTACAGTGTGCATACCACTGGCTAGCATGCTCACTGAGTAGTTCGCACCCCCCAAAGTGTGTAGTCACATGCACTGAACAGGTACAGTGGAATAACAGTGCATTCAAACAAGGTTCACTTCCCATGCAATGATACCATGTAGTAACTGCTGGCAAACTGTACATAGCCCTCGTTGCACTGCCTGTGTACATCATATGCCCCTGTGATTGAGACATGTATTTCCAACTGTGTGATGCATGGATATGTTGCATGTGTAGTAATGGCCTTTTCACTTTGTCATCCTCACAGGTTGATGCCCATCAGAAGCAGGATATCTGGCTGGCCATCGTCCGGGCAGTCAGATCCGTGGGGGTCTACAAGCGCCGGATCCGCAACTGCCAGAAGAGGTGGCAGGACCTTCGGGGCTGGACCCGGAGGATCACAAGGGTCCAGCTGAAGCTGTCGCCTCCTCGCAGGAGGGCGGACACCGGACCCTGACCCCCACATGCTCCAGATCCTGCCGGTGGTCTTCCCGGAGCTGGATGGGCAGCTGAAGGCCAGACAGCAGCAAGGAGGGGGTGAGTCAAAGACTGCACTGTGAACTCTGTCTGACATGCTATGTGCCCTCCTGTGGCATGGTTAAACTTCCCCAGTACATCAGTCTTGTTGTCCAGTACCCATGTCCCTCTATTGTGACATGGCCACTACCCATCTGGTAGGCCGGTGTGCTCCTTACGCTCAGGATAATTGTGTCACTCGGGTACAGGCTCCTTGCATTTTGCTTTGCTCAAGGTGGGTGACAGCTTTTGTTCCCGTGATATTGTGTTAGCCTTCATGGGTGGGTCAATTGCTCACACAATGCCTGAGTCGTGCAATGTAGTCTGGGTGTAACTTTGATATGTGATCCACTTGCAGATCAGAATCACCACATGTCCCTGGGGTATTTGCCACACCCCCATGCTGCGGGTGGGTAAAATGTTTGGGCCTCAGGAGTATGTATGTCAAGTGTGTCACACATGCTTAGCCACCTGCCTACTGACCAGGGCTCATCCATCTTGCAGGTGGAGCCGGACAGTCATGCCTACTCCAGGGCATACAATACACTCTGTACTCCCACTCCCATGTATCAGCTGACATGCTGTGCTCAGTGAAATGTTCCCTCAGGTGTCTGCCTCTGTGTTGTTGTGCTGTGACTACGTTGTCGGGACTCCAGTGATGTTTATCGGTTAGGGGTCAGCATGCCATCTGCTATTGGACCATGTGAGACAAGACTTCTGTGACTTATAGGTGTTTGATCACATGACTGTGCAGACAGGTGTATGCACTGTGACTTTCAGGCAGCTGTTTTTCATTCTCAGCACACTGTGAGGTGCTCATGTTCAGAGAGTTGTGTTTCATGTCCCCCATATGTCCAATTGGTATGACGTGGACAAATAGTAGTTCAGATGATGTGGTTTTGGGGGATGGACATGTGCACTTGTCAGTTACATTACTTGCCTTCCCCATGTCCTAGGATTGTGACACAGTGCAGACTGTTGTTGGCTGGCTGCCATGGCCATGTGACTGGAGACAGTGATGTATGACTTTGCAGGCATGCTTGTGTCATGGCATTAAACTTCCTAAGAGTGATCCTGCAGGGGAGTGACATGTGTAACATGCACCCCATTGTGGCATTGACTATTCGGACATGGGTGCTTCATGGGGTCTGGTGCTGGTATGCATCACATGCATTTCTATTTAGACTCTGGCTGTCCATTTATCCAGACACCTGCACTGACTCAGTGGCAAGAGATGTGACGTGGGCATGTTCACATACTTCACCGTGTTCTCAGCAATGTCCAACTACTGTGTAGGTGGTGCATGTGTCCACAATGGGGTCTTACCATCAGACAGGCACCAGACAGATGGGTGCAAGGGCAGGAGGGGTGTCTCTTCCATGGTTGACCATCAGACTGACAATTGGCCTCTCCTAATCTGTGTGATGACTTTTGGCAATGTTCTACTAAAGATGCCAGGGCTTGCTCTGTGATGTGCTGTACTTACTGTGGTGTGTGCGGTCAGTGCAGGTGACTGATGTTTGTCTGTTTCCCTAATTGTTTGCAGATACATCCACAGCCACAGGAGGGGACAGCTCCACGGACCAGGAGGAGCAGCGGAGCCAGACTGGGTCAGCGTCCGACGAGTGGTCAGAGGGACCCAGTGGCACAGAGGGCGAGGGGAGCCACACCGAGGAGTCCTCAGCACCATCCACCTCAGCTGAGGACCACAGCAGCTCAGAGGATGACTCCCTTGTGGATGCGGGTGTCAGCAGCCACCACACCCCAGCTAGTCTGTCTGACCCCGCCACCACCACCACCACCACCGCCCTCCCATTGGCTCCCATTCCTGTGGTCCGTGGAGGCTCCCGTGCTCGGGAGCGTGTTTCCTTCAAGCCAGGCACCGCACCCCCTGCCCCTGTGTCCCCTGCTGCCCTGAGTGAGGAGTCTGTGTACCTCCTTCGGCAGCTCCATGTAGGGTAGACAGCAATGCTGACTGTCCTCCATGCACACACCACTCTGTTGACACAGCTGGTGTCGTTCATGGAGGGCATCTCAACGGGTATGTCTGCCCTACAGAGGAGCAATAGGTCCATGGACTCCTCCCTGACGGCAGCAGTGTCCCTCCTCCAACAGTCCCTCACCCCTCCCACCTCTGCCCCATCCACACTTCCTACCGCCCTACCTGTCCAAAGCACATGCACACCTGCACAATCACCCAAACACACAGACACGAGCAGCACACACACACCCAAAACCAAGGCAAGACGTGCACACAAGCATCCTCAGGGGACTGATTCCACACACACAGGGGATGGGGAACTGACACACACACAGGCAACCACAGTCATTCCGCAATCCTCAAGATCCTCTCCCTCCAAGACCCCTTCCCTTGCCTCACCTGCAACCCCACCTACACAGCAGCTCTTCCTCTCTGACCTCGGCCTCTTCCCCTCCAATCCCGCTGATCCAGCATACTGGGGGAAGAGGAAGTCCACACACAGAGAGGGGAGTGCCCCTCGCCCCCGGACACCCTCCCCAGGCGCAGGCAGAGTGAGCCCCCCACCTGCAAGTCCCACCGGACCCGGAAGAGCAAGACCCCGCCACCGCCCTGCAAGTCACCCACCCAGTCTCTCACCTCCATCCCCCAGGCCACCACTCCACAGGTTCCACCGCCACACCCTGCCCCAGGTTCCCCCACACACTGATACCGCATCCCCAAACTGCTTAGGCCCTCCCCCTGCCACTTGCTCTTCCACCCCCAAACCAGATGCTCTGCCTGTATGTGCCACTGGTGTGGAGACCGTGTCCCCCCTCTGTCCTGCCCAGCTCTTCTGCCCCCCCTTCCACTCCCTTGGAGTCATGCACTGCGGTAGAGTCCACAACAACCCCGTTTGACTCGGGCACTGCATTGGGGACCCAATCCACTCCATCTTCCCAGCCCACTGCAGTGGTTGCAGCACCAACACCATCGGACTTGAGCCCTGCGGTGGTGCCGGCCCCCCCTGAGTCAGACACCTCCACTGCAGTTGCCGGTGACACTCCTGCACCCACCTCACCTTCACTGCCTCATTCTGGCATCCCCTGATCCTGTCCCTGCGGTGCCTGGCCTGCCCCTCGTATGCCCCTCCAAGGGGGATGTCCCCTGTCGGTACCTGTGCAGGCAAGCAATTGGTGACAAGTTGTCACACATCACCCTGTTGGGACTGTGTATTTGGACTGGACATTGGCCGTAGTTTATTTTGGACTTTTGATTTCAGTTGCACACTTGCTGAATAAAGCCTCTTTTTGTTTACTTGTGGTTAATCTTTGGAGGTACATGATGTAGATGTGTAGAATCATGCATTTGCTGTTGTAATTGTGTTCAGATCAGGTAAATGAAGTTTTGCTGTGATGGGCTCCATGTGGTCCATGGGATATGTGTCCTAATCTAGTCTGGATCTATAGCATCCCTTGCTGCAGTCTGAGGGTGTAATGTTCAGCATTTGACACAGGGATGTACGTTTAGAATTTGTAGATTACCATCTTTGTCCTACACTGTTGCACATCTGTTGGGCTTACCACTGTCCAATGTTCCTAGTACCCTGACTGTGTGCCCATCTCCACTGGACATGCAGTTTTGCACATCAATTTTGGAGGACTCATCTGTGTATACAGTACAACTGGATTGCCACGTGTTTTGGGTGTATGCAGATGACTGACGTGACACTCCCGTACCCAGGCTGATGTGAGCAGAGGCTTCTGTGTGTTGTAGTTGTTGACTCACTGACGCAGTGTCCTGCTGATATGTTTGAGTCATGCACAGACAAGGTTTGGCACAGCGGACCTTCCACAGGAGTGGAGTGCCCTCATGGCTGTGTGTAATCCGGTGACATTGCGTCTGCCCGTGTTGTGTGTTGTGTGAGCATGTCTGTGCATGTTCCCTTCCCTTTTTATACACAGGCTGTGTCCCTAGGGATGTTCCTGTTTGTGATGCTTGCAGAGTTGGTATGTGTTCATCCAGCATCTTGGACGTGGTTTATCCGTGATGTGGGTGCATGGCAAACTGATGTTCATGAGGTTGTCATCCCAGGTTGTCTTTGTTGTCAGGGCTGGGGATGTGTGCAAACGCTGATGGGACACATTCAGGATTCCCCTTGGCACTTGTTGTTTACACAAGTAATGTGATTTAGAGTTTGTGGTAGCTTTCAGTGATTGTGACGCATTGTGTGTGTGACTGCTGCCACTCCTCAGGGTCAGAGCTGCAATGTTGGAAGTTGTGTACGTGTGTTCTTTGTGTCTCACCTTGGCTTCTTCGTTGGTGTGTGACTATGGCCAGGATCCCATTGTTTGTGGTGGATTTCACATCATGCGCATGTACGGCGTACTGTGCTGTGTGTCATACATAGACGAGTCATGTTGAGTGGGCATGTGTGATGGGTTTCTGCACCTTAGTTCCCCCCACCACCCCTGGGATTGTCATGGGTGCATGTGCAATGTCACCAGTCCATGTGAGCTTCACTGCTGCACATTGGTGGAGATCAGGGTGTGTGGTGTTGAGTGTGCAAATGTGAGTTGTTGCATGGCTAGACCACTACCTCCATATTGGCCTTGGCTGGCAGGCCCTGCTGATTGATTGGAGCTTGTGTAGGTGTGATGGTAGTTTGTAGCTGGGGACATATGGCTGTGGTTCACAGTGCACTCAACATCTACCTTTGTCATCACAGTGGAATTGTCATGCAGGCTAGTGTCTGCACAATGTGGGGTCCCTGGGGGTAGTGCTGTGGTGGGTGTGTCTCTTGCTGTGTTAGTTGCTGTTCCTACAAGCTTGTGTGACATGTGTAATTTGGCCTCCCTCTCATCTAACAATGCCAGTTTGCCCACATAGGGGAATCCAATCCATGAGCTACTTGTGTGTGGCACTGTATACACATCTGTGTAATTGGGATTCAGGCCTCCTCATGTGTTGTGTGGTTGCCTGGGGACACTGGCACCCCCATCACCTGTTGTGTTTGATATGCAGTGTGAGGCTGCCTGTTTGTGTTGGTGCATTTGCATCACTGCATTGGCATTTCTGTAGTGTGCCATTGGCTGTATGTAGTTTGGTGATTTTCCCCTGCTCTCCCTGGGACTCCTAGGTCATCAGTCAGCACAATGATCATGGTTTGTATGTCCCATTGCTGCCATGGTATGGTATATGTTCACCTGACATCGACAGTCTCCACAGGTTATAAACATTTGTGTGTCCATTGGTGCAGATATGTGGGTCAGCATCATGATGGTCACTTCTGTCATTGTGTAATTGGCTGATTGTTGACAATGTGGTCCCCATGTGTGATGTTTATATGCACATGGCCAAAACGATGTTTCTGTGACACTGCACTGTTAGCCTCACCCAATCTATGTTGCAATGGGACACAAGCACTACTATGCCACAGATGTTTTAGTTGTTGTGTGACCAGGATTCATCCATACAGTTTGTCTTTGGCAGCTTTTACCATGCCTACACTTACCTTATGATCACCGTGGTGATGGTACTTTGGGCCCCATTGCCACACTGATCAAAAGGTGCATCAGCCATGGACCCCACACTTACCTTTTGGTGACTGTGGTGATGGTGCTTTGGGCCCCATTGCCACACTGATCAAAAGGTGCATCAGCTATGGACCCCACACATAGCTTTTGGTGACTGTGGTGATGGGGCTTTAGGCCCCATTGCCACACTGATCAAAGGTGCATCAGCCATGGACCCCACACTTACCTTTTGGTGACTGTGGTGATGGGCGTTGGGCCCCATTACCACACTGATCAAAAGGTGCATCAGCCTTGGACCCCACACTTACCTTTTGGTGACTGTGGTGATGGGGCTTTAGGCCCCATTGCCACACTGATCGAAAGGTGCATCATCCTTGGACCCCACACTTACCTTTTGGTGACTGTGGTGATGGGGCTTTAGGCCCCATTGCCACACTGATCGAAAGGTGCATCAGCCTTGGACCCCACACATAGCTTTTGGTGACTGTGGTGATGGGGCTTTAGGCCCCATTGCCACACTGATCGAAAGGTGCATCAGCCATGGACCCCACACTTACCTTTTGGTGACTGTGGTGATGGGGCTTTGGGCGCCATTGCCACACTGATCGAAAGGTGCATCAGCCTTGGACCCCACACTTACCTTTTGGTGACTGTGGTGATGGGGCTTTAGGCCCCATTGCCACACTGATCAAAAGGTGCATCAGCCTTGGACCCCACACTTACCTTTTGGTGACTGTGGTGATGGGGCTTTAGGCCCCATTGCCACACTGATCAAGAGTGCATCAGCCTTGGACCCCACACATAGCTTTTGGTGACTGTGGTGATGGGGCTTTGGGCCCCATTGCCACACTGATCAAAAGGTGCATCAGCCATGGACCCCACACTTACCTTTTGGTGACTGTGGTGATGGGGCTTTGGGCCCCATTGCCACACTGATCAAGGTGCATCAGCCTTGGACCCCACACTTACCTTTTGGTGACTGTGGTGATGGGGCTTTGGGCCCCATTGCCACACTGATCAAAAGGTGCATCAGCCTATGGACCCCACACTTACCTTTTGGTGACTGTGGTGATGGGGCTTAGGGCCCCATTGCCACAGTGGCCATGGTCGGCTTGTTTTGTGGAGGCCACACACTTTATGTGTGACACATGTGATAGTGGGTCACATTGTATGTTCATTGTCATGTTTAGTGTTGTAGGCATTTGACATAGACTACACACGCTTGTCATGTTGTTTGGGTGGATGTAATTTTCTGTGATTCCTTATGTGGGAGTATGCTGGTTGTGTCATGCATTACCCGTCCTATGAGTAGGGGTGGTGTAGTGGCAGGCATGCTGCCCCCCATGAGTGGGGATGGTAGTAGTGATAGGCATCCTGCCCCCCATGAGTGGGGATGGTAGTGGTGGCAGGCATCCTGCCCCCCATGAGTGGGGATGGTAGTGGTGATAGGCATCCAGGCCCCCATGAGTGGGGATGGTAGTAGTGATAGGCATCCAGGCCCCCATGAGTGGGGATGGTAGTAGTGATGGGCATCCTGCCCCCCATGAGTGGGGATGGTAGTGGTGGCAGGCATCCTGCCCCCCATGAGTGGGGATGGTAGTTGTGATAGGCATCCAGGCCCCCCTGAGTTGGGTTGGTCGTAGTGATAGGCATCCTGCCCCCCATGAGTGGGGATGGTAGTGGTGATAGGCATCCAGGCCCCCCTGAGTAGGGGTGGTGGTAGTGATAGGCATCCTGCCCCCCATGAGTGGGGATGGTAGTGGTGGCAGGCATCCAGCCCCCCATGAGTGGGGATCGTGGTAGTGGTGGGCATCCAGCCCCCCATGAGTGGGGATGCTAGTAGTGGCAGGCATCCAGCCCCCCATGAGTGGGGATGGTAGTAGTGATAGGCATCCAGACCCCCATGAGTGGGGATGGTAGTAGTGATAGGCATCCAGCCCCCTATGAGTGGGGATGGTAGTAGTGATAGGCATCCAGGCCCCCATGAGTTGGGATGGTAGTAGTGATGGGCATCCTGCCCCCCAATGAGTGGGGATGGTAGTAGTGATAGGCATCCAGCCCCCCATGAGTGGGGATGGTAGTAGTGATAGGCATCCAGGCCCCCATGAGTGGGGATGGTAGTAGTGATGGGCATCCTGCCCCCCATGAGTGGGGATGGTAGTGGTGGCAGGCATCCTGCCCCCATGAGTGGGGATGGTAGTGGTGATAGGCATCCATGCCCCCTGAGTAGGGGTGGTGGTAGTGGCAGGCATCCTGCCCCCATGAGTGGGGATGGTAGTAGTGATAGGCATCCTGCCCCCATGGGTGGGGATGGTAGTAGTGGCAGGCATCCAGCCCCCATGAGTGGGGATGGTAGTAGTGGCAGGCATCCAGCCCCCATGAGTGGGGATGGTAGTAGTGGCAGGCATCCAGCCCCCCATGAGTGGGGATGGTAGTAGTGATAGGCATCCAGCCCCCATGAGTGGGGATGGTAGTAGTGATAAGCATCCAGCCCCCATGAGTGGGGATGGTAGTAGTGATAGGCATCCAGGCCCCCATGAGTGGGGATGGTAGTAGTGATGGGCATCCTGCCCCCCATGAGTGGGGATGGTAGTGGTGGCAGGCATCCTGCCCCTCATGAGTGGGGATGGTAGTGGTGATAGGCATCCAGGCCCCCCTGAGTAGGGGTTGTGGTAGTGGCAGGCATCCTGCCCCCCATGAGTGGGGATGGTAGTAGTGATAGGCATCCTGCCCCCCATGGGTGGGGATGGTAGTAGTGGCAGGCATCCAGCCCCCCATGAGTGGGGATGGTAGTAGTGGCAGGCATCCAGCCCCCCATGAGTGGGGATGGTGGTAGTGGCAGGCATCCAGGCCCCTATGGGTGTGTATGGCATTGGTGGTGCCCATCCCACCCCTATGATTGTGCTGTTGCTAGTGTACGTCATTTGTGCTTCCCTGTGTGTGTGTGACATATTTTGGGTACGTGTAGTTAGTTTGTATTGTTGGTGTTTGACTTACCGTCTGCGCCGTACGCGTCCGAACCGGTCCCGGTAATAGATGTAGAGTATAGGTAGGACCTGCGCGATGGGATTCATGGTTGGGTCGTCTCGTTCGGGTTTCGCGTGTCTTCGACTCGTACTCGTCGCTGGTTTGTTCGTCTCGTAGCCGTGGATCTTCTTGTGGCGCGAATTGGAGCTTATGTGCGGCTCTCCCGGATGCTGAGACGTGCCGGACGTAGCGACGGGTTTGGCGCGTATGGAAGACGCATCGTACTAGTCCGGCCGGAAGGTGCTGTGTATTTGGGTCCGTGCGACTCGATTCGGCGTTTACGGATCCGGCTCGGGCGGAGAACAGGAGCTGGATTGGGTAAGTACGGCTCGGTCGGAATCTGGGCTGTTATGCGCATCGTACTTGTTCGTTCGGTTGAGTGTTCGAGTCGGTCGGAAAACACGCGTTCGGCTGGTATTTTTTCCGGACGAATACTGTTAGGTGCGCTTCCGGCCGACATCGGAATCAACCCCAATATGTCAACATTGGGCACTACATGTCATGACTGGGCAACATTTCAGAAGTCTTAGAAATCAACAAAGAGAAAGCTCAAGCTAAACATTCGGCTTTTCATCCTGTGAGGTCAATACAATTGGTGATCTATGATGCACTGCATTAGAATTTTTTTATACCGTTGTTGTTGCTACACGCCTGTAGTGCCATCTAAACATGGGTTGTTGCACCAGTAATAAGCCTCGTCACCACCCGTCGGTTTCTGACATTTCATGTGGTGACGCAGAGGCATGCCCTTGATCAGACTAATGGGGACCGCGGAAAGAGCCATCATAGAAGCACTTTGCCTTCACAGGCAGGGGCTTATTTAACAAATAATTACGCAGCACAGCAAGTGACCTTGCTGCTCTGCACTGTGTGATAGGGAAAGGGCAGGAATTTACCAATTAATCATGCAGCGCAGTAAGTGACCTTGCTGCGCTGCACTGCGTGATAGGGAAAGGGCAGGAATGTGCTGTACTTAACAATATATGGTTAATTCCCGTTATTTCCCAGTGCTGGCGCACTATGTGCTGCCTAGCACCAATGCAGGCACTCTTGCACCAATGTGCAAGGGTGCCTGCGTTGTAAGCAGCATTGTTTTTGTGCAGGAAGGGTTGCCTTCCTGCATGAAAAGAATCCCCTGAGGCATATTCCTCTTTCTGTGTGTGCTGCAAAATGCAGCCCACATAAAAAAGGAAGTAACAAAGAGAAATGAGGCGTAGCATTTTGACACATTCCCAGATTCACCAATAATGGTAAATCTAGGAATGCATCAAAATCCATGGGTTGATGCATGGGAACACCCATGCTCCACCCATGGAACACCTCCCTGTGGCAGATTAATGCAACGCAGGGAATTGCACTGCGTTGCATAATGAAGCAAGGCCAGTTTTACCATTTAGTGCCCCAGGCACATTCTGTCCACATCTGAAGCATGAGAGTCTCAAATTTCCCTGCCATCCCATAGACAGCGTTTTGATAAATTGTCCACACTGCCTTGAGCGTCTACAGAGGCTCTCTCCTGTGAAGGCTTATAACCTCAGGTCACTGCCTTACCGATAAACAAGTCTCCGAGCCCGAGCCCCTGCCCCTGTCCTCTGCGCTCACATCTTACTGTAAATTGAGGCCATGAAGAGACACACAGGATGCACCTGCCATCTAGAAGAACAAGATGGGCTAAGAGTCGAGGTGGGGGCTAACCGCAGCTACTCACCTGATGTTTTGCTAGCTTTGGAAACTAAGACAGCGACATGGCTCAAAATAACCTGTGACCATTTGATCAACTTTTGTACCTTTTTTTCACTACTGCTTTCTTAATTTTCAAAGACGTGACACAAATTTGTTTTCGGTAATATGTCCAGCTTTTGGTTTGCTCTGCGGTCAAGCACCTGCTAATGTTTTGATTCTGGGGTCACCAGTTCCTAATTTCAACTGTATAAAAGGACTGTCCACTGACCAGACCAACTCATTGATCACCTCGTACAGTGCATTTCACAAAGAGGTGCTCCCAGCTAGCTGATTGATTTATTGATTGATCTATTATTCAATAAGGTTATACTGTCTAATTGCATTTTGCTATTCAATTTCTCTCTCTCTCTCTCTCTTTGAATTGCCGTGATTTAATATTTGCTAGATTGCGTGTTTTTATTCTTGATTAATGACATATCTTTGGGATTTGTTACTTACTTGTTTGAATAAAGTGCCACTCCTGACTCGATTCCTGCTTCTCAGAGTGTTTCTTGTTATTACAGATAACACAGTGAATGACCGTTCCTGTTTGGTAAAAAACCACACTCTAACAGTTACTCTAGATTTATCAGGCCCCGAAAGGCTTGATAAATCAAACTTAAGAGTATTGTTGTTCTTGCGCCCTGTTCCATGACGCAAGGGCAATGCAACTCTTACATAAATATGTGCTGCAATCTGTAATGTATTTGCAAGGTAAAACACAAACCATTGGAAGGCTACTGTGCATACATTACAGGTGCACATGGACAGAGTTGTGTAAGAATCTGTTCATGGAAGTAAAGCAAGAGATTGAGTCAGGTGCAGCTGGTAACTTTTAAAGGAATTGGGGGCCCAGTAGGTTATTTAGGGGATATAGAAGTGTTTCTTGCAGGGCTGGCCTGGATACGATCAGCCTCAGCTTTCAGAGAAAACTGTAAGTACACAAAAATGTGATGGATGGAATTATTGAATTAATCTCGGCCACTGGTAAATTACTCAGGGCTGCATCCCAATACACTGTGTCACTGGAACCAAGCTGTACCCAGCTGATGAGCCAATAACTAGGGCAAAACCAGTCTGGGTTGCTTGTGTACCAGTTCAGGAGGACATAGCTTGGCAGTTTGGGCTGGACTGTTTCCATTGGAGCAGGGTCAAGACTGGTTTGCATATAGCTGGGCCGAAACTGAGGTTTCATGGTGTGCAGCATACAGATGGATTGGGATGTGGCCCGAGTGATTACCAGTGGCTGATATTAATTCAAGCAATCCATCTATCAGTGTTTTGTATACTTATTGTGTCTCCCTAAGTGTGGTGGCTATGCCCAGTTGTTGGTCCTGTGCACACTGAGTCACTGGAACCAAGCTGTACCCAGCCGATGAGCCCATAACTATGGCAACACTGGTCCTGGGTTGCTTGTGTTCCAGTTCAGGGAGAACCTGGGTTGGCGGTTCAGGTTGGATTGTTTCTGTTGGAGCAGAGTTAAGACTGATTTGCATATAGCTGGGTCGAAACTGATGTGGCATGGTGTGCAAAATAATGATGGATTGAGATGCGGCCCGAGTGATAATCAGTGACTGCGATTAATTCAAGCATTCCATAAATCACAATTTTTTTTATACTTTCAGAGGCAGCTGGGCTCCAGTGTGCATATTGCTCCCATGGAATAAAGTAATTAAACTCTAGGGGACATATTTATCAAGACTTGGCTCTGGTGCAGTCATGCAAAGTGACTCAAAATGGTGCCAACTTTAGAAATGGTATTACCTTTCCAGCCCTATAAGTATTGTGCTGTTTTGTGACACTTTGCATCAAGGAGCCTTTTCGTAGATTGACCTTGGGTGGACTAGCACAGGCACCCATGGCTTTTTGATGCAAAGCCCAATCTAGTAAGATCGTCAGACCGTGGTTTGTGCCAAACAAATAATACCTGGTTGAAGCAGGATTAAAATTGAAGTAATGTTTCTATTCCTCCTAACATTTCACACATCGCTGTTGTGTGCTCCATTGTACAGCACACATCTAATGTATTTAATGTTATGGAAAATTGCCTAGGGGTAGGGTATACTTCCAGTAGAAAACCTATGCTAGACAGCAAATACAGACTTCGCACCATGGTGCAAGTGTATGTATTGTGCTAGGCAGCCTGTTTGTGCACCAGTGTGGGAAAGAGAGCAGCAGCAGGCAATTTTCAGTAATTATGGCTCTGTGGTTTCTCCCCCTTGTGCAATGCAGAACAGCAACTTTCATTGCACAAATATTTAGTAAATCTGCCTCATGGTGTGAATTCCTAGAACATTTATCCAGGTGTAGAAAAAGGAAGGCATCTTCTTCGTAGAACACATTTCAATTCAATTAACTTCAAGGAGAATCAGAGGTAAGCTGTGAGTTATAAAACAGGAAAAACACGAAACCCTTTAATTTTCAATTTTTTATGTTCAGCAATACAGTTGCCTCCACATCATCCATACCTCAATGCAGAGCTACAGCTAAACAAATCATTTTCTACTGAAATGTTTATAGGAGTGGTGAGGTCTACCTGTGGGTTGGGAGACTCTACCACAATGCATATCATGAGCACTGCATGGGCGTACAGCCCCCTAATGCCAACAATTATGGCAATTGAATTCATAGACCTTGCATAATACAAACACCTTAAATTCAAGTATTGACTGGAAAATTGTCAAAAGAGAAGAGAGGCAAAGAGAGATAAAGAGAGAGGGAAGGTGAGGTGAAGGGAGGCCTCAGGTCAGTCAGTTCTCCAGCTGCTGGTGTGGAGAGACAAACGTGTATTCACGCTTTGGGAAATATCATAACTTCACAAATTCAAAAGACGGTAGGGTTGGGGCAGAGTTTGTCTCATGCCAGGCAATGTAACTGACTCTTTTCTATCCCAAACAGTCTCTCAGAGGAACCTCTTCATTTGCTTCTAGGCTGGACCAGCACATTTATGAAGGCCTATCCGTGCACTTATCAACTGCTACACCTTGTGATAAGCACCAGATCACCATGATGCTTGGAGACTGGTAGGCTGAGGTGTTGGTTTGCTGCCTTCATGGCTGGAGGTTGTCCTACTACCACAAGTGCATGAAATCAGCCGAGTGAAATACTGTCCTGATGCGGTAGTCCTGTAGAACAAGCTCTGTACATATTTTCACCTGTGCTGAGCCTGAGCAACCAGCCAGCCCTGTATCATGTTTGTAAGTGTACCCACACTGGGTCCAGCCTGTCCACACATCAGAATGACTGCAGTGCAGTTCCTGCATTACATTGGACAGCCTCCATGAGGCTTCTAATAAGCTGCTCAGTGATTGGTCAATGTGCAGCATGTTGGAAAGTGGTCTATTGGCAGGGGTAAATATGCACCTACCATTAGTAATAACACCACCAATATGGTATAGGGTTCAGTAAAGATCTCAGTAAATTAGCCCCTTGCTAAACCCTTGGTAGCTGACAATGAGCAGTCAGGCCTAACTTAGGAGACAAGAGTTTAAAGCATTATAAAAACATCAGAACATCAAATAAGTAAGACACAACACACAATAAAAATCCAAGACAAATTTATAAATCTAAGAAATGTTTTCATGTACAGATAGAAACCAAAAAGTCAAATATCCAATATCGGGAACCGGAGCTGTGAATTTTTAAATATTAACCACTTCATAGTGCTTAAAAACATATAGCCCTTCTTCAGGGGATTATATTCAACACACAAACAAGATTTGCGTACACGAGATCAAAAAATTTAAAACAAATATTGAACAAACCTACAGTTCAGAAGGACCAGGATTATAAAGGCACTGTTCCATGTTTAAACTGTGGAAACTGTAACTCCATAATTAAGGGCAATGTCATCAGGCACCCAAACAGAGGAACTCCAGTGAAGCTCAGAGTTACTGCTACTTGCAACAGCCAAAACCTAATTTACATGCTCAAATGCCCGTGCGGCCTAGTTTACGTAGGAAAAACCGAGCGGAAAATTAGAATATGATTAAACGAACACAAAAGCAACATTCGAACACGCAACTCAAAATCCACAGTAGCCAGCCACTTTGACACCATGCAACATACATAACATCAGCCAACTCAATTTCCTGGTTTTGGAACAGGTCCCAATCCTACAGGGACGCAACAACACACAATTTTTACTACGCAGGGAAATTCATTGGATCAACTTTATGGACTCTGTTAGCCCGAAGGGGTTAAATGAACGTTTTGATTTCAACTGTTTTCTTTAATCTCAATTCTGTTTTCACCATTATATGTAAAGTCCCCATGATGTTTTGATAACAGGGGTTCAGATGTTTTCAACAACATGAGACTAAGCATATCACCTGATTTAATGGCATATCTTGACTTTGTATATGAATAGAAGCAAATTAGGACATGTATGGTTATCCATTTATTAATGGCATAATGTACTTATGATTTGACTTGCTATCTGTGCAGAACATTTCCTGTTATATCTACTACGACAGTTTGAAACAGACCATTACTTCGTATTGTCATACGCACATTTATTAATGGTATGCACCTACATGCAGGTCCTTGCACTACAATCCTGATTAAAATCTGTAACACGGGTCGACACCTTCATTATTACTGACCTTTTGGAAGAGCAACTCCCATACATCCCGGGTTCACATCTTTATTAATTACCAGGTACACGTTCTAATTTTTTTATGAGAGTTTTTCTCTCATAGTCGGGGCGATTAGACTTTGAGTTTATTTTTCACCTTTATTACATTTTTACCGTCTCTGTTTATATGACACACTCACAATGGAAATATGGGAACGGACTACCAGTTTGTTGTCCCATTCTATTACTAGAGTAGTTTCCGTACCGCGTTCACTTCCGGGACGCCCACAGGTTAAAACAAAACTCACCCTTTATTAAATTAACTTGCGTTTTCAATTTTACGGGAGGATCACACACGCGGCACTCCGGTTCATCACGGGTAAGCATATTAAATTTGTTACGCTTACCGGGTGAATATTTCACTTTCGGATAAACCTGATTACACGTATGCAATTCTAAACTTTGGTTTTTCTGTGCAGCACAAGCTTATGACCACTTTTTGAACCTAGGAGTTCACTTAAGTTGCAGACATGTTTGAGCTGCCATTTTATTTATTCACGTACTTTTTATTAACGCATTTGGGCAAAGCTCACCACTGTCGACCGTTCCAGTTAAATGATGCACGATTCCACCCGGTTACGTAATTGTACACAGATGCATGGGGTTGCACTATTTACCGAGTGTCACGACCCATTACATTTTTGACAACCAATGCAGTACGCGCTTCAGATAATACGTTTGACCTTGAGTACCACGTTTTACTAGCAATACCATTCGACCCTTTAACATCCGGTTTAACTTTACACAAACCACGCATGAATGGTTATCTATTCTGTGTATCTTACACACCACTGATTTTAATTAATTTCGTTTCCTTGTACTGAACCTGAAATTTCCTCTACTTTTCAGTTATACAGCCCCTGAAGAAGGGCTACTCACCCAGAATGCATTGGGCATAGATGAATGGACATTCATTAGAAACTATTGTTATGGAGCAATAACAAATGCATAAATGTAAATGATGAAAAAACGCAACTAAACAAAATTGAATGGGAATAAAAACATTCTCACCAAATCAACGGATAATTGTCTACTTTGTATATATTATCACCGAGTGCACAAGGGAAACGCACCTCTGGGTCAGAGGCTAGCATCTATCTACATTCTAAATATCATCCTCATACTCAGGAGGATCAACACGAATGCACCACCCACCTGTCTAACCACGTGAACACCTTTTCCAACCAAATGAGTGCATCCTACTGCAAACAGTCTAGAGTTAAAAACATATAGCGCCACTCTGGGACATCTGGTCGCCCTTGGCCTCGACAAAGTCAAAGTTTGAGGCCGAATACGATGGAGCCCTGGTCAGACAGACTAAGCGGGAGGCCCCTGTCAAAATTTTACCTTCACACTTAGAAACTTTTCTGGAGTTTTTCATTGGACGTCGCTTGACCCACCACAGCAGGCCAGATTTGGTGAGGGTTCGCCGGCTTGACTGTCCACAAGGTCCGGTCAAATCCTGGAAGTCTGAAGCTCCAGAGCTTTCTGCGGGATGAACCTGAAATCCTGGCCCGGTCGCAGATTAAGTTAGTCAGCTTGACTTTCGAGGTCGGTTCGGTCACCTCATGGAGCTTTTTCACAAAAGTTCTCCAAACTTCAGAACGTGCTTCCTGAAGTTCTCGTTGTAGGTTCAAAGTGTCTAAATCACCAATCCAAAGATCTGGAATCTCCTAGATGGTCTTTGGGATGTTTGGACCACACTTCCCACAATACACCTTTTCTTCGGTGGAAGAGATCAACATCATGAACCAGGCCTTATAAAGGACCGTTCATTGGCTTACTAATAATCTTCTCAAGCTTAACCCGCATAAAACAGAATTCCTTCTGATTTCCTCCCAAAAAAGCGCGACGAGTATAATGGAATGGACCAAGCTGATCACTGCGCTAAACTGTACCCCGGATCTAGTAGACTCAACCAAGTCTCTTGGAATTGTGCTAGAAAAGAACCTAAACATGCAATCCCACATTAACACAATGGCAAAAAATGCCCGCTTACATTTAAGTTATCTTAGAAAACTGAAACCTTTCAAAGATACTTCACACCTCAAAATGGCAGTACAGGCATTAGTAATCTTGAGGACAGAATACGGATGCACAACTCTAGCAGGACTACCCAAGATTTCAACAGCCCCACTAAAAGCAAGTCTTAATGCGGCCACAAGACTTATTACAGGCTCCAGAAAATGTAACCACATCAACCCTCATCTGAAAGCGCTTAATTGGCAACCATACGAAGCAAGAATCCAACTAAAGATGGCATGTATCACACACAAAGCGATTCACTACAAAACACCATTATACCTAGCCCAGAAAATCACTTTATCAGGAGGCAGCAGAGTCTCGCGGAGCCATGGAGATCTCTTACTGAAACCTGCCCTCTTCCATAAGAAGAGCACTTATGACAGAGCTTTCCCTGGATCTGCACCAAGAATTTGGAACTCACTCCCACCGAGCATTAGAAAAATCACATCCACTTCAGCTTTCAAAAAAGAAGCCAAGACATTTTTTATGAGCAAATTCCTCCCATAATAACAATTGGCTAGACTCTATTGGTTGCTTTCCTGATCACACACCCTGTTAATACTAATCGATCGCTTGTAATCGTCAGGACTTTATATATGATGATGAAAATGATGATGAAAGTACAAATTTTCTCTCTAAAATCGATGCATACATACAGATGATCTTGTAAGCACAATTGTTTCTCTCAAAGTGTTGTACACCTGTTATTTGCTTATGATCGTGTCAAACCTACTGTGCTAAGATTAAGAATATGTAAATGTGAAGCGCTCTGATACCCTCTTGGGTCATGTCCGCGCTATATAAAACACCAAATAAATAAATAAATAAATAAATACACCTGGCCAAACCCTTAAAACTCCACTTGACGCACTCCAGAATGGAGACTCTTGGTGGAGATGATGCAAGTGGGCTCTGTTAACCAGTAGCTTGCTGGGAGTCCACTCCTTAATCCTTCTTGAAGCAAGGCACAGTCACCAGGGCTGTAGTAGCGGATTGTGCAGCTGGTGTAGTCATTCAAAGTGCAGGCCTTTTGGTGCAAATCCAGAGTCCAGCAGGTCAGTCCTTCTTTTCCTTATAGTTTCAGGCATCAGATCGGAGATACTATGCAGATCTCACATATTTATACAATGTTCTGGGCCGACAATTGGAGGGAAACGCTGTCCAATGAGATGCTGGGTGCCACCCCAAAGCATGACAACTTCCTCCAAAGTGTGGCATCTTCTTCTCCCACAAAGCACTGAACTTCAAAAATCCAACATGGATGATTTCTCTCTAGAGCAGTAAGAGCTAGCTAAACCAACCCACAGTGTGACTCATTTCCATTATCTCTCCTCCCCCTGACCTCTGCAAATTCCTGTCTTAAGCCTGCCATCTGGCTGGGGAACAGGATGTGGGGGGAGATACGCCTGGCATTCTTTACTAATCTGCTTTCTCTTTGAGTTCAGTTTGATTTACCCAGTCCCCTCTGCAGGGCCCATCCTGCTCAGCTTCAGAGCTCTCTCCATCAGATAACTTCTGCTCCGAACAGGCCACTTATCACCTAATCAAAGCAGCCCGGCTAAGCTTGTAAAATCTGACCAATCAGCAGAGACCATTAGAAGGCTGGAGTTTGGCTTATAGAAGAGTTTGGGGCATATTAGCAAGACCGGCGATAAAATTATCGCCGTTTTAGCGGCAGGAAACTGCCGCTAAAACGGCGATAATGGGCTTGCTAATATGCGTTATAGAATTCCAATAGAAGCCCAGGTTAGATGTGCAGGACATCTAACCTGGGCTTCTATTGGAATTCCATAACGCATATTAGCAAGCCCATTTTCGCCGTTTTAGCGGCAGTTTCCTGCCGCTAAAACGGCGATAATTTTAACGTGGGTCTTGCTAATATGCCCCTATGTTCTATAACTTCTCTTCTGTACTAGCTATGATAAATTCAACAGTGGCAAGTTGTTGACTTTATCAATACCAATCATTTAAGTCCTTGAATGATACCTTATCTCCTTTCCTAGCAATAGTTATATCTAAATAAAATATTGCAAGGATCGGCTACGGTGCTAAGTATCTACAATGGGAAATATTAAATGGGCTGTTTTTCCTCACCAGGGCACATAAAACCTCTTTTACAAGGACCCTGCTTATAGTTATATAGCCCACCCACCCCTGGGACACATGGGGGATCCCTATTATGCAAAAATACAATAGATTATCACTTTCAAAGTGACCAGACCACCAAAGTTGAGTTTGCACACAATCTATTTTTAAAGGCAGTCTGCAAGCAAAGCCAGCTGCCTTTAAAATGACAGCAGGCACTCAACAGTGCACACATGCAAGTGCAGAAAATCTGCTGGGCCTCTAAAATTCCATGCTCTCTTACAGACTAGGGACTTATAGGTAGTTTGAACCCCCTAGCCCTATTATATACTACGGACTTATACCGTCTGTCAATACCATTTGTAAGGATTCACTTTCAAAGAGAGGCTGCAATGCAGGACTGCCTTTAAAAGGACAGCAGGCACAGAACAGCGCACACATGCAAGTGCAGGAAATCTGCTAGGCCTCTAAACCTCCATGCCCCTTTATATACTGGGGACTTATAGGTAGATTGCACCCTCCGGCCCTATTATCTAGTAGGGACCTGAAGGGTCTGTCATTGCCAATTGTGAATGTACTCTATTACATCTACCGTTTTACACATAGCACTAGCCCTGGGCTTGGTTAATGGAGCCCAGGGTACAGTCAGAGTCAGTTACCACAAGTATGCCTAATGCAAAAAATGGGGGTGAACAGGGCAAAAGGATGACTTTCTAACATGCCCCCCTCCAAACAAAAGGTGATGGGTAACTAACTTGTACCCTGGTAGTCCTCATCAGCTAAGTGGAAAAACCTGAAAAGTCTATCGGCATTGGCATGGGCTAACTCAGGTCTGTGTTCCACTGTGAAGTCCATCCCCTGTAGAGAAATGGACCGGTTCATTAGCTTGAGATTCTCCCCTCTCATCTGCATGAGCCACCTGAGAGGTCTGTGGTCAGTTGGAACACAAAAGTGAGAACGAAACAGGTATGGTCTCAGCTTTTTCAGGGACCAAACCACAGCAAAGGCTTCCCTCTCAATGGCACTCCATCGTTATTCTCTGGGGAGAATGCCTGCTAATAAAGGCAACTGGCTGATCAAAGCCCTCCTCTTTTACTTGCACCAACACTGCCCCAATCCCTTATTCTGAAGCATCTGTCTAAACCACAAATTCCTCTGTGTAGTCAGGGGCCAGTATCACTGGTGCTGAACACATAGTCTCTTTCAGAGTGTCAAAAGCCTTCTGACACATTGGGGTCCACATCACTTTATTTGGACGTTCTGTCAGGAGAGCCACAATGGTTCTATAGTTCTGTACAAACCTTCTGTAAACCTTCTATAATACCCAGCCAGACCAAGGAATGCCCTGACCTGTGTCTGGGTAGTAGGAGCTGTTCAATTCAAAATGGTTTGGATTTGGCCTGGAGAGGTTGTACATGGCCTCTACCTAGCAGGTGGCCCAGGTATACCACAGAACTCTGCCCTATTTGGCACTCGCTGGCCTTAATAATCAGACCTGCCTGCTGCATGACCTGACGCTTTTCCCTCAGGTGGTTTAAGTGATCCTCCCAGGTGGAATTATACACAACTATGCCATCTAGATAAACTGTACTGAACTGCCCCAACCCAGACAGGACCCTGTTCACCAACCTTTGGAAGGTGGCAGGGGCATTCTTTAAGCCAAAGGACATTACTTTGAACTGGTAATGTTCTCTGGTCTGGAGAATGTTGACCTCTCATTTGCTCCTTCAGTGAGGGCAATCTGCCAGTGGCCTGAAGTAAAATCAAAGGTACTCAGATACTTAGCAGCCCCTAGCTCATTAGCTCTAGGTATAGGGTGAGCATCAGTCTTAGTGACTGCATTCAGTCCTCTGTAGTCCACACAGAACGTTAACTCCTTCCCAACCCCCAGGAACTAGGTGTGGGCACCTGCACCAATGGTCTGGCCCACAGACTGTCAGAGGGCTCATTTAGCCCAAATTCCAGCATCTTAGCCTTGATGCTGGCTCTGACCTGGTCAGACAACCTGTACAGTTTATGTTTGACAGGTGGGCTGTCACCAGTGTCAATGTGATACACACACCAATGAGTGATACCTGTGGTCAGAAAACAGATCAGCAAACTGCCCCAGCACCTGCTTGCAGTCTCTGTGCTGCTTGTCTGTCAATTTGGGGGAGAGTACAACTACCTCCACTGACCCATCTTGCACACTGTGGGAGAGGAGGTCAGGCACTGGTTCAGTCTCCACCTCTTCACCCGCGTCTGTGACCAGTAACATGGTCATGTCGGCCCTGTTGTGGTAGGGTTTCAATCTATTGAGATGCAGGACCCTATGAGACTTCCTGGGGGTGTTAAGGTCCACCAGGTAGGTAACTTCCCCCTTCTTTTCAATGATTGGATAGGGCTCAGTCCACTTGTCATGGAGGGACCTAGGAGCTACAGGCTCCAACACCAACTGTTTTGGAGTATACTCAGGCATTGCAGCCTTTTGATCATATCAATGCTTCATGAGCTCCTAGCTGGCCTCTAGTTTCCTGACTGTCTTGTCCATGACTCTGCCATGGGAGATCTCAGGCCTAGCACATAGTCAAGCACATTGTCCTTTGTTTCCTTGAGAGACTTCTCCAAAGACCCTCAGCAGGAACAATGCCCCCCTGACAGGGTTGTCCAAACAACAGCTCAAAGGGACTGAAACCAACCCCACTTTGTGGGACCTCCATGTAGGCAAACAGTAGGCATGGGAGGAGAACATCCCATCTCCTCCTGAGTTTGTCAGACAGGGTCTTATTGAACATTTCATCCAGACCATTAGTCTGGGGGTGATATGAGGTGGTGAAACTGTAGGTAACACCACATTCATCCCACATCGCTTTCAGATAGCTGGACATGAATTTTGTGAACCTATCTGACCTCCTTCGAGAATCCTGCTGTGGTGAACACACCAAGTAGTACCTAGCTACTGAAGGAGCAGTATCTGTTCTGAGGGGTATCGCCTCAGGGTATTTTGTGACATGGTCCACTACCACCAAGATATACGTATTCCCTGATGTAGTTGGGGTTTCTAGGGGACCGGAAATGTCCATCCCCGCCCACTCAAAGGGAGTGCCAGCTACTGGCAGTGGTATCAATGTCCTGACAGGTGACACAGGATCTACAGAACTTCTTTACCTTCTCAGACATATTGGGCCAGTAGAAATGGTTCATCAACTGGTTCCAAGTCTTGTTCTGTCCCACATGACCTGCCAAGGGGATATCATGACTCAAAGTCGGGATGAACTCTCTGCAATTCTGGGGCACCACCAACCTCCTGGTGGCCCCTTCCTTGAGGTTTCTGGTCTCAGTATAGAGCAGTCCATCTTCCCAGTAGATTCTGTGGAACCCACTGTCATCCCCTTCCTCTTGCTTTAAGGCAATCCATCTCAAGCTCTCAGGGTGGAACAGCCCCTCTGCCCCAGACAAAACTCCTCTCTGAAGGGTCTACCGGCTCCTGTCAGTTCAGCCAAGTCTGACAGCTCTGGCAGGGATGGAGTCCCTTCTTCAGAGGCGAGATCCTCCCCCTCAGGGTCAGATTACTGCTGCACCTCTGGAGTTCCCTGGGCTGGCTCACCAGACCCAGTGCTCTTGTCCATGGATGCTTGGCCCATGGTTCCAGGGTCCAAGTGTCCATCATTTCCCTTCTGGATAGTATATGACCTGGTCACAGCAGAAAACCCACTAAGGGAGCTCCAATATTCTCATATGGAACCCTCTCTCCACCTCTGACCATTCAGATGCTTCAAAATCATTTCCCATTAAACATGTTACTAGGAGTGCAGTTGACACAACTACCTTCATAGGGCCTGTCACACCTCCACATGCCAAATACACCATAGCCATTAGATGGAGTTTGGTCCTGCTGTCTCCATAGGTCACCTGGTAAAACTCACCAGGCAGGATCTACTCTTTAGACACCAGAGTGTCCATGACCATAGTCACACTGGCTCCTGTGTCTCTCAGAGCCTCAACCTCCGTTCCATTGATGGTAGGCCTCTGCCTGCACTTATCCATGCTTGGAGGTAAGGCAGCCAGGGTTGCAATATCCATCTCAGCCAGGGGCACTAAGGCTGCCTCTGTCACTTCCCTACCCTTCTCTGGGGACCTCTCCACCCCCACATTTACACTTGAAACCGCTGGGGATGCCCCACCTATGGGGGGGCTTCTTTGTGCAGACAGCATCTCCTTTCTTGTACCCTGGCTGATTACATTCAATGCACTTTCCCACTTTTGAGGTATCAAATAACCTACCATTCTTCCCTTGATACCCCTCCCCTTGAAGTTGGATTTGCTTGAGGCACCCCCTCCTTGTACAGATTTTTGTGGGTCTTTTGAGGACGCCTTCTGTTTTTGGCCTTCTTTCCCTTAGGCTTTCCCCACCGGGATCTGCCCTCCTTTTTTCTGATCACCCCCCCCCCCCTGGTGCTGATAGAAACTCGGGTTTTCACTCATTCTTCAGCTGCCCACACTAGTTCCCTAGGACTAGAAAGCTTAGAGTCCGCTAGGTACTGGTGTAACTTCTTTAGCACACAATGAGTCGAAATGTGTTCTCTCATAAACAAATTATACAACCCCTCATATGTGTTAACTTGGTTACCATCAATGCAGCCTCCTAGTGCTTTTTCTGAGAGGTTCACAGAGTCCACCCAGGACTGTGTGTTCACTTTCTGGGTGTCCCTGGATTTTACCCAGTACTGCTCTGGGGTCAAACCATTAAGCTGGTCATGCGCTGAAGTGCGCTGGAGGTGGGTAGAAGTAGAATGTGAGAGGATCTTATCTTGTTGGATAGTGAGAGTCATTCAGCTGCTGGTGATACTGCCCCCTCACCAGGTGATGGGGCGGCTGGTTGCTGGTGGTAATGTGATCTCTTTTCTGTGCCCTCAACAGTGTGCACATGGGTCCTGTAGAGAAAAGCCATTCAGTCCTCCACATGTGGGGTCTTCTGTCTCTCTCTGAATGTTTCCCTAGCTGTTGTGCTGAATGTGCTGTGTGTCGGAGTATATGTGTTGCGTAGTTGGTGTCCTCCAAAGGGATGCGGTGGCTATAGCACATTATAGGGAATTACTACATGATGTCTCCTGGTGTTTCCCATCCTTTCAGCTGCATCTACACCTTTCCCTCCTATTCTTCCTATTCTTCCTCTTAATTTTTCTGTCAAAGATTTAGGAGTTGTAGGACTAAGGTGAGGGGGGAAATTATGGAGGCACCATGGAAATAAAAACAAAAAAATGCAGACATGGCTGACAGCAGCCTTCAGTAAGTGTTTACACGCAGTTTTCTTTTGGCCCAAGTCGAGTGAGACTGCTGCAGGGAGCTCCTGCGCCCCTCTAGAGTTTGACGCCCTGAGCATAGGCCCAGCTCGCACATGCTTAAGGGCCCTGGAGAGGTGGATGGACAGGATGAACAGAAAGTATGAACTGATTGAAGAGTGAAAGAATGGCTGGTTGACGTCATTGGGTGGATGGAGAGGTGAAAGAATGATGTGAAAGGTGGGAAGACGAAAAGATAGATGGTGCAGATTTGGTCTAAGTTTTTCAAAGCCCCTTTCTTATGCTGTTCACCTTTGGCTCAGGCAGTCTGGAATTGATTGGCTGGCCTGTCCTCTAGCTGACCTTGTCTTTGCTTGTGCTAAATTTGCTGAGAAAAGTAGGAAAAGAGAGTGTTATACGAATGCAGCCACAGACCTGAGTCACGGTGATCTTCCTGATACAATAGCGATACAATAGAGAGTATACAATGTGTATTTCCAAATGTAGAGATCACACTACGTACTATGTTCTAACACTGATGATTACTAACTGCTCTGCAGAACGCTCTTTCTCAGAAGATTAAAAATCACTGCCAAGAGCAACAATGTGTCAGGAAAGACTTGAGCCTCGTTCACTACAGCTTCTCTAAGTGGGCATCCTTTCTCAGAATTGTCAATCAGACATACTAAAATGCCTCAGAATTTACCATCCTCCTTACACACATGCATTAGTCACCGTTCTAGGAGCAGTTTTCACACTGGGCTACAACTGGAGAGCTTATGCAGATTAGCTTACAGGAGTTTAGGCAGGGGAAAGTTAACTTTCTAAAAGTTACTTTTACGTAATACTTCCTTTACCATTGAGTTGGTCTTTTAAAAAATAATAAAAGTAGTTGTTCAATCATTTTTCTAGCTGGTCCCTAACTCGAAATAGCAGAATTAATATCTAATATTATTTCCCAGTATTTTCCTATGGGGCAGCCAGCCTTCCTACACTGAAAATAGGTTTTAGATGGTAGTCACTATAAGGACATTTTAACATGGCGTTTATACATATGCTACTTTGGATTACCATCCACCCTGCCTTGTGGCTACAAGGCCTACAGAAAGGTGACTTATTAACACTGAAAAGAAAGTTTTTCTCGTGTCAAAAAGGTATACTTCAAAAGTTTGGGATGGAGTTTTTTTTTTTTTTTTACTTCAGTAGCCGGGCTACAGTGGTAAGCCTGGAGTCATGGTTGCTTCGTCACGTTAGTGGACGATAAGTTAGTGCTGTATTTCATAGGTGACATTTAACTTTCCATACCGTGTTTGGATTTTGGTGAACACATACTGTGGTCTTTCAGAAGAGTTAAATATGCCAATAAGGGTTTAGCCAATTTGACACATTTTAGGGGTCAGACCACCAGCACTGAATAGCAGTGTCCCAGAGTGCAGAGTTTATAACAACAAGCATTTGCAATGCAGTCGGTCTCGCCTTTGGGGTCTTTTAAGTATTTGGCTATGCAACACATTTATCGCACATTACTGCAACGTAGCTTCACTCTCATGTTATTGTAGCACAAAGACCTTCCCAGATGACGGTAATCACCACAACATATTCAATACTTGAGGCCTACTCCCCAGATTCAAGGAGCATCCGGCGCTTTGGCGCTGGGGTACTTTCATAAACAATGCAAAAATACAGATAACGGCCTTAGTGATTATGATTGAGAAGTATTCCAAACATTCCGAGAACAAGGGAAGATGCAAAATCTAAGGGGAAAACCTAAAGGGTCTGCTAAATCAATGGCAAAAATATATATTAAAGTTCTTTAATTTATTGCCAAAAATACAGAAACACAGTACATCAAACGGCAGTCACTGAATTCATTGTCAACATTGTTTAATGCATTTACGCGAGTCCTATTGCATTTAAAACAAGAGTGCGGGCGGGCAAAAAGGCACGAACGGGAGTGGGTGGGGTGGTGGTGGGTCGAGAAGTCACGGCGTGCGGGAGGGGAGTGGGGGAGCCACGGGAACAAAATAGTTTTTAAAGTAATGGGGCCAGTAGCCATGGAAGTATACAAATGACGACATGTCCGTCAGGAGGAGGGACTAACAAGGCTAAAACCAATGGGAAGGCAGCATTTAGCACCTAAGCCAATCAAAAACATGGGCGGAGAGTGGCGGAGCTTCTACGAAGCTTCCACGCCATAGTGTATACTGCATGCCTCGCAAAGCGAGCAGCGCATGCGCGCTGCAACGCTAGGCGAGACCTAAAAAGTCTACGACATGAGGCTTCCCCACTTCTAGCCTAGATAATTTGCTACACATCCCCAAGAAATGGAAATGTACTGACAGTGACACAGCGGTCCCTTGCCTCCCTTCTTCAACTCTCACACTCAGTACATTTCCAAGCCATGGTAACAGCCACAATATTGACTTTCCTATGCTTTCATGGCATTTTTCAATAGCGACAGTCAGGAGAACCGTGTTTTACTTTTATTTCGCACCACATTGTTTTTGTAGGCTCTCGATATTGTTGATCCCATGATTAACAACACTCCTCATGGAGAGGTAGTAAAGTGTTAGAACAGCCACACGACTATGAAATTGAGAAGCAGGGTGAAGATATGTAAATATGAATACCGCCCTGCACTTTGACTTCATTTCAGTGTTTCTGGCCCAGAACTCCCCACGTGTTTGTGGTTAAGGGTGTAATTCCTCACTTCCAACCACATCACGCTTAAATGGCCCTGGAGGGATATGTATGTGTGCATTAAATTCGTTGCAGATGAAATGAGTCTAAAAGAACAGTTCACACACACAAAATGACAGAAATCATCTGGCCTCATATTCAACGAGGCATGGGGTGACAAACCCGGGGAAATCCAGCTTCCCAATTATGTAATTAATGGCTTCTCCTGAATCATATTATTGACATATTATTTTTTGGACATGTGCAGAAATCCTGTGTAATCAATTCCAGTTGATTGAGTAGAACTGGTTGTTGGTGACTGTGTTCAGCTGACTGGTATTTGTGTATACCCAATAGAATTTAACTTGTTTTTCTTTTTAGTGGGCATAAATGACCAAAAATAGAGAATGCGCAGCTGTATCAAGTAGAAACGTTTAATTGGAGAAGACAAGAAGGTTAGAGTTTGGGGGCGATCTAGACATCTTTTTACAGATACAGCAATCCACACGCCGCCTTCCATTTCCTTTAGAATATTAAATTAAAAAGCATGCAAGCACGTTTTCCCCCTTACCTTGTCGTCCTGCATTTTGGCCGTCGTTCAGGGGAGGTGGCGCAGAGACAGGCAGGCGGAGGCTGCTGGCTCCTGGAGGAAACTTCCTGCCAGTGACTCGGTGGACTAGCTGCAGGGAATGCTGGAAACTGCCCCGATGAGCAGAGGCTCCCCTTGGCCCCTAATGCCGAGAACATTTTACGCAGGCATAACGAGCGCTGGGCTCACCTCGAGAGCTCTTGGCGCGCCCGGACATCTGAGGAGATGTATTTTTTTCGCGAGGGAGGGGAGGCAGTGATGTAGCCACGGACCCCGCCGCTCTCAGGGAAGGAAGCAGGGACACATAGCCCCCTTTCTGTTCAGTGAAGCTCCCATGCACTTCCCGGGACCTCTGAGCTGCTCCGTGCAGCAGCAGCACTGACACTGCCCGCCTGCCCTCAGTCCCCCCACATACAGGGGAATACACGTATCCAAACACTCCCCATGAAAGCCCCGCTGTTGTGCTTCCGAACTGTAGGCACGAACGAGTGTGCACGCTTTGCTCCCCACTATTCAAGGGAAGCGAGCTGGCTGCAGATACCCAGAAATGCCTCTAGCCGTTATGTAAACTTTTCTAGATTATTGTTTGTGTGTAGCGCTAGCTGCGGCCATAGGCCGCTTCTGAGCGCTTGCCATGGTGAGCTGTGCGGTGCCGGGAGCTGGAGGAGGCGAGGGGTCCGGGCGCGGCAATGGAGGCAGAGAGAGAGGTGGTGCGGAAAGAAGGGGAAGGGGCGGTGGCTATGATGTCAGGCATCGCGCCCATGTCAAATGTAAATGACTGCGCACTAGTTTAAAAACAAGCACTTGCAATGCAATAGAACTCGCATTTACGCGAGTCCTATTGCATTTAAAACAAGAGTGCGGGCGGGCAAAAAGACACGAATGGGAGTGGGGGGGTGGTGGTGGGCCGAGAAGTCACGGCTTGCGAGAGGGGAGTGGGGGAGCCACGGGAACAAAATAGTTTTAAAAGTAATGGGCAGCAGCCATGGAAGTATACAAATGACAACATGGCCATCAGGAGGAGGGACTAACAAGGCTAAAACCAATGGGAAGGCAGCATTTAGCACCTAAGCCAATCAAAAACATGGGCGGAGAGTGGGCGGAGCTTCTACGAAGCTTCCACGCTATTGTGTATACTGCATGCCTCGCAAAGCGAGCAGCTCATGCGCGCTGCAACGCTAGGCGAGACCTAATGAGCAATAAAACATAGCTACACAAAGGGGTGTACCTACATAAAGGGGCATTTTGTCACAAGTGGTTTACAGGACAACAAGAATAGGTTGTAATTGTGTTAATTTAACATTGATACCACCCCGCAAAACCATTGAAAAAGTAGTGTTTGGTGTCTCAGCTTTCTAACAATTGCCTCTTTCAGATTATGGTTCCAATACAGAATACATCTAATACAATTACAAAAAAACGTTTACACTTATATATTTATTTAATTGAACTGAAGGACACATTTCAATATTTCAAAATTATTTTTAATCAAATGAACAAAAATGAAAAAAATAGACATGAATTTAGTATGGTAATTTGAATTAGCAGTTCATGTTTCAGCAATTGCAGAACAACTGATGTGTATTCAATACATTCATTCAATAGCTCTCGAATATGCAATTTCCTGTGTAATTTGTATTGAGTATAGCTAATAGGAATTTGAAATGCCTTTATTTGCCAAGAATGTGTGATTCCGGTTCAGCAAAGACCTGAACTTCACAAAGCGTGAGGCTCTCCTGTCGGCCTCGTATAATGACGTTCACATAACGACCGACCATTCCATGGCAGTAGAATGTCTGGGTAGCGCCAGCTGCGATACTGGAAATGTAGGCGCACCTGGGGAAGCAATAAACAGACAAAGATGGAATAACTCATTAATGTTTTAAGCAATCTGCATTCATTTGTGCTGTTCATTTCTCTATTATTCACGTTAAAATTCCGTTTAAGGACAAGCACTGACAAAGAGAATAGGTCTGGTTTTGAATTGTTCATGCAGAAAGATTCGTGACATTCGTGCACACAAAGCAGGCACAGGTTCATAGACCAGCACACCTACAATCATTTCTTAAAGTTCAACTGACATTAGGGTCAGACTGGAACAGAAAATAGGCCCGCACCAAAATAAAAGAGTCCCCCGTTAGTAAATTAGATAGCTAAACAAGCATTGGCATTGCCAATAGGTCTCGCCTTTGGGACCTTATAAGTGTTTAACCATGCAGCACAATATTCTGGGTGCTACAACATCTATTTTTGTGTCACGTGCCACTGGTGAACGGCCACACAAAGGTCAGGCTTTCCTGCTATTTAATGAATATTGGAAATGCAATTCATGCCCAGATAGGGCACGGCTGCAACCTAAAGGATTGTAAACAATGAATAAAAATAATCCAAGAAAAAGCTGAGGAAATGCAGAGCTTGAACGAAAGCAGTTTATTTGCAAAAATGAAAACTATTGGAAACAACCTAAAGGATTGTAAACAATGAATAAATAATCCAAGAAAAAGCTGAGGAAATGCAGAGCTTGAATGAGAGCAGTTTATTTGCAAAAATGAAAACTATTGGAAACAACCTAAAGGATTGTAAATAATGAATAAAAATAATCCAAGAGAAAGCTGAGGAAATGCAGAGCTTGAACGAAAGCAGTTTATTTGCAAAAAAAGCTCTCTGTCAGAGAAAGAACACAATCTTTCAAAAATTGTCACACTCACAATGTCTGCTTTTTAAAATAAATTAAACCTTAGCGTTACATCATTTATTTTGGGAGTGAAAACATATTACAGATAGTTCCGGAATATGGCCTGAATGGCTTGCAGGCTAACTGGTGCGCAGAAAATAAACATGAGAAGCGCCTGCCATTGCCGCAAGTGGTGTGTGTGGCGCCTACCACTGCCATTGCACTGACGTGGGAGGGTGAGAGTCAAATTGCCGCCATTGTGACAATTAAAAGTGAAAGTGCACATTGCGTGCAGAAAATAAACCCAAAAAGCACACCAGAATCCCAGTTAGGCTTGATATATAGAAAGCAACAACTACTTTTTTCATATCAATAAGCAATTAATCTAATGAGACGTATGCCAGGAATCGTGGTATATAACATTCCATCTATTGTTGCTGTGTTGTAGGCAAAAAGCCTTAAACGGATTTTTTTTAAAACAAATTCCAGAAACCAAAAGCGTTCAGAGGACATACAAGTGGAAGGCCTGTCCATTTGCCCCTAAAGAAGGAAATGCCATTCACCGGGACCATGAAATGGTGCTCGAGGTGATGTACCGGTCACTCTTGCCTACATCCCCCTGGAGCAGTGTCCCTGGCCGTTATTATCCCTCAGTGTAAGCCACATATCTTAGAGTCGATTGCCCTGTACTTAAGACACTACCAGCCAGGGATCCACCCTGGGGGGCCTTTGTGTTCCAGAAATTATGAGACCCGCAGTGAAAGGTGTACTTTTCTATGTACCAAGGCCACAGACAGTGTAGCGTTATACAAGGAAATACCATGTGTCATCAGTGAAAGCCTTTATGTCCCAGGAGCCAAGTGTTCATTAGCAGGGGCAAGTGGAATGCTCACTGAGGGAAGGGGTGTGCATGTGCCCTTTACAAAGAAATGACCCACACAACTCTGTGAGCCAGAGCCGGCATATCTGCTCCCGGGGTAGACATGCCCCTCCTTGAAGTCCACATGTATAAGGGGCAGAGTGACACATATAGATACAAATGTCCACCCTAAAGTCAACAGGTGACATGTCCTTTAATGGCGGCCCGCATACTAAAACAGTTCACATGCTGCTCACTGGTGTCCACAAGTCCTGAATGCCTGCATATGCATCACCACCAGTGGCGACAAGTGTGCATCTTTCTTTGCTGTGCTTGTCACTGTGGTGCCTGTAACTCATCCATGGTGCTACCACACTAACCTTGTGTTTTCCCACCCTTTGCACTGCTTGGGCACTTACCACGGGTCGTGCCGCCTGGAGCTGCAGGTAGACAGTTGCCAGTGTCTCGCGGCCCGGCCCGGGAGGAGGAGAGAGAGCTGCGCCTGCCCAGCTGGTTTAACAATTCATCTTCATTGCATGATTATTTAAAACCATTATAAATTTAAAGCACATACAACTGTGGAATTACAAAGTTAAGAACAAACCTAAACTTATTTTCAAGAAGCTGAGAATATAATTGTGTGGTGTGCCTCGGCATGTGGCAGAGAGCTACGGAAGCATGGGTGATTTTCAATTAAATGAGAAATTCATATGCAGTTCTCTTTAAGTATCTAATGACGTCAAACACGCAAAGAGGATATAATCTCAACCACCCCTAGCTGCAATTTTGTGAAAACCCGTCTCTGGGTCCTGCAAGATGGCCACTGCTGACTCTTGATGTACGATAGGGCATTTAGTGCAGTCGACACTCTTTTATGTCTGCAGTTCATAACTGTTAGGGACCCGGCAGCCGTGCAGATTAGGGTTTGTGGTTAAGATTGGGTGTTTGGAGTTTTGGGGATGTGAAGTTGATTGTGGTTTATAAAACACAATACTTTCCACCCAATGATTAGTATCGTAGCAAAACGCTGCACCCCACCTCGTCGTAGGACTGTACCATTCTAATTGGAGAGTACTGCAAGCAGCTGTGCGAATGGAGAGCCTTCACGCCTTCACATGCCGCCGTGCAGGAACAAAAGAAACAAGCGAAAGTGAAAGCACGGCGCGTTGGTGTGGAAATAGTAACCTGACCCACGAAGAATGCAGCTGTCGCCCTGCGTGCCGCTGCTCGGTCCCGAGAGCAAAACGCCGTGGGAGTGACACATTGGAAAGGAGGTGGGACATGCACCCTCCTTTGGCCATTTGCATGCTTTCATTATTAAAAGACACATGCAAAGGCCAATCCAATGTGTGGAAGGAGTCAGACCCACACGGAGAAGTTTTGAGTGCTCACAAGAAGCCTCCCATAGAGCAGCGCATGCGCGCTGCACTAGGCTTGACCTAAAAAGTGACCCATGCTTGCATACTGGGGCAGTTTTGAACTTGTAAACAAATACACGTGTCAGTGTTTTGCAACACTGTGTGCGTGTTTTGCAAGGGATGATAGACTGCATGGATTTCAGCTTGCTGGAGACAATGTTTCTCTTATTATCAGGGAAATCAACAGTAAGAACATACACAAGAGCAATCATACGAAGACCAATAGCCATAAATGGCCCTACATACCTATGCATCTAAAGAAGTGAATCAGCGATGCACTGCATGATGTGCAGCAGGGACAGTGAGATAAATCAAGGGAGCCATGGAATGCCATGGAATGCCTCAGAGGAGCATTGTGTGATGGACCTCACAAGAGCCCTGTATTTTGTGCCATGTGGGCACAACATGTGTTGTGCATTAAGGGGCACTATGGTTCATAGAGGGGGGTTTGTGCATCAGAGGAGCACTGAATGATGTGATATAAAAGATCCTGATTAATGTGTACTGGGGTGTACTGTCATGCACAATTGCGGTACAACATGTCAATAAGCTCTATCTGTGACAGCTGCATTTTGCAAACTTATACTTATACTAGTAAAAGCAAAACTGTATGTCCCAGAATGCAATGTTCTGTTGGCTGCATAGAGGCTTAGCACCTTTGAATATGGATCGAAGAAGTTTGACATGCTTTACTTCCGTTGATTTAAGGTGATCCTGTTATTTCGGTCTCCAGCAAAATCTGTGATTTAAGAAATCATATTACAGAATTATATTCTCTGTACTCTTCTCGTAGAATTATATTGACAATCTCAACATTTGATAGGAAAAATATAAGTAAGCCTTTGCTCATCACATATTGGTTATATATTGTTGATCCTTATGCTCTATGACTGAAGATATTTTTTCGGTTGTTAAACAAGCTATGTAAGGCACATACTTAATTGTCGGAACACGCTTATGTTGTTTTGAATGATTTCACTTAAATGGACTATTTCCTTTTTGCTGGCTCACTTTACTTTCCCTTGCAAAACACCAGTCTCTGGCAACAGCTCTCTGAAATGTAGGAGACGTGATTCTCATCTGGTGTGGATAAGAATGCTGCTCAAGATTTTGGGACCATGAACTGTGAAGGTTTACCTTCTGGTTTTCCTTTGCTTCTTTTTTCTAGGTACCAATGTCAAACCTACTGTTATGGTGTTGCCCCATTCTAGAACATGACTAACATGGGAGATAAACTGGGGTGGTGGTGTAGGGGGCTTTATACGTGATATAGATGGTCTTGAAGATGTTCCAGGCTGGAGGAGTGAGTTAATGTAAGTCTTAAAATGTAAAAGGGATCTGGTTGAATTTCTTCAAGCCTCTGATAAGCAGTGCCACTGCATGTAGGATACATTTGAGGGGTTAGATAGACCTCTGAGCAGGATTTTGCCTCTGGGCAGATGGGAATAGACAAAGCCTTGTATAATTGTTGAGACGTCAAGAAATTGATTAATTGTTTTCAGAGAAGGGGAGTTGGAACCAACTTTCTCTATGATTTTAGTTAGAAATTGGGCTTCTGGTTGGCAGAAGTAAGCACCCTGCCAAGCAGGAACCACAATCCTAGCCAGGGTAAGTCACCAAACACTCTGAATTACCCTTTGCAAATCCTCTGGTAGCTTGGCACAGAGCAGTCAGGCTTTACTTAAGAGGCAATGTGTAAAGTATTTGTGCAACTCATCAAACAGTAAAACAAAGACAACACCACAAAAGGATTCCACACCAGGTTTGAAAAATAGAACTCAATTTTATAAATACAACAAGACCAAAACAACAAAACTCCAATAAGATATGACCATTTAAAGATTAAATGTAAAAATAGCGGTTAGAAGCATTAAGCGGTTAATGTGATATCTGGTCGTGCCGGTCCGGGGCAAAGTCAAGAGTTCAGACCCACTGCGATGGAGCGTGGGCTAGATAGAGGGACCCACTAAGGCCCACTGAACAAAAGTACCTTGATGCTTGGTGTGCGTCAACGAAGATACGGGGTCCAGTTGAGCGATGCGTCGGTAATCCTCATGCATTTTATTTTAAGAGGGGTGTTTTACATCGCACAAACTCGACCCGAAGTTATCAGGTATCAGAGCGCTTTACATGAGCACCAGTTTCGGTACTGAATACACATTCATTTTTTTTGTGTTAGGCATGAGGAGACTATGGGCCAGATGTACGACCCTTTTTTGCGGCCACAAACGGGAGGATCTCCCGTTTGCGACCGCAAAAAAGGGCAATGGCATGTACAAATGCTATTTTGCAAGTCACAGACTCGCAAAATAGCAATTGCGACTCCCGCTATTAGGAAGCGGCGTCCCTTCCTAATAGCGAGTCACCATGCCATGTACAATTGTTTTGCAACCGCAAAACACTCGCTGTTTACCACCTACTTCAAGTAGGTGGTAAACCACTTGCAAACAGGAAGGGGTTCCCAGGGGACCCCTTCCCCTTTGTGAGTATGTGAGGAAATATTTTTTAAGAGCAGGCAGTGCTCTTAAAAAAAGAAACTGAAAAGTTTCATTTTCTTTTTTAAATGCATTCCTTTTTCCCTTAAGGAAAACGGGCCACCATCCCTGGGAGTACCAGTCAATCCCAATGGGGTCGCAAATTGCGACAGCCTCATTAATATGCATGAGGCATGCAATTTGCGACCCCATTGGGAATTGCAAACAGTGTCTGAGACACTGTTGTACATCCCAATTTGCGACTCGCAACTTGCGAGTCGCAAATGCAACTCAAATTGCGAGTTGCAAATGCAAAGCAAATTGCGAGTCGCAAATTGCTTGGTTGTACATCTGGCCCTAAGTGATTTGCCCAGAACCACAGGATGTTGAGCGTTGTTGCCGAGACTGGAACACAGTTCCCCAACTTCGAATTCGACTGCTCTAGCGTTTAGGCCACATCCTCTCCCCAGTCAACGTGAGGCGTTGGATTTCTCCATGCAACGGCTGCGATGCCACTGTTCTGAAGGCGATGCACCAATTCTGAGATAAGGTGGTTCCGAAGGTGATGCACCAGGTTTCTCCACACCAGTGGCAGTGATGCATTGGTTCCGAAGCACCAATTCTGGAGGAGATGCACCTGATCCGAATGCGATGCGCTGAGCCTGTATCCCCAACAGCGGCGATGCGTTGATTCTGCTCTCACGGCTGAGGATGTGTCGACTCTTCTGGAACAAAACATCTAGGCCCGCTTCCGAGGGTACAGGACTGGGGTGACACCACTCAGCAGGGCAGACTCACAGGTGGTAGAGTCCAAGTGTTGCAGCAGGCGGGTTGGAAGTCTTTTGTGTCCCTGAGACTTCAATCAGAAGGCAAGCCAACAAGCCCCTGGAGTCACTCTTGGTTACTGTGATGCAGGTCCAGTCCTTCTCACCCAGGCAAGAGAGCGCAGCAGGGCAGCACAGTAAGGAAGGAGCCCAGCAAACAGCACTTTTTCAGTAGCACATCAGTTCTTCTACTTCCTGACAGAGTGGTCACAGATACAGAAGTGTACGGAGTTGTTGGAGTCAGAGTTCCAGTACTTATACCCAGTAGTGCCTTTGAAGTTGGGGAGAGTTCAAAGAAGTGTCTTATAAGTGCACAGATGTCCACGCTTTCTGCCCTGGCTCCAGACTCAGTACATACAGGGAGCTATGCAGCCCTATGTGTGTGGACAGGACACAGCCTATTTCGGTGTAAGTGTGTGGCTGTACCACGCTCTTTCTCCTATCCTCCCAGAAAGATCCATCAGTCACACCTAAGCTCCCTTTGTTTGTGACTGTCTAGAGGTAATTTGCAAAGCCCAGCTCCCACCCCACCCAGACTGAACAGAGACAGGCAGCAAGCACTAAATGGCTAAAGTAAGAAAATGGCAACTTTTTAAAAGTGGCATTTTCTGATTTGCAATTTAAAATACAACTTCTCCTTGAGTTGTGATTTTAAATTGTGGTTCCAGAGACACCATACTTGGGGTTTTCTCTTCCCAATTGGAAATTACTCTTATAAAATGTAATAAGGTAATCCCAATGTTATCCTAAAGGAGAGATAGGCTATGCAGTAGTGAAAAACAAATGTGAGAGTTTCCCTACCAGGACATTTAAGACTTAAAAGTACATGTCCTGCTTTTGAAATACACTGCACCCTGCCCATGGGCTCTCCAGGGCCTACCTTAGGGGTGACGTATATGTATTACAAAGAAAGGTTTAGGCCTGGCAAGAGGTTTAACTATGAAAGAATCCAGTTAACCACACGGCAGTCTAGAGACAGAGTACCCTAACCACAAAAAGCCGTAGGCTAAATTTCACCAACTTCAACAATTTCAACGCAAATAAGTATAACAAATAACTTAAGTATATAACAATTATGCAATTAACATAACACTTTATTCATTGATTATGTCTCAAAAACAATGGTGATAATACCCTTCTGATAACAGCCACATTCAATGTAGCTATTGTAGTGTCAGCTGCTTGATGAACGAAGCCCAATGCATTTCGGGTGCTGTCACCCTTAGTCAGGGGTAACTGTAAAACAGGATGTGTATTATCATTCTGATATTCAACAATTACAATATTTATTTACACACAAGAACAAAGCAGTAGCTAGGTCCTTAAGAGGATGGAAGCATGCAAGACCATTGAAAATAAAATAATGAAAAAGGATACAGAACCAACATCTTGCTCAGACATGTAAAAGTGTCAGAGAAACCAATTAAGCTGTAAAAATTTGATCGGAAAACGTACTGTCTAGTGGCGCCAACCGCCATGTAACATTCAAGACTGCGGCATTCTTGTCATGCAAAACAGTAGTGAAGGTGCACGTCCTAAAAGCTCAGATGTACTCAACGTGATAAGGATAAACAGAGAACGAAGACCCAACGGTCAGTGCCCTCATACCACTACATGTCTAACAACAAATGTTGTTTAGCAAACAAAATTTATGGATGAGTATGGGAACATATGCAGAGTACTATAACTCGCCAAGTACATAAAATAAACAAACACTGCCTGAGGCCTAGGTAAGTCACCCTTAAGACAGAGTGCCCTATATCTCATGTGAGGACCTATCTGCGTGAGCAGACAGGTCCCTATAATATCAAAAGCCATTCTTAGATATTATAAGTGCCCAGTAAAGCTACCCTGAGTATATGGTCTACAAACTGGTCATTACCATTTTCCTAGCACCACAATGGCTTTACTTAATCCTGGGATGTTTGGTATCAGAATAATAAACCTGCACTGATTCTAGTGTCGGATTTATTATTCCATGCACTCAGGGGTCCTTTATAGAGGGGACCACTGGACCAAACCAACAGTTGGTGGGTTCCGGACTAGTGAACACCAGCCTGCCACCACAAGACACGTTTCTGGACCCATGGGGTGGGAGTATTCGCTCCCCGGGCTCAGAAACAAAGCCTTTCCTGTGCGACGTGTTCACACCTCTCCCAGGTCAGGAAGAGCCATCTGTGGCAGGGGAGCTGCTATCAGGAACAGGCCTCCTTCCTGTTTCACCCCTTTTTCATCGGGAAGACAGGTGGGAAAAAACAGATCAGCCCAGAAGGTGTGCAGGTCTTGCAGATGGCACACACCCTCCAATCAGGGTCAGGGATTGTGCCCACTATCCCACGTGGGGTGAGCCCTCTAAGGGTGTAGTCATCCTAAGAATAGTAGCCCATTGGCTACTACCTCAAGACCCCTAAAAATGCCCCCTAAATACAGTATTTAGGAGGTGGCCATGAACCCGGAATTTAGAATTGAAGACTGTGACCAGGTGGGCCCGGACTTGAAGGGGGCAGAACGATCAATGAGCCCGGGGAACGAGGAAACCACCTTTTCCCCTCTTCTTTATCAGCAGCAGGACGAGTGGGGTTACTCAGTCCCACGAAGAACGGAAGGTGAGGAAGAAAACATACACCGCCCCTTTAACTGGGAAAGCTGGTCGGCGGGCCACGCCCACAGCGACGAGGAGGAGGAGGCCTGGCCAATAAAGACAGGAGGAAGACGGAAGCCGGCGTGTGACATCACCGGAGGAGTCGAGGAGGAAGACGGAAGCGAGAGGAGAGCGAGACGGACAGAAACGAGTGACGGGAAGGAGACAGCGTGGTCGATAGAAGGCGGAGAGCCAGGAGGCCAATGTCCCCGTGAGTCGCCCAGCCACGCTCCCGGAGGAGCGTGGCTCTCGCAGGTATGCGAGCGTTTTGCGGGCTGGGTGGGCAAAAGAGAGAGACCGGATACTTGACCTGTGGGATCCCCGTTCCCAGGTGTACCCTCCCTGAGCACTTCCCTCACCTAATTAGACGTGCCATACACAGAGTGATCCCACCACCTCCCTTCCTTTTCAATCCTAGTGTGCTTGTACACCCCACTTACACCTGGTCCCCTGTTTATTTTGTTCCCTCACTACCACGGATGACGGGATCGCGCTGGAGCGAGTGAGAAGAGGGCGGACCTCGCCGAGGGACCAGGAAGAGAAGGACAAGTCCCCGCTATCACCTTTGCCTTATTACAGACTGGCCACAAGAAGGCGTGTGTTGCATGCAATAAAACCCTCATTACCCCAACCCAGTCTCTGGCCCCTTCCTGATAACCCACCACAAAGACCTAAGAAGACTGGACCCAAAGACGTTGCAGCAGTGAAAGCTCTAGGCCCAGCTGCCTTGGCCCCAGCCCTATCGGCCTGCCTGCAGCTCTGAATCCCCTTGCAAAGAACACAATGGCTCCAAAAAGGATCAGCAACATCCAGACTTGGTGAGGACTGGCCCCCTGCTTCAACAAAGACTCTAGACTCTAAAGGACAGTGGCCCTGTCCACAAAAGAAGATCAAGACCCTATGAACCTAAGATGCCCTGCTCCAGGATTTACCTCTGCACCTGCCATCCACAACCCATGTCCAGAGGGTCCACCGGTCCTTTAGTGTTTCTCCAGCGGTCCTGACCTCCAAACCATTGAGGGGTGTTACCTCCAAGGCCCCTTGTCGATGCCTGCAGCCTCTTCACGGCGACCACCCGCCACAGCGACCGGACCGGTACGCGTCTTCCCGATCTCGGAAGGCTCCCCTACAGTTTCCGACCCTGCATCCTGGTTCCCAGATCCCGAAGTGTCCTGACATTGCGGGACATCTCTACTTACCTGCCCAGCTGTTGGTTCCTCCCGGAAGGCTTCCTGGACTGAGCCTGCAGCCGAAATCCAAAGATGACAAACTCCATAGGATAGCATTCGGCTCCAGACACCGTCTTAGCATCCTGCACCCGGCCGCTCCTGTGCCGCTGGTGGTGTAGTCTTGGTGCTGATGTGGGACCCTCTTTGCCCTCACCTTAACTCCAGGAGCTTGCCACCAAAACCAAGTGCCCTGCCCTTGAGCAGCCACTAACCGAGGTGCCCCATTGGCTAACTTTGGCACCCTGCACTCTGCACGCGAAAGTGATCTAAAGTAATTATACGTATTCTAAAGGTTGTACAACACATTTTCTTGACTGCAAAGTAACTTGTGTGCTTCTACAAAACCAGTGCACCCCATATCTTGACAAGTATTATTGTATTGAAAGTATCACTTGCCTGCTACTAAGTACATCTAGGTTCTAGTAATAAAAATAACAAAGTAACATCTTTTTATACAAACAGTTGGTCTGGATTCAGTCTTTGAGTTTGTGACATCATTTCTTGCCTGAGTGTACAAAACAAATGCTTAACACTACCCTCTGATAGGCCTGACTGCTCAACCACGCTACCACAAACGAGAGTAAGGTACTATCTACTTTAGCCTCTGCTATACCTCTGGGGATCCACTGGACTCTGTGCACACTATACCTTACTTTGGTATAGTATGTACAGAGCCACCATCCTACATATCTAGTTTATCATTTCACCCATTAGGCACTAGACTGTCAAGATACTTGTTCCAAAATGTTTCTCTCTGTGCAAATACTGTGCAAACATTGATGTTAGCGTTGACTGTGATTTTTTCAATTACCGTAACTGGGTTATATTATGTTTCTAATTCGACCAGTGGGCAACTAGATTTGAGTTCCAATTCTGAGCTTGTATCATGCTCTTGTGTTCTGCAATCCTGATCTTGATTTTCCTCTCAGTTTTGCCCACATATATGAGACCAGAAGGGCATTTGACGGCATATATTAATTTCCCTGAATTGCAATCTAATGAATGGTGCAGTTGAATGGATTTGTTCATGCGTGGGTGTGACAAAACCCTGCCAGTGATGACATTGCCACAGTGTATACAATCATAGCATTTGTGCATGCCTTTATGATCATGCTCTTGTGATGACGTGGATGTAGATAATAATTCTTTAAGGTTTTAGTACAGTGAGTAAGCAAAAAGAGTTTTTTCTGTAAACAAGCCAGCAAGCCCTAGACTCACTCTGGCTTCAAGTGATGCAGGTCCAGTCCTTCTTACCTAGGCAAGAGAGAGCAGCAAGGCAACACAGTAAGGCAGGAGCCTAGCAAACAGATGACCAGCAGAGTGGCAGTCCTTTAGCAGCACAGCAGTTCTTCTTCCTGGCAGAGTGGTCATAGGTCCAGAAGTGTAATGAGTTGGTGGTGTCTGAGGTTCAGTACTTATACCCAGCTGTGCCTTTGAAGTGGGGAAGACTTTGAAGAAGTGTCTTTGAAGTGCACAGAGGCCTATCCTTCCTGCCCTGGCTCCAGACTCACTACAGGGGTGTATGCAGCCCTTTGTGTGTGGTCAACACACAGCCTATTCATGTGTATGTGTGAGGCTGTGCCCAAGTCCTCCCTCCCATCCTCCCAGGAAGATCCATCAGCCACACCTAAGCTCCCTGTATGTGTGACTTTCTAGAGGGAATGCATATCTGCCACCCTACCTAGACTGAACAGAGTGGCACTAGGCACTAAATAGCTAAAAGTAAGAAAAAGCCAACTTTCTAAAAGTGTCATTTTCAGAATTGCAATTTAAAATCCGACTTTACCATAATTTGTGATTTTAAATTGTGATTCCAGAGACACCTGACTTGCGGGTCTTAACTCTTCCAAATTGGAAATTACACTTATAAAATGTAATAAGGTAATCCCAATCTTATCCTATGGGGGGATAGGCCTTTCATTAGTGATTAATGAATTTTTCACTACCAGGGCATGTAAAACTTAAAAGTACATGTCCTACATTTGAAATACATTGCACCCTGCCCTGTGGGCTGTCCAGGGTCTACCTTAGGGGTGACATATGAGCAGCAGCTGTGATGTGTGGTCCTGCGTCAAGTTGCATCGGGTTAGGTCGGAATTATTGAAGCTGCTGATCAGGAGCTGCGAACCTGGCATTGAGATGTCTCACACTGCATTGGGTTGTTGAAACCACAGGTCTGTGTTGTGGAGACTTGCGTGAAGATGCATTGCATTGGGTCGGTGCTGTAGTAGCTGCCTTTCAAGAGCTGTGATGGGAGGTTTAGCGTCAAGGTGCATCAGTTCTGATGAAGCCATTGGTCTGGATCTGACGATTGAGAACTTGCATTGGGATGTGTCACACTGCATAGGTGCGGGTGAAGCTGCCAGTCAGGAGTCTGTTGTGTTTCTGTAGCTCAGAACAGAAGGTCAGCCAGCTGACATTTGGAGTCACTCAGGTAGCATGGGTTGAAGGGAGCAGGTGCAGTTTTCCTTCTCAAAGTGCAGGGCAGGTCTCAACAGCAGGTCATTCCTTCTTCTGTATTGCCCATAGGTCCAGAAGTGCATTCCAGAGTTGGTCTGAGGGACCAATATGTATACCTTATGCCAGCTTTGAATTGGTAGAAACCTCTAGACTTTCTCCCACATCTGGTCTGGGATTTCCTTTGTTCCCCTGCCCGGCCCCCAAGATATCTGGGGTAACAAAAGGCTAGTGTGAAATTCTTTGTGTATGCAAGAGGCAGCCCCTATTAAAGTGCTTGTAGGTGACAGCTCTGCCTCTACCCAGCCTGTAAGGATGACCTATTCTGCCCACACCAAGTTCCCCTTTGTGGTAGTGTCTGGGAGGAATACACAAAGGCCAACTATACTTAGGCATGTGACCCAGGATACAGGCTGCATGCACCAAGTGGCTATGGACAAGAAAATGCCAACTTTCTAAAAGTGGCATTTTCAGAATTGTGACTGAAAATCTAACTTTACCATTAAAGAGGGTTTTAAATTACAATTTATTTGAGTGTAAATATGACATTCCTACATGCCCCCAATCACACATTAGCACATATTAAATGTAATGGTAGCCCAATATTATCCAATGGGAGAAACAGACCTTACTGTAGTGAAAATAACCAATTTAGGAGTTTTTCACTACCTGGACATGTAAAACTAAAATGTACATGTCAAACGTTTTTTAAATACACTGCACCCTGCCCTATAGGCTATTTAGAGCCTACCCTAGGGTTGACATATGTTTTAATAGGAAGATTTAGGCCTGGCAAAAGGTTTATTTTTCCAGGTCGAAACGGCAATTTAAAATTGCACACAGGCAGCAAAGGCAGGACTGAGACATTGTGCAACACACTCAGGTAGCTCTTTCAAACATAAGTGCTGCAGACCCACTAGTAGCATTTAATTTATAGGTCCAAGGTACATGTAGTACCTTTTTACTAGAGATGTACCAGAAAATGAAATGTGTCAATTGGGCGTGAGCCAATTTTACTATGTTTAAATGAGAGAGCACAAGCACTTTAGCACTCATTAGCAGTGGTAAAGTGTGCAAAGTCCTACGGCTAACAAAAACTAATTTAGCAAAACAGGAGGCGTTAAAACAAAATGTTTGGGGGAAGACCACACCAAAGTTGTAAGGTCTAACATGTGCCCCCTAGCTGAAAGTGGGAGTTCTCATCACTAAGGGGGAAGAACCTGAGAAGACCATCAGAATGGAAGTGGTGGGTTCCAGGTCGGTGTTCCACCGTAAAGCGTCTATTCCTTGTAGGGAGATGGAGCCCCTCAACAATTTGGAAATCTCATCCCTCATCTACATGAGCCCTCTGATGGCCTGTTCTCTGTCTGAACCCAGAAGTGAGTCCCATACAGGTATGGTCTCAGCTTCTTCAGACCCCAGACCACAACAAATTCTTCTCGCCCAATAGCATTCCATCTCGGTTACCTGGGGAGTAACCTCTACTGATGAAGGCTACTAGTTGGTCTAGGCCATTCAACTGTGATAGTACAGCCTGTATTCAATGCTCTGAAGCATCTGTCTGCATAACAAATTTTTGGGAGAAGTCATTGGCCTTGAGTACAGGTGCTGTGCGCATGGCTTCCTTGAGGGTGTCAAAGCCTTTCTGGCAGGCATCTGTCTGGATCACCTTCTTATGCTGCTTCTTGGAAGTCAGTTCAGTTAAGGGGGCAACAATTGTGCCTTAGCCCTTAACAAACCTTCTATTATAACCAGTGAGGTTCAGAAAGGTCCTCACCTCAGTCTGGGTTTTTGGGGGTTTCCAAACCAGGATAGTCTGAATATTGACTTGGGAGGGCTGCACCTTGACCCAGCCAACCAGGAGTCCCAGATATACCACTGATCCCTTTCCAATCAGGTACTTGCTGGCTTTGATAGTCAGGCCTGCTTGTTGTAGGGTCTGAAGAACTTCCTGGAGGTGAACCCAGGCTTCCTCCCAGCTGATGCTGAAGACAGCTATGTCATTCAGTTAGGGGGCACAGAATGCCTCCATCCCAGATAGGACCCTGTTAACCAACCTTTGGAAGGTGGCAGAAACATTTCTCAGCCAAATTCTGGGGTGGCGCTTGGTGGAGTGGCTTTGGGTACCAGCACCAGCACTGGACTGGACCAGGGACTATTGGAGTACTCAATGACCCTTAAGCCAAGAATCATGGACATCTCCGCCTTGATGCTAACCCTCACCTCTGACAGTCTGTACATTTTGTTTTTCACAGGCATTCTGTCTCCAGTATCTATGTCATGAATACACAGTTGTGTAAGTCCAGTGGTGAGAGTTAACAGAGAAGCAAACTGCCCTAACAACTGTTGACAGTCCCTCTGCTGTTCTGGAGTCAGTGTAGGGGACAGGGAGAGGCTCAGTCTCCTCTTACATCCAATTATCTGTCCCCAGGATCATGGTGACTTCAGACTGCTCATAGCGTGGCTTAAGGAAATTTAAATGAAGTGTCCTAGGGATTTTGAGGTCCATCAAATAGGTGACCTCCCCCTCTGTGTCCTTCACCTTAGAGAGCCCGGACCAGTGGTCTTGTAGGGTCTTGGGTCCCACTGGCTTCATAACCTGAACATTTTGGCCAGGTTGAAACCCGATCAGAGTGGCCTTCTGGTCATACCACAGCTTCATCACTTCATGGTTGGCTTCTAGAATGGCAGTTTCATTCTTCCAGAAGAGCTACATCTGATTTTGGATAGCCACCTTGTAACTGACTACATCCGGGGGGGTTTCTTAGGAGCTTGTTCCCACCCCTCCTTCACCAAACTTAGAGGTCCCCTAACAGCATGGCCATAGAGGAGTTTGAAGGGGCTTAACCCAACTCTGTTCTGTGGCACTTCCCTGTTGGCAAAAAGCAGGCATAGTAAGCAGATGTGTCACTTCTGATTCATGGGCTCAGTCTGGTGTGTGGAGAACTTGTAAGTTACTCCACACTCATCCCACATGGAGTTCATGTATGCAGACATGAAGCTAGTAGACCTATCAGACAATTCTTCTTTTGGGACCCCCCCCCCTAAATAAATTCCCCATCAAAGCCATTGCCACTGCAGGTGCAATGAGAGACCTCAGAGGAATGGTCTCTGGATATCTGGTGGCATGGATAAACCTGTTGCTCAAGGCAGTTTCGGGGTCCAGAGGTCTAATATTATTGATGTCCACCCTTTCAAAGTGAATGCCAATGACAGGTAAGGGTACTAGGGTAACCTTTAGCTTTTTCCCTGACTTCCCATTGGGCTGGCAAGTGAGACATGACCTACAGAATGTATCCGAGGCTGTCTTCATCAGGGGGTCAGTAAAAATGGATGACAAGCCTCGCAAAGGACTTTCCCTGCCCCAGATAATCCGCCCAATATCATGAGCGAGCCCCAGTAGTGTCACACAGTTCCTATAAATCAAGTAGGACTATGTACCTGGACAGTATAACTGTCATAATATAGGGACAGAATCCACGCATATCATCAGAGTATGTTGACCTATTTCCTAGCTAGCTCACAGTGAGCCATCATCTGAACCCCTAAACTTCCAGGATACCAGAAGGGATCTACAACCTCACAACATGACTACTCTAATTTCACATGGAAATTGTGGAAACAGATATACCCTTTCGTTGTTACTCAGGCATGCCCAAAGAGAGACACACGAAAGACACAAATTGGCTTTTCAAAGATTTATTGAAACAACTATATTCTTTTGTAAAAAATTTGAACTGCAATTATTAGTAGAATGAAACAAAGCATTGTAACAAGCATTACAAGAATGGTGAAAAAGATGAACAGTTCAACCATCATAACGTTACATTTTGATTATGATTATATTTATACTCCTATCCTAATACTACCTACACTATTGAGGGCAATATGGGAGTACACTCTGCTAAATCTCTTGAGACAACCCAATCCCACATACCTGTGTGTGATGTATCAGGAAGACGATCTGGTGTAGAGCAGGCTACTGTCCTTTGCAGAATGGAGATTTAGTGTCAGCAGGGCTTCATCTCTGTCACGGGCGCAGGCACAGCATTCTAGGACACTCCGCAGAAGTGCTTCTCTGCCAAATTTGGCTCTGAAGTGATTTAAAAAATACTGTCCCAATTGCACTGTGTCAGGGGTGCAGCACTGATGTGATTGTTTGTCTTACGATTCAGAACTGTCTCCAACCGGACAACCAAATGCACAGGCATCGCTTTCAATGTTCCTTAGCCTTGGACAGAGTGTATGAATGACATGATAAAATGCTTACTAAAAAATGTGCTGTAAGCTAAATCATTTCTAAGTACATTATTGTATGAGCGCAAGCATGTAAAAAGTCACAGTTTAGAAAAAGATGTCAAGTTTAAACGTTTAACTAAAATGGAGACTTGTGCGCAGGCCATCGTGAACCTTACAACAGTAGGAATGCTCTCTCGCACTGGGGGACCACCAACAGACAAGTTGCCCCAGGCAAGAATCTTAGGCTCACTAAATAGGAGATCGTTCTCCCAATATATAAGATGCTCTTCGGAGGTGTCACCAGCTGCCTGGACCTCAGCTTGCAACCTCAAGCTCTCTAGAGTTGGGCACCCTTTCTTAGCTCTGCAGAGCTCCTACCTGGTGGGCTCACCCTCAACTTGCCACCCAGCAACCTTAGGCATGTTTCCCAGGTCTGCATTGTCCTCCCCTGTAGGTTCTCGGGTGGCTCCCTCCGGTTCCACTGACTCTTGGCCTGTGGGAGTTTCAGGGGCTGGTTTCAGGTTCCCCTTGCCCTTCCTCTTTTTGGCAGCTGCCTAGGCCATTCTTCCAGGCTCTAAGAATCCTTAACAAGCCTTTGGGGGGGTGGAGGGTGGTCGCAAGTGTCAAGTTGACGGTCACACTTTGAGAGTGCTCAGGACCCCTCTGTCATCCGTTCGCATCCCCATCAAAGATAAGGAGCTGCAGTTATCCTCAATTACCCCCTGTCAATCCTGTATGATATCGCATGATACCAAGGTATCCTTACCCTCCGTGCAGTCTGCGGGTTCCAGTAATGGTGGCAGTGGTGTGGTATGGCCTGGACACAAGATGGTGGCCCCGAGCTACAGATATAGTGAAAGCCCACTGAAAGTCGGAACAGGCGAGACCCCTAACTCGACCCCTAGGATCATCCAGCCTCTCCGGGGACGAGGAGTCAGCGGCCGCTCCGGATGGAAGCAAGCTGTGGCATGGGGCTGCAGCGATATCGAGGCGTTTGTCACCCTCATGAACTCAGCAGGACCCAATGGCCGCGGTGGTGACGTAGCGAGGCCTGGAGCTGAGGTGAGTGCCACCCAAATCACAGAGACAACATGAATTTTCTGAAAGTGGGGGCAGGCAAAATCCCTGAGACCATCTGGACCCCTCAAGGGGATGGCTGCCTTGCCCCTGGACCACCGGCTGTGAGGAGGCCCGGCTGCTCGAGCCAGGAGCATGCGGTGGCATGGGACTGCGCACAAGGCAAGGTTCCCTCAACCTCCATGAAGCCTGTGTGATCCAGCCACCATGGTGAGGCCAGAGCGGAACACAGAGGCATGACAACGGCCCTCCCAACCGCAGGAAAAGTAGGAGCCCACTGAGAGTGAGATCTGCGGGGTCATCCAAACCTCCCAGAGGGGCGGCTGCCTTGCTCCCGGGGGGCCGGCCGCTCTGGATGTGAACGGACTGTGGTGGGGGCCCGTGCCTCGAACAAGCCTGGAAAACAGAATCATGGCCAGAGAGGACCTCGGCCTGGGATTGGCACGGGTTCCTGCCAGGAGCTGCCAGGTCGGCGGAAACTAACTTGGAGAGGTATGGAATCAGAGGCCCTGACGATGAAGAGTTGTGGCCCCCCGTGCAGGCACTAGCACAAGAAGCAGCAATCGTGCCCACCAGCGTGCACTCAGTGCTCCGAAGCGGAGGAGGCGGTGACCCTGCGGCTGGGCCCGCTGAGTTCTGGACCTCCAATCTGCCGGTTTGGGGTGGCAGCACCGGCTAGATCCATTATCGAGACTGCATCCGAACCCAGATGCACCAGTGAGGGAAGCAAACAAGCTGGGGCCCACTACCCTAGGGCTCGTGTCTCCTGAACAGCTCCCGCCAGGTGCAGCGGCCTGGCCTTGAAAAGGTGGCATATGGACTACACAGGAAAGCACACCGGCAGCAGGTGAGGGCGGCACTCAGCGCATTGAGGGCCGGACGGGCCCTAGACTCACTCCCTTGGCCCATGCAGAGAGGGAGATTCACTTGACCAGGCGGTTCTACCCCGATCCTGCCTAGTGACCTGCAGCCGACAGCGCTTGTGATGGGAGAATTGGGGAGGTGATGAGAGAAATGCAGAGCTGCTTCACGCCAGCTAACTGGGTGTCCCTAGCTGGGAACCCACTCCATAGCTCCACATACCCTCCTGGATTTCGCTCTCACTTGGGTCTCACCATGAGGTGCTTGAGGAGAACGCTCTCTGGGTTTACCGAGAGACACTGCGATCCCAGGGCTGCCGTAAGACCTGAGAGAGGAGCCTGGGGCCTGGTGGGGCCTTTCTCTTGGAGCCAGGTGTGGACGCAGACCTACCCTCACCCCTGGAGAGATTGCTGGACGTCGGGGCGATACAATCTCCCTAGCACATTTGCAGAATGGGGGCTCCTCCGAGGAGGTCAGCAGAGGCTTGGACATATCAGCCCTACCCCAAACGGGAGTGCACCGCCTACCCAGCTGTGACACGGACTGCATCTCTACCCATCATAAGCGAAGGTGACACAGAGAGAAGAGAGGTGAACCAGGGGTGACTGGCGGAAACCGGGAGTGAGGCAATACCCTGGACTTCGGTGAGGCTAGTTGCATCTCTGACTACTGGATAGGTGGAAAGGGAGCTTCCACACCCATCATGGGCAAAGAACAAGCAGCGAAGTTGGCCCCCTCCCAGACCCAAATGGGGCAATATGCCACAAGCACGTGGGCACTCCCAATGCCGCCTCATCCAAACCCTCGGTGCCCGAAGGGGTTCTGGCCACTATTCTCCAGGCGATCCGCACTTCACAAGACTCCGTTGAAACTAAGATAGGCGAACTGTGAGTGGACATGGCACTCATAAGGCAGGATCTCCGCAACACCACGGCCAGGAGTTCAGAAGCTGAATCCCGGCAATCCACTGTTGAAGATAAGGTTGCAACAATGAATAACCAGGTCTCCAAGCTCCTCTCCAGTACAGCCGAGCTTCATAGGCGGGAAGAGGATGCTGAAAACCGGTCCAGCCAAAACAACCTTCGGTTCGTGGGCATTACAGAAGGGACAGAGCCCAACCAGATGGCAACCTTAATTAAAACCTGGATTAAATCATGGATGCCTGCAGAACGTCTCTCCACATGGTTTGTGGTGGAGAGAGCACACCGCACGCTTGCACCCAAGCCACCTCCAGGAGCCCCCCACAGACCCATCATAGTGCGCATTCTCAACTTCAAAGATAGAGACGCTATCCTACAAGAAGCACACTCGCAAAATAACCTCTCCTACCAAGGCAGTAAAGTCATGATATTTCCAGACTATACTAGGGAGGTACAATCGCAGCAGAGATCCTTTACTGCAGTGAAGCAGAAATTGCAAGCACTTAATCTATCCTACCGGCTTCTATTCCCAGCTCACCTTAGGGTCATCCACAACAGCAAGAGCTACTTCTTTGACTCTCCTGAAGAGGCATGGACTTGGGCCACAGAGGAGCACTCCCTTGCCAGACACAATGCTCTACTCTCATTCCCTACACAAACGAGCCCCACTAACACAAGGATACAGCAATGAAATTGCCACAGAGGCGAACCCGGTCACGGCGAGGACACAACACACAGAGGAAGAACTCCTCCTCTCCTGAGGTGACCTGGAGAGAAGTGTCGGGCTCCCCTGTGGGAGTGGGGTCACGCGCCTAGTCCCATGAACGGGAATCGAATGGAGGAACTCCCCGGAACCAGTCCCCGGCTCCAGAGGCAGAGGGAGCCAGAGACTCAGACCTGTCACGCAGTCCAGCAATTTGAACAACAGCTTCTGGCAGTACCAGAGATGACAACACATCGGCCATGCAGCCACAACCAATCCCAAACTCCTTATCAACCGCAAATCTGGCAACATGGAGGGGTCTACCACTCTACCCCCAATTGCAATGACTGTTCTTGTTTTTGTTCCTACTGTTCATGGGGCGAAGTGTGGGGAGGTGGGTGGTTGGGGGGAAAAATGCAGTTTAATTTGCTTGTTACTGTTCCATTCCCTCTGGTTATTTAGGACGCACAACACAATATGCCTGCATCACCCATGCCTTGACATTAGCCCAGGGGTGGCTCTACTCCTCCCACCTGTAATCCATGTGCACAAAGGCCCAGGGGCCTTCCAGTCTCAAAAGAGTAGTCCCCCTAGATAGTACACCCATGGCAACAGCCGACCTTGACCTAGAGCCTATACGCATCCTTACCTGGAACGTCAACGGTCTCCTGGATAAGGTGAAACAAACTGCAGTCTTGAAATCCTCAAACCGATCTGCCCCATGCATCCTTATGCTCCAAGAGACAAATCTGAAGGGTAACCACTCCCGTGGGGTAGCTATTCTTCTCCGCCCCACCTTCCCCTTGGTAGTTAATTGCCGTCAACCTGGTCACAGCCTATATGCCCCCAGTGATTCTGGAGCCACCTAGCAAATGCTCTGGTGTCTCTGCAACAGGAACTAATGGTGATTGGGGGAGATTTTAATGCAGTCATGAACCCATACTGGGACGCACCGGTCACCCCCTCCACGCACCGGCGCACGAGCGCCAAGAAATTGGTGGACTGGGCCTCCTTACTCAGCTTATGTGATGTCTGGAGGATATGGAATCTCCATCTAGGTCAATTCACATATACATCTGCAGCCCACTATACCCACTCACGCATTTAGGCATTATTGTGGACTCCTCTCTCTCCCTGGGTTCTCAAATAAATAGAACTGTCTCTACCTGTTTTGGGATGATACGGACTCTCAGGAAGATCTTCCGTTTTCTCTCCCTGCCTGCACGGAAACAGGCAGTGGTGGCCCTTGTGGCTTCGAGGCTGGACTATTGTAATGCCCTTTACTTGGGAATAAATAAAGGACTTCTTCATCGTCTGCAATTGGTGCAGAATGCTGCTGCCAGACTGGTGATCGGCCTCCCAAATTTCATTCAGTCTCAGCTACCATCAGAAGGCTGCATTGGCTTCCATTGGGGAGGAGAATTGTGTTCAAGGCTCTGTGCCTGGTCCACAAGGCTGTCCACAATAAGGGGTCAGAAGGTATCAATAAAATGTTTCAAAGATATCTTCCTGGCAAGGACCTGAGATCCGCAAGCAAGAACCGAGTAACTGTTCCCAGGGTGAGGAAGGCTAGATGGGGGGAGGGCTTTCTCGCTGTTGGGGGCCAACTTGTGGAATTCCCTTCCTTCCCCAATTTCCACTTTGGAAACCCATTCCTTATTTCGTAAGTCCTTGAAGACCTGGCTTTTCACCTGTCCTAACCTCTGAGCTTTCTATTCTACAGACATCTCTCTTTTTGATTGCTTTCCACGGCGCCTTGATGCCCCTGGGCTAAGTTCGCGCTTTATAAAACTTATATTCATTCATTCATTGACCACGTGTTTATGCCCGCCCCTGACTGCCAGCTGGTCGTAGGCATCTGTGCACTCGCTCGAGGAATATCAGACCACTCACCCCTACTCCTGGATCTGGGATGCCCTACTGACGCCCTTCGTCCCGTCTGGTGACTCAACGCCTTGTTCCTGCAAAATAATGATTGTAAAAAAGCAAGAAAGGATGAGTTGCGACAATACTTTCAGACTAACAAAGGTACGGTTGCTTCCCCCGGTACGCTATGGGCTGCCGGCAAATCGACTATCAGAGGCTGTGCTAAGAGCTACATTAAACAAACACAAGACCAAGATAGACACCTCTCCCAGCTGGAGACCTGTGCAAGCCAGCTGGAACAGGTTGTACATGCGGTGACGGCAGCCAACGCAGCCCGCCAACTAGACATTATACACAAAGAAATCTGCCATCCCTCCTTAGGATCAGCCAAGCAGATCTGGAGATCCTCCATTGCCCGTGTCTACGGATGGGGAGACTTGAAAGGCAAGCTCCTTTACTGGTTGTCATCGCGTCCCTTGGTTGCCGGATTATTCCTGAAGTAATGGACGCGGACGGAAATATCCAGCACACGTCAGAAGCGATCGCACAAACGTTTGCGAATTACTATGAACTCCTCTACTCCAAAGCAGATAGCCCAGACCTGAACCCCGGATCCGACTTCTTGCAGGATGTCCCACTCCCGCGACTGTGGGAGGCAGAGGCCCAACTGCTTGACCAGCCCTTCTCGTGAGAGGAAATTAACCAGGCAATCTCAGTGCTGGCCATGGGTAAGACACCAAGCCCAGACGGTTCTACTCGGCGTTTAGGGAGACCCTGACACCACAGCTTGATGCACTGTATGCTGAGGCAGCGGATAAGAGCACTTTTCCACAAAACATCGACGTGGCCACGATAGTAGTCATCCCTAAAACAGACCCTCCCTCCAACTCGTGCTCCGACTACTGCCCGTTATGGCTAATTAACACCGAAGTCAAACTATACGCCATGGTCCTTGCAGCCCGCCTCAAGAAGGTGATAGAGGCCTTAATCCATCCTAACCAATGCAGGTTCATGCCACGCTGTGGCATGAGACACTGCCTGAGACGGCTGCATGTGGCCCTGGCTCACTGTCACTGCTTTCCACCTTACCTGTCCCTCTTATTGTTTGACTTTGAGAAGCCTTCGACATGGTGGACTGGGGCTATCCCTCTGGTTATTTAGGACGCACAACACAATATGCCTGCATCACCCATGCCTTGACATTAGCCCAGGGGTGGCTCTACTCCTCCCACCTGTAATCCATGTGCACAAAGGCCCAGGGGCCTTCCAGTCTCAAAAGAGTAGTCCCCCTAGATAGTACACCCATGGCAACAGCCGACCTTGACCTAGAGCCTATACGCATCCTTACCTGGAACGTCAACGGTCTCCTGGATAAGGTGAAACAAACTGCAGTCTTGAAATCCTCAAACCGATCTGCCCCATGCATCCTTATGCTCCAAGAGACAAATCTGAAGGGTAACCACTCCCGTGGGGTAGCTATTCTTCTCCGCCCCACCTTCCCCTTGGTAGTTAATTGCCGTCAACCTGGTCACAGCCTATATGCCCCCAGTGATTCTGGAGCCACCTAGCAAATGCTCTGGTGTCTCTGCAACAGGAACTAATGGTGATTGGGGGAGATTTTAATGCAGTCATGAACCCATACTGGGACGCACCGGTCACCCCCTCCACGCACAGGCGCACGAGCGCCAAGAAATTGGTGGACTGGGCCTCCTTACTCAGCTTATGTGATGTCTGGAGGATATGGAATCTCCATCTAGGTCAATTCACATATACATCTGCAGCCCACTATACCCACTCACGCATTTAGGCATTATTGTGGACTCCTCTCTCTCCCTGGGTTCTCAAATAAATAGAACTGTCTCTACCTGTTTTGGGATGATACGGACTCTCAGGAAGATCTTCCGTTTTCTCTCCCTGCCTGCACGGAAACAGGCAGTGGTGGCCCTTGTGGCTTCGAGGCTGGACTATTGTAATGCCCTTTACTTGGGAATAAATAAAGGACTTCTTCATCGTCTGCAATTGGTGCAGAATGCTGCTGCCAGACTGGTGATCGGCCTCCCCAAATTTCATTCAGTCTCAGCTACCATCAGAAGGCTGCATTGGCTTCCATTGGGGAGGAGAATTGTGTTCAAGGCTCTGTGCCTGGTCCACAAGGCTGTCCACAATAAGGGGTCAGAAGGTATCAATAAAATGTTTCAAAGATATCTTCCTGGCAAGGACCTGAGATCCGCAAGCAAGAACCGAGTAACTGTTCCCAGGGTGAGGAAGGCTAGATGGGGGGGGAGGGCTTTCTCGCTGTTGGGGGCCAACTTGTGGAATTCCCTTCCTTCCCCAATTTCCACTTTGGAAACCCATTCCTTATTTCGTAAGTCCTTGAAGACCTGGCTTTTCACCTGTCCTAACCTCTGAGCTTTCTATTCTACAGACATCTCTCTTTTTGATTGCTTTCCGCAGCGCCTTGATGCCCCTGGGCTAAGTTCGCGCTTTATAAAACTTATATTCATTCATTCATTGACCACGTGTTTATGCCCGCCCCTGACTGCCAGCTGGTCGTAGGCATCTGTGCACTCGCTCGAGGAATATCAGACCACTCACCCCTACTCCTGGATCTGGGATGCCCTACTGACGCCCTTCGTCCCGTCTGGTGACTCAACGCCTTGTTCCTGCAAAATAATGATTGTAAAAAAGCAAGAAAGGATGAGTTGCGACAATACTTTCAGACTAACAAAGGTACGGTTGCTTCCCCGGTACGCTATGGGCTGCCGGCAAATCGACTATCAGAGGCTGTGCTAAGAGCTACATTAAACAAACACAAGACCAAGATAGACACCTCTCCCAGCTGGAGACCTGTGCAAGCCAGCTGGAACAGGTTGTACATGCAGTGACGGCAGCCAACGCAGCCCGCCAACTAGACATTATACACAAAGAAATCTGCCATCCCTCCTTAGGATCAGCCAAGCAGATCTGGAGATCCTCCATTGCCCGTGTCTACGGATGGGGAGACTTGAAAGGCAAGCTCCTTTACTGGTTGTCATCGCGTCCCTTGGTTGCCGGATTATTCCTGAAGTAATGGACGCGGACGGAAATATCCAGCACACGTCAGAAGCGATCGCACAAACGTTTGCGAGTTACTATGAACTCCTCTACTCCAAAGCAGATAGCCCAGACCTGAACCCCGGATCCGACTTCTTGCAGGATGTCCCACTCCCGCGACTGTGGGAGGCAGAGGCCCAACTGCTTGACCAGCCCTTCTCGTGAGAGGAAATTAACCAGGCAATCTCAGTGCTGGCCATGGGTAAGACACCAAGCCCAGACGGTTCTACTCGGCGTTTAGGGAGACCCTGACACCACAGCTTGATGCACTGTATGCTGAGGCAGCGGATAAGAGCACTTTTCCACAAAACATCGACGTGGCCACGATAGTAGTCATCCCTAAAACAGACCCTCCCTCCAACTCGTGCTCCGACTACTGCCCGTTATGGCTAATTAACACCGAAGTCAAACTATACGCCATGGTCCTTGCAGCCCGCCTCAAGAAGGTGATAGAGGCCTTAATCCATCCTAACCAATGCAGGTTCATGCCACGCTGTGGCATGAGACACTGCCTGAGACGGCTGCATGTGGCCCTGGCTCACTGTCACTGCTTTCCACCTTACCTGTCCCTCTTGTTGTTTGACTTTGAGAAGCCTTCGACATGGTGGACTGGGGCTATCTGAAAGCTTTACTAATCTGTGCAGGGTTTGGCCCATACTTTAGAGGGCTTGTAAAAGTACTCTACTCTCACCCAATGGCTTGGGTTTTGGCTAATGGGGTTCTATCAAATGAATTCTGCATAGGTCAAGGGACGAGATAAGGCTGTCCCCTCTCCCCCTGGCTCTTTGCCTTAGCTATAGAGCCCCTGGCCCGGCTCATCAGAAGCGACACCCAAATCCAAGGTTGTCAATGGAGCTTATCCTTCGAGGACCGCATTGCATTGTATGCTGACGATGTACTCCTGGCGGACCCTGCCCGCTCAGACCCCCGATGCATAAAATTTCTCGACCGCTTTGGGGAAGCTTCTGGCCTGAAGCTCAACCCGACCAAGTCAGTACTGGCTCCCCTGCAATCTCCCGAAAATGCGGGGAGTGACAGACGAGCATCCCAATCAGGCGCCTCAGCTTTCGATATTTGGGGATCTAGGTAGCAATTCACCCGGTGCTAACCTGGTCTCTCAATCTAACCCTGTTACTGAAAAAAGTCAAAGACGATCTACGAAGATGGCTGATGCTCCCATTGAACCCGTTAGGGAAAATCGCGTTGTACAAAATGATGATCCTTCCCAGATTTTTGTATGTACTACAGAGTCTACCTCTCCATCTCCCACTGCAGTGGTTTCGAGTGGCACTGACCTACTGCCAAAAGTCCCCAAACGATGGAGGGATGGGAATGACCAATCTTTTTCTATACTACATAGCCACACGCCACACGCCTATTAGTGATCAACGACTGGTTCTCAGGAGGGTGGTCAGACCCAGCATACCAAGTAGAACTGGAAGCGCTGGGACTCTCGAAGATCCAAGCAATGTTATACGTCTCTTCGATCCCATCCGATCTCCTGGCAGTTACCAGATCAGTCTTTCTTGTGTGGCGCTCGGCACTTCGATACACTGGTTGGGATGCCAGAATCACACTACAAACGCCCTTATGGCAAGGCGAATGGAGCAGGGACGTAGCGAGGTTGGAGGGATGCCAAAAATGGGACCTCATTGGTATTACATAGTCGGGTGATGTTTGGAAGAGGGGTCAAATGCGGATGTTCCAAGACCTGCAAAACAAGTACTCCCTTAACCATACGCAATTCTACAAATATCTGCAGCTGAGACGCACCCTTAAAGAGCATATCCCCAGGAACACCACTCCTCCCCCAATTTAGTCCCTTAGAAGCTAAACTCCTCATGGGAGAGCTGGGGAGGCAGGGGGTTTTCCAGATTTACAAATACATGATTAACAACTCCACCACCACATTAGACCACCTGCGGACCAGATGGGAACGGTGGGTGGGGCCTATAGAGGATGAGGACTGGAGAGATGCCCTTATAGCCCCCCGGTTTATCACTGCCTCAGCCAGGCTGAGGATGGTCCACCTTACTACTTTCATTCCGCATATCTCACCCCCATCAGACTATACCACGCAGGCTGTCTTCCAACTCCGGGCTGCACAAGATGTGGAGAAGAGCCTGCAGATTTTTATCACATGACTTGGTCCTGTCCCATCATATCGCAATATTGGGCAGCAGTGGTCAAAGTATTGATTGAGGTCCAGGGTTAGGAGGTCCCGCTCACACCCCAGGTGCTGCTCTTGGGGATCCTGGACAGCGTAGGTAACTCGAGGGGGGACAAAATCTTCCTGGCAAGGCCACAATGGTAGCCAAAAGAGACATAGCGTCTCGATGGAAGAGCCCTGACCCCCCTCTACAATCGCCCAATGGGGATAGGGCTTGGATTGGTGTGCTGCGCAGGAAGAGCGGCTATATGTGGCTCGAGGATGACCAAACAAATATAAACGAGTATGGGGCAAATGGTTGGGACTTTTGGGGTGACAAAACAGGGATGACACATGGGGAACTATTGCTTTGAACTGACTATTGGGGTACTCAGTATTCCACTGTATGGCGTGGGTGGGCTTCGCGTTTTATCATAGGCCACTTATATCAAATGTAGGGGATCTGATGCCATAAAATGTTGTGTGTTTTTGTTTATGTTGCGCCTGCACGTTTGAAAAACCCAATAAAGTTGAGTATAAAAAAAACCCTCTTGGGTGGCCATGGACTGTGTGTTCATGCACACTTGTTCAGACAACCCTTACATCTCCAGGTGAGACCTGCGCTTCACTTCCTTCCAGACAGTGTGCTCTAGATTATTCCATAGCAGACAATCAACAGGCATGGCAGGACTCACAGATACTTTTAGAACATCTGACCTCTCCCACACTCACAGGGAACCACAGCCACAGGGTAGTGGCTCTCACAGTTGTCTGCTACTACAACCTGGTGGACATTTTTCATCCATGTCCCTCGCATTTGTAACCTCCTCCCATGCAAGATTCAAACTGACTAATTTTCTACAGTCTAGGAAAGCCCTTAAAACATGGGTTTTCCCATGTCTTCTGCTGTGGCAGTGTCCATGGGAGGTAATTAATGACTCCCTGAGGTCTGAAGGGGTGTTGGTGCATTTCCCTCACTTACACATGCATGTTTCCCATATTTAAGCTTAATCCTGTGAGCTTTTGTGTTTTTGGGAATCAGTACCTACTATTTCAACAGCCTCACAGTTTCACTGGTCCTGGTTCAGATTTACTGGTTTGGAAGGTTCTAACCAATTTTTTCCTGCCAGAAAAAAACAGCTGGAAAAATAACATGAGACTATCACTACAGCAGCAGACAAGCCTCATGCTGCTTTTTTTCTAAGGGTGGGGAGCATAGAGTGTGTATATTTTAGGCCAATGTTGTGCAGCCTCATGGCTCGGTCAATTGTGCCTTGAATTTTTCTAAAATCGCCTTGTAATGGTGCAATAATCTTGTTAGGTTCTACCCAGTATTCTAAGCAATGGAGTAGCAATTTGGCATGGATCTTCCCGGCTCCATCCAGCAACGAAATTGAGCAATAGTTGGCAAAATAGCTAAGATAACTGCCACTTGCTTCGCAGTCTTTAAATGGCTGAAAAAGATGTGGCTTATTCCTTTAGCGGCTCAGACGACCGTTATACAGGCATTGGTCATTTCCCGCCTGGACTACGGCAATGTGCTGTATTTAGACGCAGATAAGTCGTCCATACAGCGCCTGCAGATTGTTTAAAACACAGCTGCCAGACTGCTTTATTGCTTACCCAGGTATGTTTCTGTTTCGTAATTGCTCAAGGAACTCCATTGGCTTAAGGTGGCCAAGCGCATTGAATCAATACACTGTGCTATATGTTTATGGGCAAACTTTGCCAGGAACCAAGCCACATTCAGGAACTAGTATCTCTCTATCAGCCCACGCAGCTATTAAGATCTTTGACCCAGGCTCTGTTCAGTATTCCCAGGTTTTGCTTACCCGAATGAAGGGCCATTCCTTTGCCTATCTAGGTCCTAAGCTTTGGAACTCTTTATCGGACAATTTAAGGAACTGTAAGTCATTTCTAACTTTCTGCAAGATGCTGAAAATGTGGCTATTCTGAATCTGCATTGTGAGACAGCAGACCTGCAACCGCCCTGCGCCGTGAAACCCTTCAGGGTAGCTGTGCGCATTATAAGTTGCTAATAATAATAATGATAATAAGGATCATTATGGGGGCCTTTTTTATGGAGTGGGACAATAAATGCTGCTCTCTAAGGTTCCTGGATCTCCTCTTGGCCCCAAGCTACATTGTAAGGTGCTGTTAGACTAGTGACCCAGGCTGACATATTGGCACGTCCATTGAAGTATTGGTCGGTATTCCATCCGGGCCAGGTGCCTTCAACTGTTTTTGGCCAAGAATAGCTGCACCTATTTCCCCCTCACAGAACTCTATACAGGGCTCTCTGTTGGTTGCATGAGCTGTCTGAGTCATTATATATGCTATCTTGGTACTCATTTATGCAGGTGGTTATAAGAGTAACTGGCATGGAAGTAGAAGGATCCAGGCACACTGGATCATACAGCATTAAGAAGACAGCAGGTGGGATGCAGGTTTCCAGGTTTTATTACGGGGCCTTGGTAGCACAATCACACCAATTCCCAGAAACTCTTTGTATTTGTATTTCTTAACGATTGTTTAAGGGCCTGTCTCGCTTTTACTTGGAGTTGACTTCGCTTAAATTTAATAAGGTTCTTTCCTTGATGTTTGTAGGCGTACTTCCCCTTTGGGTCTGGAGGGTCTATTATTTAGGCTGTTTGCTAAGGATTGCTTTAGCTTATGACATTCACTAACAAACCATTTAATTCTTGGTGCTCCAGGTACTACCATAGTGGCATTGATGGGCCTAGAACGGGTGTTGCCCAACTTACGGGTTGTCTTTAGTAGTTCTAATTTCTGGATTACACCAGTATTTGGTGTATCTATTAAAACTGTTTGAGTCTCATTTGTACTTGTACTACGCAATTTTACTCCAATTTAATTTTAATATCAGATTTGACCAAGTGAGATGGTAGAAGGCCCTTGGATCCCTAGTGATTCCATAAGGGAACCTATGAGTTCCAGTTAGAGGGTCATGGTCACTTTCTATTCTTCTCCTAATGTTTAAATCAATGACCAAATGCCAAGTCTCCAGGTTAATAAAAATGTAATTAATTACACTCTTGCATCGAAAGGTGAATTGCGCTGTGGAATCCAAAGCTGTGCACCCATTAATTTGGCATAGATTGTTACAATGCATAAATAGATTTAAATTAGTCCCACAATTTGATTTCCCAAGAGATTTAAAAACATGGGAGGGTAACACACAAGCTATCTCTGCTTTATATACCTCTGGGTCTAGCTATGACACTTCAGGCTTGGTATTAAAATCCCTGCACACAAGTATAATATGCGGGTTTAGCTCCGAAGGACCTGCATTCAGACAGAGAGTTATTTGGTGAATAATAACGATACCTTTCTCTAGCTCCTGCATATGACATAGGAAGTCTACAGAATTTCCAGGTGGCATATACATTTTAGTTATATTGATGCTACAAATTTTGTGGCTTATCTAAAGCATTCGGATATCGCTATTAATTTTAATATGGTCCTGCTTTACTATAACGAGGTCTATTGCAACCCAGATTGTAATGCATCCTTTAGGTCTACTTTTTTTTTGTTGCTTCAATACAGTAGCAACAATAGCCATCCAACTCGATCTTGTTCAGTGGCCCAGTCTGATAAAAGACACCTAGTTTTTATCCTCAAGTTTTGCTTTCAGCTTTAAAAATATTCTTGGTTCCAGGGTGTAGGGTCTTGCGAGTGAACAATGATGGAACACTTTTAGCTCCTGATGAACTCCGTAGAGCTTTGACATAATTAATAGAGTGTATTACCGTGAAGCTGCTTTAGAATGTGGAGTTCGCAGTTACTCACAGAAGAATAAAGACGTGTGATACCAAGCTCCGTGTGTGGCGGAGTCATTGGCGGGTACCCCGGTTGAGAAGATGCTACAAATGGTGACGAGATTGTCGTGTTCAGTGGTTGTCAGAAACTACCCATGCCGCTGTAGAATACAGGGGGTGTTAGTGGCACTGTAGAGCTAGCTGGTCTAACGGCTGACATATCCTGTGGGGGCTGTTCAGAGTCTGTCTATACACCTAGGCCCCAGTTTAGGTAATCCAAAACGCGCAGGTCCTGGGAGGTCCTAGGAACTACACGACAAGATAGAGGATAAGTAACCCAAAGATTGGCAGTGTTCTCTCTGAGAGTTTGCTGAGGTCTAGGCAAGGTGCTCGTGCATGCCACGTGTGCCATTGTTGAAGTATGGAATCAATGATGAATGCATGTGGAGTCAAAGCACAGTTCCAGCTGCTGTGAAGCAGTTGAAAATGAAAGCATTTACAGAGAATCTACACTTCGTTGGTCGAGAACTTGTTGGTCAGGCGAAACATAAAGGTACCATGCCACTATGCAACATAGAGCCATACCTAGTACCAAGTGATAATGCTGCGACTACAAATACTGCCAAGTAGAGATCAACCTGGTGTCACAAAGTACAAAGCGACAGCCAAGCGCAAGATAACACTGCAATTAGAAGTGCTGCTAGGTAGAGATCAACCAGGTGTCAAGAAAAGAACAAAGCAACAGCCAAGTGCACGAGAATGCTGTGGTTGGAAGCAGACAATCACATAGTGTCAATGTACTTACCAGATTCTTAAAAATGAAGAGTTATATGACTTCAGCGGCAGGCGAAAAGACACAAGAAAAAGCACATAGGTTGTGCATACTGAGCTGTCCAATTCCTGTAGTGGCACATCATTGAAGCTTGCCGTTGGTGGCTCAGAACAACACCAAAGGTCTCCGAGAAAGTGAAGGGCTCCAATGGCGACCAAGAGAGAGGTCACCATTCTCAGACTGTCCATGACGACCCAGAGGCCAGGACATCACAGTGCCTCAGAGCTGATGGGGATGATCCAGTTCCTAGTGGATGGCAGACAGTGACAGTGACAACTCAGCCCTCAGCATGAGCGACTCCCACAAAAGGTTACAATGCTGCTGCTTTCTTGAAACCACCATCATCATTTGATACCTTCAAAAATCAAAATATTGGTGACCAATGGACTGCGTGGATATAGACATTTGAGGATTTTATTCATGCACTTGAAGAGACTGATAACAGAAATATTATCAAATACTTCAAATATCTTGCTGATTTAAGAAACCTTGAATCGCAAGTTCAATCCAATGCAAACTGTTGACTATGAAAGACATATTTTCAGTCAAGAATGACAGAAAGTTGGCAAAAACCATCGATGAATTTGTAGAAAGACAAATCAGCAAGAACGGTTGTGGTCTAAAGTTGCCTGCACACTATTTGTCCAATTACTTAAACAGTGCTCACTCTTTGGGTCAACCGTTATAAAAACCCGGATGTAACAAAATGGACAACTGCAAGGGTTATATTGTCTGGTGTGCAAAGCTAGTTTCTAATATGAGTTCATAATACATGCTTTAGATATGGAGGACTCTTTGAGGTCAGATGTTAAAACTTCAGGTTACTGTGCTCCTCTACCCTTGCAGTTGTCCAATTTGTAGAAAGACTTCACATTATTCAAGCTCTATACATTCAATTAATGTAATGATGAAGAAGCCCTATGTCTCAGGTTAATTAATGAATGCTTTTCCAATTCATTCAGATGAGGAATGCTGAGAGAAACTCTGAGTCTTGAACGAGCTGATCGAGAAGCTGCTGACATGGAGGCCAGAGGTGCCCAGAACGAATCAGACATGAGAGTAGAAAGCAAGTCAAAGCAAAAGACTGAAAAGCACAAGGTGATGTCTACGCCTAAAAATAAATTATGTTTTAGGTGTGGATTTTTGTTCCCACACGATGACAAATGTACCACCATTGGACAGATATGTAAGGGCTGTGGGAAGGAGAACCATTTTGTGACAGTGAGCCAAAGGGAAAAACAAGAAAGTTCCAGAAGCAATGATCGACTTGCAACCACAAGGCTCACCGGAGACGACAGGTACTACAAATCGACACTGAATGAAGTCGATTGCCATCTAACTCATCGTCAAACAGTTCCTCCATATCAGTATCAAGTGAAAGTGAAGAAGATGGGTGTGCCATGTCGATGTTTACTTCAGAAAAGCGTGCACATGTTGGACTGGCCACATGTTAAGAAAAATGTCAGTCAAAGAAAAGTCGACATCCAAAAGCTACAAAGTCATTCAAACATTGTCTGAAAATTACACTAAAAGCAAATGGCATTTCGATACCTTTCATCATCGACAGTAGTGCGTTAATAAACATTATGCCTAAAGAAAAATACAATGAATTGCATCCCTAACCACAACTCATGCCGTTGAAAATCAAAGTATATACATACACCCATCCATGTGCTTCAAGAGACACCATTGAGTGCCTGTTTACTCAGTTTCAGCACGCTGCTGATATGGGACTGATTTCGGTGAACTATAACATGAATGCTCACCATAAGTTACCTTCATTGTTTCATGGTTTGGGAAAGCTTAATACTATGAAAGTAAAGTTGCATATTAATGAGGATGTCAGTCCTGTTGCTCAGAGACATGGGCAAATTTCTTTTAATTTAAAAGATTCTGTTGAAAAAGAACTAGTTGCTTAAGCAGGATATCATTGAGCATTCGACTGGTCCAACAGCATGGGTTTCTCCCATCGTGGTAGTGCCAAAAAAGGACAGTGAAGAAGCGGAACTCATATGCGTTGACATGTGTCAGGCAAACACAGCAATTGAATGTGAACGACAACTAGGTCCACACATTGCTGATATGATGACGCAATGAAATGGTGCAAACATCTTCTCTTGCCTTGATTTAAATAAAGGTTATCATCAGGTGGAACTCGAATAAGATTGCAGGTACATTACAACCTTTTCTACACATGTTGGCCTGTTTCGATACAAAAGAGTAAGGGCTAAATTCCGAATTCGGAGGTCCGATGGACTGCCAAACCCATGGTGGAGGTGCGGCTGCCACCGCACAGGCAGTCCGACCACCATATTACGAGTTGGGCGGTCGGACCGCCATAAGACCGCTGCTACTGTCAGGGATCCGCAGTCCCTGGTGGTCTTGCATCAGTCTGAGTCCCACAATATGCTGGCGGTGTCACTGTGGCACTGCCAAGCATATTATGAGTTTCCTCACTGTCCACAGTTTTAATGGTGGTGAGCCCGCCATGAAAAGTGTGGCAGTGAGGAAACTGAGGGGTCCTACAAGGCCTCCTGTTGCCTCAGAGCCAGGGGATCCATGCAGGGGGCACATATTGCATCGCCTGTATGCATGCACCCCAGTTCCTGACATTGTGCATTGTCCAGGAAAGGATCATAACCCTGCTCGCTACATTTCCAGAGCGCCCATTCAAGGACAAGGTCAAATCACTCCATCTAGTCAGCTGAAGTTTATATCAACGTCATAGTCAAATCACACACACCAGCTGCCATTTTGTTAGCCCAGATAATCACTGCCATTAGCCACGATAGCGCAATGCTAAAGTTGAAAGATATAACTACACATCAGCCATGGGAACAGCACACTTGACCTCTCACCAGTGAGGGTGAATATCAAAAATACAAAAATGTCAAAGTTGAACTGTCTATAACTCAAGAGGGAGTTATATTGCGAGGGCTGAAAATCTTGATTCCGGGGTTTGCGGCAGAAAATGATTGAAGTGGCTCACAAAGGACATAGGAGAATCATTGCCACAAAACGAGCTCTCCGAGATCGAGTTTGGTTTCCATATCTCAACAAGCAAGTTGGGAAGGAATTAAAGTCCTGTCATCTATGCAACTGGCTATCTACAAAAGTTACTCAACACACTCGAAACATGTCAGAACTGCTGAAGCATGTCTGTAGGAGAAAAGCCATTGACTGTTTCGGTCCACTTGACAACAGACATCACCTGATGGTGATTGTGGACAAATACTCGCAATTTTCATTCATTGAGGATCTCTCATAGACCACTCAAGAACGAGTCATTGAGAAACTGGATGGCATCTTTGTGACATGGGCTGTTCCAGCTATACTAAAAATTGACAATGGCCAGCCTTTTAATAGTCGGGGTTCAAAGAGTTTTTAGAGCATCTGAGTTTAAAGCATCAAAAGAGCAGTCCTCTATGGCCGCAGGCCAACGGACTGGTTGAGAGATTAATGAGTACGCTGAAGAAAGCTGTGCAGCGTGCTACACTTGTGAAGCTCAATTTACAAACTGTGTTAAACTCTACACTGCGAGCTTACTGTTCAACACCTCACTCGACCACCTGTGAAGTCAACCAACATTGATGTTCGGGAGAGCAATGACATCCAAAATACCCAAGTGGACCAATCAGAGGGAAAGGGATCAGAATGCAGCTCATAGGAGGGACTTTGTTCAGAAGCAAAATATGAAAACATATGCTGACCGAAAATGACATGCAAAAAACATCGTCTTCCAGAGAGGAGACAGAGAGCTTGCACGTCAAATTCAGAAAAGAAAATGTGATGCTCCCTTTGATGCAGAAACTTTCTAAGTGGTGTTGACCAAAGGACACATGGTGACTGCCCAGTGCACTGTGAAGTCTATTAGCAGAGACTCCTCTCACTTTCGGCATTTAATTACTAGTTCACCAGATCTACATGGTGAAGGGGAGACTGATTCTGAAGCACCAGTGACTGCTGCTGCCTTTTCACCATCTCAAAAGATCTTGGATCATGATGGTTACTGGTCTCAACTTCACACAAAACGTTCAGTTCAAACAACTATAGCACCAAAGAGATTAATTGGAGAGATTTAAATGTATATATGTGTGTAAACCTTTGTAAAATTGGTAAGTTTTCATTTAACAGAGGGGTAAATGTAGTATATTGCGAGTTAATCCTTTTGGCTCCTGATTAACTCCATAGAGCTGTGACATAATGAATAGATTGCATTGTCATGAAGGCTACTTTAGAATGTCGAATTTGCAGTTACATGCAGAAAAATGAAGACGTGTGATACCAAGCTCCGTATGTGGCGTTGTCATTGCTGGGCACCACGGCTGGGAAAACACTACTCAGGGCGCCTGGACAGAGAGTGTTTCCTATGAGAGGTGGTTTGGGAGTGTTGAAGTAGACCCTTGCGGTAAAGCCGGTGGACATGACAAATTAGTTGGAAGGTTGCTGCTGTATGAGCAATCAATGCGTGCAATTCTTTATGTGTATTCATTTAGAGGACAATTACTACTGGCCCTAGATAAATAGGTCTGTATTATTGCATTTGTAACCTCTTTATTAAGGTTATTACTAGCAGGATCATGTGCTTCCTTGAGCACCAATATAGAACAGTTCTTCCTTCGATATTGTGGTAAATTTGATTCAATGGTGTCCTCGAAGAAGGTTGGATATGGTTCCGGTCTTCCTTCTCATGTAAATATTCTCCAGTTTACATTAAACCACCTACAGATATGATTGCCTCAATTACAGTTTTGTTTGACCACCATGTTATGCTATTGTCTTTTTAGGTCGAGCCTAAACAGCGCTTGCGCTGTAGGCAATCTGTTGTATCTGTTTTGTGGAGTCTGGCTCCTCCCACGCTTCAGATTGGCCTTTTTATGTCTCATTTAAAAATCTTAGCCTACAATTGGCTAATGGTTGGTGCATGACCCACCTTGTTTAAAAAGTTGACTCCCCTGGAGTATTGCTGCGGGAACGAGCAGTAGTGCGCACGCATTCCCTGCCTTTCCATTTCCAGCGGAGTGCATGTGTTCCGCATTGCTGTTATGTAGCCTGCACTTTATAGTGCCCCTGGGGCACAAGCAGGGACCGACTACAGTGCTCCTGTATTAGCACTATGTCGACGGTCCCCCCGGGGTACAAGCAGGCATCCACTCCGGTGTGTCTTTCTTGTTTCACCCGGCTTCTACTAACACAGACAACGCAGCTGCTCCCCGGAGAAGGAAGCCTCTTCCAGGCACACTAGGAGTTTGTGGCGCCTTTTTAAAAAGGGATTTAAGGGCCATTTGGCTATTATTTATCAAACATTTCTATTCAGTTTGTGTTTTCTAGGTTGTATCTCTTGATTAGTTCTTAGTGGGTTAGCTCGTGCAGCCTTTCCGCATCGGAAGATGATATCATTTATTTCTAAAGATTACGACAGAGCTGCTGCTATCCCGCAGCTTCAGCTCCCACCTTAAATGGAACTGTGCGCATGCGCGAGACTTTTGTTCTACATGGGCCGTCATCAGTGTCGCCATCCCTCAAGGATGGCAGGTAACGGGGCCAGAGCAGCGGAGTGAGAAGTAGATGTTGTGCACGTACAAGAGGCGGTGCTCAAGACTCCAGCAGCTCCCCTACCCCTGGTGAATCTTGCAAAACAGCAACGATTATCAAACTAGTCTATCTAGGTTACCGTGTGCTGGGCTCCATTCTGTTTTGCGCCAGAATGGGTTTGTGGTTCACATAAAAAAGACAATGGGGCTTATTTACAAGGCCCTTGCGTCATTTTGCGTCACTTTTCCCATGTTAATAATGATGCAAAAGTGGCGCAAGGGCCTTGTAAATCAGCCCCAATATGTTTTTACTGAGCTTAGATTTATTTACTGTTGTTCATTGTCTTGAATGGAAGTTATATGAAATTCTTTATTAAACTGTTTCGGCATGAACAGCAGCTGTTGCACAGACCCAGCAAAGGCACATGTACAGCAGAACTGATGGCATCTAAACACTTTTAGCAGCTTATGTACAATAGCGGGCCTTTTGCATTTTGAAACAGCCTAACTCTACTGTATGCATCATGGCTTTGCTTAAAGCATTTACGAGCTCACAAGGATTTACTTTGGAATATACTTAGTTTTGCAGAGCTCGATTGGCATCTATCCACATCACAATTTCACTTGCGGTGGCTTCCACGAGCTTAAGAAGGGCATCTTTTCTCGGTTGAGCTTTTCGTCGACTCTCCACGTAGTTGGTAAAGAAGAACCCTCGTTCTTTGTTTAGGTCTGAAGATTCAGTGTGTTTGACTTATCGCTGTACTGCAGCCATGTGTGGTCGTTGGCATTCCTTCTCAAGCATTGTTGAGTACGAACTGTAAGAGTCACCCATGCACTTATCAAGTTACCTGTGTTAGCTTGGCTGACTCAGGGAGACTGAGTTCACTTGCCCCGTGTATATCCTGTGCTTTCTATAAATTATAGTTGTATCATCGCACTTATTTTGATTCTATGTTCATGCAATTCATGCCAATGACTTTGGGTGTGATTTGTTAGGAGTTAATATGGGCCAGGTAAATGCATGGAATTGGTGGGCCTTTCTGTGCTAGATTCTTGAACACAAGGTGGATAGAGGTGATGTAGGGCTATGGTCCTTTGGAACCTGTTGACACCCTTAAACACCATCAATCACTAAACCATAATTGGACCTCTACAGGTGACTTTATTTTGGGTGAGAATCTCCCCCTGAGGCTGTAGTCTCCCATTGTGCTTAAAGTACTTAAGTGCTCCAAAAGCCAAGGCCACCGAGGTGCAGGACACTTCCTCACCTGCCCACAGATGTGCACCACTCCTATCACCTGCCCATCAAATCCCCCTAAAATGTATGTCTAGATCATGCAGCTAGATCCGTGTCCAAATAGGTGATTAGAAATACTTTTTGAAGCATTCACAAAATTTACTGAACTCTTAACCTGCATCCCTCTCCCGCCCCAGGGCGTTAGAAGATCTGTCAGATTACATCACTTTTAGTCCTACTGCATACCTAGGCGAGTTTGATTATTGACATTTTAGTGTATTAAACATAATCTGCAGTTTGGCAAAGTGAAATGGTTTTCTTGTCTGGTATAGAATCTTTAATTGCAAATAAAAGAATTACATTTTCCCAAAATATTATGCCTCGACAGTGTATGTCTTGTCGATAGTGTATGTCTTGTCGTCCATCCTAGTGTATACTAAATCTGATTATTATCCAAACTGCCTTTAAGAGAAAACCATGATAGCTAGCTTTTGTTACCCCCAGTATGTTAGAAACCACCCAGTTTCCGCTGGGTCAGACGGTGAGCCTGATAGTCAAAGATGGTGACGCCCAGTGGCTGATGCACGGTTTCCGCTGGGTCAGATGGTGAGGCTGGTAGTCAAACATGGCGACGCCCAGTGGCTGATGCACGTTGTTCCCTAAGAGAAGAGCTTTTTTGAGAGCCTGATGCATCAGCGCTTTCCCCGGTTGTACCTATTTTAAGGGTCATAAAAAGACTCCTGAGATCTGTCAGTAAAGGACCCCTGGAAGGTGGAGGTACATTAGTAGTACCTAAGTGATTGTGGACCGGACTGCAGCTGGTACCACATTGACTGATGCCATTACATTAGAGTATGGTATTTTTCACTTTTTAGTATTATTTTTTGCACGAAAATTGCAGAGTGACTACAAGTTGGTCCTGAAGAATGCCATGAACCAGGCAGAAACATGTCGAGCTTAACTTAATAGGGAATATCTATACCCCTATTTCTCACTTAGCTTTTTAGCTCTAACCATCGGGGACACCTATTAAAGTTAATTTTGTCTCCCATGTGTTCGTTTTAAATCACTTTTTATATTGAATTTGCACTCTGCCCCTCACTTCGACTTCCATTGGATGATTGAAAACACCTCACGCTCCTCTCCTAAGGGAGAGTTGTAGCCCACACTGTGTACCTTGTGGTCACAGTGTGCAAGAGAGAACCCAATGATGAAGCATGTCACCTTTGGGTGAGTGAGGGTTCTCGTCTTAATAAGACTAATGCCCTTTTCCCTACACCGTAGTAGTTTTTGCCTATATATTTTTCAAACGTCCCGTTACTTTTTGTGAGTATAGTATGAGTTGATTAAGTAATCATTAATTAATTATGAATTCATTGTTTATTATTAATTAATTTATTTATAATTAAATATGTAAATTGTGTAATTATTATTTTTGGGGTTATTTATTAGGTGCAGGTTTTTGGGTTTGTAAGGGTATAGGGTGGGAAGTTAATTAAGTAATAATCAATTATCAATTAACTATTACTTTTTAATTAAATATTTAATTTATTGATAATTATGTAAATTGTTTAATAATTATATTTTGGGTTGTGTTTGTAGCAAAATAGGTGGGAAGTCATTCAATTATAATTAATTAACAAATATTTAATCATTTAATAATCTTTATTTTTTATATTACTTAATATGTTCCTTGAGTTTTTTTTTCAATTATATTTTATTTGCGTGATGCTATGTTTGTGGGAGTATAATATGGGATTTTAATCAAATGATCAATTAATTACAAGATTTCAAGTGTTATAATAATAAATTTGTAATCATTAATTATTTTTTTAATTGTGTTTCACATTTACATACAAAGAATTTGTATATTAAAATTTTTATATTTTTGGACAGTTAATAGAGTTATTATAATATGTTATGTTTTGAACTTTTTCTACTCTCTCTCAGAGTGGGAATAGTAAAGTTTTCCCCTCTGGAGCCCAACGCTTTCCCTACCTTTGCACAGACTTGAGTAGGAATTCTAAATTTTACCCCTCCCGGGTCCAGGGTCCAACGCTTTTCCTACTGTTGAGCAGACTGGAGTAGGAATAGTACATTTTACCCCTCTGGAGTCCAACGCTTTCCCTAGTGGTTCACAGACTGGAGTGGGAATAGTAAATTTTACCCCTTCATAGTCCGGAGTCCAACCCTTTCCCTGTTGTTGCACAGACTGGAGCAGAAATAGTATGTCCATTTTTACTATTTGGCCGGATTCCGAAGGGCCAAAAAAAGCATTTTTTTAAAAAGAAATCAGCCGAATTCGCACGGGGTGCGCAAATCAGGCTGAGAAAATAAAAAAAAATTAAGCGCTGGCCCCCACACTCGTTTTCTTAAAGCCCCCGGGTGGGCCAGGTCCCGGGGGCAATCCAGTGTTCATCTTAATGTCATCGGCGTGTCCAACCCCGTTCCCTTCCCATCAGTTGCCTACCTCCCACCTCATGAAGGCACCTGTTTCATCCTGAGACTCCCCTGCCCCGTTATCTGCCCGCTCCAGTCCCAGAGAGAACAATCCCGTATCATGGTCGGACAGGTCCCCTCCCGTGACATTGCTGCTCCCGTTCCATGATTGGCTCACTCTAGCCCCCTTGTCTCAGGGTCTTACCGCTCCAGTTCCATGATAGAGTTGCTTCCGTCCTATGATTTGACCGTTCCAGTACCATTGTCTCATGCCCTGGCCGCTCCAGTCCTATAGCAGAGCTTCCCCGTCCCATGACCGGGCAGCTGCTGTTCCATGTTACAGCTGTTCCGTCCAATGATTGGATACATCCAGCTCCACTGCCTGGTGGTCGGCCCGGTCCAGTCCGATGACAGGGCTGCTTCCGTCCCATGATCGGACAGGTCGCTACCCTTGGAACATCTGCTACCGTGACCGCAGCGCTCCCGTCTAGTGTCCGTCGATTGATTGACCTGTCCGGAGGAAGATGAAGTGCGCTCCCAGGACCTGTAGCGTGTGAGGGGAGTGAGCACCAGCCGCACTGCGATGGTAAGCTGCATGCTTTGTTTGGAGCGGTGACTGATCGAAAGGCGGGTCCGGTGGGAGGAGGGGAGGGGGTAGAGGGAGGGTGGCCCTGGGTGATGGTAAGGTAAACTATCATCTCTTTATGACATGTGTCTGGAACCACGAGTACATACATATAGCGCACATTATGGTGGTCACTGCCTCTGGGCGCTGCCTAGCTAGTCTTAGTTATCCTGCATGACTAGTGGGCTAGAGTTCATTGTGTCCTGCAGGGCATAGAAGGGACGCCTTACTGAGGGTAAGAAGGCGTCTCTTCCACCTGAGAAACAAGACAGAGTTAAAGAGGCCAGCGGGGTGAGCCGGACATACTCCGATGGACCAGGGATACAGTCAGGTGACCTCCTCAGGAGAAACACCGGGCCGACCGGGGGATCCGTGTATACTGCTGAGACGTGCTTGGCGTCACTGAGACCCCTCATGGGTGAAAGCCTGGGCACGCGTCCAAGGTGTACAGCGCCTAGAGAGTCAGCCTCACAGAGGCAAGTCTTGCTCGCCAGTGGGTATCAGGGTGTCACAGATGAGAAGTGTCTTAAAGTTGCCGAGACCCCTCCCCCGGGAGGCAAGAGTTACTCAGCATGGGCTTTGGGGGTGTTATATCCGAGGAGGGGCTGGAATGGATGAGAAATCCTCGTGAGATACGTCTTTCTTAGCTGGGGGGTGTCCAGATGCCCCACCTGGGAAGTGGCTCATCACGAGATACCTGTGACGTAGGGCTTCCCCAGCTTGTGTTTTGGGCTGTCTCACATGGCAGCAGGCTGGTGCCACAACACCCGCTGTACGCAAGACTTTCTCAGCCTAGGTTCTGCAGAGGTGCGCAGTGCGACATGGCTACAGTCACCAAGATAACCACGGAGGTAAGGACTGTTGCACTTACGGTATATGGATGTCCACACTTATAAGTGGCTCGAGTTGATGACACCCTGACCCACCAGAGAGGCAGGACTTGCTAAAAATGGATGCCTGGGGGCTGGGGGAATCCCACAAAAAAGTTGCTATGTTCACCAAGACCTTCCTTGTTGGCGCGACCTGCTCAGCCAAGCGCATCCCCGCATCCCTTGCTCAAAGAGGGCAACAGGTTTTCCAAGACCTACCCAGCTCCAGCTGAGGGCGGCTAAGCTTCCGCTTGGGGCTGGGTGAACTTTTTTGTGTGGCACTTAACAGTCAATCCCTTGAATGCTCTGTACCACTGGTCAGAGGCACGTCATCGGGTCACAGTTCCGCAAATAGCTGTTCTCTTCAGTTGTATTATTAAATGATGTGAACACATTGCATGGGTGAGACTGCTTTTTTCTGTTATCGTTTTTATTTACTCCCTCGTGTTTATCTGGCACTAAAACCTGCCTGTATTCACGTTTTATTCAGGAGTTTAATACAGCAAAAGTACGGCACTTCCATCAGGTTACCGGAGAGCTGTGTTAAGGTTTAAAAGCCCAAAATGACACTGTCACCCACAATTTCACAGAAATGACACACAATTACACAGCTGCAGTCACAGTATGCATCCAGCAGTGTAGTTACGGTGTGCATTAAAGTACTTACGAGACTGAGGAGGCTGATCGGGCTGACTTTGGCAGGGTCAGAAGGCTGGAAAGGCAGGGGTAGGGGAGTTAGATGAAGAGGGAGAGACAGACGGGGCGCCGCGGATGTCAGAGATGTAGAAGGATGGATAGGTTTTAATTTTCTATTTTTTTAAAGTCTAAATAGAGAGAATGACTATAAATGTTGCCAATGAGAGTTTCACTTACTTTTCTGAATGCTGTTTAGAAATCATTTCGGTGCAGCCGGTGGGATAAACCAATGGGTTAGAGCTAGGGGTTAGAGCTAGTAGTCGTGCTACGCAAAGCTCCGCGAAACGGTAAAAAATCTCCGCGAGCACGCAGAGTTCCGCGAACACGCGGAATTGCTTGTTCCGCCCATTCGCGATGCTTTTTTCCTGTTCGCGAACGCTGTTTGCGTGCTCGGGGGAAATATCTCGCGAACACGCATTTTGAAAGCGCAAACAAGCAAAAAATTCTGCGAAGCCGCGGATCGCGCAATTTTTGCCAATTCCGTGTTCTCCAAGGAACGCAAAATTACCCAAATTCCGCAAGCGGAACGTAATTTAACGCCCAGGACTAGTTAGAGCCCCAGCTGCAGAGATTTTGAGGCACCTGGCATGGCCGACATGGATTTCCATTTATGTAAGATCAGTAAAATGAGTGTCACTGAGTTAGGTATTTTTGTATTTTAATATATGTATTTATATTTGTGTATCAGAAACAAAGCATAGAACAACACAAACGGTAGAAAAGATAAATTAAAATGTTGGTGAAAACTTAAGGTAAATGAATATACGAGTGGTGATTTTGTCAGTGAGAAACGGCAATGAATTTATGACACATTGCGTTCATTGAAGATAATATATAAAGTGCTTTGTATGGGCAGGTACTGTCGGATACTGAGTACCAGCACTACTTTAATTTGAAAGGGAGCGTACCTTCAGTTTTATGTTTACATTTAATGCACGGAACGTATGATACATTTTTGCCTCATTGCATGGGAGAAGGAGTTCATTTGGAAGACCAGTACAGGGTGTTATAGGTGTGTAGGCTCCCTGCTGGGATGCATATGCGAGAAGCTGGGCGTGGACAGCCATCTTGAATGTGCGGGGGATATGAATCCCCAGGAACTTCATTTCAATGGAAACGATGATTGACAGGGTTAAAGTATTGTATTGTAAATGCATTTATATAGCGCTTACTACCCCTGGCGAGACGTCGAAGCGCTTTTTCGGCAAGTAGCACGCTACTCCGGTTAGTGGTGAATTAGTATAGTGAAATATGAAAGTAATTTGAGTGGTAGACCTCTAGAAAATATTCCATTAAACTTGCATAATGTATGTAATTTTGTGTTATGCAAATTATGCAATATGTGATGCTGCCGCAAAATTTCCCACAACGTTTTGCTGCAGAGGACGAGTTTGTGCGGAAATACTCCGCAGGAGACGGGTTTCAGCACAGCATGTGTACCAAGGGACATTTTCTCTGGAACCAGTCGCATTCGTAGTATCTCGAGAGACTTTAGAATGCAATCTAAGCCCCCACGTTCAATTTTCAGTCAATATACCTATAAATGCATTTGTCATGATTTACATGTCATTTCATGTAATTTTCCTGACTTTGTGTGTAATTTTGTGAAAAAATATGCAATTTCATATGCGCTTAGGTAAAAGAATCACATCATATTTTGCTGGAAATGGTCTGGGAGGCAAATGCTGGTGAGGTGCCCACCATAGCATTTGAGGTAAAAGCTTGTGTGGGCTCTGATTTTAGTAGATGGACTTCAGGACTTGTGTTGGGTGTATTGGGTGTGTGCCTGGGACATTTTAGCACATATATTATGTTTAGATGTCTTTTATTGGTTTTCAGTTCAAAAGAACAAGTAAGGCATGTTCTGTGCGTATTCCTGAATTTACAGCTATCAAAGAGAACAATGATCCAAAAACCAACAGAACAGCACCCTCCTTCCAACCCCTCCCCCCCTCCTCCAGGCCTGGAGTGTGGCTAGTACATTCTATCTGTCTCATTTTATATTGGCTAGTCCAGAGGAATTTATGCATCTTGTTGTGACTTATCGGCTGACGTCTTAGGTACTTAGGGCAGGTAAGTTCTGTAAATTCTGAGGTCAGCAATTTCAGGAAAGGCTCCCAAAGGTCGTGGAAGGAAGCTCCAGGATTCGTAAGCGTCAGAGAGATTTTCTCCATCCCTAGTATCCCCTACATTCTGTGCAGCCACCCCAAATGAGTAGGTATAGTCGCAGTGCCCCAGCGGGAGAGAATGTTTTGCAGGGCCGCCCCAACACCAGCACCAATTGACTACCTCTCCGTGTTCTAAGAGGAAATGTGAGGGGGTTAGGGAGGCCCAACAGAGTGTAACTAGGGAAGCGGGGTATTTGGGTGTTGAAGTGAAGGTCAATGTTGTCCAAAATTGTTCCCCAGTAGTTTGTCAAGAGGGGGCATTCCCACAGCAGATGAGTCAGTGTTCCCAGCGAGCCACATGCCCTCCAACAAAGAGGGCTACGCGTCGGGTTACCTCTGTGTAATCGTGGGGGGGTTAAGTACCAGTATGTGGCGATTTTTGTAGCCGTCTTAATGCTCGCTACATTGCGTGCTGAGTGACGGGCCCTGTAGTAGATATCCATCCACTCCTTACCTGAAAGTGTCCTCCCTGGTTCCCTTTCCTATCTCATTTGCTCGGGGGATTTCCCTAGTCAGGAGTCGTGTTTGAGGTGTTTGTAAAGGTCTGTTGTCAGGCGTGCGTCCGTATGTCTTGTGAGTAGCCACTTCTCAAATGTAGTGAGGGTTCTCTCAGCTTTACCCCTTATCTCCGGGTGCATACCCAGTGCCTAACCTGTAGATATCGGTAGCGTTCTACCTCTGGGAGGTCAGTCGTCTTGCGAAGATCCGTGAAGGGAATTGGACCTTCCACGTCAAAGAGGTGTCCTATTGAACGGCAACCTTCTTTCGTTCAGTGTGCGAACCCTGATGCGCCTAGCCCCAGAGTGAAGTCTGGATTATTTACTAATGGTGTTATTGGAGAAGGGAGAGTCGTTAACCCTCGGGAAGTGGCGACCTTCTCCCAAGCCAACAGAGTGGGATGCGTCACCTTGGAGAGTTATAGATTCTGGGGCCTGGCAGCCTTCACGAGAAAGGGGACACCCCAGAGTGGTTGCTTAGCTAGAGCCCTTTCCATGAACATCCAATGTTTCTCAGACTCCGGCCTTGACCATTCCACCAGCGGCCACGACTGCACCACCCAGTAATAGTCCTGCAAATTAGGAATTCCCAGCCCCCCATCAGCCTGGTCACTATAGCTTAACTCACGGTGTATTCTAGGTTGTTGATCACGCCATATAAAGCGCTCCAGGTCTCTCTGCAAAGAGCGCAATACCCCTTTTGGGGGAACCAGCGGGAGGGTCTGGAATATGTAGATTGTCTTGGGTAGTATTGCCATCTTAATGGCTGCTTTGCGACCTAACCATGACAGTGAGTAAGGCCTCCATTTACGCAAGCAGTCAGAAACCTGCTGCAGCAGCGCCGTGTAAATCGACAAGTTAGTGGATTGTATATTAGCCGATAGCTGCAGCCCGAGGTAGGGGATTGAGTCTTGAGCCCAGTGGAGGTGATGTGTCCGTTGGAGCGACTCCAGGGTATCGGGACTCAAGGATAGATTAAGGGCCTGTGACTTGTGAATATTGACTTTGAAGCCTGACGCTTGAGTAAAGCGTTCCAACTCAGTCAGAAACGCAGGTAGTGACTTTCTTGGCTTCTCCAATGTAGCCACGACATCGTCGGCATACAGGCTTATTTTGTGTTCATCGCCTCGAACTTTACCCCTGATATTGAGGAATCATCACGCACTTTTTAGGCCATAGGTTCCATGTACAGGGCGAACAGGAGTGGCGAGAGTGGACAACCCTGTCTGGTGCCCTGTTGGATAGGGAATGGTTGTGAAATTAGGCCATTCACCCGTACTGAGGTGGAGGGGTTTGTGTAGCTTCCCAACAGCCAATCAATAAAACGCTGCGGCAGGCCAAAGTGTTCCAGGGTGGCCTTGAGATAGGGCCAATGCACCCTGTCAAATGCCTTCTCTGCATCTTCTGCCAAATCATGCGCTCATCCTGAAATCGTTCAGATTTGTCTATCAAGTGCAGAAGGCGCTTAGTATTGTCAGAACACTGACGACCAGGGGCAAAGCCCGACTGGTCAGGATCTATCAGCCCTGGCAGGTGGGAGGAGAGCCTTTGAGCTAAGATACCAGTGAAGATTTTAAGGTCAACGTTTAAGAGGGAGATGGGACGGTATGACGCACATTGGATTTTATCCTTCCCTGGCTTGGGTATTACCGTAATAAGTGCTTCTAACATCGTACGTGGCATGGGGGCAGATGGACCAATCGAGTTGAATACCCTCACCAGTAGTGGAGCTATCGTGGAACAAAAGGTCTTATAAACAAGCATTGGCAATGCCAATCGGTCTCGCCTTTGGGACCCTAGAAGTATTTAGCCAGAGCTATTGGCAAACGCATGTGCTCAGGTTGACCAGGTTCCCATATAGGCTGAAGCTGAATTTTAACATCTGCCCAGAGGGGCTGAGCGAGTGTTGCTCTTGCTTGCCTCTTTTATGGAGAGTGTTCCCTTTAGAGTGTCTGTGGGGAGCAATCTGTGGCCTGATGCCCACGAGGGCTGAGTGAGCATTATTTACCCTCCTTCTCTGTGCTTGTGGGTACTTCCCAGATATACTCCACGGGGCCATGCCCCAGAAGGAGCTGTGTGGAGCTCATCTCCCCCTCACTCACCCCCCTCCCCCCACACCCGCTGCCCAGACACACCCGTTTATTCTGTAAATTAAAGTTTGGGGGTACAAAACAGGTATCCCGGTGGGCATGGAGTTATTGAGTGACCAGTTAGGGAGGACAGCTGACCAGAGAGCAGGCGGAATACAGGGACAAAGCAAGCAGGATAAGAGCATAATTACATAAAATGAACAAAATATAAAGCAAACCGATTGATATGGCCAGAAGCCCATTCAAAAGAGTAAGACGGAGCAGGCACAACACAGAGCAGGCAATGCTTGGGCACCCTTAGCAAGTAAGATATGGGAAAATGAAGGAGGCAAGAACAGCAGGCAGAGGCGGCAGGATTTAACATAGGTAACACAGAAGACAAGTGAGGAACGGGAAGACGGGCAAATTAACATATGAAAGGCACACAGAACAGGGATGGTGACATGAATGCAGAACAGGCGGGTAGGGTGCGATTGGTACTCATCAGCAGTCACCTCACTTAGTAGCAGCATTGGTAGGAACGCAGTGGGGACGGCCATGCCCGGGATCTTTGCTCCAGTCTGCTGTGTCTCCGCTGTAGCCTCCTCTCACCAGGAGACTCTGCTCCTTGTACTGCGCAAACAGATCCATAGCGGCCTCGGTTTACAATTGTGTGAGCAGGAACTCTATGGCGTTGCTAACAAACATCTGGCCCAAAGTGTTTTTAGACCCCATGAATTCAAGTCCCACATTCTCTGCAGATGTTCATGACCTGTGCTGCATGCTGAGCCGAGATGCCTGCACGCGATTAACACTGCCTGTTCTAATAGAAAGATTAGGCAAATGAGGGCCTCTTAACTAGCTGTTAAATTCTCTGCCACAAAGCAGCACAAAGGTCCCGCGGGCCGTGAGGAGGGCAGGTGTGATAAATGATAACATCACGGAAGCAAAGCAGAGAAACAAAAAGAATATGAGGAGAGTCCGAGCTCCCGGCCGGGGGAAGAGGCTGGCGGAGTCCAGATCAATAAGTCATTTGTTCCATATAAGACTAGTCCAGTAAACGCCTTTCATTTTGGGTGAGAAATGCTCAATATAAACCACATTACAAGTACATTGCCGGACACGTGTCCTTCCCCATCTTCTGTCTGTAGCCCCAGGATCAATGTAGGAATAAATCTTTAGCCAGGGATTAATGTAAGGCGTTCTGAACACCAGAGCTCTTAGGGATGCAGGGAGTGTGGTGAGCGCTACAAATACATGCTGCATTTCACAAGTCTTTCTTTTAAAGTTGGCAAATCACTGCCAGATGAAATGCACATCTGATCTTGCATTGTTGTTTATTCATTAGCCTGGATGGGGAATGTACTGCTCGTGACAGGTAGATAAATCAAACACCCAGACTGCCTTTCTTCAGCAAGATGCTTTTATTTCAGACATATCTCAGCACACTAAAAATAATTTGTTAGATGCCCCAAAAAACTCAATACACTTTTATGATTACAAAGGAATAGAAGCCCGTTCTTGTGTTTTATGGAGGACACATTAAACGCGGTAGAGAGTGGCTGTCACTCAGCAACATTAAAGGGAGCCGCCTTCTAAGTGCTCAGAGCTGAGGGTTAGTTTGGAAGGTGATACTGCACTGCACTAGAAATAATTGTGACGGGTGAGGTATTTACTGGGTGCAGTATTACACCCACATTCCGAGCTCCGCACCTATGCATGAGTGATAATGCGGTGTATTCCAGCTGAAAAATGAATCTAATGCATGTTTACTGCACACATTTGTGCGGACATATGTACTGCTTTAAAGTGAAAGCGTGTACGGCGCTCTTAATGTAAGCAAAGCATGTCGTTGTGCTTAAGTAGAAAAAACTGAATAAAGCAAATTAGAGCTGAAGAGAAACGGAGCTGCATACAAAGAAAAGCATACAGTTGCCGTGAACCAGAGAGAAACGGAGCCGCGTACAAGGAAAAGCAAACAGTTGCCGTGAACCAGAGAGAAACGGAGCCGCATACAAAGAAAAGCATACAGTTGCCGTGAACCAGAGAGAAACGGAGCCGCATACAAAGAAAAGCAAACAGTTGCCGTGAACCAGAGAGAAACGGAGCCGCATACAAAGAAAAGCATACAGTTGCCGTGAACCAGAAAGCGCAGGTTAAAAAACAACACTTCTGGAGCAACCGAGTGTTCTTTTCCGGTGCACCCCAGGAATGTCAGTTCCGGTACACTACGGCTTCCTGGGGCATGCCTGTAAAGGACTGCGCACTACTTAAAACAAGCATTTGCAATGCATACGACTCGCATTTACGCGAGACGTTTTGCATTACAAATGGGAGCTTCCGCGTTGAAGAAGGCACAAACAGGAGTGGGGGGAGTGAGAGGGGGGCGAAAAATCTGCGAACTGCGGGAGAGGGCGAGGGGGAAACAGGGCAGTAAATAGTGTTCGAGTAAAGGGGCTGATAGCCTCGGAAGGAGCAAAATGACGACATAGGCGTCAGGAGGCGGGACTAAGAAGCCAAACACCGATCACAATGCAGTATTTATGATTAAAGCCAATCAAAAAGATGGGCGGAAAGTGGGTGGAGCTTCCCCCACTATACTGTATACAGCATCTCTCGACGAGACAGCGCATGCGCTGCCTAGGCGAGACCTAAAAAGGGAGGGAAATCCATCCGGTCCCGGGGATTTTATCGGTTTGAGCTTGGATATGGCGGAGATCACTTCCTCCAATCTAATTGGGGATTCGAGGTCTTTGGCTTGGCTAGGAACCAGCTTGGCGGTTCTCGCCGATTGTAAGTACTGGACCGGGGCCTCATCTGATAGTGTCTGTGCCCTGTAAAGGGATGCATAAAATTGTTGGAATGTGTCAGCTATACCCCCATCAGTGGTTTGCTCCCTCCCTTGCTGATCAATAACCAGTGGGATGTTAAAAGTCTGTCTCTGTGCACTAGGTCTGTAAGCTAAAAGTCTCCCACCCCTATCCCCTCCCACGTAGAAGGCGTGGTGGAGCCGTAGGGTGGCATGTTCGGCCCTGTCAGTATCTAGGCCTGCCAGTTGAGCTCTGGCTGCTTTAAGTTGCTTCCAGGCCCTAGGAGCCCCATTTCTCTGATGGATGCGCTCCAGTTCTGTCACTGCACTCGTGAGTCATTCCCTCTCAGTCGAAGGCTGAGATAGCTAAAAATTCCCCTCTACCACTGCCTTCAAGGCATCCCACACTGTAGCCACCGGGGTTTCGAGAATGTAATTGTCGGCCAGGTAGTCAGTTATAAGTCTAGTGATCCGCTGGATCACCGTCGGGCTTTGCAACATCATTTCCCGAAGGCGCCATACTCAGCGAGTTGAGACCTGAAATGAAAGGACCTGAAATGTGCGCAGCGAACCGAGTATGCCTTGAAGAGTGCCCATTGTTGCTTGATCTCCAGCCCAATGCCGATTTTTGTTAAATAGCTGAGGTTGCTTGTGGCTGTGTACGCCAGTGTGGAGGTTGCCTCTCCATAATTGCCGATCCTGAAATAGCGATGGCTCCTCATCTAATTTACATATTTCGAGCGTGTCCGTGTTTTCACAAGCTGAGCTGCTGCTACATACTTGTGGTTTTCTATGATTGCTCCCCAAGGCCAGGTCTGTAATGAGGGGCATGGATTGGAACAGCAAAGACTTAACCTCCTTGCCTGACCACAAGATGGCCGCCACAGTGGACCTCACCACGATGTACTTCTACTCCTGGACAATTAAACAACTGGTCATCGACCAGACCTTGTTCATAGCCCTCATCCGACCTGGATCCTGCTCACCCTTCAGGACATTTACCATGTGAACTTTCCCTTGACCTCTGAGACCTTGCTACCTGACCGATGCCCGGTGGAGCTACCTCGATAGCTATAGGGGAGATGGGCTGTGGATTCCCTCCCCGGCTGTCTCCTACCCAGCCGGTCATTGGGCAGACCTTCCTTCGTCTCGCCTGCCGTTTTCTCCCACCTCGCCCTTTTACCCTACCCCGGCGGAGCCCTAAACGCATACATGGCCGCTTCCCGGTGGAGCTGCACCGACAGCTATAGGGGAGACTGGCCCTGGCACACCGCTATAGCCGTCACCTACCCAGCCGGATCTCGGACATTTGTCTCGTTTTCTTCCCCGCTGCTGTCTCCTTCCTGTGGATTACCTGCTGTCCCTGATCTTTCCTATCCTGACTTTCGTGTTCACTAATCTACTCCAGTTTTGTTTATTTATCCATTATGTAACTATTGTGATACTTTTGCAACTGTAACTCGCTATGTCCTTATGTAAAGCGCTCTGATATCTCCGGGTCTAGCCAGCGCTATATAATACTCAAATAAATAAAAAAAAAAAAAAAGGGATAAGGATATACACAAGGCGGAGTGGTCAGATTGGGGGCATGGAACGATCTTTACCAGTTCCGTCTGTTGTGTCAATGAGGCCGTCGTGAGTATATAATCTATCCTAGTGTAAGGTTTGTGGGAGTGAGAGTAGAAGGTGTATTCCCTGGAGGTCGGGTGGTGTGATTTCCAAATGTCTGTCAAGCCCGCTTCGGTCAAGAGCTGCCTACCTTTCTTGGTGAGGGCCCCTGTCTGCCCGTGCCGCTGGCTGGATCAGTCTAAGTCGTTGTCAAAGGCCAAGTTGAGATCTCCCCCTAGTAGAAGTGACCTGTCTTGGGAGCCTGATAGACACTGTATCACCTCTCGAAGGAATCCCTCCTGTCCGTCATTCGGGGCATAAACCTTGGCTACGGTGAAGGCGCACAGCCCTACTGTGAATGTATATGCTAGAAGTCGTCCTTTAATCTCGGCCTGCTTGGGGCCTATTTTGCCCAGGAACTTGGTGGAGACAAGAATGGGCACCCCTGCTGTCTTAGAGGACTGGGAGGAAAACAGTTGATGGGGAAAAGCTCTGGCCCGCAATCTATGGAAATCTTTACTCAGTAGGTGTGTTTCTTGGAGGAGACATATGTGGGCATCCGTGTTTTCCAAAAACGACAGAACCGTCTGCCATTTGATTGGGCTGTTAAAGCCTTTTACATTGAGCGAGACCACTTTAAGAGAGGCAGCCATCGGAGGAGATGACCAAATATTCTGAGGACTCCTGCAATGCCGAGGTCCAGCTAGACCCGGCGACTATCAAGTACATTCTGACCCTGAGTGTCCAGTATTCCCCCACTGTCGGATTTCCAGTGATACTTACACTAATAGATGGAGGAGGAGAGAGCCCCGTTATCCCAAAAACATTAACAAGAAAAACTAAACAGGAACTTACAGATTGTTTGGTAGTCCTGGGGTGAAAACCCCATGGAAAGGCGTAAGATGTCAGCAGGACCCAAAAACGCCACCCCCGTCCCACACAGGCCACTGTTTGAAGTGACCTGGAGATTGCCCCTCAGCCGCCCGCCTCCCCCAGTACAGCATTGGGATCTGGGATTCAATCTGCAGCTTCAGAGTCTCCCTCCAAAGTCGCAATGAGAGCCTGTCGTTCTTTGGCCATCGTCTCCGGATCCGGACGCAAACGTAGTGGGTATCTCCTGACTCTCTTCCACTTCTCTGTCTCGAGAGGACGTCTCTTAGAATTATCATGAGCTGAGTCCCCCGCTACATCATCGGGCAAACCAAGCAGCTTTAGGGCTTCCTGCAGGGAGCGGATTTGCCGCAGCTTGCCTTCCAACTTGAAGATTATCCGGAAAGGATGCCCCCAGGAGTAAGGGATTTCCTTGGAACGCAGACAGGAAGTTACCGGCTTAAAGTCTCTCCTTTTTTGCAAGGTAGAAGCAGCTAAGTCCTGGTGTAGGAGGGGTCTGAAAAAGCGGAAGTCTATAGGGTGTTTGTCCCGGGCCTCTCGGAGGATTCATTCTTTTGGTTGAAAATCGTGGACACAAGTGAGAATGTCCAGTGGAGGGGCTCTTGACGGTCTCTTAGGGCCCACGCGATGGGTCCCATCCAGCTTAATTTGTTGGTCCGAAGGGGCACCCAGTATAAAGCGGAAGAGCTCCGCCACGTATGCCTCGATGTCCTGCCCTTCTGCCCGCTGAGGGACCGCTTGAATTCTTATATTGTTCCGGGGAGAGCGATTCTCGAGGTCCTCTGCTTGGGCCTGTACTGGTCTTGAAGGCGGAGTACCTCTTGTTGGAGCTGTACAATCTCTTCGTCCCTCGTTGTGCCCTGCATCTCTAAGGTGTCGACCCTTTCGCCCCTTTCGCCCACTGAATCCATATCTCTTCTCATGTCTCAAAGTTCCATGGTAATCTCCTTCTTCATGGAGTGAAATTCTCCCTTCAGCGAGGCGAAAAGAATTTCCAGGAAGGAATGGGTAACCGGGCCCTCCGCGTCTCCCTGCCACGACTCAGCGTGACTGCCACTCGATGCCTGGGCTGCTCCAGCCCCAGTGGTGCCAGGTTTAAGGAGAAGGTCCTTTACTGAGCATTCTTTCTTTGCCTTGTTGGACGCCATTTGAGATGACCCCTTGTTACAGTGTCCGTGTGTGTCGGCCTTGATGGAGAGTCCTCCCAAGTCACTCGACTGCTCCCGCAGGAATCCCTGAACAACAGCTGTCTGCTTTCTATCTGGACCGTGGCACTGACTCTATTGCACTGGCACATTCCATGGGTCACCCGGCTGCAGGCCCTTGTGTGGGGGAGTAAGGCTACTTCTCGTGCCGAACCTCTGATTTCACTGGAAAGGGGTAAACAGGCACTACCCCACCATCTCTCCTTAATAGGTATAGGCGCCTAGCCCGAAAACGATCATGAGTGCTCCGAAGGAACAGGGAGGCCCGACACCCCAATGCCAGCTGCTGCTGTGGGACCACTTCCCTCCACTCCACCAGCACCAGTCTCTTGGAAGGGAGGTAGTGCGCAGTGAAGAAGCTCTATGCACTGCCTCGTTGGTCCCTTCACCTCTGTGCCGGCGCTCCTACCCCAGCTCGCGTAGGGATAGATGGGTGCTCTGCTCCCTTGCCCACTTCAGTGCCGGTTAGGCCCAGTCTCCAACTACCCCACACAGCCCGAGGCTCCACTCTCTGTAATCCGTTCCCGGGGGGGCATTGAATGCGGGGGTCCTTTCACCTCTGAAGGAGGTTGGTGCTACCTCCCGCTGCTCAACCGGGACTCCCGTCTTTCAGGCTGCAGATCCAATGGCCGCCGGTAGCTGCCCCCTCCCGCAGTGTCCTTATGCCAGCTCGAGTGTGAGGAGTCCAAAAACTAGGCCCACCATGCGTGCAGTGGAGATCCGCTATCCGGCTCAGCTTGCAAGATCGTATCTCCCTCCAGGTGGGACCCGGTCTTTCCCCTCCTCCGTCTCGGCCGCGCACCTCAGTTATGCCGCCACCACAGGGAGCCCGCCACTCACCAGCAGTGCGGTCGTATCCCTCGGCGCTGCGTTGCCCAGTTCTTCACGTCCCGTTCTCTGTGGCAGGACGCCAGCTCTGCACCTCCGACTCCTTCCTCCATCCACCCTGGGCCCGACCATGCCCCGGCACCGCTGTGACACTCCACTCTGGCCACCAGTGCAGGAGGCTCGGCCGGCCCCCAGGGATTGAACGCTAGTGCATACGTTCCGAACGGCGTTTCTGGGCTGACTCAGGCTCCGATGGGTCGGGAGATATATGTGGGAGAGGCAGGGCGACCTCTGCCCCATTCCTCGGACCGCTGTCTGCAGCTATGTTAACGGGGCCCAGGTGGTAGACTGGAGCAGCGAGCAGGCACGTCCTACTCGGCTGCCATCTTGACCACGCCCCCTTAGCACATATATTATGGAGGAACGTAGCTGTGTGACGGAGAACGTTGAAGATATTTAGCACCAGATGTCTGGCTGGAGGTAAGTTACTCCAGTCACATGCTGCTGATGAAGAACGCGCTCTCTAGCCGTAGGGAGGGCTTCGATAGAAGGCCACGAGCTGGATGGAACCTGGCCAGTGAGCTCACTGCTCGCACAGTGAGCAGGGCAGAATATGAAGGAAAGTATTTGAGAATCTCAGCATAAGAGAGAAGTTCACCAGCCGCTGTCACTTTTGTGAGCCAGTCATGGACACCAAGCTGGAAGTGTAGGGAGATGGGTGGAAATGACACTAGCTATGCACTCATACAATAACCCAGGCACTACTCTTGCACTGCTCCAATCACCCAGGCACTATCCATTCACTCCTCCAATCACCCAGCCACTACCCATGCACTTACAAAATCACCCAGGCACTACCTATGCACTCGTCTAATCACTCAGGCACTACCCATGCACTCCTCTATTCACCCAGACATTACCACTGCATTCATGCAATCACCCAGGCACTACCCATGCACTCATGGAATCACTCAGGCACTACCCATGCAGTCATACATGCACCCAGGCACTAGATATGCACTCATACAATAACCCAGGCACTACTCTTGCACTCCTCCAGTCATCCAGGCACTATCCATGCACTCCTCCAATCACCCAGACTCTACCCATGCACTTATAAAATCACCCAGGCACTACCTATGCACTCGTCTAATCACTCAGGCACTACCCATGCACTCCTCATTCATCCAGACATTACCCCTGCATTCATGCAATCACCCAGGCATTACCCATGCACTCCTTCAATCACTCAGGCAGTGCCCATGCAGTCATACATGCACTCAGGCACTTCTGCGGCACTCATGCAATCACCCAAGCACTACCCATGCAATATTCCAATCATCCAGGCACTACTCCTGCACTCATGCAATCACCCAGGTACTACTCATGCACTCCTCCAATCAGCCAAGATCTACCCATACAGTCCTACATGCACCCAGGCACTACCCATGCACTCTTCCATGCACCCAGGCATTACCCATTCACTCCTTCAATCACCCAGACATTACCATGCACTCATGCAATCACACAAGCATTGCCCATGCACTTCCTCAATCACTCAGGCACTACCCTGCAGTCATGCAATCACCCAGGCACTACCTATGCACTCATGGAATAACCCAGGCACTACCCTTGCACTCCTCCAGTCATCCAGGCACTATCCACTCACTCCTCCAATCACCCAGCCACTACCCATGCACTTATAAAATCACCCAGACACTACCTATGCACTTGTCTAATTACTCAGGCACTACCCATGCGCTCCTCCATTTATCCAGACATTACCCCTGCATTCATGCAATCACCCAGGTATTACCCATACACTCATGCAATCACTCAGGCACTACCCATGCAGTCATACATACACTCAGGCACTTCTGCAGCACTCATGCAATCTCCAAAGCACTACCAATGCAGTCTTCCAATCATCCAGGCACTACTACTGCACTCATGCAATCACCCTGGTACTACTCATGCACTCCTCCAATCACCCAAGAACTACCCATGCAGTCCTACATGCACCCAGGCACTACCCATGCACTCTTCCATGTACCCAGGCATTACCCATGCACTCCTTCAATCACCCAGACATTACCCCTGCACTCATGCAATCACACAAGCATTACCCATACACTCCTTCAATCACTCAGGCAATATTATTGCAGTCATGCAATCACCCAGGCACTACCTATGCACTCATGGAATAGCCTAGGCACTACCCTTGCACTCCTTCAGTCATCCAGGCACTATCCATGCACTCATGCAATAAGCAGGCACTACCCATGCACTCATGCAATGACTCAGGGACTACTGCGTCACTCATTCATTCCCTCAAACACTATCCATGCACCAATCCAATGACTCAGGCAATACTGCTGCACTAATTCATTCACTGAGACAGTACTTATTCACTCATACAATGACTCAAACATTACTCTTGCAGTCATTCATAGAACAGATACAAGTTTCTCTATTTTTAACCAATTAGGCATTCTAAAAAGAACCATTTTTATCTTCTTTTTTGTTTTATTTTTTTTGTCTTTTTTTAACTCTTTTGTGTATTTGTTTGGTGTTTTTAAAAAAAAAAAGGAAAAAGAAACAGAACTTAACACTGGTGGTTCCTAGTTGCAACCAGGACGGCATCCAGTGATTGCTCACCAAAACATAGGATTTTTTTACATTTGACACAATGCTGCTCCACTCTAGCGAAGTGAGGGATGATGTTGGGTGTGCCAGATGATGTTGAAGCAGATGACGTGCTAGGGCCAGCAGCGTTGTCATCAGTTGCCTGCCTTTCTTGTTCCTGTCGAAGCTGTTCTCTAGCAAGACGTCGAGGGTGTATTGTCTGAAGATGGTTCAACATTGATGACGTCTTGCAGGAATATTTCTTTTCCAAACCTCGTGAGAGGACTTTCTCACAAATGGTGCAGGTGACTTTCCGGCTATTCACCTTTTCCTCCCCAGGTGGAATGGAGAAAAATGCCCACACAATATTTTCGTATATTTTCTTGACGGATTCCTCCAGGTCTTCTTCCCCTTCAGGTAAAGAAAAACACCAAAAAAAGGAAACAAGAGGAGCAGAAGACAACAGGGATGCTGAGATGCTCTTGAAGGAATGAAAAAAATGGGTGGGTCCTTCAAGTTCTAGAATCAAAAGCTTCTTAACCAATGAAATGCTTTCTTTTGAAGTCACATGGGATTCGCGTCCGTGGTGTGCAACCGGCACGCAACAGACGCGAATCCGAAAAATATATTTAACTATAATATATCTTTATTCCAGTTACAAATATATGATATTTACAATTATGTTAAATAATCTCTTGGTATAATATACATCCAAAAGTTATATACATATACTTTTAAAACTTAAAGCTTTGTGGTGGATTCGTGCACCAGGCGCGACCCCGGAAATACATACGTGACGTAACGCGGGGCTGAGAACCGCGCACCCATTTCATACCATACGCGCATTGTACACGACTTAACCAATATGACGGCAAAATTATTAGATTCGTGCACCCACCGAGATTCGTACACGATCAGTAAGCGGATCCAGTTTAAAAAATAAAATTAAACAAAATAAAAACAATTACATTCATATTTTAGAAAAGAGAAAACATCACATTATTTTTATAAAAATTTAAAAATTAAGAACAAGTATTATTTGGACATTATAGTTCGAAATTAGCATTGAAAAAAACCTTTGAAATTCTCTGAAAAAAACCATAGGTTTCAGGGACATTATAGTTAGAAATTAACATTTAAAAAACCTTTGAAATTCACTGAAAAAACCATAGGTTTCAGGGACGTTATAGTTAGAAATTAGCATTCCAAAAACCTTTGAAATTCACTGAAAAAACCACAGGTTTCAGGGACGTTATAGTTAGACATTTCACTCGTACAAAACCAGAGAAATTGGCCGTTATAGTTAGTTGAGCTAACTATAACTCACGCCCCGGCAATGCACTGCTGATGACGTCACATATGACATCAATCATGACATGGTCAGTGACATCACTGATGACATCTCAAATGACATCACTGATGACATCTCAAATGACATCACTGATGACATCACTGATGACATCATCCAGTGACTGTGTTTCTGTAAAGTTTAAATATGTTTTATATATATATATATATATGTATATATATATATATGCCAAGGTGTATTGAAGAATGAGTGGGTGTATAAGTGTCTGAATGGATGATTTAGTAGGTGCGTGACTGACTGACTGTATAAGTGAGTGATTAAACGTGTCTTACTGAATGCATGGGTTAGTGACTAAACTGTGTGAATGTCTGTATCAGTTTGTCAGTTGGTATGTAAGCGGCTGCATGGGTTGCTGAGTGTCTATATGGGATATTGATTGGTTGTCTGAGTATCTGTATGGGTGCCTAAGTGTCTGTGTGGGTGGGTGGGGGGGTGTGTGACTCTGTGCATAGATGTGTGAGTGGGTGATTCACTGGGTGTAAGGGTTCAAGAGTGCATCTGTGAAGGGCTGCATGGGTGGGTGAGTATGTGTATGGTTGTGTTGGTGAGTGAATGGTTGTCTCAGTGGTACATGTGTGAGTAACTACATATGTGAAAGGCTGTATGAGTGAGTGTTGGAGTATATAAATGACTATATGTGAGAGTGAGTGATTGTTAGAGTGGCTGTATGGATGAGTGTGTGCTTGTGCCAGAGATTGTATAAGAGAGTAAGTATGTGTTAGTATCTGTATGAATAAGTGAGGTGGTGTGTGTATAACTGTATAGGTGAGTAAATGGGAGTGTGATTGATTCTTTGCATGACTGACTAGGTGTGTGAGTAACTCTATGGATGAGTGATGGAGTGTGAGTGTCCGTATAATTTCAACTATACTGTCCCTGAAACCTATGTTTTTTTCAGTGAATATATATATTCACTGAAAAAACCATAAGGTTTTAGGGACAGTTATAGTTAGTTGGACATTGCACTCGTACAAAACCCGTGAAATTCCCCCGTTATAGTTAGTTCAGGTAACTATAACTCGCGCCCCCGCAATGCACTGCTGATGACGTCACATATTACATCACTCATGACATGGTCAGTGACATCACTGATGACATCACTGATGACATCTCAAATGACATCACTGATGACATCACTGATGACATCATCCAGTGACTGTGTGTTTCTGTAAAGTTTAAATATGTTTAATATATTTAGGGAAAGGCGTATTGAAGAATGAGTGGGTGTAGAAGCGCCATGAATGGATGATTTAGTAGGTGCGTGACTGAGTCTATAAGTGAGTGATTAAACGTATCTTACTGGTTGCATGGGTGAGTGACTAAACTGTGTGAATGTCTGTATCCGTCTGTCTGTTGTTGTGTAAGCAACTGCATGGGTTTCTGACTAGCTAAATGAGTGTCTATATGGGTTATGGATTGGTTCTCTGAGTATCTGTATGGGTGCCTCAGTGTTTGTGTGGGTGGGGTGTGTGTGACTCTGTGCATAGATGTGTGAGTGGGTGATTCACTGGGTGCATGGTTTCAAGAGTGCGTCTGTGATGGACTGTATGGGTGGGTGAGTGTGTGTATGGGTGTGTTAGTGATTGAATGTATATCTCAGTGGTACATGTGTGAGTAACTACATATGTGAAAGGCAGTATATATGTGTGTTGGAGTATATAAATGGCTATAAGTGAGAGTGTGTGATTGTGAGAGTGGCTATATGGATGAGTGTGTGCTTGCATCAGTGATTGCATAGGAGCGTAAGAATGTGCTAGTATTTTTATGAGTAAGTGAGCTGGTGTGTATAACTGTATAGGTGAGTAAATTGGAGTGTGATTAATTATTTGCATGACTGACTAGGTGTGTGAATACCTCTATGGATGAGTTGCGTTGTGTGAGTGTTTATATAGGTGTATGAGTGCATATGATAGTCCTGTACTGAGTGACTGTAAGTATGAGTGACTGTACGGGTGAGTGAGTAGATGTGTGTGTGTAGACCTAAGAATCAGTGAGTGGGTATGTACTTATTGGTATTGGAGTGTGTATGGTTTTGAGAATGGCAGTCTGTAATTTAGAGTGGGTGTTTCAAAACTTATATTAGGGTGTGAGAAGATGCATTAAATTCTCACATGGATGATGTCATCAGTGATGTCATTTGAGATGTCATCAGTGATGTCATCAGTGATGTCACTGACCATGTCATGAGTGATGTAATATGTGACGTCATCAGCAGTGCATTGCGGGGCGCGAGTTATAGTTACCTGAACTAACTATAACGGGGGAATTTCACGGGTTTTGTACGAGTGCAATGTCCAACTAACTATAACTGTCCCTAAAACCTTATGGTTTTTTCAGTGAATTTCTAAGGTTTTTTAAATGCAAATTTCTAACTATAACGTGCCTGAAACCTATGGTTTTTTCAGTGAATTTCAAAGGTTTTTTAAATGCTAATTTCTAACTATAACGTGTCTGAAACCTATGGTTTTTTCAGTGAATTTCAAAGGTTTTTTAAATGCTAATTCCTAACTATAATATGTCTGAAACCTACGGTTTTTTCAGTGAATTTCAAAGGTTTTGTAAATGACAATTTTTAAATGTATTAATTGTTATATTTATTTTTTTCATACTGATTTACTACATTTTTAGAAACATTTTTTTTTACATATTTTATTTTTTAAATTACATTGTAATTACATTATTCATTACAAAAAATACTTTCTCAGAATGAATTACTTTAGTTTAAATACTTTGCACATAGGCAATAGACTTTTAAGTACAGTAGTTACAGTTGTTGCAATGGGCAACACATTTTCAAACACAATGCAACATTCAGCTCAATGTGAATTTCTAGTTAAATGCAATTAGTTACTTTATGGATTACTTTTCTAACCACAGGACTGGATCCTAGATTCAGTCCTGGGACATCTCCTGTAAACAGTTGAGTAAAAGCGTTTTGGTTACAGTAGTGATTTTTAAGGAATATTATTGTATTTTAAAAGTTGACACTTAGAAACTTTTTCTCATAGAATCACCAATGTTATCCTATGGAAGGAAATTCACTTAGCAGGTAAAAACTGTTATCGTTACTTTTTCTTACTCAGTGTTGGATCCTGGATCCAGCACTGGTGCATCTCCTGTAAACAGTTGAAAGAATGCGTTTAAGTCATACAGGCGATTTTTAAGGAATATTTGTAGTTTGTGAAAATCGACACTTTGAAACTTTTCAGCTGAAAACCAGACAATGGATTCCTATGGAAGAAAATATAAGTTACTGGTAAGTACGGTTAAAATTACTTTTCAGGGTCAGTGCTGGGCTAAAAGATGCAGCACTGAGGTCTCTCCTGATAACAGGTGAGTAAATCGGAATTCGTATTTCGGCTGATTTTAGAGGAATATTTGTATGTTTCAAAAATCAACACTTAGAAACTTTTTCAGCAAAAAGCAGGCAATGATATCCTATGGAAGGAAATTCAAGTTACTGGTAAGTACGGTTAAAATTACTTTTGAGGATCAATACTGGGCTGAAAGATGCAGCACTGAGGTCTCTCCTGATAACAGGTGAGTAAATCGGAATTCGTATTTCGGCTGATTTTAGAGGAATATTTTAAAGTTCCAAAACTCCACACTTAGAAGAATTTCCAAGTGAAACCAGTCAATGTTAGCCTATGGAAGGAAATTCAAGTTACTGGTAAGTACGGTTAAAATTACTTTTCAGGACCAGTACTGGGCTGAAAGATACAGCACTGAGGTCTCTCCTGATAACAGGTGAGTAAATCGGAATTCGTATTTCGGCTGATTTTAGAGGAATATTTGTATGTTTCAAAAATCAACACTTAGAAACTTTTCAGCAAAAAGCAGGCAATGATATCCTATGGAAGGAAATTCAAGTTACTGGTAAGTACGGTTAAAATTACTTTTCAGGATCAATACTGGGCTGAAAGATGCAGCACTGAGGTCTCTCCTGATAACAGGTGAGTAAATCGGAATTCGTATTTCGGCTGATTTTAGAGGAATATTTTAAAGTTCCAAAACTCCACACTTAGAAGAATTTCCAAGTGAAACCAGTCAATGTTAGCCTATGGAAGGAAATTCAAGTTACTGGTAAGTACGGTTAAAATTACTTTTCAGGACCAGTACTGGGCTGAAAGATACAGCACTGAGGTCTCTCCTGATAACAGGTGAGTAAATCGGAATTCGTATTTCGGCTGATTTTAGAGGAATATTTGTATGTTTCAAAAATCAACACTTAGAAACTTTTTCAGCAAAAAGCAGGCAATGATATCCTATGGAAGGAAATTCAAGTTACTGGTAAGTACGGTTAAAATTACTTTTCAGGATTAGTACTGGGCTGAAAGATGCAGCACTGAGGTCTCTCCTGATAACAGGTGAGTAAATCCGAATTCGTAGTTCGGCAGATTTTAGAGGAATATTTGCACAATGGTGAAGGGAGGGGCGAGGCCTGAGGTGACATCTGTGCAAACGCGCCCCGTGGTGCGTTTTAAGTTGGGGGATTAAGTCCCCTTGAATCATGAGGGTCCCTAGGGGCCAACTAGCCCACCAGGAACCTCCAGTATGCGCCAGGGGCTGCGTTGCAGAGACGTGTAGAGAGGCCACACCCCTTTTACACCTCTCTGCAAAGCAGCTCTGTGGCGCTTTCTGGATGTACCTGTTGGGCTAGTTGGCCCCAGGACCCTCAGGATTGAAGGGGATTTAATTCCCCATCTTAAAATGCGCCACGGGGCCTGTTTGCACACATGTCACCTGAAGCCCCGCCCCTCCCTTCACCACTGTGCAAACGCGCCCGTGGCGCGTTTTAAGTTGTGTGATTAAGTCCCCTTGAATCCTGAGGGTTCCTGGGGGCCAACTAGCCCACCATGTACCTCCAAAAGCGCCACAGAGCTGCGTTGCAGAGAGGTGTATAAAGGGGCGTGGCCTCTGTACACCTCTCTGCAACGCAGCCCCTGGTGCATACTGGAGGTTCCTGGTGGGCTAGTTGGCCCCAGGGACCCCAGTATTCAAGGGGAATCACTTCCCATCTGCAAACGCGCCAGGGGCGCGTTTGCAGAGTGGTGAAGGAAGGGGCGGGGCCTGCGGCCCAATCGTTTTTTTGTTTTTTTGTTTGGTTTTTCCCTGAAGGGGGCTGTGTGGCCCCCTTCCTTTTTCTTATTTTTGGGCCCTGGGGACCCCAGGCCTTACCCCTTTTTTTTTTTAATTAAAATTAAACTGGAAGGGGGCCGCGTGGCCCCCTCCCCTGGCCGAAAACTGCCCCGGGGACCCCATCCCCGGGGCATGGCCACACTTTAACATTCCTTTTTAAGGAGGGGGCTTCGTGGCCCCCTCCTCAGGCCTCCTTTTGCCCCGGGGACCCCATCCCCGGGGCAGGCCTTTTTTTTTTTTTTATAATTTCTGGGGAGGGGCCTGGCCTCTGGTTGGGGACTGTGGGGGGGTCCCCAAACCCCCCACAGTCCCGCCGGCTCCCCGTGTCCTAAGGGAGCCGGCATTGCTTTCCACACGGGGAGCAGCTAACATGCTGCTCCCCGTGTGGAAAGCAATTGTCTTTGGATATTGGAGCGAGAGCAGGTTTCCCTGCTCTCTCTTCCAATATCCAAAGCAGTTTGCAATGACAGGACGGAGACGCGAGGCTCCCGTCCTGTCTTTGCAAACAGCAGTGTCCCGGGGTAGGCACCCGGGACACTGCAGGAGCCGGCCCTGGGGGTGGCGGTGCCCAGGGCCACCACAGGCTCCAGGAGAGGGGCCGCGCGGCCCCCTCCCCACATCAGCAAAGCCCCGGGAGGTGGTGGTCCCCGGGCTTCGGGGGTCCAAAACGGACCCCCATTTTAATTTGTTAGTGCCCCGGGAGGTGGTGGTCCCGGGCGTGTGGGGGCTCGAGCCCCCCACACAGGAAAAAGTAAAAAAAGAAGCCCCGGGAGGTGGTGGTCCCCGGGGCTGCGGGAGGGCTCAGAGCCCTCCCGCACCATTTTAAAAAGAAAGCCCCGGGGGTGGCGGTCCTCGGGGCTTGGGGGCCCTTGAGGCCCCCATACATAAATTTAACCCCCACCATGCCCCCGGGACTTGGGCCACCCGGGGCAAATACAATCGAAGCGCGGGAGACCGCCCTTCGATTTTCTCGGCAGGATACGCGCACCCTGAGCGCATCCTGCCGATTTTTTTTAAAAAAATGCTTTTTCTGCCCAGGGGTCCTTGTGGGACCCCTGAGCAGAACTAGGGGTCAGGGTGTTTTTACCCTGCCCCTTTGTGCGCTTTGCGCACTTGTTTCTGTCCCTCGGTTCTACCGAGGGACAAAATGGCTGCCAACATTTACTGAATCGGAATGTTGACAGCCAGCTGACAGCCAATTAGCATGCAGCTCGTGATCGGGACGGTGCGCGCAGGGTGCGCTCAGGGTGCGCGAATCCTCCGTGCCCATAGATATATATGTACTTTTACTTTTGATTTTCTCAGCAACTACTGAACGGATTTACACCATTTAACAAAAGGGTTCTTTCTGAACCAAGAACTACCTCTTTGCCAAATTTGGTGTAATTCCGTTCAGCAGTTCAGGCTGTAGCCGTGTCTAAAGTTTCCTATGGGAAATTGATTTTTGACTCTTGTTTTTTAATTTCTCCGCAACTACTGAACGGATTTACACCATTTAACAAAAGGGTTCTTTCTGAACCAAGAACTACCTCTTTGCCAAATTTGGTGTAATTCCGTTCAGCAGTTCAGGCTGTAGCCGTGTCTAAAGTTTCCTATGGGAAAATGAAAGGGGAAAACACGTTTTGGGACCCCCTTTTTCTCGGCCCCCGCTTGACGAATCACCCTGAGACTTTCAGGGTAGGAGCGGACCGGAGCGGGCCATAAAGTTTGAAAATTTCGCGAAGATTCGTCAACCGACGCAAGAGTTATTTCAAATAGAATGTCGCGGATTTCCTATGGAAAATAGGTCCTAACTATAACTATCTACTGGCGACCGCCAGTAGATAACATACATATATAACATATATATATATATATATATATATATATATATATATATATATATATATATATACATATTTTACCTTCTGCTAGTCGCCAGTAGGTAGTTATAGTTAGGACCAAAGTTTCCATAGGAAAACCATTTTATGTTGTGACAATAAGTTTGGCGCCGCTTGATGAATCTCCATGAATTTTCACAAAACTTCCCCTTTTTAGTTCGCCTGCTGTGTTGAAAGTTTCGGGGTGATCCTTAAAGCAGGGGCCAACAAAAAAGGCGGGTCCAAAAATGTGTTTTCGACATGTTATGTCTATGGGGATTTTTCATTCTTTGAACACAACTAGAGCCCGAACTGCTGATTGGAATTACAACAAATTGGGCAGAAAGCTAGATGTTGGTCCAGAAAGCATGCTTTTTGTAATTTGTTGTAAATCCGTATAGTAGTTTCAGAGAAATTAAAGTTTAAAAAATATAGATATCTGGGGACACAAGTCTTGCAGTGGCCTCAAAGATCCTACAAATTTTTATTGGGTGCCAACACTTCAACCAGGAAGTACTGACAGCCATATTTGGCTTGAAGCCGAGTTCCAGAAAAAAAGTAAAAAATAAAGAAAAGGGGGCAGGGTAGGAATACCTGGAACGCCGAGATATGGTGCACCAGGGTTTAATTTTTTTTAAAATTTTGCAGTGGACTCGCGGGTGGATCCCTAAATATGCGGCAAAATTTAAAAAAAAGGTGCACAGGCTCCTGCGTGTCTCTTTTCTAAAGCCCCCGGGTGGGCCAAATCCCAGGGGCATGGTAAAAATAAAGGAGGGGAGCATAGGGCTCCTCCTAGGGGTAAATTGAACCTTGGGGACCACCACCTCCCTCAATAATTTATGTGAGGGGTGGCCTCACTACACCCCACGTGCCCCGGGGAACACCCCCTCTCCGGGCCTTGTCTGTTGAATTAATGGCGGGGGCCTTTTGGACCCCCTCCCAGGCCTGGGGACTGCCACCTCCCAGGGGTTTTGCAGATAATTATGCGGCGTGGCGTGGACCCCCCAGCAGCCCTGGGGGTCGCCACCTCCCAGGGGCTATAACTTTTATGAGTTGGGGGGTGCATGGACCTCTGCCAGCCCGAAGGACCGTCACCTCCACGGTGCTTTTTTTAAAGAGTGGGGAGCCGCGTGGACTCCCCTGCAGGCCGGGGATCGCCTCCTCCCTGGGAAAAAATAGAATATGGGAGAGGGGGTCATGCGCCCCCCCCTCCAAGAGCCCTACATGGCCCTGGGGACCGCCATGCCCCAGGGCCGGCTCCAGCAATGTTGCGGGGTGCCCACTCCTGGGACATTGCAGTTTGCTATTGCTTGGCTGGAGCCCTGCTCCCACCAAGCCATAGCAAACAGTGTTCTGCTTTTCAGCAAGCAAGAGCACAAATGTTCTTGCTTGCTGACAGCAGAGCAGTGTCTGTTTCCCTGCCTGCAGTAAAGTGAGCAGGGAAACAGACACTTTGCTTTGGGACGAAGGGAGCAGCTCTCTGGGTCTCAAAGCACTGCCGGCTCCGAAGGAGGTGGGGAGCCGGCAGGGACCGTGGGGGCCTGCAGGCTCCCACGTGGTCCCATTGGTGAGTCGGTGTCCTAGAGGCACCTATTTTAAATGGGAGGCCCCGGGGGATGGGGTCCCCGGGGCCCAATTCGGCCCGGAGAGGGGCCGTGCAGCCCCTTCTCCTCATCTGTAAAAGGCCAGGCCCCTCTTTTAGAAATCCCCCAAAAAAGCAAATGGCCAAGCCCAGAGGTCCACCTCCCCTTTTTTAATACATTTTGAAAAAAGAACAAGGCAACGGGTAATGGGATCCCCCGCCCTTTAAATATAAAATTTAAAAAAAGAAAAGGCTGGGCCCTGAGGGATGGGGTCCCCGAGGCCGAAATCGGCCCAGGGAAGGGGGGGCTACACAGCCCCCTTTCCCTTTGAGAAAAACCCCCCACAGCTCGTTGGAGGCCAGCCCTCTTTCCCTACCACTCTCCAAATGCGCCTCCTGGCGCGCTGCTGGATGGGGGATTAAGTCCCCTTGGCTGCTGAGGTTTTTAGGGGCCAATAAGACCTCCTGTTACTTCCAGTAAGCCCCACACAGTGGGATTGCTGAGAGGTCATCAGAGGCCACGCCCTCTTTCTCCACCACTCTGCAAACGTGCCTCTCAGAGAACTGCTGGCGGGGGGATAAGGTCCCCTTGCCTCCTGAGGGCCCCAGGACTAAAGTGGACTTCTTCCCCCAAGCAGCAATGTGCCACAAGGTTCGTTTGCAGAGTGGTGGAGAAAGGGGGCGTGACCTCTGATGACCTCTCAGCAATCCAGCTGTGTGGGTCTTATTGAAGGTAACAGGAGAGGTATTTGGCCCCCAAGGACGTCCTTGGAGGCCAGCTACCCCTCCTGTTATCTCCAGTGAGTCCCACACTGCAGAATTGCTTAGAGGTCTTTGGAGGACACGCCCCCAATCTCCACCACTCTGCAAACGCGGCTCATGGTGCACTACTGGTTGGGGGATGAAGTCCACTTTACTCCTGAGGGACCTTGGGAGCCAAAAAGCTTCCTGAGAGCTAGTCAGAGGCCCAGCCCCCTTTCTCCACCACTCTGCAAACACGGCTACTACTGAAAAAAACATAGAAATTCACTGGGGAAAAAAAGTTACAGGGACGGTATAGTTAGAAGATGGATTAAAACAGAACTTTCAAAATTCACTTAAAAAAAATCCAAAGGTTACAAAGACATTATAGTTAGCCTCAGGTTTCACTCGTACAAAACCAGAGAAATTCAGCAGTTATATTTAGCTGAGCTAACTATAACTCGCGCCCCCGCAATGCACTTATGACCTCGCATATTACATATTACTCAAGTAATTGAATACCAAAGTAAACTAACTAAGTAGAATGACTGTAACAGCAAACAACTAAAAGAGCTTAACATGAAAGATCAAAATGAATGTGACAAAGCAAATAATTAATGGAACTGGTTAAAAGTAAGGTACAGTTTATAACCCCATACAGATGGCCTGAAGTATGTCTAATATATGTGATCAGAGAAGAAATCATGTCCCAGGATTATGCTTGCTTGGGTTTATTTCAAATAATATTTATTTAAATTATATATTTAGGACAGTGAATACTTGCACTCTTCATTGCAAGATGACGGCTGCATGACTCTTATCCCAAGTAGGCGTGGAAGTTGTAAAGCTTGGAATAAAATCTGTGTGAAAGTATGTAGACCGGCCGGACCCCAGTTCTGGCACCTACCCAGTGAAATCTGCTGAATTTGTCCTGGTGTCATATTCCAGTGTCATTTTTTGACACTGGGCCATAATTCAGCAATGCCCGTACCTTGTCTGCATTCCATTTGGAGCAGCAACATGCAGGCAAGCAGGGGTTTTTCTTATTTCAACATCCAGCTGGGCCCAAAACAAAGGCCTGATTTAAAGGGCTATCAGCCTCCCTTTTTCATAAAACATCCTGGGTGTGAGCTATCTGGAGCCTAATACCTAGAGACCAATGCAATATTAGGAACCAAAGGCACACAGCTTGGTCACAGGTACCTAAAAGAAACCATGGGAGGCAGCTTTTTATTTGTTCTACTGCACTATGTAAGAAATTAGTTTGCACTGTAAGATTGCAAAATGTATCTGTCCATAACAGTAATTATACAAATATTAATTTAAAAGGCACTTATTGTTTTCTTTATGTAATTCTATGATAACACGAATCATTCCAGTGTAAGGTATCAGAGCACTTTACATCACATACAGGTACATTAAATGAAAGGAATAGGCAGACAAATAAACAAGCATTTGCAATGCAAACGGTCTCGCATTTGTGAATTTTTAGTTTTTGGCATTGTAAATTATTTTGTTTCTTATTTATGTTTAGTTTTTTACAGTGGAGTGGATTTATTTTGTTTGTTCTGGAATTATGTGCTTTGAATCCGAATCATTAGATGAAGAATTCTGTGGTGTGTAGTGTATTTGTGTATTGTAAATATGTGTTATAGTGAATAGATAGGGGTGCGTGGTGTATAAATTAGAAAGTAAGAATGAGAGGGATAGGTAGTTTGTGTATGATGTGGTAAATGAACTGTAGACAACACATTATAAATAGTGCATGAGGAAGAGAGATAGAAGGGGAGATAATGTTAGAGATGTATAAAGAAGCTGTGGTTGTGTATGTAGAAGATAGTGAAAGAAGAGAAGGAGAGTGTGTGTTTGGTTATTATTTGAAAGTTATGGTATTGAAAGTGTGTAGAAAGATTTGAATGTAACTAATAGTATAAATGCTGGATTAGTGTGTGAGAGAGCGAGATAGTGGTGTGAATGAGTAAGAGAGAGAGAGTTGTGTGCAATATATGAGTTACATGGTTCTTGTTTAAAGCACAGAAACAAAGAAAATGAAAGATGAAAGGCTAACAATATGAAGATATGTGGATTAAAATAAAATAAAAATCGTAAAAAATTATAAAGCATTGCAGGAGATGAGTGACAATTGGAAACAACAATTAAATTCCATTGCAAACGTTTTTTGATTTATACCACAAGGGGCGTCACTGGGCATTCACAGTTCCGGGGTACAGATATAGGAAAGCATTTTGCAGGTTTCAATGTATTGTAGAAGTGTTGAAATTCAGTCCACTTTAATATCCACAATGAGAATTGCCAGTCCATACCTTTTTATTTGCTGTGCCACAAATATCCACTGGATTTGGTTTGGATTTTTATTATTTACAAAGGCACATGGGCGGAAAGCAGTAAAACTGCACTGACTTAACGGTGCAGAGGACACACATGGCATGACTGTGCGAAAACACTTCAGGAATGACTGCCACCAAAAGGAGCTCAGGTTGGTCTCTAGCTGACACGTTTAAGTAGCAGTGAATAGCGCCCTGCCACTGAAGGAAATTGCTCTTCCGGGGGCAGGTGGAGACAGCGGGCATGAAGGGTCTCTCTTGTACCTGACGAAAGGGAAATGAAGCAAAACATTCTCCGGACAAAGCTTGGTGTCATCACCATTAACAAGTTACACAAGAGCAACGTTAATTTTCGTGCTCCTCTGACCCCTCCTTGTTTGATGCACAAGTTTTTATGCAGTTTTATATAGCGCTAACTCGACCTGAAGGGATTGCAGGGCTTTATATGAGCACAACTTACATGAACAATAATTTTTTTTACTTGTATCTCCATCATTATTTCCCTCCCAGATGCTCTCTGTGATGATGCAAAGAATGTGGAGGCTTACTAAATAAAATTCAAAGTTAACTACTCTGCTGTAAATTCCACATCACCAGCTACGAGTAGTCTCTCCGAAAAGAAGGTACTCAGTATAACAGCAGATCAAGCAGTGGGGCTGCGAAAGCAAACAAATACAATTAAAAATAAATACAACAGAGTATGCATGCAAGGTAAAAACAGTTACTGAAACCGGCGGAATATGGAGTATGCCTTTGACTAAATCCGGGCGTACCTTGATGTGTTACACTCACTGTATTTGTGTGTGTGTGGGGGGGAGCAGAAGCAGCGACGGGCACACCCTCTCTTTAAAGGAAATGCTGCATTTGTGTTGGTAGATCAGATGCAGTGTAGTAGCTAATATCAGATGCGGTGTAGTAGCTATGATCGGATGCGGCATAATGCCTAAGATCCGATGCGGTGGAGTGGGTAATATCAGACACGGTATAATGGCTAAAATCAGATGTGGTGTAGTGCCTAAGATGCGCCCCGATGCAGTGGCTAAGATCCGGTGTGGTGTAGTGCCTAAGATCCACTGCGGTGCAGTGGTAAAGATCTGGTGCAGTGGAGTGGCTAAGATCAGATGCGGTGTAGTGGCTACAATCCTATGCGGTGCAGTGCCTAAGATCAGATGCGGTGTAGTGGCTACAATCCTATGCGGTGCAGTGCCTAAGATCTGATGCGGTGGAGTGCCTAAGATCTGATGCGGTGGAGTGCCTACGAATAGTATCTCTGAAAAGAAGGTACTCAGTATAACAGCAGATCAAGCAGTGGGGCTGCGAAAGCAAACAAATACAATTAAAAATAAATACAACAGAGTATGCATGCAAGGTAAAAACAGTTACTGAAAGCGGCGGAATATGGAGTATGCCTTTGACTAAATCCGGGCGTACCTTGATGTTTTATACTCACTGTATTTGTGTGTGTGTGGGGGGGAGCAGAAGCAGCGACGGGCACACCCTCTGTTTAAAGGAAATGCTGCATTTGTGTTGGTAGATCAGATGCAGTGTAGTAGCTAATATCAGATGCGGTGTAGTAGCTAAGATCAGATGCGGTGTAGTAGCTATGATCGGATGCGGTATAATGCCTAAGATCCGATGCGGTGGAGTGTGTAAGATCAGACACGGTATAATGGCTAAAATCAGATGTGGTGTAGTGCCTAAGATGTGCCGCGATGCAGTGGCTAAGATCCGGTGTGGTGTAGTGCCTAAGATCCGCTGCGGTGCAGTGGTAAAGATCTGGTGCAGTGGAGTGGCTAAGATCAGATGCGGTGTAGTGGCTACAATCCTATGCGGTGCAGTGCCTAAGATCTGATGTGGTGGAGTGCCTAAGATCTGATGCGGTGGAGTGCCTACGAGTAGTATCTCTGAAAAGAAGGTGCTCAGCATAATAGCAGAAGAAGCAGCGGAGCTGCTAACACAAACAAATACAATTAAAAATAAATACAACGGAGTATGCATGCAAGGAAAAAACAATTACTGACGGAATATGCAGTATGCCTTTGATTAAATCCGGGCGTACCTTGAAGTTTGCACTCGGTGTATTTGTGTGTGTGTGTGGAAGGGAGCAGAAGCAGCGACGGGCGCACCCTCTGTGGGCTGACCGACGTCCCCGAAGGGGACCCACATAAGGGGGCGGCCCCGTTAGTGCCACAGGATGGCACACTGGACAGCCTATAGTCTGGAGACCCCTTCGGGGTCCCGCTCGTCACTTCCGGCCGAGGTGGGGGAAGGGGAGAGGTATAAGTTCCTCCCCCGCCCACCGAGCGGCCTATTTCCTCGCGCCCCTGACGCCGTTGAGTTCAGAGGCTGAAGGGGTGGGCATAAGAGCACAGCACCGGAGCTCCTTCGGGGTTGCAGTGGCAGCACAGGCTGCATCGAGGAGCACTGTGATCATCTACACCTCACTTTTGTCCCGCCCGCTAAAAGTTTTGTGACAGTTAAAGAGTCAATTGGGAAGCAGTTTTATGAGTATGAGCGGTCACACTATATCATTGTGTATGCCCAATCAGGTTAGACTGCAGGAGTCTAGCCCTGCCCGGGTTCACGAAATCAGAGCCACTAGCTGCTTGGGATTCCTTCCAACTCACTGGCTTCTTTTCCAGGGGTGCTGCTCAGACTGAGAAGAGCTTCCACGAGGGAGAAACAGTTACCTGTTATACTATGTTTAGAATGTAGAGTGTGCTCTATGGCGGGGACAACAGAGTGCACCTGCCTCTATCTCCCTGTGTCTTAAAAGGAATGCTCCCTCGGGTACACATGAGGTGACGCGGTATGCATTTACACGAGGTGACGCAGTGTGCATTTACACGAGGTGACGCGGTGTGCATTTACACGCGGTGGGCATTTACACATGAGGTGACGCGGTGGGCATTTACACATGAGGTGACGCTGTGTGCATTTACACCTGAGGTGACGCTGTGTGCATTTACACATGAGGTGACGCTGTGTGCATTTACACATGAGGTGACGCTGTGTGCATTTACGCATGAGGTGATGCTGTGTGCATTTACGCATGAGGTGACGCTGTGTGCATTTACGCATGAGGTGACGCTGTGTGCAGTTACACATGAGGTGACGCTGCGTGCAGTTACACATGAGGTGACGCTGCGTGCAGTTACACATGAGGTGACGCGATGTGCAGTTACACATGAGGTGACGCGATGTGCAGTTACACATGAGGTGACGCTGCGTGCAGTTACACATGAGGTGACACTGTGCAGTTACACATGAGGTGACGCTGTGTGCAGTTACACAGGTGATGACGCTGTCTGCGGTTTTCACATGTGGTGACGCTGGGTGCAGCTACCATGAGGAGACACTGCAGTTACACTTGAGGTGACAGTGTGCAGTTACACATGAGGTGACACTGTGTGCAGTTACACATGAGGTGACACTGTGTGCATGGACACATGAGGTGACACTGTGTGCAGTTACACATGAGGTGACACTGTGTGCATGGACACATGAGGTGACACTGTGTGCAGTTACACATGAGGTGACACTGTGTGCAGTTACACAGAAGGTGACACGAGGTGCAAGTACTAAGGAGGTGACACTGTGTGCAAGTACACATGAGGAAACGGTGTGCAAGTGCACTTGAGGTGACACGGTGTGCAAAGTAAGGATGGACTGGGAGGTGGCCTCCAGTGGCCGGGATTATTACAAGCATTTCAACAAATTTGGCATGCTTGAAGGGAATATGCAGCCGCTCTAATGAGAAAAGCCTGACTCTTTGAATAAAAGTATAGTTGGCAAACTTGGAGTGAACTGATAAAACAGCTGGGGCCTCACATGTTATACGATGCAGGTGTCCGGGGCACCCACACGTTACCAGAGGGGGGAAGCACCACACTTTTCCAGGTAATAGGACCAGCAGTCCGGGGCAGCTAAGTTCAGGGTAAATAAAGGGGCGTTCTAACTCGGTATTGGACTTGCCACGTTGCGGCGCTTCAAAGACAGAGGTTGAATGTCTCGTGACAAGTTCTGCTTGCATTTTAGTTGTTTCAACATTGGAACTGGTGCCTACAATATCCTTGCATTTTGCAATTATAGAAAGAGAAGAATTGTAAAGGAATAGCAGTGTATGAACTGGGCACACTTAGCAGTAAAGCCAGCAATTATGAAGAATTGGTGGGTGTCAGATATTATTTGCAGTAATATCAGGGAGCTGCGGCTATGTTCCAACAGTGTGAGGTACATGGATGACTGTCATGCTTTTATCCACAGACTAGTATACGTGTTATACAATAGTGTTTTGTAACATGCAGAGGGAAGGACTCACTCTACTTTCACCCTCCCAATAGAGTCACAGGATACACACTTGACAGTGGAACTACACATGTGCTTGAACTATGAACTGACGGATTTAACTCTGCACACATTAACTTAAGTTGTATCACAACATCACCATTTTCTTAGACTCGGGGCCATTGGCATTATGGTGATGCAGCAGCAAGTTGCACAGACCTTGGGGTCTGCAGTAGCCTCTCATATACCTCCTCCGTTCTGGCCCACACTTAGTCCATTCTGCTCTGACTACACTGCTGATCGGGCTGATACAATAAAGCCTTTTACTTGTTTAATGTCTTTAGACACATATTGGCACATTCTGGCCATGTATTGTTGTGTCGTTGCATGAGTGGCTGCGATTGGTTCGGCTGGTTTCTACTTGAAGGGCACGCATGTGCGCTGTGTGTGAAGTAGCTAGGTTCAAGCAGTAAGGCAGAGGGGTCCTGGCTGGATCCTGTGAATCTTAGACTTGACGCTGTTGTCATTTGGCCCACTCACATTGGTACTATTTGCACCCTGGGGAATGGGGACAGGGCTGTACAGTAATATGCTGCACGTGGGAGGGGGATATTCCCTCCGCATCCAAGCTACATTCTAGCCATCCAGCTGATGCAGGCAGTGAACTAGTAACGAACAATTGGCAGTGGCACTGTGATCAAGTTTTGGAATCCCACTTTACAGGATTAGCATCGGATTGGGGGAAGTGTTCTTGATGCGGTGTGAGAGGATATCGGCCCTTTGGGGGTATGCTGCCACCGCTAATTGATGTATGCATGGTGTAGGTTAGGAGGTATGGCAGAAGTACCTGATCTACGGTAGAGCGTGGTATGTGGCAGGCAGTATTTGGTGCCAACCAGCAAAGGAAAGACCACAAGGGGCTCCATAGTAGTCTGCACATTTGACGGCAGCAAAGTCATTGACCTGTCATATAATAGTCCCCCTATTAACATACAGGAAGTAAAGGTCAAGGTCCGGTCTAGGGGGCAGGCGCAGTAGGGGCCAGGCGGCGCTTAGCGTTAGACTGGGCCAGCAGCGGTACGTTCAGTTGGGGCTGTGGTTTGACTCAGGCATAACTACAAGGCACTTCAGATAGGGAGCTTACCAGCTTCCTAGCGGATGTGGATCTCAAGAGGAACTGGGATACATGACGGTTAGGCCTTTTACGCGTGTCATAGCAGTCCAGAGCTCTACACAGAGGGCGTAGAAGGGGACAAGCACTTGCCGTTCTATGCTTCCTTTTATTCACCCGGTATTGGGCGGGCAATGTCATTTAAACTTGGTAGCAAGAAACGGAAAGGTGAAGAATTAACTGGGAGGGTGCGAGGTGCACTAGGCAGTAAACTAGAAGTTTGAGCATACTCCTGGGATACCTGCAGCGAAACTTTCAGGGTATGGGGCTACACATTAATGGGCACTGTCAGGCGGGGGCGGAGTGTGTCCCTCCCATGAGAGTGCTGTTGCCTCGATAGTGCTGAAATAGAGGGGTTGGATCAATTACGGACAACTACAAGAGCACAATTTTGCATCCTTAATAAGGGGGTGTAGCTACTTTGCTCATAGGTTTACCCCATGTCCTCAGACCCGGTACCATGGCATACTACCACTTGTTTCTGCTAAGCAAATTTCCTGTGAGTTGTCAGCCAACAACTGGACTTTGCCCCAGTTTTGGCCCAGGAATTCCGGGCGGTGTGGTACTCCCATCAGGGGTGTAGGGTGGGACACCCAGGTATGTGCTGGAACTGCTTCCTGAGGCAGCTGCAGCAGAGACTAGGGTAGGGGGGTACGCCCCTCCCAACGTCCTGGTTTTCAGCTGGGGGGGGGTGTCGATTTGACTCTTCTGGGGCAGAGGGCCTGCTTCACGGAGTGAAGGCCACAACGAGTAAGTTAAGCAACAGGGGACATGTGAACTAGGAGGGTCAGAGATAACCCTCCGGGGGTGCAGTGCCTGTTACAACTAGGTGCGAGCTGGAGAAATTGTATAATAGGGAGTGCAGTGCTTAGTATAGGCCAGCAACGGGCCTTCTTCACTTTGCCAGCACCTATGTCCTGGGTTTAGGGCCGCCCGTGCGTCCTGCGAATGGCACGACGGGCGGAATTCAAGAAATGGAAGCTTGGGGGTTGCACCACTGTGTTACGTTGGGTGGGAGGCCCATGCATGCGCAGGGGCAGCTTGCAAAGGAAGCTGCGGCACACTACTGAGTCAGTAGGTTTGGGGGTCTCAGGCAGGCGCTGGACCAGCGGGCTGCGCAGCTGGCACAGTCTAAGTGAGGGGGGGGTTCCTCCCCACCCAAGTTTGGTACTACCCTGGTAGGCAATGTTTTGACTTGTCTAGGATAGGAGGACACTGCGGCCATAAATGAATCCCGCTGGTGTAAGTTATGCAACTGGTTGTGGGCTTGGGGGGTCATGTTGGACAAAGTTAACCCCACTGGTAGTACGGTGGTGGTCTGATTAGGGGCTGCCGAGGAACCCTCACTCAGGCGAATTAACAATGCCATGAACAGAGTCATGGAGCAATGGGGGCTCGGGATCAGGCATGGCCTGTGGCACGGTGAGCAAGCGTCTTCCCGGGCCCGGAAACAAGCATCCTGGGACTGGTTTAGGGTTCATAGCACGCCAAAGTCCACAGGGAGTCTTTATGAGGATGGGGTGCACCTGTCCAGTGTGGGACTTGCTCTTGCTGGACTCGGAGGTGGCCCTGGAAACAGCAGGATGTAAGTAGGAATGCCGGCCTTGGTGGGGGGCCCTGGCTGCGACGGTCGCCACACCCAGGGCTGTGGCGAAGTTACAGGGCGATCCAGAGGCGGAAAGGTACTCAGGGGTACCCTCTTCAGGAGCACAAAGGGCGCTGAGGCCTAATATCCCCAGGAAGTCTTCGCGGTGGACCCTGAGGTGCGACGGCGCCCCATCTGTCCTACGGGCGGTTGGAAACCTGTACAACCGGGGGTCGCTTGAACGCTCTGCCCCTCGTAGGGGGGGGGGCGTGAGTAAGGGGGTGGACCGACGGTTCACCGGAAGTGGGAGGGGCTATCCCCTCACCACAACCGCTAAGCACCGATTGGCTAAGGCCACGATGCAAGTTGGCCCATCAGGTGGTAGGCCGCGAGGGGCGGCTTGCCTTTGGATCGCCTGTAAGATAACCCACCATGTTGGCATAGTTGGTATGCTAATAAACCTGCAGCAATTTTCTCCATCAAAAAGTTGTCTTGTCTGCTTATTTATGTTACCTGTATGTTGCTGCATGAGGGCTGGTGAGTGTTGCCGATATTGGCACTATGTGGGCTGACCGACGTCCCCGAAGGGGACCGACATAAGAGGGCGGCCCCGTTAGTGCCACAGGATGGCACACTGGACAGCCTAGTGTCTGGAGACCCCTTCGGGGTCCCGCTCGTCACTTCCGGCCGAGGTGGGGGAAGGGGAGAGGTATAAGTTCCTCCCCCGCCCACCGAGCGGCCTCTTTCCTCGCGCCCCTGACGCCGTTCCCTCCCTACCGCTTACCCGGCGTTCAGGGGATGAGGGGAGGGAAGGAATTTCTAATCTCTTGTTTGTGTTGCAGGCGGAGTTACAGGGCGATCCAGAGGCGGAAAGGTACTCAGGGGTACCCTCTTCAGGAGCACAAAGGGTGCTGAGGCCTAATATCCCCAGGAAGTCTTCGCGGTGGACCCTGAGGTGCGACGGCGCCCCGTCTGTCCTACGGGCGGTTGGAAACCTGTACAACCGGGGGTCGCTTGAACGCTCCGCCCCTCGTAGGGGGGGGCGTGAGTAAGGGGGTGGAACGACGGTTCACCGGAAGTGGGAGGGGCTATCCCCTCACCACAACCGCTAAGCACCGATTGGCTAAGGCCACGATGCAAGTTGGCCCATCAGGTGGTAGGCCGCGAGGGGCGGCTTGCCTTTGGATCGCCTGTAAGATAACCCACCATGTTGGCATAGTTGGTATGCTAATAAACCTGCAGCAATTTTCTCCACCAAAAAGTTGTCTTGTCTGCTTATTTATGTTACCTGTATGTTGCTGCATGAGGGCTGGTGAGTGTTGCCGATATTGGCACTATGTTTAAAGGAAATGCTACGCTTGTGTTGGAGGGTGAAAGCAACGTCGGGAGCAAAGTCATTAAAAATCCGTCGTGCAGCCACCTACTTTAAACACGTGTTGCTCGCCTGTTATAAGTTTCTGTGGAGCCAGTATTTGTGTCAGATGGGGGAAGCAACGATGTGAGCAAAGCCATTTTAAAGTAAAGTTAACACTGAGCTCCGAAGTGCAGCCACATACCTTAAACACCCTCTGCTCCCCTCTCATAAGTTTCTGCAGAGCCTGAATTTGTGTTGTTCGGTCGTGAGAGGGTGAAAGCAAAGACGGGAGCAAAGCAACCATTCAAAAAAAATATTTGCAATGCAACAGGTCTCGCATTTAAATGCAAGACCTATGGCGTGGCCGCCATTGTCTCGGGCTGCTTGAAAACAAAAGCGTGCATGGAGCTCTGACTGTAAGCAAAGCACGTCGTGCTTGCAGGAAAAAAAACTCAATGAAGAAAATAGTGCTTACAAGATTAAATAACACTTACCGTGTAACAACCGAAGTAAAGGGGCCAGTAGACATGGGAGGTTACAAATGAAGAAAAAGTGGTACTAAAGAGGGACTAACAAATTGATTACGTAATCAGAAGCCTGCATTTACGAAGGACAAACACAGAACCCAATGACAAATATTGGCTGAGGGTGGGCGGGGCTTCTCCTCCACAATCTACTACAGCAGATCGCCAGAGCAGCGCATGCGCGCTGGCTCAGGCTCGACCTAAAAAAACACTTTGAACTATATGGCTGCCTAAAAATGAGCAAAGCGTACATCCAACTCTTTCAAGGCCGGTCCCCAGGAGTTTTTTCCTATAATCACAACACTATTTTCCATATCACCTATGCTCTACTCCCATCCTCCAGGACTTAAAGGCAAAGCTTTAACCTTTGATGTCAGAAGGAGATACCCATCCAGTTGCTGAAAGGTACAGCACAAAACTAAATAAAATCAGGGATTAACCCCGGCTTAAAGCTTGACTAAATTGTGTTATCTCTGGTAAATACTCTATTTGACTCAGCCTTCATTTTGGTCATTACCACAAATGAGAGCACCTTCAAATATGTAAATTCAGAATGTGCACCTTACAATAACCTCCATAATGTTTAATATAACCTATAATGTTGCTCCATCTATAATAAGATACAGGACACCTATAGGGAATGCATGACAACTGACTTGCCACTTAGTTAACTAGTAGCATTGTACTGGTATTTTCTTAGAGTTTCCAGTAGATGAGCACAAGCTTTTTACCCATACTTTGTTCTACTATGATTCTTTTTTAACTACTCCTTGAGAGGACAGAGGAATGGGTGAGGAGAAATAAAGATAAAATATAGCAGACCTCATTACATGTGAAAAGATCGTGTTCGTCTTCTGAAAACTATTAAGAAAATATTGATACAGGCCTGGGGTCCTCGCTGTCTCCACTCCCTGAAGCAAATCAGGTAACAGCGAGGAGGAGGAGCGGAGAAAGCGCACTCTGCAGTATTTAGAGCACATCTTGTAAAGGTGGGCAAGCAGCGAAAGGACACACCTTTCTGCTGCCTAGGAAGGTCATAGCATGCTGTGTTCAAAGCCAGGAGGCAATAAAACAATAAATAACTCACAGAAGCAAAACATTTATTTTTCTCAGCACAAAAACATGAAAAAGCGGGCTTTGCGCATCTTGGCAATTTTGGGCTAAAATCACGATTCACAAAATCGCAAAAAGCTGGGGGTCTGGCTATTATACTTCCCAAAATTGCTAGGCACACAATGATCAGTGCAGCATGTGCCTTAACCCTATTAGATATTTTATAATGCAGTTGCTTTGTGGGCAATTAAGTAATCTAGAACAGATTTACTGTCACATATGTCCTGGTTGCCAATTTCTTTGCAGCATAATTTATTTTCAAGTAAACTTTACTGTTTGGCTCTGCTTTTCAAACTCCAGTGCTTGTGACTCCACCCCCTTTCATCCGCTACACCTCGACTGCCAATTTATACAGTTATCCCAACTGTGACCCAACAAGCAGTGTCATCTGTAAACGGCAACGAAAACTGAACAATTTTTTTCACTTTACCTTGCATTGCTATTTCCATGATTTGTCAAAGAATTTCCGACGAGAATTTCTGCTCCATTCAGTCTTTCGGAACGTGTATCTCTGCTAGTGATGACAATGGCATCAACTTTGTATGGCCTCAGCAAATCCACCCTCCACCAGGGATTATATTCTGTATTTGTATGGGAGCAGGATCCATGCACAAAATTGGGATCCTGATTTCCATCTACCGCGTTGATCGCATCTGACAGGAAATCTTCGCCGTTGCCATTTTTAAAGAGGACACTTGACTGGGTGGCTCGCCCACTCAAAGCCACATTTTCACCTGAAAGTAGACAAAACATTAAGTTGGAAGGGCCTGTGTCACTAGTCAAATCTTCAGAGCAAAAACATATTCATGTCATGACATTGCTATTATTAATACATTTGAATGGTACACAAGGGTGTGAAGATCAGAGTCCTTTTGGTAAAGAGGTTTTTACATCATAAATACAGCACACAATCAAGGGTCAGGTCTAGGGGTGATTCTAGCAAAGAATATTAATAGAGGAGACATTAAGAACAATTTACAATTGAATTGAGTTAGCATAAGTAAATCTCTGCTGACATGCATAACGCACCAACATGAACATTCTCAAAGAAACATTTGCTTGTTGTCCACTTCCAAGACATTGCACACAACTAGGCTATCCAGTTTTCAGTGTTTATTTTTTTTATGAGTTTCACTGGTGTTTTCGTAGGGTTTTCCAAACATTTTTTAAATCAATGCTTACATGTTTTTTTCAGCTGCCAATCCACCTACGTTAAATAAAACTGTCTTTTTCCACTGTTTACTGAACATGTTGGCTTTTTGCAGTGATTGTTATAGAGCACATATTCAATTTAAAGTAGAAGTAATGCAGGGTATGTTAGTCCAATTGACATATGTTAGAATAACTTAAGCAAAGAAAGTATGTGTATTGCACTCTCACACACACTCACATCTCATTACCCTCTCTCACAACTCCTTACTTCTCACATTCACTCTGTCGGGAGTCCATCTGGTTTTTCAGTACTCTTAATGGATCAAAAAATTAAGATTGCTATATTCAAATGCTATAATAAACAAATTCCTGGACATAGTTAGGGTTCACTCACCTACTCCTTACTGAATATTATGACATTGTATGGCTGATCAACTCCGCCAACAGCATAGTATTGCCTTTTGAAGCCTATAAACGTTTGAAGTACACCAGATTAACTTGTGACCCTTCATTCAAAGGCACCTGAACCGTGATGTTTTACGCATGCTCACCACTGCTTTTCTGACTCTTTATCTGACTACATTAAGGTGGTGCAGAGGTTGTGTGGGCATTCATAGCTGCCCAGTCTCCCCATGACAAATGTCTCAATTTAAACCAGTCCTGACATTTCACAAGACATTAAATTGTACTATGTGACTTGAAATGTTGCTGTTAACATTGTAACTATAGAGTTAAAAACCCCATCAATAAAGTGCAGTTGGGTAAAACGTCAGGATTAGCTGAAAGTACATAACAATGCAGCTATGAATCTTGTAGGAATGTGCAAAGTCTTGTGTTGTCTTTTCAACAACTATCCCATGTGCATGGTGACAGCACTCTTTTCCCATGTGCCAAGATTCTTATGAGACAGTCATTTCACACAAGCAGTGAAAGAATTAAACATTGCCAAAAGATCAAATATAATTTTAATACTCCCAGATTTGAGACACTGTATACAATATTTATATCACACCTAAACATGCGTCTAAACCCTGCACCTCTAATCCAAGCACACAAGAAATGGAGGAAACAAAACGAAGAAGATACAATATTTAGTTATATCCCTAAACAAGAAAACTCAAGAAGAAGAATCTTAGACCAGTATTTATTGCCACTACCTTGTATAATAAAGCTACAGTGTGTTGGTCCCCCCAGAAAAAAAACCCAAATAACTCATTCTTTCTCACTTTCCTTTTGTTGAATGCATTTTAGTCTGTGGCTTTGTAGGCATTTATCAGTGTTTATGTGTTTACACTGATGAGAGCTGTTTCCCTTTCGATTGGATTTTATTAGTTATTATTAGTTTAAACCAAAAACAGGATAGCCCTCACACAACACTTGCCCCTTTTACCTGCAGCACCTCTAAGTGGTCTTAATTAAAAGTGCAATGAGCTCCATCCAAATTTACCATGCTGCAGGACTGCTTCATTAGGACAGCCACTCTACATGGATCTCATACCCTAAGCGGTGGCACTTTAAAGCGGGCTCCTGAGGGTTACATCTCCGCTTCCTCAGGGATAGAGTTCAACCTTCTCCATCGACCCGTCCATCCCTTCTCCAGGTGGGACAGCACAGCCAGCCTTCATTGAAAGGCCAGGGATGCCACTGTCTCTTCCATAACTATGTATGGGCTGCCTGTGCAGCATAATGCATCCAACTTACTCAACATTTCCATACCCACATTGTAAACCGGGACTGTGCACTGTGCTGTTCTAGTACAGATGACTGTGGAGTACTTTGCTTAGCATATCTGTACTACAGGTTCATACATCAGGCCCAGAAAACCCTCTAGCTGCAAATTGTTAGAAAAGGTTTGTACTATTGATGACTCTCCTGTGTTATGAGCTGTCATAGTGTTGTAGCCAACCAGAGCAGTGGAGAGTGCATTGTAATTCTATCTCAAGGAAAATGTCCCTATGCAGTAAAACGGAAATACTTTCTATTGCTAATAAAGACTAGCACTGGCAAAGCCACTTAGGGGCTCATTAGGATGGAGGAAGGACCGCCACCCATGTGGTGGCGGTCCCTCCGTACGCCGACTGCGAGTTTCCACCCGCCAAATTAGGATGGTGGGGGGAATCTCACCGCGACTGTGGTGGTTGCAAAGACCGTCCGCCACGGAAACGCCGCAGGCAATCCTTCGGATTGCCTGGCGGAGCGGACTTCACTGGTAAAATGCCGGCGGTGCCTAGCAGGCACCGTCCGCCAAATTACAATGAAGGCTGGAGACAGCCTTTCCATGGAGGTTCCGGCAGGCAGGGCTTGGGTTTGGGGGCCCGTTGCGGGCCCCCCTTGTGTTGGGGAGGCGAGGGTGCACTTGGGGGTACCCCCCTACATTTCACAGCACTACGTGGCAGGCATCGTGTGGTGCCTGCCACGTAGTGCTGTGAAATTCACAACATGCAAAAAGAAAAACTGATGGACAGAATGCAGAACAATGTCATACATTCACCCCAGTACAGAGATCTGGGCTTAAATCCATCGTTTTTTTGCTCACCATGCCATTCCAGTTTGGACCCAGCCATATGCAAATCAGTCTTGACCCTGCGCCCAATGGGAACAGTCCAGCCCGAACTGCCAGGCCAGGTCCTCCCTGGACTGGAAACAAGCATCCTAGGACCGGTTTCGGGCTTTCAGCCCTCATCAGCCAGGATAGCTTGACTCCAGTGGCATGGAGAGCATGGGACCCACGTCTGGGCATACCCGTCCCACTCAGGGTGACAAATGCAAAAGAAAAATTGATGGACAGAATGCAGAACAATGTCATACATTCACCCCAGTACAGAGATCTGGGCCTAAATCCATCGTTTTTTGCTCACCATGCCATTCCAGTTTGGACCCAGCCATATGCAAATCAGTCTTGACCCTGCGCCCAATGGGAACAGTCCAGCCCGAACTGCCAGGCCAGGTCCTCCCTGGACTGGAAACAAGCATCCTAGGACCGGTTTCGGGCTTTCAGCCCGAAATCAGCCAGGATAGCTTGACTCCAGTGGCATGGAGAGCACGGGACCCACGTCTGGGCATACCCGTCCCACTCAGGGTGACAAATGCAAAAAGAAAAATTGATGGACAGAATGCAGAACAATGTCATACATTCACCCCAGTACAGAGATCTGGGCCTAAATCCATCGATTTTTTGCTCACCATGCCATTCCAGTTTGGACCCAGCCATATGCAAATCAGTCTTGACCCTGCGCCCAATGGGAACAGTCCAGCCCGAACTGCCAGGCCAGGTCCTCCCTGGACTGGAAACAAGCATCCTAGGACCGGTTTCGGGCTTTCAGCCCTCATCAGCCAGGTTAGCTTGACTCCAGAGGCATGGAGAGCACGGGACCCACGTCTGGGCATACCCGTCCCACTCAGGGTGACAAATGCAAAAAGAAAAATTGATGGACAGAATGCAGAACAATGTCATACATTCACCCCAGTACAGAGATCTGGGCCTAAATCCATCGTTTTTTTGCTCACCATGCCATTCCAGTTTGGACCCAGCCATTCACAACATGGCATTTTAGCATCGCGGAGGGTGCTGCTGTCAGCAGCAACAGCCGCAATGTTAAGATGCAGGATCCGACTGCCACGGTGGCAGTCGCATCCTGATCCGGTGTGCGGGACCGCCGCATGCATGGCGGATGGTCCTGGTTTACACCAAGATGGCGGACGGACTCTAGTCCCTCCGCCATCCTAATGAGTCCCTTAGTTTGGTTATTTTTTAAGTGAAATGATTCCTCTAACTGGTGTGTTTTTGTTTGTGCTGTGTGGATATGTGAGTGGGTGAATGATAATAAAGCCACAAATGTATAAGTGAGTGCATGGATTAATGAATAAGTGACTGAGAACAAGGTGTGAGAATTCAAAGACGAATGAATAGTGGCATAGTCGAGTGCCATGATGGATGGATAGATGCATGAATTGTTGAGTGCAAGAGTTGATTAATAAGAGAGTGAAATTTAATAATTGCAGTAATGTTACACCAATCCAAAAGGTTTAGGACTCTGACAACATTAGTAATAGTGCTATAACAAACATCAAAATTACCAATATTCTGCCAGTGCAACTATTACATTAGGGCTGGGCACTGTTGTTCCAAGAATGCCCACAATTTAAAGAATTACCAACACAACATCTGTGAAAGAATTACACTAAGGGGTCGAGTCTGATCTCGGTCGGAAGGGCTCTTAATCGGATTCGGAATTGGCTAAACTGATCCGGAGCCCTTGTTCCTTACCGAATCGTTCACAGTTCCGAATGACCGAGTACGATGCCTGTAAAACCTTAGCGCTGACCAAATCGGTTCCGAAGGCATGCAGAGAAATAGAGCCTTCTGGAGCCGAATCCTACAGCTCTATGGACTAGGTTTTCCAAGCGAGCAAGTACGATGAACGATTCGGGCAGCCTTTCCGATTCGGTTTGCCCGTGTTAGATATGGGGGTCTCTAGTTGGCAGAGGTAGGTACCTTTGACCAAATAGGGACCCTTGCGTCTAGTCAGGGTAAGGGGCTACACTCCTAAAATAACCCCTGCTCACCCCCTTGGTAGCTTGGCACGAGCAGGCAGGCTTATCTCAGAGGCAGTGTGTAAAGCATTTGTGAACACATACAGTAATACAGTGACAACACTACAGATGGACACCACACAGGTTGTATTATAAAAAGAAGTATTTTTATATAGACTTAACACAAGACCAAATGACAAAAATCCACAATACTGTACTCAAAAATGGTTAAAAATAGCTCAGTTCTCTCAACTTGTAAATGCGACACTTTACTCCCAAAGTACCTTGGATGCGTAATGCAATGCAAACAAAAGGGTCGCAGAGAAGGTGATGCATCGGTTCCTTACACTCAGGGGAGTGGATGCGTTGGTTCCTTACTGCTGCGCAAGGGAGTGGATGCTCGCTTCCTTACTGTGTGGGGAGGTGATGCGTCAGTTTCTTACTGCTCTCCGGTACGATGCGACAAGATGGCGCCTCGATGCGATACTCTTCTCCGGTGCAGTGCGACAAAATGGCGTCTTGCTCACGATGCGAAAACATTGATGCGATGCGTGCCCGACCGACGGCTGTACGGCGACTCGATGATCTTTGGAGCCGCGACAGGCCCTGTGACGCGCTTCTCGGGTGATGCGACGGCGACCTCTGCGGCGGCGGCACGCTTCTCCAGAGAGGCGCCGCGCTTCGGCGATGCGATTGAGACAGCTGCAGTGGCGGCACGCTTCCTTGGCGATGCGACGGCAATGGCTGCGGCGGCGACACGCTTCTCGTCGTTGAGTTGAGCTTCCAGCTCCCAGCGACACGCAGTCTCTCAGAAGGCCCAGCACAACAGCAGGCACTTCAATTCCCAGCAAGGGAATTATGGGGGGAGCTAGTTGGTGAAGTCTTGTATCCCTGAGACTTCAGGCAGGAGGCAAGCTCAAAGTTCAAGCCCTTGGAGATTCTTCTTCAAGTTGATGAAAAGCACACTCAGTCCTCTTCTCCTTTCTTTGGCAATGAAGCAACCACTGCAGGCCAACCCCCAAACACACAGCACAGGGGTGGTCTCCTCCTCAAGCTTCCTGGTTCTCCTCCTCAGCAAAGGTTCCTCTTGATTCCCAGAAATCATCTAAAGTTATGGGGTCTGGGTCCCTCTTTTTATACACATAAATCCTTTGTCTCTGAAGGCAGAGAGTGTCTGTACCTAGTCCAAACCAGTTCTGTTCAGTCCTGGAGCACTTTGTTTACAAGACCCCTTCTCTTCTTTGTCAGGATGGGCCAGGGTCCTCAGACACACCACAGGCGGTGGAGCCAGCATTGTGGAAGGCAGGCACAGCCCTATTTAGGTCCAGGTGCTACTCCTCCCATCACTCCTCATGCAGGTAGGTCTATTCAGCCTTGTGCTGACTCACCCTGTCTCCTGGAGCCCACCAGCCCCTGTCACTCAGAAACCAGACATGGAATACACAACCTAGCAGAGGCAGGCTTGGATAGTTAGGCAAGAAAATACCTACTTTCTAAAAGTGGTATTTTCAAACACAGAATGTTAAAACCAACTTCACTAAAAGATGTATTTTATCATTCTGAGTTCAGGCATACTAAATTCGTATTTCTACCATGTTCCCTGGGTCAGTTATGATTATAAGGTGTTATCAAACTGCCCATTCTGGCCTATGGGAGCAGGTAGCCTTGCAATAGTGAAAAATAAAAAATGGCTATAATTCACTATCAGGACAGGCCACACACACCAGGGCATGTCCTACCTCTTACATACAATGCACCCTGTCCTTGGGCCTACCTTAGGGGTGACAAATATGCAGAAAAGGAAAGGTTTAGGGACTGGCAAGTGGGTGCACTTGCCAAGTCAACATGGCAGTACCAGACTGCACACAGACTCTGCAATGGCAGGCCTGAGACACACTTTGCAAGCTGCTCCGGTGGGTGGCACAATCAGTGCTGCAAGCCCACCTGCAGCATTTGATTTACAAGCCCTGGGCACACGCAGTGTACTGCACTAGGGTCTGATAAGTAAACCAAATAAGCCAATCATGGAGTCACTAGTCCATACATCAATTTACCATAGGGAGCGCTTGCACTGTGGCACTGAATAGCAGTGGCACAGTGCCCAAAGCATCTAAAACCAGCAAAATCATAAGAGGCAACAGCAAAAAATGGAAGGGAGACCCACGCCAATGGTGCCAGGTCTAACACGTGTCCCCTCCAGCTGAAATGTGGGGAGAACTACCCTAACTCTTGGGAGTTCTCATCACTAAGGCGGAAAAATCTGGACAGACCATCAGCATTGGCGTGTTCTGTACCAGGGCGGTGTTCCACCGTGAAGTCCATCCCCTGTAGGGAAATGGACCACCTCGACAGCTTTGGATTCTCACCCCTCATCTGCATCAACCATCTGAGGGGCCTGTGGTCTGTCTGAACCCGGAAGTGAGTCCCAAACAAGTATGGTCTCAACTTCTTCAGTGCCCAGACCACAGCAAATGCCTCACGCTCAATTGCACTCCACCTCTGTTCCCGGGGAAGTAACCTCCTACTGATGAAGGCTACAGGTTGGTCTAGGCCCTCCTCATTCATCTGTGACAGAACAGCCCCCACACCATGCTCTGAAGTGTGTGTTTGAACAATAAACTCTTTTGAGAAGTTGGGTGCCAGGAGCACAGGCGCCGTGCACATGGCAGTCTTCAGGGCATCAAAAGCTTTTTGACAGGTGTCAGTCCAGTTCACTTTCTTCAGCTGCTTCCTGGAAGTCAGCTCTGTCAAGGGTGCAACGATGCTGCCATACCCTTGACAAACCTCCTGTAGTACCCAGGGAGTCCTAAAAAGGCTCTCACTTCTGTCCGGGTCTTAGGGAGTTCCAAAGCCAGGATGGTCTCAATCTTGGGCTGTAGGGGCGCCACCTGTACGCTCCCCACCTGGTGTCCCAAGTACACCACAGAACCCTGCCCGATCTGGCACTTACTCGCCTTGATCGTGAGGCCTGCTCTCCACAGAGCCATCAACACTTCCCAGAGGTGGCGCAGATGTTCATCGCAACTGGCGCTGAACACTGCAATGTCATCCAGGTAGGCGGCACTGAACTCTTCCAGTCCAGCCAACACCTGGTTGACCAACCTCTGAAAGGTGGCAGGGGCATTCTTCATCCCAAAGGGCATAAGCCGGAATTGATAGTGCCCATCTGGTGTGGAGAATGCTGACCTCTCTCTTGCCCCATCAGTCAAGGCGATCTGCGAGTACCCAGACTTTAAATCAAACGTGCTGAGGTACCAGGCAGCTCCTAACCAATCAATGAGCTCATCAGCTCTGGGGATGGGGTGCGCGTCAGTCCCCGTGACTGAATTGAGCCCTCGGTAGTCCACACAGAACCGCAGTTCTGGCGTGACACACGGTGCGGAAGCCTTTGGGACCAAGACCACTGGGCTGACCCAAGGACTGTTAGAGGACTCAATCACCCCCAACGCAATCATCTTGGAGACCTCCTCCTTGATGCAAGCTCTCACCCCGTCAGTCACTCTGTAAGTTTTGTGCTTAACAGGAGGACTGTCCCCAGGGTCCACATCATGGACGCACCAATCAGTGATACTGGGAATCAGGGAGGACAGATCAGAAAACTGTCCCAGTAACTGGTGACAGTCATTCTGTTGCTCAGGTGTCAGGTTAGAAGAGAGGTTCACACCATCCACTGACCCATCTTGCTCTGTTGCAGACAGGAGGTCAGGAAGAGGCTTCGGACCTCTCTAAGTGGGGCTTTAGGCGGTTGACATGTAGGACCCGCAAAGGGTTCCTGGGAGACCGCAAGTACACCAAGTAGGTGACTTTACTTTTGCACTCCACCACCTCAAATGGTCCTGTCCACTTATCCTGGAGCACGCAAGGCTCAACTGGGGCCATGACCCACACTTTATGACCAGGCTGAAGCTCAACCAGAGTGGCATTCTGGTCGTACCACCGCTTCATCTCCTCCTGGCTGGCTTCCAGATTCACCTGAGCGAGTTGTCTGAATCGCCTAGTCTGGTTCCTGAAGGCCAGCATGTAGCTCTATACATCCTGGGGAGGTTTCCTGAGAGATTGCTCCCAGCCTTCCTTGACCAAACTCAGAGGTCCTCTCACTGGGTGACCATAGAGAAGTTCAAAGGGGCTGAACCTTGGGGACTTCTGTGGCACCTCACGGTGAGCAAAGAGAAGGCATGGTAAGAGGACGTCCCACTTATGCCTCATAGGTTCCTCAAGACCCATAATCATGCCTTTGAGGGTCCGGTTGAATCTCTCAACCAACCCATTACCTTGGGGGTGGTAAGGAGTGGTAAACTTATAAGTTACCCCACACTCCTGCCACAGGGACTTCATATACTTGGAAATGAAGTTTGTACCACGGTCTGACACCACCTCTCTGGGGAACCCCACGCGGGAGAAAATCCCCATCAGTGCACGTCCCACCACGGGGGCCGTCGCTGTCCTGAGAGGGATGGCTTCCGGGTACCGGGTGGCATGGTCCACCAAGACCAGGATGAACCTGTTGCCAATGGCTGTCTTGGTATCCAGAGGCCCCACAATGTCAATGCCCACCCTTTCAAAGGGGGTGCTGACCACAGGGAATGGCTGGAGATGAGCCTTGTGCTTCCTCCCACTCTTTCCACTTGCTTGGCAAGTCTGACAGGTCCTGCAATGAGTGTCTGAACTCTTGCGCATTTGGGGCCAATGAAAGTGGGTGACAAGCCTCTCAAAGGTCTTGTCCTGCCCCAAATGTCCTGCTAAAGGCAGATCATGAGCCAGCCCCAGTAGGAAGGCTTTGAAGCACTGGGGTACCACTAGCACACTGGTTGACCCAGGCTCAGCAACCTTAGGCTCACTATACAGGAGACCATTCTCCCAATAGATCCAATGTGATCCAGACTGATCACCTGCTGCCTGGTTTGCAGCCTGCTGCCGCAAACCCACAAGACAAGCGGACTTCTTCTGCTCCTCGCAGAACTCTTCCCTGGAGGGTCCTCCTTCCTGCTGCCAATGGGTCAGCTCAGGCAGGTCCCCCAGTTCAGCTACCTTTTCCCCTGTAGGTTCCAGGGCATCCCCCTCAAGGTCTGCCTCCTCCTGGATCGTGGGAACTGTGGGGGCGGGTTTCCTGCGCCCCCGGCCTCTTCTCTTTAAGGCAGGCACCTGGGCCACTTTTTCAGTCTACAGGTCCTCTTGAACACCTTTACTGGCTGCCCTGGACCGAGTGGTCACGCATGCCCACTCAGGCAAACCCAACATCTCTAAATGAGCATTTCGCTCCACCTTAGCCCAAGGGGAGCTCTCCAAATCGTTACCCAACAGACAATCAACAGGCATGGCTGCCCTCACAGCTACTTGAAGAGTCCCTGAGACCCCCCCCACTCAAAGGGAACCTGAGCTACATTGCAGTGGCTCTCTGTGTTGTCAGCGGCAACAACTGGGTAAAATGCATTGGGGATAACCTGCTCTTCAGACACCAGCCGACAACTGACAGCTGTCACACTGGCTCCGGTGTCTCTCAGAGCCTCAACCCTTTGGCCATTGATGGTCACCCACTGCCTGTATTTCTTAGTGTTATCAGGCAGCCGGGTCCTGGGGACCACCTCACAGTCTCCTAAAGAGACTAGGGACATCTCTGCGGGACCCCACCCACCTTGGGCACCCATCTCTTCCCCCAGGGCTACACTAGCCAACTACCAGGGCGGTGCACCAGTGGGTGCTGTCTTCCCATACAGGGGACATCTTGCATCATAAGAACAGTGGCCCAATTGACCACACTTAAAACAGGTCTTGGGCCCTCTTTGAATAGGCTTACCTGTCGGGGCCTCTGCCTTCTTCTCAGGGGGTGGCTGGGAACCCTTCCCTTGGTTCCCTTGGGGATTACTTTGGGGCCCTTTCTGGAACTCCCTCTGTTTACCCTTGTCCCCCCCACTCTTCTGCTGGGGACCCTGCCCACCTTTGGCAAAGTCTCCCACATGACCCTTCTGGACCCGGGTGCTCACCCAGAGGTCCGCCTCCTCAGCAAGCTTCCTAGGGTTAGTCAGCTTATTATCAATCAGGTGCTGGCGTAGCTCTGGAAAACAGTTATTGGACAAGTGCTCCCATGCAAACAAATCATAGAGCGCCTCAAAATTATCCACTTTGCTAACCTGCACCCAACCATCCAATGCTCTGCAAAAGAAAGACACATATTCCACCCAAGTGGTAGACTCCAGTTTTCTGCAATTTCTAAACCTCTGTCTGTACAACTCTGGGGTCAAACCATATCTGGACATTAGGGCTCCCTTCATATGGGCATAGGACATCTGCTGCTCTGTAGGCAAATCCAACAAAGTGTCCCTCCCATCACTAACAAAGCGGCCCCACAACCCCGCTCCCCAATCCTTCTCAGGGACCCGGTGGGCCAACATTGCAGCTTCATAAGCCCTAAACCATTGACCAATATCCTCATTTTTGTGGAAATCCTTCACTACTTCTTTGGGGATGTAGGCCCTTGCTTCTACATGCACTGGCGGTATGCTGCCAACAGAGGGAGGAACTTCTAAACTTTTGGCCTTGAGTTCCAATTCCCTCAATCCTCTCTCATGCTCAAAATGCATCTTCTTTTCCTCTAAGGCTAACTTCTTCATTTCTAATTCCATCCCAAGCTCTATTTTCTTTCTCTCTATGTCTTTCTGACCTTCCATTTTGAGCCTAGCCAGCTCCAACTTGTGCACCCTCTCCCTCTCTCTATCCTCCATCTCTCCTGGGGACAGACCCTTGGAAGAAATACTGCTGCCCGCCCTGGAAGGTGCTTTCTCCCCGGTTGGGCCCACTGGCCTCTCAAGCTGCCCATCAAATCCTCTGCCTCCACCACCGGCTCCTCAGGATGCTCACTGGCATTCCTAGATTCCACCCAGGCCCTCAGCGCCTTTTGGTATTCCTCTTTCCTGGTGAGGCCTTTCACAGAGATTTTAAATTTCTTGCCCAAAGCTTTGTCATAAGGTCTCTGCACATACAGAGCTATGCACAGGATATTAGGACCTTAGAATATAGTGGTGAGCCAACTATAGACCGTAGCACCCAAAACCCCAACCCAACTAGCCTTAGCGTCCCATTAGCACTAATGTACCAATGATTAGACAACCTAGAACACGGTATCTCTCTCTCTCCCAGGACTAGGCAAGAACACTCTTTCGTCACACTCGTACCTGTCCACAACATGCGTAAGAAGAGACACTGTATAGTTCAATATATTTATTTCAACTTACGTGCTCTAAGATACAGTACACGTGTCAGTACTAATAGCATAATACATATGAATAATATAATCAGCATAGTTACTACTCCATAGAATACGAACGGGGAAAGCATCTCATAAAGCAGTGGATATATGTCTAACTAACATTACCACCCTCCCCGTGCTGGAAGCCAGTTTATTATGATAATAGAAGACCTTTGGGCTTTGACTAGCGAACCCCCATACCTCAGTCTCTAGATGCAAAACTACATCAGCATACAATCACAGCTCTTCTCTCTGGAAAGTTCGTCTCCAAGTGCTCTCTAGAGCAGGCGACCGCATTATTAAAAGCACACTAATTTCTCAATGGCAGCTGTACATGGTGTTATGTCTAGGTGCGAGGGACGGGCCAAATCAGTAGGAACCAGGGATTTGTTATTCGACCTTGTAACTGTTGTTCAGACTGAGCCCAAAAGGGAATAGGAGAAAAGGTGAGAAACAGAAAATGCAGACAGTTGTAAAATAACTTGGCAGTAGCAGAGGGCGACAGAACAACAGTTTAAGAGTAACGTGCGCAAAAAGTCATCATGGCAGCCAGGCCTGCGCCAACGTAGCCAGGCAGGCCATGAGCCACAAGACACCCTCCCCTGGACAGTCCATCGAAAATGCAGACAGAGTTCCAAACACCTGAGCAGAAACGAGGCAATCCACCGACAGTGAACGGCAAATTAATCCAAAAACGTGGAAAAGCAGAAAAAAGCTATACCGTCCAAGAGGACATCATTGGAATCGTCAAAAAACGTAGACGCCATCCAGTCCAACAGATCAAAGCTGCATGAATGTTCCTCAGAGGATGGAGCATCTAGAAGCAATGCGGGACAGCTTGCGTGATATTCAATATAACTTTGTTGTAGGAGATTCTGAGCAGCCGCCCAGATATCCCATTGTGCCAAAATCCCCAGTGCAGCCGCACGCATCATAAAGCCAGCAGCGGAACAGTCCCGTTCATGGGCCTCTAAGGGACCCACCAACTGGACAAAATCCGGAACAGACAATGACGAATTGGAGAGGCAATAATCCATGGTCCATGTGAACGGACACCGGATGCAAGACATCACAGGTTGCACGCAAGTGAAATACGCAAAGCGAAAGGAAAGGGTGTAGGACACACTGATAGTTGCCAAGGGCAGAACATCGAAGCCAACCAGAAGTCGCTCACGGAGCAGTTGGAGGCGTTCGGGATCGAGAAGGGCCCAGTGGTGTGCAGCCATTGCGCAGAAAACAGACCAACAGCAAGACACCAGCCGCCAAAGCGAGGATTAATGGGAAGCCACCAAAGACGCTAGAAAAAATAGAATGTATGAATGCCGGTATCACACCGAAAATAGTTTGGAAGGTGGACACCAGGCCAGACCCCACAAGTTTAAAAAAGTGCACCAGACCCTCGGTGTTTGATGCATTAAAAATACGATGAATCAACTCCCCAAAATGTTGGGGGAGGTCAGTGTTCAAAAGGGCCTGTATTTCACTGTGGGTACTAGCCACCTGGAGAATGAATGTCTCCCGGGCGGATGTGAGCATAACCTCCTTATTCAATAATAGGGCCTTTATTCTGCTCAACTTATTGAAATCTGCCTCCATGGTAGGAATGGAAGGCCAAATAGAGTTATCAACGATGTCGTGAGGGGGAGGAAAAAGCACATTCTTGCAGCAGACAACTCTGTGTGAGACCGTAACAATATACGGAATGCCAGCTTGTAGGCCACAACAGTCTTCATTATTTAAAAGCAAATAGCTACCGTTAGTAAGCAAAGTAAAAGTAGGAGAAATAGCAGGAGCAGGAATACCCTTTAGCACACATGCCAGATTCGGAACTGAAACACTACAAGCCCCGTGCAATTTAATATGTTTACAAATAAGCGAATGACCCACAGTTGAATCACAAGACTCCCCCGTGAGAAACACTTCCTTGCCTTCTCTAAGGCATTTATACATGAAAGGCAAGGACCAAAGTTCATGCAGGAAAGCACTACCCAAAGGCTGGAAACGGCCCACAGGATAATGTCTCATGCACGAGCTAAATTCAAACAGGGAAAAAGGTAAAGCGATAACCCCATGAACTAGCCACACCGCAGAATCTAGTTCCGCTACAGAGAATGGTAAAGGATCAACTTTCTCGATATGTAACAAGGTGTAAGATGCATCTTTCATGGACATGAACTGCTGTTTTTCCGTCAAATTAAAAGGCAGAAAAAGGGCAGTGGTGTTCAAGAGATTCCAAGGAACTTTACCTAATTTAAGGGTTTGCAAAGTCCAGGCAAACTGCATCACTGAGCGTAACTGATTCTGACCATGATACAACATAGAGACATCATCTTGTACAATATCAACAACAGAGGATACAATATTCTCTAATGTGTAAATGCGGGAAGACAGGGTATTTATACTATTGTCAACAACAGCAAGCACCTTTTCCAAATTTGCTTGGTCTATTTCCCGAAGGCGGGAAGCAGCTTCCATTTGTGACAGCTTCCAGAGTTCATTATACGCTTCATAAATGAATCTCTTCGGTCGGGGACCACGAGGTCCCAAGATAAAGTCAGATAAATCAATAGTGCCTGATAGGAGAGACAAATGTTTCTTAACAGAGTCTAAGGACGAATGTTGTAACCATTGTTTACATAATTTACCAACCGAATACGTGGTGACAGTACGAGTTGCAGTAAATCTTGGATCAGGCTTGTCCTGTATGTAGCCAGGAACTGTGCCATGGAAACGCAGCTGGCATGCATTCGATGATATGGGCCATGCCAACCAGGGTGACTGTATCAGTGCAGAAACGTTAAAGGAATTATTTTGGAACTGAGCCTGTAACTGTAAAAGGGACATATTAAATCGTAAACTGTCATTTGGCGAACTCGACAAGAATGGGATGGCTGGCGCGTTTAGTTGTTTAACGGAAGACAACCCCCAACACGTGGTCTGATAAATGGAAGCATTTAAAAACATAATTTGGGCTGGGATAAGGCAAGCGCGGTGCAACGCCTCAGTGCCTTGCACCTGCCATGGCTTCGAACCCCAGATTGATTTTAAATCCACTGTGTCTTTCCAATACTCATAACCACCCACCGCCAAGGCGCTCAAAAAGGAACCCGAATAAAGTAATTTAGTGTGGGTCAACATTATTTTTTGAGTCAATGGGGTTCTTAATTTAAAATAATAGGACCCAGGGTTCGATCGATTGAAATCAGTAAAATAGGTGAATTTATTTCGAAGAGTCTGGGAACTACCTGGTATGGGGTTTGGACAATGTTCCCATTGGGTGTAAGTAACAGGGCTACGTAGTGCACTCGGTTTGTGGAGAAAATGATTGCCCCAATGCTGGTAGCAATACAAATCGGCATAATTCGCAGAATTCATATACAAGTCCTCAGCATTAAAGGAAGCATAATATTTTAAATCAGCAAACAATGCTTCAACGGCATGCACATCCCAATCATCAGAATGAATATTACTTTTTACTACATCACCCATCGAGACTCGAAGGACATTTGGTACATTAATAATTTCCGTCGGGCCATGGATTTGAAAGTTTACCGCATCCCATACGATGCCATCTGCAACTGGAAACGCTGAAATGTTCACAAATGTGTGGTCACGCTTCATGATGTGTGAAGAGGAATGTGGAGCCAAAGTCCCAGCCACACTGTTCACAGCAGAGCGTTCAGGTAAATAGTGACCATTGATGAGTAGAAAAAACACCGTGACAAAGCCAATGGACATGAACAAAAAAACCAAGAAAAGTACCATCCAAATATATGTCCAAGGTGGAATCAAAAAATTGTCTCTAAACCAGGATACAAAAAGACTAAACTTGGACGGGGCCTTTGATGAGTTGGAATCCGAGTCAAAGGAATAACGTGTCGGGCTCAGTGGCGTTGTTGGTTGGTGTGCCACCGACTCTGTGGCGGGATAAGTATATTCGTCCTCATCAATGCAGGGGGATGCAGGGGGTTCAAATATATTTTCAGGCAAATCGACCATCTCCATGGTAACATCAGTGACTGTTCGTGCAGGCGTGCCGCGGATACATGTCCGATAAATGGCAGGACAAGAGACCGCTGGTGTGACACTATTCAGGATCGGCCAGATGTTGTAGCTTGACATTTTCCACTGAGATGTATCTGTTTTCCTTGCGACCGGGAAGCGGTGGTAAGATGACTGTACGTGTTCCCTTCAAGCCCAGGACTGGAACCGGTGCACGAAAAGAGGGGCCGAATTCTTTTTGTTCTCCACCTTCTCTCGTACCAGGTCGCCAATCTTCGGAAGCCAGCCGGCAACCGGAATCTGCAGAGCAGGGTCTGTGGCTGAAGGCAAATGTGCAATTGCAAGTTTGTCTCGGGCTTCTTGTAAGTCCTGTAACATAGTAGAATGGTTATCTACATCAAACTTGGCGGATTGCGCCGCCATGTCTAGACCATCAAGGTCAGGCACAAACATTCGTATGCCAAAGAGCATTTCGTAAGGGGTCCGCCCACCCAGAGGCCTTCTAGGGAGATTATTAAGTGCACGCTGAACAGTATACAAGTGGGCCAGCCAGTTCCTGCCAGTACCTATAACTCTAGCTGTCAAGGATTGCTTTAAGTCACGGTTCATTCGTTCAACGATAGAGTTGCCCTCAGGCCTATACGGAGACGAAAATTTCACCCGCACCCCTAAGGAGCCCATTGCGTCCTTGTAAGCCTTAGAGGCAAACGCCGGACCTTGGTCAGAATGGAAGGTGCCGCATGCGAAAATTCCCACAAAGACTCGCAAATCCCTTATGACATTTCGAGCGTCAGCACTCCGTTGTGGCCAGACCCAGATGAACCGTGTGCACGAGTCCACTGCCACTAAGATATATTTATAGGCAGTGTCTGAAGAAAATGGACCGCAGTGATCCAAGTAAACACACCCAAAGGGTCTGTTTGAAATTGCAAGCGAGGTCTGCGGTGGTCTTGTGACTGTTGAAGGCTTGATCTGTTGACAAACGTCACAGGAAAGCACATAAGTACGTGTATCTTTATATAATCCCCGCCACCAGTAACGCTGCTGCAAAATGGAAATTGTCGCTGACACACCAGCGTGAGCCGAAGCCATGCCTTCGTGTGCCGCTGTCATTAAGGAAAGTCTGCGATCCGCGTTGGGGATCAGCCGAACCCCAACGTCAGGTATTGTTACATAAGGAGCCTGATCGGGACCTATTTGGTAAGAATATTTAGAAGGGAAACCTCTAGGGTAATTCATTCCTTCTTTTGTTGCAGCAATAGCTGCCAAGATATCAGTGTCTATTTTAGACATGGATCTAGTAACTGCTGCTACTGAACACGTGAGTACTGCTGATCTGGCAGCTTCATCCGCCAGACTGTTACCAACAGCGTGTGCGCCCACTCGCTGATGGCCTAGGGTGTGTACCACCTGTGTGAGTGGCAGACGTCTTTGTAATTCTGCCACTCTAACCCAAAGCATTTTATGCTTGATTGTGTTGCCTTTAGCGTCTCTATAGTCATTTTGCGACCAAAAGAACAGATTGTCATTGTATGATTGAACACAGTAGTAAGAATCGCACACAATTAAAGTGGTCACATCAGGATTTACGAACTCAAGAGCAAGCACCAATGCACGCAACTCGGCCAATTGTGCGGTACTATCCCCGAGTGTCTGTGTATGCACCACAGTGGATTTGAACTTTCCGTTCACAAACGTACCTGCGACAATAGCACATGCGGCTGAATAAGCATGCTTGGAACCCGTGGCCGGTTGTGCCGAACCATCGGTGTAGATCACACAATCGTAATCCTCAAGCGGCAATAAAGACAAAGGAGGAGGATGAAAGAATTCATACTGTAAAAACTCCTGAGTCTGAAGAGAAGAGTCAAAAATGAAAGTGACATCCGGAGACGTCAAAGATGTTGCCCATTGAATCCAACGGGGGTGCAAAGCTTTAGAGTTCGGAACACTTGCTTTCGTCACTGCCTCTAGGGCAGGATAGGGTGTTACCACCAGAATGCGTTTTCCCTGTGCCAGTGCGCGCTCCTTCAGGATCGCCATTTGCACTGCTGTTAGCACTTTCTCCACAGATGAGAACCGCATTTCTGCAGAGGTGTACAGATGTGACTTGTATGCGATGGGTACTGTATCACCTTCATTAAAGGTTAAGTACGTGAAACCCACTGCCCCTGGAATGATTCTAATCACCAAGTTTGTGTGGTTATCACGTGTCAAAAGGTATTTAGACTCAAGAAGGTCTGTTTGCAAAGACTGCAGAATGGAGGTATGCTCCGGAAGCCAGCAAGACTTCGAATAAGTAGGTTGTATCAAGGCATACAGTGGCTTAATACGCTGGGCGTATTCGGGAATATATGTACGTCCGAAGTTCAGAAAACCCAGCAAAGACTGAAGCTTCTTCAGATTAGTAGGAGGGCACAGAAGTGCACATTTCTCCAGAAAATGGGGGCTAAACCCTTACCTTCATTGTTGAGCTCATAGCCCAAGAACAGAACGGTAAATTCAGCAATATGAGATTTGGCAAAGTTAATTTTATATCCCTGAACCGCGAATTCAAGAATAATGCGGTCTACTCGGGTCAGATGCGGAAACAATTCGTCATCCGTCAGATAAATGTCATCCACATACGAACAGGCGTCTGGATCTATGCCGTCTAACAAAGAGACAACACGAGCGGCGAACACGCCCGGACTATTTTTGTAGCCCATAGGAAGACGCCTGAATTTGAACATTTTACCACCGGAAGTAAAAGCACACCATTGGCCACTTTCCGGGGCTAAGTTGTGCGTGTAGAATCCATTTGAAAGGTCAAGTGTCGTTTTATATTTTTTACGAACAAGACTGTCTACAAGCGCCGAACTATGGGTATTTTGCACCGCGAAGGTCCGGCAATGTGAGTTCAAATGCCGGTAATCCAATACTAAGCGGTACGATCCATCGGGTTTAGAAACCGCGAAAAGGGGATTGTTCATAGGTGATACACAGGGTTCAATTACTCCCTGATATTCCAACTGAGTCAGAATTTCGGAAACGTGGCCTTTGGCTTCACGTTTTATGGGATATTGGGGTTGTGGCTGCGGTAGTGACCGTAAAGGTATTTCATGGGGGGAGAATCTTCATCCCAACCCACGTGATTGCGGAATAACGCCGGAGCCAGGGACACAGCCCACTCTGCTGCTAGAGCCTCCGCTTTGTCCTTTGGGACATGTCTAGAAAAGCTCGGAAGGATTACCTCCTCCCCTCTACGTGCAGCAAGAACGAATGGGGGTGGCCAATCCGCCTCTGCTAACAAAATGTCATATGAAGAGGTCAGATTTTCCCAAAAAATCCCTTTAATTACACGCTGTATATCACCTTCAATTTGGATGACAATATTAAACAGTCTGTCAGGGGGTGCCACTCTGGTGTCTGCTGTTTCAACAGTAATGAATGTTTCAGTTGCTGTCGCCTCCATATGAGGACGTAGCGCCTCCCGCACTATGGTAACTTCCGCGGCGCTGTCTAGGAGGGTTACTGCCCACGTCCAATTCAGGAGTCTCGTTCTCACCGTCTGTGGCATATTTCGCTGTTACAGCGGCAACTTTCTTCTTCTGAAATTGTGGTCGAAAACGTTGAGCGTCTTCCTCTTTTCCTCTGACTTGTTGTCGAGGCTGGTCTCGTCCCTGTGGGGCCTCACGGGCCCTTCCTCTATCCTGGCGGTCTCCTCCACCGGCCTGTGACGAAGTCTGTGCCTGTGAAGAACGAGGAGAACGCGTATCAGGGATTTGGAACCTATCCGGTGACTTAATTCTCGCTCTATCGCGTAAATCATAAGTGCGTTCAGAAGAAACTGAAACCGGGGATGCGCCTCGCGACCCCGGCTTTTTTTGTTGCTTACCCTGTTTTTTCAGCCTCCAGCTCTTTTTAGTGAAGACTGGTTTCTCATCTTTCTCAGATTGAGATTTGGTTTGTTGCTGTTGTGGTTGCGATTGTGTTTGCTGTTTTGCAAAAGGCTTGTTACCCAGGCTGTTTCTACCAATAGTTTTGTAAGCCTGGGTAATAATTTTCGGTAATTCGCGAGGCTTGTCCAATTCTGGGACTAAAGCCAAAGCGTTAGCTACTTGAAAGTTCACTGCATCGCCCTTGACATTCGCAAGGATCAGCTCAGCTACTACTTCAAACACTCCCACCAGTCTCATCCCTAATTCCACAGCCGCTTCAGGGCCATGTTCGTCCTGTACTTTTTTAATTACAGAGGGGAGAACCGTCATGGAAGGAGTACCAAAACATTTAGAATATACTGCTGCGAATACCTTACCCCAGTTGTCACATGCTGTCAACTCGGGAATTAAGTCTTTTGGCAAACTAATCGTTAAAATACGATGTTTATCCACTGGAGTTGTATGTGGAAAAACTGCCTCCAACTGATCAAACTTTTCTGCAAGCCAATAAGGAAAATCATCCTTATTTTGTGGCCGTTTGCCCATCACAGAATTCACCATGACGGGACTTATGGTCACTCCGCCTGCAGCAGCTGGTTGGCCGGCAACTCCAGGAGCGGCTCCATGGAGGCTGCCTGTAACATACCGCACTAAAGCTCGATGCACCTGCACCAAGGCCGCATACATAGTGCGCAGTTCCGCGACTGGTATTGTCATATAACGCGGATGTGGGGTGTACCCGGCCAAAACAGGCCAAGTGGCCCCCTCAATTGATAAGGGGCCTAAACGAACCGTGGTTGTCGGTTGTGGGAGGGCGCCATTAAACCAAACACGGTGTTGCCAAGCCGTGAGCGGTACTTCAAGATTAGTATAAGGTCTATAGACTGCAGGAACAGCGGTGGGTTCATATTCATGGAACAGATTATCGTTCGCGTTCACCGCTGGAAAAGTGATCCAAGAGTAGAACACTTCAAAGTGGAAAGCCGGATCGGCTTGAACCACAAAGACTAATTCAACTCCCGCGTCTGGCACTCCATACACCCGTAAGTGATCCCGGAGTGCTGTGCGGCTATGCGCCGCTATGTCTATACCCGCCATTACTAACGGGTCTATTCAACAATCTTACACGAGGCAGCACAAAAAGGGTTATATTTAAGAAACCTTTTTTAATAACATCAAGCTTGAAAGAACCTACAAAATCTGTAATATAGGAGGTATCACCATCACACACGCTTCCGGAAGCGTATGTGAGGGTATTGTGGACAAGCACAAGTACTACTCAAGCGTCTCGCAAGTAAGCTGCCCCACTCGTTGGTCGCGCCATGTCATAAGGTTTCTGCACATACAGAGCTATGCACAGGATATTAGGACCTTGGAATATAGTGGTGAGCCAACTATAGACCTTAGCACCCAAAACCCCAACCCAACTAGCCTTAGCGTCCCATTAGCACTAATGTACCAATGATTAGACAACCTAGAACACGGTATCTCTCTCTCACCCAGGACTGCAGGGCAAGAACACTCTTTCGTCACACTCGTACCTGTCCACAACATGCGTAAGAAGAGACACTGTATAGTTCAATATATTTATTTCAACTTACGTGCTCTAAGATACAGTACACGTGTCAGTACTAATAGCATAATACATATGAATAATATAATCAGCATAGTTACTACTCCATAGAATACGAACGGGGAAAGCATCTCATAAAGCAGTGGATATATGTCTAACTAACATTACCACCCTCCCCGTGCTGGAAGCCAGTTTATTATGATAATAGAAGACCTTTGGGCTTTGACTAGCGAACCCCCATACCTCAGTCTCTAGATGCAAAACTACATCAGCATACAATCACAGCTCTTCTCTCTGGAAAGTTCGTCTCCAAGTGCCCTCTAGAGCAGGCGACCGCATTATTAAAAGCACACTATTTTCTCAATGGCAGCTGTACATGGTGTTATGTCTAGGTGCGAGGGACGGGCCAAATCAGTAGGAACCAGGGATTTGTTATTCGACCTTGTAACTGTTGTTCAGACTGAGCCCAAAAGGGAATAGGAGAAAAGGTGAGAAACAGAAAATGCAGACAGTTGTAAAATAACTTGGCAGTAGTAGAGGGCGACAGAACAACAGTTTAAGAGTAACGTGCGCAAAAAAGTCATTATGGCAGCCAGGCCTGCGCCAACGTAGTCAGGCAGGCCATGAGCCACAAGACAGCTTTGAGATTAGGCACGGTGCAAGTATCAATTCTCTCTTCTTCCAATTCAATGTCTACAGATGCTATGGATGTTGGCTTACTCATGGTAGAAAAGACTGGCAGTTCTCAAGAATCAAATATAGGTAAGAAGTTCAAAGCAAAAAATATATGTGGTTGCGTTATGGTATGCACTCACTAGTAGTGCACACCAATCACTGTATATGAGTCACAAATGCAAGTCCAAATCTTCACCGCTGACCACCAATGTTAGATTTGGGGTTCTCTAGTTGGCAGAGGTAGGTACCTTTGACCAAATAGGGACCCTTGCGTCTAGTCAGGGTAAGGGGCTACACTCCTAAAATAACCCCTGCTCACCCCCTTGGTAGCTTGGCACGAGCAGGCAGGCTTATCTCAGAGGCAGTGTGTAAAGCATTTGTGAACACATACAGTAATACAGTGACAACACTACAGATGGACACAACACAGGTTGTATTATAAAAATAAGTATTTTTATAAAGACTTAACACAAGATCAAATGACAAAAATCCACAATACTGTATTCAAAAATAGACTCTAAAATGGTTAAAAATAGCTCAGTTCTCTCAAGTTGTAAATGCAACACTTTACTCCCAAAGTACCTTGGATGCGTAACGCAATGCAAACAAAAGGGACGCAGGGAAGGTGATGCGTCGGCCCCTTACACTCAGGGAAGTGGACGCGTCGATTACTTACTGCTGAGCAGAGGAGTTGATGCTCACTTCCTTACTGTGTGGGGAGGTGATGCGTCGGTTTCTTACTGCTCTCCGGTACGATGCGACAAGATGGCGCCTCGATGCGATACTCTTCTCCGGTGCGATGCGACAAAATGGCATCTTGCTCACGATGCGACAACGTTGATGCAATGCGTGCACGCCCGACGGCCGTGCGGCGACTCGATGATCTTTGGAGCCGTGACAGGCCCTGCGACGCGCTTCTCCAGTGATGCGACGGCGACCTCTGCAGCGGCGGCACGCTTCTCCGGTGATGCGCCGCGCTTCGGCGATGCGATGGCGACAGCGGCAGCGGCGGCACGCTTCCTTGGCGATGCAACAGCAACGGCTGCGGCAGCGACACACTTCTCGACGTTGAGTCGCGCTTCCAGCTTCCAGTTCCCAGCAACACACAGTCTCTCAGAAGGCCCAGCACAACAGCAGGCACTTCAATTCCCAGCAAGGGAATTCAGGGGGGAGCTGGTTGGTGAAGTCTTGTATCCTTGAGACTTCAGGCAGGAGACAAGCTCAAAGTTCAAGCCCTTGGAGATTCTTCTTCAAGTTGATGAAAAGCACACTCAGTCCTCTTCTCCTTTCTTTGGCAATGAAGCAACCACTGCAGGCCAACTCCCAAACACACAGCACAGGGGTAGTCTCCTCCTTCAGCTTCCTGGTTCTTCTCCTCAGCAAAGGTTCGTCTTGATTCCCAGAAGTGATCTAAAGTTCTGGGGACTGGGTCCCCCTTTTTATACACAGAAATCCTTTGTCACTGAAGGCAGAGAGTGTCCGTACCTAGTCCAAACCAGTTCTGTTCAGTCCTGGAGCAGTTTGTTTACAAGACTCCTTCTCTTCTTTGTCAGGATGGGCCAGGGTCCTCAGACACACCACAGGAGGTGGAGCCAGCATTGTGGAAGACAGGCACAGCCCTATTCAGGCCCAGGTGCTACTCCTCCCACCACTCCTCATGCAGAGAGGTCTATTCAGCCTTGTGCTGAATCACCCTGTCTCCTGGAGCCCCCCAGCCCCTGTCACTCAGAAACCAGACATGGAATACACAACCTAGCAGAGGCAGGCTTGGATAGTTAGAGAAGAAAATACCTACTTTCTAAAAGTGGTATTTTCAAACACAGAATGTTGAAACCAACTTCACTAAAAGATGTATTTTATCATTCTGAGTTCAGGCACACTAAATTCGTATTTCTACCATGTTCCCTGGGTCAGTTATGACTATAAGGTGTTATAATCAACTGCCCATTCTGGCCTATGGGAGCAGGTAGCCTTGCAATAGTGAAAAACTAAAATGGCAGTAATTCACTATCAGGACAGGCCACACACACCAGGGCATGTCCTACCTCTTACATACAATGCACCCTGCCCTTGGGCCTACCTTAGGGGTGACTAATATGCAGAAAAGGGAAGGTTTAGGGACTGGCAAGTGGGGGCACTTGCAAAGTCAACATGGCAGTACCAGACTGCACACAGGCTCTGCAATGGCAGGCCTGAGACACACTTTACAAGCTGCTCCAGTGGGTAGCACAATCAGTGCTGCAAGCCCACCAGCAGCATTTGATTTACAAGCCCTGGGCACACGCAGTGCACTGTACTAGGGTCTGAGAAGTTAACCAAATAAGCCAACCATGGAGTCACTAATCCATAAATCAATTTACCATAGGGAGCACTTGCACTGTGGCACTGAATAGCAGTGGCACAGTGCCCAAAGCATCTAAAACCAGCAAAATCATAAGAGGCAACAGCAAAAAATGGATGGGAGACCCACGCCAATGGTGCCAGGTCTAACAGCCCGGATCGAAAAGGCATCCGGAATCGGAATTTGGGGGCACATATCAGGCCCCCCTTTACCCAGGGCCCTCTGAATCGGGCCCACAAGGGTACCCATGCGTCCCCTCTTCCCACCCATGCACAGTGTGGCAGGCACCAAGGGGTGCCCACCATAGGGTGCACGATTATCCCCAAACACCCCTTTTGTCAATGCGTGTGTACACGTTTGGTACACAAGCTACCATTGAAGTCAATGGGAGTCCGACCGAGTCGTATCCGGATGCATTCCAATGCATTGTACTCATTGGGTTGGACTCTCCCAATCCGAGTCGTCCGGAAAGCATTCCGGACGCGAGTCGTTCGATATGCTTTCCGAACCATATTGGAATTGGGCCGTAAGTGTGAGCACTATTGTTCCAAGAATGTCTATACTTTGGCCCTCATAATAGGTGATCCACTAAATCCAAAGGGGCTATTAAGAGGAGTCCCACAGAAACACCACAGAGTGTCCAAGTGAATTCCAGGGGAACAAAAGCGGGAATTGGTTTCTGATTCCCCTGGCATAGTAATTTCCTTTTTTCAGTGGGCCCTCAAGGACAAACACATCTCATAGTACCACCCCACCCCAGGATTTATCAATGCTTACGGTATCAGTAACTCAGTGGTAATACCAGGCCTAATTATGTCTCACTTGTAATAGGCCCCTTCCTCATGAATTACTGCCATTATGCTAGTCCCAGTATTTTGGAGGAGTAGGCACTGATATGGGAATGAATGCCTACCATGTCAAGAATTACCACTGTGCATGTTAAGACTTGTCCAATCACTCTGTAATCCCTAATGCATGTTCATATTTATACATCTACTCATTATTCCTAACTACTTGTTTACATTTCTCACATTAATCATTAACCATTAGTGCATGTTTACAGTTGCCATCATCCAGTAATATATAGTACAGTATGAGATAAAAATCAACACTCATTCATTTTGCATAAGGCCTGACTCGCACCATTACTTATAAAACTGCTGCATGTTCACAACTGGACCATCACACAATAATCCAAGTCCATGCTCAGGTTTGCACCATCATAGAGTAATCATTTCTCATTTGCAAACATATGGACAAAAATGCCACACTTGCTAATATTATGATTAAGCCAATTTCACATGTAAACGACATGCTGATGACACTACACACCTCTCATTCCGCCTCCAACAGTGACTTAATTATCTCCTTCCTCTTTATGCTGTTGACTGAACAGAGGTGTATTACAGGTTGCACCTAAATGTCCACCTGAACAGAGCAGAAAGAGAGGTGCAGTGTTTTAGGTCGTTACTAAAGCTCCACCTGAAGTCAGCAGAATGGTGTTAAACGGTATTCAGACAGAATATCGAGTTGGAAATGTCGACTTACACAAAAATCGAGTTGGAAATATCGTGACACAGAAATATCGACAGCAAGAATAACGTGGTCAAGAATATCGACTTTAGGGGGGCGTGGACAACAACATGGCCGGGTAGCTGCGTTCTCTGCGAGCTCCGCTGGCCCCGACTAAATCCTGTCTTTCATCCTGACCCTCGACGCCAAAAAATCACATCAGCATTGACCGGAAGGTGCACTGAGGCAGTGGTGTGCGGGAAGAACAGAAAACGGGCGCTTTATACTGTAAACAGAACCTTACCTGCAGCGAAGTCGGCACAGCGCTTCTCAAGATGGCGCCCTGCCGGAGCGGCCAGAGGAGACTACCTGGGCCAGCGACGCACTTAACTTGAGGGCTGGAGGTGGGTGCACTACGGAGACATTTGTGAAACCGCCATAGACTTGGCAGCAAATTGTGTCGTCCCCCCCGCTGCCACCTAGACGAAGAGCTGTGGATGCGCACCCGGTGTGGGCGGAGCCGCTGAGCAGCAAAGATGGAGCAGGTGGACTGGGCACGCCTTGCCGGCAGTGGAGTGGCTCCCTGACTTCAGGTACCGCAGCCGGCTGTGGCGTGGAATGAGCGCTGGGTCCCGTACGGCAGTCTGGGGCTGTGAGCGGGCCCCTCGTATTTCCCCCTGCACGGCGGGTGGCAGTGGCCATAGTGGAGGCCGTGCGAATCAGCCCGCCCAAGGCCGAACGGCTCAAAGGAACTCTTCTCAGGGCGGCAGCAGAGAGATCGGGATACTGTCAACCTGTGATCACGGACTGAGTTGCAGTTTGCAGCATTGATTCAAGGGGCCCAGTGGAGCGGTTGGCGGACCCTTCCCCCCCAGTTGATTCTAATGGCACCTATGTGGGAAGTTGAGGAGAATGGTGAGGGAGATGATGGGGTCGCGTGGCCCTGGTGAACATTTCTGGCTATAGATCTCCTGGATGAAGACACTACGGCACTGTGGCTTTACACGGTGGACTAAAAAAGTAATCAGCCACAATGCTCTGAGAGTCGACCCCACGCCCTCGGTGTAATTTTGCAGGGGCAGCGAAAGGGAACACAGAGATACGGAGAACATAACAGTCCAGCTCCTGTGCGTGGTGAGACCCAGGGGACGACCTCCACATAGTCTGGTGGGCCTGAGCCCGGGCTTTGCCTCTCCCTCCTCCGAGGCTCTCTATGCCCACTGAACGAACATTGAGGTAAGGGGCGAGAGGGCAGTCCAAGACGTGGGCCTCGGCGCCCTCTCTAGAGATCAGACAAGGCAGAGGGGGCAAGGATACCAATACACTAGCCTACATGAGCCGACAGACGCTACCCAAGCTGCTCTACGAGCCCTGATACTTTACAGGGTGTGAGTTCCCAGAAGGACGCCAACAGTGATCAAGGGGCCATGACTGTGGGAGAAAGTGTCTGGTTACAACCTAGCAAAAGATCGGCCAAGATGGCAAGAAACAAGAAGCCTAAGTCGTTGCGATAGGGAAAGTTGGACCGGTTTGCCAAGGTGCTCCCTGCGCCGGCGGGGGTGGAGGGTGGTCTTGCTCCCCTTCCAGATAATGTGGCCATATTGCAAGCGATTCATGCATCAAAGGAGAGCCTGGAGGGAAAGATGGCGGAGATACGTTCGGAGGTCACATTACTACGCCATGATCTACGGAAAGTCTCAGAGAGAGTCGTCGAGGCAGAACATCGTATCTCGGAACTTGAAGATACCTCCCATTCCACGCGGAAAGACGTGGCAGGACTCTTAGCTTCAATGAAAGAGGTGGCCTAGAGGGTCGATGATGCTGAAAATAGGGCCGCAGGAACAACCTTAGATTTATCGGTTTTCCAGAAGAAGCGGAGCGAACCGACCCGGGCCAGTTTCTCCTAAAATTTCTAAAAGTAGTCCTTCCAGATACACAGTTCTCGACCTGTTTTGTCATAGAGAGAGCACACCGGATGCCTAACGTCCGCCCCCCCGGGGGCTCCCCCTCGCCCCTTGATAGCTTGTTTCTTGAACTTTCAGGATAGGGATCTAACACCTCGTGAACTGAGGAAGAAAGGGGAGATTAAAATACGACAATACGCGAGTGATGGTATTCCCGGACTATTCATGTGACGTGCAAAAGCAACGACAAACTTTTGATCCTGTTAAGGTGAAACTTAGAGCAGTTGGGATCCAATATATGTTACTGTTCCCAGCTAAACTTAAAGTCATTTTCCAGGGCACCACAAAGTTTTTTCGGACCCCAGACGAGGCATGGTCATGGGTCGAGGAGCGGCTCCTGTTAAGACGAAGATCGCCCCAAACTCCAGGGTTGTACATAGAAAAGAGGATGGGTTCCAGCCAAGAAAGGCCTAAAGAAAAGCGCCAGAGATGAGTGCTGAAAATCCGGAATACAGCCGGGGGAACACCGTGGAGGTCTTTGAGGCCCAGAGAAAGCAAGACGCAAATATCGGACTCGGAAGACAACACCGTCCAGGACCACATGGCACAGCCCCTCTGGAGATCGAGTGATAATGTCAACACTGAACTGTATGAGGGAGAAGAGTCAGCGGATGCAGATAGTGAACACCCACTGCTTGAGAGCATACAACGGCTGGAAGCTCCAGATCCGATCCTGCCTGAAACAAGTACACAACAACTGCAGCACCCAGCAATTGCAAAGAGGATTGAGATGCAGGGGCCGGACGGCCGCCACAAGACAGTAAGATAACCCTATGGCCTGGCAAACATTGCAGAACTTTGGCCTGATAAAGGGAAGTATACTGTGTGTTATTACTGCATCATTGTGTAGTTAATTGAATTGGGGAAGGAGGGAGGGTAACAGACCTCTTGGTGGATTACTCGTGCCAGAGTTGTCATGTTGACAAATAGGGGGGTGGTGTGGGTACCTGAAGAGCGTATGGTGGGGGGATTGTTGGACACCGCTAAGAGTTGTGAGTTATGTTTATTGTGAGGGGGGGGATGTTTTTTCCAGCTAGATCACATGAATACTGAGACCGAGATGGGAACGAGAGACGTGGGCACTTCTCCGAGAGAGGGCGGGACCTGTGAGGATTCAATAGTTGCATTGCAATGGCTGAGGACAGGTACACAGTAATGACATGGAATGTCAATGGGTTAGGAAACAAAATTAAACGAGGTTTAGTATCCAATTATTTTTTAAAAGACTTAAACCCGATATAATATTTTTGCAGGAGACACATCTGATGGGTTCGCATTGACCCCTCCTTAGATTGAACTCAATTGCAGCCTGGGCCGCATGGACCCACACCATTTCAAAGTTCCGAGATGTCCTTGGGCTGACTGACATATGGCGCCGATATCATCCAAACACATGTGCCTATTCCTATTTCTCAGGGGCTCACAGGGTGTTTTCGAGACTGGATTACCTTTTTCTCCAGCGGGGGAGATCGGACACGTGGACAGGGTGGAATATTTAGCTAGGGGCATCTCGGACCATTCACTGCTTCTATTAACGGTGGGGGGGAGGGGTGGCAACCAGGCAGCGAACTGGAGATGGAGCTCATGGGCCTTGAAAGATAAAAGTTTTGCTAAGGAGCTCAGGGTGGATTCGGAGCTCTATTTCAAGGAAAATGTTGGCTCAGTACAGTCGGCAGTTACTTTATGGGAAGCATTTAAAACAGTGCTCAGAGATAGAGCACAAAATATAATTGCCAATAAAAAGAGATGAGAAACCCAAGAGATAGAGGCCTTAGAACGTAAGTTGTTAAGTCTAGAAGGAAGTGGAATCTCCGCATTGAGTAGTCACACCCTTCGCCAAATTGAAAAAACCAAGAGGGAGTACCAGGCGTTAGTAACTCACGAGATAAAGGCTCAACAACTGGCAGTTCAACATCGGCTGTACGAGATGGGAGATAGGGCGGGGAAACTACTTGCATGGCTGGGCAGGAAGGAAATGGAGTTGAGATGGGTAATGTCCATTCAAGAACAAAGCCATACACACACTGCACCCAAGGATGTAGCGGGGGCCTTTGCCTGGTACTACACGGAACTATATGCAGCTAGATCACAGACGAGTGAGGCACAAATAATCCACTACTTAGAAACAATTGAGCTTCCCTCACTCTCCCAAGAGGAAAAGGACAGGCTAGAGGAAGACCTAACTCTTGACGAGGTGACGGAGGCCATCAGCTGCCATAAGTCATGGAAGACCCCAGTCCCAAATGGACTCCCGGGGACATTTTTTTAATTAAATAGTAGTCTGCTGGCTCCACATTTGCTAAACATGTTCAAGACATCAAAAGAGCAGAGAGTTCTCCCAAAAGATCTCCGAATGGCTACTGTAGTAGTCATTCATAAAGTAGGGAAGCCTCCAGAGGACTGTGGGTCCTATCGACCCATATCGCTGCTCAATACTGGAACAAAGATTCTAGCCACCATTCTTGCTATGCACCTCTTGATGATTATCGCCCCCCTGATACATAGAGACCAGTCCGGGTTTATGCCAAAGCGAGCCACGCGCTTTAACTTAAGGTGACTGGCTAATTGGATGGACACGGTTGAGTCGAGATAGCCCCCATCTGCTCCTTTCGCTAGACGCTGAGAAGGCATTCGACACCATTCATTGGCCTTTTATGAGATGCACCTTGGAAAAGTTTGGATTTGGTCCAGTATTTCGGGAATGGTTGGCACTTCTATATAATGCTCCCGAGGCTGCAGTCCGGGTCAACGGGGTTACCTCGTCGAGCTGGCCGATTCAAAGAGGCACTAGACAGGGTTGTCCCCTGTCTCCCCTACTGTTTGCCCTCATATTGGAGCCCTTGGCCTGTGTTGTTAGAGGCTGCCAAGGGTTGGGTGGTTTAATTGACGGGTCCCGCTTTTTAGAAGAAGAACGCATATCCTTATATGCAGATGATATTTTGTTATATGTTACGGACCCAGCCGAGACACTCCCCAAAATGTTGCAAATTTTTTAGGACTATGGCCACCACGCAGGATATAGGATTAATTGGAGTAAATCCACCCTGTACCCGGTGGGAGGGGCGGTGGAACCCCAGTCCTACCCGAGCTGCCTGCGATTGTCTACAGAGGGGATCACTTACCTTGGACTCTTTATCACCACCGAGGTAACATCCAGTCTAGAACATAAAATTAGGCGAGTCCTAGTAAACTTTCAAGACGATGTTAAGAGATGGAGGAAGCTCCCTCTGACCATCATGGGGAGGGCCGCTATGTATAAGATGATTACACTTCCCCAGTTCCTCTATGTTTTGCAAAACACCTACTGCAAAATACCAGAGGCCGTGTTTACAACCCTTAACAGCAAATTACGCCTGCTTCTACGGGGCGGGGCCCATCCATGGATAGCGCTGCAAACATTTCAGCGAAATCCGTACAATGGGGGTCTGGCCCATCTCATTGTAATTAATGAATGGAACCACGCTCCCAGGGACCACCCCACCTACATGTTGGAACGACTGCAATTCCGGAAATGCACGCAATTTGCACTATATATGGCGGTAAAGGCAGTAGCCGGCTCCTACCAGCTACCCAAAGTGTGATAGAGGCATGGAAAGATGCTGAGAAGCAAATGAAATGGGACATGAGACCTACAAGGGAAACCCTTTTATGGGAGGGAACAAGACTAGTTGAGATTGGAAAGTTGAGAGGCTTTAAACAGTGGGAGCTAATAGGGATCTCCAAAATAGGGGATGTATTAGAGAAAGGCGTATTGGCTCCATTTACTAAGCTCCAGGCCACCTATCAGCTCCATGCCACTCAATCCTATGCTTATCTTAGACTGAAGCATGCCTGGCAAGCTGAGGGACTAGATGCATACACACTGCCGGAGTATTCCCCATTGGAAGGCAGGCTCCTGCAGGAAGAGATTCCTGCTCAAACCATCCAGCTGACCTATAAAACACTACTTGATAACATGCCCGATAAACTGGGCCCACTCAGAGCTAAATAGGAACTCACCACTGGCCCAATGGAAGACATTGACTGGGAGGCCGCCCTTATGCACCCACGTGAAGTGGCGATTAAACTAAGATTGCATCTTATTCAATATAAAATCCTCCACAGGACTTACTTTGATAGGGCAAGGCTACACACTATGGGGAGAGCTGACACCCCAGACTGCCTTAGATGTCACACAGAATGCGGTACATTCATACACACCCTCTGGGAGTGCAGCAAGATTCAAACATACTGGAGTAAGGTAGTGAAAGAACTGAACAATATACTAGGAACTAGCCCACCAGGTACCTCCAGTAAGTGCCACAGAGTTGTGTTGCAGAGAGGTGTAAAAAGGGGCGTGGCCTCGGACCACCTCTCTGCAACACAGCACTGTGGTGCTTACTGGAGGTACGTGGTGGGCTAGTTGGCCCCCAGGGACCCTCAGGATTCAAGGGGACTTAATCCCCCAACTTAAAACGGGCCACAGGGTGCGTTTGCACACTTGTCACATCAGGCCCCGCCCCCTCTCTGCACCACTGCGCAAATGCATCCTGTGGCGTGTTTTAAGTTGGGGTATTAATTCCCCTTCAATCCTGAGGGTCCCTGGGGTCCAAATAGCCCACCAGGTACCTCCAGTAAGCGCCACAGAGCTGCGTTGCAGAGAGGTGTAAAAAGGGCGTGCGGACCACCTCTCTGCAAAGCAGCTCTGTGGTGCTTACTGGAGGTACCTGGTGGGCTAGTTCGCCCCCAGGGACCCTCAGGATTTAAGGGGACTTAATCCCCCAACCTACAACGTGCTAGGGGGTGCGTTTGCACAGTGGTGCAGGGAGGGGTCGGGGCCTGATATAAGAAGTTAGAAATCCTGCTGTGTGGGACTTACTGGTGGTAATAAAAGGGGTAGTTGGCCCCCAAGGTTGACGTTGGGGGCTAACTACTCCTCCTGTTACCTCTAGTAAATCCCACACAGTAGGATTGCTAAGAGGTGTTTCGGAGGCTACTCTCATCTCTCTCCACCACTCTGGAAACGCAACTGGTATGTTATAGTTAGAAATTAGCATTTAAAAAACCTTTGAAATTCACTGAAAAAACCATAGGTTTCAGGGACGTTATAGTTAGAAATTGGCGTTTAAAAAACCTTTGAAATTCACTGAAAAAACCATAGGTTTCAGGGACGTTATAGTTAGTAATTAGCATTTAAAAAACCTTTGAAATTCACTGAAAAAACCACAGGTTTTAGGGACGTTATAATTAGTTGGACATTTCACTCGTACAAAACAGAGAAATTCCGCTGTTATAGTTAGTTAAGCTAACTATAACTCGTGCCCCCACAGTGCACTGCTGATGATGTCACATATTACTTCATTCATGACATGGTCAGTGACATCACTGATGACATCACTGATGACATCACTGATGACATCATCCACGTGAAAATCTGATGCACCTCCTCACACCCTAATATAACCTTTGATACACCCACTCTAAAATACAGACTACCATTTTCGAAACCATAGACACACCAATACCAGTTACTAAATATGCACTCACTGATTCCTAGGTCTACACACACATCCACTTATTCACCCATACAGTCACTCATACATGCAGTCACTCATCAATACAACACTATCATATGCACTCATACACCTATACAGACACCCACACACCGCCACTCATCCATAGAGTTACTCACACACCTAGTCTGTCATGCAAAGAATCAATCACACTCTCATTTACTCACCTACACAGTTATACACACCACCCCACTTATTCATACAGATACTAACGCATACTTACTCTCTTATACAATCACTGATACAAGCACACACTCTTCTAGACAGCCACTCTCACAATCACTCACTCTCACATATAGTTATTTATATACACCATCACTCACATATACTGCCTTTTATATATGTAGTTACTCGCACATGTACCAGTGAGACATCCATTCACTCACCAACACACCCATACACACATTCGCCCACCCATACAGCTGTTTCCACATGCACTCTTGAACCCATACACCCAGTGAATCAACCACTCACACATCTATGCAAAGAGTCACACACCTCCCACCCACCCACACACACACACTCAGGCACCCTTACAAATACTCAGGCAACCAATCAATAACCCGTATAGACACTCATGTAGTTACTCACCAACCCATGCAGCAGCTTGCACAACAACAGACAGACTGATACAGACATTCACACAGTTTAGTCACTAACCCATGCATTCAGTAAGACACATTTAATCACTCACTTATACAGTCAGTCACGCACCTACTAAATCCTCCATCCAGACACTTATACACCCACTCATTCTTCAATACACCTTGGCATATATATAAAACATATTTAAACTTAATAGAAACACACAGTCACTGGATGATGTAATCAGTGATGTCATTTGAGATGTCATCAGTGATGTCACTGACCATGTCGTGAATGAAGTAATATGTGACGTCATCAGCAGTGCATTGTGGGGGTGCGAGTGTTAGTTAGCTCAACTAACTATAACTGCGGAATTTCTCTGGTTTTGTACGAGTGAAATGTCCAACTAACTATAACGTCCCAAAAAAACCTATGGTTTTTTCAGTGAATGTATATATATACAGCCAGAGACGCGAAAGAGGCTCCATTCTGCAAGTTGGCTGGAGCATCACTGGTTTCTGCTTCTGCAGCTGTTGTTTGCGTCCAAGGTATTGGATCTGCTCCGGCCCGCCTCACATTGCAAGGCAAGCAAGGGCGCCTGCTTTGCGGTTCGTGACTTCACGAAGGGCTGGATACATTGTTATTCCAGCTCACACCCAGCGGACACTTGATATGGGGGGCTAGAACGTCAAAGGGACCCAAGGAAGCCCAAGGACTCTCAACCAATCGGGATTTCAATTTTCGGCCACACCGCGTTTTGTCCTGCACCTCGCCAGCCCATAGGGGCATACAACAATCAAGATTCCCCACGTTATACTTACCCAGCAATGATGAACTCTGGGAATTGCAGTCCCCACGAAGCTGCAATTGGTGTACGAGCACATGATCTGGGGTGGAGCGTGCTCCCACCAATGGGAGGGATGCAGGTCAATTTAAAAACACGGGTGGGGCAGCATCCTGCAAACAGCGGCATCCGAAGAAGGCCGAAATGGCCGAAATGCATCATGCCCAATCAGTCCAATAAAGTGCTTCCAAAAGGATTCCCTGAGTGGCCTCTGCTTCTGCTTAATGGAGGGGTTTTATCTGGATATACATATATATATATATATATATATATATATATATATATATATATATATATATATATATATATATATATATATATATATATATATTCAGCTCCAAGGTTGTCCACCAGTAGAGCAGCACTCGGGCAACAGCAGCAAGACAACAGCCTTTAATTGGTACGGATGGATTCCTCCTGCAGTACTTGAAACAGCCATTCTGTATAGGACTGCCTGGCGCTTTTCGAAGTTCCTCAGCTTCTCCTCAGAGGCTTTAATGGAACGGATGTGTGCATATGCCAATCCCATTCACATTTGAATATTACACGCCCTCGCATGAGCCGCTCTTATGAGACTGTGCATGATGGGGATTGTAGTTTTCGGCAATGTCCATGAATGAATGCACACACATAATATCCTGTTGGATTAAGTCCTCAATGGACCCCGCAGACGGGTCCGTCCTAAATCCTCTGTTGTTGCCCCACATTTGCGATTCAGTCAATACCAAATCGCGTGGCCCCCTCGAATCACGGGGTGGTGCTAGCTCCGCAGCAGGACGGCCGCGTTAAAGATTCAGCTCCAAGGTTGTCCACCAGTCGAGCAGCACTCGGGCAACAGCAGCAAGACAACAGCCTTTAATTGGCACGGACGGATTCCTCCTGCAGTACTTGAAACAGCCATTCTGTATAGGACTGCCTGACGCGTTTCGAAGTTCCTCAACTTCTCCTCAGAGGCTTTAATGGAACGGATGTGTGCATATGCCAATCCCATTCACATTTGAATATTACACGCCCTCGCATGAGCCGCTCTTATGAGACTGTGCATGATGGGGATTGTAGTTTTCGGCAATGTCCATGAATGGATGCACACACATAATATCCTGTTGGATTAAGTCCTCAATGGACCCCGCAGACGGGTCCGTCCTAAATCCTCTGTTGTTGCCCCACATTTGCGATTCAGTCAATACCAAATCGCGTGGCCCCCTCGAATCGCGGGGTGGTGCTAGCTCCGCAGCAGGACGGCCGCGTTAAAGATTCAGCTCCAAGGTTGTCCACCAGTCGAGCAGCACTCGGGCAATAGCAGCAAGACAACAGCCTTTAATTGGTATGGACGGATTCCTCCTGCAGTACTTGAAACAGCCATTCTGTATAGGACTGCCTGACGCGTTTCGAAGTTCCTCAACTTCTCCTCAGAGGCTTTAATGGAACGGATGTGTGCATATGCCAATCCCATTCACATTTGAATATTACACGCCCTCGCATGAGCCGCTCTTTGAGACTGTGCATGATGGGGATTGTAGTTTTCGGCAATGTCCATGAATGGATGCACACACATAATATCCTGTTGGATTAAGTCCTCAATGGACCCCGCAGACGGGTCCGTCCTAAACCCTCTGTTGTTGCCCCACATTTGCGATTCAGTCAATACCAAATCGCGTGGCCCCCTCGAATCGCGGGGTGGTGCTAGCTCCGCAGCAGGACGGCCGCGTTAAAGATTCAGCTCCAAGGTTGTCCACCAGTCGAGCAGCACTCGGGAAACAGCAGCAAGACAACAGCCTTTAATTGGTACGGACGGATTCCTCCTGCAGTACTTGAAACAGCCATTCTGTATAGGACTGCCTGACGCGTTTCGAAGTTCCTCAACTTCTCCTCAGAGGCTTTAATGGAACGGATGTGTGCATATGCCAATCCCATTCACATTTGAATATTACACGCCCTCGCATGAGCCGCTCTTATGAGACTGTGCATGATGGGGATTGTAGTTTTCGGCAATGTCCATGAATGGATGCACACACATAATATCCTGTTGGATTAAGTCCTCAATGGACCCCGCAGACGGGTCCGTCCTAAATCCTCTGTTGTTGCCCCACATTTGCGATTCAGTCAATACCAAATCGCGTGGACCCCTCGAATCGCGGGGTGGTGCTAGCTCCGCAGCAGGACGGCCGCGTTAATGATTCAGCTCCAAGGTTGTCCACCAGTCGAGCAGCACTCGGGCAACAGCAGCAAGACAACAGCCTTTAATTGGTACGGACGGATTCCTCCTGCAGTACTTGAAACAGCCATTCTGTATAGGACTGCCTGACGCGTTTCGAAGTTCCTCAACTTCTCCTCAGAGCCTTTAATGGAACGGATGTGTGCATATGCCAATCCCATTCACATTTGAATATTACACGCCCTCGCATGAGCCGCTCTTATGAGACTGTGCATGATGGGGATTATAGTTTTCGGCAATGTCCAGGAATGGATGCACACACATAATATCCTGTTGGATTAAGTCCTCAATGGACCCCGCAGACGGGTCCGTCCTAAATCCTCTGTTGTTGCCCCACATTTGCGATTCAGTCAATACCAAATCGCGTGGCCCCCTCAAATCGTGGGGTGGTGCTAGCTCCGCAGCAGGACGGCCACGTTAAAGAGTCAGCTCCAAGGTTGTCCACCAGTCGAGCAGCACATGGTAACCATCATGTCGGCCATGTGGGCCAGCAGCCGCAAACAGGATTGAGGACGAGTCCACTTGCAGGGTCCATACAGGACAAGATTTGTGTGCTATCCGGACCACATTTCCCACAATGCACAGTCTCATTCGAGCTTCCCATTGGTGGGTGTGCAATATGAAAATGGCGAATTGGGTTCAGCGTCTGCACACACTGTCTCCATTCAAGCCTCTGAAGAGAAGCATATGGAGCTTCGAAACGCGTCAGGCAATTCCATTACGGAGCGGCTCCTACAAGCGGATCCTCATCCCTGCCTATCATAAACAAAGCTGCTGATCGAGTGCCACTCACCAGGTGGACAACTTTTGGAGCAGAATGTAATACGCGGCCGTCCTGCCGTGGATTGTGCACCACCCCGTAATGTTATGGGGGCCACCCGACATGGTAACCATCATGTCGGCCATGTGGGCTAGCAGCCGCAAACAGGATTGAGGACGAGTCTACTTGCAGGGTCCATACAGGACAAGATTTGTGTGCTATCCGGACCTCATTTCCCACAATGCACAGTCTCATTCTAGCTTCCCATTGGTGGGTGTGCAATATGAAAATGGCGAAGTGGGTTCAGCGTCTGCACACACTGTCTCCGTTCAAGCCTCTGAAGAGAAGCATATGGAGCTTCGAAACGTGTCAGGCAATTCCATTACGGAGCGGCTCCTACAAGCGGATCCTCGTCCCTGCCTATCATAAACAAAGCTGCTGATCGAGTGCCACTCACCAGGTGGACAACTTTTGGAGCAGAATATATATATATATATATATATATATATATATATATATATTTGTAAATGTTTATATAAATTTAAGGTTATAAAATAAATTAAAATTAATAGTTTATTAATAGTTTTAAAGTAAATATATATATTTTTTTTTCTCGATAATTTTGTACTTCTCAGTTATGTAGGAGGCGTTTCTGGTGGTTTCCACGCCACTGAGGTGTGATGCACACCTTCCTCCCTACCCCAGCCCCAGCTTGACCAATGACATAAAGTGCGTGTTTTAGTCGGGGCCTTTGTGATGTGCAAGTGTAATAGGTGACTATCCCCCCCTCGTTAAGTCAGAGCGACCAATCCTGCCGACATAGACAAGACTCAGCTGCCAACTAGCCACGTGTCCCAGGGACAGGCTGCAGGCACTAAATGGTTAGGATAAGAAAATGCTAACTTTCTAAGAGTGGCATTTTCAGAATTTTTACTTATAATCCATCTTTACTATTAAAGAGGGCTTTTAATTACAATTCTTTACACACCAAACTCGATCTGTCTTCTTGCTCCCAATTGAAAGTTATCCCTTATTAAATGTAATAAGAGAACCCAACGTTATCCTATTGGCGAGGTAGGCTTTAGAGTAGTGAAAAATTAATTGAAGGATTTTTCACTACCAGGACATGTAAAACTTAAAAGGACATGTCCAACTTTTTAAATACACTGCACCCTGCCCTCTGGGCTGTTCAGGGCCTACCCTAGGGGTGACTTATATGTATTAAAAAGGAAGGTTTGGGCCAGCAAGAGGTTTATTTTGCCAGGTCAAAATGACAGTATGAAAGTGTATACACATACTGCAATGGCGGGCCTGGAACAGGTGGTAAAGGGCTACTTAAGTGGGTGGCGCAATCAGTGCTGTAGGCCCACTAGTAGCATTTAATTTTATGAAACAGTTCTGTTAATTGGAGCCCTCAATGTAGATAACACAGCTTTTCTGCCTACAACCAACGGCCGGCAGAGTAAACAGCAAAAGGCCAATAAAACACAGTTGTATGCCTACAACCTGGAGGCCGGCATTGATGCATGGACCATTTTAATGATAAACAAATAAAGAAAGCAAGTGAAATCACTAGAAAAATGCAAACCAATAGACCTCTTTCTCAACCCCCTACTCCTTTGCACCTGAATCATGTACCAATTGCACGCAGGACAATGTTATGCCCCTAGGGGGCCCCTTATATGTGTCCAATACTAAGAGGATGGTCTATGCTACTTCAGCTTCTCTTGGGGGGAGAAAGCGCAAGATCTGCAGGTATTTGGGGCAAGTCACTTCCCTAAATTCTACAGAGAGGATTTGGATAAAGGGGGCCCATAAGTCAGATTAGGCGACTGCTCTGTTCTCGACAGTGAGGGACATACACTCCATTGCTTAGGAAAACCATAGTTTATGTCACTATGAAACATGATCTGGGATGCTCTCAGACCCCCAGCACACAAGGATCACTTGGCACGCAGCATTTAATACTAAGGCCATCTGCTAACCCCCGGAGCGAACGCAGCGGGAAAGTCAGGGGTTCGGCAGCCTAAGTAGAGTGTATGCAGGGAAGCGTGGTATTGCAGTGTCGAACGCTGATTCCTAAGACCCGCTCCCAGAATCTGGTCAGTTTGGGCCAGTGCCACAGGAGATGAAGAAGAGAGCCCGTCTGCCCACAGCCCTGCCACCATTTCTCCGAGCGCCCCTTATTCCACCTGTGAATACCTGCAGGAGTGAGATACCAGTAGGAGGCTATTTTGAAGGCCGCCTCCATACCAGCAATGTTGTGCGCAGTAAGATGTACTCTATAATAAATGTCATTCCATTCTTTTGTGGAGAGAGAGTTCCCAAATTCCTCCTCCCAGGGTAGCTGGCCTTTGGATTTAAACGCGAAGCGGCTGTCAGAGAGCAGAGCATAGAGCTTAGAGATAAGGCGCTTATCATCCTCCTTAAGGACCAGCCATTTCTCAAAGAAGGTAAGGGGTGGGAGGCCGTCGACTTATAACCCGGGGAAGTCACCCAATGCCGCGGCTGCAGATAAAGAAGCGCATTCAATGGGAGGAGAGAGTAGTCCTGTTTAGGTTGATCGAAGGAGATAACCCCAGAGGGATCAGAGAGGGAGGCTACCTGTTTGCACCCCTGTTCGCACCAGCGGCTAAACACTTCTGAGCCGCACCCGAGGGGAAGTCGGAGTTCACTGACATCAGGGAGGGGAACGTAATCAGGCTCAGTCTGAGGGCAACGCAGTCCCATACTTTCATAGTCAAGGCTGTCACCGGTGATGAGTACAACCCCCAGGCCCTATGCTGTAGAGGAATTCATGCCTTCTGCCAGATATTCACACCGGCGACTGTCTGGTCCATGACAGTCGAAGAGAGGTCTATTCCACTTTACTTTATTGGCTTGGAAATAACGGGCAAACAGAGGGAGCCCTGAGCCTCCATCCCCCTTGTTCTGACAGTTGTTTATGGTGAAGATGCACCCTTTTACCGCTCCAGACAAATTTATTGATGGCAAGTTGCAGAGAGGGCAGCACAGAGGCTTACAGAGTCAATGGTAAGGTCTGAAAGACAATGAGAATGCACGGGAGGACAGTAATTTTGAACAAGCCAGACACATATGGCTCCACGAAGATAGCGACTTACTTGTCTGGTCAAGAAGGGTCCCGTAGTTCGCCGCCAGCGTCTTCGCCAGAGTGGAAGCTAGCTGGATACCCAGATACAGTATGGTCTCTGTCGCCCAAATCAAAGAAAACCAGGTATGGAGGGAGACCTCATGTGGAGGAGTGAATGACAGGTTCAGGATCTGGGACTTTTAAAGGTTGACTTTGAACCCCAAGACCTCTCCAAACAGCCTCAGCTCATCGAGTAGGGACGGCAGAGAAGTCATAGGGTCCACCAACGAGAGAATAACGGCATTAGCGTACAGGCTTATGGTATGGGTGTCAGCGCCAAATCGGATGCCGGATATCTGCAGTTTGTCCCTAATTCTCTGCGTCATCGGGTCCATGTAGAGCATGAAGAGAAGTGGCGGGAGGGGAGACTCCTGTCGGATGCCACGCGCTGTAAGAAACATGGCGGATGATGTCCCGTTGACCCAGATGGAGGCGTGGGGCGCTATAAATATCGCAGATCCATTTGATAAATGTGTCCCCAAACCCAAAGTGGTGGAGTGTTTCAAGCAAGTATGGCCAATGGACGCAATCAAACACTTTCTCTGTGTAAATGGAGACGCAATCAAACACTTTCTCTGTGTAAATGGAGAGGAAGAGCGCCTCATTTCGTGACCTACAGATGATATCAATTTGGTGCAAAAGTCTTTTAGTATTGTTCCCACATTGTCTTGTGGGGATAAAGTTGGCTTGGTCTGGGTCAACCACCACTGGCATGACTGGATTCAGTCGGGAGGCCAGCACTTCGGCAAAGAGTTTGACGTCTATGTTCAGAAGGGAAATGAATCTGTATGACCCACAGTCTCCTGAACTTTTCAATGTCACAGATGTGGACGCCTCCATCATTGAGTCCGTCAATGTGCTCGAATCGAAGAATGAGTTGAAAAGTCAAGTTAGAAGGGGTGCTAACTCCTGACAGAAGGTTTTTTAAAATTGGGCCGTAAACCCGTCCGGCCCTAGTGCCTTGGCGGGCTTATGGCTCTCAATTTTTGCGATCACCTCCTCAACACGTATTGCTGGGACGCGAGCACTGTTGGCAATCGAGTCAGAGGAACACTCCTCAGATAAGTTCTTGGGTCACCCCGTGGGCCGTCCGAGTTGGAATACAGGGCACTGAGAACTCTTTGAAGGTTTCCTCATCCGTGTGAACCTCCACCCCTGAGCCATCCAGATTGGGCTCACTGAACCAGACAAGGTCTTGTTGTGGAGCCTATGAGCCAGCATGCGTCCACAACGGTCGCTGCTCAGGTAAAATTTGTGTCTAAGCCAGAGGAGGGCGTACTCTGCCTTATCTAGGTCCAGACACTTCAAAAGAAGGCTCTTTCGCTCCAGGTCTCGCCAGACCCTGGGGGCACCAGTACGTTTGTGGATCAACTCTAACTTGGAGACCGCCTGCTCCGGGTACTGCCACTTTTCCTGGCATACCTGATTATCCGCTGCCGAGATGGCAATAAATTCACCCCTTACTACAAGTTTCAGCACCTCCCACATCAATCAATCAATCAGGGGCTTGTAAAGCAGGGCTACTCACCCGTGAGGGTCTCAAAGCTCTCGGGGGGCTGCTGGCCCCTGTGGGTGTAGGCTCGAAGATAAAGGAGTTCCCTCAACGCCATTGGCATGGAGATAGTCTACAAGCACTGTGCGCACTGCAGCAGCCATGGTAGGGGATTGCAGCAGCGCATCGCGAAGTCGCCACCGGGAAACACGAGGATGGAAGTCCACCAACCGTACAGTGAAAGAAATCATGGCGTGGTCCAAAAGGGATCGGGGCTCAATGCTCGCCTCTCTGATGTTAGCTGTGAGTGTGGGAGACAATGGAAAATAGACAATGCAGGCACAAGATTTATGTGCGGCTGAGTAGAAAGTATAATCTCTCAAAGAGGGGTGTAGGTGGCGCCAGATTTCGCAGAGCCCCCCATCCACAAGCTATTGGAGGCCGTCAGATGTGAAGGCTGCTGCTTGCCAGGAGCGTTGGTTGGAGCAGTCCAAAATGGGATTCATGACCAAATTAAAATCCCCCCTCTGAACACTATCAACACTGCCGTGTCTGGGGTAGCGAGGCCCGCCGCCAGCGCATTAAGTGTAAAGTGTTCCTGTCGTTAATTCGGGGCATTGACGTTGGCCAGGGTGAAATGTACGGAGTCCCATTGCATGCGTACAACTAGAAGGCGCCCCTTTGTTTCGGCTATCGTGGACATTAGCTTGCCATGAAATTTCTGGGAAAAAAGGATATCTATTCCATCCTTCTTGGTGGGCCCCTAGGACAAGATCTGTCGGGGAAACCAGCAGGATCGCATACGTGCAGTATCTTTGGGAAGCAGGTCAGTCTCCTGGAGTAAGCATATGTCCCCCCCAACCAGTCTAGGAGAGACAGCACTGCTGTGTGCTTCACAGGATTATTTAACCCCCAAATATTAAGGCTAGTTATCCATATTTCCCAAGAAATGGGTCATGGAGAAATGTGGTTGGGCAGCGCACCTCAGTTTGCGGTATAAGAGAGAGCACAAGCAGCCTACACAGCAGAGGGTTACTAAAGCGCTTCAACAGGGACATGCTGTGGATGACTGGTGCAGATGAGTAAAAAAAAAACACAAAACACATACAAATCGATAACATTCAGTAAAACGTGTGGTTACAACAGTCCGTCACAGTGAGAGAACTTGTGCGGGCTGTCGGCCATTCAGGGATCAGGCAGCCGATCCAGACTCCCCCACCGGGGATCACTGTACCCAAAAGGAGAAAGCAGAAGAGAAGATGTATGCCCAGCTGGCGTGCCTGCCTGACTCTGCCAGCCCGGAGCCTCCTGTCTGGCACTCCGTAGCGATTTCAGGCGGCCTCCGACAGCACTGGCGAGCCTGCCAAAGTGGTGAGTACCGCCTGTTTTTCTTTAGCCATGGTGGCCGTGTCCAGTTTGTGTCTCCCAGAGGTTTCTTTCTTCTTGTGCCACCTGTGCTGGTTGTGGCCTTTCTCCGCAGCTGTCTCCTCTTTAAGACCAACAACCCAGAGTGCCTCCCAGAGGGATCGTATTTGCAGCATCTTGCCCTCTTAGCAGAAAAAGAAGCAAAAAGGGTGACCCCGCGAGTACGATATCCCTTTCTCTCTTAGATGCGCCATGACAGGGTGAAATTCTCTGAGATTTTGTGGTGTTATCGTGGACAAGTCCTGTTACAACACAGGAGTATGGCCCCTGAACTGGATTGGATGGGTCTCCCTGGCACAGCAAAGGATCGACTCCTTGAGTTGAAAATCAAGTACACACGCAAATATGCCCGCAGGATGGGCATTTCCAGATTTGGGCAAGCCAACTCTATGGACCCGGTCTATCTAAATGTGTGTTCCTTCGGAGGACCCTAGGATGTGGCGGAACAAGACCCTGATGTAGCCCCTCAGGTCCTCTCCCTCTGCTTGGGCTGGAACTCCTCGGATTCGGACATTGTTTCAGCGGGACCGGTTTTCCAGGTCCTCCGCATGGGCCTGAAGCTCAACATGTTGTTCCTTCAGCAGGAGGAGCTCCTGCTGCATCATCTACAGCTCCCCGTTGTAGGAAGCTGGCTCTGTTTATACTGTACCAAAGTAAGGTATAGTGTGCATAGAGTCCAGGGAGTCCCCAGAGGTATAGCAGAGGCTAAATTAGGTAAGTACTAGCAGCTCTCTTGTGGTAGTGTGGGTGAGCAGTTAGGCTTAGCCATAGGGTGTGTTAAGCATTTATTGTATTCACTCAATAAAGGCTGATGGGTGATGGCACACACTCAGAGACAGAATCCAGACCAATTGGTTAAGTATGAATAAGGTACACTTATGTTTTATTTCTAGATCCAAGCAGGACTTGGCACAGGTAAGTGAAATATACTCTCAAATGCAAGACTTTACAAGGAAATGCAGTTGTAGTTGAATTTGCAATCGTTCGGTTTGTATTTGGTATAAAACCAGTTACACAGAGATAAATTTTGATTACTCTTGGATTGCTTTACAGTTACTTTGAGTACTTGAGATGATATGTCGAGATATCATACACTAGACTTTGTCACTTACAGGTAGGTCTGACAATTCTTAAGTAAAAACATAGTTACTTTTGTTTCATACAAACCAACAGTTCAACAGAACATTTTTAGGAACAAAGGGCCCCATGCATCAAACTAAAAACCGGTCCCAAACGGGCAGAATCTGCCCCTTTGCAACCGGTATTTTTGCATTTGGGATGCATCATCCCAAATGCAAAAATCGCAATGTAAGTAATGGCAAATTTGCGATTACTTAGATTGCGATTGCATTAAAGGAATCGCAAACTGCGATGCCTCAAATGCAATGGATGATGATATTTAAAATAGCGATTTCGCTATTAGGGGACACTAATTACTGTCAAATGAAACTTGATGGTAATTAGCGAAAACTTTGAAAAATGCACTAAAGTGCATTTTCAAAGTTCAGGTTACACACACACATGCCCTTGGGGCATGTGTGTGCGCAACATGGGTTCACTTTAGCAATTTCAGGGTGCTACGAGGGTGTCATCTTGGCACTTAGCACTTAGAAGTAGCATGTGCAATTTGCGAGTACCTATTGGGTACTCTCAAATTGCGAGATGTACTTCCCATTCATTCCTATGGGCCCATAGGAATGAATGGGAAGCAATCTCTAATTGCGACTCGCAATTTGCAAGTCACAATTAAGGAATTTGTAGGAATCGCTAATTTATTTGCGATTCCTACATGCATAGCCAATAGCGAATCTTTAATTGCGATTCCTTAAAAATCGCAATTAAAGATTCGCTATTGGCTATTTTGATGCATGTTGGGGATAACTCTTAACTTTGGTTCCTATGGGAAAAAGAAGGTTATCGGTTTGCAGGTAAGAAGCGACCTTCAAGAATAGGCGTTAGGGGTTAGAACCAAGGTCCCCAAGGTTCAGGTAGGCACTCAAATTGCTCCACCTGTAGCACTAGGGCGGCCGGGTGCAGAGTCCAAGATGCCAATGTTAGCCAATGGGGCTGGGGGCACCTCGGTTGGGAGCTGCTCTCAGGCAGGCCACTCAGTCTCGGGAGCCAATCTCCTAGAGTTAAGGTCAGGGCAAAGGGAGTCCCACTTCAGCGCAGGTCCACACCACTAGTGGTGCAGGGGCAGCTAGGTGCAGGGTGCTTAGGAGGGGTCGGGAGCCCAATGCAATCTTATGGAGGTTGCCAGTTATGGATTTTGGCTGCAGGCTCGGTCCAGGAACAGGAAGTCTTATTGGAGGAACCAACAGCTGGGCAGGTAAGTTAGAAGGCTCGGGATGTAGGTGCACCTCAGGTCCTGTTCTACAGGGTGCAGGGGGACGGGATGCAGTGGTGCCTTTTGAGGTTGGATTCCACCTTACTGGGCCACTCATCATTGGGGGTCTCAGTGCAGAGGCTTCAGGTGACATCGGGGAGTCCTGGAGGGGTCAACCCATGGTGGACTTGGACTCTGGAGTGCTGGAGGGCCTCACTGGGACTGGTGGGCCTCTTTGATTCGGGCCGTATGTGATGGGTGCAGTGGTGGTTCCAGGTGTCATGTTTCTTCGTCCTCAGCAGGCTCAGAGCTTTTTCTTTGTAGTTGCTTTTAAACAGAGCTACTGCTCACAGGAGATCCGGTCTTTGTTGAAGGCAGTCAGTTAACCCAGGGGTTCTGGAGGTTGCTGGCTGCAGGACAAGTCGACTTTTGGAGTAGGATCTCCGTAAACTGCAGTTGGGCCGGTACGGCTTGGGCCAAGTCAGTTCTTCTCTGTAGTCTCCTCTGCTGTGCAACTTCTTCCGTCCGTCTTCTTCATAGGATGCAGGAATCTAGGGAGGCAAGTTTCAGGGTCCCTCTAAACACTACATTTAGGGGCGTTACAGGGGTGTGCAGGTTGGGACCAATGGGTTCCTTCCTTGGGGTGAGTATAGCCTCTATTATGCCACCCTCCAGTGTGAGGGGGGCATGATCCTCTTTCTAATTGGCTGGGTCCCCTAATCTTCAAGCTGGAGGGGACTAAATTGTGTGCTTCACCCAGCCTCTCTCACCTGAGAGGTGCGTTGGGCAAAGGTGGGTACACCTCTCCTCCTAACTTGGTTTTCCCGACGATTCTCCCACCCAAAGTGGGGGTGAGAACCGGTGGAAGCCAGTTGCTGAGAGCAGCAACAGGCAGGGACAGCTTACAAAGGTAACAAATCACAGAAAATGGTAGCGGTGGAATACAGGGCAGCACATCCGTTATAAAACAGTGTCTTTCTAATAGAAACTTAATTTTTTTCTATAATCACGTACCAGTGTTGGTGCCACTCAAGGTAATAAAATACATCCCGCTACCACAGATGTGACCACATAGAAGTACCCAGGACTCCTATGTTAACTTCGAAAACACGATTTTACCTCGGCACTCTAGAAGAATATATACCATTCACATTGAATGGTGTAGCTAGTCTATATGAGTTTCTGTGTAGCAATTCACAGGCAAGTAAACTAATTTAGTCAATTTGAGCAAAAAAACATCATTTAATGTGTTGACAATATTTCATTTCTTATTGTGGTGACTTCATATTTCATAATAACATCCAGTATATACAATATGAGGCAATACAGGTGTCATTCATAATTGTCACGAAGATTCTGTTCTTATAATCTGTACGTTGTCTTTAATGGAAACAGCCGACATCGTGTTTCGTTACGATTAGTAACTTCTTCAAGGCTTTAACAATCCAAACGAAAAGTTCAAATCTCTAGAGGATGTTCCCAAGTGGAAAGGAGGCATCCGTATCTTATACGTCAATGTATTAGGGGACAAGTATGTCGCAATCCTACTTCATATGTATAGCTTAGGTTTGCAGAGTGTGTAAAATTCAAATGAAGGTCATATATGTAGGCAATCCTACTTCATGTGTAAGACGTAGGTATTGCAAAGTGTACGAAATTCCAGGCAATATCTTGATAATGCTTAGTATGTCATCAAGGGCTATAATATGCCCTCCTCTTGCTAGCGCAACGCGCCGTGTTACTAGCGTGGTGTCCCCCGTCTTGTAGATAAATTCAAGTCTCCCGTCGCAGCTATTTAAGTGTAAACCTGCCGCCCTATTGGACAAGCGTGGGGCTGGTGTTCGGCGTTTGCGTTAACAGCCGCGAAAGTTCCTCGTCAACACGGAAGTGGAGCACTATCTCAAAATCTGTACTAGGGTCTGACAAGTAAACCAAACCAACCAATCATGGAATCACTAATCCAACATCAATTTACAATAGGGAGAGCATATGCACTTTAGCACTGATCAGCAGTGGTAAAGTGCCCAGAGTCATAAAACCGCCAACAACAGGTCAGAAGAAATACAGGAGGAAGGCAAAAAGTTCAGGGATGACCCTGCAAAAAGGACCAAGTCCAACACAGCCCCCTTCCAGCCAAAACGCAGGGTAGACCAATCACTACCTTGATGGGCTTCCCTGCTTTGGGCGATAGAACCTGGACCTGGCCCGCAACTGCAGGGGAATACTCCAGTTCTACGCCAATCTGAACCTATTGGAATCCCTCTGTCCATACTCTCAGGGCCCACCAAGCTAATCCATGGGGAACCCTTCTCCTCACCTGTGGACACCACATGTGCAGCACCTAACCTTAACTTGCTCACAGGTGTGTCCCAACAGACAGACAGCAAGCCACAGTGGCCACTGACAGTAGTCAGGGATGAGGCCCAGGCCTTATGCCTCTCAGGGCTCTCAAACCTCTGTGGCGTCAGAGAGCAGGGGGCAGTAGCCCCAGGTGCTTGGCCCCCTTTGTCCACTCTCCCTCCTGTCAGGTCAGGTATGACATCCTGACACTGACCCACCAGCCCCAGGCCTGTACCCGGCAGCTGGACAAGAGACTGGAGTGGGCTCTCCCACACCTGGTCCTCCTCCTTGGGGCTCTGTACCCTCCCACCTGGAGCGGTACCCCCTTCCAGAATTGTCAGGGTGCCTGTAGCAGGTGTCCTGCACAATTCGCCCACCAGTTCAGGGGTTCTATCCTGCAACTGGGCTTCCAGGTCAGGGGGGACACCCTGAACCTGGCCCTCCAACCTAGGGTCTAAACCCTCCAGTTGAACCGGGGTCAGAGGCGAGGACTCCCTCCCTCTGCACCCCCTTCCAGAGTGCTGTACCCTCCCACCTGGAGTGGTACACCTATAAGACCAACCGGTCAGGTCACTGTTTACAGTTGTCCCTCCCTCCAGGTCAGACAACACCTGAACCTGGCTCTCCAACCCAGGGTCTGTACCCGGTGGTTGAACACTTGCCCTGTGCACCAGGACTTCCTTGGGAGCACGCATGCCCCCCCTGAGGGTAACACATAACTCATGTGTTGTGTGATAGTCCGCATGGCGCAGATCTCCCGAACCCTGTCCATCTGACAGTGCGCGAAGATCCTCCAGGACAGAAGTGGTGTCACCATGGTCATTCACTGGTGACGCAGCCCTTCTGGCTGGCCCCTGCCCCACTGGTTCTTCCACTGGGGACTCTTTCCCCCTCTCACCCCTCAGTCTGGACTTCTGCACCCTCCACTTAGGAGTGGCACTGCCAAACACCCGAACTGATGGAGGCCTGCTTACAGACACTCCTAGTTCACCAGACACTAGGGGATCCCCCTCAACGGACGGTCCATCAGGACAAACTAGGCTCCCCACCTGGTGTTCCCTTAAAGAACCATCCAGGCTCTGAGACTGAGGTTGGGCACTATCGGGACATAAGCCATTCTCACTCCTTCTCCTTAAAGATAGGACGTGAGGCCCTACACCTCTCTCACTACAACAGGACCTAGCTGGGCTACTCTGAGCCACTTCCACCACGCTGGGTTGGAAGATACCTGAGCCACTCCCCTTAGGGTCACACCCCAATGCCTCTTCAGACCCTCTGGAATCTACCAAAAGGTCTGCCTCCAATGTGAGCTCCCTGGGGTCAGAGAACTCACTCTCCAACAGGTGTTGGCATAGCTCTGGAAAACAGGGACTTACAATATGCTCTCCCACAATTGGATCACACAGCCCCCAACAAGGGTTAACCAAACTATCCTTCACCTCACCATCCAGTACCTCGCACACGTATTCCACAACACTCTCCTGAGATTGGCAAGACAGTATCTGACTGTCTCTGTCACACAACCCACACTCTTCTGGGTGGTCTTCACACTCACACACCAGGACTTCAACCATGGGGGAACACCTCTCCCTGCACCTCTCATCTAGAGTCAGTAGAGTGTCCCTCCCACCACTAGGACTATGAACCCCTGTGCCAGTTTCCCAATTCACCTCAGGGACACTGCGCACCACTGGAGCTACCTCATAACCTTGAACCTCCTGGTGTAAATTAACCCCCTCCTTCAAGTCAGGCGCCACATCTCTGGGTGTGTGTACTACTCCCTCAGCACTAGATAACTCTATTTTGCTGCCACCATCTGAGCTGGACTCCACCTCCAACTCAGCAAAGCTCACTCTCTGAGCTACACACATTTCTGGTTGCTGGGCTGAGACACTCATGGCCTCAAGCCTCTCGAGCTCTAAATCAAGCTCCCTCATTCTCAACTCATGCTCCATTTGCATCCTCTTTTCCTCCAGGGCTAATTTCTTATTCTCTAACTCCAATTGCCCACCCAATTTGAGCTTGGCAAGTTCCAATTCGTGCATCCTATTTTCTTTCCTGTCCTCCAACTCCTCTGGGGACAGGCCTTTGGCAGAAACACTGCTACCTGCTGGGGAGGTGGCTCTCCTCCCCCCTGGACCCACTGGCCCATCCAGCTGCTCATCTGCACTCTCAACCCCGTCCTCATTCTCAGGGGTACTCCTTGCTTCGACCCAGGCCCTCAGCGCCTTTTGGAACTCATCCTTCTTGGAGAGACCGGTCATTGCAACTTTAAATTTCCTGCAGAAGTGTTTTAGCTGTTTTACATTGTAGCATTCCAGTTTCTCCTCTTCCCACTCATAATCAACAGATGCTATGGACGCTGCTTTCTCCATGGCGGTTAAACTTGGCAGTTCTTTGCAAAAATAGAAAATCCCAGGAAAAACAATCTACCAAAAGTATGTGGTCGCGTTTTGGTCTGCACTCACTAGTAGTGTTCACCAATCACTGTACATGAGTCACAAATGCAAGTCCAGAATCCTCACCGCTGACCACCAATGTTAGATTTGGGGGTCTCTAGTTGGCAGAGGTAGTTACCTTTGACCAAATAGGGACCCTTGCATCTATTCAGGGTAAGGGGTTACACTCCTAAAATAACCCCTGCTCACCCCCTTGGTAGCTTGGCACGAGCAGGCAGGCTTGGATGGTTAGACAAGAAAATACCTACTTTCTAAAAGTGGTATTTTCAAACACAGAATGTTAAAACCAACTTCACTAAAAGATGTATTTTATCATTCCGAGTACAGGCATACTAAACTTGCATTTCTACCTGGTTCCCTGAGTCAGTTAGGATTATAACATGTAATAATCAAACTGCCCATTCTGGCCTAAGGGGAACAGGTAGCCTTGCAATAGTAAAAAACGAAAATGGCTGTAATTCACTATTAGGACATGCCACACACACCAGGGCATGTCCTACCTTATACTTACAATGCACCCTGCCCTTGGGCCTACCATAGGGGTGACTAATATGCAGAAAAGGGAAGGTTTAGGGACTGGCAAGTGGGTGCACTTGCCCAGTCAACATGGCAGTACCAGACTGCACACAGGTGCTGCAAACCCACCAGCAGCATTTGGTTTACAAGCCCTTGGCACACTCAGTGCACTGTACTAGGGTCTGATAAGTAAACCAAACCAACCAATCATGGAATCACTAATCCAACATCAATTTACAATAGGGAGAGCATATGCACTTTAGCACTGATCAGCAGTGGTAAAGTGCCCAGAGTCATAAAACCGCCAACAACAGGTCAGAAAAAATACAGGAGGAAGGTAAAAAGTTCAGGGATGACCCTGCAAAAAGGGCCAAGTCCAACACCCATCCATAGATCACCCCCTCCCCGTCATTGCCTTTCCCCTCGTTGTTGCATTCTGTTTCCCCCACCACCTCCCTCCTGTCTCTGCTTGCTCCCTCGCACCTCCTGTGCTTGCCTCATCCACAAATCACCTCTCCTTACCCCGTCCCTGCTTTAAACTCCCATTGATCTCTTTTTTATTGTAGAGAGTGGTGGTGTTCTGCTTTTTAATGCCCTGTTAGTGTATAGCTGACATGCTGATTAGAGCATGTGTGCACGGCTGCTATTTTTTTACACACGTGTATTCTCTTTATTGTCCACGCATGTGGGTACTAGGTGTGTGCATGTTTACACCATGTGTGGTCATTCTGCAATAGTGTTTATAGCTGGAAAACCGGACCTCAAGTGAATCAGGTATGCGTTATCATAGGGCATGTCAATCTTCTAGAGTGCCTGCATCTTCTGCGGTAATTGCATAGCCATGTTTCTCCTGTGTAAAATGATTGAACTGTTCGTGTCTCACCTTGTTGCTTCTCATTTCATAGGGTGGGGCTCTAATTCTTCAAATTTCTCCTGTCAGGACACTTTCTTACTTTTTTTTGCATTCACCAGTAAAGTGTTTCTATACGCCATTGTTGCTTAACTTGAATTCTCTTCAAAAGAATCAGGCTGAGTCTTGATGTTATCAAGGTCTGCCTGCCCCTCAGTGTCCATGGCAAAAGTAGTCCTTTTAATGTGGTTGCCGATGCCATGTATTTCTTAATGTACACTACTGTAAACCAGCCTAACACTGTGATTCTTTCAGTTTTTGGTGCAGTTTTATTTAGCACCAACACCATCCAAAGGTAGTAGAGCAATGTACATTAGAACCAGTTCCTTTACACAAGGCCACATTCATTTTTGTAGGTACGGGGAGATTAACGGTCTGATTTAGATCTCTGTGGACTGGTTACTCCGTCACAACAATGACGTATATCCCATCCGCCAAAATATAAATCCCATTATTTCCTATGGGCTTTAAATTTCGGTGGATGGAATATCAGTCACCATTGCGATGGAGTAACCCATCCAGCGAGATCTAAATCAGGCCTTAAGCGATTTGTCCAAAATCAAGGTTGTTAAGCAGACATGGAAACTCGAGCCCGGTTTCCAGCTCCGTAGCCGCCAGCTGTGGCCCTTATGCCACATTCTCTACCAAGAGGATGCTACATCCTCTCCCTAGCCTCGGCCTCAGTTTCACATTTTGTGATTACGGTCAAATCACTTAATCTCCCCATCTGACCCTGCATTTGCTGTTGGTTGCCCATCCACCTCCTGCCCTTTGCTGCTTGCCACCACTGAACTCCGTTGCACAGATCCCCTCCTCCGTAACTCTGCTTTTCAAATTTTTTTGTGCAGTTTTATGTAGTGCCAACACCACCCGAAGGTATTGGAGCACTTAGGAACCGGCATTGCAACAGCACGCAGGGAGCAGCAAAAAATGCTGCTCTGTGCATGTGGAGCATTTTTTTCATCTGTTCCAGGCAGGGAAACAGATGAAAAGTCTGTTAATGCTCCCGCCCGCTGGGAGCGGACTTACTGTTTGCTCTTGCTTGGTGAGAGCTTTAAATTGCTCCCATCAAGTGAGAGCAAACAGAGGTTTCCCTGCCTGCACCAGTGCAGAGAGGTAAACCGCTATGTCTCGAGGATGGGCACCTTGGGACATGAAGAAGCAGACCCTGGGGAGTGGCGGCCCTCTCCGTTTAAAGTGCATGGTCTGGCCCAAGGGAGGTGGTAGTCACCGGGGCCGAAAACAGCCTGGGGAGGGGGGCCTCCATCCTGCTTAATTGATTCAGCCAGGCCCAGGGGTAGAGGTCTTCGGGCCAAAATAGGCCTGTGGAGCGGGGCCATGCGCCCTCCTCCCCCCAGTATAAAAAAAACCTCCCAGGACCTGCCCCACCCAGGGGGGTGTATAGAAAACAAGTGCAGGAGACTGTGTTTAGTTTTTTTAAACATGTTGCCGCAGATTGACCGCCATTTTGCTGCAAAACTGAAAACAATTTTTTTGGGCCTCTGGCGGGATCCCTATGGGACCCCAGCACAAGGCCTAGGGGGTCAGGGTATTTCTACCTTGCCCTTTATCTTTTATTTAATGTTTTTCTAGTGGGACTCAGCTGAGTCTGAGTCCCAAGATAGCTGTCAACACTTCTTGGTTGAAGTGTTGGCAGCCCATAAGATCTCAACATGAGATCTGTTGGATACAATATACAAATTCCATTTTTTCTTGAATAAATTCAAAACTACTGAAGGGATTTACACAAAATTACAAAAAGGGCTCTTTCTACACCAAGAGATAGCTTTCTGTCAAATTTGGTGTAATTCCGTCTAATGGTCCGGGCTGTAGTCATGTCTAAAATCTCTATGGGAAATTGCATGGGAAAAACGCACTTTGGAACCCCCCTTTTACTCAGTCCTCGCAAACTAGTTTTGAACATGTCATGAAGATTCATCAAACGGGGCCAAAGTTATTAGCAAAACAAAAAACGCTTTTCCTATGGAAACTAGGTCCTAACTATAACAAAATAAACTTAAATACATAAACTAACTAATAAAAATGTAATACAATGTATATAATTATTAACTAATAAAATATTTTGTTTACAATATAACATTAACTAACAATTAGATTAATTATAATTTAATTTACTTCCCATCCTATTTCTTTACAAAGTCAACAACCTGCTACTAGATCATAAATTAATAATTTAAATGAAAACAATAAATAAATTAAACATTTTAATTTACAAACTATATAATAACAATTATACTAATACTAACACCTACAATTAATATTGTAAAAAATATATATTACATTATTAACAATTTTTACCAAGAAACAATTGTAAATAAAACAATCTAAGTAAAAACCATATTAATTACCAAAAAAACAATATTCATAACAACGCTATTCTGTGACACAACATTTTTGTACTAATGATATAGTTGGCAGTGTCATTTAAGGATTTTAGGGAGCCTGATCAAGAAGTATTTTGGGGGCCCTGTTTGACGCAAATTTGAATTTTATCACCCATTTTCTGCTAATTCACACCCTATCTTGCCTAACAATATTGAATTATATGTTGAAGGTTGAGATAGAGAACTACATAGAAGTGATCTAGAGGGAAAGTTCACTTTCCCAGAAACCCCTTTGAAGGAGGGTGCTTTGGGCAGATTCCCATGTTGGTCATGCCTTAAAATGTCTCTCAAGGGTAAGGGAGTGCCTCGCCACCTTAACCCCCAGGACACTAATCCACAAAAAGTGGGCTTTTCTCCAGTGTTGTGAAGTCTCAAGGCATATGAGGAATGAAGTACTCATGTAAGTCAAATGCTGGCAAAGCAATATACCTTGTTGGGGGAGGAGAAACACCCAGAAAGGGAAATGCGTTTCCTGCCAACTTTTGGTCCCCAGCCCCCACCTGTTTGGCACAAGGTACCCTACTCCACCTAGGATCTAACTTCACCTCACTCCTACTGCTTTTCCACAGCAATTAATTTAACAGGATGGTGATTAAGCTTCCATGCTCTAGTGCTCCATGGGCCATGGCCAGGAAATACACTCACTCCTCAGCTCCACTGCCTCTTCCCTGTGGAGTCTGAGCCCTACCTGTCTTCACCAGACAGTTTTAATTGGATGGACTCCTCTCATTCCTGTTAGAGAAAGAAACAGCGGAACATATGCCTCATTACCCAGAGTGTTAGAGGAGAGCCATTTGGCCAGAATAAGGCTCAGGATGCATGTGAGAGAGCATATATGGCATAAGACTCACCTCTTTAAAGAACACTACATCACAGTGCATTAACGTTCCACAACCCAGATTTCTCTTCTATTACTTGTTGGCTTGAAGCTTGCCATGTTCAGAGCTCTGCTGCCTATTAGCTAGGTCCATGCAGTAAAAATACTATGTACATACATATATACGTACATACATATTTTCCATGGAGGGTTTTGACCAAATATATAAATATGATTCAGCTGTTTTATAGGCTGTACGGTTTGGGCAACGTACAGTTAGATTAACCTCTCTGTAGCGAAAATGGCAGCCTTCTGTATCAGGGAACTTTTTCTGTGAATAAACCTGGATATAATTTAATATTTTATTGACATTGTGTATGTTGTTTATATGGTGAGTTCCTGAAGCCCAGACCTCCAGTGGAGACACAAGTATATGAGAAGAATAAAGAATGTGGTAATGGTTGAGGTGGTCAGTGAGGATGGGTGCATCTTGGAAGAGAAACTAGAAGTAAATGTTAGTTGGTCTTCATGAAGGTTTTACTATCTTTACTCAAGTTCTTTGAAAAGGTGAAGAGCTGGAACAGGATTTTAGAATTCCAAATGTTACATGCACTGTTAATCTTAAAATCAATGTTGATTTTAATTTTATTTCCAAGGTACCAAATGCCAAATTAAAGAGGAGAAAGCAAGTTTAAAGACATGGTGCAGTATTGCCCCATGTGCAGATGGTGCCGTCAGGTATTCAAAAGTGTTAGACCTGTCTGCCTTAGGATGGTCTTCCCCCAAACGTTTTGCTTTCACCATTCCGATTTTTGCTGATCTCATTTTGTTTACCTCAGGACTCTGTGCTCTTTACCATTGCTAACCAGTTCTAAAGTGCATGTCTTCTTTTCCCTTAACATGGTAGAATTGGCTTATACCCAATTGGCACATGTACTCTACTTTTAAGTCCTTAGTAAAGTGGTACCCCATGCACCCAGGACCTGGAAAATTCAATGCTCGGGGTCGATGCCAAGATGGCAGTCCGGTGCGACGTACCTTCTTGTCTCTCTGACTCCGCAGAGCAAAAGCTGCCGATAGCGCTATCTTACCTTATCGCCAGCGCTGGGGAGCAGTACTGGAGAGTAGGGGGGAGTTCCTCATCCCAGCGGCGAGTGTCCGCACGAGGTTAAATACGCCCTGTGATGGGTCCTGGGGCTGGGGCCTACCGGCAGCATAGCCGTGCGGCGGCCATACTGAAGAGGGCCGGCGGCCGACTGCAGTGAGTGTGGAGTGGCGGGCGCCGACTGGAAAGACAGTGAAGTTTGGAGCAGGGCGCCGCCGGTGGCCAAACTCAGAGAGTGCTTTGGGGGGCGGAACCGGGGGACCAGACTGCCTCTGGGAATGGCTGAAGAGGAGGAGAGGTGATTGACACTTGGGGCTAGGAGCGGAGGAGGACAAGGTAGGCAGCAGTGCTGCCCGATCCTGTTCATCACGGGGCGTTGAGGAATCTGTGGCAGTGTGACCCCCAAGCCACCTCTCCTGCACAGAGCAGAGTCGGCAGAGATCGCTGGCCTGTGGTCCCCTGCCCGACGGAGTTTGGCAGAGGTAAGGCGGCCCGTGTGGTAAGGAGTGGAGCCGAGCCTCAGCTGCGCAAGCCATGGGAGGTGTCTTTGGCAGGCGGCCTCAGCATGTGACTTAGATTTGGCAAAAGGCCCAGCGGGGGACTTGGTGAGGAGGGTGATCTCCTGGGGCCCCTGGTGACACCTAAACACCCTGGTGGGGGTGCAAGTGGCACGGAGCAAGGGCAAGAGCACAAACTGAAGTCATCGACCATAGGGGAGCAGAGAGAACCTGAGCTGCCGTGGCGCCGCAGCATCCCGGTCCTTTTGTTGACCTGGCTGTGGGTGGGGGCAGCCCTGTGGGGCCCCTGCCACCTAGAAAGCCCACTGAAGATACCGGCCTGACACACCTGACTGACTCCTAAACTGTGGCAGCTTTGTCGCAGCGTGGCTTCCACCGGGGAAAGTGCCCAGGGCTTGTAAACCAAATGCTGCTGGTGGGCTTGCAGCACTGGTTGTGCCACCCACAGAAGCAGCCTGTAAAAGTGTGTCTCAGGTCTGCCATTGCAGGGCCTGTGTGCAGTCTGGTACTGCCATGTTGACTGGGCAAGTGCACCTACTTGCCAGTCCCTAAACCTTCCCTTTTCTGCATATTAGTCACCCCTATGGTAGGCCCAAGGCCAGGGTGCATTGTAAGTATAAGGTAGGACATGCCCTGGTGTGTGTGGCATGTCCTAATAGTGAATTACAGCCATTTTCGTTTTTCACTATTGCAAGGCTACCTGTTCCCCTTAAGCCAGAATGGGCAGTTTGATTATTACATGTTATAATCCTAACTGACTCAGGGAACCAGGTAGAAATTCGAGTTTAGTATGCCTGAACTCAGAATGATAAAATACATCTTTTAGTGAAGTTGGTTTTAACATTCTGTGTTTGAAAATACCACTTTTAGAAAGTAGGTATTTTCTTGCCTAACCATCCAAGCCTGCCTCTGCTAGGTTGTGTATTCCTTGTCTGGAGTTTGAGTGACAGGGGCTGGGGGATTCCAGGAGACAGGGTGAGTCAGCACAGGGCTGAATAGAGAGATCTGCATGCAGATGGGTGGGAGGAATTGCACCTGGGACCTGAATAGGGCTGTGCCTTCCCTCCACAATGCTGGCTCCACCTCCTGTGGTGCGTCTGATGTCTCTGGCCTGCACTGTGAAAGGAAAGAAGGAGTCTTGTCAACAAAGTGCTCCAGGACTGACCAGAACCGGTTTTGACTAGGCAAAGGCCTCTCTGCCTTCAGAGAACAAAGAGAAAATGAGTATAAAAGAGGGGACCCAGACCCCAAGACTTTAGATCCCTTTTGGGAAACAAGAAGAAACCTTTGCTGAGGAGAGGAACCAGAGAAACTGAGGAAGAGACTATCCCTAAGCTGAGTGCTGTTTGGGGGATTGGCCTGCAGTGGTTGCCTGACTGCCAAAGAAAGGAGAGAGGAACTTTGTGTGTACTTTCATCAACTTGTGAAGGATCTCCAAGGGCTTGAGATAGAGCTATCCTCCTGCTGAAGTCTCAGGGACAACAGACTTCACCAACCAGCTCCCCAAGAGTCTTTTGGAAGTGCCTGCTGCTGTGCTGGGCTTTCTGAGGGACTGCATGTCGCAAGGAGCTGGAAGCGCGACTCACGAAGAAGAAGCGTGTCGCCGCCGCAGCCGCTGTCATTGCATCGCCGGAGAGGAGGTTCGACGTTGCATCAGACGCCGCCGCATCAACGGAGAAGCGTGTCACCGCCGCTGCCGCTGTCGCATCATCGCTGAAGCACCTCGCATCGCCGGAGAAGAGTGTTGCCGTCGCATCAGACGCCATTGCATCACCGGGAAGCGTGTCGCAGGGCCTGTCACAGCTCAGAAGAATCGTTGAGTCGCCGCACGGCCGTCGGGCGTGCACGCATCGTGTTGCATCAAGAAGAAGACGCCATCTTTGTCGCATTGCACTGGATCTTCATCGCATCATGGCGCTGCTGGTCGCATCGCCACGGAAGGGCAGTAAGAAACCGACGCATCACCTCCCCACGCCGAGAAGAACCGACGCATCCCCTACGCATCAGTAGGGACCCGATGCATCACCGTTCTTGCGTGTAAGGAACCGACGCATCACCTTCCCTGCAACACTTTCGTTGTATAGCGTTACGCATCCTAAGGTACATTGAACTCAAAGTGTCGCATTTTACATCTTAAGAGAACTAAGCTAATTCTACCATTTTTGAAGTACAGTATTGTGGATTTTTGTCGTTTGTGGTCTTGTGTTAAATCTGTATGAAGAATACTTATTTTTAATATACAACTGGTGTGGTGTCCATCTGTAGTGTTGTCACTTAATTACTGTATGTGTTCACAAATGCTTTACACACTGCCTCTGAGATAAGCCTGTCTACTCGTGCCAAGCTACCAAGGGGGTGAGCAGGGGTTATTTTAGAAGTGTACCCCCTTACCCTGACTAGACGCAAGGGTCCCTATTTGGTCAAAGGTACCTACCTCTGCCAACTAGAGACCCCCAAATCTAACAATGGAGCATAAAGGCGGGTGGGAGGAGACGGAGCTGATAAAATCACGAGCACTGTGAAGAGTGCCAGAAAAGAAAGAAAAAAGTAGGTCCTAAAATGTTCGTAAAAACAGGAGCAGTGAATGATTAGAAGTAATTGGTCCATGCTCTGGGGGGATGGCTAAACACAAGAAGAGGCATGACCATGCACAAATAATACGAGACAGACAATGGAGCGAGCAAACGGGAAGCCTGTAGGTGGGCTGAAGCCCACAGATTAAACACAATATGACTCTTCAAAATAGCGCATGCGCTGTCTCGCCGAGGACTAAAAATGATCTGAAATCCTTGATGGAGGTGAATGCATCGCTGATCTATCGGAGTGACTGTGACAAGAGAGTAAAGTATTTGTACCCATAACACACTAACACAGTGAAAACACCACGCATGAACACCACACCAGTTTAGAAAAATAAATTATCTTTATCTCACCCAAACAAGACCAAAACAACAAAAATCCAACATACACAATTCAAAATGTGACTTTAGAAAGGTTTCAAGCAACTTGGTGAATAGAAAACTATGGATGCGTAATTTTACACAAATAGGCCAAACAGCCGCAGAGAGGGGAAGCATTGAGAAACAAAGGATGTGTTAGTTCCTGAGTTCTTGGGGAGGCGATGCGACAGTTCTGCTGCACGCAGAAGTGATGTGTCAAATCTGGACCATAGGGGGAAGTGATGTGCCGACTCCAAACCGTTCTGGTCCATGGGTGATGAATTGGGAAAATATTGTTGCACAGGTACGATGCATGGAGATAGGGGATGCGTCGGCGGTTGATGCAGCAGCAGCAAGCATTGCGGGGTTGCTTTCTTCAGCCGCGATCCCATGATGCATCGATTCTTGGAGCCGCAGGCAGGCACTGTGTTGTCTCTGCAACGGCACAGTGACGGTGTGTGGAGATTCTTCCCGCATAGCGGTGCTGCATCAGGAAAACAGCCGCAAGAAGGGCGATGCATCAATTTTCTGAGTTTCTTAAGTTTTTTCCAACTCCCTACAGCAGTAACAACCTCTACAGCCCCAAAACTGGAACAGGCACTTCCTATCAGGTCAGAACTCTCAGCAGTAGAGTTCAGGGGAGCTAGGGGTAAAGTCTTTGTGTCCCTGAGATTTCAGAACAGGAGGCCAGTACACACAAGCCCTTGGAGATTCTTCTTCAAGCAGGTTCACAGCAAAGTTACAGCCTTTGTCCTTTCGTTAGCAGAATCGGCAACTGCAGGCCAACCCACACAGCACACAGCAAAGAGGCAGTACTCCTCCTCACATCTCTCCAGCTCTTCTCCTTGGCATAGGTTCCTCTTGAGTCCAGAAGTGATCTAAAGTTCTGGGGTTTAAGGTCCACAACTTATTCCCAATTTTGTCTTTGTTCTCTTTGTGTCAAGGGTCTCTGAACCCAGTCCAAACCAGTTCTGCCATCTCTAGTGCAGCATGACCACAGGGGGGGAAACAGCCTTGTGCAAGGGAGACAGGCCCCATTCAGGTGCAAGGGAAAACTCCTCCCACCACTCTAAATGCAGCCAAGGTCTAGTCAGCTCAGCTCTGAGTTATCCAGGCAGGGCCAGGCACACCTCAACCCCCCCCCCAGGGGCTGTCTACAGTAAATGCACATCCCCTGTCACTCCAAAACCAGATAGTCAACCCACAAACAGGCAGAGGGACACATAATGTTTAGACAAGAAAATGCCTACTTTCTAAAAGACTGTTCAAGCAAAGAAGGCTTGGGTCCTTACACTACCTGGACTGAACCACTATAGTACTATGTAACATATAGGATGTCCAGATAGAACATTCATAACAAGTTAATGATTAAACGCGACCTTTGACATTGAATTCCAAAGCCCATGTGATTTATTTCACTTTTCTTTTTTTTTTTTTAAATAAATCACACAGGCTTTGGAATTCAATGTCTAAGGTACTTTCTAAAAGAGGCATTTTCAAACACACAATTTAATAATCAGCTTTACTAAAAGATGTGTTATTAAATTCTGAGTTCAGATAGCCTAAACTTAATTTCTCTATCTTGTCTCAATGGGAAGTTATACTTGTAAGATGTTACAAAGTATCTCCCATGTTATCCTATGGGGCAGATAGCCTTTCAATAGTGAAAAAAATGAAATTGCAGTATTTCACTATCAAGACATGTCACACACATCAGTACATGTCCTACCTTTCACATACACTGCACCCTGCCCATGGGAGTACATTGGGCCTACCTGAGAGGTGCCTTACATTTAAGAAAAGAGAAGGTTAGGGCCAGGCAAGTGGGTGCACTTACCAGGTTAACATGGCAGTTCAAAACCACGCGCAGACACTGCAGTGGCTAATCTGAGTTACATTTACAGGGCTACTCCTGTGGGTGTAACAACCGGTGCTGCAGGCCCACTGGTAGCATTTGATTTACAAGCCTTGGCACACTTAGTGCACTTTACTAGGGGCTTATCAGTAAATCAAATATGTCAATCATGGATGACCAATCATGATAACAATTTATACAGGGAGCACTTGCACTTTGACACTGATCAGCAGTGGCAATGTTCCCAAAGCATCTAAGCCAGCAAAAACAAAACCTAGCACCGCATCAAAAATACAGGAGGTAGAGGCAAAAAGTCAGGGGAAACAACACCAAGGATGCCAAGTCTAACAATATGGCTCCAGAGTTTTCAAGAATGGGTACATACAAAAACAACAACAAAATAAAATTCAAAATCAAAACAGACAATCATGTCAGTGAGAAATAAAGGAATATCACTGGATAATACACTTTTCAACTAAAAAAATAAGAACACACCCATTTATCCATCTTGAAAATGTTTTAAGATGAGTTTATAGTGAGCAAATTTATGCAATGCACAAATGTCACAAGACATTGTCAAGGGTTACAAATAAAAAATATTTTTCCGGGACTATGTCCATGCTTCACCATCTAAAAACATACCAAAGCAATAGTGTAAAAGCAGCAAGAAGGTAACGTAAGGCTGAAGGACCCTCAACATCAGTACTAGCCACAACAACACTGGGGCAGAGAGTCCATTCAGAGGTACAATCTCAACTTCAAGATATAGCTCCACAGTTTTCCAGGATGGCATTATACTGCATGGATTGTGGAGTTGTAGTGAATGCTGGAGAGCAGTCCATAAGAGCCCTTCGCAATAATGCAAAGAATCATAAATGTTGATTTTTTTTTAAGTTTTCTCCCTTCATTCTTTTTCTTCATTAGCAGGAATTTTTTTATCTTACAAAATAGGTATCTAATATCTATATGTTGTTCACTCTATTCTCTTCTAATTTACAGTAACACTACTTACATATAACTTGCTGTATGGACAAGTCAAAACATACCTCTACAAATAAATACACAGCTAACTTTTGCCAGTTATCCATATTTACTTTTTCACTTATTAAATACAAGTCAACAGTCTGTGTTTAAATCTTCTAGTGAGTGCATTAACAACATACACAAACATAGTCTGTTTTTAGACTACACTGTGTTAAATCTTGTAATCTCTTCTTCAAAATTATCAACTGTAATGACTGTGTCCTATTCTGCGACTCCTTCTCTTAACAATTCTCCATTTTCCCTAGAATTCTGCTGAGGACCAAAGAAATGAAACTGAACATCATCACAAACCTTTTCTACATCCACCACAGTATCATTCAAAAGTGCTCTATTCATTTCTCATAAACATAAAGTAGGAGTTTTCACATAGTACAGCCTCCTAACTAAAGTTCGCATTGTTGAGTGGTATACAACTAACATCCTGAAATGATGTAAGGTGCTTTGGCACACTTTGTTTGATAAACAAGCTAGTGAGTGTTCCTGCAAATTTGTATGCTTTCTAATCTTGCAAGGATCCAATCCTTGTAAAGTACTTATTTTGTGTATTAAACTTCACCTTGGAAAGATATGTAGAAATATATCAATGGATTGCTGTGAATACTACAAACACAACTACAATTCCATTTCTATGCAGGCGCCTGACTCCGCCTTCCTTGTACCTGTTCTTCAATAACTTGTTCCACATTTGTAGATACCATCACCTCTTTCGCTATAGGAATGCCATTCTTCATTTCATAACATCGTCCTCCGTAATGAATAGCATGTACTACTCTATTATCCTGGAGATAGCTTTCTTCATTTTACGAAAGACTGTGTACTAGAATAATGTATGCATTCGCCACTAAAAACTGTATAAAACATAGTTCTATTCACTAATCTTTTTTCTGATTTTGTCTCTCAATGCACTACCATTTTGTCAAGAGTCTTCATTCTATTTATAATCATAATGTCCTAAACTGAGAAAAAACCTAACTTTAAGACTTTCGGTATTCACAGAAGGCATTTAGGAGTCCTAAAGTTAGGACTACTAACTTCTGTGAATACCGAAATGAGTAAGTTCATTCTGTGAATACCAAAATGAGTAAGTGTATTCTGTGAATACCTAAAAGTACTAACTTTACGTCTACGTTTACGTTTACGTTTTTGACGTAAGTTAGTTCTGTGAATCAGGCCCAATATGCGTTTTGACATGCATGAAATTTATAGAAATATTGAAGTGCACTTTACAGATGAAGGCAACAGGATGTTTCTAAGTCATTTGAAACTCTGCTTTCGGTCTTAAGTTATGTGTAGCAGCCATATACACACAGCCAATGCAACGGCTCATGTCAGAGCCACCTTAGTACCTGAAATATTGTGAAGTTTTTTTTTCTAAAGGTTTTTTTTTAGTTTTTGATAATTTTCGCAACAACATTGTGATGGTTGTGGATACGTCGCAAAAACGGAAAACAAAAGCAGACATTCAGTGGCCACCAACACATCCAAAAATAATATGTAGAAAAATCCATTCTGAACATTGCACTACACATATTACTATATACATACGTCTTTCAAAGCACGTTTGAACTCATATTTTTGTACTAAGTTTCTTTACAACCCATCTTTCACACCAATTTTCCATATTTGTGGTTATTCAGGACGTCGCGATGATGTTGTTAACCGCAACGATTGCGCCTTTTCCATAAAGTCTAAAAAACATATATCCACACATAATACAGTATTTAACACACTAGGGGTTTCTTACAATATTCTCTAAAATCATGTTCTTCTAGAGAGTTTCTATAAAAACCATCTCTAAAACCTGTTTTCTGTTTTCGCAGTGACGCCGGAGTTCACGATGACATTGGTACCCACGATCATCGCGGATACATTGCGAAAATGCTAAGCAAAAGCAGGAATTCAATAGCCGCCACCACATTCAGCAATTATAACTATCTTACTAATTCTAACCATCACACTAGATAAATCACTATCTAATTAACTCTATAAAAGCATTTATCAATATTTCACTATCTCTATAACAGTCTGTATTAATGATTCACTAGGTTATGTGAGTGCATGCATTAGTCTTGAGTGGATCTGCCACTGCATATATAGGTGGATGAGTGGATATCAGAGTACACTCATGAGCCCTTCAGTAAGAGTGTCACTGGCTTCATAAATCTCTGAGTGCATCTCTCTATCAGTGAATGAATGAGTGGAAGTATAATTCTCTCAGTGGCTCTGTGAGTCAGTACGTGATTGTCAGACTGGATCTGTGACTGAGTCAATCAATGTCTCAGTGGGTTAGTGAGTGGAACCATAAATCTCTCAGTGAGTCTGTGAGTCGGTGCATGAATGTCTGAGTGAGTCTCTGATTGGGTGTGTGAGTGTCTGAGTGGGTCTCTGAGTAGGTGCATGAGTGTCTGAATAGGTCTGTGAGTGGGTGTATGAGTCTGTGACTGCATATGTGGAGGGGTACATGAGCCTGTGAATGGATCTATGAGTTGGTGCCTGAGTGGGTCTCACTATCAGTGGGTGTGTCCTTGGAAGCAAAGGTCTCCCACTGGGTCTGTAAGTGGGTGTATGAGGGTCTTACATGGGTGCATCACTCTCTAAGTGAGTCTGTAAGTGTGTACCTGAATGGGTATGACAGTGGGTACATCAGTATCTGAGTGTGTATGTGACTGGATATATAAGTGTGTGAGTGGGTATGTGAATGTGTACATAAGGGTCTGAGTGAATATGTGAGTAGGCACATAAGTGTGTGACAGTCACTGGCTAATGTGTACAAATATATATATATTTTTTATATTTCCACCAATATTCATGTGACGTCGGAAGTCACAACGCACGACGTCCCTGCAAAGGTAGATGGGGGCCGTGCGTGAGGTTGCAACGTCATTGTGAATATCACATGCAAATAATAAAATCAACTTAAGACACATAACTTGTGTCACTAACATCCCCATTTCTCAAACATGGGGTCAGATTACCTTCAATCTGACCCCTTATGTTAGCTTTCTCAGAAATGCGTATCCTCAGGAACTGTTCCCAATCAATAAAATGGTGGCCGCAACTTTTTGTTCAGGTTCTGTCCAGCCAATCAGAGCATTCCTGTTGACGTGTGCATTCGTGATTAATCACAGAACCATCACGAAATATCCGCGGCCAGAGATTTCACTATAACTTTCAACTTACATTTCTCAAAAACTACTGAACGGATTTGCACCAAATAACAAAAAGCATAATCTGCGTAACAACATCTGCCTTTTCTGCCAAATTTGGTGTAATTCCGTCCAACAGTTCAGGCGGTAGGTGTGGCTAAAGGTTCCTATGGGAATTAACATTACAAACGCACCCTTTTTTCACGCCGCAAATTCTTGGTCCCCACTGCACGGATCACCCCGCAATTTTCCATGACAACCAGAACCTACCTTGACACTTGTTGGGGAAAATTCATGAAGATTGGTCAAATGACACCAAAGTTATAGGCAAGGCAAAAAATGCTTATCCTATGGAAAACTAGGTCCTCACTATACCTACCTACCGGCAACTGCAGTAGGTAATATCTGTACATATATATATATATATGTTCCAAAAAATTGCTTCAGCAATTAAGGCCGCACTCTGCTGAAGGTAAGAAAACATCCTTTATTTATTCAAAACAGGCAGCTTCCCTTCTTGTATCTTTGTCCTCCTGGCCTGACGCGTTTCAATGAAATCCCTTCATCTTCTTCAGAGGCCATAGTGAGCAGTTGAAAAATAGCGTGGGTGATCACAGGCCCCTTCATGCCCCTTAAATCAGTTCAATTGGTCTCCGGTGTGCCCTTAATTAGATTACCATTCGCATTGCATGCTGGTGTCCGTAGTCTGCATTCTGCACAATTTCACCCTCCAGTGGGTTCAAATGCTCACTTTTGAATAAAAGGACAGTTTATGCAGCCCCCATTGAGCCTCTGGATGAGACTCTGCCTGTTTAGCTCAAGAACCTGCAGCGCCACATTCAAAGAGAAGTTTCCCCTCGACAGGCCCCATGATCGTTAAAGCGGGGGGTGCATCGCCTTCACGGCCTGAAGCCGCCGTGTAACATGGTCCAAAAAATTGCTTCAGCAATTAAGGCGCACTCCGCTGAAGGTACGAAAACATATCCTTTATTTATTCAAAACAGGCAGCTTCCCTTCCCGTATCTTTGTCCTCCTGGCCAATTTTTTGGAACATATATATATATATATATATATATGTTCACTGAAAAAACCATAGGTTTCAGGGACGTTATAGTTAGTTGGACATTTCACTCGTACAAAACCATAGAAATTCCGCTGTTAGAGTTAGTTAAGCTAACTATAACTCGCGCCCCTCAATGCTCTGCTGATGACGTCACATATTACATCATTCATGACATGGTCAGTGACATCACTGACGACATCACTGATGACATCTCAAATGACATCATTGATGACATCACTGGTGACATCATCCACGTGATAATCTGATGCATAGACACACCATACTAGTTAGTACATACCCACTCACTAATTCCTAGACACACCAATACCAGTTAGTACATACCCACTCACTAATTCCTAGGTCTACACACACATCCACTCATTCACCCATACAGTCACTCATACATGCAGTCAACCATCAATACGGCATTATCATATGCACTCACATATCTATACAGACAATCACACACCGCCACTCATCCATAGAGTTACTCACACACCTAGTTAGTCATGCAAAGAATCAATCACACTCCCATTTACTCACCTATACAGTTATACACACACCACCTCACTTATTCAAACATATACTAACACATACTTACACTCTTATACAATAACTAATACAAGCACACACTCATCCATACATCCACTCTCACAATCACTCACTCTCACATATAGTCATTTATACACTCCAACACTCACATATACTGCCTTTCACATATGCAGTTACTCACACATGTACCACTGAGGCATCCATTCACTCACCAACACACCCATACACACACTCACCCACCCATACAGCCCTTCACAGATGCACTCTTGAACCCATACACCCAGTGAATCATCCACTCACACATCTATGCACAGAGTCACACCCCCCACCCACCCACACAAACACTCAGGCACCCATACAGATACTCAGACAACCAATCAATAACCCATATAGATCCTCATTTAGCTACTCACCAACCCATGCAACCGCTTACAGACCAAGTGACAAACTAAACTGTGTGCATGTCTGTCTCAGTCACTAACCTATGCATTCAGTAAGACACATTTAATCACTCACTTATACAGTCAGTCACGCACCTACTACATCATCCATCCAGACACTTATATACCCACTCATTCTTCAATACACCTTGGCATATATATAAAACATATTTAAACTTTATAGAAACACACAGTCACTGGATGATGTCATCCGTGATGTCATCAGTGATGTCATTTGAGATGTCATCAGTGATGTCACTGACCATGTCATGAATGATGTAATATATGACGTCATCAGCAGTGCATTGTGGGGGCGCGAGTTATAGTTAGCTGAACTAACTATAACGGCGGAATTTCTATGGTTTTGTACGAGTGAAATGTCCAACTAACTATAACGTCCCTGAAACATATGTTTTTTTCAGTGAATTTGTAAGGTTTTTTAAATGCTAATTTCTAACTATAACGTACCTGAAACCTATGGTTTTTTCAGTGAATTTCAAAGGTTTTTTAAATGCTAATTTCTAACTATAACGTCCCTGAAACCTATGGTTTTTTCAGTGAATTTCCAAGGTTTTTTAAATGATAATTTCTAACTATAACGTACCTGAAACCTTTGGTTTTTTCAGTGAATTTCAAAGGTTTTTTAAATGTTCTTTTGTACCTGTTATATGTTAAAAATATTTTTACATTAGTTTTTATTTGTTGTAAAAATAATGTAATGTTTTTGTTTTCTAAAATATATATATATATTTTTTTTTTTTGCAAAAAAGTGGAGTCAAGTACCGATTGTGTACCTACCTCGGTGTGTGCGCGGATTCAAGCTGCCATATTGGTAAAGTCGTGGAGGTTGCGTGTTTGATATGTGACGGGTGCGCGGTGTCCAGCCCCGCGTAACGTCACGTACGTATGAGATCACGCCGGGTGCGCGACTTCCGTAAAATATTATTATTTTTAAACTATAGATATAACTTTAATATGTGTTTTAAATCAAGAGATTATATAAACTAATTTGAAGAAGCATATATTAGTAATTTTATTAAAGGTATATTAGTGTTAAGTACATTTTTCGAACTTTGGGCGAGTAGCACGCTACTCCGGAAACCCATAAAGGATTAGTGGTGAATTAGTATGGTGAAATATGAAAGTAATTTGAGTGGTGGATATTAGTCAGTTATTTGGAGTGGGAAGGATAGTGGAGGGATAGAAGGGAAAGAAAGGTTTGCATTCATATAGCGCCTGTTACCCCTGGTGGGTGTTGAAGCGCTTTGTTGGCGAGTAGCACGCTACTCTGGAACCCATAAAGGATTAGTGGTGAATTAGTATAGTGGAATATGGAATTAGTGAAGTGAACATGCTAGTCTGTTATTTTGATTGAAAAGGATAGTTGTGGGATAGAAGAGTGAAGGATTTCTTTTTGTAGGTCATAGCAATAGGAGGAGGCTTTTTGATGAGTAAAAAGGGTTTTTGGAGGGGAAGAGTCAGAGGGAAGAGTTTAGAAAGGTTTGTCTTGGGCATTGGTACAGTAAAGGAGGTGTCAGAAGATACAAGGAGGGGTAGAGTAGGAGAGAGTCAAGAAAGGGTTATTTTGGGGAACATAGTAGTGGTATGGCGTTTGCGATAAATGAGGAGAGTGGGTGTAGAGGATATAGTGATAGATGTATAGGGTGAGATAGGGTAGTGAATTGGAAAAATTAGTAGAAAGAAGTTTGAGATGAGTCAAAAAGTTGGGCTAGAAGATATATTGAGGGAAGTATAGGCTGAGAAATAGGGTAGTGCATTGGAAATGCTAAATTAGAAGAAAGTGATAAATATATAGATCCATAAGTACATTGAGAGTATATAGATGCATAAAGGAGGTAAGTATATGCAGATTAAAAATATTGATAGAGGTAGCGGATGTGAAATAGGGTAGTGCATTAGATATGCTTTTTCAGGAGAAAAGTAATAGACACATTAATTAATGGGAAGATGGGCAGCATTCCTGGCCCTGGCCCGTCTCGAACAGGCTCAAACAGGCACTCACCCTTGTCCTCTCTGCCCTTAGCTGAGACGCCCTAACCCTGGCCTTTGATACCCCTAGTAATCAGGTGACCCCGTCAGCCAATGGGAACCCTAGCCCTAATACTATCCAATCACAACACTAGCCCTAAAAGCTAGAACCAATAGGAGATCAGGACCTTACAGCCAATCTTAGCCCTACTCCAAGCATCCAATCAGTTCAAAAAACCCTGATCTCTATGTCCAATAGAGGCCCTAGCCCTACCAGTAGTCCCAACCCTAGTCCAAGCAAGCAATGGGACGGGAAGCCCTAGTCACTACTTCCAATAGAAAGCCTAACCCTACTCTTAGTCCCACACCTAGTCCAGCAACCAATAACACTAGAAGCCCTAATCGCTACTTCCAATTAAAGGCCTAACCCTAGTCCTAGTTCCACCTTAGTCCCAACAACCAATAAAACAGGAAGCCCTAGTCCCTGCTTCCAATAGAAATCATAACCCTAGCCCTAGTCCCAACCCTACATTGATTGAATCACAGATCCAGAAACCAATCAGAACCCTCAAATACCCAACCAATGAGGACACTAACTCAAACCAATAGAAACATCAGATACAACCACCAATCAGTGTATACATGTAGCAGCCACTAGCAGACTATATAAGGTCCCAGCAACCTCAGACAAGGTTTGCTGCCCAGGGAGTTAGAAGCTGCTTCTCCTGTCCAGAATCTCCTAGGAGACAGATAGGCTCAATCCACACTTTGGATTTCTGCAGGTAAAGGCCTCACAAACTAGAAATCTAACAATACTGTTTGAATACAACTTTACTCCCTCTCCTGGCCAAAAAGAAGTGCACAGTCCCTATTAAACACAGTTTAAACAGCTCACAGAAGCACCCTCTGATGTAGAAAATCCCTGTTGCTGGAGGGGAGGCAGGGGGGGCTGGTTTCACTGGCTTGATAACACAAAATGGTGGCTGGGGTGCACTGTTTAACATACAGGTCTTAGCACAGAGCAAAGGAGAAATTTGGAGGGAAAACTCAATAGTCACCAGGAATGAGAGCGACAAACTACAGAGTTTGGACTGCAAATCCCACAATTCAACACGTTAAATGGAAGCAATCATGGGCAGGAAAACCACAAGTTTAACACACAAAACAGGTGATAAAATATACAATCACAGGCAGGTTAAAACTACATTTTTAAACTGTAACAACCACAGAGCAAAGACAGTAATCACAGAAAGGGAAAATCGTTTTTTTAAACTTTTTGGAGGAGGGAAGAGACAGCACTAGTCTGCCTCCTTACCACTTGCTGGACTCTGCTCACTGCAATCTGGGGCACAGGTAGGCTGCAACTCACAAGATGGAGGAGAATGATTTGGGGTGCACCCAGCAAAGCCTTAAGGGACCTGGGCAGGTGTGAGGGGAGGGCTCAGAGTTGCCTGGGAGCTGAATAGCCAATCCCCAGTCCTAGGCCTGCTGGCCTGGGGGTGGGGGGTGAGGGGCTGCTTCTCCTGTCCAGAATCTCCTAGGAGACAGACAGGCTCAATCCACACTTTGGATTTCTGCAGGTAAAGGCCTCACAAACTTGAAATCTAACAATACTGTTTGAATACAACTTTACTCCCTCTCCTGGCCAAAAACGAAGTGCACAGTCCCTATTAAACACAGTTTAAACAGCTCACAGAAGCACCCTCTGATGTAGAAAATCCCTGTTGCTGGAGGGGAGGCAGGGGGGGCTGGTTTCACTGGCTTGATAACACAAAATGGTGGCTGGGGGTGCACTGTTTAACATACAGGTCTTAGCACAGAGCAAAGGAGAAATTTGGAGGGAAAACTCAATAGTCACCAGGAATGAGAGCGACAAACTACAGAGTTTGGACTGCAAATCCCACAATTCAACACGTTAAATGGAAGCAATCATGGGCAGGAAAACCACAAGTTTAACACACAAAACAGGTGATAAAATATACAATCACAGGCAGGTTAAAACTACATTTTTAAACTGTAACAACCACAGAGCAAAGACAGTAATCACAGAAAGGGAAAATCGTTTTTTAAAAACTTTTTGGAGGAGGGAAGAGACAGCACTAGTCTGCCTCCTTACCACTTGCTGGACTCTGCTCACTGCAATCTGGGGCACAGGTAGGCTGCAACTCACAAGATGGAGGAGAATGATTTGGGGTGCACCCAGCAAAGCCTTAAGGGACCTGGGCAGGTGTGAGGGGAGGGCTCAGAGTTGCCTGGGAGCTGAATAGCCAATCCCCAGTCCTAGGCCTGCTGGCCTGGGGGTGGGGGTGAAGCTGCTTCTCCTGTCCAGAATCTCCTAGGAGACAGACAGGCTCAATCCACACTTTGGATTTCTGCAGGTAAAGGCCTCACAAACTTGAAATCTAACAATACTGTTTGAATACAACTTTACTCCCTCTCCTGGCCAAAAAACGAAGTGCACAGTCCCTATTAAACACAGTTTAAACAGCTCACAGAAGCACCCTCTGATGTAGAAAATCCCTGTTGCTGGAGGGGAGGCAGGGGGGCTGGTTTCACTGGCTTGATAACACAAAATGGTGGCTGGGGGTGCACTGTTTAACATACAGGTCTTAGCACAGAGCAAAGGAGAAATTTGGAGGGAAAACTCAATAGTCACCAGGAATGAGAGCGACAAACTACAGAGTTTGGACTGCAAATCCCACAATTCAACACGTTAAATGGAAGCAATCATGGGCAGGAAAACCACAAGTTTAACACACAAAACAGGTGATAAAATATACAATCACAGGCAGGTTAAAACTACATTTTTAAACTGTAACAACCACAGGCAAAGACAGTAATCACAGAAAGGGAAAATCGTTTTTTTAAAAACGTTTTGGAGGAGGGAAGAGACAGCACTAGTCTGCCTCCTTACCACTTGCTGGACTCTGCTCACTGCAATCTGGGGCACAGGTAGGCTGCAACTCACAAGATGGAGGAGAATGATTTGGGGTGCACCCAGCAAAGCCTTAAGGGACCTGGGCAGGTGTGAGGGGAGGGCTCAGAGTTGCCTGGGAGCTGAATAGCCAATCCCCAGTCCTAGGCCTGCTGGCCTGGGGGTGGGGGGTGGGGGCTGCTTCTCCTGTCCAGAATCTCCTAGGAGACAGACAGGCTCAATCCACACTTTGGATTTCTGCAGGTAAAGGCCTCATAAACTTGAAATCTAACAATACTGTTTGAATACAACTTTACTCCCTCTCCTGGCCAAAAACAGAAGTGCACAGTCCCTATTAAACACAGTTTAAACAGCTCACAGAAGCACCCTCTGATGTAGAAAATCCCTGTTGCTGGAGGGGAGGCAGGGGGGGGCTGGTTTCACTGGCTTGATAACACAAAATGGTGGCTGGGGGTGCACTGTTTAACATACAGGTCTTAGCACAGAGCAAAGGAGAAATTTGGAGGGAAAACTCAATAGTCACCAGGAATGAGAGCGACAAACTACAGAGTTTGGACTGCAAATCCCACAATTCAACACGTTAAATGGAAGCAATCATGGGCAGGAAAACCACAAGTTTAACACACAAAACAGGTGATAAAATATACAATCACAGGCAGGTTAAAACTACATTTTTAAACTGTAACAACCACAGGCAAAGACAGTAATCACAGAAAGGGAAAATCGTTTTTTAAAAACTTTTTGGAGGAGGGAAGAGACAGCACTAGTCTGCCTCCTTACCACTTGCTGGACTCTGCTCACTGCAATCTGGGGCACAGGTAGGCTGCAACTCACAAGATGGAGGAGAATGATTTGGGGTGCACCCAGCAAAGCCTTAAGGGACCTGGGCAGGTGTGAGGGGAGGGCTCAGAGTTGCCTGGGAGCTGAATAGCCAATCCCCAGTCCTAGGCCTGCTGGCCTGGGGGTGGGGGTGAGGGGCTGCTTCTCCTGTCCAGAATCTCCTAGGAGACAGACAGGCTCAATCCACACTTTGGATTTCTGCAGGTAAAGGCCTCACAAACTTGAAATCTAACAATACTGTTTGAATACAACTTTACTCCCTCTCCTGGCCAAAAAACGAAGTGCACAGTCCCTATTAAACACAGTTTAAACAGCTCACAGAAGCACCCTCTGATGTAGAAAATCCCTGTTGCTGGAGGGGGAGGCAGGGGGGCTGGTTTCACTGGCTTGATAACACAAAATGGTGGCTGGGGGTGCACTGTTTAACATACAGGTCTTAGCACAGAGCAAAGGAGAAATTTGGAGGGAAAACTCAATAGTCACCAGGAATGAGAGCGACAAACTACAGAGTTTGGACTGCAAATCCCACAATTCAACACGTTAAATGGAAGCAATCATGGGCAGGAAAACCACAAGTTTAACACACAAAACAGGTGATAAAATATACAATCACAGGCAGGTTAAAACTACATTTTTAAACTGTAACAACCACAGGCAAAGACAGTAATCACAGAAAGGGAAAATCGTTTTTTAAAAACTTTTGGAGGAGGGAAGAGACAGCACTAGTCTGCCTCCTTACCACTTGCTGGACTCTGCTCACTGCAATCTGGGGCACAGGTAGGCTGCAACTCACAAGATGGAGGAGAATGATTTGGGGTGCACCCAGCAAAGCCTTAAGGGACCTGGGCAGGTGTGAGGGGAGGGCTCAGAGTTGTAGAAGTGCACGAGTTAGTGCCTGGGTCATTGCATGACTACATGGGTAGTGACTGGATGATTAGAGTACTGCAAGATGACTGCATGGTGAATTTAAAAGTGCTTGGGTTTTGGCGCAGTGATTAGATAAGGACATGGGACTGGCTGGGTGATTGGAGGAATGCATAGCAGTAACAGGGAGATTACTGAACTGTATAGATACTGCTCAAGGGATTGTGGAAGTGCATGAGTTACCGCCTGGGTGATTGAATGGGTACTGAGTGGATGATTAGAGTACTGCAAGGAGAGTGCGTAGTGAATTTATAAGTGTTTGGGTAGTGGCAGAGTGTTTGGATTAGTACATGGTACTGGCTGCGTGACTGGAGGAGTGCAGAGGGACTGACAAGGCGATTGCTGGACTGCATGGGTAGTATCAGGGGAATTGAAGGACCAAATGAAAAGTGTGTAGGTGGTTAGAGGACTGCATTAGTAGTACACTGGGATTGTAGCAGTGCATGTGTTAGTGGCTGGATCATTTCACGAGTACATGAGTAGTGACTGGATGATTAGAGTAGTGAGTGGAGAGTGCATGTTGAATTTATAAGTGCTTCGGTTTTGGCGCAGTGATTGGCTAAGGACATAGGACTGCCTGGGTGATTGGACGAGTGCATGGGTAGTACCAAGGAGATTACTGGACTGCATAGGTAGTCCTCAAAGGATTGCAGCAGTGCATGTGTTAGTGACTGGGTCATTGCATGAGTACATGGGTACTGACTGGATGATTAGAGTACTGCAAGGAGAGCGCCTGAGTGAATTTATAAGTGCTTGGGTATTGGCAGAGGGATTGGATTAGTACATGGTACTGGCTGGGTGACTCGAGGAGTGCATCGGGAGTGACAGGGTGATTGCTGGACTGCATGGGTAGTACCTGGGGAATTTAAGATGTGAATGAGCAGTGTCTAGGTGGTTAGAGGACTGTATGGATAGTGCAGAGGTGAATGTAGTAGTGCATGGATAGTGTTTGGGTTACTTAATCTTACCTTTACAATAGTAGATATGAAAGTCTTTGAAACAATTTTTGCAGTTGTTTTTTATAATTTAAATTTTAAAAACTATCAAACTTTAGAATTTTGGTCTGAAAAAGAGAAGAAAAAATACAGTTATAACATATAATATTATACTTTAAACTACACAACATAATTTTACCATTATATAAGATATTCAGTTTGCCTTTTTGCTGTTCTCAGATTCTATTGAATTTCACCATAGACAGTGATTTCAATATTGCTCATCATGTAACAGCGGGCAAAAAAATACAATCAATAAGATTGTTAAAAAAAACAAATCTGTGTCCAAAATATTCACAACAAAGTCAACTATGTGTTCATATTTCCTAAAATAAACATCCTCAATTACACTGCATATAATACAAATATCAAATATATGAAATGCTTCTTTCTAAGACAATTTTCTAAATACAATATCAAAGAACAGAAACGATAATTGAATCAGCAATTCTTCATATCTTTCCTATAGTCTAAATGATGTTCTTTAAAACATTTGCAGTGAGACTATCCAAAATACACTTGTTAATTCATATCGATATCTTCCCACTAGGCCGAATGATATTCCTGAAATCCTTTGTATTGAAATTAGCCAAAATAATGTCATTAATTCATATTGACATCTTCCCAATAGGCCGAATGATGTTCTCAGAACTTTGGCATTAAAAATATTAGGTATAAATTTGGTAATTCATTAGGCAACCGATATTTGAAAACCAAATGGGCATCATTACAATGTGTCCTTCCTTTATTGCACTTTAAATAGACAGTGTAGTGTCCAGATGTTGTAGAAGGTCCATCGGGGAAAATAATTGCTACTGCTATGAAAGTTCTTCCTGATATTGATAGTTGACTTGCTACAAAAATTTTAATTAAAGTTTCCAATTTTCTTCCATCTGCTCAACAACGTTGTATCATTAAAAGAATATATTGTCCAGTTCTTTCTATAAATAATGTTGATAACATTTCTGATTTGCAGTGACTACACTCCATATTTTGATTAGCTGATTTAACTAATTTGTTAAAAGACACTGTTTTACAATCTGGTATTGTCAAATATATGAATCTTTCAGTGTCTATTTTAGTGGTAGAAGTAAATATACAATTTTCACATTCATGTTCCCATCTATAATGAAGTCCAAACAGATTTTCAATTTGTATTCCTTTATCTTCCAATACTGCAAGCATAAACATAAGAAATTCCTGAGCATCTTGCTGTACATTCTGTGTAAATTGTGAAGAACCAGAACATATATCCAGAAGATTCCGAATGCCAGAAACACTTTGGATTTTAGTTTTATCAGTTCTCAATTTTTCAAAAATTGAATGCAACAAGGAACAAAACCATTTTTCACGATTCTCCATAATTTGTTGTTGGAGATTTTCTAGAAAAAAATACGACGTTCACAACTACATTAGCATAGCAGTTGATACCTGAACTGTTTTCTAACTGATATCCAACAATCTCTTCAACAGTGTCCTTTTTCTTTTTGTTTGGAATCTCAACATTCTGTTGATTTTTTTTCTTCTTTCCAACCTCACTACAGAGTTTCTCATATGTTCATTTTCGACATACTACACGCTTTTCAAATACAGGATATTCACCTAAGTTGGGAGCATACAGTCTTCTTAACCGATTATACTCTCTTACACAATTTGCATCTGCACTAATCTTTCTCTCATCAAAATCAATCAAATACAATCCAGATAAAGTTCTGACTAGGGACAATCCAACATATGCCATTCCCTCTTTAAACACAGTACTTCCAATGTTTACCAAAGCACTGTCTACACTTATACCTTGAGATTTATGAATGGTCACCGCATATGCTAAAGAAAAAGGAAACTGTTTTCTACGAACATACAAGTCTTTAACTAGCAAAAAACGAACAGAACAACGTCCAATCTGTTTTACCTCTTCAATCTGATCAAATTTAATCTTCAAAAATTCAATTCCATCTCTATTTTGATAATTAACAAAATCAACAACTTTTCCCATTGCTCCATTTACTAAGCCTTTTTCCACATCCAAATTATGCCGTAATATTACTCGACAGTTTTCACATACATATAAATTCTTTTCTAAACCAGCAGTCTTAGATATAGATTTTTCCAATGAATCCAATTTTGTTTTTAATTTTTCTGTCAAAATAATAGTAATTATTTCGTGCTCTATTTTATCAATGACTTCCATTTTTATTATTTGTTGTTTTTCCAGCTTTAAAAGTTCTTCATTGAATGTAGAACACTCTCGCAGTGTTGGCATTAGGCAGATTATAGATTTATTTTTTCCGATTTTTTTGTATATTATTTCCGGAGCAACATTTTCATTTGGAAATAAGTTTGTAAGTAGCCAACTTTGCAAAGCTTCTTTACCATGTTCTGTCAATACACCAATTCTTATATCTTGAAGAATGCTTCCATAGTCTTCATCACTTGCCTGTCGCATATTTTTAATGAGTTCTTTGTATTCAAAATATGACCAAATGTTCACGTTTCCAATACTTCCCAAAGACTTTCTGGTGTCTTCATGCACAAGTGTTTTAAATACTGGTTGCCCTTTTACAGGAGTAAGTTGCAGTAGATCGCCAAAAACTATCACATGTTTTCCTCCAAATAAGACATCGTATTCTGTTTTTAAAATTTGCTGCATTCTTAAATGCACAAAGGCAAGCATTAAGTTTGAGACCATGCTCACCTCATCAATAATCAGAAGTTTAATTTTCTTTAGTACTCTTGAAACTTCATAACAAGCTTCTCCAGATAGCTTGTGATATTCCAATTTGTTTTCATGTTCAACAGGTAGCATTAGTAAGAGATGTAATGTAATTCCTTTAATGTTGTGTGCTGCTAACCCAGTTGGAGCGGTTACAACACAAGATAAATGTGATTCAGTGGTTTTCTGTAAATAACTGGTCAAAACTTTAATTAAGAAACTTTTTCCTGTACCAGCTTGACCACTGATATACATTTGAATAGGTTTAAAAGATGTGCATTCTTTTTTTCATGAAGAAAACCATGGTCGATCTGTTGTCTCACTTGCTGATATATTTCTTTCTGTTCAATATTTAGTTGTTCTTCCAAGTTTGCTAAGTCCATAATATCATGTTGAGCTTGATGCATTGCTCTTTCCACTTCACTCATGGCGATTGCTGCTTCATTTTCAAGAATTGGTTGTCCTAGTGGATCTTGACTCAGTGGAGCAGAACTTTGACTATCTTGAGAACTGTCTCTAGCAATCTCAGCTGCAATAGTAGTTTCTTGATCAATTTCTTCATTCAACATTTTGAGATAATTTGGAAAAACTGTGCATTCAATGCTATCTTTACATGCATTAAAAGAATCTTCATAGCACTGAAAATCTCCAAGTAATTCCAGTTCCATACGCCAAGGCTTGAAGAGTTGCAGAAGTGCTAAATAGTAGAATTCCCTTTTATCAGGAGTATCGCAACTCAGTTTCCTATGATTAATCAGATTTCCTTTACTATGTTTCACCAAACATCCTTCTGAACCAATCACTGCATATTTTTCTTCATTTATGTTCACTGTAATATTTTTCTCTTAAAACTGTAATATTACAGCACTTCATAGAGACATATGTTTTCAAGATGAGGACTTCTATTTGGATAGTACGTATCCAACATGTTTGTTTTAACAATATCTGTGCTTTCCGGTTCATTTAATGCTAAATATTTGATTTCTTGTATAGATTTAAGTAATCGATTTCGTGTTGCAGCAAGACCTAGACTAACCCAAATTATTCCTCTTGACTTTGAATATAAACTTGCAGAGGACAACCGATCCGAACATTCGTAGGATCCAGTCTCTCGATGGGACAGCATCTTCAAACTAAAGCTGTACAATTTCTTACTAAGACTCTTCTCGTGGGAAATTTCTTCCCACATTTCTTTCAACTCCGTCTTTTCAGATTTTGTTATGTATGACGTTACATACCGAGCAACAGCAATGGAATTATCCGCAGCATACTGGATATCCATATTAGCATTCCACATCGACAAAATAACTGGATTATAATCATTAATATACTTTGATTGTTCACTTCTTTTTAAATTGTAAGTATTTTTGGGAGATTTTCTAGTGATGGTATGTCTCACTGCTGACATGAAACTGTTCACTCTTCCTTTGGATATTACTGGACGTGGAAATCCAAAACGACATTTGGTATAAAACTTTTCCTTCGACTTGTATTTCCGTCGACAGTATTTGCCACATCGATGAGTTTGAAACAGTAACACTTGTTGCCTTAAGGTGTTTTCTTCTCTTGTTTTTGGTATAGCACATGTAACATATTCTTCAATAAAAGATAAAACAGTCTCATCCGAATCAGTTCCTAATTTGGGTGCATCCTTGATCCATAAAAGCATATGTATATGAGGAGCACCTCTAGCTTGATACTCCTTTCTCCAAAAGAAATCAATACCTTCTCCAAGAGGAGGATTGTTTTTATTGCAGATAAAAGACATCATAGCTTGAAACCTATGATTAAAATATCTGCACACATTTACAGGATCCAAAGAACACAGTTCTCCAGGTGTCTTGAATTCAATGTTTTTAATATTTGAATTTGCTTCTCGAAGAAATTCAAGTAAATCGTCCGATGCGTATTCAGCACAGCTTAGCGTAACAAACCACGTAGGAGTTCCTAAGTTCCTTAACATGCATTTAAGTTCTCCATGATGACGATACCAATACTCATTAGTACCACGCTGACACGCCATCAAATTAATCAATTGAGATTCTAAATGATCATCTCTCTCATGTACTTTGTCCATGAGTTCCTTTGCAGAAATATTTTGAAGATGAACTCCTGTTTTTAATATGTGGTTGACTGCATATGAAAGTCCAGACAAGTCACTTTCAAACAAAAGATGAAATATATATGGGATACATTGTCGAAATCTTGGATATTCTGTGTACAATCTTGTTGTCTGATATTCTGATGCGGGAATCTGTACTGGTCGTTCATCATATCGTCCACCTTTTCCAATGGGGAAGAGCTGTGGAAAACAACGAGCTTCCAAACTTTTTTCCTAAACACTCATGGGAGTCCCCTTCGCTTTCTTCATTTGGAATAATTCAATAGTATTTCCCATCACTTCTTTGGAATGTAAAGGATGTACACTATAATTTTCATAAATTTCTTCACTTTTGGACATGTCCACTTTTTCAATTTGGCCACTTGACATTTCGCTATCATCTCCTAAAACTATTTCTTCTTCTTCCACATACATATTTTTGTAGTAATCATTGTTTTTTATGAGCTATAACGTTGCCTTTTGCACTTTGCTGACATCTACTAATTCTTGCCATATTTTCCGACTCTTAGTAGGAACACCATAAACTAGAATAACTACCGGTTCAGTTTCCTCATTCTCTACACCAATAGTTTCAATATTTTTCTATAAATCTAAAGGAAAATATACAACTCTTCCTTTTAATCCTCTCTGTAAATCTGTGGGAGGCAACTTACCTGTTTTAGGCTCCATACGAACAATAGCCTGAAACGGGTGCACAGATTGAATCAGAATAGACTCATACGTGTTTAAATCTACCAGTTCTGAGGGAATAGCTACCAACTCTAGGTTATTATTAGGCCTGGGCGGTAAATTCCGTTCCGCTCGCGGAATTTGCGGAATTTGGGTAATTTCGCGTTCTGCAGAGAACGCGAAATTGCCAAAAATTCCGCGATCCGCCGCTTCGCGGAATTTTTTGCTTCTTCGTGCTTTCAAAATGCGTGTTCGCGAGATATTTCTCCCCGAGCATGCAAACAGCGTTCGCGAACAGGAAAAAAGCATCGCGAACAGGCGGAACAAGCAATTCCGCGCGTTCGCGGAACTTTTGCGTGCTCGCGGAGATATTTTAACGTTTCGCGGAGTTTTGCGTAGCGCGACTACGCAAATTCCGCCCACCCCTAGTTATTATATACAGCTCTAGCTGGCATTTTGTTGTCCTCTAATTTGTTATAACAATATTTACAAATACGTTGATCACTACCCAAATCAAAGCAATCTTCTACCAACAAATAAGTTGCAAATTCCTTCCACTTATCATTGTTTTCTTTTTTACTTTTTAAATACAGATCAACATTCCTAGTCTGATTTTTATAGTGAGTTTGTCGACAACACATACAAACATAATTTGGTCTTTCACAACAAATTACCTTAAACTTCGTAATTTCTTCTTCAAACTTCTCAGTACTACTATGTTCCATGTCTTCTTCAACACCTACTTCTATCAATGTCTCACTTTGCCTACACTCTTGTTCAGGACCAAAGTAACAAAACTCTGGGGCATATTAGCAAGACCGGCGATCAAATTATCGCCGTTTTAGCGGCAGGAAACTGCCGCTAAAAAGCGATAATGGGCTTGCTAATATGCGTTATAGAATTCAATAGAAGCCCAGGTTAGAAGTCCTGCACATCTAACCTGGGCTTCTATTGGAATTCTATAACGCATATTAGTAAGCCCATTATTGCCGTTTTAGCGGCAGTTTCCTGCCGCTAAAACGGCGATAATTTTATCGCCGGTCTTGCTAATATGCCCCTCTATTTCATCACAAACTTTTTTTACATCTGATACTGACCCATGCAAAAGAGCACTGTTTAAGTCACTTAAAATTATTGCTGGACTTTTTGCGTAATACAATCTTCTGACTAACTTCCGCATTTGAGAGTGATATACTGCTAACATTCTGAAATGATGAAAAACACTTTGACATACTTTTCTAGAAAGACAAGCCTGAGAATGACCTTGCAAACCAGTATTTTTTCTCACTTTGCAAGGATCTAGTCCTTGCAGCATCTTAATCTTTTGATTAACACTTTTGTTACTGTATGCTCGTAAGAAATTTCGTAAAATATCAATAGACTCCTGTTGTATACTACAAATACTACTACAATCCCAAGTATACACTGGGGCTTTACTACATCTCCCTAAAACTTCATCAGCTATCACTTCTTCTACATTTCTAGGAACCATCTTTTCTTTTTCAATTGGACAACCGTTCTTCACTTCATAAGCACGACCACTGGTATCAACTGCGTGCACTAATGCATTGGTTTGAAAATATCTCTCTTCATTAAAAAAAGGCTCTGAACTTGAACTGTGCTTCCATTCACCCAAAAAAATATCACAAAAGTTAGTTCTGTTAATTAGTCTCTTCTTTTGGCCTTCATAAAATGTATTGGCTTCTCTAATGATCAAATTCTGTTTAAAACTAAAATGAATAATTTCCTTTTTAATTCAAAAGCCTTCTCAACAATAATGAAAGCGGCTGGGTCTTAGAAGACTGCACCACCTGAACTAGTCACTATGTAAAAAAGATATTGCCCACCTCAAATGATCTGCCACTTGTAGACCACAAAAAATGAATATATAAACTAGTTGAATGAATAAAGAAGGCCATCCCTTTTGGTGAGTTGCTGCGAATTCGCAGAAATTGCAGCGAGGAGGCCAATTTTGACTTACATTCTAGTCTGGCCACAGACAGACTTAAAAGAAGAGGCTATGATTCACATACACTTACCGTTGCTGGCAACAGGGTTAAGACCATTAAAAGAGAGGACATTTTAAAAAATAGGAATAGGAACCAAGAGCATGAAGCCCAGAGACTCTCCTTTATCACTACCTATTCTACACTAAATCATGAAGTATTCAAATTACTGGGCAAACACTGGGCATTGCTTAAAGGGGTACCTGGTGTTAACAACATGAATACTGAGAGACCTTCCATGATCTTTAAAAGAAGCAAGACTATGAGGAATGTCCTGTGCCCTAGCTACACCTCACCGAAAGCACCACAACAACGTAGCTGGCTAATAAAACCCAAGGGTTTTTACACATGTAGTACCTGTAACATCTGCCAACTAGGTTGCAATAGGTTGACGACTTTCAGTTACAACACTAACACTCAACATGAGATTCGACAATTTATTAATTGTTTGACCAGCTTTGTTGTTTATGTTATTATTTGTGGTTGTGGGAAGATCTATGTTGGTAGCACAACCAGACAACTCAAAGTTCGCATTCAGGAACACCGTAGAGCGGCACGTAATGGCGACACATCGTATGCCATTGCTTCACATGAATGTAAAACGGGTGTGGATAGAGCCTGTTTCCGCTTTCATGGCATAGATATTGTCTTGAATAACCAACGTGGCGGGGACAGGGCACTTATACTGAGACAACTTGAATCCAGATGGATTTGTACACTACGCTCCTCAACCCTGGGCCTTAACACAGACAGGGAGATGCATTACTTTCTTTAAGCATTTTGCCAAACCGGCCTGCAGTCTAGATGTGTGTCGCACGGTTCGTGGGACACTTGTACATGAAATTTCCAAATTTAACAGACATGTCGTATGTGCTTGCCAATCTCACCTCTTCTGTCTGACTAACTTAATTATGTGTGGTTCTGTGTTGCCTAATCTTCAAAACCAAACAATCTTACATGTGGTTTTATGTTGTTTAAACTTCATGTTTGACTTCTTGTAGCGGCAATGGTTCATTAGTCTGACTTTCTGTCTCACTATTTGTGTGTTTCTATGTCCCTACTACTGTTCCTATTAACTGACTAAAGATGCCTGGTATCATCTGAAAACCTGAGTGCTGAAAATACTGTTAAATCTGTATATGGTTCTGTAATTATTGGTGGCATTATAACCCTATTGCCACACATGTCTTTATCTGGGAACTGCTTTTTTGAATTTCATTTACAGTCGAATCAGACGCATGGTATATCCTAATATGCTGTTCTTTTCTGTCCTCTCCTTGTCTCTTGGATTAATAAGAAAACTCATCATATTATTTATGTGATTTCCAAACTTGTTGAGTATTGTCTCTGTTTTTCGTTATTTTTCATTATTCTTGTGTGCCCTTGTGCTATTGTCCTTTTCTTTTACAACTCGCTTAAGAAATTTCAAAGTAGTAAAAGGTCACATTAGCTGTCTGTTTCTCATCTTAAACACAGCATTATATAAAAATAATTTTTCACTTCACCGGGTGCTGGCTCCTTTCACCACTTTTCCAATGTATGGGTAACAAATGTTACGTGTTGCTATGGCTACCCCTGTTGATGTCTTTGGCACTTTAACCGAGTTCATTTTCACGGATGCACAGGCTCCTTGAACCTCTATTGAACTCTCTCTCATCCGGAAGTAATTCGTGCTGATTTTTCCCGCGCGTAGTTATATCCCGGAAATGAGTATTTACTCGGTTATCTTGTGAAGTCTAGTCTTTAATTTACCGGAAAGAGACTTACGCTACTTAACGGCGCATGTAAGCGCAGGGCAGAATCCACCAGACACGCTGGTTACAGGACGCGTTCCAGACACGGCCTTGACTCATCTCTCGAACATTATTTTCACACGGTAAGATCTACCCACTCTTCCGTATGTGATTCCTTGCACGCCGCAATTTCTTGTAAGGAGACTTTTGCAGTTTTTAATTAATTTTAAATGGACACACGGTGTACCTCTGTGCTCTTTGCACCACGCGCACCGTGTATCCTTAGTGTGTTTTTATTACGTTGTTCAGCTTTGGCGTTGTCTCCATTGCAGATTTGTACACTTTGTGCTTTTCACTATGGGCGCCTTATGCGCGACGTATAATTTTACCTTAAACGGTGGTCATTTCCGCTATAGATTAGGCTTTATACTCTATTAAAATTCCATGCTCTACTTCCAGTCGCATACTAAATATATTTCTAATGTTCTTGCGCTTTTAGCGCACCATACATGACTATCTTTAACTGTGGGCAATTTAGCCCTGCTTCTGACTACCGCTTTCTTTTTTAAATCCACACGTGGTTTTGCTTAAGTGTGACATCATTTTGTTTTAAGTATTCCATAAGTGGATCCCTAAATGTTCTCCCGTATTTGAACTTTTGTTAACAACACCCATATATTGGTTTTACTTTGCGGTGTGTTAAACTACTAGCGTTGATAATCGTCCTTGCGCTCATTGCCCTATTTCTTTGTCTGTAGGTACCTTGTTTAAATACAGAACTGTTCTCCACCACGAGAATTCTTCATTACAACGTAGGTATGTCGCATGCACACCCCTGCATTAATTGTGCTTCCGTTACATCGTTATAAGTTTTTTCATGCGCAACGGGACTTTCTTCTTTATTTTTTAATTTGTTTTTTCAGAACGGATTTATTTTTCGTTCTTGATCCAGTTATTGAGGATTGACTTATATCTTTACCTTAATGGTAAGCCAGCTACCCTTGTATTGCAATAGTCTTTCACTGCGCACGGGTACTCGTTTCTCTTTTAGCTCCAATTGTGAATCACTACGTTTACCATCTCTTAGGACTCTGTTGGGTTTTCACCACCCACTTATATCCAAATACATCTTCTTGATGCCACGGGTGTTTTCACTCTTTCTTTCTGATGGCACGCTAGTCTATCCCATTCATGGTTTCACCATTCTTATATAAATTCGTCACTCATTGGTTGCGTTCTTTCCTCTCGTTTTCTTTTCTTTTTTCTTTAACTTTTGCTATTTTTCACACATTAATGTGTTTCGCGTGGTCTTTTACCAATATTCTAAATTATACCCTTATTGTATGCCGTTACAGCCCTGAAGAAGCCCATGTTTGGGCGAAACGCGTTGGCTGGTTTCATCAATTGCATATCAAGTATCTGGAAAATAAAAGACCAGAAACGACTTTCTGCTGATAATCTTTTATTGATGTGCTTTTTATTGTACAAACTGTGTGTGTGCATATATTGCCTCTCATTCAACTAGTTTATACCTTCTCAACAATAGTTTCAATCTATTTCTTCTTTTTATAAAATGCTCTTATATTTCTTGCCATCTTTTAATAAATTAACTGCTACTCTGTTGTGAAACATTCTTTTCCTTATTTTATCAAATTGATTCTCCTTTTACCATAGATTGTTTTTTGAAAACGTGATTTCCCATTAATTTCTCCTTTTTTCTTTTCATTCTTCTTTGTTTTTGAGGTATTCTTTCTACTTTCTACATTGTGCAAACTGTTTCTAGTCTTTGAAAGTCTTCTAATCAATTCTTTTGTTCTCTTGCCGCAAGACTTTTTCTTTTTTCCCACATGTTGTAGTTCATCTAATTCTTGCTGTTGTCTTTTCTTCAAATAATAGTCTTTCTTTTGTTGTTTCCTCTTTACTGTTTTTTTAGTCATGGTAAGTCTTTTTAATGATGAAGAACATCTGTAAAAAAAAAAATTAATAATATTAATATAAATCTATAAAATATACCATTCTATTACTAAACAAACATGTTCTACATAAAAACCATTTAAATGCTTTGTTTTGAAATCACAATGCATTTACTGCAGTACACAGGTACTAACTGGATAATTGTACGAGTGAATGAGTAGTGTTTACGTGTTTAGAGGACTGCATGGGCAGTGGATAGAGGATTTTAATAGTGCATGTATTAGTACCTGGGTCATTGCATAAGATAAGTACATGGGTAGTGACTGGATGATTAGAGTACTGCAAGGAAAGAGGATGGTGAATTTATAAGTGCTTGGGTTTTGGCGCAGTGATTAAATAAGTTCATGAGACTGGCTGGGTGATTGGAGGACTGCATAGGTTGCAACAGGGAGATTACTGAACTGTATTAGAAGTGCACAGGTGATTGTAGAAGTGCATGTGTTTGTGCCTGGGTTATTGCATGAGTACAAGGATAATGACTGGGTGATTAGAGTACTGCAAGGTGAGTGCAAGGTGAATTTATAAGTGCTTGGGTTTTGGCGGAATAATTAGATAAGGACATGGGACTGTCTGGGCGATTGGAGGAGTGCATAACTAGTAACAGGGAAATTACTAAACTGTATAGGTAGTGCTCAAGGGATTTTAAAAGTGCATGAGTTACTGACTGGGTCATACCATGGGTAGTGACTGGATGATTAGAGTACTGCAAGGAGAGTGCATGGTGAATTTATAAGTGCTTGGGTATTGGCGGAGTGATTGGATTAGTACATGGTACTGGCTGGGTAATTGGAGGAGTGCATAGGTAGTAATAGGGAGATTACTAAACTGTATAGGTAACACTCAAAGGATTGTAGAAGTGCATGAGTTAGTGCCTGGGTAATTGCATGCCTACATGGGAATTGACTGGATGATTAGAGTACTGCAAGGAAAGTGCATGGTGAATTTATAAGTGCTTGGGTTTTGGCGGAATAATTAGATAAGGACATGGGACTGTCTGGGTGATTGGAAGGGTGCACAGGAGTGACAGTGTGATTGCTGGACTGCATGTGTACTACCTGGGTAATTGGAGGAGTGAATCAGTAGTGTGTAGGTGGTTAGATGACTGCATGGATAGTGCACATGTGATTGTAGCACTGCATGTGTTAGTGCCTGGGTCATTGCATGAGTACATGGATAGTGACTGGATACTTAGAGTGCTGCAAGGAGAGTGCATGGTGAATTTATAGGTGCTTGGGTTTTGGCAGAGTGATTGGATAAGGACATGGGACTCGCTGGGTAATTGGAGGAGTGCATAGGTAGTAACAGGGAGATTACTAAACTGTATAGGTAGCACTCAAAGGATTATAGAAGTGCATGAGTTAGTGCCTGGGTAATTGCATGAGTACATGGGTACTGACTGGATGATTAGAGTACTGCAAGGAGAGTGCATGGTGAATTTATAAGTGCTTGGGTTTTGGCAGAATAATTAGATAAGGACATGGGACTGTCTGGGTGATTGGAGGAGTGCACGGGGAGTGACAGTGTGATTGCTGGGCTGCATGGGTACTACCTGGGTAATTGGAGGAGTGAATCAGTAGTGTGTAGGTGGTTAGATGACTGCATGGATAGTGCACATGTGATTGTAGCACTGCATGTGTTAGTGCCTGGGTCATTGCATGAGTACATGGATAGTGACTGGCTACTTAGAGTGCTGCAAGGAGAGTGCATGGTGAATTTATAAGTGCTTGGGTTTTGGCAGAGTGATTGGATAAGGACATGGGGCTGGCTGGGTAATTGGAGGAGTGAATAGGTAGTAACAGGGAGATTACTAAACTGTATAGGTAGCACTCAAAGGATTGTAGAAGTGCATGTGTTAGTGCCTGGGTCATTGCATGAGTACATGGATAGTGACTGGATGATTAGAGTACTGCAAGGAGAGTGCATGGTGAATTTATAAGTGCTTGGGTATTGGCGGAGTGATTGGATTAGTACATGGTACTAGCTGGGTGATTGGAGGAGTGCACGGGGAGTGACAGTGTGATTGCTGGACTGCATGGGTACTACCTGGGTAATTGGACGAGTGAATCAGTAATGTGTAGGTGGTTAGAGGACTGCATGGATAGTGCACATGTGATTGTAGCATTGCATGTGTTAGTGCCTGGGTCATTCAATGAGTACATGGATAGTGACTGGATACTTAGAGTGCTGCAAGGAGAGTGCATGGTGAATTTATATGTGCTTGGGTTTTTTGCAGAGTGATTGGATAAGGACATGGGACTGGCTGGGTAATTGAAGGAGTGCATAGGTAGTAACAGGGAAATTACTAAACTGTATAGGTAGCACTCAAAGGATTGTAGAAGTGCATGAATTAGTGCCTGGGTAATTGCATGAGTACATGGGTACTGACTGGATGATTAGAGTACTGCAACGAGAGTGCATGGTGAATTTATAAGTGCTTGGGTTTTGGCGGAATAATTAGATAAGGACATGGGACTGTCTGGGTAATTGGAGGAGTGCACAGGTAGTAAGAGGGAGATTACTGAACTGTATAGGTAGTGCTCACGGGATTGTAGAACTGCATGTGTTAGTGCCTGGGTCATTGCATGGGTAGTGACTGGATGATTAGAGTACTGCAATGAGAGTGCATGGTGAATTTATAAGTGCTTGGGTTTTGCCACAGTGAATAGATAAGGACATGAGACTGGCTGGGTGATTGGAGGAGTGCATAGGTAGTAACAGGAAGATTACTGAACTGTATAGATAGTGCTTACGGGATTGTAGAAGTGCATGAGTTAGTGCCTGGGTCATTCCATGAGTACACTAAGCATACATGCAACTGTATAAATAGTATCTGAATACATAGATAACTCATTACATACTATCTAGTTAAGTAGATAAGTGCAACATGCCACAAAGGGTAATATATGGTGGTTTATTTTTCAGTTACATCTTGACCATTCAATCTACAAATATGCGACATCATTAAACTATACCTCACAACAGACTTAAGAAAGAAGAGCAATTAACAACACATTTAATGTTCTTTTTTAAAACCACATATATCTTCAGCTTTGTATCTAAAATTATGTGCCATCATTTAACTATACCTTTGCTTAAACTACAAAAAGAAACCTAATTAACAGCACCTTATTTCACCATTCTATCTTTAGTTATATGCCATAAATTAACTTTACCTTCTGTGCAAACTAATAACAGAAACCTAATTAATAACACCTTATATGATCATCTTTCAAACACCACAGTTGTGCTGCATCTTTACCAAAGTATCTATAATTATGCAGTATTTTTAAACTATACCTTTGTAGAGAGAAGAAAAAATTATGCCTAATAAACTGCACCTTATATGAGCATCTTTCAAAAACACATTTGTACTGCATCTTCAACCAACTATCTAAAAATATGAGGCATCATTCAGCTATACCTTTGAACAGACTTAAAAATATATATATTATTGTAGACTATTTTTTAAACAAACTTCAAGTACAATGAAACTAATTCTAATATACATCTCTACATTTAATAATATATTCCAAACAACAGTTTTAGAATAATGTCAAATCTTTTTTAAATAAACATCAAAATATATAACTCACCTTGCAAATAAATCTGTTGAATGAAAAATCTCACACACTCAGACAGGATTTTCTTTTGCACACAGTCTATATACATCACCAGACTCTGCAAGGTAAAACCAGTAATGGCAAGGTTTCCCTCTCTTTTTCCATACCAATACACATAAGCAACAAATGACATTGCTTCCCAGAGTTTTTCAAATTGTAAAACACAATTCCATTGGTCACAGATAATAACCCTTATCAACTGACTTCTTCACCCCTTCTGCTTAATGTCAGTTTCCATAGCAACAGGTCATGCAACATTCAACTAAACTCACAGGTCACAAGTTCACCACACAATGTTGCAAATGAGAACAGCAGGTGTGGTTGGTGTTGCAAAACATGACCTTATCCTTTCTGCTGTACCTTTCAAACGTTTTTTACTAACCAATAAGAAACTTGCTTTTTAAACAAAGTAAAATGCACCCTATTTTTGAATGTACAATGTTCTGAAACAGCCAATCAAATCTCTACTTTCTTTAAAACAGAATCTTGTCCACCATTTTAGATATCTCTCATTCTATCAACTGACTACCTCAGCTACAGACATCTTTTCATTACCTACAGTCATCACTTCAAGATGCTTTCAGTGTGGATTGTTGGGCACAGCTATATTTTCTGGTGCAAAAGGTATGCTGAACGCAGAGGTATTGACAAAGACCTAGCTTTGCAAAATGTAGACATTAAATGGATTGGAGAGAGAGGATTAAAGTGGCACCAATTGATGCCTGTGGTTAAAACCTTTTTGCATCTCCAACCCCCTGACCTCATGATTGTGCACTTTGGTGGCAATGACCTAGGCACCTTGACTGGGGTAGGTCTGGAAATGCTAATGAAGGACACCTTTGCAGAATTGATGTTGCTTTTCCCCCAAACTGCCTTTGTATACTCTAACATATGCCAAAGACAGAAATGGAAGTGGTCCAATCAATTTTGTCCTCAGATTAAGAAAGCTGGAAAAAATGTCAATAAAGCTGTTTCTGCTTACCTCAGAGATCATAGAATGGGCTCCATATATAACAACAATCTACGTTTCCATATGGAGGGCATCTACAGGAGTGACGGAGTACACTTCACTGATGAAGGGAACAGAGTGTTTCTCAACAACCTAAAGCTCTGCATCCGCACTTACATGTAGCTGCAAGGTTTATATAAAAAAACCTTAATTATTTTTGCTAGGGGGCCACGCTGAGCGCCTCGCACCCATCGCATTCACACTAGGGGGCCGCGCTGAGCAACGCGCACCCATCGCGTTCACACTAGGGGGCCACGCTGAGCGCCGCGCACCCATAGCATTCACACCAGGGGGCCGTGCTGAGCGCTGTGCTAGGGTCGCGACTCCAATTTATTTATTTTTTAAACCGTCCACTTCCATTAATTTACATTCGCTCCGGGGACCCCATCCCCCAAGGCATGCCCAAATGAACTTTTTTTTTTTTTTTTAAATGGAGGAGGGGGGACTGCCACCCCCCTCCCGGGCCATTTTGTGCCCCGGGGACCCCATCCCCCGGGACCTGGCCTCATGGTTAGGGACCGTGGGGGGAGCCCCAATGCCACCACGGTCCCGCTGGCTCCCTGTCTCCTGCGGGAGCCGGCATTGCTTTTCCACACGGGGAGCTGCTAACATGGAGCTCCCTGTGTGGAAAAGCAATCTGCTTTGGATTTTGGAAGCGAGAGCAGGAAACCTGCTCTCGCTTCCAGAATCCAAAGCAGAGTTTGCTATGACAGGACGGGAGCCCCATGGCTCCCGCCCTGTCATAGCAAACAGCAGTGTTCCGGGGGTGGGCACCCCGGGACACTACAGGAGCTGGCCCTGGGGGGTGGCGGTCCCCAGGGCCATCAAGGGCTCCAGGAGGGGGGCCGAACGGCCCCCCTCTCTACTATTTAAAGCCCCGGGGAGGTGGTGGTCCCCGGGGCTCGGGGGTCCGTAACGGACCCCCGCATTTACATACTTAGTGCCTCAGGGAGGTGGTGGTCCCTGGGGTGTTTAGAGGGGCTCAAGCCCCCCCCCACAGGTTATTTTCTTAAAAATAGAGTCCCGGGGTGGAGGCGGTCCCCAGGGCAGCGGGTGGCTCCTGTGCCCCCCATGAATATTTAAGAAAATCCCCAGGGGTGGCGGTCCCCGGGCTTGGGGGGCCTTGGAGGCCCCCCCACAGATTAATTAAAAAGAAGCCCCGAGGAGGTGGCGGTCCCCGGGGCTGCGGGAGGGCTGCATGCCCTCCCGCATATACTTTACATAGCCTTGGGGAGGTGGCGGTCCCTGGGGCTGTGGGGGCCCGTAGGGCAATGCCTTCAAAACCTGGCCCACCAGGGGCCTCATTTAAATCAAGCGCGGGCTTTCGGCGGGATTCGCGACCCCATCGCGCTTTCTGCCGAAATTAAAAAATGCTTTTTTTGGCCCTGGGGGTCCTTGTGGGACCCCCTGAACAGGCCTAGGGGGTCAGGGTGTTTCTACCCTGCCCCCTTTTCTTGTCTTTTAATATTTATTTTACTGTTTTCTTGTGATTTGGTTCTACCGAGTCACAAGATGGCTGCCAACACTTCCTGGTTTGGAGTGTTGGCAGCCAATAAGAGTGAAGCTCGTGCTCGGGAGGGGTCGCGACTCTACCGCGTCCCTAGATATCAAAACTTTTTCTTTTTCAGATTTCTCAGGAACTACTGAATGGATTAACACCATTTAACAAAAAAGGACTCTTTCTGAACCAAGGGCTACCTTTTTGCCAAATTTGGTGTAATTCCGTTCAGCAGTTCAGGCTGTAGCTTTGTCTAAAGTTTCCTATGGAAAATAACATGGGGAAAACACGTTTTGGGACCCCCCTTTTTTCTAGGCCCCTGCTTGGCGAATCACATCGAAACTTTCAAGACAGGAGCTGACCGGAGCTGATCACTAGTTTTGAAAATTTCGCGAAGATTCTTCAAACAGCGCCAAAGTTATTGGGAAAACAAAAAACACTTTTCCTATGGAAACTAGGTCCTAACTATACCTACCTACTGGCGACCGCCAGTAGGTAATATATATATATACATATGTATATATATATATATATATAAATTATCTATTTAGATAAATTGAGAGATTGCGTCCTAACAGCCTACAACATATAACTAAAGTCTGATGTTTATGTTTATTTCTATGTATTTTAAATCATAGGCACTTGTCACTTTAAGAGAACATAGGTTAAGCAAATGGGAAAAAATGTTATAAAAGCACTACCCACCTGACAGAGCGTGTCATGTGATCAAGGCCCTTGACGGGCTGAAACGCGTCATGGCTGTAGAGGTCGGAGAGCAACAATAAACTGTTTTGCACTATCTTGTGGTCCGTGCTCCGTTTGTGGTGAGGATTCCATGGTGGTTGACGGAGTTGCTGTTGATATATATATATGTATATATATGTATATACACACATACATATATATATATATATATATATATATATATATATACACATACATACACAGTCATACACACACATATGTGTATATATGTATATATTCACTGAAAAAGCCAAAGGTTACTGGGACATTATAGTTGGGCTCACATTTTAAAGATACAAAAGCATAGAAATTCAGTTGTTATAGTTAGAGTTTTTGCAAGTAACTATAACTCGTGCCCTAAGGGAACTATAATTTATGCCCCCCCATCTATTTTGTACACGGGTAATATCAACAGTATTAAGGGTGGCATTGTTTGCAAAAACTAAGGTGGGGCTTCCTTGGAGGGAAGATATATATTCAAACACAATTAAAAAAATTGTGTTAGGGACATTACTAAAATCGTTATTCTAAAAATTAATTAAATAGAAAGTTGGACCTCTTTTGCACCTCACTAGCAAAATATTGGTGTTAACTATCTCTAAAACCTTCACACTGCCTCCTGCTTTAATGCTCACCCAAATGGCCAACCCCCCCCCCCCCATTGCACACCCTGACCTAGAGGGAGTTGCTGGGGTATAACAACATACAAAGCCATCTACATGAATATCATGCGTCAACAAAGTCTCCTGGAACATTAGAACATCAAACTGCCTATAAAAAGAAGCCAGTCCAGACATAACAACTTAGATTGTAACCCTGGAACATTCCAACTCAAGATTTTTAGTGTGTGGTCGTCATGGTTTTCTATTGGCTAAACAGATACCGAGCTGGGCCTGATGATAGGTGCAGGCCTAAGTCAATCCAACCTGTCGAGACCCTGTAAAGTAGAAAACGTATTCCATTGCACAAAGGTTGATGGGGATGGGGATCGGTTCTCAATACCAGCGGTTTGTAAAAAAAGCCAATAGGGAGGCTGAAAATATTGGAATGAATGCCACTGGTGTCCTCTTTCTGTTCTAGTATATTACGCAAGCTCAGTGGCCTGTGAACATTAACAACAATGCAGTCGCCCTCAATATTCTTTTTAGAATGACCGACTCACCTCACTCTCCGTACCATCAATATATAACATTACTGTAAACAGGGTTGAAAGTTTTATGTTTACTGAGCCAGTCAATGCATTTATTCCGTAGCTCCTCCCAGGATTCTAGTTGAGAATCTCTCAAAGCTGGTACGCCAGCTAATAACAAAACATGTAATGTAATGTAATGTAACCAGCATTTATAAAGCGCTCTATCACCCCACGGGTATCCTGGCGCTGAAAAGACAGAGGTTCCACTACACACACAGAGTTTACCCACCGCAGGCGATGCAGGCAGTACACCCTAGGGAAAAGGTGGGTTTTAAGTTTTTTCCTAAACTGTACGAACTCCTCTAATTGTCTGATATTAGGTGGGAGGTTGTTCCACAGCTGTGCCGCCGCACAGCTGAACGCTCTGCCTCCAAATCTGGAAGTTCTTGCTCTGGTGGTGCGGACCAGGTGAGCGGTAGAAGAGCGAAGAGTTCGTGACGGGGAGTGCCAGACAAATTTTTCCTGCAAAGGCAGAGGTCCAAGTCCATGAAGGGCCTTGAACACAATGCATGCAGCTTTGAACTGGATTCTCTGGACTAGAGGGAGCCAGTGGAGATCGATGAGAGCCGCAGATGCAGAGTCATCCCGTCTCCTCTTTAAGGCTAACTTGGCGGCTATTGTTTGTATTCTTTGTAGTCTCTTAATGAGAAAATTGGGTGCACCGAGAAGCAGGGCGTTACAATAGTCCAGCCGGCTCAGGATGACGCTTCTAACTACTAGAGCCCTGGCTGACAAAGGCAACATGAGAAGGATTTTCCGCAAGGCTTTAATGAGGGAGAAACAGGTTCCAACTGTTTTATTTACATGTTTCTCCACACTCAACTTGTTGTCGAAAACTACCCCCAGATTGCGCACATCAGCCGCTGGTGTGGGAGGTGTGTCTGCCTGGATAGGCCAGAATTCATCTGGAAGTGGGCGAGGGACTTTTTTCACTGTAGAGTGCAGTATTTCTGTTTTCCCACCATTGAACTGCAGGGAATTATCCATTAGCCAACTAGCAGTCTTCTGCATACATTCGTGGAAGTCACTGAGTGACGTAGACTCTCTGCCTTCCAGAGACAGGATGAGCTGCGTGTCGTCTGCATAATTCACCAGCTTAATGTTATAGGATTTAATGATGGGAATCAGTGGTCTTAAATAAATATTAAAAAGGATCGGGCTAATGGATGATCCTTGGGGGACCCCCTGCTGAACCGTTCTAAATTTAGATAGAAAGGGGGGGAGGCGTACAGCTTGTTGCCTATTCTCTAGATAGGACTTAAGCCAATTAAAAGCAAGGTCCTCCAGCCCAAGTTCCGCAAGCCGCCTCAATAAAATTTTGTGATTGACCGTGTCGAATGCGGCAGACATGTAGAGCAAAATCAGAACAGTTGACTGACCTCTGTCTGCCCGCATTCTAAGTTCGTCCAAGACCACTACTAGTGCTGTCTCTGTCCCATGGCCTGGTCGAAAGCCAAATTGCTCGTCTTCAAATCTCAGGTTAGTTTCCAAAAAAGTAGACAAAGTTCTGCTGACCAGACATAAGGACAAGCTGCAGGTGGGAGATCTAGAACATCCATGCTGGACACGTGCTTTCTTGTTTCCATACGGCGTCCTCCATTATTACAGTTCAGATGGTTTTTAGGTCTGGCTCCTTGACTATTACTAGAATCTGGTTCCTTCTGTAAAGATTTGGCTACAGTTGTTATTGCTCAACAGGCTCGGCCAGTCTCTGTTACTTTTGCTGAGTTATATCAGTTAGGTCAGCACCAGAAGATTGTTGCAAAGCTGAAACCTGGGACAGAGGTAGCCCATCAGATGGTGTTGAGGGGATATCATGAGTTGTTAGACCACCATCCACGTTGGCATCCAAAAATGGGGGAAAAATTCAAGCAGCGCCCAGATACGTCTCCAAACTCACCAGCCGTTCCAGCAATGGCCTCATTTTTACATCGAGAATGTTGCCAAATCTATTACAAAGGGTTTCAAGTAATAGGGAACCGGCAAGTAAGTCTTCAGTGGCCATACCACTCGGGATGTGAGTATTGGATAAGGTCTGTGATTGAGGCTGAGTTGTGGGACATGACGGGACAGGGTTATTACTAGCACTCGGCAGAATTATTACTCATATTCGTACAGGAAGCAATAATTTGTGGTGGCGTCGCCTCTTCTGATGAGGCACGGCTAGCCGCGTTTTCCCGTTAACTGAAGATTTCAATAGTGCCCCATAGTCTATTGATAATCTTTGCTCAGTTAGTTCTATTTCGTTGGAAACAATCCCCACGACTCTTTCCAACATGGAGACAATGGAGACACAAGAACGGGGGGGGGACACATCCCCCTTCATTCTTGCACTTTCGCATAATAGATTAAACACCTTTCACCTGTCTGCACAGAATATTGTCTTCCCAAAGTGTTGACACCAGGCTCAGAGTTCAGGAACCAAGACGAGGGGCCCGGCCCCGCCTCGCACGGCTGCGGACGGGCACAGACGGGCCAGCTCTTGGCCTGGTCTTGGCCCAGGCTATGCCCGGCGCGCCATTGCGCATCCCGCACTGCAGGATGCCTCAGGTGATTTTATAGCGCTCCAAAACCTGCAAAGTATGTCCCAGTCCTCCTTCGGGCCGGGGCAGCAGGGGGATGGAGTCCCTTCTCCCCCTGAGCAGCGCAACAGCAAAGTGGCTATGCCGAGGCTCCCACGCTGCTGGACGCCTCAGGTGAATATATGGAGCTCTGGCGGCTACATAGTATGTTGCGGCCCTCCTCCGGGCCGGGGCTGAAGTGGGATGGAGTCTCTTCTCCCCCTGAGCAGCGGCAAAGTGGCTGTATCGAGGCTGCTATCAAGGTGTTAATTCGCTCTGATGTGACATGTCTTCTCTGTGTATCCAGCAAGGCATGAGCAGGAGTAAGAAGGGTTTCCTGTGACACAGTCATCAATGCACTTCCCACCATTGAGACAAAGACGCAGGGGCAGAATTACGTTGAACTAACGCAGCGGGGTACAGCAAGTCATTTTGCTGCGCCGCGCTGCGTTAGTTTTGAAGCACAGGGATGCGACATATTTACAAGAATATGTCGCATCCTTGTGCTTCCCCCTGCGCTGGCGCACAAACTGCAGCCATAGCGCGGCGCAGGCACCCTTGCACCATGGTGCAAGGATGCCTGCGTCGTGGGAGATTGTTTTGTGCAGGAAGGGGAACCTTCCTGCACAAAAACAATCACTACAACCATTTTCCTCTTTTAATGCGTGCTGCAGAATGCAGCACGCATTGAAAGAGGAAAAACGAGGAGAAATGAAAACATTTCTCCTCGGTGCGCCTCGCTACGCCACCTCTAGGGTGGCGTAGCTCAGACGCATCTCCAGAGTTACGATTTCTCGTAATTCTGGAGATGTGTCTTGTCCCATGAGTGCTGCGTGGGAACACCCACAGCAACACCCATGGAACGCCCCTTCACCGCAAAGTGCTGCGTGTGAAGGGGCCGTATTTACAAGGAGAGGAAAAGTCACGCAGGGTGGCTTTTCCTCTCCTTGTAAATATGGAGCAGCCCCCTGCGCCACCAGTACGTCACGAAAAGTGGCGTTCTGGTGGCGCAGGGGGCTCGTAAATCTGCCCCGCAGTGTTAAACATACAGATGCTTTCCTTCCAGTCTACTGGTTGATACCTTCTTAGGAGTCAAGCTTTCTAGCAATGTATCCTGAAAGCCCCAACTTTATAAAAGCAAAACCACCCTGCAGCACAGATCAGCAGCCACCCTGAAAAAGTACAAACAAACATCAAGCAGAACCCTCTCTCCGTTTCTTGCGGTCCATGGAGCGGTTGTCCGTGGCGGGGGTCCTGTATGGGGCCAAATTATGGGGCTATGAGGATGCTAGAAAGATATATTATGAGGCTAGTCAGATGCTAGTCAGAAAACACATTTCTAAGATATTTATTTACTTCCCAGATAGCACCCTCTTGCTACAGTGAAGGTGAGATTTGAATATTCATCTTTAAAATGGGAAAAAGTGACACACCGGCGGCGCAAGGCCTTGATAAATAAGGCCCACAGGGGCATATTAGCAAGGGCTCTATCGCCGCTTTAGCGGCACTTTTTGGCTCTAAAGCGGCGATATTTCTATCGCCCTATCAGCAAGCTGTCGCTAACAGGTGTTAGCGACAGCTTTAGGCGATAGCGACTGGTTTGGGTGCCGCTTGCATGTCAGCGATATTTATCGCTAATGACATTCAAAGGAGGCGTTCCCAACTAAAAGCGACTGAAAACAGTCGCTAACATACCTATCGCCTATTAGCAATGCCCGCGAAGCGATAAAAAAACGCGCGCTAACCACGATTAGCGCTGGTTTTTTAGTACTGGTAAAAACATGACTTAACAATAATAGTCAATGGGAGGTGGATTGTAAGGTTAAGTCCCCAGCATTAGCGGGGATTCTATCGCTGGATTTCTCGCGTTATTGCTGGGTTTCGCCGCTATCGCTGGATATTTTATCGCATTGGAGATAAACCTTGCTAATAGCATGTTATCTCCGCGGTAATATCCAGCGATAGCCGGCGATAGAAAAACGCGCGCTACGCAAGCTTTGCGATAATTTTCGCAGGTTCTTGCTAATATGCCCCTAAGAGTCTTAAATTACTGACTTAGAATATGGGCAACGCTGGAGCTGAACCCCTACAGAACAGCCTTAAAGGAGCTAATTGTAATAGACAAAAATTGACGCACCCCTTGGTTAAAGGCTGTAAAAGATCTTTGTGGTAAGCTAAAAATAGAGAATGTTTGTAAAGAATTGGCAATTCTGAGAAGAAATGCTGTTACTCAGATTAAGAGTGTATACTGGGATTTCATCCTCTCAGAAGTGTGGCGTGAACTATGCCTTGATGGTATGGTTGATAAGTTTTTCCCCATAAATGCTATCCCAAGTTAAAATTATTTATTGGTAGGACCATTCCTCCTTCCGCCAGAACCATGTACATTCGTTTTAGAATTGGCACACTTCCCTTAAATGTGCTGTTAGGCAAATGGAACAGGAGCGAAGGTGCTGCAGCTGAATGTCCTTTTTGCACCTGGATAACAGAAGCAGAAGAGCACTTTATATTTGCTTGCTCCAGGTGCAACCTACCACGGTCTCTGTGGATTATGCCTCTTTGCCGCCTCTTAGGAGTCAGACAGTATGTCGAGGTGCTGCGTCTACTCAAATATGACATAAAAGAACCAATAGTTTTCGCATCATCGAGGTCCTTAAATTGGGCATTGCATATAAGGTCTATAACCCTCAAGCAATATGTACACACGCACACCTAAGACGCTTGAAACTGTGGGAATTTGAATGCTTTGGCAGCAGTAACTACTGTCCTTTGTGCCATATTTAGGCTGTTGCATACATCACTGGAGTTTGGCTGTGTACGTTTATGATCTATGTCTTTCCTTCATGGGAGGTCGCTGCAGAGGAAGCCTTGGCTATAGCTGAAGTGCTAATTGCTTATGGACTCAGGGAGTTAATGTGCCATATTTAGGGCAATACGGTGCATTCCTGCCTTTTCCCCTGTGCTGACACCCTTTTGGCAGCCCATCACCAAAGCAGGCACCCTTGCACCTGCGGTGCATGGAGGATTGTTTTGTGCAGGAAGGAACACCTTCCTGCACAAAAACTATCCTTAGAGGCATATTCCTCTTTCTATGTATGCGGCAGAATGCTGCACACATAGAAAGAGGAAGTAATGAGGAGAAATGAAGATATTTCTCCTCATTACGCCTCTCCTGGTAAGGCGCATTCCCAGATCTACCAGTTCTGGTAAATCTGGGAATGCATCAAAAACCATGGGGGTTGTGTGGGAACACTCGTGCAACGCCCATGGAATGCCTTCCTAGGGCAGAGTAAGGCAACGCATCGATTTGCACTGCGTTGCCTTACTCAAACTTTATGGAACCACTCAGGGACATACAAAGTGGCCTTGCATGACTTCATAAATGACATGTAAGGTTTGCATCGCTCACGCACCACGTTGTATGGTGCAAGAGCAATGCAAACCAGCTCATAAATAGGACTCTAAGTATTTAAGCTATGCACTTGCCACTTTACTACATTTCGGTGCCTGTACTGGTCTACAGGTGTTTGGCTAATCTACGTTTAGTACTTCCGTGCTTTCACAGTCATGAGTACTGCCCTGTTAGGAGGATAGGCTCTATGTTTTAGTGCCTCCCCTAATTATTCATGATATGAAATACACAATTGTTGTAGCCTTACCCAGGTATTTATTATCCCAGGTTCCATTTATTAAACTAAAACTGCCAGCTGAGGCCCACACTATGGGCCATTTTGGCATCTGATCCAGGGGGGAGCAATATAGGGAATGCACACGGTCCATCAGATATGGCCACTGTCTGCCTATTTACTCTCAGGTGATTGCCCCTGCCACTTCAGTATGTTTTTATATGAATATTGCCATGCCTCAATGGATGCAATTCATTGTTTGATTATTACTTCTGCTTTTTTAATGATGATTATTGCACTTTGCAAATCATGTTTGTAATGCACTTTGTTTATTCTGTCTCTTGATCTTTTTAGGTCATTAAGAACATGCTACATTAATTTTCTTACTTTCTGAACACTGTATTTGACTTTGCACTCTATGGTCGGACTGTCATCATTTTAAGATAGTTGGCGTTCGTGCCGTTGCTTTGTTTTACTTGTGACTCTTTTGAATTTGCTTTTATTGTTATGTACTTTTAACCGAAATAAAGTAATTACTACTATTGTTGGGTGTATATTTTTGTCATTTTAAATGTATTTCACTTTTACTACTTTAATTTAAATGTATGAGCATTCTGTGTGGACCTCATGGCTGCTGGTACTGCTTTCACTAGAACCAGCAGGAAAGATATTAGGAGTTTCCTACATCATAGTACAGCAGCTCAGAGCATCAGACAGAAGTATGTAATTACAGAGAGTACTACAAATCCCATGATGTTTTTGGGATTATGCCCAGACATAGGATATTACATCCTTAAATATTGTGGGGCTTATTTATGAGCCCTTTGCGCCACCATTGCGTCACTTTTTGTGACACTGCGGCGGCGTAAAAAATGCACCACTTTTTGCTATATTTACAAAGTGGGGCATCTAAGCAGATGTGTCACTTTGTAAAGCCCTGAGCTACATTACACCTGGGTCAGGTATAATGTATGCAGGGTGAACATTTCTCCGCAACAAAGGGTCGTAGATGTGGCAGGAAATCTATGAGATTTCACTACGCCACTAATAGGACACCACTGCGTCAAAATATTACGCCTGCCTCACAACAGGTGTAAGACTGACACAGGTTCCTTCAACATGGGACTTGCCCATGTGTAATGACCCATTGCTGGAGTTGCGGCGCTTTTGCGACGCACTCCAGCAATGAGTCATTACTGCGCCTACAGATACGTCAGCATTCCTGCCGTATCAGTAAATCCTTGTGACATGGAGCGCCATACAGTAAATACAGCGCATCCATCATGTCGCAAGGAGGGTGCACTGAAAAGTGTTGCATCGCTGTTTTATCGCAGAGATGCAACACTTTTCATAAAAAAAGGCCCTGTGTAATTTATCATTGGAAGTGTCTGTTCACCAGGCTGCAAGATGAAATAGACACTTTTTCATAGTGTTTACTCGGCTGTGAATACATCCGCTGGCCAGTATGTTATATGACAGACACGTGGGTCTCTCATTGCCTTGTCATTGATTCCATAACTTAACTGTGACAAGCTGAGAGGAGAGCAGGGAAAAGTGGGCAGACGAGGGGGAATGGGGCAGACTGAGGGAAGGTGCAGACTGGAGAGAACGGACAGACTAGGATTAAAGTAGTCTGGCAAAGTGGAAAGTTGGCAGTATTATGGGAAAACGCAGTAGATAAGGGAAAGTGGGCAGCAATGCTCAGAGAAAAATGGCAGACTTGGGGGAGAATGGAGAAGTGAAAGATTGAGGTTAAAACAAACAGATAGATGGGAAAGTGGGCAGGCTGAGAAAAAAATGGGCAGGCTGAATGGTTAGTAGGCAGTTGAGGGGAAAACGGTAAAGGTCTGGGGAAGAACAAGTAAATTGAGATAAATTGAGGGGAAGCAGGATGAATGGGTGGATAGCAGACAGTCTGAAGAGAAAGAGGACACAATTGGGGGTGAATAGTTTTGTCAAAATTGGACAGACTCGAGAGCAGATCACACAGACTAGGGTAAAGAGAGTGACCTAGGGGGAAATGGAACGAATCTGTGGAAAATTGGGAGACCGGCCAGAGTGGGCAAGCTTAAGGGGAGATGGATAGGGCTAAGGTAAGAGACATACAGCAGGTAGAGTAGAAAAAGTGGGCCGGCCCTGTAGAAAGTGTCCAGTTATGGGGAGAATGGAAAGACTCATAGAAAGTGGGCAGGCTACGGGGAAAGCAGGCAGACTTACTTGGGGTGGAGAGTGAGCAGACTGTGATCAGTGGGTAGGCTAAGAGGAAATTTGACAAAAATTGGGTCAATGACAGAATAGGGAGTAGGCAGGCTGAGGGGAAAGTGGGCAGACTGGGAAAATGGGCACAGTAGTGGAAAGAGGTCAGGTGGAAGGTGAAAGGGACAGACTGGGCAGACTGAGAAGCCAGACAGGTGGAAGGGGGGTAAAGAGAACAGAATGGGCAGAGTGGATCATAATCGGAAGACTGGAGAGGAGAAGGGGCAGACTAGGGGAAAGTAAGCAGGCTGAGGGGGAAAGTAAATAGAATCAGGGGGAGATTCATGGGAGAATGAAAAGGCTTGAGGAGAACTAGCAAACTGCGGAGAAAGTGGGCAAACTCAGGGAAAACAGAAAGTCTCGAGGGGAGAATGGGTGGAGACAGCGGGTAGATTGAGGCCGGAAAATGGACATATAGGGAGAAAGCATGCAGACTCAGGTAGATTGGCCAGACCTGAATGATAATGAGCAAACTGGGGAGAAAGTGAGTGGACGCCGAGGGACAACAGAGAGCTGGGGGAAAGTGTACAGGTTGAGGAGAAGTGGACAGAGTCGAGGGGAGGAGAGGCAGACTGGTAGGCAAGGAAGCGGACTCAGAGGATAGTGAGCAGACTGCTGGGAATTTGAGCGATGAGGGGAAAGCGTGGGAAGTTGGGCAGTGGCATAGCAAGGGGGAAGCGGGGTGGTCCGCCCCGGCGGCACAAATTTTGGGGGAGGCGGCCTCAGAGCAGACATCTCCCCCTCCTCTAGGGTGACCAACCGTGCGTAAATTTCACGGACCGTCCGTAATTTGGACCTCACGTCCATTGTCCATGAGGATCCTTTTTACAGAAGCCTTTTGTCTGTTATTTTGGGCCTTGCAGGGAACAGAGCTGTTCCCCTGCGAGAGGCCTCCGCTCCCTGATAGGGCCGCCTTGCACTCATCCACGGAGCACAAGAGCAGCCCCACCCCACCCATTGTCATTCTGTCTGTGGCTGATTGCCACATACAAAATGACAATGGGCCTCCTCCTGCTGTGGTCTAGGGCAGGGCATTCTGTTAGGGTTAGGTAGAGGAGATGTACAAAACAAACGTACAAAGTTAAAAAGAAGAGATTATAGTTCTTACACAGTCTCATCATTTCAGAGCTGAAGCATTTTTATTATTATATAAAATGAAGACATAGTTGCTGCTTTTTTATTTATTTTATGCAACTAACATCCATTGACAACGCCAATAGTCCTGGCTTGTTGTAGGTCTAATGTTACTGGATGCAATGATAGAAACAGCAAAATACCAGTCGGGCAACACATTAGGCTCAGCATATATTTTAAGGTGAGGTGTTTTAAGCCACGCCCTTAATTACATCAGACACACCCCTTGGAGAGACCCCCGGTTTTTTCAGCCCACTTAAAGCCCTGGACACAACACCATAGCACAGTCACCTCGCGTCCTGGCACTGTGCATCATGCATGACTCGTGATTTCCAAGTTTTCAGATTGCCTATGTTCAGGGGCATACTAAACCCTCCCCCACTCCACCCCACCCCTTGCTTTAGGAACTACAGTGTGGGTGAAGTTCTTGATGGGCCTCTTCAGTCTGCAACTGGATGGGTGGGTGGATGGGTGGCTAAGTGCAAGGGGAATGGAGAGAGAAAGGGAGGATGGATGGATGAATGATTGACAGAATGGATGGGCGAATGGGTGAATGGATGAGTGAAAAGAAGAATGTAAAGATGGATGAGTGAAAGAATGCATACATGAGTGAAAGGGAGGGTGGAGAGCTGGAAGAAAGGATGGATGGATGAGTGAAAGGGTTTATGGGTGGACGGATGAGTGACTGGGTGGATGGATGAGTAAGTGAAAGGATGGCTGGATGGGTGAAAGGGTAAATGATTGGATGGATGAGTGAATGGATGGATGGTTGGAAGAGTGGATGGATGAGTGAAAGGATGGCTTGGGTGAAAGAGTAAATGGTTGGATGGATGAGCGAATGGATGGATGGGTGAAAGAGTGGATGGCTGAGTGGAAGGATGGATTGGGTGAAAGGGTGGATGGATGGATGAGTGAAATGATGGATGGAAGGATAGATGATGGATAGGTGTGCAAATGGTTGAAAAGCTTTGGATATGGATGGGCACACAGATGGAAGGACAGAATGAATGGTGAAAAACTGAATGATGGATGAAAGAATTAATAGCTGACATTCTGAGTGACACTCAACTGCTACTTGAATGTTACACTAGTAATTGTAAATGTTTGCATGTTTTGTTTTAGGTGTAAGATTTTAGGGAGAGTCTCATAGTGCCATGAGCTGTGCTTGAGATGTATATTGTGTTTGTAGCAATAGGCAAGGCATCAAAAATAAACTATGTAATAGTGTATTGGCAGTGCATTCTTTAAGAAAGCTGCAGGGAAAAGCACCTTTGTGACTCCCATCAGCTTGTGCAACTCTCTGTGAAGCCCCCATAAGCAAAGTCAGAATCCATATTTTAAGTTCCACTTGCTGAAACACCCATAATGCGTTCCCTATAGTGGGTTCATCACAGCAATCCTCCCTTTAGTTCACCTATGCGTGCCGCTTTACATCTCACAATGGCACTTAGATTTGAGATGTTAAAAACAAAGTCTATCCGAGCAGATCTTCCTGACCACTTCTCTCACCAAACAAAATATCAGACTGGACTACCCAGTGCAGTAACCATATAAATAGATTATTATCTTATGAAATACCACAAAAAGACCTGCACAGTTGCTCAAAGCTGCACGCATACCGAAAAACCGTGAAGTGCACGTTTGTCTCAACCTAATATAAAACTTATTTTGAGTTGTACTTAATTGGTTGTCCATTTATGTACTTTTATACTATCGTGCAATTTTCTATGATGTGTCTATAAAACTTCCCTTTCATCCCGAAGTTTTGTCCTGAATTTTGACCTTCTGTCCTGAATTTTAGTCCTGAATTTTGACCCTCTGTCCTGAATTTTTACACTTACCGTCCTGAATTTGCACCCATGCCAGTTGGTCACCCTACCCTCCCCCCGCTTTTCAATCGGCCGCCTGGGGCGTCAAACGAAACCGAGATCTGCTAGGACACCCCCCCCCCCTCTTCACTCCGGCCGTGTGGCGGCAAACGCAGGGACCGCCACGGGCGGCCACAGGGCTAGCTACGCCACTGAAGTTCGGGGAAAACAGACTGAATGGGGCTATAGTGGGCAGACTCAGCATAAAGTGGCTATGCTCAGGGGAGAAAAGGCAAAATGGAGGGAAGCAAGCAGGCTGAGGGGAAGGGAGGAAACTGCTGTATTCTCGTTCATTAAAAGTCTACACGTCGCTGGATTCAGGTAAGGATGCAATGTTTATTGAGAGTTACAAAGATTAGCTCCTTCTAGGGAGAGAAAGCCTGGGCTAACTAACGCTCCCTGGAATCTTGGCATGTTCTCCACCTCACATTCCACTCAGGGAGTCCATGCCAAGACTCCACGAAGATGCCACACATTGTCCTCCGTTGAACCAACAAATCAAGCTACATACCATCAATAATAATCAACACAAAGAAAAATAACTTATAAACATTAAGGAAAAATTAACTTAAAAACATTAGAGGTTGATACTTTTCTTATTCTAACTCAGTATATATCTGTAACCATTCATATGCTGGTTTTACAAGCACTTTAAACATCACCCTCTGATTCTCAGTTACATCGCATAATCTTTACACCATACAAGAGAACTTCTTATTCACATGTTCTATTTCAATACTAGAGTTTTGCTTTTCAGACGACACATCCCTCTATGTTTTCACCTTTTCATTGGGCCATGAACATTTTGGCCACTTTGCCTCGTAGCTCATACTCCACACATAAGCATTGGATAATTCCACACCATTGGTTCCTACCCTCACTATTTCTATAGGATGCGAGAATTTAGATTCTTCAACTTTTACATATCTTTCTTTTTTCATACGGACCCAGTTCCCCTCTTTGTCAAATTTACGATATCCGGGATTGATAATCGTTTCACTTTGCCAATTGTTACCTCTACATTTTTCACTTTTACCTTCAATTTTATCTCTTACATCCATCATCCACATCTGTTTCATATTACAAGCTGCTGCTCTGCCACGCATCTTCTCAAATGAAGATTTCTCACCCATATATATTGGAGTGTGGCAATAGCCCCACAGCAATTCCCTGAGTTGATAACATTCTTTCCCACAAGCCATTGCTAATTGCAAACCTGTTTTGATACCTTTATCCACCTTTTGACAATACCATTACTTTGTGGATAATATACAGATGTACGTATATGTTAATTCCTATGCATTGACAAAAATAATTTCATTTCTTCAGACGTTAGCTGTGCTCCATTGTCTGTTACTATACTCTTGGGGAAACCTCCAAACAATAAAAGCTCACCCCTGCTATTTGTGTTCTGTTGCATTTAGCACTATTTTTTTGCACAATATGTTTTCTCACTTCCATTTTGGACGCGAGAAGGCGCTAAATGCAGAATGACACTTTCCAAGTTATTATGCGTAATCTTGCTGAATTCTCCAGCAATTCCGAGTGATTACACTACACTGAATCACGTGAGTTACGCCCACCCCTAAGAATAAAAGTTGCATACATTTGGTCTTTCAGTGTCTAAGATAAGAGCCAGGTGCTGCCCAGGAGGCCACAGTGGAGGGGTACACCATGCAGGGGTGGCAGGAAGTGATCAAGGTCTTAGACAATGGGCACCCTAACAAAGAACATTACACAGCAAGATAAAAATGAAAATGCAGGTTTGTGCATAGCAAACAAACTCAATAACTTCTAATAATGGATGTTTACATTACCTCTAAATGCTGAGTCCACGATAAGCAGCAGCACGCTGACAAGCACAGTTGCAAGTACAGCTTTCATTCTGTGAAAAGAAACATAAACTTTTAACCATTTCGATTTCATTGAAATTGGATAGCAACAGAAGCCACCGTGGACGTGGGCGAGGCAAGGCTAATGAAATGGAGGAATGAGCAGGATGGGAGGAAAAGGGAACCACATGATAAGCCCATCATTTAATGTGACAGCCTCAGATGCCTGGAACTTTATTTTTTTTCAACTTTTAGTCCCCGGAGGAGTCAGAACGATTTGTCTGAGGAGCATAAGAACAAAAAACTATTTAATTTGATAAAAACATATTAAAATAGAATTCCACCTGTAAATCTCCTTTGGCGGAGGGGTGTGAGTCGCCTCATAAGTTTGGAAAGAAAGATGCTTCTGTGTTAATTAGGTATTTCAATGCATTGTCAACAAGTGGTCCTTGAGGATTTGTTTTAGATGCCTCGTGTGGGGTGTACTTCCTGCTGATGTGTGCGCTTCCCATCAGACAGACCTCTGGCTTCTCACAATTCGAAGACCCCCACAATGCTTCATTTCTAGGCTAAGTATATAATGTATTAGGTTCTGTTCTCTAAGTGATACATGTTATGTTATATATACTGAGTGCTTCTAAGGGAAGCCATTATAGAGATGCGAGAACATTGGTGATATGGCCATCGTTTTAGGTCTGGCGTTAGCCAGGACCGTTTCATTTGACAAAAATTATAGCCCTGGCTGATGTCATTGTGAGGGACAATCATTCTGCTCTTTCACATGGAGGACATCCACCTTGAAAGTAGTTCTCTTCACTGCAGGGTCTACTATGGTTTTACTTTTAACATCGAAACATAATTTTGCTTTTAGACAATTTTCTTAAAGAGTGGCCAGCAGCTCCTCCAACAATTACTTTTTATAAAAAGCATGACAAAACTAAAACACATTGACAAAGCCAAAAGGCTTTCATCCAATGCCAGACCCACAGGCTTTTCCAATGCTTGTTTGTGTTTATAATGAGGCGTGCTGTATAGTGTATGCAAACTTGCTTTATTTTGGAAGGCTAGTAAGGAGTTGGAAGATCACTAGGGTTTGCAACACCACGTCAAAATCTTTTTTGACATGAAGGTTTTAATGGTTCTTCATTGTCTGAACTCCTGCTCTTCCGGTCTTAAGTCAAGTTAGAGAGTTTCTATGGTAAAGTAAAGGGATTAGGAGTGGTAACAGTGTAGGTCAAGTCATTGGGTCTGGCACGAGCCAAGACATTTTCATTTTGATAAAATATATAAATCTAGACATACATATGTACAGGAGCTTTTCATACAGCCCTCTTCATCCATTGTTCAGTTGTACTGTCAATCACACGTTTCTTCTGCCCTATATAGGCTACAGCAAGGGTCAGTGGCTCAGCCCATTTGTGCTATTGGCTTCCTCATGTGTGAGTGAAGGCATTCTGCGCAAGAACAGTGTCGACACACCCACGGGAAATAGTCCTGTTTAGTGCTACTGACTGGTCGGTCAATGCATCCCTTTCGAAAAAACAAAGTATGTGTAACTGTTTCATTGTGTTTTGCTAACTAATTATGTGAGGGCATGGCAGCTCCCCAAACACTGCTACCAGGCCCTTCCTGTTGCGTGCATTATGCCACATACCGTGTGGGCACTGCAACCATGACATGTTTCTGACTGGGTGTTAAAAATATTCAAAGGTGGCTGCCAAAACATTGTGAGTGGTTTTGGGGGGAGCAGACAGTGGTTCAGTGGACCGTTCCATGCTCCCACTGATGTCTTCTGTGCCTAGAACATTTCTATTTTAAATGCAGCAACTATCTCTTAAAAGGACATATCTGTTTTAAATAACAATTCCAGGCATGAATGGATATATTGTCCCTTACAGACCTCCATCACCATGCTCATAGTCATTCACAAGGGATTACATTATGCATCCGATGCCATTATTATTAGTAATGCAGGTGCTTTTGTGACGTTCTGTAAATATAGATTTTGTGATGTGAGTGATTAGTTCATTAGTGACTGCAAAATACAAACTAGTTTGCAAATTAAGAAAACAAGGCGATGGAAGGAAGGCTTGAGTTAATCTCAGCCACTGACGACCAGTCGGGCCACATTCCAGAGTATTGTTTTTCACCCATCCTGCCACTTTAGAAGGACCTGATATATGTACATCAGTCTAGGTCCTGCTCAATAGGAACAGACCAAACAGACCAGGTTGCTTCCAGAAGGGAACACCAACAACACAGGACCAGTTTCAACCTACTAAGGTATCAGCAGTGACTCGAGTCCTATTGCGGTGTAAGCACAGTACCCGCGTCTAGTTATACCCACTGCATTCGGGGTGTCTACTGCACATTAGAACATTGGAATGTTGGAAGCTCCATTGAAAAGAATGGAGTAGCTCCAGGCGTATAATGGCTGGTATAAACCCGGAGCTCCAACATTCCAATGCTTCTTTGTTCACAGCTATGGCTGTGAACAAAGGCTTCAGGGAGCCTGAGGGGATTTCGATCCCCTTGCGCTCCCTAAAGCCTTTGTTTTATTTGTTAGAACATTCTGCCCTCTAGTGGCAGAATGTTCTAATAGCTTTATAGCCCTTCGTAGCTGGGCTATACCGGCTACTAAGTCCCGCTCCTTGTTAAAGTCCCTCGCCTTCGGCTCGGGCCTTTAATGCTGGAGCGGGCCTTTAATAGCTGGTATAGCCTGCTACGGCGGGCTATGAGGCTATAAAATAACGCAATGGAAGAAATGCACATTATTTGGTGTGTAATTTGCACCTTCTTTTTTTAGAAGAGCCTAATATTACAAATAGAGTGTGAAAAATACCCCAGTATTGTGAGAGATGTAAAGCTAGTTTTTAAAGATGGAAAACTAAGGGCCAGATGTACGACCATTTGATTTAGCGCCTCGCAATTTGCGACAAATTGCGAGTCACAAATTGCGAGGCGCTAAATCCAATGTACAACAGTGTCAGAGACACTTAGCGATTCCCAATGGGGTCGCAAATAGAGAGGCTCATGAATATTAATGAGCCTCTCGCAATTTCCGACCCCATTGGGAATGGCAGGCCCTCCCAGGTATGGTGGCCTGCTGGGCTCAGCAGACCACCATGTCTGGGACTGCTTTTAAATAAAGCATTTTTTTTTTAAAATGCAGCCCGTTATCCTTAGAGGAAAATGGGATGCATTTTTTTTTTAAAAATGAAACGTTTTCGTTTCATTTTTTAAGGGCAGATAGTGGTCCCTGTGACCACTGCCTGCCTTTAAAAAATATTTTTAGAGTCAGTCACAAAGTGGAAGGGGTCCCTTCCAAATTGCGACTGCATTACCACCCTCTTGAAGAGGGTGGTAATTTGCGAGTGTTTTGCGACCGCAATTGCGGTCACAAAACATTCGTACATTGATTTGCGGATGCAATTAGGAAGGGAACGCCCCTTTCCTAATTGCGACTCGCAATTCCTAAATAGCGAGTCGCAAATGAATTGCGACTCGCTATTTAGGAATTGTACATGGCCCAGACTGAAATTGCATGCGCAAACGGGTCGCAAACCCGTTTGCGCCTGCAATTCTAGGTCGTACATCTAGCCCTAAATACTTGCATAGGAATTGCACATTTCTTCAATCTAACTCCTGCAGATTGTTCCAGTTGCAAACAATCTGCATGTTTAAGTGTAGAAGTGTAGATGACTAAAGTTCTGGAAATCTAAAATCAGAAAGAGTCCTGAGGGGTATCAAGTAAATCTAGGTTCTGCCCTGGTTTATAGGTGCAATACCTTGGCTCTGGGACGATACTGGGTACAAAAAAGACGTTTAACCACAATCGGCTGAACAAATCCTAGCTCTAGATGGATCATAAAAGTCCAAGCAAGGCTCCCACTTGCATGGTGCTATCACAAAACAGAAAGGTGTCCTGCCTGTAGGCAAGAAAACATTTTCCATTATTAATACTGCAAAAGTCTGGTGGTAATTGTGTGGCAAGCTGATTAATCCAGGGCCCATATTAGAGAAGGTGCCCTGGAGCACAGTTGGCATTCGTGTGTGTTCTTACTGGAAGGATGCAGACACCACCTTCTAGGTTATGGATCCCAAGCAGGTGTATCATCATTGGCATGGAGGCATGGCCCCATGAAAATGAGGAAACCCCATTGCCCTTGAGTGGAATTACAGATGCAGGCACAAGAGTCCATTTGGTGTCTCACTAATTGTGTGCCACAAATGAAGTGGTGCCCAGTCAGTGCATCCCATTGAAGGTACCCCTTAGCAGGACGTTATCAAATCTCAGGGATCCTTCCAGTCACCCTTGCGTTGGGTCCTATGATGCGCTGCACTCACTTATAGAAGGTCCCTGCCTCATCCTCAACATGCTCTCTGTCCCTCTGCATTAAAAGACAGAATAGCAGTTTCAAAACTCTGAGCTGCATTTCAATGCTGCGCTTGACGCAACAGAGGCAGAATTCGCCCCTACCCTGGGGACAGTACATTTATATGTAATTTGGCATACTGTTCCTGTTTGCAGTGGGTGTGTAAAATTCTGGGTGCTTCTGGCCCAGAATTGGATAGAGTGCCATTTTCCATAATGCAACCCCAGATGTTATTGTCATTTTACCATCCTACATGTAAATCTAGCCACTACCCCCCAGATTGAATACTCTAACCTAATCAGTTCACTAGGTCCATGGGCACCAGGTTTATTCTGAATAAATACTGTCATTTCTCATTCAATAATTGACTGCAATTTAGCTATTATATTACATATTTATGCTTCAATTAGCTTTAGGAACCCCACACATTTATTGGTGCTTGGAGGATAACTAATAAAGGTATGTAAATGATGATTATTTTTTAAGCCTACCCAAACTCCAAAAACTTACAAGTAGGTTGAGTCGTTACCTGTATTGATGGGGAAGACGAATATTCTGCAGATGTCTTAGATTTAAATTCTTCCTTAAGCCTTAACACATGAAGAACACTCATGTATATACTCATTGTTGTCCTACATAGTGCGATATCATATTTTGAATTTGCATTTTGCCATCTGTTGTCTGTTAACACAGGTGAAACATTAACAAATACTTACTTTAGAAATAATTTGACTAGAGTAAATTTATTTAGCATGGCTCATTTGAATAAACAAATTGCCTTTCAAATCATTGATGAATTCAATACCTAAACATTGCTGCTCTGAGCAAACAGTCTCAAAAGTAACAGCTGTTTGCTGTGGGCCAGGAAAAATATAGCTGACAGGGATAATAAAGCTAAAGTAAACATAAAGAAGGAGTGATAGTAAGAGAGAGGTCCTTCAAAAGGGAAGAAAATGAATATCAGATGAAAGATTGCATAAGGTGACGAACACCAAAATGAACCAATTGAAAAAACACAGGATTAGCATTATTCACAAAGTCATTTAAGACCATGATGAATAGTTCTCCTGCAGCACTAGTTCACATACTTATAAAATAAGATTAGGCAGGTGCATAGGCACAACCCCCTTGAACTTACCTGAGACTGGTCCTTTAACCGGTCAGGGCTCTTGCAGACCCAGCTGTAGCGCCTCGAGGCATCTGCCTCAACACTTTCTCTCTTGGGCTCTCTTGCTCTCTATGACTTTTGTGCCACCTCACTCTCTCTCTCTATGCCTTTTCTCCCACTTTATCTGTGACTTTTGTACCACTTCTTCTGCCCTTTGAAACCTTTTCTCTTGCTCTCTTTGCCGTTTCTCTCACTCTTTCTGTGACTTTTTTGTGCCTTTTCTCTTACTCTGTCCCTTTTCTCTTACTTTTTCCATGACTTTTGTGCCACTTCTTTAACTCTTTTTGTCTTTTCTCAAATTTTTTTCTGGGACTCTTGTGAAACTTCTCCTGCATTTTGTGCCTTTTCTCTCAATCTATGCCTTTCTCTCATTCTCTCTCTCTGACTTTTGCGCCACTTCTGTTGCTCTTTGTGCCTTTTCTCTCACTTTATGCCTTTTCTTGCTCTTTGTGCCATTTCTCTCGCCCCCTTTCTGATCTTTATCATCTCTTTCACTCTTTTTGTCACCATTGTGCCGTGTCTCTCCATCTTCTCTGTGTGCATCCTTCATGGGCCCCTTTTCTGCCCTCTCTGCACCCCCACCCTTTTCCTCTCAACTCAGCTTTAAATCACAAATCACAGCAAACTTCACCCTGGGTTGAACCCTAGAATACACCCCTCATCCCCCCGGATCCCTGAGCCAACTTATTTAGCGAGAGAAAGTAAAAGACACACAGATCATGGATGGAATGCAGAGCAAATCAAACATTCTCCCCCAGTCAATAGATCTGGGTTAAATCCATTGTTCTTTTGCTCACCATGCCACCCCAGTTTAGACCCAGCCGTATGCAAATCAGTCTTCACCCTGTGCCTCATGGGAACAGTCCAGACCAAACTGCCAAGCCAGGTCCTCCCTGGACTGGAAACAAGCATTCTGGGACCGGTTTCGAGGCATCACCCCTCCTCAGCCAGGCTAGCTTCAATCCAGTTGCACAGTGAGCCCGGGACCCACGTCTGGGCATACGCGGCGCACTTAGGGCAAGAAAGTAAAAGACACACAGATGATGGACAGAATGCAGAGCAAATCTAACATTCTCCCCCAGTTAATAGATCTGGTTTAAATCCATTGTTCTTTTGCTCACCATGCGACCCCAATTTAGACCCAGCCATATGCAGATCAGTCTTGACCCTGTGCCTCATGGGAACAGTCCAGACCGAACTGCCAAGCCAGGTCATCACTGGACCGGAAACAAGCATCCTGGGACCAGTTTCGGGGCAACACCCCTCCTCAGCCAGGCTAGCTTGAATCCAGTTGCACAGTGAGCCCAGGACCCAAGTCGGGGCATACCCGGCGCACTTAGGGAGAGAAAGTAAAAGAAACACAGATGATGGACGGAATGCAGAACAAATCAAACATTCTCCCCCAGTCAATAGATCTGGGTTAAATCCATCGTTCTTTTGCTCACCATGCCACCCCAGTTTAGATCCAGCCATATGCAAATCAGTCTTGACCCTGTGCCTCATGGGAACAGTCCTGACCGAACTGCCAAGGCTGGTCTTCCCTGGACTGGAAACAAGCATCCTGGGACCGGTTTCAGGGCATCACCCCTTCTCAGCCAGGCTAGCTTGAATCTAGTGGCACAGGGAGCCCGGGACCCACGTCTGGGCATAACCAGCGCACTTAGGGCGAGAAAGTAAAAGACACACAGATGATGGACAGAATGCAGAGCAAATCAAACATTCTACCCCAGTCAATAGATCTGGGTTAAATCCATCATTCTTTTGCTCACCATGCCACCCCAGTGTAGACGCAGCCAAATGCAAATCAGTCTTGACCCAACCTATTTAGCAACATTACGGACCTCATTGCCCCCTAATCCATGACTTGAGAGCATTCATCCTCTTAGGAGATTCAATTTCCATCTTAAAGGCCATACTGACCCTAACTCAGCCGCCCTTCCTGACAGCCTTGGAAACCTGGGACTAATTCAATGCATCACGGAGCCCCCCCATGCCGCCGAACACATCTTATATTCTGTCTTTGCATGCTTCAACAACATAAAAATCAGCACAACAAGACCCGTTAAATAGACAGACAACCCTATAATCAGTTTCACAATCAACATTCATCAACACAGAAGAACCCCCAGAGTGGGCCCAGCTCACTCACACAGGAACAACCCTACCGAGGCAGATTGGACGGCTGCCCTCCACAAGAATGCAACATTGAAAACTTCAGCAAGTGGATCACCAACTGCGCTGACACTCTGGCCTCCAAGAAACACAGCAAAAACTAGACCAGAAGCCTACTGGTGCACGGGCGATCTCTGAATGGGCAAGCAACTCTTCAAACATCTGGAACAGAAATGAAGAAGCGGAATTGGAATAAGATACATTCAAAGCCTCCCAGAGAAAGGTATAAAAAGCTAAAAATTATGAGGCAGGCCCTAGTCGAATGAATATATATGCCAGCTCCAACTGTAGCAAAGAAATCTTCACAATCATCAAGGACTTTGCCACACCCACAGATGCCACCGGCAATATCAGCCCATTATCTGTTTAACGCCTGCTCAAACGTCTGTTGTAGCCAAATCACAACCATCTACAACAACTTCTCCCCTCTAGCAGATTCCTTGACTCACTCCAGAGGTTTCCTAGTGATAAATGAAGACACACAATCACCACATGGGATACCATTACCATAGAGGAAACCACAACAATCATCAAGAACATACACCCCTGGGCACTGACAGACCCCTGCCCCCATCACACTTTACGATACCCATCAGCGAGGCCCTCACCCCAATCCTCAACACCTCCATCAGTATAACCACTTATGCAGAACCATGAAAACACGCAGCTGTCAACATCCTTCTAAAGAAACTCTCGGCCGACCCAACCAAACTCGCCAACCACCAAACAATATCCCCCTTTCCTACCCATTCAAGGTCTTGGAAAAAGAAATCAAAAAGTGCCTCTCCGCCCACCTCAGCAGACACCAGCTTCTCAATGCCACACAGTGCGGATTTAATTGCAATCACAGCCTAGAAACAGCCTCATAATAGCAACAGATGACATCTGGATGATTCTCAACAGGGGGAACCCTCATCCTTCCAGCCCTATCAGCAGCCTTCAACACTGTCTCCCATCCCATTCTAATCAGACAATTCCACAAAGCAGGCATCCAGGGACACACCTTCAAATGGGTCTTCTCCTTCCTCACTGGAAAAACCCAAGCATGCCCTGTTTAAACCTGGCTTGGTTTCCCCTGACTTTTTGCCTTCTGACCTATTTTTTTGATGACATCAATGTTACTGCCTTTAGGGCTCTGGGCACACTACCACTGCTAACCAGTTAGAAAGTGCATGTGGCTCTAATTAAAACATGGTAAAATTGGCTTATCAACAATTGGCATATTTAATTTACTTATAGACCCTAGTAAAGTTCACTACATGTGCCCAGGATGTGTAAATTAAATGCTACTAGTGGGCCTGCACCACTGATTCTGCCACCCACTTCTGTAGCCCTTTAAACATGTCTCAGGTCTTCAATTGTAGAGCCTGTGGGTGCAGTTTTAAACTCCCATTTTGACCTCGCAAGTTAACTCTCTTGCCAGGCCCAAACCTTCCCTTTTAAAAAATTTAGGTCACCCCTAGTGTAGACCCTGGACAGCCTCAGGCACAGGTTGGAGTGCATTTAAAAAGGTGGATATGTACTTTTACGTTTTACATGTCCTAGTAGTGAAAAACTCTACTGCAAAGCCTATATGTCTCATAGGTTAACATTGGGATTACCTTATTACACTTTATAAGTGTAATTTCCAGTTGGGAAAATATGGACTTTTCAAATTTGGTGTCTCAGGAATCACAGTTCAAAATCACAACTTATGGTAAAGGCGAATATTAAGTTGTAAGTCTGAAAATGCCACGTTTAGAATGTTATAAATATAATAGGGCTACCTATTATTCCCCAAGGAAACTGGATTTAATGCATCAATATAATAAATAATATGCTACTGAAGGAGCTATTTATGAATAATTGCAATTTAGTTGGTATAAAAATCCAACCAGTATTGACTTGAACAAAGAGAATCAGCAATGGAGCGTACCAACCAAAGATTTCAAAGAATACAATTGTTTTTCCAAAATGATCATACAAAACATTGAATAAATACTCAATTACATTTCTTCAATTAGGATTTATAATGCAATGTTAACTGAACCCTGGCCTACCTACATTGAACATAAAAGTCAATTTCCGTATCAGTAGATTTTAATGGGGATTGGTGTATCTTTATTAACATGTCAATAGATTCTTCCAGAAAGAAGTCCTTTCCTTATTGACCGAAAAATGAAAGCAGAGGTGGATTAATTGATGTTAACCAGCCACAATTGGTTGTCCAGGAGGTTTAGTTTTATCTTTGTGAGTTTTTGTAAGCGTGAAAAATGCTGGGATGATATTGTATTTTCTATTCTAATAATCAAATTATTTTTTACTCAACCGCATTTCAATGACATTGTAAACAAACCTGCTGATAAGGGTGGCAGTATTGTGGTACAAAATAAAACTAAAGATGACAATGAAGTTTTGCAGCAACCCCACACACTATAAAAAACTTATCAAAGATCCCACTATGACAATCAAGAAAAATAATTTTACATAAACCACGACAGGATTAACTAAAATGTGGTTGAGTAAAAAAGAGATTGAATTTTTGGAATTGAAAAGACTACATCATCATTCATACATTTTACACGCTTTGAAAAATTCACAACAAGGAAAATAAAACCTCAATGACGACCAATTGTAGGTGGTTCTCAATTCATTCTTGAACCGTTGGCAGAATATGTTGACTTTTCGATTAAGCCTTTTGTTCCCCTGACTAAATCTTACACTAGAGATAGGTTGTCAGTTATTACACAAATTGAAGTTGAACTTTTAGATGAAAACAAACATATTCTGGTTACTATGGATATTGGAAGTCTCTATACTAGCATTCCACAAAGGGAAGCCTTGGATGTAATAGATCATGTGCTTGAGACTCATCCTAAACCGCATAGAACACCAACAAGTTTTATAATTGAATGTTCTAAAATTACACTGGAACATAAATATTTCACCTTCAATAGAGATTCTTTGCCCAAATACAAGGAGTTGCGTCAGGAGCAATTGACATAGCAATTCTATATGTCGCTGCCTTTGAGGAACAAACTTTTTACATTGTATCCAATCCGTACATGACAAACATCAAAAAATGGCTTTGTTATATTGAGGATGTCCTTCTAATATGGAAAGGTTCTGTACCCACATTATTAGAGTTTCACCACTGGCTAAACAAGCAGAACGTGAATTTACAGTTCACACTGGAATATAACAACAACTTGATCCATTTTTTGGATCTTATGACTAAAAATGATTCAGGCATCCTGTATATGGGTTTGTACATAAAACCGGCAGCAAAAAACACATTGCTTAAGTATAATAGTCATCCTCCATGTAATTTGACAGCCTACCTCTTGACCAATACTTATGGATCAAACCAAACTGTACAAAAATAGATGACTATTTTGCCGAAGCAAAAATTCTCTCTTGGAAATTAGTTGCAAGAGGATATACATATCCAAGCTAACATGTTAAAAAGATCATACTAAACAACTGCCATCTATAAGATTCCGGATCCTTTAAATTTGACAGACTGTTTTTCTTTAAAAGAGCAAGAAATATAAGGGATATATTGGTCAGAGCCCATGGGGAACCTCAAATTGTTACATAACTCAACTATGAGGTCAGGGTCTAGTTGTTGTTCACCAACCATCTGGCAATCGCACAGCATGTTCCAATACTAATTGTGGTTCAAAGAATGACATCTAATGCATACTTTGCATTACTTTGTTAAAACTACTGAGGAAGTCCACCAAAAAATTATACAACATCAATCCAAAATTTGTTGTATTGTCCAAAATGTTCCATTGGTTGATCATTACAAATCATGCTCACATGCTGCCAATGAAATGAAATGGTTTGTATTAGAAGCAATCGCTCACTCTGGGGGAAGACACAATGTGGATGGTTTACTCGCATTCAAAGAGATCAGATACATTTGGCAAGTGCATACTGGTAAGAGAGGGATTAATAAACAAGTTGATTAGTATTCCTATCTACAATGTGAATGACCTTTTCTGGTTGTCATGATTGTAATTTTTCTATATAAGATAGGTGTCAGTATTAAAGTCTGACTTAAGTACTAGTTGCCTGCTCATTGGGAATTTTGGATACAGTTGTGGTTAAATGCAGTTAGTTCACTTAGCCTGTTTGGTCTACAGCTGACAAGCCCATTATTTGTTTGTGACTGACATGGTTTTCATAATTTAGGCTGCAGAATATAGGTTCTGATACTTCTCTAAGATGCTGAGGTTTTATATGAGGTTTTTTTATGATTCTGTATTCCTTACTGGGTGTTAGAAGATTTCCATTAGTACACTATAAAAACAGTGTACACGGTTTTGTTTCATGATTACTTTTTGTTACTATCTTTAGCTTGATTTGTTTTCTTGTTATGTTTGTATATTGAGGAGTTTAAGTATTTTATCAGGTCCCACCGCTTCAAGACGGCGCTGACCATTTTTGGAAATATCACATGATCCAATCAGTCACTTTATTGCTTAAGTATACCTGTGGTTTTGGCATTTCAGATGATTTCATTTTCCACGTTATGGTGCTAAAGAGTTCAAGTTGGTACATCATTTGTTTCTTCATTGTTTGTATATATCATGAGTTTGACTGGTATTCCCGTTATACTTAAGGTTTGAAGGTTTTACCATTTCAAGATGGCGCTCACCGTTTTCGGAGTGCACCCATGATTCGGTCAGCTTCATATTTGTTTAAGAGTGAATGCTATTTCAGCATTTGCACACCAGTGCTGACACAGTCTCCTTATATGGTGCAGGAACCAGGCAGGTCTGATGAACGCGAAACCTTTGCTGTCTAGAACCAGGTACTTCTGTGACTTTGTAACATATTGGTGGCCACCATTTCTTACCTATGTTTGTTTTCATATGTCATTGACTTTAAGTTTTACAAATATTGATCTTTCTGGGAAGGATTATTATAGGCAAACCTTTCTTTTGGTCAGTATTCATTGTTGTATATCTTATGGTGGCGTCACCCTATATGGAAAAGACTCACTACTTCTAAATAAACTGATTGTTACCAACTATACAAGGATCTTCCAAATACCCAAAAGTGCATCACCAGCACAGGTGCGGTTGGAATTTGGACTAATTAATGAATCATTTGGAAGGATGTATTCTAACATAAAAAGCTGGTTCAAAATAAAACTTAATTCAGAACATTCAACAATCGATGAAGCATTTTGAACAGAAGTGGAAAAAGACAAATTGTCCTCATACAATCAATTTCTATACAAATCCCTCCAAATTACCAAGATGGGAGAATTGTGGAACAAAAGCCTGTCTTTTACATCTTTTAGACAAATACCTAACAAAATGGCAAAACTTCACTCCCTGATTGAAGATAAAAACATGTTCAGCCAGCGAACACACACATGGATGGTAATCAATACCTACGACTCTCTAAAGCAAGCATTTTACCTAAGGCTTACATTTTCAGTATTTTTGAAGAAACACTTGATGGAACTTCGGTTCACAGAGCTACCAACAATAGCGAACCGACCTAGTTGGAAATACAACGGTCCTATAGCATGGTGACTTTGTGGACAAAAAAAGAGGATTTTATACATCTGATTTGCAATTGTCCATATTTTTATCCAGCACGCACCACTCTATTGAGCCCTGATTTTAAATCATGAAGGATCAGGACATGTAGGGCTGCCATCATTCAGAGTCTCAACCCGTCGAATCCTCAATTGAACTGTAAGCTGTTAAAGTTCTTAAAGCTCCACGAACTTGTCCTGCAAAAAATGCAGCCTAACCACTCCCCAGTACAATCAATATTACATTGGGTTTTTTAAAGCTTAACAAGAAGATGGAACAATTGTACTACATTGAATCGTAATTTTAAACTCTAATAACGGTCATATCACAAAGGTTATATGTACTGCATGGTTTTATACCTAAACCTATTTTATCTTGAAGGTTTACATGTGACATTGTTACTGTTTAAATTAACCAAACAATAAAGTTTACTTACTTACTTACATTGCTGTATTCAGATTTAGGATCCCATGACTGATGCATTGGTAAGCGTTTTGTGAGTATAGATTGCTCATAGTGCACTGCAGCACTTGATTGGTTATATTCAAGTATGGTATTTTGATTGTGGTGCATGTCACATATTTTGGTGTTTTCATTGCTTAGACTTATGGGCCTATTCGTACAGAGTTGGTGAGTGATCCGCATTCATGTTCTTACTCGGGCATACCTTCCTTATCATTTTTAGGTTTAGCCTGCACAGTGCTTGCGCTTGTGAAGTTTTTTGTATTAAATATCTCTTAAAAGGGACTTACATCCTGCCCCCTTGCATCCATTGCTTTTCATTGGTTCCTGCGCTTGCCATTTACTTTTCCTCTGTGTCTATTGGCTGTAGCACACTTTCCAGTTGTTCCTTGTGTTGTTCTTAGTGTGCTGCTCTTATCAGTTACTCGTCACCAAAGTACTGTTTCCATCCATTTTTGTCTAACTATTTTGTATACATTTTTTTGCCTGCATAGCTAATCTTGCCCCTTTAAAGCAGGTGAATGCCCCAGTGGTGGTGCTCAGAGAGCGGTACAAACCTTAAAAACGTTGCCCATGCAGCTGAGTTAATCATTCTCCTCCTAGCTGCATGCATTTCAAGCGTGAATACCTGCTCCGTTATGGTTCTTTCATTTATTATTACACAAGACTTGCATTGTGCTCCAAGCCTCACCTTCAGCCCTGAGCCCCGTCCTCCTCAAAGCCTCCAAGTCCATTTCTATCCCTGCTCGTTTTCCTTCCTGTTTCTTTGCAGTGATTTACTGATGTTTTGGCGCCCTAGCATTTCCCCATTTCAGACCTGCCCCTGATTTTCCCCCGGGCACTGGCTTTGTTCACATCAAGCTGACAGAGGGCTTTGGTGTCTAGTTTCAGGAGCTGCTGTCCCAGCAAACGAGTCTGCGGAAGTCACTCCAGGAGTCCCAGGCCATGATGCTGCAGAGAGTCCAGGTTACTAGAGAAGGCGGAGGAGGCCGAGCGTAAAGAGGTGAGCGAAGCCAGGCAGAGCGTGTTAGTCACGCCTGGGCTTTTACAAGGGTTGCTGGTGTGGACATTGAGGAGGGGTAGGCCTGATTCCACGCCACTGTGTGCCACAGCCTCATCTTCCGTGCTTGGCAGCACACCGAGGACTGCAGTCATTGCCTCTTCCTTCCCACCCTCACCTGTCTCCATAGCGCTCACTCTTGTGCCAACCCGGCCTTTAATGGTTGTCATCAAGCAAATGCCTTGAAATGGCTGAAGATGGGTCTGTGGATAACACTATTGTTCATCTTTGAAGCTCGTGGCGAATCTCTAAATATTTTGTCAGTTAGTTCGACATCTGATCTCTAGTGATTACTAGCCGCTCTTTTGATGCACTTCACATGCCGCAAACCCCCCTTTATTTTCCCGTAGCCCCTCAGTTTTTCCACTTTCACTTCATTCATTTCCTCCCTCCATGTTGGCTTTTAATTTTCCCTTTCCTGCTGTGCCCTCTTCCATTGCTCTTTCTTGTTGCCCAGCACTTTATCCCCTCATCATTTATTAGCCTCCTGCTATTTCTGCCACTGTCTTGATTGATATTTGGTTTACTCCCTCACTCCGCCCTTCTGTGACAGCCCTCGCCTCCTACTTTCCACCCTATAACCGATTCTTCCTATTTTATTTTTTGTGGACGTTTTCATTGTGTTCTAATAATGCCCAGAGGGCTTCAGAATGCCTCACTTTTTACTTATAACGAAGTATAAGAGATACAAATGAAGAACTATTTCCATATATTGTTAAACAGGAGTGGATTCCTGAAATACAGAGGCCAATTGCAGTGCCATTATATCGAAAACCCCTTAGTGGTGGGTGAGCCACACAAAGCTCGACCCAGGCTTGAGCTCATATCAAGCTCCTTTTAGAACCTCGAGCCCAAAACAAGCAGAGCATTCATGTGGTTTCTGCCCACTGCTCCCACCAGATACTTCACAATATATTGCCTTTTTAACAAAAAGTCATAACAATTTTACGGAATTTCTTTAACTTATATTGCACTACTGCTCACCAACTTGAAACTTTAAATTATATATTAATCAGAAAGGTGAAATCTAATGCATTTGCCAGTGCTTGATGATTATGTATCTTTTTAGGTGTTCATTTAATTAAATTATAGGTTTTTCACCTTTTATGTTAGATTTTGCAGGAGATTGTCCAGTTTGGCTCTATACATTTCTTTTGGCCCTGATGATGGTCTCGTGGACTGTGTTGCATTAGGAGATCAAAACTTCTACATTGTTCCTCTTTAACATCAATTTATCCACCTCTGCTTCCATTTTTCTATCAATATGGAATGGACTTCTTTCTGGACGATTCTATTGATATGTTAAAAGGATACACCGCTCCCCATTGACATATACTGATAGGGAAATTGACTTTTATGTTCAATGTGGGTCGGTAGGAGTTCGGATAAAATTGTATTATAAACCCTGATTGAAGACCTGTATTCAATGTTTTGTATGATTATTTTGGATAAAAAATGTATTCTTTGAAATTTTTGGTTGGTACGCTCCATTGTTGTTCCTCTTTGTTTAAGTCAATACTCGTTGGATTTTTATACCAACTCAATTGTAAGTATACATAAATAACTCCTTCAGGGACATAATATTTTATTTACTTTTAGAAAGTTGACATTTTCTTACTGCAACCATTGTGTGCCTTCTCTTTGTCTCTGAATGCACATCTAGGGTGGGTGACATCTGGGCTTTGATCATTCCCGCCAGGCAGTTGCACACAAAGGGAGCTTAGGTGTGACTGATGGGCCTTCCACATCCTGATGGGCCTTCCTGGGCAGGATGGTAGGGATTAGCTGAGACTTGCACCCACACAAAGGGCTGCATTCCCACCTGTGGTAAGTCCCTCTTTGAAGTCTCGCCAATCAAAGGCATAACTTGGTATAAGAACTTGACCTCTGACTCCACCAACTCAGTACACTTCTGGACCAGTGGACACTATGTCAGGGAGAAGGACTGCTGTGCTGCTGAAAGGACTGTCACTCTGCTGGACTCTGCTGGACTTTGCTGGAGACCTGCTCTGCTGTGCATTCCCTGCTGCCTGCTGCCCTCCTTACCTGGGAGTGAGAAAGACTGGATCTGCATCTCTACAACCCAGAACCAAAGTGATTCCAAGGGCTTGCTGGTTTGCCTCCTGTTAGAAGTCTCAGAGACATCAAAGACTTCAAACCCACTCATCAACAGCACCTGGACTCTGCCATTAGATAGTCTTGCCCTGCCAAGATATTGCCAATTCAGTCCTGAGATCTTGGAAGTGAATGCAAATTGCTGCAACTGTGAAAATCCATGCATCGTTGTCGTTGCGCCGGTCGGAACCGAGATCTCCCTCGACGCCAATTCATCGCTGCTTCAGAGATATCACATCGCCGGCTGCGCGGCTCAGCGACGACGCATCCCCTACAACTGAAGAGTTCAACAGTAACACATCTTGATTTGCGTGGCTCGATGACGATGCATCGCCTACAAAAACTGTACTTTGGCACCAATGCATCGCCTCCTGCTCCACATATCTCGGCTCCGTTGACGGCGCAACCAAGGTGCTTTGCAGTGGGACAAGGTTGGACCCTGTATCCGACCCTTGTTCCATCGCGGTCTGACTGAACATATGGATTTGCCCCAGTCAATCGCAATTAGATAGCTCCGGTTGGCACTTATGATTTTAAGCTCTATATTTCAAAATATTCTTTAAAAATTCATGACTCCAGTTCTACTAGATGTTTGTTGTTTTGGTCTTGGTTTGCTCATGGAATTAAGCTCTATATGTCTAACCAGGTGTGGTATCTTTTTGTGTGGTGTTTTCACTGTTGTACTGTTGTACTGTTTTAAGTGTTGCACAAAAACATTACACATTGGCTCTTAAGTTAAGCGTGACTGCTCTGTGCCAAGCTACCAGAGGGTGAGCACAGGTTAATTTAGGGTGTGTATCTGACTTACCCTGTTTAGGATTGTGGTCCCTGCTTGTACAGGGTGCATACCACTGCCAACAAGAAGCCCAATTTCTAACATTGGTGATCAGCGGTGAGGATGGGACTTGTATTTGTGCAGTGCCCTACAGTAATTTAGAGTACTCTCCTAATCCATACCAAAGGCCAACTCGAGTCAGTTCTCCCTGATTGGATTTTTTAATTTCTCCATTTTCCCTGATTTTCATTTTTCTATTCTCCCTGATTGGTATTTTCAATTTGTTCCTAAAATCATATCTCTGACTGGAGGATCTACATATGCATCTATCTGTACCTGCAAAAATGGACTTTGAGCTGACCAACCTGGAGGGTCATACTGTGGCCCAGCTCAAGGATTTCTGCAGGGTCTTTGGGCTACCTGTTAAGGGCACCACCAGGAAGGTGGAGATGCAAAAGTTGCTGAAGGCCTGTTAGAAGCTCATGCTGCATTGAATGTGACCCCAGAGGAGGAGCTGGATGCGAAGGATTGTTTGGACCAAGAGTCACAGGAGAGTCTGGGTCTGATACCTGTGGAGGAGGGGCTCAACATCCCACCAGGATTAGTGATTGTCCCCCGGTCAGGGACCAGTGTGTCATCCTGAGGCCTGTCCCCAAAGGGGCTGAAAGACAGGAGAGAGGAGGGAAAATAAAAATTGGAGTTCCACATACCCATGAGTCTTGTGCCTGATGTTGTGGTGGGAGATGAGATAGATAGATGGTTTGTGGCTTATGAGCTAGCCCTGCAGATGTTCAAGATCCCAGAGGGTGGTTGGGGGGCTAGTCTGTGGAGGCATATCCTTAGTGAGGGGAGGGGCACCCCACTGGCCCTAGATGTGGGGGATAGGAGGAGGTATTCCCACCATGAAGGAAAACCTGATCAGGAAGTTTGATTTGACCCTAAAGAAGTACAGGCAGAAGTTCAGGGGCAGTCAGAAGTTATCCCAACAGACCTGAGTGTGTTGTGTTGATTCATTTTCAAAGCATTGGAAGGTTGGGTGAAGTAAAGGATTACCAGGGGCTGTATATCTTGTTTGCAAGGGTGGGTGGGATGGTTAGGAGGGGTGTAATACTGTTCTATTTTACTTTTCTTATGTTTCATGATATGTTTCTATTCGGCATACAGCTGCCAAGATTTTGAAAACCTGATCACGGACTATGTGTATATGCTCCTGCTATTACGTTTTTGCTCTGACCACTGTTATCCTGTGATATTTTAATTGGCTGTATCTGACACTGGAAGCTGTTCTGATTTTTGCCATGAAAATTAAAACAAAAAAGTGCTTTTTGGGACAAGCGGGGTTTCCTATCTTGCCCCGCTCTCTTTTTTTTACCTTTTTGTTTGGGACTCGGCTGAGTCTGAGTCCCAAAATGGGTTCCAACACTTCTTGGTTGAAGTTTTGGCAGCCAATCAGATTTTAGCACGTGATCGGTGGGATTTGTGGATCGTCTGCATCCCTAGATATACAAATGTAGTATCCTTTAATATGTCGGAAATTACTGAATGGATATACACCAAATCACAAAAATCGTGCTTTTTGGACCAAGATCTAGCTTTCTGCCAAATTTGGTGTAATTCCGTTCAGCGGGTCGGCTGTAGTTGTGTCTAAAATCCCTATGGGAAATTGCATGGAAAAACGTGTTTTGCGACCCACCCCCTTTTTCTCTGCCACACTTGACGGATCACCCGAAAACTTTCAAGACAGCAGCTGAAGCGAGTGGCAATCGTGCATGCGTGCGTGTGTGTGTGCGTGCATGTGTGTGTGTGTGTGACTTTTGCACCTGTACCCCTGGGTTTTAAATGTCACTTCTGCACTAGATAAAACATTTTGCAGTCAGAGCAAACCTCTTTATCTCCCTTCTTAACTGTGCTGCTATTCTCCAATTTCCTGACATATTTTGTTTTTTCTAATCCAGTCACTACTGGTCTTACACACCTATTTTTGTTTGAGAAGCTTCTAATACAATAAAAGTGTTCTCTGCACAGCGTCCTGCTGTTCCTGGACAGTATATGTCTGCGCTTAATTGAACACTAAGAAAAATCTGGTAATAGAACTTGATTTTGTCAATGGATAGCATTCATACACAGAAGATAGGAACATAAGCATCATGGACAGAGGAAATCACAGACATGAGACAGGAGAAGGCTGACATAGGAAGACTGAAAATGGGTAAATGTGGGAAGACATAGACATACACCAACACAGGGAGACATGAAAGGAGACAGGACGGTAGGGAACAATTACAAGAGAAAACATAGATCAGATAGGTAGGGGAAGTCACAGACAAAGGCATACACTAATTTAGAGAGACATGAAAAGCAAGACACAGACACATGAAGACCAGGGGAGATCGTGCAGTGGGCAGTGAAGTGAAGATGGAAAGGACCAATGGGAGCCACGAAATCAGAAAGACTTGAATATGGGAGGCATTTGCTTTACAAATACCATCTAACGTAACATAACTTACAATTATTCCTAACCATTCCTAATAAGTATCTAGTTAATCAAAAGCAAAGAAGTGTTGGTACGGTCCATGAAAAGTATAAAAACCCTACAGGGAAATGGTTTTGGAGGTTTTCCCATTAAATATATTTAATTCCAGCAATAAAGTCTTGGTAATGTGAAATGCAAAATCAGTAGACACACTGAAAAATGTTTAAGATGTGCCATTGCAGGTACTGCAGCTCTGGTTAGAACTGCTGGTATAGTTCACGAAAAGTACAGCAGCACCACTTCTAAGACATGTCAGTACTATTATGGGAAGCTCAGCCTCACTGAAAAGGGTTTGTACTGAATATGAAATTGTAACTGACTTGCTGACAAATTATTGAATACCAGCGCAGAGTTGTCTTTTTCATCCTTCTGAACCAATAATGCTGAAATCCCAACACTGCGTCTAGAATATACATTGCAATATTCCCTTAGTAATTCCTAAATCTTCAATAAAATCAGTTTACATTTTTCTATGGCAATGATTTTACATTAAAATATGCTCAGTTATGAGAGCTTAATGAAATGCACATAGTATCTGCAAAGGCCGAACCAAGCACATTGTGTCATTATAGCTTAACAACTCATATGTATCCACAAGTGTTTTTTAACCTTACATTAATCTATTTACCTTCACAATTATGTCTTAACATAAATATTATAAGGTGTGTTATGAATGGAAACCTGCTAGTTTATCATATTTTTTATAATCCTTTATAAGCAGGAGATTTTAGTCAGAGAAGGCCTGTGCACACCTGGTGACAAAAGTTTGTCCTGCCCCATTACTTGTTTGGCAGTGCTGCTAAGAACTGTCAGTGCTGGCAAAAGTATTGCACCAGCAATGAGAAGTGGTGGCGTTGTTCATGAAAAGTAATGCATTCCAGCTGACAGGAGTGCAATGATGCTGAGGACATGATGGGCACCTGAAATATATTTCATATGAGCTGCCTGTCAGATGCCTGACTCAATGAGCCTCAGAGGTGTGCCCGGTTATCCAAGAGCCCTCCCCAGCCCTGTGAAGCTCCGAGAGGCCATGTTTTCAGTTTCCTGCACAGCCAGGCTTCACTACCTTCAACAGTTACAGTCCATACACCAGACTCAGCACGTGAATGCCTGTCCAATCTGGGTAGGCAGATGTCTAAACACTGCTACTACTAGGCTTCAGCAGGGCCGGCTATAGCACTGGTGGCGCCCTGTGCGACAGTGTTTGTTGGCGCCCCCCATGGGCACCCCCCCCCCGGATTCCCTCACTACCACCCTTTAACAGTGCCCCCTCAAGTCTCCATAACCACTCTCTCTCAGATGTATTTAATTAGTTATATAGCGTCCCCTATACCAGTGTAGGGTGTCAGAGCACTTTTCATCACACACACATTAAACAGAGTCAATCAACCATATTTGTGTAAATCAGTGTATAGGAAATATTACATAAGCCAGAAGACTACAAGGTGAGTAACATGTCATCCATACTGGTAAACAGTATAGTTTAAGAGTGCTTGGTCTGGAGAAGCACAGACTCGGAATTTTAAACATAACCCCATGGTGGGGGTTACATTTAATAATAAGGTTTTTTTACCAAAATGAACTTTTTTGAAACATTAGAATAATGAAAGACAGAGGAAAACCTCATAATGCTCTCCTCTATATCTTGCAGTTTGCATGCAGCTCTTTGATGACAGTTATTAGCTCACTGTTCCATGTTAGGATTTTGACTTATAAACTGCTAGTAACAAAAGGATCTCTCTGACACAAGCACTGACCTATTTAAACGATATGCACTTTGTGATCTGCATGGTACACATTCTTTGCAGCTTGCATATAACCCTCTGTGCTACCATAAAATGAGTTAAAACTTCCACTAGACAAAACTCCTCTCTCTCTCTCCAGGAAAAACATTAATCACCCCAGTTATCTTGACATCTTTATTGTTGTGTGAAAATTGGAGGCCAGCAATGCAGCAGGAGGAGCTTTTTAAACCATAAAATACTTCCAAACAGGCGCCCCCTGGAAGAGTCAGCACCCAGTCGGTGGCACCGCTCTAGAGCCAGCCCTGGGCTTCAGTGCACTAGGACTGCTACTTATGGTGAAAAGAAGGAGTTCTTCTTTTCCTAGGGGGTGTTACATCGTGCAACAAACTTACTCAAGGCGGTGTACCTTTGGAGGAAAACGGCACGTTTTGGGTTTGTATGCTTGCTGTTTGGTGAGGCTGTTTTTCTCTGGCATCTGTGCTCAGGACACAAGTGGGCATTGTCGCCACCCAGACTGCATTGCCATCTCTGCAGTTGCGGTCCCATGGAGTGGTGTTTGGTGGCCTACGAAGAATACCAATAATGGAGGGCAGGGTTGGAGCATGGAAGACTGCAAGGAAAAGGAGCTGTCAGACGTGGATTTTTTCTTTTCATGGCGAAACAATGCCATGCTCCTGAAGAGAGAGGCTAGCCTTATGAATGGCTCTTTGCAAGACAGTGGCTTTTCCACAGATTATTGCCTGAAGTTCCCAACCAATATGGAGTTCCTCATTTTCATGTGATGTCATTTCCTATATAGATCGCCCATATAAGGAAGGATTGACAAGAGATGGATATTTGATTCCCTATTTTTCATCACGTTTATTTCCCCTTTGCTTATAATTTTGGCCCTGATTTCTGCTCCAATTTTCCCGCGTGCATTGGAATCCTTGTTTCTGGAAGATCTTTGTTGGTCTGTTTCTCTGCCCTGTGTCAGGACAGGTTTGCCGCCTGCTTATCTACACCTGCCAAGGAGGTATCTGCCTTTGTAGATTTTTCCTCCTTTTGGGACAGGCTTAAGGAGGCACCAGACACCTTTCACATGTATATTATATGTGCAGGATAGCACCATGGCTTCTGGCAGGAGACCTTTCCTAAGGCCTTCACAAAGGAACCTCGAGAGGCTTTCAAAGCATCTAGTCCTTGACAGGGGCTTGGACAGCATTCACCAGTTCGTTGCATAATGAGGCACATGCCCAGCCAAAGGGGAATAAGGCACAGGCGAAGAGAATGCAACAGGGAACATGAGCCTGGATCCATTTTTGGCACCAACACTCCCTTACAAAGCCTTGTAGGAAAGGAAATCAAGTGCATTACCTTTGTGAGTGTCTGCTTCTGTGGCTAATGAGAGAGATGGCTCCAGTTTCAAGCCCCACCCATGACGAATGTATTTCTTGCAGTAAAGTAATACACATTTTCAAAAATTTGTGTAATAATTCAAGGAGGATAAACTCCCTATTTTCCCTTAAAGCTTGCCTTATGGTGTTCCTTGGGGTCATGTGCCCCAAAAGCTGTACATCAAGGTTTATGGAATATGGAGGGCCCTGGACTGCTCCTTTGCACATCATTTATGAAGAAATCATTCAAATGTAGTTGTTGCAGCGCGTACAATAAAAACTATCCTCCTCCCAGGTTACTTATAGGTCATCCAGGGGCAAACTATATTTCTCATATCCACATGACAATGGGGCCCATAAACATCGCCTAAACACACACACACTCCTGGATTTCCTTTTACACCTTTATGAAATTCTGTACTCCTAGGAGAAGCATGAGAACTAAATGGAGAACACCATTTTGTGTACCGCTGGAAGAGCAAGGATATCTATTTACCTTAATTTGTCACTTTCTTTTAATTATTTCTTAAGATATTCCTGCTTATTGTTTTGTCGATGAATCATTCATTTAAGAAATTAGTTCATAGTGATTAAGACCAGCTGAATCACAATCAACCAATTACTCATGTCACAATCATTTAGGAAAATAACCACTGAGTCATTTTGGTTTTTAAAGAATCTTAAATTTTATATAATTTTAAAAGCATGAAAAGATTTAATACTTTATTCAATTCTTCATTTTTAAATTCACAATTTTATTAAGCATAATCAATTTATTGCAGAAAGGAAATTTTGTCATGAAGCCAAAAACCTTAGTTACCTGCCTAGCTTCCTAATTTAGCCTAATGATTTCTAACCTAACTTTGGGATTAGAAATAGCCTGATTCTCATACTCAACTGTAAAGTTAAGACAGCAACAGCAACTTCAGCTCGTCAGCATCAGCTACCTGCAACCCGTCTTCTCTACTGCAACCATGACTCTCGAACTGCTTGGAACTTCTCTGGAACTCTCCTGGAACTGACTGGAACTGCCCCCTCCCACTAAGAGTAGGCCCTCTTATACCCCAATTCTAACTTTGTTAACTAACTGTTGCAACCTTAATATCACGCTTTTCTCTCATTGGTCCATACATGTCAGCTTATTCATTCTTTAATCAAGTTCTTTTGGATTCAAGAGTCCTTGGATCATTTCCTTTCCCATACGCTTAAACATTTCCATCCGATTCGATCAGTTCATTTGTATCTTCTTTTGACACATTCAAGAACTCCGCAGTCATTGTCCTTTCTCTTGGGCTCCTTTCCCACGGACTCTCTCCTGATCCTCACGGCACACTATCAGTTCAATTAGGTCACACCAGCCTTGACCATTTCTTGCATCCTAGCCTCTCAGAGACATCACGAGGCTCCAGATTTCTTCAATCTCATCCCGTACCACGTGTCCCCTTGCGCCTGCGCACATCTTCCCACTGGCGGCCATTTTATCTCGCCACTCGGTTCTACTTTAGAAGCACTAATTTGAGGCAAATAAAACATAATTAAAATAGAGAAAAATATCCCTTTCGTTTCCCTCCCGTCTACGTACCCCAATTAGTTGTTACCTAGCAAAAGCGACATTTAAGCTGCTCCTTACTTACCATCACTATTGTTTTTGCAACGACACATTTTATTTCTATGAAGCACAAACATGCATTTATTTTATTTAGTACGCTTTTTATTCTTACGTTATGATTAGACACACGGACATTCATTAGTAGATTATTTAGCACATACATTGGCATATTACCATTCCCACATATACAATGTTGATTAATACATTTAAACGATCATTTTTAATTAATTAATTATATAATTTGTTAGGGGTTAAAAATTTTATTTTTACTGCTCCATCAATCCCCCTTTGGTGATTTTTAAATCACCACATAAAACCCAAGTCATACTTCTTTTCAGGCAGCATGTCTTTCATCCTTTACTTTCTGTTATTCATATCTCTGTCTCTTCTTCATCTTGCCTTTTAGTCTCTTTATACATGCTTTCTTTCATTTTCTCCAACTCAATTTCACCCATTTCTCTCTCTCTTTCTCTCATTATTCTGTTATTTCTTCTTATCTTATTCTGTCTTACTTTTCTCTTTATACATGTTATTACTATTTTCAATATCATTGCTAACAATATCACTATAGTTGCTACTATTATAACTTTCCCTATTACTAGTTTACTCATCCTAGTTAACCAATTTGCTACTGAGGAAAACCCTCTACCAAGTTTTCCCAAAACACTTTCAACCTCCAGTGGGACTAATTCTTTGTGCAGACTTGTAATATTTGTAATATACTTCTGTATATTTTCACTGTTATCCGGAATGTAAGTACAACAATGTTGGACTTTCAACATTCCACAGACTCCACCCTCTTTTGCCAAAAGAATATCAAGGGCAAGCCGATTTTGCATCACCATAGCTCTCATGGCAACCATTTCGGTATTTACCATTAAGAACCCTCCCGCAGTATCTGTAGACAAACGATCTACTACTGTGGATAACTTCCGAATTTTAAATGCATTCAAAGATATTCCCACTGCTGGTATCAATGCTCCAAAAATATCTCCTACAACTTCTGAAAAACTGTCCCTCTTTCTACGTTTAAATCCATTAATCATCTTGTATGTTCCCTTTTCTTCTCTGTCCATGTGAAAGATTTTTGGAAAGACCAGGCCTACATAGCAAGTTCCATACCAATGGTCCGGTAACCTGTAATAAGCTCTATTCCCACAAATATAATAGATACCTGGAAATATTGGATCTTTTCCACCTTTGAATCCCCAACCTCCCAGAATTTGATAATTGTCATGGCAGACACTGGAACCTACAAAGTAATTGTCATAGACTGTCTTATTTCTCTTAATGCACAACTTTCCTGTTTGTGGCCAATCTAACGTCATTGCTGCATTTATCCTTTTCCCTTCATGATTTCCTTCCTCAAATGTCCATAAACGTTTTCCTTCCTCTTTTATTGCTTCTTTTTGAAATTTCATTCTTCTTTCTTCAACCATATCTAAAAATACTTTTTCTTCTTTCTTTAACTCACAGGTAAGGTTGTTACTAACTATTTCTTCTAACGTTAATTTTCTATGTTCTAAAAAGAATTCTCCTAAAACTTTTGCTGGTTTTACTTTGTTAAGTTCTGGTACTACTGGAATGTTTGCAAATATCTTATCTATATCAGTATAATAAGATTCTAATCTACCTGTTTTATAAAATAAACTTGCTATTACACTACATGTTATTCCATAAGTCAAAGGTAAGTGATGATAAGTCACACCTTCCGATACTGATGCAGGCAACTGCATACAAACATAACAATCTCTTACTTCCATTGTTTTTACGTACTCATACAACAACTTTGTAAAAACATTCTTTGAGAAATCTGTTACTGACCTATCCTTATGCAACTCTGCACTACTTCTTAAAACAACTTGTTCTTTAATATTAGTTTCTTTTTCTTGTTTAGTATCATTCTTTGCTTCTATCACAGCTACACTAATAGGAATTGTGATTGCTAAAACTATCCATATGGTCATTAATAACCCTGTACAAAAGCAGCACATTTTGCACCATCTCTTTACAAATTCACATTTATTTCTTCTATCCCTATTATTTTCCATTTTTCTTTTTCTATTTATTAAGTTTCAGAAAATTGTGTCACTACACCTCAGAAATGACTTAGATGCCACTCTGCTTCCAAAAAGTCTTTGCTTAGTACTTTCTTTAATTCTCTCCAGAATTCTTTCGTTGTCACATCCGGTGATTTGTCACGTCCAGTAAATTGTCACGTCCGGCAGAAGCACTTTAAGTCTTCACTTCAGTTTCGTTGCATCTCACCTTTTCCCATCCGACTTCTCAGTCTCTGGTTTCCGTGAGTGTTTTCTTCTTCTCCTTTGTAATCTGTTAGTGCAATATACAGCCACTCAGGTGACTTAAATTTTGAATTTATTTTCCTTGTCCTTTTGGACTTTTGTAATCTTTTTCCACTGGGTTTTTCTTGTCCCTTTTGACTTGTTACTTCATTTACTTGTTCAGCATCTTCATCTTCTGCTCTTATTATTCTATATCTCAATTTTCTTACATAGCTGTTGGGCCAATTATCTCCTTTTCTTGGCCTTTTGACCTCACCCTCTCTTTCTTCTCTTTCCGATCTCCAATTTCTTTTTCTTGATTCAGTCTTTGCTTTTTCCTCTCCTCCACTTTCTTCTGTTTCTGTTTCAACTGTCTCACTATTGTTTCTTATTTTGAAACTTATAATCTCGTCATCTCCTACTGGTGGATCTGTCTTCTCCTTTTTGTTTTCCCTTATCACTGTCCCTCCTCGGGGTTCTTCCGATTTGGTGTTTTCCTCCTTATCTGCTTCTGAATTTCCCTGTTCTCCTGTTTCTCTATCTATCCCTATTGCTCCTCGGGGTTCTTCTCGATTTTCTAACTTTTTGTGTACTTCTTTCCCTACTTCATCTATTAATATTGTTTCTGAAGGATTTCCACCATAACTTGTACTTGGTTGTTCATCTAACTCAATTTCTTGCTCAGTTTCTTCTCTAATTGGTTTATAACCCCAAGTTCCCTTTCGGAATTCTTCCCAATTTGCAGCTGAATCATCAGATCCTGAAGTTGTGTCAGATATTTCCAGATGTCGACTTACAGGTCGATCTTCAAGTTCTGGAACTTCTGAATTTCTTTCTTCTTCTTCTTCTTGTTCCTCTTCTTCTCTAGAGGTGTTCTCCGTTGGGGTCTCCAGATGTCGACTTTCAGGTCGATCTTCAAGTTCTGGCACCCTTTCTTTTATCTTGGTTGTTCCCGCCGTTAAACTTTTATCCCACACTTCCAGACGCCGACTCACATGTCGATCTGTAGGTTCTGGAATTCTGATTGTGTGGCTGGCATGAACCCAGTTCTTTACTCCTGCACACTTGACAGCAGTCGTTGTTACTAGGATTACCTGTCTTGGCTCATCCCAACGCGGAACTAGACAGTTTCTTCTCCTGTGGACTTTAATACGGACCCAGTCTCCTGGATTCAAGTCGTGGGCTGGTTTTCTTTCAAGAGTGGTCGCATCCGGTCCAACCTGATGAAACACAGAACGCACCACATCAGCCAGTCCTTTGCAATAATCCAGTATTAGATCATCAGTTATTGTCAATAACTTGTTGACTGGTACGTGGGCTTGTCTCATTGCTCGTCCCATGATCATTTCATGAGGACTGAGTCCCGTTTTCTTTTCAGGGATGCTTCTGATGGTCATCAGAACAAGAGGCAGTGCATCTGGCCATTTGAGTCCTGTAGCTTGACACATTTTTCCTAATCTGTTTTTAATCGTTCCATTTATCTGCTCTACTACCCCAGAAGCTTCGGGTCTGTAAGCACAATGTAGTTTTTGTTTAATACTCAATGCTTCACAAATCAATTGGATCAACTCATTTTGAAAATGTGTTCCTCTATCTGTCTCAACTGTGACTGGAAAACCATACCTCGGAATGAACTCTCGTAGCATAAGTTTTGCCACTGTTGTTCCATCATTCCTTCTTGTGGGGTATGCCTCCACCCAACGAGAGAACAAACAGACGACCACCAGAACATATCTTAATCTGTTACTAGGGGGCATCTCAATAAAATCCATCTGTATCCTTGTGAATGGACCTCCTTCTCGTCCTATTGTTCCTAGACTCACTACTGTTTTTCTTCCTGGGTTAAATTGTTGACAAATAAGACATCTTTGACAAAGACTTTCAGCAATGGCTCTGAATTTTGGATTATACCAAGTTTGTCTAAAAAGTCTGATCATTGCATCTCTCCCAATATGAGCTTGTCCATGGTACATCCGTGCCATGTCTGCAATCATGCTATCAGGCATAACTGGTCTTTCATCTCTGTATACCCACACTCCATTATCTTCCTGTCTTCTACATCCTGCTTTAATCCAGTAATCCTTTTCCTCATCTCTTGCTGTTTCTTGTAACTGCCTTACTTCATCCCATGTTTCGATTGCATTAGTGAAAAGCAAAGGACAAGAGACATGCTCCCTTTCTCTATTTCTGTTCAGGGACGCCATGTTTTCCGCACAATATCTAGCGATCTCGTCAGCATAATTATTGCCAACCGCTATGTAATCTTCGTTTTTCTTATGCGCCTTGCACTTCACTACAGCTATTTGTTTAGGCAGCTGTATCGCCTCAAGCAGTTTTTTAACATAATCTCCATTTCTGATAGGTGTTCCTGCAGATGTCAAAAATCCTCTTTGTGACCAAATCTGGCCAAAATCATGTACGATGCCGAAACCATATTGGCTATCAGTCACAATCGTGATTCGTACATTTTTCCCCAATTTACATGCTTGAATCAAAGCAATTAGTTCCGCAACTTGGGCAGACCTAACTCCTTTCAGACAAGACGCTTCCATTACAGTTGCCACTGTGCATACTGCATAAGCTGCGCTTAACACTCCTTCCTTTGTGCGTAAACATGAACCATCTACAAACATGACATAATCGGATTCCTTTAACGGTTCATCTTTTATGTCAGCTCTTGGTTTTGTGCAATATTCCAGCACATTCAGACAATCATGATCTACTTCATCTTGTTCAATTATACTCTCTTCATCTGGCAATGAAGTCGAAGGATTTACATTTATGCATCTATCTATGGTCACATTTTCTGCACTCAAGATGACTTTTTCGTACTTAGTCAGCCGACTATGTGTCATGTACTGTGTTTTTGTTCTTGTCAAAAGAATTTCTACTGAATGGGGAACATATACTCTCAGTGGATACCCCATCACTATACCTTCACTTTGTTCCAGACTTACACAAGTAGCAGCAACTGCTTTCAAACATCCAGGCAATGCCTTTGCTATAGGATCTAAAACAGCTGAAAAGTAAGCTATAGGCCTCTTCATGGTGCCATGTTTTTGTACTAGTACTGAATATGCACATCCATCTCTTTCACTGCAGTATAACTCAAAATCTTTCTCATAATCAGGCATGCCTAATGCAGGGGCCTCACACAGTTTCCTTTTCAATTCTTTGAAAGATTTCATTTCTTCTTTGTTTAACTCAAAAGGGTCTTTTACATCTTTCTTTGTCAATTTTTGTAATGGTTTTGCAATCAAAGAAAATCCACTTATCCATTGTCGACAATATCCAACCATTCCCAAAAACATTCTTACCTCTCTTTGAGTCATTGGTGCTCTCATTCCTTGAATCATTCTTACTCTTTCTGTCGCTATTTTCCGCACTCCTTTCTCAATTTTATGTCCTAAATACTGGACTTCTTTCTGACAAAACTGTAATTTTGAAGGGGACACCTTATGTCCTCTTTTCTCCAAATGGTTCAGTAAAGCAATTGTGTCACTTACACATGCCTCTTTGGTTTTCGATGCCACCAATAGGTCATCGATATACTGCACCATCACTGATTTTTCTGGCATTTTTAAATCTTCCAGAGATTTCTTTAGAATCTGATTAAAAATTGAGGGGCTCTCTGTATACCCCTGAGGAATTCGGCACCATGCCAAAATACGCTCTCCAAAACGGAATGCAAATAATGGCTGGCTATCTGGATGCAAAGGAATAGAGAAAATGCATGACACAAATCTATCACAGTGTACCACTCAGCTTCATGCGGAATTTGATATAGAATCACTGCAGGGTTTGGCACTATTGGACAGCATGGTACAACTATTTTGTTGATCTTTCTCAAATCCTGTACTATTCTATATGTTCCATTTGGCTTTTTCAGTCCCATAATAGGTGAATTACATGGACTGCTCATGATTTCTTTCAGAATTCCCTGTTCAATCATCTTATTTATCACAGGAGTTATTCCTTCAATTATTTCTGGAGTTAATTTGTACTGTGGCGTGTTTGGATAACTTATCCCTTCTTTCACTGTCACTTTTACAGGATCAACTTCTCTCATTAATCCAATGTCTTCTCCTGTAAAATCCCACACACTTTCTTTCACTGCACTTCTTAACTCTTCTGGAAGTTTTTCTGCATCAAATGCAGGAAACAACCCATTCATTTCAGGTTCCTGATTCATCAAAGTTACTTTATACAAAGCATCTTCATCTGAAGTCTGAAAACCAATTCCATCTGGTGTACAATAAATTGTGCAATTCATTTTACACAAGAGGTCACGACCTAGAAGATTTACAGGACTACAATCGCACACTACAAATTTATGCATTTTCCTAAAAGAACCAATTTTTACTTCTACCAATTCAGTAAGTGGGGTTTTAATCTGCTGATTGGCAACTCCTACCACTTGGATGCATTCACCTGAGAGAGGAAGGTTCGGAATTTCCACTGACCTAACAGTAGAACGGGTAGCTCCAGTATCGACAAGGAATGTTACGTTTGCTCCATTCACTTCTCCATCCACAAAGGGACCAGACTGATCTACCTCTAGAGTTGCGCCAAGCACGCACTCTTTCCCCTCTCTTGCGCACCGTCAGAAACTTTCATCTGGGTCATCCTCACTCTGATGCAACCAATACTGGGAAATGTTAGCTGCTCTCGGCAACTGTGTTACCTGCTCTCCTCCGTAGAATCCTGTTTCTGTACTGTATCTTTGCTGGTTAACAGTGTTGGGAAGTGGTGGTTGTGGCACCTGATTTTGTTGAACAACTACCTCATTCTGCACCTGTGGAGTTAATGATTGATGTTCCGGATTAGGTTTAGGTGGGAACTTACACTCATTTCTCCAATGCCCTAATTTTCCGCAATTATGACATGGCCATTTCTTCTTTGCCTCTTCTAGACTCACTTGTCCTTTTCCTTTACCTATATTTGGTCGCATCTTATTTTGTCCTGATTCGTTTCCATTATTATTATCCAATTGAGCTTCTTGTTTTTCTGCCACTTTCACTTGTGCCCACATTGCTTTTTCTTTCAACTTACGCTGTTTACTCTCTATTTCATCACTACAATACTTAGCATACCTCAGCACCTCATCTACACTTGCATTCTGCCAGTTTATCATATGTTGCTTAATCATATCACTTATTTCTTGTTTCAAGCCAAATACAAATCGGTATACAAAATGACTCATATCCTTCTCACTTAATTCCTCATAACCACTATACTGTTTGAAAACTAACAACAATCGCTCATAATATGCATGTACACTCTCCTTGCTTTCCTGTGTAGTTCTATCAATCTTAACCCAATCTGTTTCTTTTGGAGGAATCTTATTTTTCAAAAAGGTAATCACCTTATCGTATTTCTTCATCACATCTGGTCCTGGAGCTCCTGTCTTAGGATCTCTTGGATATTCTGTAGTTGGCCAGTCAACTGTAATCTTACATTCTGACCATAGATCCGTTGGTACCACTATGTCAAACAATCCATCCAAATCTATCCACAACACTTTCGAGACCTTTACAAACCTTTCTACCTGTCGGTACCACTCAACTGGCTTTTCTCTTAACTTTGGAAAGTCATTTGTAAATGACAGGATGTCCTGCCTAGTCCAGGGAACATGCACATAACTACCACCTGGAGTTTCTCTCATAGGGTACTCTTTAACAACATGTTCCTTTTCTGTTATCATAAAAGCCAATGAACCTTTGTCTACACTTTTCTCATTCTTCTTTGTCCATCTAACCTTCCATCTGTCCACATCACCCCATTTTCTCAACAAAACAATCAACTCTTTTATCTGAGTCAGCCTTCCTGCTGTATTCAAATTTTCAATATCTTTTTCACAAAAATCTACTCTGTATGGTTTCTGCAACGTTTTTACTTTTGCAAAATCTATTCCAATCTCACCGGCCACTTCTTCTAGTTTGTCATGTAAATTCTTTGCCCTCCATGTTATACTTTTGCACAGAAACATTATTTCATCATCCTGATAATTCTTTATCTTTTCTGTACCAATCGTTCCCAGAATTAATTCTTCCATGTCAATCTTCAATCTGATCACATCTAATGGTTTTTCTTCCGTTTCTTTTATTTTAAAAGCTTTTATCCACTCATTTAACTCATCAGGAGTCGGACCTATAGGAGTACTATTTATTTCTGTCCAATTTCCACTCTTTTCAGGTGTCACTGTTGCAGATTCAGTTACCATAGGCATTTTCCTACCGCTACACTCATTCACTGTCAAATTTTCAGGTGGACTTGGTCTGTAAGCACTAGTCAAATTGCTCGTACCTGGACTTGTTTCTATTCTTTCCTTTTCTCTTTGGAATTGCGAACTCAAGGGAATCACCAAAGATCGTTCATCAATTTTCTGATTCTCGAAAACTGGTATTACTGGACCTATTGTTACGGGTACGGTAACTGCTTCCATATTCTTTGTTAATTCTCTAATTTTCTCAGTTAGTTCTTTTGTTGTCCTTGCCAATTCTCTTGCACTATCATTTTCTATTCCCTCAATTTGGGAAGTTCTTATTTGTTCTTGTGACCTATTTATTTCTTGTCTTTTTTCTGAACTTTCATTTCGCATAGCTTCTATTGGTGGCGCATTTGGTGTCACCACTGTAGAATTCTGCTGATACGGAGGTGGATTTTTATTTAATATATCTTCCAGCAACTCGTCATCCGTTTCGCTCTCATGCATATACTTTTCTCTCTCTAAATGTTTCTTTTTCTCAGTCCGTTTTTTCTTAGTCCCTTCCTCAACTGTAAAAGCTGGAAACAAACCTCCTGTCATGTTAGCACATCTCCATCGTTTTATTCTGTCCTCATGATTCATTCCCCACATTCTTCCGGGCACGAACTCATAACCTTTCATACCTCTGAATCTTTCTTTCTCGTACATCTCATCTTCCCATTCTGTTAAAGCCTCAAACTGTGTCGGTCTAGGTCTAGGTTCCAATTTAAGCATCTTTTCTTTTAAATTCCGTAAAATCGCTACATTAAAAGAACCATTTTCAGGAAAAGCCAATGCTCCATCATTCTTCGTATATTTTACCCAATTATCCAACCATATGCACGTATGATATCCATATTTCAGCATCATATGTGAAGCTGCTGATTTAGGCGGAGGAATTACTTGTCCCTCTCTAGTCACAACCTTTTTGTCTTTCTTAAAGAAATTCTTCAATTTCGTCGTCCATGACGTTCTCTCCCTTTCATACTCGTAATACGGCATGTTTTCTATTTGTTTTCTCTTTACTCTAACGCTGTTTCTGTGTACGGAACTTCGTCCAATTACAGCGCGATTCACACTAACGTACCAATCAGAACAATTTCCACCGTCCGTGAACCAACCAATCCTAGCGCGGCACTTTTCTACGTCACTCCTGCTCTGTATTCACGTGACTAGTGCACTGACCAATCCTAGCGCGGCACTTTTCACGTCACTTCCACTCTTTACCCCTCCTTTACAAAATTTATCGGCAATTTTTCTTTTTCAGTTTTCTTCGTTAGTTACAACAAATAAACAATTCCATAGTCTGATTCGCTAAACAAAGTGACAGCTTTGTCCTTTACACAAGAATCCTGTTTTTCCAGTAGGCAGCGCTTACCTCTACCCTACCACAGAATTATTTGCTTTTGCCGATAAAGTAGCACTTCCCTCTACCTTACCCTTCTTTCAAACAAACAATTTACTCGTTTCTCTGGGGATAAGACACATGTGGAGACTAGGCTCCTGAGAATTAAGGCCAAAGTTTCACAAGTAAACGTGATTTGCTATTTCATTTACACACTTTTCACACCGAAATCCCTAACATAACACAACCTGCGTTATAACCAAAAATGAATTCAGACCATGTACCAAATTCCATGTGACTTCTCTTGCCACACGTGTTCCACTTCCTACATCCCAGAAGCGTGAAAACTTACATATAACATAACGCGACTCAACATATAGTGTTAGTCATCAAATAATCAATAATCAATAAACAATAATCACTAAACTAATCTATAGAAAACCATAACTCTGCTACCAAGAAATCTGGTGCAGCGCGTACAATAAAAACTATCCTCCTCCCAGGTTACTTATAGGTCATCCAGGGGCAAACTATATTTCTCATATCCACATGACGATGGGGCCCATAAACATCGCCTAAACACACACACACTCCTGGATTTCCTTTTACACCTTTATGAAATTCTGTACTCCTAGGAGAAGCATGAGAACTAAATGGAGAACACCATTTTGTGTACCGCTGGAAGAGCAAGGATATCTATTTACCTTAATTTGTCACTTTCTTTTAATTATTTCTTAAGATATTCCTGCTTATTGTTTTGTCGATGAATCATTCATTTAAGAAATTAGTTCATAGTGATTAAGACCAGCTGAATCACAATCAACCAATTACTCATGTCACAATCATTTAGGAAAATAACCACTGAGTCATTTTGGTTTTTAAAGAATCTTAAATTTTATATAATTTTAAAAGCATGAAAAGATTTAATACTTTATTCAATTCTTCATTTTTAAATTCACAATTTTATTAAGCATAATCAATTTATTGCAGAAAGGAAATTTTGTCATGAAGCCAAAAACCTTAGTTACCTGCCTAGCTTCCTAATTTAGCCTAATGATTTCTAACCTAACTTTGGGATTAGAAATAGCCTGATTCTCATACTCAACTGTAAAGTTAAGACAGCAACAGCAACTTCAGCTCGTCAGCATCAGCTACCTGCAACCCGTCTTCTCTACTGCAACCATGACTCTCGAACTGCTTGGAACTTCTCTGGAACTCTCCTGGAACTGACTGGAACTGCCCCCTCCCACTAAGAGTAGGCCCTCTTATACCCCAATTCTAACTTTGTTAACTAACTGTTGCAACCTTAATATCACGCTTTTCTCTCATTGGTCCATACATGTCAGCTTATTCATTCTTTAATCAAGTTCTTTTGGATTCAAGAGTCCTTGGATCATTTCCTTTCCCATACGCTTAAACATTTCCATCCGATTCGATCAGTTCATTTGTATCTTCTTTTGACACATTCAAGAACTCCGCAGTCATTGTCCTTTCTCTTGGGCTCCTTTCCCACGGACTCTCTCCTGATCCTCACGGCACACTATCAGTTCAATTAGGTCACACCAGCCTTGACCATTTCTTGCATCCTAGCCTCTCAGAGACATCACGAGGCTCCAGATTTCTTCAATCTCATCCCGTACCACGTGTCCCCTTGCGCCTGCGCACATCTTCCCACTGGCGGCCATTTTATCTCGCCACTCGGTTCTACTTTAGAAGCACTAATTTGAGGCAAATAAAACATAATTAAAATAGAGAAAAATATCCCTTTCGTTTCCCTCCCGTCTACGTACCCCAATTAGTTGTTACCTAGCAAAAAGCGACATTTAAGCTGCTCCTTACTTACCATCACTATTGTTTTTGCAACGACACATTTTATTTCTATGAAGCACAAACATGCATTTATTTTATTTAGTACGCTTTTTATTCTTACGTTATGATTAGACACACGGACATTCATTAGTAGATTATTTAGCACATACATTGGCATATTACCATTCCCACATATACAATGTTGATTAATACATTTAAACGATCATTTTTAATTAATTAATTATATAATTTGTTAGGGGTTAAAAAATGTATTTTTACTGCTCCATCATAGTACATCCCACTTGAAGTCCAGAGCAGCTCTGTAACTTCCATCGTGGAAATATGTTCATTCTGTAAAATATTTCTACTGTTTTTTTAAATGTACACCTTAATTTAACAAACATATTTCTACATTTCAGCTTTGTCAAATTGCAATCATTGCTTTTAATTCCATTTTAAATTTAAGTAGCTAGGATACTGTTTTTTTGATATGTCAACTTTTAGCGCAACCATGTACCGTGAGCATCGAGGCCCATCATCCCAGTAGCCATTCTTTCATTCCTGGTCTTGATATGTCACTCTTAAAAGTGCAGTCTGCTCTTTGCCTTAGTATGAGGTTGCAGAACTCTGTCCAACCTATAAACCTTAATAATGAGTAGGGTTAATTGCTTCGTAATGCAGTTTGTAAAACCTGCTATTCCCTGAAGTACCCTCACTTGGTTTGATTCAGAAATGGGATTTTTTGCGTGGAAATGTAGGCACACATATCAGTACTTCTACTACTGTGTGCACTTTTCTGAATGACAGTTATTCATTTCACCACCTCCCTCAATCAGGGGCTGCTCCTTCACAAGGTCGGAGTAGCGTCGTCCCACTGCTTTCTCGCAGTGCGAGAAGCAGAAACATAAAATGGTGATAACTTCAAGTTATTACCATTTTATGTTTGGTTGCAGTTGGGGGGGGGGCTGCTCTGCAAGCAGGGGAGGAGTAGTGTGCCCGCTCTTGCCCTGAGTGCGCAAAGACTGTTTGGTCGGCCCTCTGGGGCCACCCAAACCAGTCATGCGCACTCTATAGTTCTCCATGCAGGCTGCAATGCCTACATGGAGAACATGGCCTCCCCAATCAGCGCCTGGCTGAGCGCCATCCCGACCAATCACAACGCTGCTTGTAGCGTTGTGTATGGCTTCGGGGAGGGAGCCTGGCTGCCTGCTTCCTGTTTCTGCCGGAGGCAGGAGAGCAGGAGACACGGGACACGGCCGGCAAATAGGTACGTTTACATTTTTTTTTTAAAGTTATTAAATTAACCCCTCCCCTCGCGACCTCTCCAGCGACCCTCTCCCCGGGCGACCCCCTGCGCCCGCCCCCCCACCCGAGAGCCATTATGTCAGAAATGGATTCAGCAAACAGACTTTCAGCTACAGGACTCCCAACAAGAATTCAAAGTGAATTGGAAAGGAAACTCCTACACATAAATATAAGAGACCACATCTCCCCCTTCTTTAAAATCCCTTTACTTGCTTCCAATCACAAGACGATCTATTTTAAGACAGTCTGCATTGCACATAAGGCCACAAATGGAAACGGTCTAGCATTTCTACAAGTTAAGCTCAAGCAATATTCTCAGAGTACATGACACTGTAATGCAAATTGGCGCTAGAACTACTTGTACCACTTAAAAAAAACAATGACTGGCACCTCTTTCTCTGTGCAAGTTGCACATTCTGGATCTCTCTGCTGGCAAGGATAAGACCACCTGGGAATCAGGAGGAGAATATAAATCTGGACTTTCCCTAGTTGATTCCAAAAGACTTTTGAGTCTTTTCAGGTTTTCTCACCTCTGAAGCATTTTAAATGCTGTTGACCAATGCCGGCCTTGGATGCCCAAGGGGTGCTTGTGGTGTCTGTGGTATTTGCACAATGTGGCTTCTTGCTCTGTATGTGCTTTGAAGGTGTTCAGGAGAGGGAAACTAAATCTATAGTGGACTCCATGAAGAGCAAATATAGATCTCACTCTAGAGGAAGGCCTAGAACGTGCTCTCACACCACGACTAAAACAACTTGTCGAAGACATAAAAAACATGGTGGAGCATCGTAGATCTTTTCAACATTATGGTATGAACTGGAAGATGCCTAACAAGTATAATTTTTCCTCTTCTGACTGGTGTCAGAATTAGAGCCCATGTCAAAGTTAGCTTTCCCAGCTGTTACCATGTCTTCTGAGCAGGAATTCTTTTGCCTTGTTGGAGATCTTTGGTAAAGGCCCTTATTGTTCCCCAGCTGAGAGAGCTACGTATGTAGTAATGGAGTCTAAGACCAATGGACCATTGAAGTCTACTTCAGCATTTATTTCTTTTGTGTCAGTGGTTCCTTTGACTTCAAAGTTGGTACCAGTACTGTTTGTCAGCGCTAATTTTGGCGCCAGTGATGCTGGTTGCGAAGCCAGTTTCAGCAAAATAAATCTGAGGCTTTCCCAACAAAGGATTATACGTTTGATATTTATTTTCTAGCGTAAAACTTGTTTTGCACTTGATAGTTGCCTAAACGTAACACAAAGCAGCATGAACCACTGCTTTGCATTACTCAGCATCAACAGAGCACTCCATGTGTGGTACATAGGCATTCCCATGCAACTACCCAGGCTTTTCGATGCAAACCCCTATCTACTATCAGTAGCAGGCAGGGTTTTGCGTCAAAAAGTTTTCATTTCTCCTTTCTTTTCCTACTTTGCATGTGTGCTCCACAATACAATTCACACATATGGAGTAGGAAAGGTTTCAAAGTTAGTCTAAGCATAGTATTTTGTACTGGAAGGGAACCCTTCCAGTAGAAAGTCTATGCTAGTCTCACGCACACACCCTTGCACTATGGAGCAATGGTGTGTGCGTGGCGCTCGGCAGCAATATTTTGCACCTGCATTAGGAAGAGGGAAGGAGAGTGCCCTATCTCTGTAGATATGGCACTCTCCTGCTTTCTCCCTGTCACGCAGCGCAGCACAGCACAGCATTTTTGGCTGCTGTGCTGTGTTGGGTGACGCTATCATAATATGGTCCACAGTCTTTTGTAAAAGGGATTTGTTTCCTGTTAATGCCAAAGATTATAAGTAAGCAATCTATGCAGAAAAAGCATGACTTTTTCTGGATCTGGTTCAAACTCAATTCAAGTGCACTTTTTTGTTGGAAATGGATGAAGATGATGCAAGTAAAGTAGATAACCTGGTCCTTCCTCTTGATTCAGGCACTGCTTCACTTGCACATCTGAAAAACATGTTGTTTGGATATGATGCTGGAAATAGATTTTCCTCTACTGGAGTGTCCGGTTTCTGTAGAGGAGTTACAATTTGCTTTTCTTGTGAAAAAGGTAGCTAAATATCTGAATTACATTAATACTGTGGAACCAAAATCATCTTTTTATGGAAATATTGAAAGCTAAACAACACACAAAGGGTATTTTACCTTTATTGAAGCCTTGGTGGACCAGACTTGAAATATGTCTTAACCAAAAGCAGCAGTTTCAAGAATAGTGACTAAGAAGCGCCCGTCCGTGACCCGACCGTGGCCAGCACCAGGAACCCTGGACCTCCCACTAGCCATCGCTACGACACCACCACCCTCCACACACTCAACCCTGGAAGACTTAGAGAATGCCAACAGGCCTCGCCGAACACAACCCACGGGCAGTTCTCCTACTTCCACTGCCACCAGACCCTCACTGCCACCCCGGCCTCCAACACCGCAGACGCCAGCACCGGCGACACCCTAAAATGCATCCTCCTCAACGTACGTTCCGTACACAAACACGCCATGGAAATCTGGAACCTACTCGACTCTCTCTCGCCCGACATCGCCTTCTTCACAGAGACCTGGACCAACGCAACCTCTGCCCCCGACATCAGCACCCCCATCCCAGATGGATACAAGGTCCAGAGGAAAGACCGCCCCAACCACGAGGAGGGGGCCTCGCCATCGCCCACAAGAGCACCCTCCACCTCACCACCTCCAGCGAAACCTTCCCCTCCACCGAACACCTGCACTTCCATATCCAGACCACCCCCAAAGCCACACTCCGAGGAACCCTCATCTACAGACCCCCCGGCCCCCGAAACACCCTTCGCCACCACCATCACCGACTTCATCCCACCCCACGCCATCGCCTCAACAAACTACATACTCATTGGAGACCTGAACTTCCACCTCGATAACCCCAGCGACCCCAACTCCACTATCCTTTGTGACAACCTCACCAGCATCGGACTTAAACAACTCGTCAACACACCGACCCACAGAGCAGGACACACCCTCGACCCCATCTTCGCGGCAGGAAACTGCGTCCAATTCAGCCACACAACGCAGCCGCCATGGACCGACCACCACTGCGTACACTTTGCCATCAACAAACCCAAGGTACCCAAACCAGCCCCACGCCCACCACGAAGGAACTGGAGCAAGGTCACTGATGAGCAACTTAACTCCACCCTCACCCGAGACAACCACACCTTGGCACCCGGCGCAAACGACGCAGCCAGGAAACTCCACACCTGGATCTCCAACTGCGCAGACGAGCTCACCCCGCTACGCAACCCCGATAGACAATGCCCCAGGAAAGCTGCCTGGTTCACCAACGCTCTCCAAGAAGCCAGACGCACCTGTAGACGCCTGGAGAAGAACTGGAGAAACACCAAGACAACCAAAAACCACACCACCTACAAGGACGCCATGACGGACTACCACAACCAGATCAGAGCCACAAAGACGAACTTCATCCACAACAAAATCCTGGCCAACTCCACCAACTCCAAGGAACTTTTCAGTGTCATTCAAGAATTCACCAACCCACGCAGCGAAGCCACAGACATCACCCCATCCAAAGACCTCTGTGACAAGCTTGGAACCTATTTCCACCTCAAGATCTCTACGACAACTTCATCGACCGTCCACCAGGCACCACAGACGGCCCCCCACCCCCCAGAAACACCAGCCAGCCCACCATCTCCAACTGGACACCAATCACGGCCGAAGACACCGCCTCGACCATGAAAAGCATTCACTCGGGGGCCCCACCGACCCCTGCCCCCCTCACATCTACCATAGAGCCGCGGCCGCCATCGCACCCGAACTACAACGCACCATCAACTACACCTTCAAAACAGGCACCTTCCCAGACGACTGGAAGCGCGCAGAAGTCAGACCCCTGCTCAAGAAGCCCACAGCTGACCCTACCGACCTCAAGAACTATCGGCCCATCTCGCTCCTCCCCTTCACAGCCAAAGTTGCAGAGAAAACAGTCAACAGGAACTGACACAATTCATTGAAGAGAACGCCGTCCTCGACCTGTCCCAATCCGGATTCCGAAGCAACCACAGCACAGAGACCGCCCTACTCGCTGCCACAGACAACATCTGCACCCTCCTGGACCAAGGCCACTCCGCAGCACTCATCCTACTTGACCAATCAATCAATCAATCAATCATTTGTAAAGCACACTACTCACCCGTGAGGGTTTCAAGGCGCTGGGGGGGAGGGGTGCTGCTACTGCTCGAACAGCCAGGTCTTGAGTAGCCTCCTGAAGGTTAGTAGGCCCTGGGTCTGCCGTAGGAGGATGGGGAGGGTGTTCCAGGTCTTGGCGGCGAGGTGGGAGAACGATCTGCCACCGGTGGTTGCTCTTCGGATGCGGGGGATGGTGGCGAGGGCGAGGTCGGCAGAGCGGAGCTGGCGGTTCGGGGTGTAGAAGGTGAGTCGTCTGTTGAGGTATGCCGGTCCGGTGTTGTGGAGTGCCTTGTGTGTGTGGGTGAGGAGCTTGAAGGTGATCCTCTTGTTGACGGGGAGCCAGTGCAGGTCTCTCAGGTGGGGTGTGATGTGGCTGTGGCGAGGGATGTCGAGGATCAGGCGTGCAGAGGCGTTCTGTATACGTTGTAGTCGTTTCAGGAGTTTGGCCGAGGCTCCCGCGTAGAGGGCGTTTCCGTAGTCCAGCCTGTTGCTGACGAGGGCCTGGGTGACCGTTCTTCTTGTTTAGGTGGGGATCCATCTGTAGATCTTGCGGAGCATGCAGAGGGTGCTGAAGCAGGAGGACGAGACGGCGTTGACTTGCTTGGTCATGGAGAGTGTTGAGTCGCGGATAATCCCCAGGTTGCGTGCGTGGTCGGTGGGTGTCGGTGCTGCTCCCAGTGTGGTCAGCCACCAGGAGTCGTCCCAGGCTGAGGGAGTGGAGCCGAGGATGAGGACCTCCGTCTTGTCCGAGTTCAGCTTCAGTCGGCTGCTCTTCATCCACTCGGCGACGGCCTTCATTCCTTCGTGGAGGTTGGTTTTGGCGGTGAGTAGTCCTTGGTGAGGGAGAAGATCAGCTGGGTGTCGTCGGTGTAAGAGATGATGTTGAGGTCGTGCAGTCGGGCGACGTGGGCGAGCGGTGCCATGTAGACGCTGAACAATGTCGGGCTGAGGGATGATCCTTGGGGTACGCCGCAGATGGTCTCGGAGGCTTCGGACCGGAATGGAGGGAGGCGGATGCTCTGGGTTCTGCCGGAGAGGAAGGAGGTGGTCCATTCCAGAGCCTTGTCTCGGATCCCTGCGTTGTGGAGGCGTGTGCGTAGGGTGCAATGGCAGACAGTGTCGAAGGCGGCTGAGAGGTCCAGGAGGATGAGGGCCGCGGTTTCACCATTGCCCAGCAGGGCCCTGATGTCATCGGTGGCGGCGATGAGGGCAGTTTCGGTACTGTGGTTGCTGGTGAACCTGGACTGGGACGGGTCCAGGATGTTGTTCTCCTCGAGGTAGTGGGTCAGTTGTCTGTTGACGATCTTCTCGATGACCTTCGCCGGGAATGGGAGCAGGGAGATGGGCCGGAAGTTCTTGAGGTCTCTCGGATCCGCCTTGAGTAAGGCGTTGATCTCTGCGTGCTTCCAGCTCTCCGGGAAGGACGCGGTCTCAAAGGAGATGTTGATGACCTTGCGGAGATGGGGTGCGATGGTGGCGCTAGCATTGTTGAAGATGTGGTGCGGGCATGGGTCTGCCGGAGAGCCGGAGTGGATGGTGTTCATGATTTTGATGGTGTCGTCGTCGTTCACGTTGGTCCAGGTGAGCAGGGGATCGGTGTGGATGGTGGCCGGGTGGTCTGAGGTGTCGGTGGCTGTCAGGGCGGTCAGGTTGTTGAAGCTGTCGTGGATGTCTGCGATCTTGCGATGGAAGAAGGTGGCAAGGGAGTCGCACAGGTCTTGCGATGGTGGGATGTTGTTGGTGTTGGAGCTGGGGTTGGAGAGTTCCTTCATGATGTTGAAGAGCTCTTTGCTGTTGTGTGTGTTGTTGTCGAGGCGGTCCTTGAAGAAGGTCCTTTTGGCGGATCTGATGAGGTGATGGTGTCTGCGGATGGCGTTCTTGTGGGCCGCATAGCTGTCCGGTGACTGTTCGCGGTGCCATTTCTTCTCTAGTTTCCGGCAGGTTTGCTTGGAGGCCTGGAGGTCCGCGGTGAACCAGCTGGCTTTCTTGTCAGTGCGTCTGTTGGAGGGTTTCTTGATCGGGGCGAGAGTGTTGGCGCAGTCGTCGATCAATCGCCTGAGGTTGCGGGCGGCGGTGTCGGTAGGGTCGGCGGGTGGGCGAGGGAGGTGTTTAGCTGGTCTTCGGTGACTTTGCTCCAGCTGCGGCGGGGGATCTGTTGAGTGCGGTGGTGCGTGGTGGGTTTCCGGAAGGTGAAGTGGATGCAGCGATGGTCGGTCCAGTGGAGTTCGGTGGTGTGGCTGAAGGTGACGTGGGAGCTTGCAGAGAAGATGGGGTCAAGCGTGTGGCCGGCGGAGTGGGTGGGCTTTGTGACCAGCTGTCTGAGTCCGAGGTTGGCGAGGTTGGCGATCAGGGTGGTGGAGTTGGTGTCGTTGTTGTTCTCGAGGTGGAAGTTCAGGTCTCCGAGGAGGATGTAGTCTGTGGAGGCCAGGGCGTGCGTGCTGACGAAGTCGGCGATGGAGTCGCTGAACTGAGGCCGGGGTCCGGGGTGTCTGTAGATGAGAGTTCCTCTGAGGGTGGTGTTGGGGTCAGTGTGGATCTGGAAGTGCAGGTGTTCGGCAGCGCTGAAGATGTCGTCAGTGCTGGTCGAGACCCTGAGGGTGTTCTTGTGGACGATGGCGATTCCACCTCCTACTCCGTTGGTGCGGTCCCTGCGGGTGATCTTGTAGCCGTCCGGGATGGCAATGGCGATATCGGGAGCCGAGGAGGCGTTCATCCAGGTCTCTGTCAGGAAGGCGACGTCCGGGGAGGATGTGTCGAGCAGGTCCCAAAGTTCGACGGCGTGTTTGCGTGCGGAGCGGGTGTTTAGCAGTATGCATCTGAGGTAATTGAGTTCTTTTTCGGCGGGCGGTTTGGCGGCTCGGAGGCTGGTGAAGCTGCAGCTCCGGCAGGAGAAGGGTCCTTGGGTGCACTTTGGGGCGGCCAGGAAGCAGGTGTGTGATCGTCCGGAGTTGAGTGCGAGGAGGGTGCTGGCATCGTAGTGGCGTCGGCCGTCGTGGCAGTCGCGGGGACCAGGGGGTCGGGTGCTGGGCGCGGTCCAGGCACAAACGGGCGCAGACGGGCTTGCCTTTGGCGCGGCCGCCATAAGAAGGGGAGGTGGGAGGGAGGAGCAGCTGGGAGGCGGGAGCGGGACGAACGGGTGAGCGGGGGGGCGGGGCTGCAGGGGACACAGAGGCGGGAAGGGGAAAGCGGAAACGGGCAGGAAATACAGAAGCAAAAGGGGCACAGTGGAAAGAAATACAATAATTAAACAGCTGACGCAGAAACGGGCTGGAAATAGAGAGAGCAAAGGGGCACAGTGGAAGAAATACAATAATTAAACAGCTGATGCAGAAACGGGCGGGAAATAAAGCTAAAGGGGCACAGTCCAAGGTACAAAAAGAAATACAGTAATGAAGCAGCTGACGCTGAATACAGACAAGTAAATCAGAAGGCAGACAAGCCTTCCAAGCAGGTGGCGCTATGCGGCGTGGGGAGCGACCTGCCTGTAAACAGGGTCAAGGGTCGCTCCCAGTGGCCTTCGACACCGTCTCCCACCACACACTAGTCGCCAGACTACACGACGCAGGCATACAAGGAACAGCCCTGGACTGGATCGATCCTTCCTCACCGGAAGAAGCCAAAGGATCAGACTCCCACCCTTCCTCTGTGACCCCACGAAAATCACCTGCGGAGTCCCACAGGGTTCATCCCTGAGCCCCACCCTCTTCAACATCTACATGGCCCCCCTCGCAGCCATTTTCCGACAACACGGCCTCAACATCGTATCCTACGCCGACGACACCCAGCTCATCCTCTCCCTCACCAAATACCCCACTACTGCCAAACTCAACTTCCAGAAAGGAATGCAAGACGTCGCAGTCTGGATGACCAACAGCTGCCTCAAGCTCAACGCCGAGATGACAGAAGTCCTCGTCCTCGGTACCACCCCTTCTGCATGGGTCAGCACCTGGTGGCCGACTGCCCTCAGAAGCCCACCTACCCCCTTAGACCACGCCAAGAACCTCGGCATCGTACTCGACTCATCACTCACCATGAACCGACAGGTCAGCGCCGTCACCTCCAGCTGCTTCAACACCCTCTGCATCCTCCGCAAGACCTTCGAGTGGATCCCCCCTAAGTCAAGGAAGACAGTCACCCACGCACTCATCACCAGCAGACTGGACTATGGAAATGCACTCTACCCCGGCATCAACAAGTCCCTACTCCGCAAACTCCAGACAATACAGAACACCGCCGCCAGACTCGTCCTCGGCATCCCCCGACACGAACACATCAGCCAACACCTACGAAGTCTCCACTGGCTCCCCGTGGAGAAAAGAGTCACTTTCGAAATCCTCACTCACACCTACAAATGCCTACACAACAACGGACCCAAATACCTCAACGACAGAATCTTCCAACCTCGCACTGGCCGAAACCCCACGCATCCACAGAGCCAGAGCAGGTGGAAGATCCTTCTCTCACATTGCAGCCAAGACCTGGAACGAGCTACCGGCAGACATCAGACGTGCCCCCTCCCTGAACACCTTCAGGAAGACCCTCAAGACCAGGCTCTTCGGCTAAACAGATCTGCGGATCCCCCCCCTCAGCGCCTTGAGACCCTCACGGGTGAGTAGCACGCTTACAATTCCCTGATTGATTGATTGATTGAAGCATTGGGCTGCTCTGCCTGATGCTGCTTATTTGACTTCACATCCAATCTAAGAGAGTTTGGTTATTCAGGCTATTGCCTCTAAATTTAAGTCTGTAATGATTCATGATGTATAGAGGATCTACAATGTTGGATTCTTGGGGTGGCAAGCATTTGGACTCGGATACTGATGCTTTCAAAATTCACCATTTGATGTTGAGATACAATCATGCACTTTAGGTGTAAGAAGCCCTTGTTCTACCGAGACTTCCACAAAAGATGAGAAAGTTGTTCCATGGCCATGGCAGTGGTTCTGTAAACACAAGAGATGCCTGTTGGACCATCTGACATCTCTAAATGTGGCGGGCGAATTACTCACACCCTGGCGGGAGTAAAGTACTCTGCCATGGTGATGGTACTAACAACATTTACATCAGGCCCGAAGTATGAAAAAATATGTAGTTATGAAAAACTGATCAAATGAAAAAAAGGAACATAGTGGTTGAAAAAAAAGTACATCCAACTATGTTTTAAAATTTGAAACAGAAAAAATAAAGTATTGCTAAAACTACTTAATAAAAAAAACACAAGGTAGCCTGTATCTCTGGCAATCTAAAAAGGGAAAAGGGTGAAAATACAAAATAAAACTACTCTGCAGTTGATTACTCTATATAAAACAGCTTTCTTAGACTCTCTCTACACTAAAGGTACCTTATAAACTGTATTCAATTGTAAAATTAAATGTTCCTACTTGTCTAAAACCATGGCACCCATCCGTCCTTGACCATAATGGTCATCCATCATACCACCTCAATTGCATGTCCCATGCTCACTGTGCCACTGGAACTCTAATCAGGGCGAAACCGGTCTTGGGTTGCTTATGTTCCTGTTCAGGGAGGACCTGGCCTTGCAGTTCAGGCTGGACTGTCCCTTTAGGAACAGAGTCAGGACTGGTTTGCATATTGCTTTGCCAAAACTGAAATGCAAGATGAGCAAAAGAGCGATGGGTTGGGATGCTACCCTGAGCGATTGCCAGTGGTTAGACAAATTACAAGCATTCCTCCTGTCAGAAGTGGGCCACGGGGCTAGCAGGAGCTATTAAACCCAACTGGGGGGGTTGAGGCCATTAACTCCTGATGTCCTGGGGCCTGACCTACTATACATCCTGAGCAACTTGGTCAAGTACCCCTTCAGAACTTGACTCTGAGTAGTAGTTGGTTTGAGCAGTCCTAGGATTCTTGAGAGGGAGGGAGATACAGGGGGTTGAACACAGGCTCACAACTCAAAATACGTTCAATAGCAGCAAAAAATTATTGCCCAGGCAAATACTAGCTTTTATGAAAAAAGGAGCATTTATAGACACACAGTATCTGAAATACAGCATACACAAACAATATACACAGCCCCCTGAGATCAGCAGGGCTCTAGTGTTCAATAGGCAGGTCCCTGCAACCCACTTGCCTTTTGCTAATGGTAGTGGTTATTTCCCATTTACTATAGGTGATATCCAGGCTAAGCCCACTAGTAGTCCGAGTCTCAGGAGTCTCACTCTGACTCTGTCAAAGTCAAAATTGTTCCAGCGGCCGAAACACTATATGGCAGAACAAGTTTCCCCAGGGGCTTTTGGTTCTACAATAAGTCTTGCCCATTTGTTTAAGCAGAGACTGTGCATCCGGAGGCTCCAGCAGTAGTACAGTGGCGGGCGTCATGGAGAGATGCAGTGGATGCTGTTGATGAGTAGCATTCTCAGCTCTGCAGGGGCAGCGGCTGGGAGATCATAGCACTTTGCCTAGTGAGACAGTAAGTTTCACCTGATACTTCCCACGGCTGGGGAGGTTGATTGCTCTGGCTCCGATCCTCAGTCGGGGCTTGAGCCCACACGGGTCACCATAGCAGCCTCTCCTCTTGAAGAAGGCTTAAACCAGGCAACAGTCCTTGTACTCTCAGGCGCCCCCTTTGTCATGCAGGGTGACTAACTTCACTCAGCACATGGGCTGTAGCCCGATCAGCACGGCAGTGATGCCAACCATGGCTAGCTTAATTTAGCCCACTCTGATATACAGAGTTGCCAAATTTAACTTGCACAGGGGCAATGACTCAATCTATACGGCGGCCGTCTCCTCACACCTTGCTCCAGGGATCCACTCACCGGGATTCCCCACTTAACCTCACTCCTTCCAAGTGCTCTCCTCTTCTTCACAGGGCACACTGATCCTGGCAAGCAGGCAGGCACTGCTGTTCCAGGCTCCAGGGACAGGTGGTCTTCGGTTTCCCTGGGTGATATCCCCTCTTCTAGTTGGAAGACTGGCAGGCCTTAGCCCCCATTTCCTGATCACAGTCAAAAGTCTTGCAGAGCTGTTCCTCCTCGTTCAGCACAACTGGCTTCCTTAACAGTTGACAATTTTGGGGCCTCAAGCTCCTTTTCTTGTAGTCCATTCCCAGACACAAAATATGATTTAGAGTCTGAGTCTTTGGAGTCTGTGTTGGGGGAATGCTCATTTTGGATGTGCCCTATCCTCTGCCCTTCCCCCAGAACGCTGTCTGTCACAGCTGGAGCGATTCTAAATCTGATAGCTCCACAACACAGGCCATGGGAGTGACTAGAGGTTCACACCTGAATGCCAGCCACACTGATATGTGCATCAGAAGGCTACCCCAGGGCCCTAGCCCTACTCTTTATGATTCTCTTATCAGCCTCATCTCCTTCCTGAGATGTTCCCAGGCCCCTTCTTAGTGACCTCTCACTAAATCAAAGAGCACCCTTTGAACCCAGAATCTTCCATGTACCTTATCACTTACATGCACACATAAACTCAAGAATGCCCCTGCTACCTTCCAGCAGTTGGTGAATCAGGTCCTTGCTTGGATGGAGGCCTTCAGTGCTGCGTACCACGATGACATTTTTGCCTTCAGCTAGGAGGACCACCTGTTTGACCTCCAGGAAGTGCTTCAGGCTCTGCACCAGGCAGGGCTGACTATGAAGGCCTGCAAGTGCAAAATAGGGCGGGCTTCTGTGGTATACTTGGGACACCTTTTTAGTGGGGGCTAGGTGCAGCCCTGTCAGGACAAAATGGAAACTATCCTGGCCTGGGACCCCCCCCCAAAAAAAATATTTACACAGAAGTGAGGGTCTCCCTTGGCCTCACTGGATATTAAAGGAGGTTTGTTAAGAGATATGGCACTGTGTTGCCCCCTTTACTGAGTTGACTTCGAAGAAATAGCCTAAAAGGTGATCTGGACAGAGGCCTGTCAGAAAGTCTTTGACTCACTCAAACAGGCCATGTCTATAGCCCCTGCAGTCAGAGCCCCAGACTTTTCCCAGGAGTTCATCATACAAACTGATGCCTCAGAGCATAGCATGGGTGCAGTATTTTCACAGCTGAATGAGGAAGGCTTGGACCAACCTGTAACCTTCATCAGTAGGAGGTTACTTCCCCGAGAACAGAGGCGGAGTGCTATTCAGCGGGAAGCCACAGCTGTGGTCTGAGTGCTGAAGAAGCTGATACTGTACCTGTTTGGGACTACTTCTGGGTTTAGACACAGTACAGGCCACTCAGGTGGGTCATGCAAATGAGAGGTGAGAATCCAAAACTGTTGAGGTGGTCCATCTCCCGACAGGAAATTGACTTTAAGGTAGAACACTGTCCTGGGTAAGACCACCCAATGCTAATGGTCTATCCAAGTTCTTCTGCCTTAGTGATGAGAACTCTAATGGGCTGGGTAGTTCTACCCACTTTCATCAGGGGTATATGTATTAGACCTATCAGCCTTAGGGTGGTCTTCCCTCAAACGTTTTGCCTTTGTCCTCCCATTTTTGCTGATCTTGTTTTTGCTGGTCTTAGGACTGCTAACCAGTGCTACAGTGCTTGTGCTCACTCCCTAAATATTTGGTAACACTGGTTTACACCCAATCAGCACAATTAATTTAGTTGTAATTCCCTGGCAGAGTGCTATTACATGTATCCAGGGCCTGTAAGTTAAATGCTACCAGTGGGCCTGCAGTACTGATTGTGAAATCCGACTTAAGAAGCCCTTTAAAACATTTCAGGTCTGCCATTGCAGCTTGTGTGTGCAGTTTCAAGCTGCCTTTTCAACCTGGCAAATAAACCTTTTGCCAGGCCTAACTCTTCCTTTTTAAGACACATAGGTCGCCCCTAGGGTAGGCCCTAAACAGACCATTAGGCAGGTTTCAGTGTATTTAAAATGTTAGACATGTATTTTCTAGTTTTGCATGTCCTGGTAGTAAAAAACTCTCAAATTCATTTTTCACTACTACAAGGCCTACCTCCCATGAAGGAGCTCTGCCAGACCGACTGTGGTTCCCTGCCAGAACTAACGCAATGCGATGCATCTCTATGCAAATCTGCATCGTAACAACCTGTGCGTGATGCATTGCCGATGCAGGATCTCACACCACAGTCCTGCAGCTCATCAGAACTGCTGCTGTGCAATGCATCTCTGATGCAGGACCACCCATCGCAGCCTGGCAACTCATCAGAACCGCTGCCGAACGATGCGTTTCTGATGTAGGACCTTGAATTGCAGCCCCACAGCTCATCGGAACCGCCGCTGCATGATGCATCGCCAACACAGGACTCTGCATCGCCAGTCTCTGTCTACGACATCCTCCATGACGGCGCAGGAACTTGCATCGTAAGCTTTGTTGATGACCTAACAGACCTAGTCATTGCATGATGCATCTCATCGCAAGATTCTGTTCAGTGGGCCAAGCTTGGTCTCTGTAGCCGGCCCCGGCCTGCGTTCCACCGTAGTCAGCCTGAACTTGCGGCATTGTCCCTGTCTGTTACAACCAAATAACTGTTGTTGTCGCTTATGGCTTCTCAGTGCTTAAGTATAACTCCGTTTGTTTATTGGATTTTTGTCATTTTGGTGTCAAATAATCTATTAAATTTGACTCTTTTAAAATTGGTGTTGAATTTTTCTTGTGTCATTCTTTTCGAAATAACTGTTTGAAGTACAGCATAAATACTTTACACATTGCCTCTAAATTAAGCCTGACTGCTTTTGTGCCAAGCTGCCAGAGGGTTAAGCACAGGTTAATTTGGGGTTGCTTGTGACTTCACTCTGACTAAGGTTGTGATTGCTGCTCGAGTAGCGTTTCACTCCTCTCAACCAGTAACCCAATTTCGTATGGATGTCAACATAACTATAAGCACACACTCTCTCTCCTGGGACCTGGACATCCCATATTCACACATATCTCTGTGGGGACTTGAATATGGCCAAAAAGACACATTATCTCGCAGGTACTTAAACTTAAATATTATCACACATTTTCTCTGTGGGAATCTGAATATGACTATAATCACACATTATCTCTGCAGAGGTCTTAACATGTCAATTATCATAGGCTGTCTCTACAGGCACATGAATAGAACCATAATCTCCTACTGTCTCTGGGAGTACCTGGGATTCACTATAATCACACACTATCTCTGTGGTGACTAGAACAGGACTGTAATCACGCACTATCTCTGCGGTGACTTGAACATGACTGTAACCATGCACAATCTTGGTGCGGATCTGAGCATCCCTATAATCACATTTAATCTCTAGGGGGACCTGGCATCCCTGTAATCACACTCTATCTCTGCAGAACTTGAACATACTGTCTCAATGGGGACTTGAGTATGGTTATTATCACACATCATCTCTGCAGGGATGCGAGCATGGGTATCATCACACACTATCTCTGTGGGGACTTGAACATGCCTATCATCACACACCATCTCTGCAGGGACTTGATCATTGTTATCATCAAACACTATCTCTGTAGGGACTTGAACATGGTAATCCTCACACACAATCTCTGTGGGGACTTGAACATGGTTATGGTCACATACTGTATCTGCGGGAACTTGAACATGCCTATCATCATACATCTTTTCTACAGAGACTTAAGCATGCCTATGATCACACACTATCTCTGCGGTGACTTGAGCATGGTTATCATCACACTATCTCTGTGGGGGCTTATACATGCTTATCATCACACACTATCTCTGCGGGGACTAGAGCATAGTTATCATCACACACTAGCTCTGTGGGGACTTACACTATCTCTGCGGGGACTAACATGTATATCATCACACACCATATCTGCAGGGATTTGATCTCTGTGAGGACATGACTATGTCTATCATCACACTATCTCTGCAGGGTCTTACATTATTTATGCAAGGACTTGAGCAACACTATAATTACACAATGCCTCTTAGGGGACTTGAACATGACTATCATCACAAAAGTTCTCTCCAGAAAGTTGAACATCATTTTTGTTCCAAATTTCTGTGTTATTTCTTGAACATTGCTATAATCAGATTCCATCTCTAAGGGCACTTTGGGGATTGCCATGAAAAGTCATCAAGTGTGTGCTCTTAGGGCACTAGAAGCTTTTTATATATGAATAAATTATCATCTAATTAGGTGCAACAGTGTAAAACACATGTTTAGCCATTTGTTCATGAATGTATTGAATCACAAGTCACAGTTTAGGTGCAAGTCTTCACAAGGGTAGTAACACATGTTCAAGTCCCCATAAGGATGTTTCTGTGCATGCAATTAAATAAAGCTATATTTGCACATTTCAAGCAGGATCCTGTATTATGATTTTTTCTCAACAATGATCTGCTATTAGTTCATTTCAAAAACACTGGGAAAGGTTAGGTATTTACACAGAGTCCCCACACAATCATCTTCACACACTATCTCTGTGGGGACTTGAACAACACTATAATAACACACTATCTTTGTGGGGACTTGAAAATCACTACAAAAACATACAATCTCTGTAGGTACTTTAGCATTCCTGTAACTACACACAATCTCTGTTTGGACATGAAACATCATTAGCTTCACACTTTCTGTAAGGGAATTTAAGCTTTGTGATGCACACTATTTCAGGGGAGACTTGAATACAATCATCTTCCCACACTGTCTCTGTGGGGACTCGAACACCACTATGATAACACAATACCTCCGTGGGGACATGAGTATCACTATAATAACACACTATTTTTGTGGGGACATAAACATCACTATAATAGCACACTATCTTTGAGGGGACTTGAACATCACTATAATAAAATGCCATCGCTGTGTGGTCTTGACCATCATTAGCTAAACACCCTTTATAATGGGATTTAAGCTTTGAATATACACACTCTTTCAATGGGGACTTAAACCCAATTATCTTCACACACTATCTCTGTAGAGACTTAAACATCACTATACTAACACTATCTTTGTCGGGACTTGAACAACACTATAATAACACACTATCTTTGTGGGGACTTGAACATCACTATAATAACACGCTATCTCTGTGGGGACTTGAACATCTCTATAATAACACACTACCTTTGTGGGGACTTGAACATCACTATAATAACACACTATCTCTGTGGGGACTTGAACATCACAATAATAACCTACCATCTCTGTGAGGACTTGAGCATTTCTATAACTACACACAAGCTCTGTTTGGACTTGAACATAATTAGCTTCACAAACTCTGTATGGGGATTTAAGCTTTGTCTTAACACACTATTTCAGTGGGGACTTGAACACAATCATCTTCACGCACTATCTCTGGGGACTTAAATATCCCAATAATCTCACGTTATCTCTGTTGGGACTTGAACATGATTACATTCACACACTATCTCTGTGATGACTACTATAAACATGTGTTATTTCTATGGTGACATGAATACAATTATCTTCACATTCTACCTTTGTGGGAACTTTCAGCACGGGTGAAGACATCATCTCTATACAGACCCTGGTGCTACTGTGATGACAACCACCTCTATTGACATTATCACACACCATCCCAATGCAGTGATGACATACCACCTCTGTGGGCATCATCTTAAACTACCCCAGTGCATACATTAACATTGTATGCATTCCTAGGAAGGTGTCGTCCAACAGCTATTTTGGCAAAAATGTTAAGCAGCTAATAAAGCTCTGGGTTCCATTTGACTATATTCCTTGGTTCCATATGTTAATTTCTTTATGTGTTAGTTCCCTTATCTCCTAAGATTTTAAGCACTAATAAATACATTAAATACAGTTTTATGTGCCTTTCTGTAATCATGATCTATGTTTGGCAAACATTAACATAATCAGCCTTTTGTGTATACCCCTAGTACGTATGCAGCAAATCATATGTGAATAGATTTTAATGTTATTTGTGTATATTGTTGATAAAATAAACATTTACCCAAGTGCCTTTGACTGTATTCAATTACAAATAGTATTATGGACTAGGTCCTCACAAGGATGGTAGCACGTGTTCAAGTCCCCACAAGGATGGTTCTGTGCGTGCAATTAGAGGTTAGTCTCCACAAGGCAGGTATCCACATATAGTCCACACAAGGATGGTAAAACGTGTATATGTGTGGGTGTGTGTGTGTGTGTGCATGCGTGCGTGCGTGTGTGTGTTTGTATCTCTTGTACTACCTGAGGAAGGCAGAAGCTGAAAAGTTGTAATGGAATTAAAACAATCGGTTTCTATAATGGAACGTCTTTTATCTCTATCATCTATTTGACTGGTGCTTCCATTCTCCATATTATGCGCTGCCAAATGCACCCAGAATCCAAATATCATCCAGCCACAGTTCTCTTTTACCCTACGCCCAGTCGCAATTTACCAAGTTATGGCATTTACCTGCAGGTCCTAGTTTTAATTACCAAAGCCGGTCCATAAGGTTATGTCCCAAAGTTAGCAGCACACCGCAATTCTTGGGCTGCGGCGGTTCTGGCGGTCTTTTAATAATTTTTGCATAAAGCCACTAGATAGCCGCCGAAGACTTTTCAGGGCGGCTGCCTCCATTACTTGCAAGTGGCCGCACGTAGAAATATCCCAAAACAATCTGCTCCTATACAGGAACAACTTGGAGCACTCGACGGGTTGTCAGATGAAATTTATTAAAGAAAGCAGACGTGTTTCAGCGTGTTCCGCCTTTCTCAATGCTGGTGATACAAATGATTATTTATTTCTAGCTTTAAGTAAGCCGTATATCATTCCCATTGGTAGGTGCATTTTATGGCAAGCAAAAAAGCACTACACATTCTCCTTAGTTTGCATAAACAAGGAAGCTGCCATCATAGCACGTTGTTTAAAAACATTACCAGCCCCAATGGCCCCGATGATTGTTCAGCGATTTCTTTTTAGAATACCAAGAGCTGTGGGCCCCACTGTTAACCATTATATTTAATGAAATTTCCAAGAAGGCACCGCCACCATCATGGAAAACGAGCATTATCGTCGCAATACATAAAAAGGGTGATAAATACAACCCCCAGAATTATCTTCCTATCTCCCTTTTAGACTGCACTGCCAAACTGTTGGGCCGTGTCCTACCGAATAGGCTTGAGGACTGGGCGAGGGGAAAACACATATTGATGCCAACCGTCGTATTGCCATGTTTTTCTTGAAGAAGCTCCATGAACCTTATGTCTGTTTCTGTGCAGCATCATTTTTGTGGGTCTGAATGCGTAGGAGACTTCTTTTATAAGGGAGAATTGTGTAAACCTCGGCTATTTACTCACCTGAGTTTTTCTCTTTTAAAGATAATATGAAAACTAACGACGTGAATTAGACCTGATATGATAATAATTGTATAAATTGTGCTATTTTACAATGCTCTCCAAGACCGTGAAGGATGCTTTACTTATAACTAATTGTATCTATTTATTATTTTATTGTTAGCTGGGTGGGTGAAGAATATTGTTGGGTTACTTATTGCGTCTATTGTATATAGTACAGAGATTAAACCATGAATTATTGTGCAAATGTACAAATTAAAACCTTATTTTGTTGGGGCAGCCAAGGGTCCTTTTAACCACCAGCTTATACAAATTTTTAGAAAGAATGTGTATCTTTTTTAATATGTATTCTTTTATGATCTATGCTTTTAAATTAGATCGAATAAAATTTATTGAATGAATAACTGTTCAGCCAAGTTCTTCGCAATTTAAGTAATGTTTAGCTTCTCCATGGGTGCAGGCTCACAAACATCTATTATCATGGATTGGTGCTTCCATTCTCGATACTATGAGCTGCCAAAGGCACCTGAAATCCAAATATCATCCAACCACAATTATCTTTTACCCTATGCCCAACTGCAATTTATCAAGATATGGGGGCAGATTTACAAGCCCCTTGTGCCAATTTTGCGCCATTTTTAATATGGGAAAAGTGACGTACGGGTGGCGCAAGGGGCTTGTAAATCTGCCCCATGGTGTTTACCTGCAGGTTCTAGTCTCAGTGACCAAATCCTGCCCGTAAGGTTATGTCCCAAACAAAGTCGGCAGGATACGCCAATTCATGGCCTGCGGCGGTTCCTGTGGTATTTTAATAATTGTTGCACAAAGCCACTAGATAGCCGCTAAACTCTATACGTGCAAGTGGCCGCACGTAGAAACATCCAAAAACAATCAGCTCCCATACAGGAACGTCTTGGAGCACTTGACGGGTTGTCAGATAACCTTTATTAAACAAAGCAGACGCGTTTCAAAGTGTTCCGCCTTTCTCAATGAAGGTGATACAAATGATTATTTGTTAATAGCTTGAAGTAAGCCGTATATCATTCCCACTGGTAGGTGCATTTTATGTCAAGCAAAAAATAACTACATGTTCTTCATTCTTTGCACCAGCATGGTCCACTACGCCAGTAACAAATGGGCAGTGCAATATTGTGTAATAGTGAACCTGCAGGCCTTGCTGAAGGCAGAATATCAGGGCCTGTCTCAGACCCAGAAGAGCACAAGCCCAGGCACAGGTCACTTTATTCTTGTTCAAATGGGTTGGGCTGGGACAGTTCACAAACAAGACTTGTTAAAATGTAAATGTTGGGGCGTGGCTACGGAGCCGAAGGAGATGGCCGCCGCTCGGGGGAGCTCTGTGGCGGTGTAGGGCGCCGGACACCTTCCTGGCATAGGTACCTGCATTTGGGACCGTTCTCATGCATCGGAACACCGGCTCCACTGTTTGCGACCTTCGAGGATTACCGGGGTGAGCGCAAGACATGCTTTTTTCATTCTTGAACCGGCCGTGGCTTAACGCGATGTAGCGGCCGCCATTTTGAATTCTGGTCGTTCTCCTCACACGCAGGCTAACGCTCTGGGACACTTTTCTCCTCATAACAAAATGCTTATGGGCTATTATTTTTCAGCGTTTTTCCTGCATTTTGCTACACATTTCTGCTTCACTGACTTTTAATATGTGCTTTGCGGATTCCTGGTGGTGACTTTCTTGTTTTTCTCTTCGTGCCTTTTTACCTCACAAGCCTCTTACTATATTCTTAGGCAGCATTTTTGATATATACACGGCGTGGTCAGAACTCTTTTCTCTACAAGTGACTTTGAGGACATATATATAAAGCGTTATTCTTCAGGGCAATGTCTAGCTCTACCTGCAGTGGTGCCCATCCTGTCAGCTATACGTCTCTAGAGGACCATAACCCTTTTAGTGTCCTACAAGAGGGTATGGAGGATGCAGTCTCTGACCCTGTTGGCGCAAAGGGCTCGGCTCTTACCGCGCCTCGCTCTACCTCCAAGCCGGGTTCCACAAATACCTGTTTCATCGAGTTCCACCTCAGGTAAACGTGTGAAGGCAAACCCTCCGTCTCCTCCCAACAACTCCTCTTTGATATCTATGGAGCTTCTTCTTGAAGAAATTCGAGCCCTTAAGCCCTACATGGTGGAAACCAACTCTCGTCTCCAAAACCTTGAGGATAATTGGTCTCACACAGTGCAAAGTTGACGCCCTAGAACTAAGAGTTGAGTCCGTTCAGAAAGTCACTGACCAGGTTCCGTACATGCAAAAAGAGATAGATCAACTTAAACAACAAGTAGAAAATTTGGAAAATCGCAACAGGCGCAATAACCTGCGCATTTATGGTCTTGTTGAAGGCCTTGAAGGTTCTAATCCCACAGCCTTTTTTCAAACCTTTTTACCAACACTTCTTGGCCTTCCTGATAATCTACAGTTGAATATCCAACGAGCGCACCGCCTGGGGCAAAGTCCCCATTCTACCTCTTCTTCAGTGAAACCGAGAGGAGTTATTTTGTATTTCCTGGAATACACCGACCTGCTTAAAGTTCTTCATGCCGCCAAGCAAAAAGGAAAAATCTCTTGGAATGGAACTAGTCTCTTTTTTGCCCAGGACTACGCCAAAGTGACAGCGGATCGTCGAAAGAAATTCTTAGACATGAGACCTGCCCTTCGCAACTTAAATGCTCGGTATGGCTTGTTTCACCCTTGCCTTTTTAAGGTGACGTATAACAACAGAACAACGAATTATGAGGATCCTGCTCTTCTTCAACATTTTTTGGACACCTGCAGAAATGAATCCATGGACATTCCTAGTTCATAAATAATTTATTCCTACATTGTTTGTTATTGTTTGTATTCCTCTACCCTCCTAACGTATTTTGTTGTGTAGTCATGTCTTTGGTTGTTAACAATTTCTTTTTCTTCCCTACCAGGTGCGGGTTTCTATGGTCCCTTATCTTGTGTTTCCTGTATACCTTGTGTTCCTTGCTTTTTGCCGGGATGGTGTCCCCCTTGCCGTTCCCGTCCTGGAGTCCTCTGTTCGAAGTGCTGTTTTCCTAATGTGGCTCCTCCACCCCCGCTCTCATTGTCTGTTTGTGGTATGTTTTCTTATTATCCTTTTTTATCATCATAGCTTTGATTTATTTTGTCCTTTCGTTTTCTGTTTTGTTTTTCTGTTTTTCTCTCCTTTCCTCTTCATCATCTTCTTCTTTTTCATACTTTCCGCTATCTCTCATATCATTCCTCTCCCCCCTTTTCCATCCCTGAAACTGGTCTTTCACACTTACTCTTATATCTTTTTTTTTCTCTTAGTAATGATGTTGATAATTTCACTGTTTGCATAATAACTGTTCATGTTAAATTTTATTGGTTGTATTTAGAGTTATTACATGGAATGTTAAGGGGGTAAATAATCCATTAAAAAGACAACAGATATTAACTCATTTAGCTAAATTAAACACTGACATTGCATTGATTCAAGAAACTCATTTATCATGTTTTCTCCTCCCCAGCTCTAGGCAAGAAAAATGGTGTCTCCATCCTCTGCCATAAGAAATTTCAGATCTCTGTTACGCATCAAGAATCGGATTTAGAAGGTCGATGGGTAATTGTTAAACTTCTCATTAATCAGATACCTTTAGTTCTCTTAAATGTTTATGCACCAGTTAATGTTGATAATGTTTTTTGGACCCACATTTCTGACAAGCTTCTCTTATTTGAAGATGATTATATTGTTTTTGGCGGGGATTGTAATCAAGTTCTTGACCCTATATTAGACAGACATTCTTCAGCTAGATATGTTAACACTAGGATGCATTCACAATTCACCTCTGCCATACGCCGTAAATCTCTAGTTGACATTTGGAGACTATGCAATCCTGACCTCCGAGAATATCGTTTTTTTCCCCTCCACATCATTCTCAATCCCGAATTGACTATCTCTTTTCAGTAAATCCCTAGCTCAACAGGTTCTTCATTCCGAAATAGGCTCCATCTTACTCTCAGATCATGCCCCAGTGTTTGTTGACTTTGATTTGATACCTTTTGCTCCTTATATTGGTAGATGGCATTTTAATAATACATTGCTATCTGATCCTAATTTTTCTAGCCAATTCAGCTCTTTTGCTTCTGAGTTCTTTTCTCTTAATACCACTCCAGACTCCTCCCCTGTAATGATCTGGGACTCTTTCAAAGCTGCAGCTAGAGGTTTTATAATAAATTTTGTTTCACACAAAAGAAGTCTTTTGCAGCTCAAACCGCTCAATTACTACAAAGATCAAACATCTTGAATATACTTATTATGGTTCAAATACTGAATCGTCTCTAAAGAATCTTATTGATGCAAAACTTACCTTTAACAAACTATCTACAGAAGCTGCTTCCTCCTATCTCCTAAAAAGTAGTGCTCGATATTATGGAGGCCAAAATAAAATGGGGAAATTATTAGCTAATTACTTGAAAATTAGGCGTGATCGGAATAGAGTCGGTACGAACTGCTGCTGGTATCTCACTATTTAAGGATTGCGATATTTTAAATGAATTTGTCTCCTTCTATAAAAATGTATATACCCCTGAACACCAACCAAACCTAGATGATCTTTCCTCTTATTTTGAATCCATTGCTTCCCCCCCTTCGCATCATACTGATTTTAGCTCTTTGGAAACTGATATTACTCTCTCAGAAATTACTCATGCAGTTTCAGTCTTAAAAAGAGGTAAAGCGCCTGGTCCTGACGGATTTACTATTGAATTTTATGCGCACTTTGCTAACCTACTTCTTCCGAATCTTTTACTTCTTTTAACTCTTTCATCTTAGCTGGTTCCTCCTGTGGAACTTTTCAAGAGGCCTTGATATGTTTAATTCCTAAAGATAATAAAGACCCTTCGTTATGCAAAAACTACCGCCCAATTTCCTTAGTCAACCTTGATTACAAGATATTCACAAAAATTCTGGCTCTCCGTGTTGATCCTATTTTACCTAATCTTATTGGTCCCGAACAGTCGGGCTTTGTAAAATGTAGATTATCATCAGATAATTCCAGAGTCTTTTTCAACATTCTTAGCAAAGCTTCTTCTCTTCCCTATCCTATTGCTGCCATAGCTTTAGACACAGAAAAATCCTTTGACAGGATTGGATGGGATTTCATGTTCCAAGCCTTAAAATGGATAGGATTTCCTCCGAAATTAATTTCCTTTATTTCTTTACTTTATTCGGGTCCTAGAGCATCTATCTTTGTTAATGGTAAAATCTCGGACTATTTTTCTCTTTCCAGAGGTGTACATCAAGGCTGTCCGTTGTCACCTCTATTATTTATAGTAGCGTTGGAACCTTTCCTAACCAAGATCAGACAAGATTCTCAAATTACTGGTTTTCAGCTTGACACTTCCCATGTTAAGTTGTCTGTATATGCAGATGATATTCTTTTATATTGCTCTAACCCTACCACGTTGATTCCTTCCTTTCTTAATCAAGTTGATATTTTTTCCCAATTATCCGGTTACCGCCTTAACGCAGACAAATGTGAAATCCTGCCTCTAAATATGACTTGTCTCAAAAATGATTTTATTAGTACTGGTTTTTGGCAACCTTCTAAAATATAATATTTAGGCCTCTGGTTTTCCTCCAATGTTTCCGAAACTTTGAAATTGAATTTTGACCAAATCCTTAAAACTCTTTCAGACTCTATTGATCGTTGGCATCCGCTTTTTCTTTCTTGGTGGGGACGATTAGACTTCATCAAGATGATGCTCTCTCCTTTAATTCTATACATTCTTTCAATGATCCCTGTACACATTCCTGGTTTTTATTTTAAGAAGATTGACTCTCTATTAACAACATTTCTCTGGAAGGGTAAAGCACCTCGGAGTGCTTTGGCCTCCTTGAAGGCAGACAAATCTTCCGGTGGTCTTAGATTTCCCGATTTTAAATCTTATCATTATGCTTTCTCTTTAAAACAATCATCCCGTTGGCTTTACTCTGAATACTGTATTCACCCCCCTCTCTGGCTCTCCATAGAGAAATTTTTTCTGTCTCCTTTTGATTTCAAAGAATCTCGCTTTTACAAATAATATATCCTCTTTTCGGCCTCCTGTTATCTCTCATGCACGCAAAATTCTCACCCCCCTCTTACCCTCTTCTTATCCATCATCCTCTTCGTTAGATCAACAACCCATCTGGCTTAATAACCTTTTACGTATAAAAAATCACTCCTTTCATTGGAAATCTTGGAAACTCAAGGGGATATTTTGGATTTCTCAACTATTAAAAGATGACGATCCCTTAGCTTTTTTGGACCTTCAAACGAAATTTTTATTACCTTCATCTTTTAAATCGCAATATAATCTTCTACTTCCTGCTCTTACCCGATATCTTCTTTCTTTAGCATCTGCCCCTAAAGCATCCTTAAAATGTTCCACTCTTTTACCCTTGCTATCCTCCTCTCCTTCAGCTTCCTTTATATACAAACAATTATTTCTCTTCTCAGACAGGGGCAAAACAAAAGCTGAATTGGCATGGGAAAAGGATTTATCAGAGTGCTGGTCGACCCTCTTGTGGGACAAATTATGGTTTAAGATTCATAAAACTTCTAGAGCTGCTAATACTTCCCAAACCCTATATTTTGTGTATCAACGTCTTTTATTTACCCCTGCTAAAATATCTTCCTTCTCTCCTAACTCTCCATCTACATGCTGGCCCTGCCCTTGCACTCATGCTGACTTAAAACACATGCTTTTTAATTGTCCCATCATTTCTCACTTTTGGCGATTAGTCTGGTCTCAAATTAATAAGATCTTTAAAACTAATATACCCTTCTCCCTTTCTAGTATTTTCTTAGGCTCTCTCTCTCCACAATGGCCCCAATCGCCATCTAACTTTAAACTAATAGACTTATTATTAGCAGTAGCCTTGCACTTAATAACTTCAAACTGGAAACAGTCAGATAAAGTCACATTTAAAGCATGGTGTAACGCCGTTTGTTTTTATCATAGACTTGATACCAGTTACATTACTCCCATATCTTTATTTATTAAAAGAGATCTTTTGTGGCTACCTTTGACTACTTACCTAACCTGGGCTGCCTCTTCTTTTGCTCCTCCTGTTACCACTTCGGATGAAGTTCGCAAACCACCATAATGAATTATGTTGTCTTTTATTCTCTTCAAATAATATGTCACTATTCTCCCTTAAGTTGTATCTTCCATCACAATATGATATTTATTATTTAACTGTTTTTCATGCCTACAGTGTTTATTTCTATATGCCTTCTTTTCTTTAGTGTTACAGAGTTAAGATATGCATCCCCCTTCCCCCCCTCTTCTTCTCCCCCTGACAATAATTATACATTGTTTTATTTCCCTCTTTATAATTTATATAAGTTATTGAGATGTATTGTATCATTTTTGTTTATGCTTGCTGTTTCCTTTCTACTATTTCTAATTGTTCAATAAACGCAAACTTAAAAAAAAAAATGTAAATGTTATGCAACGACAATCTCTGACGCTAGAGTTAAGCAATCAGATAGACAAGTGGCAGGTGCACTGCAGAGCATGATTAAAAAGGGTGTTTTAATGAGAGGTCACACAGAGATTTGGGGACAGCAAGGTTGCCCTGAGGTTAATGTTGCCATTGCATATATCCACATGGCACAATGGGGTTGAATGTATACAAGGCTGTCATTTGGATTGTTTGAGGATTAGGTACATTGATAAAGAGATATAAGATTAATTGAATTCCTGTGGATATAGATGACAAATAGACATTGCATGTTTACAAGAAATGCATCTTTCCAAATCAGAAGGTCTCAAGCTACAGAGATGGGATAAGGGGCAACTGTTCTATATAACATATTTCTCATATGTGAGAGGAACACTGCTATGGGAGTGCTATGGGACCATCTTACTAAATCAAATCCAGAATACATGCATGTCCTAGTGTAGCCTGACCTGGATAGTATAGCCATATAAAAACTACCTTTCTTGGATGACATGAGACCTCACTTAACCTAACTGGTTCACACACATTATCTGGCTAGAGACTATAACTATGTGGGAGACATCCTGCAAGATAGATCAAGACCATCACTACAAGTAATTTCACTGATGAAGAACATGGAGGGATTTGCCTTAAGTTTCTAGGACCTTCTGTAAGTGTTCAGTTGCCTTTGGGCTTGTAATAGCTCTTCCAATTGTAAAATGTTTATTGGGGTCCGACAGGAGACAAAAGCGTCTGAGTGTAGATAGGAGTGGGTCTTACTGACAGAATGGATAGGGAGGAGTTGTGCCCTGCCCTGATTACACTTCAAAGGAACCTGCCACCAGCACACAGAAGTGAACCTGACACCAGGCCTATCCCTTCCTATGCCCCCTACCTAGGTTGGAGCCAAACCCAGGGAGAACTGGCTAGAACTAGTTTGGAAGTAGACCAGGGATTGTGCCCCACCCACAGGCTGACACTGGGTATAAACAAGGCATCCCCAAGACCTGAAATCAGAACACTCCTAAAGCTATTGAAGACTCTGGAGAAGGACTGGCAGGTGTCTGAACTCTGAAGGAAGATTTCACCTGCTTGTCTTGTCTCCCTGACCCCAGATGTGACTCCAAGGGTCAGTTGGCTGACCTCCTGTCAGAGCTCCAGGGCCACAACAAGCTTCCAGAGGCCATCTTCTGCAACTTTTCTGCCTTTCCTGCTGACCAGTTCCAACTAAAACTGCACATGGTCCTGCTATTGACCTCTGCTGGAGTCCTAGCCCCCAACAGGTGTCGTCCAGGACATGTGGCTGGTGTTAGAGAGAACTCATCCTGTTCAAAAACTGGACACTTAGAACTTTTTTTTCTGAACTTTTTCCAAAACCATCGGTGGGATTCAACTTGCTAGTTTGCTCCACTGGACTATCCTGATTTCCCAAAAAGTCAGAACCTACAAGCCTTCACCTGGATCAACATCAAGGAGAAACCCATTGTCATCAACGGCTGCCTGACCTGAACTTAGAGGGCTTCACCCACTCTGAGTTTTTCTGCTGTCGATGTCGAGTGCCTAGAACTTTCTGCCAGAATGCTGAGGACCCTTGCTTCACCAGGCCACTGTTGACAAGCACTGCTATGGATCCAGTTTGCAGCCTGCCCCCACTGACACCCTGTTGACAAGTACTTTCCCCATAAAAGTTCCTAAGTGCAAAGGTAAACTTTGCAAAGAGATGGACCTGGTCCCTGTATCCGACCGGAAATCCATCTTGGTTGGCCTAAACTTCGACTTTCACCCGGTCTACTGCAATCGAGGCTCATACATTGGCGCGTTGTGCTTTTTGATGTTATTTTCACTGCAAACTTTTTAAAAATGATTTCCTGTTCTCCTTAATAAATTCTTGTCATTTTGGTTCCATTTTGATTATTAAAATACTGTCTATCATTTTAAATTGGTTTGGGCTTTTTCTTTTGTTGTGTTATCACTTTTATACTGTTTGAGTGTTGCAAAAATACTTTACAAATTTCCTTTAAGTTAGGCCTTGGTGCCAAGCACAGGTTATTTATTGACAATTGTGGTTCACCCTGTAAAGGACTGTAGTTATTTTTTTATGTGGGTTCCCTCCCACATGAACAAATAACCCAATTTCTTTTTTTTTAAATAAATATCTTTATTCAAAGTTTTGGGATAGTGCACTTGTAGTATACATTTTCCACTCCAAATGTGTTACAGTGCTTTGGTGCGGGTTAATCTGGTTCAATCAGCCTGTACCGCTAAACATTCACCTGTGAATGATTAAAAAATCAAAAGAGTCTTAAGGCCGTGTCATCATGAGCCATCTTTCACCATAAGGAAGAAGCACATACCAAATAAAGAAAACAACCAACCCTGCTCGTTCCCCCATGCCCCACTCTCCCATTCCAATTACCAAAATAAGTTAGAAAATATTATCTCATAGCCCCATAGTAGTCAACAGTACCCCCCGAATCCATTGAACAAACTGCCTCAAGTCTGAATATATTAGTGTGGTCAGTAGGGGCAAGGATCTGGTTAAATGCTCATTCCATTGTTCCATAAGATTACACATCACATCCCGCGCTCTGGCATCTACTCGAACCGAGAGCTCTGCATTCGCCCAGCGAATCACATCCCTCTGCCACACGACCACTGGAGGGGTGAGTGCATTCTTCCATGCCATTGCGATACGTCGTTTTGCTAGTACCAATGCCAATGTGTGGAATCCCCTTAACTGCTTTGTTCATTTGGTCACCACCCTCGAGTGTAAAAGACAAAATGCAGGGTCATATGGCAGGATAGATGTAGTGACATCTGATACACAGGAGATCACCACCCGCCAAAAGACCACGGTTGGTGGACACAACCACACCATGTGGAGGAAGTCAGCATTAACCTGTTGGCATCTGGGACACACAGCTCCCGTTCCCGGGAACATTTTTTCTATTCTGTGTAGGGAAAGGTATGTGTGATGAATATAATTGAATTGCGCAAATCTTGCAGGTCGTGTGGTCGTTTCTAACTGAGCCCAAACACCCTCTCTATGAGGAGTCCTGTATTTCCATAGTCAATTTCTCTTCCCACCATCCCTTAAGTGCTGGGAACCCCTTGTCAGTGCCCTCTTCATCTAATGCTCTGTATATGTGTGAGATAGCCCATCTGGAACCCATCAATGTTAACATCAGTTCCAATGGTCTGTACAGAGTTCCCATCCAATCTCCACATCTTCCCCGCCACTCCCCTTAGTGCGGAATACAAAAGAATCTACCCTGGGTCTAGTCCACCCCACACCATCAACTCCTCAAAAGTGCAGAAACTTCCATCTACTATTATATCCCACCAGCTCTCCTACCTGGTCACTGTCCACGATTTCACTGAGAAAATCCCAATCAAGTGTCTGCTCTGTGGGAGTGCCCAGAGTGGGAGAACAGGTGCATAGTGTGTATCACGTTTACCCTGAAATATGTATTTCTTCCAATTCCACGCCACTACCTTCACCAACATATTAGTAATTGTATGTGAAGGGGAGGTTAAGAACCACTCTAGTGTCGAGTAATCCCCAAAGACAGAGCCCACCAGAAGCCGCTCTGGGTCGGTCTCTTCCAGCAGCCAACGAAGTGGCCACTGGAGTGGGGCTGGGGCATAATAAAGCTTATAATTGGGGGCACCCAACCCTCCATCCTCCTATGTAGCATATAACTAGTTTCATCCTATGCCTTTTATTTTCACATATCAATGTGGCCAACTATCGCCGAAGGTCTGTAAAGAATGGCCTCTTCAGTATCACTGGGAGTGCTGCAAAGAAATACAGGAGGCGTGGAAGGACTAACATTACAGCAATAGACACTCTCCCAAGAGGTGATAGAGGTAGCTGTGTCCCGAAGGGTAATCAATGTCTGATCACGGACAAGCAACTCTCAAGATTCCCCTCTACTAGGTCTTGTTCAAAGTGATATATTTGCACTGCTAGATACTTGTAGGTATCATACTTCCACATCAGCGGGCATCCCCAGCGGGATGATGCAGAAGGTCAGGTGTCTGTAGCAAGGGGAATAAACAGGATTTCCTCCAGTTAATTCTCAGCCCGGAGATGCGGCCAAAGGTGTCCGAAGCCAACGTCACTCCCTGTAGATTGGCAGGGTGGGCTTGTAAATATATCAGCGTACCGTCCGCATACATGGAGACTATTTTTTGGGCAGTCTCCAACTATATAACCCCGGTCATGTACCTGTTTGCAGAACATACATGCCAATGGCTCTATGGCCAGGATGAACAGCAGGGGAGACATGGGACAACCCTGCCTGGTGCCCCTCTCAACCCTCTCAATCCTGAAACTGTCTGAAATGAACTTCTCTGTGCGTTCTCTAGCGATGGGGAGCTCATATAACACCCATAACCAGGTATATAACTTCCGCCCCAGTCTTAGCTTTACCAGGATCGCCTGTAAGTAACTCCAATCCAGAGTGTCGAACGCCTTTTTCTATGTCAAGGGAGGCCACCCATCCCTGCGTGTTGTTCCGACTTGCCCAGTCCATAACCCCAAATAACCGAAGCAGATTTAAAAATGTACTCCGGCCCGGAATAAACCCAGTTTGATCTGAGTGGATTACTGTGTATATCAATGGTGTTAGTCTATTGGGCAATACCTTACTCAACACCTTATAATCAAGATTGAGCAAAGAAAGGGGGCAATATGATGTTACCTCTAGAGGATCTCTACTAGGATTCGGGATCACCGTTATTAAGGCTTCCCTCACATTGTCCGGCAATCTACCCAGTTCTTTAGGTCTACTATATACCTTTAAAAGGCAAGGGGCAAGAAGGGCCCTGTACGTCGAGTAGAACTCTATCATTAACCCATCAGTGCCAGGCGTCTATCCACTAGCTATCTGATTAATGGCCAAGTGAACTTCCTCCAGCGTCAGTGGGTCATTCAATTCCTGTTTCAGGAGTGGGGCGAGAAGCAGTATGTCAAGGGGGCGTAAGTATGCTGTGATTTCGTCTGAGTGTACCGTTGTTGGCACTTGGTAGAGCTTTGTATAAAAAGTTTCAAATTCCCTATTCATAGCATGCTGGGAATTTACAACTTTCTCAGAAGGCGTTCGGATGGCCCAGTATTAGTTTGGGGCCACTTAGAATTAAGCAGCCAGGCCAATAAGCTGCTAGCCTTATCTCCAAGATCATGTTGTCGTTTAGTGTATTCCTATAGTCAAAGACAGATAGGCGATGCACCGTTTTCCTATGCGTGGTTCTAATGCCCTGTAGGTTATGGGGCCCCTCCAGGTCTGACTCCCATGCTCGCTCCCGCTCCCTCAATCACCCCTCAAACTCAAATATTTCCCTCTGTAGACCCCTCTTTATTACAAATTGTGTAGACATACCCTCCCCTCATTGTTACCTTGAATCCATCCCATTCAATCCCTTCATGTGTAGCTGTGCCTTAGTTCTCCATGAAATAGTGAGTGATCTGTTCCCCCACCCAAGTCCAATATAGCGTGTCAGCTAGTGCCAGTGGCGGAAGTTGCTAGGTGGGTATCAGTGGAGGGGCTCGTCTCCAGTTAAAGGTCACTCGCAACGGGCAATGATCCAATAATGTCCTATCTAAATATTCAGCCCCCGTACAATCAGACATCGATCAGCTGCTAGCATAAATCAAATCTATATGTGTATGAGGTACATGTAAGTGCGAGTAGTTGGAGTATTTGTGGTGTAATGGATATAGGGCTCGCCACACATACTCCACCTGTCTATTAAGGGCCAATTGCCATAGCTGTCTAGAATTAATGTGAATTGTCCTGCAGGTACTGGGGGAGTGGATCTATCCATTACCAGGTTTGGAACACAGTTAAAATCCCCACACCACAATAATGGTGTTGTTGGAGGCTGCAGGAGAGCAGGTGCAAGTGAATAAAAAAATATGGGTTGTCTCACATTAGGGGCATACACTACCACCAATGTGAGGAGTTCACCATCCAGCCTATCCTCTGCTTTGACATAGCGATGCTCCAGGTCAATCAGACCGTGCCCGAGGACAAATGGAACTCCCAGTGCCACCTATAGCAGAACCCCCCGGTCATAGGCAGAATACGCAGTACCTAACACTAAGCCCCGCCATCGTTTACGTAGCCTGGTGAGTTCCTCATTAACCAAATGGGTTTCTTGGAGGCATGCGAACTGAACATTGCGTCTCAGCAGGTAGGAGTAAGTCCTGTGCCCATGCCCCTCACATTCCAAGACAGTACCGTGTATTCCCGGGAAGTCATGTGAATCATGTAAGGTGCACTGGTAGTGCCGCACATTGTAAGTCAGGGATTAAGCGGGACAGCAGGAGATCTGAGCAGTAAAGCAAAAAAACATAAATGAACAAACTTCAAACCATTTCCAACAGTTCCCCGCAACTCAAACTCCCTGGCCATACCCTCAATCGGTCACAGACACGAGGTGCCGGCAATGATTTGGCAACTAATACAAAGCTTCTTCTGTTTTGAGGGCGATCCATCTCAAATACAAGGAAATGCGCCCGTGGCCCATCTTACCCCACTAACACAAATGTCAAATAACCCAATTTCTTACAAAAAGAAAAGGTGGGGCATGTTTATTTAGGAGGTGGTGACCCAACAATAGACATGCACATTTACGCTAATCGACGGCTGGGAAGACTGGTCCCAAAGGAATTTCTGACTCTGTGCCAATAGGAATTGGGGTGGAGCCGGGAGAATGCAAGCAAGTTCTCCCCTCTGCTGTATAAGCAGTTGTTCCCTGCCAGTCTTTGAGATAAGATGGAACTGACAGAAAGAGAGTTGACTTCCACCTTCTACCTTGTAAGAAAATGGATCCTATGGAGAAGTGAGATTAGATAAAAGTAATAAGAAACATTTGAAAGATTGACAAGAGAGATTAAATTAGACTGACCGAAGGAGCACTGACTTCCACCTTCTAACTTGCAGGGGTCCAGCCTCTCCACACTACACCTAAATCCATCTTGGACAACAGAGAACAACGCCGTGGAACTCTGGGACCTGCTCGACGCAACAGCACCGGACATCGCCTTCCTCACCGAGACCTGGATGAACGCCTCCTCAGCGCCCGACATCGCCATAGCCATCCCGGATGGATACAAGATCACCCGGAAGGACCGCGTCAACCAGACGGGAGGAGGCATCGCCATCGTACACAAGAACACCATCCGCATCTCGACTAACTCCGACGAGACCTTCTCCGCCGCCGAACACCTACACTTCCAGATACACACTGACCCCAAGACCACCCTCCGAGGCACCCTCATCTACAGACCCCGGGACCACGCACACTATTCAGCGAAGACATCGCAGACTTCATCAGCCCGCACGCCATGCCCTCAGCCGACTACATCCTCCTAGGGGACCTCAACTTCCACCTGGAGAACAACAACGACAGAAACACCACCGCCCTGCTGGACAACCTCGCCAACCTCGGACTCAAGCAACTGGTGAACACGCCCACCCACTACGCCGGCCACACGCTTGACCCCGTCTTCTCGTCCAGCAAGCACATCTCCTTCAGCCACGCCACCGGACTCCACTGGACCGACCACAGCTGCGTCCACTTCAGCTTCAGAAAGACTGCGACCCACCACCACCCGCAACAGGCTCCCCGCCGGAGCTGGAGCAAGATCACCGCCGAGCAGCTCACCGCCTCCCTCAGCCAGAACACACCCACCAACACAACGGACCCAAACGAAGCAGCCAGCAACCTCGCCAAGTGGCTGACCGCCTGCGCCGACGACCTCGCACCACTAAAAACCCTCCCAGCAGACCCGGAAGCAAGAAAACCCTTGGTTCACCAACGAACTCAAGGAATCCAAGAAGAACTGCCGCACTCTCGAGAAAACCTGGCGACTCGACCAGACCACAGACAACAGGACCGCCCTCAAGCACGCCACCCGCAAACACCACCAGCTGAACCGTGCCACCAAGAAGTCGGCACTCAAAGAACGACTGGACAACAACGCCCATGACAGCAAGGAACTTTTCAGCATCGTCAAAGAGTTCTCCAACCCCAGCGCCGGAAACAACGACATCACCCCTCGCAAGACCTCTGCAACTCACTCTCCGCGTTCTTCCACCGCAAGATCACCGACATACACAACAGCTTCGACGCACAAACAACGCACCCTACCGCCGAACCAACGCCCGCCACCACCACCCTCTGCAACTGGACCCCGATCAGCACCGAAGACACCACCCGCACGATGAACTCCATCCACTCCGGATCACCAACCGACCCCTGCCCACACCACGTCTTCAACAAAGCCGACGCCACCATCGCACCCCATCTCCGGGACATCATCAACTCCTCCTTCCACACCGCCACCTTCCCGGAGAGCTGGAAGCACGCCGAGCTTACCGCCCTCCTGAAGAAACCAACGGCGGACCCCACCGACCTCAAGAACTACCGTCCCATCTCGCTCCTTCCGCTTCCGGCCAAAGTCATCGAGAAGACCGTCAACAGACAGCTTGCCGCCTTCCTCGAGACGAATGGATCCCTCGACCCTCGCAGTCCGGGTTTCGGGCCAACCACAGCACCGAGACCGCCCTTATCGCAGCCACCGACGACATCAGAACCCTAACCGACAACGGGGAAACAGCTGCCCTCATCCTCTTGGACCTCTCTGCGGCGTTCGACACCGTCTGCCACCGCACCCTAGTGAAGCGCCTCAGCAACATCGGAATCCGAGAGAAAGCACTGGAATGGATCATCTCGTTCCTCGCCGGAAGAACCCAGAGAGTCCGCCTCCCCCGTTCAGATCCGAAGCCACCGAAGTCATCTGCGGCGTCTCCACAAGGATCCTCACTCAGCCCAACCCTCTTCAACGTCTACATGAGCCCCTCGCAGCCATCGCACGCCGACACAACCTCAACATCATCTCCTACGCCGACGACACCCAGCTGATCCTCTCCTCACCAACGACCCCACCACCGCCAGAGCCAACCTACACGACGGGATGAGAGACGTCGCCGACTGGATGAGGAACAGCCGCCTTAAACTGAACTCAGATAAGACGGAAGTCCTCATCCTGGGCTCATCACCCTCCGCCTGGGACGACTCCTGGTGGCCCCCGGCCCTGGGCACCGCGCCCAAGCCAACGGACCACGCACGCAACCTGGGCTTCATCCTGGACTCCTCCCTGTCGATGACCAGACAAGTCAACGCCGTCTCATCTTCATGCTTCAACACCCTGCGCATGCTCCGCAAGATCTTCAGATGGATCCCCACTGAAACCAGGAAGACCGTCACCCAGGCACTCGTCACCAGCCGACTGGACTATGGGAACACCCTCTACGCCGGAACCACAGCCAAACTTCAAAAGAGACTCCAGCGCATCCAGAACGCCTCCGCACGACTCATCCTGGACATCCCCCGACACAGCCACATCACCGTGCACCTGAAAGACCTGCACTGGCTCCCCGTCAGCAAGAGAATCACGTTCAGACTCCTCACCCACGCACACAAGGCCCTCCACGACCTGGGCCCAAAGTACCTCAACGACCGCATGACCTTCTACACGCCCACACGCCAGCTACGATCAACCAGCCACGCCCTCGCCACCGTACCACGCATCCGCAGAACCACCGCCGGAGGAAGATCCTTCTCCTACCTGGCAGCCAAGACCTGGAACTCCCTCCCCACTCACCTTCGGCGAACCCAGGACCATCTCTCCTTCAGGAAGCAGCTCAAGACCTGGTTGTTCGAGCAGTAACTTACCCCCTCCCCCAGCGCCTTGAGACCCTCCCGGGTGAGTAGCGCGCTCTATAAATGCCGTGATTGATTGATTGATTGATTGAGAGAAAGGTGACGGATAAGACCCAGGTGGAAGGGAGTGTTGATCATAAAGACTTTACCTATGAAGTATGAATTAATTGGTGTTGGAAAGTGGATTATTGGTAGGGGCAAATGTAGGTCTGCCACTGGCAATAAGGCCACTAACACTTGATAGGACTCAGCATAGATCTTAGAAAATTATTCCTATGCTCAACCCTTGGTAGCTTGGCTGTGAGCAGGCAGGATTAACTTCAAAGACAGGTATGTAAAGTATTTAAAAACAACAATTCAGTAAATAATTATGACACAACACATAATAAAAATCCAACACCAATTTATAAAAATAGGAAATATTTTTATCTTTAAAATGACACCAAAACGACAAAAATCCAATGTAGGGAACCGGAGATATGAATTTTTAAAGATTAATAAAAATATAGCACTTAGAAGCAATTAGCACCATATTGGTACATAGGCTCGCGATACACCGGGGCAAAGTCAAAGTTTCAGGCCGACCGCGATGGAGCCCTGAGCGGCTACCACCCTCGGAAGGTCTCGGTCAAAGTTTTTACCTTCGGACTTAGAAACTTTTCTGGAGCTTTTCTCACCAAGGTCCCTCGAAGCTCTCAGCCAGTCCGGATTCGATGAGGGTTCGCCGGATTGCCTTGCGCGTTGCTCCCGGTCAACTCCTGATGTTCAGACTTAAAAACTTTTCAGGTCCATGCTCTGGAGCGTTCCAGTGGGGCAAATCCAAAATCCAGGCCGACACGCGGTTGAAAGCAGGCGGATTGGCTTCCGCGGTTGCTCCCGGTCACCTTTTCTACGAGCGGACTTAGAAATTTTTCTGGAGCTTTTTCTCGCGAGGTCTTTCAATGCTCCTCACCAGGCCGGATTCGGTGAGGGTTCGCCGGTCTCCGATTTCTTCTACTCCCGGTCAAACTCTGGAAGTGAGACCGACTGAGCTTTTAGCGGGACGCACCTGGATGGCTTGGCCGGCTCGCGGTTGACGACAGGCGGCCTGGCTGACCAGGTTGAGTCGGCACCTCTATGGAGCTTTCTTTTCGAAGTTCCTCCAAAGTTCTCCAAAGTTCTTGAACTTCTTCCTGAAGTTCCTCAAAGTGTCCTAAAGTGTCTCAAACTTACTCCAAGGGTCTGGAAGCTCCAAGATGGTCCTTGAAAGTTGAGGACTTCAATTCCCACAATCCACTGGACGTCACCATTACAAATCCACTGGTAGTTCCCCAGGTTGATGATTCTTGGGGGTGATGTTCCAGATGAGCTCTGTTAACCTGTAGCTTGCAGGGAGTCCACTCTTTACTTCTTTTCTTCAGCAAAGTTAGTCCACAAAGCTGTAGTTTCTGTTGTTGCAGTCTTCAGAGGTCAGGCCTTAGAATTTGCACAGCAAAACTTCTCAGCAGGGCCAGTCTTTCTTTCTTCAGTTTCAAGCAGCAGATCTGAGGGGCTCTGCCTCTCTCAGATACTTATTCCAAAGTCTCTGGGTCATGCAGGAGGTCAATCCTGACCAATGGGAGCAGGGTAACTCCCCACAAATATGACCACATCCTGTAGAGTGTGGCATTATTTTGTCCCAGAGTGCAACAAAGCTTCCAAATCCATAATGGCTGATTTTTCAGCAAGGAGGTAAGAGCTGGCTAAACACATCCCTAAAATAGCTAATTAACTTAGACTCTCCCCCCTGCATCTGCTCATATCTTCCTTAATCCTGCCATCTGGCTAAGGTTGGGGGTTGAGAGCTGTAAATGACACTGCTCTGGGCTCTTCCCTTTGAAGCTCATTGTTTATGACTCCTCCCCCTGGCCTGGCATTCCTATGGAACAGCACACTGCCCTCCCAGCAGAACTGGTTTAACCCCAGGGGCTCTTTATCACCTCCCCCAGGCAGGCTGGCAAATCCACTTAACTCTGACCAATCAGGGCAGAGCACTGGAAGGCTGAATTTGGAACCACAAACAAGAAAGTCCTATAACTTCTTGTTTGTTCATTTTAGGAGAAATTCAATAATGTTATATTGTGGGATTTATTAATACCATTCTGGGTAGTCTTTGAATGGCACCTCTAGCCCTCTCCTATCAAGAGTTATTATTTAATAACTTTCCATCATGTTAACCTATGTAGCAAGGGATTTGCAATGGAAAAAATGACTTGGGCCATTTTTCCAGCACCAGGACTTACAGAAACATGTTTTAGAAGTACTTTGCTTATTTCCACAGGCCCCCCACCCCATGGGTCACTTAGGTGAGCCTTTAGGAGTGCTGAATCTGTAGAAATATTGCAGATCCTCAATGCACAGTGCTCCTAGCATCAAAGACGAATTTGGGCAGCACTTTAGCACAATGTGGGGAGTGAAATGTGAATTTCACTTAACCCATGGCATATAAAAACTCATTTTATAAGGGTCCACCTTATAGATACCTGACCCTCAACCCCTGGGACACCTAGGGGAGACCCTGGGGGTCCCTAATATGCCAAAACATTGTAGGTTATTCATTTTTAAGTGCGCCAAACCCCAAAGTCGAGTTTGGGCACAATTTACATTTTAAAATCAGTTGTGGCGCCCAGGGCTGTTTTTAAACTGACCTCAGCCTTTAGCAGTGCACACATGCAAGTGCAAAAAGGCTGCTGGCCTCTAAACTACCATGCCCTACTACATACTAGGGACTTATAGGTAGTTTCAATCCCCCTGCCCTATTATATACTAGGGGCTTATAGGGGAGGTCATGCCAATCACAGGGGTACCCCAACCCATAGTGTACCCTAGTGTATGTAGGTGTTTTAACTGTATCTAAGTGTTGTCAGCATAGCACTGGCCCTGGGCCTGGTTAGACAGAGTCCAGGGTCAGTCAGAGTCAGTTACCACCAGTACCAGTCAGCAAAAAGTTGGGGGGTGCCCAGGGCACAGGATGACTTTGCAACATAGCCCCCCCCCCCCAAACGAAAGGTGATGGGTTACTAACCTACACCCTGGTAGTCCTCATCAGCTAAGTGGAAAAACCTGGAAAGTCCATCTGCATTTGCATGGCCAACCCCAGGTCTGTGTTCCACTGTAAAGTCCATTCCCTGTAGGGAAATGGACCACCTTAACAGCTTAGGATTCTCCCCTCTCATCTGCATGAGCCATCTGAGAGGCCTGTGGTCAGTTTGAACATGAAAGTGAGTCCCAAACAAATATGGTCTCAACTTTTTCAGGGACCAAACCACAGCAAAAGCCTCTCTCTCAATGACACTCCGCCTCTGCTCTCTGGGAAGAAGCCTCCTGCTAATAAAGGCAACTGGCTGATCAAGGCCCTCTTCATTTAGCTGTGACAACACTGCCCCAATCCCTTGCTCTGAAGCATCAGTCTGAACCACAAATTCTTTTGTGTAGTCAAGGGCCAGTAACACTGGTGCTGAACACATAGCAGCTTTCAGAGTGTCAAAAGCCTTCTGACACTCTGGGGTCCAACACACCTTTTTGGGCCTCTTCTTAGAAGTGAGTTCTGTCAGGGGCCACACAATGGTCCCATAATTCTGAACAAACCTTCTATAATACCCTGTCAGTCCAAGGAATGCCCTGACCTGAGTCTGGGTAACAGGAGCTGTCCAATCCAAGATAGTTTGGATTTTAGCTTGGGGAGGCTGTACATGGCCCCCAACTACCAGGTGGCCCAGGTACACCACAGAACTCTGCCCTATTTGGCACTTACTTGCCTTAATAGTCAGGCCTGCCTGCTGCATGGCCTGAAGCACTTCCCTTAGGTGACTTAAGTGATCCCCCCAGGTAGAACTATATACAGCTATGTCATCCAGGTAAGCTGCACTGAACTGTTCCAACCCAGACAAGACCCTGTTCACCAACCTTTGGAAGGTGGCAGGTGCATTCTTTAAGCCAAAGGGCATTACCTTGAACTGATAATGTCCCTCTGGAGTGGAGAATGCTGACCTCTCCTTTGCTCCATCAGTGAGGGCAATCTGCCAGTAACCTGATGTCAAATCAAAAGTACTCAGGTACGTAGCAGCCCCTAAACTGTCAATGAGCTCATCAGCTCTAGGTATAGGATGAGCGTTCAGTCTTTGTGACTGCATTCAGTCCTCTGTAGTCCACACAGAACCTTAACTCCTTGGGTCCCCCCTGAGGATTAGGTTTAGGCACCAGCACCACTGGACTGGCCCATGGACTCTCAGACGGTTCAATTACCCCCAATTCCAGCATCTTAGCAACCTCAGTTTTAATGCTGGCTCTGACATGGTCCGACAACCTGTACAGTTTATTTTTGACAGGTAGGCTGTCACCAGTGTCAATGTGGTGCACACACCACTCAGTGATGCCTGGGGTAAAAGAGAACAGGCCAGCAAACTGCTCCAGCACTTGCTTACAGTCTCTGTGCTGCTGGTCTGTCAGCTTGGGAGAGAGTACAACCCCCTCCACTGACCCATCTTGCACATTAGTGGAGAGGAGGTCGGGCACAGGCTCAGTTTCCTCCTCTACACCCTCATCAGTGACCAGTAACATGGTCATGTCTGTCGTGTGCATGGAGCGCGACTGTCACGGGCGCGATCTTCCATCGCAGCTCGTGACTGTCTCGCTCTGTTCCGAGTAACATTTCGGTCCTTGTCCTGTGGCATCTTTTGAATGTAGAGAAGCCTTGGCGGTTATGTATTGTTGGGCCAGCGGCATTCTCGGACTGACCCTGGAACCTGTAAGATGCAAATAAACCTGTCTCCAAGCTGACCGTCTTCTGTGCGTTTCTATTTCCTGAGGATCACCTATTTCTTACAATGTCTGCCCTGTCATGGTGGGGTTTCAATCTATTCACATGCAGGCCCTATGAGGGTTCCTGGGGGTGCCAAGGTCAACCAAATAGGTAACCTCACCCTTCTTTTCTAAGATTGGAAAGGGCCCACTCCACTTGTCATAGAGGGCCCTGGGAGCCACAGGCTCCAACACCCACACCAATTGTCCTGGAGTATACTCAGGCATAGTAGCCTTCTGATCATACCAGTGCTTCATGAGCTCCTGGCTGGCCTCCAGTTTCCTGTTTGCCTTGTACATGTACTCTGCCATTCTAGATCTCAGGCCTAGCACATAATTAAGCACATTGTCCTTTGCTTCTTTAAGAGGCTTCTCTAAAGACCCTCTCAGCAGGCTCAATGGCCCCCTCACAGGGTGTCCAAACACCAGCTCAAAGGGACTGAAACCAATCCCTTTCTGTGGCACCTCCCTGTAGGCAAACAGTAAGCATGGAAGGAGAACATCCCATCTCCTCCTGAGTTTCTCTGACAACCCATTTATCATGCCCTTCAGGGTTTTGTTGAATCTCTCAACAAGACCATTTGCTTGTGGGTGATAAGGGGTGGTGAACTTGTAGTTAACACCACACTCATCCCACATAGCAGTCAGATAGCTGGACAGGAAGTTTGTGCCCCTATCTGACACCACCTCTTTTGGAAAACCAACTCTGGTGAACACACCAAGCAGTGCTCTAGCCACTGCAGGAGCATCAATGGTTCTAAGAGGGATGGCTTCAGGATACCTAGTGGCATGGTCCACTACCACTAAGATATACCTATTCCCTGATGCAGTAGGTGGGCCCAGGGGACCAACAATGTCCATCCCCACCCTTTCAAAAGGAACCCCAACCACTGGCAATGGTATTAGGGGAGTCCTGGTCTTGCCCCCTGCCTTGCCACTGGCCTGACAGGTGACACGGGAGCTGCAAAACTCCTTTACCTTTTCAGACATAAGAGGACAGTAGAAATGGTTCACCAACCGGTTATGTTATGTTACATAAATTTATAACGCGCTCAGCTACTCATGAGTGTCCTGGCGCGATGCCTAGCGGGGTAAGGAAAATTATTTTCAAGAGAATAACAAAGTTTTCAGTTTCTTCTTGAAGACCACTGGGTCCTGGGTGGTGCACAAGACAAGAGGGCGGGCATTCCAAGCAACCGCCGCCTTCATTGTGAAGGAACTGCCCCCTATCCTCTGAAGCTTAAATCGCGGGACCTGGACAAGGCACAAGACCGCCGAGCACAAAGGGCGCGAGGGAACATAAAAGGACAAACGTCTCTGCAGGTAGAGAGGGCCATGACCGCAAAGAGCACGGTGGGCCAGAACTAATATTTTAAATTTCACTCTATCTACCATGGGGAGCCAGTGGAGAGAGCGTAACTGGTGGTGTACACTGACCCTTGCCGAGATGCCCAACAGGAGTCTGGCTGCCGTATTCTGAACCACCTGTAGCTTCTTCAACAGGTAGCCCGGAACACCGGCATAAAGGGCATTGGCATAATACAGCCGTGACAGGATCAGTGAGCAAGTGACTGTTTTCCTAGCCGCCTGTGGGAGAAGCGGAAAAATTCTTCTGAGAGTTTTAAGCAGGGCAAAACAGCCACCGGCCAGCTTCTTAATGTGTGTCGAGAAGGAGAGACCCTCATCAAACCAAACCCCCAGGTTTTTTGCTGATTTCCCTGAAGAACAGGTAGTGGGAAATCAGAGGGCCAGAGCTCCTTTCTAAAATTGGGGGGGAATTTACCAAATAGTAAAATCTCCGACTTATCTTCATTGCACTTAAGCTGTGCCCCAGCCAGCCATTTAAAGATAGAAGATAAACAATGTTGAACCGGTCCTACAGAATCCTCACCCTTGTCCCATGTGAAGAGCGGCTGTGTATCGTCAGCGTAAGCCATCACCTTAGCCCCCAACTCCTCCGCCAGATATACTAAGGGAGTGAGATAGATATTAAAGAGAAGGGGGCTAAGGAAGGATCCCTGGGGAACTCCCGTAGTTACTAACTGAGGGGAGGAAGAGGACGGTGGCACCCAGATCTGCTCGACCCACCCCTCCAAAAAGGACCGGAGCCAGCCCCACACTGCACCCGACAGGCCAATCTTGGCCAGCCACCAAAGAAGAAGTGAGTGCGGGACCATATCGAACGCCGCCGAGAGGTCCAGCAAAATTAATGCGGCTCTCCCGCCGGCGTCCAAACATTCACGGATGGCCTCTGACACCTCCACCAAAACTGATTCAGTACTATGAGGTGTCCGAAACCCTGATTGGGCTGGGTGCAGGAGTGCCTCTCTTTCAACAAACTCAGTAAGCTGTTTATTGACCACCTTCTCGCACACTTTAGCCAATGCAGGAAGAAGGGAAATAGGCCGGTAATTCCCTGGACAAAGGGGGTCCAATGAGGGCTTTTTTAAGAGTGGCAAGATCTTAGCCTGCTTCCAAACCTGAGGCACCACCACTTTCTGGAGCTACATGTTAATGATGGCATTTACTTCGATGTTGGTGACCTCTGCCACCGCTGACAGAAGCCTGGCAGGACAGGGGTCAGAGGGAGAACCAGACTTGAGGCCCCTAAGAATCTTGAGGGATTCAGACATGTCTTTGTCTGTCCCAAATGTCCTGCCAAGGGGATATCATGGCCCAAAGTCAGGATGAACTCTCTGTACTTCTGGGGCACCACCAACCTCCTGGTGGCCCCCTCCTTGAGGTTTCTGGCCTCAGTATAAAGCAGCCCATCTTCCCAGTAGAGTCTGTGAAACCCACTGTCATTCCCTTCCTCTTGCTTAGAGGCAATCCGCCTCAAGCTCTCAAGGGTGGGACAGTCTCTCTGTCCCTTACTGAACTCTTCTCTGGAGGGTCCACCTGCTCCTGTCAGTTCTGCCAAATCTGACAGCTCTGGCATGGATGGAGTCCCTCCCTCAGAGGCCAGATCCTCCCCAGCAGGGTTAGATTCCTCCTGCACCTCTGGAGTTCCTTGGGCTGGCTCACCAGGCCCAGTACCCTTGTCCATGGATGCTTGTCCCTTTGTTCCAGGGTCCAAGTGTCCAGCCCTCCCTTCTGGCTAGTCTGTGACCCAGTCACAGCACATACCCACTCAGGGAGCTCCAATATTTTCATATGGAGTCCTCTCTCCACCTCTGACCACACAGAGGCTTCAAGGTCATTGCCCAGTAAACACTGGACTGGGAGCACCTTTGACACAGCTACCTTCATAGGGCCTGTCACACCTCCCCATTTCAAATCCACCACAGCCATAGGATGGATTTTGGTAGTGCTGTCTGCATAAGTCACCTGGTGAAACTCACCAGGTAGCACCCTCTCTGGAGGCACCAGCTCATCCAGGACCATAGTTACACTAGCCCCAGTGTCTCTGATAGCCTCAACCTCAGTCCCATTCACTTTAGGCCGCTGCCTGTACTTGTCCATGTTTGGGAGGTAAGGCATCAAGGGTTGAAATATTCACCCCACCCAGGGACACTAAGGTTGCTGCCACCACTGGACTACCCCTCTCTGGGGCTCCGCTCTCCGCCCCTACACTGACACTGGCAATCCCTGTGGATGGCCCTCTAGGGGGGAGCTTCTTGGTGCAGACAGCATCTCCCTGCTTGTACCCTGGCTGGTTACAGTCAAAGCACTTACCCACTTTTGAGGGATCAAAGAACCTACCAGGCTTTCCCTGATACCCCCTCCCTTTGAATTTGGGTTGGCTCAGGGCCCCCTCCTTGTGCAGGTTTTTGTGGGTCTTTGGAGGACTCCTTCTGGTTTTGACCTTCTTTCCCTTGGGCTTTCCCCTGGGGAGAGACCTGTCCTCCTTTCTTCTGGTCACCCCCCTGGTGCTGTATGGAAACCTGGGTTCTCACCGACTCATCAGCTGCTTCTCCCAGCTCTTTGGGGTCTGTCAGCTTAGAGTCCACTAGATACTGGCGTAACTTCTCTTCTGCACAATGAGTCAAAATATGTTCCTTCAAAAACAAATTATACAATCCCTCATATGTGTCAACTTTGTTACCACAAATCCAGCCTTCCAGTGCCTTCACTGAAACATCCACAACGTCTACCCAAGACTTTGAACTCAATTTCTGGGTGCCTCTAAACTTCACCCTGTACTGCTCTGGAGTCAGACCAAACCTCTTGACTAAGCATGCCTTCATCTGCTGGTATGATTCTGCATCCTCTCCCTTCAGGGTCTGGAGCCTATCCCTCCCAGCTACTGGAATCAACTCCCACAGGAGTGCACCCCAATACCTAGAGTGGACCCTACTCATTTTAAGGGCCCTCTCAAAAGCTGCAAGCCATTTGTCAATGTCACCCCCCTCAGTGTACTTGGGCACAATACCTTTGGGAAGTTTGTGATCAGGACCACCCCTGGATATTTCAAAATCTTCTTCATTTTCATCATCATCATAAAAACTTTATTTCGGCAATCAAATGCCATAAAAGCGTCAATAAAAAACAAGAACTAAAAGTACATAATTTAATCGGATATGTACAATTTTTTTAAAATAAAGCTTAAAAAGCAAATGATACAATACAGTCAATAGTAAAGCCCCACCATTATCCCTAGGTACAGCCAGACCAATGCACTATATAACTCACTCATGGTGTTCCTGGACTATCATTTTGCTGGGACAGAACCTTAAGGATAGCCCTTCGGGTGCACCACATATTAAATAAGAAGCGTGAGATGGAGTAAACAATGGACATTTGCATATTTGTTTTGAGTATCCTATAGGCTTCAGAACAGCGGCGTGTCCCCAGATTTCTGCAAAGTTGGAGTAACCAGCGTGCTCTGGCCTTTCTGTACCCCTTGCAAAAAAATAGCACATGCAACTCCGATTCATCGGGATAGTTGCAGGCCGGGCAACCCCTGTTTGAGGTCCCCTCCCAGTTTCGAGTAAAGGTGCGTAGCGGGAGGACTCCATGCCTGAACTGGACATACAGTTTCTTAGCGAGTAAGGGCTGAATTACATCCAGTACCGGTTCAAGTTTATACCTATTTTTTATAGCCAAGAATTCCACGGTTAGACGGCCGGCGGTAGCTCTTTGTTCAAGCTCATTGAGCTTGTCCGCTCTATAGCTCTCCATCAGGGTCTTTCTTGGTAGTGATAGAGATGTGACCTCCGCATTGTTCCATAGGTCGCCCCTCCCCAAGCCCCCACAGATATTCCTAATATTGGTCAACCAGGTTATCCTCCCAGAGCCTCGCATGCCCATGACATCAGTTAATTCTTCTCTGTAGGCAGCTAGCTCCGGGGTACTCCAGAGGCGACGCCAATAGAGGAGAGGACGGAGGGCCACCTCTTCCGATATCGGCCTAACCCCAAGATCTAAACGGAGAGGTGTTAATGGGGTACTATTGGGGAGCCTCAAAAGCTGACTAATGAGGGTATTCTCTATTCTGGTTAGCGGATACACTGTACAATGGCCCCAAAGTTCTGCTCCATAAAGGGCAGCGGGTCTAGCCTGAACCTTGTAAATTTCTAGCACTGGACTAAGTATTTTTTGGGAACAGTTCCTGTGTAGTTTTAAAATACCTCCCGTTGTTTGGGTAAATTTCAGCCCTGCTTTTTTTATTTGGGCGCCCCAGTCCATTTTCTCGGTAAGAGTCAGACCCAGATAATCAAAAATGGTCACTCTCTCGAGGGGTCTGCCATCCAGGCAAGGATTGGGACGGGAAGATCTGCCACCATTTCTTCTCACCTCCTCCCTCTCCCATCTCTTTTCAGCCAATTCCAGTTTCCTCTGCTCCAAAGCTATCAAAGCTAATTGGGCCTCACGCTGTCTCTCTGCAAGGGACAGTGGTGGTTCCTGAGTAAGGGGCCCCTCCCTACTCCCACCATCTGGAATCACAGGGCTAACATTAGAGATAATGGAAGAGGCACCACCCTCACCCCCCTCTGGGATGAGGTAGGGGGGAACACTCTCAATCCCCCCCTCAATCTCCTCAGCTACCCCAGCCCAGGCCTGTAGGGACTTAAGTAACCCTGCCTTCCTAATCTTGTTGGAAGCAGGCAGCCCCCTAAGCCTACACTGTACCCTAAGATCAGCTATCTTAAACTGGGACAGTTTAGCCAGGTCTAGCTCCATGGTTCCCTAGTTTTGGGTCACAACAACTAGGCACAACAGACTTTGTTCTAAGGCACTTTAGAGGATTTTTATAATCTTAATTTACTTTACTGAAAGGTCTACTTTTTAAACACAAGTCCTCATCCACACCGCTGAGCACCAAATGTTGGAAAGTGGATTATTGGTAGGGGCAAATGTAGGTCTGCCACTGGCAATAAGGCCACTAACACTTGATAGGACTCAGCATAGGTCTTAGAAAATTATTCCTATGCTCAACCCTTGGTAGCTTGGCTGCGAGCAGGCAGGCTTAACTTCAAAGACAGGTATGTAAAGCATTTAAAAAAAACAATTCAGTAAATAATTAAGACACAACACATAATAAAAATCCAACACCAATTTATAAAAATAGGAAATATTTTTATCTTTAAAATGACACCAAAACGACAAAAATCCAATGTAGGGAACCGGAGATATGAATTTTTAAAGATTAATACAAATATAGCACTTAGAAGCATATAGCACCATATTGGGACATAGGCTCGCGATAGACCGGGCCAAAGTCAAAGTTTCAGGCCGACCGCGATGGAGCCCTGAGCGGCTACCACCCTCGGAAGGTCTCGGTCAAAGTTTTTACCTTCAGACTTAGAAACTTTTCTGGAGCTTTTCTCACCGAGGTCCCTCAAAGCTCTCAGCCAGTCCGGATTCGATGAGGGTTCGCCGGATTGCCTTGCGCGTTGCTCCCGGTCAACTCCTTACGTTCGGACTTAGAAACTTTTCAGGTCCGGGCTCTGGAGCGTTCCAGCGGGGTCAAATCCAAAATCCAGGCCGACACGCGGTTGAAGGCCGGCGGATTGGTTTCCGCGGTTGCTCCTGGTCACCTTTTCTACGAGCGGACTTAGAAACTTTTCTAGAGCTTTTTCTCGCGGGGTCTCTTGATGCTCCTCACCAGGCCGGATTCGGTGAGGGTTCGCCGGTCTCCGATTTCTTCTACTCCCGGTCAAACTCTGGAAGTGGGACCGACAGAGCTTTTAGCGAGACGAACCTGGATGGCTTGGCCGACTCGCGGTTGACGACCAGGTTGAGTCGGTCCCTCTATGGAGCTTTTTTTTCAAAGTTCCTCCAAAGTTCTCCAAACTTCTTGAACTTCTTCCTGAAGTTCCTCAAAGGGTCCCAAAGTGTCTCAAACTTACTCCAAGGGTCTGGAAGCTCCAAGATGGTCCTGGAAAGTTGAGGACTTCAATTCCCACAATCCACTGGACGTCACCCTTACAAATCCACTGGTAGTTCCCCAGGTTGATGATTCTTGGTGGTGATGTTCCAGATGAGCTCTGTTAACCTGTAGCTTGCAGGGAGTCCACTATTTACTTCTTTTCTTCAGCAAAGTTAGTCCACAAAGCTGTAGTTTCTGTTGTTGCAGTCTTAAGAGGTCAGGCCTTAGAATTTGCACAGCAAAACTTCTCAGCAGGGCCAGTCTTTCTTTCTTCAGTTTCAAGCAGCAGATCTGAGGGGCTCTGCCTCTCTCAGATACTTATTCCAAAGTCTTTGGGTCATGCAGGAGGTCAATCCTGACCAATGGGAGCAGGGTAACTCCCCACAAATATGACCCCATCCTGTAGAGTGTGGCATTATTTTGTCCCAGAGTGCAACAAAGCTTCCAAATCCATAATGGCTGATTTTTCAGCAAGGAGGTAAGAGCTGGCTAAACACACCCCTAAAATAGCTAATTAACTTAGACTCTCCTTCCTGCATCTGCTCATATCTTCCTTCATCCTGCCATCTGGCTAAGGTTGGGGGTTGAGAGCTGTAAATGACACTGCTCTGGGCTCTTCCCTTTGAAGCTCATTGTTTATGACTCCTCCCCCTGGCCTGGCATTCCTATGGAACAGCACACTGCCCTCCCAGCAGAACTGGTTTAACCCCAGGGGCTCTTTATCACCTCCCCCAGGCAGGCTGACTAATCCACTTAACTCTGACCAATCAGGGCAGAGCACTGGAAGGCTGAATTTGGAACCACAAACAAGAAAGTCCTATAACTTCTTGTTTGTTCATTTTAGGAGAAATTCAATAATGTTATATTGTGGGATTTATTAATACCATTCTGGGTAGTCTTTGAATGGAACCTCTAGCCCTCTCCTATCAAGAGTTATTATTTAATAACTTTCCATCATGTTAACCTATGTAGCAAGGGATTTGCAATGGAAAAAATGACTTGGGCCATTTTTCCAGCACCAGGACTTACAGAAACATATTTTATAAGTACTTTGCTTATTTCCACAGGCCCCCCACCCCATGGGTCACTTAGGTGAGCCTTTAGGGGTGCTGAATCTGTAGAAATATTGCAGATCCTCCATGCACAGTGCTCCTAGCATCAAAGTCGAATTTGGGCAGCACTTTGGCACAATGTGGGGAGTGAAATGTGAATTTCACTTAACCCATGGCATATAAAAACTCATTTTATAAGGGTCCACCTTATATATACCTGACCCCACACCCCTGGGACACCTAGGGGAGACCCTGGGAATCCCTAATATGCCAAAACATTGTAGGGTATTCATTTTTAAGTGCACCAAACCCCAAAGTCGAATTTGGGCACAATTTACATTTTAAAAGCAGTCGTGGCGCCCAGGGCTGTTTATAAACTGACCTCAGGCTTCAGCAGTGCACACATGCAAGTGCAAAAGGGCTGCTGGCCTCTAAATTGCCATGCCCTACTACATACTAGGGACTTATAGGTAGTTTAAATCCCCCTGCCCTATTATATACTAGGGGCTTATAGGGGAGGTCATGCCAATCACAGGGGTACCCCAACCCATAGTGTACCCTAGTGTATGTAGGTTTTTTAACTGTATCTAAGTGTTTTCAGCATTGCACTGGCCCTGGGCCTGGTTAGACAGAGCCCAGGGTCAGTCAGAGTCAGTTACCACCAGTACCAGTCTCAAAACGTTGGGGGGTGCCCAGGGCACAGGATGACTTTGCAACAATTGGGATATTAGAATCGGAGGGGAAGGTGCATAGAGGATTACTACTAGGCCTGATGTAAGAGTAGGATATGCAAACACAACAAGATGATGGACGGAGTGCTGAAACTTTTTAACCACTCACCCCCAGTCACAGATCTGTGTTTAATCCAACGTTCTTTTGCTCACTATGCCACCCCAGTTTGGACCCAGCCATATGCAAATCAGTCTTGACCCTGCTTCTCATGGAAGCATCACAGCCCAAACTGCCAGGCCAGTTCCTTCCTGGGCCGGAAGCAAGCATCCTGGGACCGGTTTCAGGGTTTCACCCCTCATTAGCCAGGCTAGCTTGAATCCAGTGGAACAGTGAGCAAGGGATCCACGTCTGGGCATACCCTTGACAACTTAGGGCAAACATGGCAAATACAACAAGATGATGGACGGATTGCTGAAACTTTTCAACCACTCATCCCCAGTCACAGATCTTGGTTTAATCCATAATTTGTTTGCTTACTATGCCACCCCAGTTTGGACCCAGCCATATGCAAATCAGTCTTGACCCTGCTCCTTATGGAACAGTCCAGCCCGAACTGCCAGGCCAGGTCCTCCCTGGACCAGAAACAAGCATCCTGGGACCGATTTCAGGGTTACACCCCTCATCAGCTAGGCTAGCTTGAATCCAGTGGCACAGCGAGCAAGGGGCCCAGTCTGGGCATACCCTTGGCCACTTAGGGCGAACATAGCAAACACAGCAAGATATGCAACCAAGTATAAAAATCAGTTTGAGGAGAAATTCAGTTAGTTTGATTGCCTGTTCCTCAAATGTACAATACACAATCCTCCTTGAGAGTTTTACTGAAATGTTCTCCCATGCATCCTATGTGGAGGTGTGTCACACTGTTTGTAGTCCACCTTAGTTTGCAGAAAACAGAGCTTTATGTTAGTAGAGTCCCTACTCTCCAATAATTCCCTTCTACCTAAAATTATCATACCATTGCATTATATTGTGTCCTCCGAGCTACAAGCATTATTTGGATGTATAGCTACAGTTAAGGGCTGGGATCTCCTTGCAGCATGGTATTGCCCAAAGAATATTTGTGAAAGATTTAGTCAGCCTCAAGACAAAGAAATCCTATAATCCACACTAAGATGATAGTTGTCTCGTTTGTTATCTAATGCTGTTAGTACAGTCTTTGATTTTCTCATCTAATAATCAGAAAGTAATAACCACATTGTTAATTGGGAAGAATTGACAAATTATTGTTAGTTGCTTGTCAACTATCCCTGGATGCTAGGTCACAAGATAATAATCTCTTATTGGTCCTCTGAACCTGCTGACCACAGGTGAATATCTCTCCCATATGGCGCATCTCCTTAGATATTCTCTGTAGATGAGTATTGCTAATGCTTGGTTTCACAGGGGCAGAATCCAAGGTGTTACAGGATATTAGTCTTCTCAAAATGTGTCTTATTTAAAAAAAAAACATCTTGACACTTCAATAAGCTCTACTGCATACAATCAGGTGGGAGGGATTTTTACCTTGTAGATATAAGATGAGAAAAGTGTCTTCCGCCTACAGCATTATAAATTGCTCCCAATCCCTTAGTCTGGGATTGTGCCGTACACACATTGTTTGAAATATAGTCAGTATCCCTCATGTTGCTAAGAATAATTTTCCCTAGAAAAGTGTAGGATTTAACCACTTCCAATTTTTAGGAGCCTAAATACCATGGGTAGATGGCACAGTTACCATTCTCTTTCTTAAGGAAGCGAAATATTTCACTTTTGGAACAATTGATTTTCAAGAAATGTGCATCAGCATGCTGCTGTAGTGCCCGTAATAGACTATTAAGCCCTTCAGGGGTCAGGTCCAAAATTACTATATTGTCTGAATAGAGTAGCATTGATATTGACCAACCCCCAATACTAGGTGGGAAACCAACGCCCTGTGAAAGGGAACTGGGCAGATCATAGATATACTGGGAGAAGTGCAACAGGACAAGTAAACTACCCTGCTTTAAATCATTTTTGCAGGGATCTTCTCAGAGAGCCCTCGATCGCGGCTTAACAGAACTTGACTCCATATGGTAGAGTGGAGGGCAATAATTAGCTGTAATAAGGTTCCAGGAATGCCGAGGTCAAACAGCTTCTTCCACAGCATTGAACGGTCCACTTCATCCATGGAGGCCATGGAGAAGTCGATGAATGCAGCATATACTGGAGAATCTCTAATAATAATATATTTTTCATTAAATAATTGTAGTGCTGCGATGTTATCAATAGTCCTGTGGATTTCCTGAAGCCTGTCTCCTCTAACGGGATGATTTTGTTATCTTCCACCCCTGAATTAAACCGAGCCAACAAACATCTAGTAAAAATCTTGCCGACCGCGTCCTGTAGGGCAATTTGGCGATGGTACGCGGGCAAATTACAATCTCCCTTTTTATGGAGTGGAGCAATGATACTCCTGGTCCAAGAGGAGGGAGCTGCCATATTGACATAACAGAATTTAAAGACCGAGAATAATAATGAATAATTAGGCCAAAAGTGTTGCTTCATTTTTTTACTACTGATATCAGCACTTTATCCAGGCCCATTGCAGCGGAAGATCGTATAGCGAGAATAATGGATTCAATCTCCTTTATGGAGGGCCATTATGGCTGAACAGAGAGCATTCAGGGCAGTGGGCCACATTACACAGCCGGATGTCTTTCCTATGTTCTCCACATGTAATGCAGAGATAAACCTGTCCCAACTATCTTCTACAATAGAGATGGGGAGGGACCTAACTCTAGTGCCACAATAGTCTGCAACTATTTCCCAGAATCTTCTCATTTGATTTTTAGAGACCGCTTCCCTTAGGTCTACCCACCTACGGTCTAGGTTTTGAATTCTTATACTTGCCTTTAAGCGAATTCAACGCCTTGACAGAAGGGACACGTTTCTGTCTCTTTCCTTGGTGAAAGAGATGAATTGCATCCTGACCAGTTTATATAATTCTTTACTCATTCGGAGGATGGATAAACAATAGTCTTTAAGGGAGCCTTTGTAGGCCTCTGAGTAGTGTTTTTTACAATCTGCTTCCTAAACTGGTCAAAAGAATACACAACATCTACTTTCCAACTGTTGAGATCATTGACAGCCTTTTCCAAGAATCCTTTTACGATGTGATCGATCTCGGGTCCCAATAGGTTCTACCGGAATTTTTTACTGACTTTTGAGTTGGCACCATCAAATTTCCATGGTTCTACAGGAATCGTGTTTACTTCTAGGGAAAATACAAGTAGTTTGAGGTCACTGAGAATAGAGTCAATTATTTCCAGATCGCCTAACAAATGACACAATAAGGTAATCTAAAATGTATTCTCCCGTAGTAGATTTATGGGTAACCTGCGCAGGGGAATCAGAGGTCGGTCTCACCATTTACAATCAAACAGTCTCTATTCCTCATTTGGTCAAGGAGTATCTCCCCTCTCTTATTTGTCTTTAAATTAAGTGGGAAAAGCAGACGGGGAATAAGCAATGCTTCCTCTTTTTCTCTCTCATGAAATAGGCTGATAGCATGCTTGGAGACTTTACAGTTTAAGGCTCTAACCAATCCCTGAAACAACGACTATTGCGAAGATGGAGCCCTTCGTCGAGGAACTGATGCATGAACTATTTGATCCGGATCTCTCATCACTCTTCACTCCTGTCGGGTCCACGCCTAGACCAATACCTGCACGCATTTTGAACTACCCCAACCGCGACACTATCCTACGGTTGGCAAGAGAAAAAAGGAACATCAACCACAAAGGTAATAACATTTCCATTTACCCGGACTTCACCCCCTCAGTCCAAGCAGCCAGACGTGAATTTGTGCAAGTTAAAAAGATGTTAAGACAAGCAGAAATACCATACGCAATGTTGTATCCAGCTAAATTAAAGATCAACTACGAGGTGTCTGCCCATCATTTCACAGATGCTAAGTCTGCATTGAAATTTGCAGAACACGTCTGCAGCTCGAAGAAACCAGCAAAACCGACCTCCAAAGACTCTCATGATGCGAGGTTAAATGACAATAACTGAATGAGGGGCATGGCACTGTCAGGTATTGTTAGATAATGTATGGAAACTGTGACGCTGAACAAATGTAAGGGATCAATTTAGAGCAGGACCATCACGCTAGCTGTTGCCTCCACCATCACACCTATTCTGGGTGCCTATGGGGTTCTTAAATGTTAAGGTGACCACCCCACCTTTGGTGGGGGTGTATGCCGGTAAACCATACCCCCAGGGAGAACTCCCGATACCAGTCCCTTGGCACAAGTCTGGGACGTATTACATAGTTTGTTAGTACGGGGTGGGACTTACACTCAACCTAATTGGGGGGTTGGAGTGGGTGGAGGGTGGGACAGGGATGTTCAACGGTTTAGTCAGGACAGCACTATAGTATGTGATTTTAGCACCAGGAGCAACAAATCATACTTAATAAATGGCCTATGTTACGCCTCCGACTCAGGCACAGACTTGCAGGTATCATGCACTAGCACCCGCCATACACCTAGAGAAACAGCTAGACTACGCCACTTATTCACACTTGACAGCATCAAAGTTAATGAAAGATAATAGCGTATAACCTTCTCACATGGAACATTAGGGGGTTAAACAATTTCCGTAAATCGCGACTTGTTCAAACATATTTAACTAGACACAATATTGATATTTGCTTCCTTCAGGAAACTCATTTGAACAGCTCATCACAAACCAAGCTACAAAATAGATGCTGGGGGCTATCTACTCCTCCATATACTCTAACTATGCTAGAGAGGCATCCATACTGATAAGACGGGGACTGGATTGGAAGATGACCACATCGCAGGTTGACCCTGAAGGTCGCTATGTGATCCTGGGTGGGAAATTGGGTGCAATACACATCAGTCTGGCTGCGATTTATGGCCAAAATGTGGATAAGCTGGAATTCTTTCGGGATGTTTGGGCCAAGGTAAAAACAGTGGGGTACGACACAATCATATGGGGCGGTGAATTCAATGCTTTGATTGATGATGTCAGCGATAGAAGGGGAGGGTCCCGTAGACTACATCCAAGGTCTAATGCTGCCATCAATGAAGTTATTGTAGATGAAGTGCTGATAGATATATGGCGTCAAAGACACCCTTTGCTATTCGAAGGTACATGCATTACTACTCAGCACAACTCTTGGTTGAGATTAGACTTTTTTCTGGTAACACCTGACATAGCAACCTGGTCCATCACTACAAACCATCTGCCTAGAACACTGTCGGATCACACGCCGGTCCTTTTGAAATGGACTGTGCTGGACGACCCGCCTAGATTGGCCTGTTGGAGGCTACCACCACACGCGTTCATGGATGCGCTATTTGAGGAAGAGATTGGAGGGGACATCACAGAATATTTCTCCACGAATGCGGGTTCAAACACAGGCCATGTTATGGGAAGCATTCAAAGCCGTTATTAGGGGGAAATGCATTTCGAGGCAGGCGGGGTACTAAGATCTATCAGACAAACATTGAGTAAACTGGAGGCAAATATCAAAGATCTTGAGTCACAATATTTTAGTAGAGGAGACACAGATATATTAGGCGTCATCAGGAACAAAATGTCGGAATACGAGGAGGAAGCTGACAGGGAAGTGAAATTCTTAGGGAAATATGCCCGGGCACGTAGATACGGGGAAGGTGACTGGCCTGGCAGGACTTTGGCCAATACATTAGGCACACCCAACATAGAACTGTTTATCTCTGAAATCCTAGATGACAATCGAGAAATAGTCAGGGCCCCACAAGGGATTTTATAACAATTTACACAACACTATCCCACACTTTACACTTCAGCGTCTTACACGACGCCAGAGGAGTTCCAGTCATACTTAGGTACTCTCGAATTGTTGTGGCTAGGCAGGAGCCACAGGGCCTACTTGGATGAGCCATTCACGGTGGAAGATATCAAGCAGGTTATAAATAGTCTTCCCGCTGGCAAGGCTCCCGGCTCGGATGGTCTGACAGCGGCATTTTACAAGACCTATGCCGAACAGCTGGCGCCCCAGCTCCTGGCAGTATATGAAGAGGCACAGGAGCTGGTGAAATTCCCTCCCACAATGAGTGTAGCCCCCAATGACAGCGACTACTACAGACCCCTTTCACTACTAAACATTGACACTAAAATCTACGCCAAGCTATTAGCCAACAGATTACAACCACTGTTACCACTGATCGCCAGACCAGATCAATCTGACTTTATTCCAGGCAGATCTACTTCACATAAACCTCCGAACCCTCTTCTCGGTACTACATTATCTTAACCCTCAGTACCCAGCCCTGGCGGCGCTATTGGACACCACCAAAGCGTTCAACTCACTTGAATGGGACTACTTGTTTGCTATACTGGCTAGACTGGGCCTCAACCCATTGTTCATAGGACAGATAAAATTACTCTACTCCTCGCCCACAGCGAGGCTCCGATTGAACAGTTTGACCTCCCTACCCCTGTCCGTCACCAGAGGTACGAGACAGGGTTGCCCTCTGTCCCCCTTACTCTTTGCCATCGCTATGGAGCCACTAGCAGCATCACGCGGAAAGGGGTCTAGGATTCACTACCCACGGTATTATTGTTTCGCTATATATGCGGACAACATTACCCTATACATTAATAATCCCGTAGTCAATCTAAATCCAGTAATACATGAGATCCTAAAATTTGGTGGGCTATCTGGCATACAGATCAACTAGACAAAGTCGGTTCTGTTTCCATTAACAGCCTGCACATTGCCTTATCAACTGGATTATCCTCTCCAATGGGCAGATGGACCAGTACGTTACTTAGGAATATGGCTCAGCTCCAAAGTGCAAGAACTCTGGGATGGAAACTATGGCAGGGCAGTGTCCTGGCTTGAGAGTAAAATAAAGATTTGGTCCAGGCTTCCCCTCTCCTTAGCGGGACGTATAGCCATTGCTAAAATGATCGTTCTCCCAAAATTTCTATACTTGTTTATCAATCTTCCCCTTCCCCTCACGCAGGCTTTCTTCAAGACAATGCGTTCCCTGATGACATCGCTGGTGTGGGCAGGTAAACAAGCCAGAATGTTGTGGGAGCTCCTGACCCTTCCCCTGGCTCAAGGTGGTCTGGGTGCGCCTGATATCCAGCTCTATGCATACTGTGCTCAGGCGCATATACACCACTGGTTTCACCCCACATCCTTTAAGCCGCATGTCGCAGTGAATTAGACAGAGCAGCTCCGGTCCCACTCTCAGTCGCGATATTTCAACGTTACACGAGACGAAATCGACATGGTTGAGACATTGAGATGGAGTTGGGACAGCCTAGGGAGGAGGGCTGGACTCGAGGTCCTATATGCCCCCTCGGTCGCACTGGAGCACAATCCCCAGCTGCCAGTGATGGAGGACAAGGGAAATGTAACTCTGGCCAACAAGCTCGGCATGAACACATATGCAGATCTATATCCAGCCCACACCTTCCGCCCATTTCCAGAAGACGAACTAGGTGTAGTACCCTCCTTCTCTGCAACATTCCTGTATTACCTTATAAAAGCAACTTGTCAGCGGCTTCACGCCACCTTCCCCAACCCGCCACCCACACTGCAGGCCCTGGAGCAAATATTAACCAGTCAGTCTCCACTTAGACTTATTACCAAGCTATACACCTCCATGCAATCCACATGTCCAATTTAGAAGCTTAAAACACTACAAATCTGGAACACTGGGTTAAATCCACCACTCTTAGAGGAGCAGTGGAAATTCTGTTGTGACCAAATGAGGATGTGATCCCCAAATTATAAATTGCGATTGATTCATTTTAAGTATTTGCATAGATACTACAGAACCCCAGCTCAGCTCCACCGCATGAGACTGCAGCCCACTGGAGATTGCTGGAGATGCAGGGCAAACCCAGCAACGTTTTTACATGTTGCCTGGAATTGTACTCTCATAGCTAAATACTGGATAGACATATTTAACATTATCGGGGAAATTATTAGTGTACCGACAACACCCTCCCCGCTGGTAGGACTATTGGGGTACATGAAAGAAACACCTGCAAATTCTAGAAAACTGCATGCCATGTTATTATTACTCGCCAAACGCAGGGTAGCTATACACTGGAGGAAACTAAATGCCCCATCCACTAAAGCATGGTTACGGGACGTCACACACTGTCAAACTCAACTCTCCTTATTTTGGGAACTTATGCCCACAGCGTCCAGACCCAGAGATATGTGGGGCCCCAAACTAGATTGGATGAGTACACAACAGCCTGACCGTACACATGCAGTATCACCAGAGGTAGCAGCTATTTGTGTTAACCCCCTACCGCAGAAACAGAAGGCTAAAGGTGTAGCTGTAATAAATAAAATAGATCAGTGGTCAGATATATGTAAGGTGCCGATGACACGGTAGGCATGAATTGTAGTACGAGGGAATGTATGATGTTGTTCCTATCAACTATGTTGCTAGACTGTCCTAGGGGAGTTATGCAATTGTTATGTTTTAAGTATACAATTGTACGTCACGGAGAATAAGCATAAATATGCCATCCTGTAATTGTGATATTTTGGAAAATGCAAATAAAGAAAACAATAGAAAAAAAAGTCTCTAACCAAGATTATCTGGAGTCCGTTCTCCTTATCTATAGCATTTTTAATAAAGACGAAGATGTCATGCATTAAATTATTATAGGGAATGTCAGGATGGATATAAACATTCAGCAGTAAGAAGGGTTCAGTTAGACACCCACCTCCATTTGGGAATAAAGTTACTGCTAAAAAGGATTGGAAGGGTCTTTAAAGCTCTCATATTTTCATTTAATCTTGTTAATTAAAAAAATGGCAGTCCCTCCGTTTGCATGTCTCTTCCTGGATGAAGTAACATTGTGCTCTATTGAGAAGTACCCTTCATACCGAAAGTCAGTGGGACACCAGGTTTCCTGGATGCAGATTATATCGTCTTTATAATCATTTAAAAATTGCATTTTCTCTTTACACCAGCCGCATTCCAGGAAACCACTTTTAATTCATTGCTAATTATAAAGTTTGGACGCTGGGACCGATACTTGAGCACCATTTAATGTACCTGCTAACCAATTCCATTTTTGGTACTCATCATCTGCAGAAGCAGTAGATGGGCCAAGGCTTTGAGCCCTATGCTATGTCAGAAGTCTACCATTATTCCCTAGGGAGACTTGCAACGGTCTTGGAATCCCGCTGGTCCTTCAAACGAGGGAATGGAGGAACATTCACTCGTAACATTGCACCTGTTTTCCTGCACATTAACCCAGATTTTAGAATCCCAGGGGCAGATTTACAAGCCCCTTACGCCACTTTTGCGTTGCCGTTGCGTCACTTTTGTGACGCAGCGGCGGCGCAAATCATGCGCCATGCTGCGGGGGATTTACAACGTGACGCATCTAGGGAGATGCGTCACGTTGTAAAGCCCTGCGCCACATGAAACCTGCGTCAGGTTTCATGTGGGCGTGCCGGCGCAGGGGGCGTTCATGCGCAAGAAGCCCCGTAAAAGTGACGCAGTGAAATCTACAAGATTTCACGGAGTCACTTTTACGTCCCTGCTGCGTCAAATCCTTACGCCTGCTTCAAGCAGGCGTAAGGAGTGACGCAGCATGTTAGGTATAGGGCACCCCTGAGCAGTACTGGAGTTACGTCGCACTTGCGACACGACTCCAGTACTGCGCCACTCTTCCGCCGACAGATGCGTCACGCATCTGTTAATCCTTGCGCCATGATGCGCCGCATTGTAAATGCGGCGCATCTGTGGTGGCGCAAGGGTAAACTTGCCTCACGCATCTTCCCTGGCGCATCCCTGCTGATTTGCAGGGATGCGCCAGGGAACGTAAATCTGCCCCCCTGTATACAGGAAACACAGCAATCCCTCTGCATTGAAGGGATTCACTATTTTGCAATACCAAGTTCGCAACAGTTTTAGACAGGAATATCATCCTTGATTTAGCCCCTGACCCTGTATGACTCAAAGAAACAATTGAAATATCACTACTTTGAATTAGGTTCAGATTCTTGACATCTGCAAAACATGCTAATAAGAATGAATGGTTCAAAATCAGATCAGAGTCATAAAGTACAACAATGTCCAATGAGGAAGTATTTGTAAAGAAAGGGGGGGGATACGGACTTCTTCATCAGACTCTGACAATGTTAATTTCTCTTTGGGTACCGTCCCAAATGGCTCAGCTGCTGGGTTGGGGGAAGAAAAGCGAGAGATGGTTAATGGGGGAGAACATGGAGTAATTATGGAGGAATCGTTCCTCGCCATAGGGGAGATGGCCAATGAAGCTGTTGTTCTGAGGATGGGCCCCTCCCTTTGATTACTCGGGTTCATTGTCTCAGTCCTTTGGTTCAGGCTCTCTACTTCTTAAAAGCAGAGCTTTGTTGGGATTTTTTTTTAATTTGTTGTTCTTTTTTTCCATCCTCTGATAATTTGCTTTCTTTTCACCTTTAAGTTGAACAGTCTCCGTTGAGGAACCCGCTCCTAATTTAGGTTGAGATTTTGTCCTAAAAATGGGAAACGCTTCAGGCCCAGAACTGGATATTTTCATCGAAGAGTCAGCTACCGCCGAATCCATTAAGCATAAATCAAAGAAATATTTTCTTAAGTTTGTAGGACTTTCCACATCCAGTGCTTCTTAGTTGAATCCGGGATCATGTTACAGAGGGGAGGTATCACATCTGCCCCACCCTCTCTGGACAAGCCCTTATATGCTCCTTGATCTAGAGCTCCCAACTTTCCATAGTTCTCTCTTTTTTGTGACTGCAAAGCCTGTTTGGAATTTTCTCTCTCTTACTTTGGACCAATTACAACATTCAGGATTGCAGCTATAATGCCTTGAGTGGGGTCTGTAAATTTCTCTTGAAGAGTTACCACCCACCCTTCAGCAATTTCTTTACAAAATATGAGTTAATCTGACTTCTTGTGGAGGGTCACAGACAAGCACTGTTAACCATTCAAGATTCTGAAATCAGATTTACAACCTATGGACAAGAGCCTTAAAATTATTTGATCTCCATATTCTGCAATTTTGAATGTTATTTGAGTAGATTAGTCATCCTTTGCCCCTTGCCTTCGGCCAGACCACTGAGAAAAACTCAGCAGGCACCATTTAAAGACCTCAGTAGCAGAAGGCCCTGCTCAATGTTCATTGTCGTGTCCCTGATGTGCCCTTGCCCCCCAGGAACACACGGAGACCGGTAGGTGTTTATTCTTGTTTATTTCTTATGGCTCGTCCGTGCTCACAGGCACGTCCTCTTCCTTCCCCTGGTGTGCCACGAGTGCCCCGTCCCCACTCCCTGACCGGAAGTGGTGTCCGGTGGCTGACCCCTCCCATGACTGGTGTGCAGGGTCCTAGTGCCCTCTACACCAGGTCACAATATCTCCCCCTTTGTGGTAAGAAAAGAAAGGAAAGAGAGAGAGAGAGAGAAAGAGAACACACAGGCATTCTCCTTATTTGCTTTGCTGTTGGTGGTGTTTGCTGACCCCACCACTATATTTCCTCAATAAGTCTCTTTGGTCATCTGCTCACTCTGGGCACGACCCTTCTGTTCCTTCGTTTGGTACCTCATCCACTAGGTCTTGTCTCTCGCCGTTATGTAACATCCTTTCCATGCTGTCCATGACTTCCCCTTTGCCATGTGTTGCATTGCTCTTGGATGCTGCATCTCCTTCGTCCTCTTCTGATGTCTTTAGTCCCTTGAAATGTGAGCTATTTCTGGTGATCCGGTAGGGGCCTAATGCAGCTGTTATCATTAGCCCTTTGACATTTATTATTGTTAGTGGTTCACCTGAGAAAAGGCTGTCTGATTTCCTTGCTTGACGTTGGCGCACCAGAACTGAGTCCCCTTGCTTCAGCTTTGATAGTGTGGCATGTCTCCGGGCGTCTGCATATAGTTTCATTTTGTTTTTCGCTTCTTGATCTCTTGTGGCAATGCTGTTGTGTTCTGGTGGCGCTTTTGCCTCTAGCTGGGGCAGACTTGTCCTGCTTGTTCTTGTCGTGTAGATCCTATATTACCCATTTAGAACCTGCGCATTTGGATAACATAAACTGTGGGTTTGGTGGCAGACTAACTCTGAGCACCCCCACCGAGAAATGTTAACCTGTTTTGCATTTAGCTAGCTCACAGTGCCACTAGAATCTCCTCTTATCGGGGAGAGATTAGTTTCTGGCAACCTCAGAACATGACAACCCAGATCCCTCAAGATCGTGGAAACAATGTACTACTTTTCGCTCAGTCACTCGTGCTTACTTATTCGGTTTGTCTCAGAGAGTTACACAGAATAAACAGACTGGGCGTTTCAATAAGTATTTATTGAACAGTTGTTACTCTAGTCTAAAACATATGAGCTGCAACAACCACTAGACAGTAGCAGAGATATATTATCAGCAGTACGATAAAAGTGAAAGGATAGTACAGTTCTACCATATTGCATTAGTCATGAATACATACATGAATATAAAATGCTTAATAGAATGCAACCTAAAAGTGCGCGTACTCCTACGATGCCTAACTAGATGTACCTAAGTGTACCTAGCATGTGAGAAGGTGTAAGTGCCAAGAATCCCTCTAGGATTTAGTCGAACCCCATTACCTTCAGTCAGAGATTGTGGGACTCCGTCCTGGTCTCGAGCTGGACACCCCGCAAGGGATGTGTCAGACCACTGTCAGCTGGAGCGTCTGCATGCAGGAGCCTCAGCGTCTCTCGGTCAGTGTGTCAGCCTGGAAGTCTCGGTTCCCTCTATCTTACCATGGCAAGATGTGGTGTATTTATACCCAAAAGTATCTCGTCCCTTAGTATGGTTTATATTGGTCTTTGTTAGACTTGAGGGAGACGTCAGGGGAGAACTTTGTACATACACATTATGCAGGAGATGTAGTTTATGAATGCTCATGCATAATTTATGAGAACATATGAGGCATGTGTTTGGGAAAAACCCTTCTGTGTTCAAACCACAGACTAGATAACGTTCAACCCTCAGAGTTCGTTGTGTACTGTAGGGAACTAATGTAGGTGAAAGATCATGCCTATATTAGGGCATAGGAGATCATGACTATATTAGGGCATATACGATTATGACCATAATAGGGCATATACGATTATGACCATAATAGGGGATATACGATTATGTCTTTATTAGGGCATATCTGATCGTGTCTATATTAGGGCATCTATACGAAACATAATATTCTTCCCAGCACCAGTTCTGCTGGGCATCGTCCAGTAGAGCTGTGAGGGGTGTTTCGGTAGTCTCTTAATATTTGACAGAGTGTCTGGCCCACAGAGATCTGTGCCAGTTTGGTGCGTTGGACTGCTTTCTTGATGTTTCCCATGAATCTTTCCACCATGCCGTTTCCTTGTGGGCACAGAGGCGTTACCTTCCGGTGGTGGATGCCCAGGTAGGCCATGGACCTGCGAAACTCCTCTCCCGAGAAGGGTGGCCCATTGTCTGTCTTCATGGTTTGTGGGGAGCCCCAGGCTGCAAATATGTCATCTAATATTGGCCTCGTTGCAGTGGCTGATGTTGATGACATGTGTCGTACTCGCACTATGGGAAACCTAGAGTACTCATCAATGACTACTAGCAGGTAGTTGCCAGTGTCCAGTGGCCCATAGAAATCAGCTGCCAATGTTGTCCACACTGGCCCGGGAAGCTCCGACATCTGTGGCTGTTCTGGCTTTGCGGGCCTTCCCGTTATTTGGCATAGGTGACAGTTCATTATGGTGTCTTCCACCAGTCGATTCAACCCTGTGAACCATACTCTTTTCCATAGCATCTTTTTTGTGGCTACTATGCCTCTGTGGGACTCATGTGCTAAGTTTGCAGTCTGCCGCCGTAGTGCTTTTGGCATTAATATCCTCGTTCCTCTTAGTATAATTCCTCTTTCTGTTTCTGATAGCTCTTCTTGTATGTTTTTGAATGCCAGCATTTCTTCCCTTCTTACTCCTTCTCCCATGGGGCTGTTGTTTTTTACGAGTCTCCATCTTTGCTGTTTTGTTGTTAATTTAACTGCTTGCATTGTGGCATCACTTGTTGTCTCTCGCTCCAGCTCTTCAATTGTTATTGGAGCGGGAGTGTTCTGTCTTAACACAAAATTTAGGTACTCTTCTGCCATGGATGTGTTCTCTGGTGCCTGCGGTAGAGGATGCCGTGACATGTTGTCAGCTGGGTTGTGTTCTTTTCCCGGTTTGTGCACTATCTTGAAGTCATAGTCCATCAGTCTTATACCCTACCTTTCAATGCGCAGTGGTATTTTTGCGTTTGGGTTTCCATATATTGTCACTAGTGCTTGGAGGTCAGTTACAATGGTGAAAGGTTTTCCGTAGATGAACATGTGGTAGTGTTCACACGCCCATACTACTGCTGGACTTTCCTTCTCTGGTTGCGAGTATGCCCTTTCAATGTCCGATAGGCTCTTGCTCACATATGCGACAATTTGCCTAGGCAAGTCTCTTCCAGGCGTGTGTTGCCCTAGAATTGCTGCTAACCCCAATGGGCTAGCGTCAACGGTGAGCTCGGTGCATAGCGATGGGTTGAAGTATGCGAGATGATCTACTGTCGTTACTGCATGTCTGATGGCCTCAAACGCCCTGTCGCATTCATTGGTCCAGAGGAATTTCTGGCCTTGCTTCGTTAGGTCCCGAAGTGGTGTGCTCACTGTGACGAAGTCCTTTATGTATGGAGCACAGTAGCTCGCTAACCTGAGAAAGGACCTCACTTCTGCTACTTCTGTTGGAGGCCTTGCTTTTTCCAGGGTTTCCACTTTGCTGGGATCTGGCCTCATTCCTTTTTTGAAAATATGTGTCCAAATAATACTAGTTCTCCCTTCCCCAGCTCACACTTGTCCTCATTTAATGTCAGGCCTGCTTGTTCCAATTGGCTGCAGACCTCTCGTAGGGCCTTGTCGTGCTCCTCATCTGAGCATCCAAATACCAAGATGTCATCGCTGTAATTCAAACTGTTCTTTACAGGCCTGATCACTTGTCTTACTGTCTCTTGAAATATTTCTGCTGCTGATGATATTCCAAAGCTTAGTCGCTTGTAGCGAAAGAGACCCATGTGAGTGGAAAATGTTGTGATGTATCGCGATTGTGGATCAAGTTCCAGTTGATGGTATCCTTTGCACAGGTCTAACTTTGAAAATCTGCATGCACCAGTAAGACAGCTAATCATATCATTTAAGTGAGGCCCTGGGTGTCTTTCCCTCTCAATTGCTGTGTTTGGTATTCTCATGTCAACGCAGATGCGAATCTTTGATGTGTTCTTCTTTGGTACTGCTACTATCGGAGATACACATGGGGTCGGTCCACCAGCTGGCTCTATGATGTCTTGCGCCAGTAGGCTTTGTATTTCTTCTTCCACCTGTGGTTGCAGATGTATGGGCACTCTTCTGTGATGCTGAGCCACAGGCTTGACTGCTTTGTTGATGTGCAGTGTTATTTGCTTTTCTCTTAGTTTGCCCTGTCCTTGGAGTATGGCTGGGTGTTCCCTCAGAATGTTCTGTCGTTCTGACATGTGATACGTCGTTGCTAAGAGACCCATCACCTGCGCTGTGACATTGCTTATTAGACACGGTGCTGGAATGTGTCCTCGTAGCACATGTACTTCCTACTTTATCGACCTTTCTTTGTATGTCAGTGTCTCTATGAACTTCCCCATGTTCACCACTGGTTTTCTTGAGCCCCAGATGAAGACATCAACAGTGGACGGTGATAGCGGCGGTTTCTGTCTCATCTTTTCATATTCTGACATGCACATGATGTTGCATGTAGCTCCACTGTCCAGTACAAAGCTTGTGCTGTGATTCCCTACCTCAATGTTCACCGTCGCTGTTTTATTTACCTGTTGTTTGTCTACTAGATGGATGTGTTCTGGTGTGCGACCTTCCGTTGGTACATCTGACATCAGATACAGCCGTTCTGGTGCCTCTGGCGTCCATCCGATTCAGCTGAGGGACAGCGGTTTTGTGTGTCCATGTGCTTGTCGCTGTCCGTGGTCTTGCTGGTCTCCCTCACTCATTTTTGAATTGTCCAGTCATGCAGGCACTCGCAAAGTGGTTTTCCCTGTTGCATTTCTGGCATTTGCAACCCATTGCTGGGCAGGCGCCAGCATGTGGGAATTCAAGTCCACTGCAATAGCACGTTCTTTCTTGTTTCTGCTTCCGGGGCGGCGGTGTTTTGTCTCGTTTTCTGACGTTCCCAGCTACGCGGTTGGCTTGTTCCACTGTTTTTGCTTTCCCAGTTTCCATTTGCCTGGCATGTGCTGTCGCTCTGTCCTCCGCCCGGGCCATTGTTAGTATTTTTTCTAATGTGTACGGTTCTTTTAGTATTCGGGCGTGGAACTCCACTGACTGACAGCCTTCGATGATGTGTAGTCGTATGGCCTGCTCATTGTCAAATTTGTCGAATTCACAATATGTAACCAGTTTGCGTAGTCTGGTTGCGAAGTCGTCAAGAGACTCCTCTGCCAGTTGGCATGTGGTGTTGAATGTGTATCTCTCAAAATCCACATTTCTTTGAGGGTCGAATTTGTCCGTGAGGCACTTCATCAGTCCCTTGTACGTTGAGGTCTGTTCTGGGGGAAATGTTATCAACAGGTCCTCAACCTCATCACCCACGAAGTTTAGGAACAAGTCTATGCTTTGCTGGTCTGTGTAGTCCTTGCATGTGGCACACATGTAGCATTTGAATTGCCTTATCCACCTCTCCCAGCGAATGTCTTTCGTCTGTGGGTCTGACAAACTAAAAGGTAGTGGTCTGCGGAAGATTGCATTTGCGCTGTTGTTGTCATTGCCTTCCTCTGTCATTGTTGTTGTGATGCAGTCCTGCTTCTCCTAACTCTGTATGCCTTTCCCCTTTTTTTGTGCAGTTTCCTCTTTGTATGTACTTTATTTCCCTTTGTTTGCCTTTATTTCCCTTTATTTCTACTTTGTTTGCTTTTATTTCCCTTTAGTTCCACCTTTTTCACTTTTCCTAGTCTTTTCTATGGGCTTGCCTGACTTCAAAATGGCCACCAGGCCTTCTTCAATGCTTATTGGCTCCCTCGCCTGACTTAAAGATGGCTGCCGAGATCTCTCCAGAGCGAGATTTCCTATTCTTTGTATTGCCTGACTTCAAAATGGCCGCCGGGCCTTCTTCAGCTCTTGATTGGCTCCCTCGTCTGACTTAAAGATGGCCACCAAGTTCTTGCGAGATTTCGACTTGAAATCCACGCAGGAGGCTCAGGCTATCTCCTCAATCAGCGGGCAGCTGCGGTCACGGTCGGGTGCGCCGCTCGTTGCTGGACGGTCGCAGGCACTTTTCTTACCGTGTTTAGTGGTCGATGCGGCCGGGGTGGGCTCCCGATGTCGCTGCAGTCTTTTGTATGCGGACCAGGGTGGGCTCCTGACTCCGTACTTTCTTGCGATAGGGGTGGGCTCCCGATGTCGCATTTCCTCTTCTTGTGGCCGGTGGACCAGGGAGGGCTCCTGGCTCAGTTGAAGCGTTGCAGAGGCCACGGGAACGCGTGTCTGGTGGCGATTGCAGATCCCACCTTCGTGTCGCCAGTTGTCGTGTCCCCGATGTGCCCTTGCCCCCCAGGAACACACGGAGACCGGTAGGTGTTTATTCTTGTTTATTTCTTATGGCTCGTCCGTGCTCACAGGCACGTCCTCTTCCTTCCCCTGGGGTGCCACGAGTGCCCCGTCCCCACTCTCTGACCGGAAGTGGTGTTCGGTGGCTGACGCCTCCCGTGGATGGTGTGTAGGGTCCTAGTGCCCTCTGCACCAGGTCACGATATTCATGTTTCACCTTACAAATACCATCTGACATAAAGTACAGAGGCCTAGAAATTATTGAACTCTAAACTCTGACTTCGTGTCTAACTCATTCTCGCAGGGTAACATATATTCCACAAGTCAAACAATGCAGTAGTGCCCACTTTGTAAGAAAGAGGGTCACATATGAGCTGTTGTCCCCAGTGTTCTTAGTCACTTTATCTGAATTGTGTACATAGAGCTCAGAGGCTTACATTTCATATACAATAGGGCTCCTGTTAACTCTACACTGATGACGTGCCACCTGGGTTTCCAAAGAAGGGAAAGACTGCCAGAATATACAGTATAATTGGAAAATACACTTCTCAGGAACTCAGGATGTTTTCTGATAAAAGAGTGCTGACACCTCGACTCCCAGCAAAATAAACAAAACCTATTTCCTGTCTTCACTCTGATGCACCTGCAAGACGATCCAGGAAGAAGGCAGAAGTAGAGGGGGCTGAGTGACGAAGGGAAGGATGAGAGAGAGAGGGAGAGAGAGAGGGAGAAAGAGAGAGAGAGAGAATAGAAGAAATATATGGAAAGTGGGAAAGAAAGGCAGAGATAAAAAGATGCCAGCCTACATGAGTCAGCGGTCCTCGGGCCCATCTACATTTCAGTCTTAAGGTCAGTGAGTCAGTCAAAAGCTTTATTCGGTATGTATAAAACAACCATAAAAGTGTACATAAATAAAAACTGATTGCATTACACATATATAATATCAGATAGTAAAAGACAAAGCAGATAACTCTTGATATACAGCATGGGGGCAAAGTTAATCACAACTAAAAACACAAAGTATTATTTTAAAAAAGCAGTACAATTTCTTAAAATCATTATGGGGTCGACACTATGTTGATACAACAATACTTTTGCGTGTATTAAATGTGTTTATAATAAAAAGTGCCACATTAAGACAGACCCAGGCATCACTTAGCTCAGACAAGTATTTTACTGCAGCAAGATGCGATCCATTGCCATACGCAAGCAAAAGTGGTTTTAAGTAATAACTTCTAAAACCAGAATACAAGCCACAAAACAACATAAAGTGCACAGTGCTCTGCTTACAGTCTTAAGGTCTTTTTAGGGCAGATCAAGACAGACAAAGAGATAAAATGGCCTGACCTGTCAGAGATATCACAGAGCAAACGGGTCAGAAGATGGTTATGTACAGTGAATATATGTAAATAAAAATACAGTTAAAAATACGAGATGTAAAATGAGATGCTAAAAACCCATGAGCAACACATATTTTATCTGAAAAATATAAAAGTAGAGTCGTTTTAAGACTTGGACAAATCGGACAATTGCACATGCCCCCTACCTTTGTAGGGACTCCAAGTAAAAGAGATCAGGTCACTCTCTCTGTAATAACATTAAATATGTAGAGTTAGACTTTTCAGCATTAGGATGGTCTTCTCCCAAACATTTTGCCTTCATCCTCCTATCTAGCAGAATTAGTTTTGTTGGCTTTAGGACTCTGTGCACATTTTCATTACTAACCAGTGCTAAAGTGCTTGTGCCCACTCCATAAAACATGGCAAAATTGGTTTACACCTAATTGGCCTATTTAATTTACTTATAAGTCCTTAGTAAAGTGGTATACCATATTCCCAGGGCCTTTAAATTAAATGGTACTAGTGGGCCTGCAGCACATATTGTGCCAAACACTTAAGCAGCCCCTTAAAACACGCCCCAGGTCTGCTATTGCAGTCGGGATGCAGTTTTAAACTGTCAATTCGACTTGGCAAAATAACCCCTTTCCAAGCCTTAAATTCCCCTTTTATTACATATAAGTCAACACTAAGATGGGCCCTAGGTAGCCCATAGGGCAGGTTGCCTTGCAATTAAAAGGTTGGACATGTACTTTTAAGTTTTACATTTCCTAGTAGAGAAAAGTTCCTAAATTCGTTTTCCACCACTGTAATCCTCCCCATAATATAACATTGGGTTACCTTATTACATTTAATAAGTGCTAACTTTGATTGAGAACAGGTGAGCATTTCATGCTGTGTGTCTCAGAAATTGTTCCTCTTTAATGGTAAAGTCTGATTTTAGTTGCAATTTAGAATGCTAATTTTACAAAGTTGGAATTTTCCTCCCCATATTTGGTGGCTGCAGCCTGTTCCTGGGTTATATCCCTGGGTGTAGTTGGCAGTTAGACCTTGTTTATTTCTCCCAGACAGCCACACAATAGAGGGATTAGGTGTGCCTTGATGAGCCATCACTGGCAGGATGAGGGGGGAAGCTGGGCACAGATCCATTTGCACATCAATAGGCTGTGCCCTGCCTTCACACAAGTGATTGGTCACCACTGCATTGCCAATGCAGCCAGCCTGGAACCAGGACAGGAGAGGCAGGAAGCTTCCAGCACTTCAAAGGGGACGTATCTGCTTTGTACTTCAAAATACTGCTTTGCTTCACCTGGAAGGACTGCTCTGCTGTCTGAAGCCTGCCTTGGACACTCAGAGGCCTGCCCTGCTGTGTGAGTCATGTTCCACTTCTTGAACCCAAGACTACCAGAGTGACTCCAAGGGCTAGCTGGCTGGCCTCCTGATCAGACGCTCAGGGACAGAAAAGTCTCCAACCATCTTGAACCCACTGCTAGCAATTTGGACCGTCTGATTAGGGAATTTATAAAATTTGGTGGGCTCTCCGGAATTTCTATGAATTGGGCAAAGTCGGTGGTTTCCCTACTCACGGATGCCACTGAGGAGTTTTACTCAGACTTCGCTCTTCTCTGGGTGAGGGAACCAATCATGTATTTTGGAATATGGTTAAGCCAGGAGGTGAATGCACTTTGGAAAGCTAATTATGGATGTGTGATGGATTGGTTGGAGGGTGGAGTGGCTACTTGGGCTCGCCTCCCTCTCTCCATGGTGGGGCGGCTAGTCATAGCTAAAATGGATATATTGCCTAATTTTCTTTATTTGCTCATCAGCCTATCTCTGCGGCTGACGGGCGACTTCAGGCGGCGGCTGGGGTCGAGCCTGGTGGCATTGGCGTGAGCTGGGCGGGAGCCCAGGATTGCATGGAAGATTCTCACACTGCCATTTGAGCAAGGGGGCTTAGGAGCGCCTGATATGGACTTATACTATCATTGCGCGTAGACACAGTTTGCGTTTTACTGGCTGTACCCTATACAGTTTATGGCACACACAGCGCCAGAGCATGATCTTGCGGCACCACAGCCACTACCTATGTTGTTGTACAGGACGCAGTCCTTTCCACGTTCGGGAGAGGACACAATTGATTGTACACTCTGGGCATGGCATGAACTCTGCCACCGAGCTTGGCTGGATGTTCTGTTCGCTCCCTCTGTTCCATTGATTAGGCACCCCAGATTTCCCTTTACGCAGGATGCAGGTGTATGTGATAGATTAGGTGGCTCCAGCTCACTACTATGGGTGCAGTGTTCCCCAAAGGGTAATTCATTCTGCCCCAGCAGTTGCTTGTGGGGGACACAATAAACTTACTTGACCAATTCACCTATTATCAGCTTATAGTGGCCATGCACACCTCTTATGCCTCCTACCGTGCCGCGCCCCCCACACTGCCTGCACTTGAGGGATTTCTGGGGAATCCTTCCCCGCGTAAGCTGATCAGCAGACTGTACTCTGAAATGCAGCACACTTCCCCTGTTTGAGCCCCCACTGCTCGCAAGATCTGGGAAACTTTATTGGGAGTGCTGTTCTGCTGTGGGCAGTCAAGAGCACTCTCGCCCAATTATAGGCTGCAGCAGATTCATTTAAACATTTTCCACAGGCTCTATTGAACGCCTGAGTGCTTGTGCAGAAGGGAGCTCCTGGATGAGGCGCAATGTGTCACATGCTTGACCCCCTGCGCACATTTTTTACATTTGGCAAGGGTCTGCCCTGAAATTCAGAGATTTTGGGAGACCATCTTGGATGCTTTAGTTGAGATGACAGGGCTACGATTAGATCACACACTGCTCACTGCCCTGCTGGGATATGTAAAGGAATTCCCCTTAGAGCTTCACAAGCTAGCCACACTGTTGCTGCTTTTGGGTAAGCGGAGGATGGCAATGTAGTGGGGCTGCAGACTATGTCCTCGGCTGGAGGATTGGTTAAGGGGCACTTCGTACTCCCGGATTCAGTTAGCGACTTATTGGGATCTGATGCCGACCTCCTCTCTGCCCCAGAGATATTTGGGAACCATTCCAAACCTATATGCGCATGCGTGAATCAGCTGAGGATACCGCAGATTAAGGATGTGATAGTGTGCTGTGCTACGCAGATCCCTCTAATAGATTGCGCAGGTACATTGTTAATGACTATGAGATGGCTACCTAAGGGTAAAAGCTAGGTGCTGGGTTGGTCCCCTCTCCCAAACATGCATGAGCTCAGGAAGCTGTGCGGGTAGTGTCAGTCTTTCTCTTCTTTTGGCTCTCTTTCCTTCTGAGCTCCTCTTTCTTCACATTTTGTCTTGTCACCTTGTGATCATTGATTGGCAGGATGGCCTGTTGAAAATTTTACATGATGTAATTGCAACTATTGGTAAATTGGATATGTTTATCTAGATTTGTAAGGTGCACTAGTAGCAAAGGTTTATGTCTGTATTTCGTATAGGGATTCTGTATCTTCTTGTTAAAAACATAATAAACAGATTACATACAAAAAAAATTACGTAAAACATTTAAAAAAAACATCTTGAACCCACAACTGGATCCAGCCTGAGTGAGTCCTAACCTCCTCAGGTGGTTCCCCACCAATACTGGACCCTTAGGGCCCGATTCCGATCTCGCTCGGAAACGCTTCCAAATGACTCGGATCAGGAATGGCTTCCGAACGACTCGTACGCACGCTGTCCGACCGGCGGAGTATGATGCACTGCGTGTCAAATACAAACGACTCGCACGGAGCACAATACGGACGACCAACTCGTACGGAAATCAATGCTTCCGAGCGAGTCATCCGTAAAAGAGCCCGATGCGACCGACTCGTACGCGAACGCTGCAACATAGCTTCGCGTGAATGGGACAGACTCGGACTACCCCTCTAATACATGAACAAGCATCCGTTGCGGTCAACGTAACGTTTCTGTTATGCTCAACAAAATGCAATAAAACAGACAGAAAAAGTCCAAACAAGCATTGTAAATGTAAAAAGAAATAAAAAATAAGCCACACCCACAACTCCACCTATATAAAGGGCCAAAATCCTTACCATGATCCTTTGCAACTTCAACAGACCTGCCAGCAGATACCACTACTACACTGATACATACACTCACAACTCACACACCACACAACCTGTACACTACTAGCACCTATCAACTACTACACTCATAAACACACACCTTTACTCATACTCACTCACCCTCACCTTCACACTCACCCACACATCCATCTCCACCACCACCCATCCCCATGCCCCCAAAGAAGAATCCAAAGTTCACAGAAAGTGAGTTGGAAGTCATGGTAGATGACATTTTCAGAGTAGAGCCACAGTTATTTGTGAACTTGGTCCAACAGACCCCCTTGTCCCAGAGAAACAAGATGTGGGAGAAGATTGTCAACAAAGTGAACTCTTAAGCACCTTGCCTGCGCACAATGGACGATATCAGGAACAGGTACTATGATGTGTGAAGGAGGGTCAAGAAGCTCATTGGCAAAGAACATTTGCTGAGCCAGCGGACTGGCGGTGGCCCTCCTGCAACACCTGTGCACTTCACTTCCTGGGAGGAGAAGGTACGGGCCATCCTACCACCGGAGGGCGTCTATGGAATATCAGGAGTAACAGAGCCTGGTGAATACATACCCAAATAGCCAATATTGAGAGCAAATACACAGCCACAGACATCACTGTCAAGGATACAGTGATACAAATCACTGTTAGCAAAGCCATAACAATATTAAGCAAATGAGCCTGTGATGTGTATGCCTGTTTGACAAACAAAATACCTGCAATCTCTGAGTAATATGTAACTATTTCATGACATGTACCAACTTACTAAAAAACACTGCAAAGCTTTGTGCTCAAAACAGCAGCCACCACTGTCAGCCATCTTGCCAGCACTGTTTCACTCTCTCACAGGGAAGCTGAGTCACAGGAAGGAAAGTTGGGTTTGCAGGGAAGGTGGATGTAGCTAAAAGCATGATGGGAGTCGTAGTCACAGCTAACAATCCTCCTCCCACATGGCCCAACAAGCCCACATTGAACTATGCTCATCTCACAGGGAGTGGAAAAGTACTGCCAAGATGGCTGACACTGGGCTCTGGTGTGGGGAGCACAAGGCTCTGTTGGGAGTTGTGCTCAAACAAACACCAGGCCAACACTGTCAACTATCTTGCCATCACTGTTTCACTCACTCACAGGGAAGCTGAGTCACAGGAAGGAAATCTGGGTTTGCTGGGAAGGTGGGTGTAGCTAAAAGCATGATGGGAGTTGTAGTTACAGCTAACAATCCTCCTCCCACATGGCTCAACAAGCCCACATTGAACTATGCCCATCTCACAGGGATTGGAAAAGTTCCACAAAGATGGCTAACACTGGGCTGTCATGTGGGGAGCACAAGCCAATGATGGGAGTTGTACTCACATAAACACCAGGCACCACTGTCAGACATCTTGAATGTAAAGTTTTACTCACTGTCATGGAAGCATGGTTCATGTTGGCCTATTTGGTCTGGGTGGGAGGAGGAGTGGTAGCTCTGACTACATCTACCAGCAGGCCCTGTCCCACACACACACCTCCCACCAACAACAAACACTACACCTGGGACTATGCTGTCCCTGAGAGTTAATGAAAATGTACTTGCCAAGATGTCTGACACTGGGCTCTGGTGTGGGGAGCACAAGGCACTGTTGGGAGTTGTGCTCAAACAAACGCCAGGCCACCACTGTCAGCCATCTTGCCATCACTGTTTCACTCACTCACAGGGAAGCTGATCACATGAAGGAAATCTGGGTTTGCTGGGAAGGTGGGTGTAGCTAAAAGCATGATGGGAGTTGTATTTGCAGCTAACAATCCTCCTCCCACATGGCCCATCAAGGCCACCTTGAACTATGCCGATCTCACAGGCAGTGGAAAAGTTCCGCCAAGATGGCTGACACTGGGCTCTAGTGTGGGGAGCACAAGTCCATGATGGGATTTGTGATCAAAAATAGATTTTTAATAACAACATACCTGCAATGTAACTGGACATATCACCATGTACAACGATGTACAAACTTAGCACTAACTCACAGCAAGCCAATGGGATACAAACACCAGTCACATGCATCATCCTTTTTGTTTTCACACATTCACTCACAGGGAAACTGAGTTACAGGAAGGAAGGTCAGGATGGCTAGGAAGGTGGGTGTGGCTACAAGCACGATGGGAGTCATAGTCACAGCTAACAATCCTCCTCCCACATGGCCCAACAAGCCCATATAGAACTATGCTCATCTCACAGGGAGTGGAAAAGTACTGCCAAGATGGCTGACATTGAGCTCTGGTGTGGGGAGCACAAGGCCCTATTGGGAGTTGTGCTCAACCAAACACCAGGCCACCACTGTCAGACATCTTGGACAGTACATTTTCAATCACTCTCATGGACAGCATAGCCACAGGTGTGTTGTATGTGCTGGGTGGGAGGAGTGTGTGTGGGACAGGGCCTGATGGGAATTGGTGACAAAAATCCTAACCACACATGGCACAACAAGCCCAGCAGAACGGTGCTTATCTCACAGGGAGTGAAAAAGTACTGCCAAGATGGATGACACAGGGGCATTATGTATGATTTGGACACAAGTCACATCCAGGCCTTGGGATTCTCATACCAGTACCCACTCTCAGACATATTCACAGTAAATTTCTACTCACAGTCAGGGCAAGCATAGTCCCAGGTATGCTCCATGGGCTTGCTGGAAAGGTGTGTGGAGGACAGGACATGGTGTGAGTTGCAGTCATAGCACATATCACTACACACACACAAAACAACCTGTTCATCAGTCACAATGTCTACCTGACAGTCAATGGAATTGCCACAGCAAGATGGCTGACACTGTTGCATGGTGTCATGTGTACAAGGCATTTTTTGGAGTTGCATTTAACTCCTACATCATGCTGTGGTGTCAGCATCCTTGCCACTACACTCCCCTCACTGTCATTGATCCTTTGTCTACGAGGAGTAAGCTGGGCTGGGTGGGAGGAGGGGTACAAGTTCCAGCAGCATAACACAAGCACACAAACCTCTGTACCTCACAGCTGTGAGCATGAAAAAGCAAGAAAGCAGCCTCGGTTAACTCATCTGTCCATGGAGGACAAGGACAATATACATGATGTGATCAGGCACAAAGCTAAGCAGAAACACTATTTGCTACTGAAACATATTCACATGTGTGCAATGAGATGAGAATTTGGAACACATTCATCAAAATACCATAAACCAAATGCTCACATACATTCTGGACTGTGAGTGTGTAAGTAGCCACAACAATGTGACTAAAAAATACATGTACAAAGGACAACACACATGCACCAATCTTGCAACATATCGTAAGAGGAAGATTATGTATGTCATTGTAAAAGCACAGATGTGTGAAAGAACAGCACACCTGTGTCATGCACAGGGTGTCACTTGACAGTCAATGTCTATGTACAGTCAAAGAAAAAATACATGCCCATTTATTCACAGAGTTGGACATGCTCAGCAAAACACATCTTGAGAAAATTACAATGTTCTGTTAAAACATAGGTCTGTGTCTGTGACAATAGAGGACTATATAATGTACATACACTCATCATAATGTACACTAGCAAATGTAATGTGTATGAAATGTTGACCTGTGCAAAAACACAACAAACATTGTGTCTCTCTTCTACCCACAGGGCCTGCCAGAGACACTGCAGGAACAGAACAAGAATCCCAGTCCCAGACTCTGGTTGACCCTGAGCTCTCCAGTGTGGACGTCTCTCAGCCCTCATCGGATGACGAGGAACTACCTTGCTCCTCCAGTGTGGGTCAGCATGCAGCACCAGCATCTGTAACATTAGCACCCCCTGCGACCACTCCCGCAACATCTGTCAACACCCAGATGACCACTACCCACACGGACACACCAAGGCAATCAAACTCCGGGGGCACAGCAGCACAGGGCACTCTGGAGTTGGCGGACAACAACACCACTGTCAACAATGAAGGAGGCCCAGAGTTGTCTGTGCCTGCAACAACAGGTCCTGCTCGTGTGGGTAGGGGTGGTGGGAGGGGGCGTGGTGAGAGGTCACGTCATGCAGCTGACCAACAGATGGGACGCATTCTTGATGCATATCAAAAATGCACCGGAAACTTTGGCCAGGTAGTTGGGATCCTCAGTGACATGCAACAACAGCAGGCTGCCCATTATACCAAAATGGAACAACACATGGAAAGGATGGAATCAAACATGTCCAAAATTGATGACCAGACTGCGGTGCACAGGGACATACTGTCAGATTGCTAACAACATGACCCCACCTCCCTGTGTGCCCACTACATCTGTTGCCTCTACATCTGCAACTACCACAGGTAGGGATGAGGACTCTGGCGGAGAGTCCCCTGCACCGCGGCAGCTTGCACCTGAGGGTCCCCCTGAAAAAAAGAAGATGGGTTGTCCGAAGAGGGACAAATGAGAGACAGATGGCTATGCATCCCCCCCCCCCCAGGAAGTGACAACCTGCTCCTGATATCCTCCATTGTGTGCGAAGCATTCACTTTGTTGACTGTCACTGAACTCTCCCACATGGAATGGAGGGTATAAGTTGGATCAATGACTCAAATGACTGTGGACTTGGCTCAGAAAATTTCATCTGCTACCACTACCAACTCCTCTGTGAACTTTGGACTTCAAAAATTTGTACAGCACTATTCCTTTCTTGTCAAATTTCACACATGCACTGCAATAAATTTATATTCACGCAATACTTGCTTCTGTCGTGAATGAAACACTGTTTTTCAGATAGAAATGATAAACAAAAAATAAAGGAATTGGCTGAAAAACAAGTACAGGAATTTACCTACTGTCTTGTGAGTAAATGTAACCTGACACATATAGAGAGATACACACAACAAGGTCAACACAACACGCATAGTACATGGCATAGATCCTCATTGCCTCCACTGTTGTAAAATGAAACAACATTTCAATGCACAAACACTAATCATTGTCATATAAACTGAATTTCAGGGCATATATACAGTATGTAAATGAATGTTGGATGTGTGGAAACAGACAAGGCACATCTCAATGTGGAGCATAGGTTTATTCCACAGACACAACATGTGGCCTTCACAACAAATGCAATCAAATAACACTGTGACAATAAGCACAAATTATCAAAGATTTTCAATACTGTCTGAAGTGAGTGTGTGGCACAGATTCATGATCTCAAGAAACGTTCAAATCTGTAACTGCATTGTGGGTCTGGGAGGTCACATGTCTCCATACAACAGCCAAAGGACCCTGTGAAGGAGAGACATAGAACAGTCTTGAAATTACTAATTATTTTCAATCATCTCCAAGAGACATTTCAAAATTAAAAATTTCAACATGTGAACACTATCTACCAGTCATGTTAACACTGTATTGGTGACCATACTAACTTAATTGACACTAAACAAATGCAAGGTTCAAGTTAAGTAGCATACACTCACACATATACAAACATATTGTACAACAGACACATATCATGCTTAGAAAGTGCTTTGTCATCTCATCATTGCATACTTACACTCATGAGCAAACGTTGTTGATGAGCTGTCTCCTAACATCCTCCTCCTCCTCATCATCACTGGCAACATGTCCCAGTCCAGGATCCTCCCCTGTTGGAGGCTGCTGGTCTCCGTAATCTTGTATGAGAGGTAGCTCATTCCTCACTGCCAGGTTGTGGAGCATGCAACTCACAATGATGATCTTACACACCTTCGATGGTGCATATCGGAGGGCTCCTCCTCTATGGTCCAGGCAGCGGAATCTTGTTTCCAGTAGGCTTTCACTCAAGACAGTTAACCCTGGGACACACCCTTCCTTCCATAACACAGCTGTGATGTGGCTACCCTACCTCCCTGCTCTGAAGAGATAAAGCTAAGTTAGCCCACCTTAACTTCCCCACGCCCTGGTTGGTGGCGACCCTGCCTCGCTGCTGTTTAACTGCCCCTTGTCGTTCCTAGAGTACCCCACCCCAGCCACCATGGCAAGTCCTTGCCTAACTACTACAGGGGAAAACTCTTTTACTCTGGTTTACCCTCCCAACCTCTCCAAAACCGCTGCAAAATCTTTCAAGCATTCCACCCTGAAAAGTAACCCTGAGACTTTGATTTCTGACCTGCGTTACAGCGCGGACAATGGCACAGTCATTAACGACCTTATCTTCTACTCCAGAAGAACCTCCTCCTGGCGCAAAACCTTTGCGCACCTCCTCAATGTACGCGCAACCAGGAACATTCCTCATGGCACTAAGCTTACAATAGCACCCTCTGCAACCCTGCGAGCTGACCTCACAATCACCCTCTACAAAAATGGCATTGTCCTAATCCAAGCCTCATCCAAAAACCTTAACAAATTTGCGGACCTCTTTACCCTCCTCAGTAACCATGTGCACGACACTAACAAGGCACCTAACACCCACCCCTCCGACCAGCCGACCAGCCTGACTAGCGTCCCTAGTCACCCACAAATCACCCCTCTAAGGGTTGCCAACTCGGGTCATCCTATCCCCTCTTGCACACCTCCCAGCCTTGCCAACAGATGCACCCCTAGTCCTTTGGTCTCCTCCCCGCCAGCTCCCTACGATAACTGTGAGACCGTTTTGCCTCCAAAAACCTCCGATACAGGTCGAGCCACCCCTTCTACCCGATCCCCTTTGCATGCCGATAGTATTGCTCCTGAAATACCGCCCTCCTGCCCTCTAACGCCTCCCTCTTACTTGGATATCGAAACCCTGCACTCAAGAGCTGCCAAATTAACCCAGAGCATCCATATCTCCATTCTGGATCTAATGAACCTCCTTCACCTCGCTGAACTCTCCTTAGCCAACCTCAAACCCCAGCGGAACTCCACCCCTCCTCACACCACAGAGCCCCCCATGCACCCACTGCCGCTATCCCAGAGACACCTTCGCCCTCGCAAGCAACTATTCCACATCTCTGAGGAAGAAACCCTAGCTCTCGTCCTCTCTTACAACTCTACACTCGACACCCCAAGTCCGCTAGACCTCTCTGAAGAGGAAATCCATGCCATCCTCCGCGACTACAACTCTACCCTAGCTACCCTTTGTCCGCCAGAGTTGAGTGACGAACATGCCATCTGCACGGTCACTATTAACCCCAACAGATCGGCTACCCTCCGCAACAGAAGTGTGGTCAAAAGCAATCTAGCGCCAGTTCTCCTGTCCGCCCTGACTCCCAACACTCCCTCTGATCCCTCTCTATCTGGTCTCCTAATCAATTGCCGATCGGCCTTTAAGCACGCCGCCGATATTGCTGATCTCATCCTGAACAAAAACCTCGACTTAGCAATTCTAACAGAATCTTGGCTCAACGATTCCTCATCTCCATGCCTGGACCTCTTAGTCCCTCCCAATTATAACATTGCAAGACTGGACAGGCAATCTAGCAAAAAAGGAGGAGGCATCGCATGCATCTACCGCTCTAACCTCCTTGTCACTGAACTCCTGGCTGATTCCACTGACTCCTGCGAATACCTCGCCCTTTCCATTTGCAGCAACTCCACCCAACTGTGCAATTTGCACATCTTTTACCACCCCCAGGCATGAACGACTCCTTCACTGACCATCTCATGGAACTCATCACAGCTAAGATCTCCTCCAACGCTAAAGATATTTTCCTGGGTGATTTCAACCTTCACTGGAACGACCCCAAGGATCCTCATGTCAATGCCATCAAAGACCTCCTGGATGATCAAGCCCTGACCCAAGCCTGCTCACTCCCAACACATACGAAAGGGGCCACCCTTGACTGGATCATCTCTAAGGAATCAACAGTCAAGCTTATCTCTATAGACCCTTGCGACTGGTCTGATCACCACGCCATCGCCTTCCTACTACCTAGCACCCACAAGACAAGGGCACGGCAACCAGTGATTCCTAAACGCTGGGTCAGAGACACTAAAAACCTGGACCACAGGGAACTGGAAGCTCGCTGCAAATCAGACCTCCCCCCCCCTTGCATATCACAACGGTCAGTGACCTCAACGATCACTACTCTACAACTATATCGAACATTCTGGATGACCTAGCCCCACTAAAACTAAAGAGAACCCAAATCAAAGATCGGAACCCCTGGTTCACTGGATCCCTCAACAATGAGAGGAGAGCCCTCCGACAATCCGAAAGAATCTGGAGACAGCACCCCTCTGTAGCACATCTAAAAATTCTCCGCCAGGCCAGAAATGCCTACAACAGGAACATCATCAACTCAAAAAAAGAATTCTTCAGATCTGAACTGGGGAACACCAAGAATAGACCCTGCAAGCTCTTCGAATTGGTCAAACACCAATCCAACAAACTGGCCAAAACCGCGAAAGAAACCCCCAAGTCCTTAATATCATCCGAGGAATTCTCCTCCTTTTTCGCTGACAAAGCCACAGCCTTAGGAAAAGAACTTAGTGCCACCACAGACTCTCTATTCCCTCCAGACCTGCCTCCTCCTCCGGCGCTGCCCCCACAGACTTCACCTAAAAATCAAGCACGCTGGACCGATTTCAAACCCTATCATGAAGACTCCGTCGCTAAAATCCTATCGACCTTAAACCCGAACAACCATTTTAATGACCCTCTCCCCCCCAACTGCCTAGTGACCGCCACCCAGTCCATTATTCCAAGCTGGACTGCAATAATTAACACCTCTCTGCGGCAGGGATCCATTCCTGACTCTCTGAAAGCAGGCCAAGTCCTCCCCATTTTGAAAAAGCCGTTGCTGGACCCAGCTTCCCCCGACAACTTCAGACCTATCTCTAACATCCCTCTCTTAGCCAAAGTGTTGGAGAAATGTGTACAACAGCAACTAAGTCAACACATCAACAACTTCCACCTACTTGATGACTTCCAATCTGGATTCAGACCCGGGCACAGCACCGAAACGACCATGCTCCACATCGTTGACAATGCCGTCCAAGCCCTTGACCAAGGGAAAACCTGCCTCCTAATCCTCCTAGATCTATCCTCGGCCTTCGACACGGTCAACCATGTAAAACTACTCGAACGCCTCAAACTCAGGATGGGATTGGATGGCTCCATTCTAAAATGGTTTAGGTCCTTCCTCCAAAACCGATCACAGAGATTCCTAATCAACGGCAACCTATCGGCTCCCTCTCCGGTCACGGTTGGAGTCCCTCAAGGATCAACCCTGTCCCCTACCCTCTTCAACCTTTACCTTGAACCTCTGGCCGAAGTTCTACGCACAGCGAATATCTCCTACCATATGTACGCTGACGACACTCAGATCTACATCAAGACCTCATCCCTCGAGGAGATTCTCTCCCTGAATGAGGCCCTGAAAGAGACTGTCCAATGGCTCGCCTCCAATCAACTCAAACTCAACGCAAAGAAAACAGAATTTCTCTTAATTTCCCCCTCAAAAACCAATCCCGAGATGCAGACATGGATTAAGGCCATCACAGCCTTAGATTGCCCACCGACCATCGTGGATTCGACCAAATCTCTGGGAATTATCCTGGACAGAAACTTGAACATGCGGGACCACATCAACGCGATGGCCAAATCAGCCAGATTCCACCTGAGCTACCTTAGGAAACTGAAACCCTTCCTCGACACTGCTGATCTAAAAATGGCAGTCCAAGCACTCGTCATCTCCAGACTGGAATATGGCTGCTCTACCCTCTCGGGTTTACCAAAGATCTCCCTGGCATCTTTAAAAGCCTGCCTCAACACTGCCGCCAGACTTCTTACCAGCTCAAGAACACTAAGCAAGTATAGTAGGTTTATACATTGTCCTGATATACTTCTATACTTATATTTTTCTACAGGTTGATGTCATAGATCTGCAGGTACCACTTTTAGGGTGCTGTAAGGGTGGTCACTTTATTAGTTTATTGTGTACCCCTACCAAAAAGTGTGGATAGACATAGATCTTGATTTGGTCCTGAAGAATTGCCTTCTAATTGAAGTATCGGCAAGAAACATGTTGACCTTAATGCGCACAAACCCCGTGACCTTTTAACAGGGGTGCGCGATTTTCACGTTTTTAATGAAGGAGAGTGGCCACGATCATTAAAGTTGTTTTGGGTGGACCACCCCCCTTTTTGTTTTGTTTTAACCTCACTTCTACACTCACTACATCTATACTCACTAGGGCCCTCACACGCACGGCACCTTACGGCAAAAAGGAAATAAAGATCTCCGCCAAAAGGCCCCGTCAAGGGCGCCGATCGGGTATTGCAGCGCCGACCCGATAAGGAGCAGACCCGATGATGAAGCAAGACACCCCACTGATGGGGGGTGTGTGAGGGTCTCTTTTCCAAAAGGAGGCAATGTTCTCCTGCCCTTAGTGTATAACTTATTATACTAACCATACGTCAACCTACAGTGTTCACTAGGAACTGCATACCATACTGTTTTGCATCTTTAAAAGCCTGCCTCAACACTGCCGCCAGACTTCTTACCAGCTCAAGAAAATTCGACCACATTTCTCCACACCTGAAAGCTTTGAACTGGCTTCCTCTTGAGGCTAGAATACAGCTTAAACTGGCCTGTATCACACACAAGGCCTTATACTCAAACTCCCTGCTTATCTTGCACAGAAACTTGTGGTATCCGGAGGAACCAGAAACTCCCGATCCGCCAGAGGCCTCCTGCTACAACCTGCACGCTTCCGGAAGAAAAAACGTACAATCGGGCTTTCTCTGGGGCCGCTCCAAGAATATGGAACTCTCTCCCGCCCACCATCAGAAGAATCCCTTCACTGACACGCTTCAAAAAGGTGGCCAAAACCTTCCTTATGGGTAAATTCCTCGTTTAAATGTTGCCTCCAACCAGCACAGAGACCCTGATTAAATCCTGACTAGCGCCTCCCCTCGGATTACCTAGTCACCTCTCCTAGAAACCTGGGGACTTGTTTCGAGCAACTATAAAATGCAAACTGTACATTCGTGTCCTCTATCCTTTATATATCCTGCACCCTGCCCCCTTTTACCTTTTGTATATTATTGTGATTCCAAGCCTATTGTACATTTCTATGTTTCCTGTAAAGTGCTCTGATACCCTAACGGGTCAAGTTCGCGCTCTATAAAACACAAAATAAATAAATAAATAAATAGGCCAAATGTCCGCTCAACCGCTCGCCTGGTCTGCCCATGTGCCTCATTGAAATGAACCTCAGCAGGGGTGACAGGGTTCCTGAGTGGTGTCAGCAACCACGGCATGTTAGGGTATCCAGAGTCTCCTAAATTAAACACAGAAACTACTTCAGTTGTCTGAAAACAGGGTACAACATGACATACAAGTAACACACAACAGGAACAGACAATATTACCCATCAACAAGCCAGGCACGCTCATTTTGCAGTTGAGACATCATATGTGGAATCCTACTATTTCTAATTATGTAGGCGTCGTGTGCTGATCCTGGGAAACGGGCACAGACATGGGAGATCATCATGCCAGGCAAACATACCACCAGGGCATTTATGGAGTGGTAATGCTTGCGATTCCTGTATGTTTGTTCATTGGCTTGTGGTGGGATCAAAGCCACATGTGTACCACCAATTGAGCCAATGACATGTGGTATTTGGCCGATAGCATAAAAGTCACTCTTGATGTCAGCAAACTGTCCTGGTGTTCAGAAAATGTAACATTGCCCCACACACATCACGAAGCACATAGCTGAACATTGTCTGTGACATCCCACCAGCAATAGCCACAGTATACTGGAAGGATCCTGTGGCAAAGAAATGTAGGGCTGCCATCACCTTCACCTTGGGGGTCAGCGCAAAGGGATATGTGCGTCCAGGTTGCAAATATGGGGCCAACTGGTCTGCCAACTCCTCAATGAGTGGTCTTGTGAAGCGGTATCGTCTGATGCTGTCCTGTTCTACCATGGTCTGTAGGTCGGGGAAGGGTCTGTGGACAGCTGGTCTCCTGTGGTACCTAGGTAACAAATCAAAACATATTTAAGACACTTTCCAATGTAGTAAGAAACATGCAAAAACTCATATACAACATTGAAGCAAGACTCAATGAAGTCAGGTGTGTAAGGTTGAGCCTCGACCCAAAGGACAGCTATGTGACCTTCACCAGACATTTTATTTTAATATGGTTTGTCAACATTTACAGTGCTGTACTGTGACTAATCACTGGTGTCTGTCACTGTCCATGTGATCAAACATCACATACTCAACACACACCTAATAAAGTATCAAACATATATGTTTGTAACAACTATCAAATGGTTGAAAGGTACACAGGTATGGATCATGTAATGCCACCTAGGTGGCACACTAGATACAGACAGTGTGTCACCATGCACACCACTGTCATAGTGTGGACACTGACATGCTGTCATGTCTGACATACATGTACTATCACATACATAAAACGTTTATCATGTGTGACACATCTATATTTGACAAGCATACATGTATGCCTGTGACACAAAGACACAACAGCAACTCACATGCCAAATACAAGCTGATGTGTCAGAGAAATATCATTAAACAAATATACAATGAAGTGTCTGCATTGTACAAGACTCAGATACTGTGGATTTACTGAAAATAACTTTACACAATGCACTTTCTAACACACTGTCAAAAAAAGCAGTGATTATGTGTGGACATAACCTGTGTTAACACAATGATCCCCTGGGACTGTGTCCAAGCCTAGGAGGGTGATCTGTGAAGTGGTCACTCACAGTTGTGATGTTCCTCACAAATAATGTATTTTTTGCACATCAAGCTTGGCTCATCATGGGAGTGTGAGCTATAAAGTACTATGTCCGATATGACATGTGAATCACTGTACCCATGCATGTAATGCAGCAGAACATAAAGATTTGCTATACTGTCTGCCATGCTGAATGATCAGTGTAGGGCGCCTGAGCCTCACCCGAAACGTGTGGTTCGCATCCTTTGGCTGTGTACTGTAATGGTGAACGACGCGGGTGAGTATTGATTGTACGCGTGTGCCGCATCCTAACCGAGCCGGACGCATCCTTTGGCTGTTTACTGTAACGGTGAACGACGCGGGTGAGTATTGACTGTACGCATGTGCCGCATCCTAACCGAGCCAGACGCATCCTTTGGTCATTTACTGGAATGGTGAACAACGCGGGTAAGTACTGAATGGATGCGCGAGCCGCATCCGAACCGAGCCGGACGCACACATTGGCTGTTGGTCGTCATGGTGACAGACGCGCGTTTCGCTTCATGTACGAATCGCGTGCAATCCGAATCGGTTAGCTTGCAACACCAATGTATCAAACTCAATAGTGTTATGATGCGTATATTTTGAACGTCGCAGTAGGTGTGTCCAATGCGTACAATGTTATGGATTGGACAAATTCGGATAATGCGAACGACTCGGACTTATCGCTTTGGGCGCATGGAACAGAGTCCGCCTCTGCTGCACAGATATAAGTCTGTCTGTTCCCAAGAGACTTCACTTGACTGCACTACATGCAACTATACAACATTTATCAGTACCACTGCTGCTGAGTCTGCATCCTCTGGGATCTACAATGGCACGTACTGTAGAGAGGGCACCAGCTTTCACAGAGGAGGAAAACCAGGCCCTGCTGGACAGCCTCCTTCCACAGTACAGCAAGCTGTATGGAAAACCAGGGGAGCAGGTGAGTGTTGATTACACTGCATTTTTAATTTGCCATGTGTAAAAACAGGCACTACTAGCATTGGGATCCCCAAGGGCAAGCATGCAACCATAGTTAATGTAAGTCTTACAGTGTGTAGATTTAGGTTCTGGACAGGTACAGTGATGTAGAAGTGTGTGTAGTGGGATTTATTTCTCTGCACTGTTCTCATGTTTTTAAGGGACATTTGCACACAGGACAACTGCCCATTGTGATACTTGGCTAACCTTTAGACATTATCTGCCATTCTGACCATGACCTATATGTCCAAGTGTGTGATGCATTAACATGTAGCATATGGAGTAATGTTGTGTCACCATGTCATCCTCACAGGTCGACGCCCATCAGAAGGGAGAAATTTGGATGACAATTGTCCGGGCTGTAAGATCTGTGGGGGTCTTCAAACACCGCGTCCGCCACTGCCAGAAGAGGTGGCAGGACCTCCGTGGCTGGACCCGGAGGATAGCAAGAGTCCAGCTGAAGCTGTCACCTCCTCGCAAAAGGGGTGGACGATGGACCCTGACCCCCCACATGCTCCGGATACTGACGGTGGTCTTTCCTGACCTGGATGGGAAGTTGAAGGCCAGACAGCAGCAAGGAGGGGGTGAGTATGTGCCATGTTGCTGAACTATGTTTGATATGCATGTTGCAGTCCCTCAGCCTGCTAACCCTCTCACAGGTCATCTGTCTGCTAAGACAACACTTCTGTGGCAAAATGTAACTATGCCCCATTATCATCTGATGCCCAGGTGTGTCCCTTTCCGTCTGTGACATGTGTCACTTAGGTCCTGTGTATTTGCGGTTGTCCAATGTTCATGTGATCAGCACCATATATAACAAGTGAATTGATTTGAGCATCATGAGTGATGTAATTGTCTGACATGTGTCAGCACATTGCCTGATGCATGAACTGTACTCTGTGTGGTACATAAATATATGTGCAAAATGGTGATGTAGGTGCACACAGGTGTGCGTTAACAATGCTATACATCCGTGCAGCAGGTGAGACCAATGTGGATGCCTCAGACAAATGAAATTGATAAGTGTTCAAAATGTATAGTCCCCTACATAGTGCTCTGTGTAATCACATGTATCACATGGATGAAGGACAGGTATGCCAACTCAGGCCATCCGAGACACTGGCACATCAGAGTTTTGTGTGTCAGGCAACACTTTCACCATTGTAATTTGGAAATCCATGGGTCAGACTCGGTGATAGTGTGTACATGCGGCAAATTTTCTAAGACACAGGTGGGCAATATAGAAAACATGGACATACATCTAATGTATGGAATGTGGCTCAGATACACAAAACAAGACATGTGTGTATCATCCCTTGACTGTGCATAATGGTGGCTTCAGCATATATGTGTATGCTGCATTACTTTCTTCTTGAGAGCTATAAAAAGTTCATGTAGACAGAATTTTGACTTCACATACTCCAATGTCTAAATAGAACAACGTGACCTTGTCAAAGTGTCTAAATTGTGTCTAGCACGTAGGGGACAGATATATACTTCACCCCTACAGTTGTTGCTTTAATCAGTAAATACAGGATTGTGACACAGTGCTGACTTTAAATTTGAGATTTACTGGTCCTGTAACAAGAGTCAGTACAGACTGTTTAGCCAGACAGGCCAGTGGCATAGTATGCCACATGAAAGTATGTGAGGATGCAGTATTTGTACTTGTCTGTTGTCCTGGATGCAGACCCTTAGAGCATTGACGTTCAGGACATAGGTGCCCAGCATGATGACTGGGGATGGAAGTATGTTCATCATGTAAACTTATAAATTTGTCCATCCCATTTGCTGTGTCACTTCCAGACTCCCTTGCAGGAGATGAGACAGGTTTGTAATGACACATGACCCTCAGGAGCATTACAGATCAGACAACATGCCAAATAGTGCGTTAGTGGACATGTATTTAGTGGTATTTGAAATACATCTGTAATCTAAAGGTATGTAGTTCCTCTTATAGTGGTGCCTAGGAGAAAAGGTGTGAGCCAAACCACCATCGTTTGTAATTACAACCTCGGTGGAGTAAGGTGTGGGGAGGAGAATAGGGGAAATTCCTTATTTCGGAACTAGGGTTGAAATACATCTAACAGATGTTTCACATGCCATCATGTGTTTGGGAACCATAGTTTACTGGCAGACTGACAAGTGCCATGTTCACATATGTGTCATGATTCAAAAACTGCTGTGAACATTATGCAAATACTTGCTCTGTGATGTGTTGTGATGAAACTCATGTGTCAAGTCTATGCAGATGACTGATGTGAATCTCTTTCTCATCCTTGTTCACAGCATCATCAACGGCTACTGGAGGAGACAGTTCCACCGACCAAGGGGAAGCGGCTAGCCAGACTGGGTCCACTGTGGAGGAGGAGGAGGGACCCAGTGGCACGGAGGGTGAGGGGAGCCACACTGAGGGCCGGTCAGAAACATGGACATCTGCAGAGGACCAATCAAGCTCCAGTGATGACTCCCTTGTGGTGGTGGGTGTTCCCATATCAGAGGCCACAACTTCAGAGTCTGCCCCCACCACCACCACCATCTCCACCCTCACAGCTGCTCCCATTCCAAGTGTCTGTGGACCCTCCTGTGTTAGGGAGCATGTCTCCTTCGGGCCACCACCGCACCCCCTGCATCTGTCACCCCTGCTGCCCTGAGTGTAGAGGCTGTGGATTTGCTAAAACATGTGGGGCAGACATCCATGCTGAGTGTCCTCCATGCACACACCAGTCTTTTGACACAATTGGTGTCATACATGGAGGGCATCTCATCAGACATGTCTGCCCTACAGTGAACAAATCAGTCCATGGCCTCCTCACTGATGGCCGCAGTGTCCCTCCTACAGCAGTCCCTCACCCCTCTTTCCTCTGCCCCATCCACAGTCCCCACTACCCTACCTGACCCAAGCACACTCACACAGGCCCATGCTCACACAGCAACAGACACAAGCAGCACACAACCACCCAAAACAAAGTAAATAAAACCACACACGCACACTCAGGGGACTGACATCACACACACAGGAGAGAGGGCCAAAAAACCTGCACACCCATCCACAACCACTCTGCATTCCTCAGCTACCTCTCCCTCCAAAACCCCTACCCTTGACTCTCCAAAACCCCCTCTTCCCAGAGGGTCTTCCTCTGTGACCTTGGCCTCTTCCCCACTGACACATCAGACCAGACTTGCAAGGGGAAGAGGAAATCCCCCGGCACAGAGAAGAGATCCCCCCATGCACGCACACCCTCCCCTAAGAGTAGGAACACTGAGCCCCCCACCCGTACATCCCCCAGAACAAAGAAATCCAAAACCCCTCCACCATCCCACACTTCCACCACACAATCAACATCCTCCCGGTCCCAGGCCACCCCCTCCCAAAGATCACACATCTGACCCCATCCCAGTTTCCCCCACACACCATTACACCCTCCCCAAGATGATAAGGCCCTCCCTCTACCACAAGCACTTCTCCTCCCACAGCACCACACCTTCTGTCTGTTCCTGACACTGCAGTGGAGCCCCCACCCCCTCAATCAGACCAGTCCACTGCAGTGGATCACGACACAACAGTAGACCCCATCCCTCCCACAACCCAAACTGGTACACCCTAGTCCTGTCCCTGCTGTGCCTGGCGTGCCCCTAAAGATGCCCTCCAAGGGGAGATGTCCCTTAGTTGTTGCAGTGCAGGCAAGCGAGGGAGGAATAATAATGTGCATGACCCCCTCAAGGACTCTATAAAATGGACTGGCCATTGGCCTTATTGTTCTTCATGTTTTTTACAGTTAATGACAAATGCCGAATAAAGCATTTTTTTTCATTTGTAGATTTGCTTTTCGTGTACCAAATATTGTTAATAAGTCTAATGAAATTGATGTTCAAATCTTGTTGTGGGAAAACAATGATATAGTGATGAGATGGACTGCATGTGGTCCATGGCATATGTGTCCTATTACAGTATGTATCTGAGTCATCATTGTCTACAATTGCATGTTGTCATGATCCACAACATTTTGGACAATGAGGGTGACATGCTTTTAACAACCTACCATCTTTGACTTACACTTTTGCACAAAGTTCGTGCTGACATTTGTACACATTGTACAAGTTTTTCAAGGTGCAACCGTCTACGATGGACATGCAGAATAGCGCATTGATGATCAACAAGTCATCTGTCTCATCAGTACAACTTGGTAAACATGAAGTTTGACTACGTGCAGATGACTTTGGACAAACACATGTCCACAGGCTGATGGAAACAAAGCATTCTGTGACTTGTAATTGTTGGATCCATGGCCGAGTCTCATTCTGACATGGTAGACCCCTGCCAAGAACAAGCTTGACACAGCTGACCATCCACTGTAGTGAAATCACCTCATGTAGTGTGTTAATCTGTGACATATCCTGAGCCCATGGTGTGTGATGTGAGCATGAATCTCTGTCTTCAAACAACCTTTCCTACCAAGACTATAGTCCCTGCAGATGTTACTGTTTGAGAAGCTTTCTGTGGGCTGACTAGTCCAGTGCTTTCTCTGCCTATTTGACTTTGAGTGGCCAAGATGTGGGTGCACCAGTAGAATGGAGTCATTATGATGACATCCCTGGTTGTGTTGAGACAAGGGCCTGCACTGTGAGCAAACTCACATGTGACACATTTAAAATTCCGAGTCACATTTGTGTTAGCATCATCAGCGTGTTTTGAATCTGTCATCTGTTTTTGCGTGTGGCACTTGTATGTGTCTATGACGGCTCACAATCAGCAGATTCTGCACTTCCCTGTGGCCTGATGGCAACATGTCTTATTTGTAGGTCTCCTTGAGGGATTTCATTATTCTGAGACAGTGTTAAAGTGCCAAATGTGTCCAATGCATATCACATTATGCACATGTACTCTATCCTAAACGGATGTACAAATTTCCCATTTGTTATGTCTAGCTCTGTGTATTGTGTTTGTGAAACACAGATCCCACCACCACCCCTGGCGTTGTCAACAGTGCCGGAAGATTAGCGTACACATTTGCCTGTGCATTGGAGCCTACTGACACAGTTGTTGTTTCCCCTATCTGGTGAGACATGTGTCTTCGAAGTCTTCTGCAGTACACACTCAGCATTGGCAATTTGACATTAGTGATGAGCTGCACATAATGCAGCTTTTGTAGTTAGATGCAGAGTTGGTGTGATAGACATGCAAACAAGTTAACATTGTAAATGGTCTGATCTTCAGTTGTGTGCAACGCACATAGTCAACACATGTTGACTGTCTCATACGTTGTTGTTGGTCCATGCTTTTCTACACAGCAAGTAGGAATGTTGTCTCCACATGCAGCGCAGACAGCTGTGACACAACCACTTCATGTTTGTTGTAGTGGGAGGCTCATGATTCTATTTTGAGTGTCTGTAGACTTGTGTGGTGGCGTGGGCAGTCTCCTGTGTGCTTCATTGTACACCAACTCATCACAATGTAATCCTTCTGTGAGTGTGTGTACTCCTGTTGCCCTGCAGGTTTTGAGTATGTGTTGTGTACAGATGCTGTGAATTTTTGTCCCATACATATGTGTGTCTGGCAACTCTTGTTCAACCATCAAATGTGTGTGTCCTAGTATGTGGCGTGCTGGGTGTACCTTCCTGATACAGAGATTGCCACATTGGTCATACACAACAGTACATGGACCCATGTTTGTATTGAGAACTGAATGATGTCTGGTCAATAATGTATTCCTCGTCATACAGCCAGTAATCCTCACTGTCATGGGTGCCTGTGCAATGTCACCTGTCAATGTAGGTTTAGATGATGCATTTTGCTGCTGATCAATGTGTGTGGTGTTTAGAATGGCCAAATGTGACTTGGATCCTGGCAAGGCCCCTACCTACAATGTGGCCTCACATTACTGGCCATGCCCTGGGAATACTGTTTGGGTATGTGAGATGATAGTGGTTCTTGCAAGGCACGTGACACAGTGCGCAAGAGTGAATGTGCTCAAAAGTATGGCCCACATTCTAATTTAGCATCACAGAGGGTCAGCAGACAGGATACTGCCACCACAGTGCTGTAGCCTTGAGGGTACTGTGGAAGAGAGTCAGTCTCTTGATGTATTGTTTGGTGTTCCACCAAGCTTGTTCTGCATGTAACTCTTGTGCACCCGCTCATCAAACAATGCCTGATTGCCCACATTCACTATCCCAATTTATGGAATACTTCCAGATTGTAATCAACGTGCATATGTCTCAGTGGAGTTCTGACCCACATTGTGTGTATTGTGCCAGGCAAGAAACACTTCAACACTCACACACATGTTGTGTTTGTTCTGCAGTGTGTGGCTGGTTGGTTGTCTTTGTGCATCTTCACCCATGTATTTCGACTGTCTTTGAAGGGCATTGAGTGGATGTTTAGTTTTGTTTGTTTCTCTACTGGCCCTGGGACTCCTTCATCTTCACTCTGCACATTCCTTATGTTTTGCATTTGACCTTGCTGCCACAGTGTGGTACTGGATCTCATCAAAACTGTAGTTTCAGATTGAATCCTTTATATTGGTGTCTGCTTGTGACAAAAATGTGTGTTTATGCATTTTGGATGGTCACATAGTACATTTTCCAATTTTCCATTGCTGGCATTGTTAGCCCACAAAAGCACTGATTGGCTGCACATGGCTGAGGGTATGTAAAACCAAAGGGGATGATGGACGGAGTGTTGAACATTACAAGCACTCACCCCCAGTCAACTGATCTGGGTTTAATCCATCATCATTCTTTAGCTCACTCCGCCACCCCAGTTCAGACATGGCCATATGCAAATCAGTCTGACCCTGTGCCTCATGGGAACAGTCCAGCCCGAACTGCCAAGCCATGTCTTCCCTGGACCGGAAACAAGCATCCTGGGACTGGTTTCTGGCTTACAGCCATCATCAGCCAGGCTATCTTGAATCCAGTGGCAAAGTGAGCAAGGGACCCACGTCTGGGCATACCCTGCCAACTTAGGGCGAACATAGCAAAACCAAAGGGGATGATGGACGGAGTGTTGAACATTGCAAGCACTCATCCCCAGTCAACTGATCTGGGATTAATCTATCATCATTCTTTAGCTTACTCCGCCACCCCAGTTCAGACATGGCCATATGCAAATCAGTCTGACCCTGTGCCTCATGGGAACAGTCCAGCCTGAACTGCCAAGCCATGTCTGCCCTGGACCGGAAACAAGCATCCTGGGACCGGTTTCTGGCTTACAGCCATCATCATCCAGGCTATCTTGAATCCAGTGGCAAAGTGAGCAAGGGACCCACGTCTGGGCATACCCTGCCAACTTAGGGCGAACATAGCAAAACCAAAGGGGATGATGGACGGAGTGTTGAACATTGCAAGCACTCACCCTCAGTCAACTGATCTGGGTTTAATCCATCATCATTCTTTAGCTCACTCCGCCACCCCAGTTCAGACATGGCCATATGCAAATCAGTCTGACCCTGTGCCTCATGGGAACAGTCCAGCCGAACTGCCAAGCCATGTCTTCCCTGGACCGGAAACAAGCATCCTGGGACCGGTTTCTGGCTTACAGCCATCATCAGCCAGGCTATCTTGAATCCAGTGGCAAAGTGAGCAAGGGACCCACGTCTGGGCAAACCCTGCCAACTTAGGGCGAACATAGCAAAACCAAAGAGGATGATGGACGGAGTGTTGACCTGGACCGGAAACAAGCATCCTGGGACCGGTTCCGGTGAGCTAAAGAATGATGATGGATTAAACCCAGATCAGTTGACTGGGGGTGAGTGCTTGCAATGTTCAACACTCCGTCCATCATCCCCTTTGGTTTTGCTTTGTTCGCCCTAAGTTGGCAGGGTATGCCCAGACGTGGGTCCCTTGCTCACTTTGCCACTGGATTCAAGATAGCCTGGCTGATGACGGCTGTTAGCCAGAAACCGGTCCCAGGATGCTTGTTTCCGGTCCAGGGAAGACATGGCTTGGCAGTTCAGGCTGGACTGTTCCCATGAGGCGCAGGGTCAGACTGATTTGCATATGGCCATGTCTGAACTGGGGTGGCGGAGTGAGCTAAAGAATGATGATGGATTAAACCCAGATCAGTTGACTGGGGTGAGTGCTTGCAATGTTCAACACTCTGTCCATCATCCCCTTTGGTTTTGCTTTGTTCGCCCTAAGTTGGCAGGGTATGCCCAGACGTGGGTCCCTTGCTCACTTTGCCACTGGATTCAAGCTAGCCTGGTTGATGACGGCTGTTAGCCAGAAACCAGTCCCAGGATGCTTGTTTCCGGTCCAGGGAAGACATGGCTTGGCAGTTCGGGCTGGACAGTTCCCATGAGACACAGGGTCAGACTGATTTGCATATGGCCATGTCTGAACTGGGGTGGCGGAGTGAGCTAAAGAATGATGATGGATTAAACCCAGATTAGTTGACTGGGGGTGAGTGCTTGCAATGTTCAACACTCCGTCCATCATCCCCTTTGGTTTTGCTTTGAGGGTATGTAACACAAACAACAATGTTTGCCTCAACAGTTCTGTTGTTGTTTTGCACACAACCACTACTTTCTCACTACATTGCTTGTGTGTTATGGTCCCAAACATACGTAAGTGCTTGAACCTGCTGGGGTGTGAAACCTACATTCACCTTTTTGTCACTACAGTGATGGGGGGGTTATCCCCCCAACCCCTAATTGCTTGATAATGCTGGGGGCCTGGACCCACAATCACCTTTTTATCACTACAGAGATGGGTGTGTTATACCCCAAAACCCCTATATGCTTGATGATGCTGGGGCTTGGACCCCACAATTGCCTTTTTATCACTACAGAGACGGGGGGTATAACCCAAAACTCCTATATGCTTTATGATGCTGGGGGCTTGAACCCCACATTCACCTTTTTATCACTACAGAGATGGGGGGGGGGTATAACCCAAAAATCATATATGCTTGATGATGCTGGGGTCTTGAACCCCACATTCACCTTTTTATCACTACAGAGATGGGGGGGTATAACCCAAAACTCCTATATGCTTGACAATGATGGGGCCTTTACCAACACATTCACATTTTTATCAGTACAGAGATGGGGGTTTGTCCAGCATTTAACTTTATGTGTAAATTTTGCAGGCAGTTTCCTCACTAAACATAAATTTGGTATGACGACAATGGTGGTAGTGTTAGGCATCCACCCCCCTATAGGTAGAGTATGCTGGTAATGAAATGAAATGAGACAACATTTATATAGCGCGATAGCTACCCTGAGGCATCCCAGCGCTGTGGACGAAACGCAGACAGAAGGAGGACTCAGCGGTTGTTGAAAAGAAAGGTTTTTAGGAGTTTGCGGAAGGACAGGAGATTGGGTTCCGTCCGCATACGGAGGGGGAGTGCGTTCCAGAGCTTGGCGGAGTTGTAGGAAAAGGATCATCCTCCGCATCTGGCTCTCTTTATGGTGGGCAGTAGGGCGAGGGAGGAGAAGGTTGATCGGAGAAGCCTGTTTGGTTGGTAGGGTGTTATCAAGGACTGACTGATTGACGAGCCTGTCTTCCAAAAAGCCTTGTGCGCAATGCACATGGCTTTGAATTGGATTCTCTCCCTGACCGGTAACCAGTGGAGACTCCTTAGTGCAGGGCTGCGGACTGTCGGGGAGGGGTCTGGAGGAGAGTGCGGGCTGCACAATTTTGGATTACTTGAAGCTTGCCAATGGTGAATTGCGGGGCCCCCAAGTACAGAGCGTTCCCATAATCCAGGCGGGAGAGGATGAGACCTTGTACCATGATTTTTCGTGCTTGAAATGGGAGAAGGGGAAGTATCTTGCGTAGTATCCTCAGGAGGCCGAAACAGGTGGCCGAGAGTTTTGCCGCCTGGTGGTTAAAACTGAGGGAGCGGTCCAGCCAGATGCCCAGGCTTTTGATTTGGTCGGAGGGTTCTAGAGCGGGGCCAAGGCATTTTGGCCAGAATTGCTCCGTCCTGAGAGAGGGGGAGTTCCCGAGAAGCATAATCGCCGTTTTGTCCCCGTTAAGCTTCAGGCACGAGTTTTCCATCCACTTAGCCACCTCAATGAGACAACTCTCAAGGTTATTTGCCGCTTTTTCAGGGTCGTTTAGTGCCACCACCAGCTGAGTGTCGTCAGCGTAGGTGACGATTTTGATGTTAAATGGGAGGACAATCTCTGCCAAGGAGCTCATGTAAATGTTAAATAATGTGGGGCTCAGGGAGGAGCCCTGAGGCACACCACAGCTTAGGGGCATTTGTTCGGAGACCACATCGCCTTCAAAGACCTGGAAGGACCGGTCACTTAAGAAGGAGTGTAGCCAGGCAATAGCATTGCCTGATACACCCATGTTCTTTAGTCTCAAGATCAGCGTGTTATGGTTTACAGTGTCGAATGCGGCACTGAGATCGAGGAGGATAATGGCCACAGAGCCTCCCTGATCCAGGATCCTCCTTGCCTCCTCCATTACGGCAAGGAGGGCTGTTTCGGTCCCGTGTTGAGGATGGAAGCCAGTCTGAGAGGGATGCAATAGGTTATTAAATTCTAAAAACTCTCCCAGCACTGAGTTGATGTGCTTTTCCAGTATCTTGCTCATCCACGGGAGTAGGGAGATTGGGCGATAGTTGCTCAGGTTATTCTCGTCTAGGTTTGGTTTTTTTAAGAGGGCCTTTACCATTGCACATTTCCAGGCCGGGGGAACCACTCCGGAAGAGATAGAGGCGTTCAGTAGGTCAAGGACCGTTGGTAAGATGTTTGCTGTGACTTGTAACAAGGCGCGGGGAGGAGCTGGGTCCAGGGGGGAGCCTGATTTTACTCGGTGCATGATGGAGTCTAGGGATGTGGGATCTAAGGGAGGAAATGATTTCAATGTGTCTTGGGTTTCACAGACTGACCAGTTAGTGGTATCAGGCTGGATAGGAGTAAAGATGGAGTAAATGTTTTGTACTTTCTGATGGAAAAATTCCACCAAATTGGTGCACCGGGATAGGGCATCATCAGAGGTGGGATGCTTCTGGGGCAGTTTTGAGAGAGTTTTAGCGATCCGATAGATCTCCTTAGGGGAGTTGGAAGCTGCCTTGATTTTTTCTTCATAGAAGGTAGCTTGGGCGAGTTTGATTTCTAATTTATAGGTTTTTATTGCTTCCCTGTATTTGGTTTTGCTCGGAACTGAGTAGGTTTGTCTCCATTTCCTCTCGAGCTTTTTACAGTGTTGCTTGAGCTCGCGTAATTTTGGGGAGTACCAGGGGGACATCTTTGCTCTACCTTTATGATGGATGTGCCTTATGGGGAGGATAGCGTCAAGGGAGCTTTGGATCCAGAAATTAAAATTCTCATTGGCTAGGGTAGGGTTAGAGTTTTTGTTAGGTCTGGTGGTTTCAAGGGCTGAGATCCAGCGTTGCCTGGGAAGCTTGGACCAGTTGCGTTCCCGTCGTGAGGATGAAATGGAGGGAAGGGGGTATTTCGGGATTTCCCAAGTTATGGGAATCAGAAAGTGATCGGACCAAGGAAGCGGAGATGGCTTACCAGATGTGAGTTCGGGGCAGTTGCTAAAGACGGTGTCAAGTATGTGGCCTTTAATATGGGTGGGGTTGGATACTAATTGCTTTAGCTGAAGTGCGGAGAGGCTCAGATTAAGTTCAGTTGTGGTGTGATCGGAGGTATTGTCCAAATGAATATTAAGATCTCCCAATATTGTGAAGTTGGAAGATGAACAAGCTAAATTAGCAGTGGTTATCGGAAGGGTGTTAAGGAATTGTCCTAGGGGGCCAGGTGGGCGGTAAATTAATAGCCCAGAGAAAGTGATAGTGGGGGAGAAATCTATGGAGAAGAGTAGACTCTCGCAGTCTGAGACCTGATCTGGGGAGATGCAACTCTTAAGGTGGTCTTTGAGGATGATTGCTAAGCCCCCCCCTCTACCTTCTTTGCGGTCTTTTCGTTGTATAAGGTAACCGCCAGGGAGATTTTGTGCGAGGACCGGCTCAGACTCGTTGCTAAGCCATGTTTCCGTGAGGAAGAGAACATCTGGTTTCAGTTCTTCCAGTAGTAGTGCAATTTCGATGGCATGTTTAGGGAACGATCGGCAATTTAGCAAGAACATTTTTATGTTGGCATGCTTTATAAGGGAGTTCTGTGTTTTAACAACCGGCCGGAGGTTAAACCCACAATGGGGGCAGTCAGTATGTTCATCTGCTACATTCCACGAGTGGCAACACCTGTCGGATGTCGGTCCTCTTAGATTACTTAGGGTAAATGGGCTATAGGATCTGGTGTGGGACATGGGACGGGCAGGGGTTCTAGCCCCTGGCCCCGGCCGGCTGCGGATGGGCGCAGACGGGCTTGCCTTTGGCGCGCCTTCGGCGCGCCAGCTGCGCGCGTCCGCTGCGCGAGGCTTGTGTCATGTGGTCTAAGTAGCCACGAGGCTCCGCCCCCTCCGGTCTCCTGCCCGGAAGGGAATGTGTAGCATTGCCGGATACTCCCTCCACACAAACGGGACTTCCCGTGGTGGACCGGGGAGCAGTGCGGCTCAGAAGGACAGATAAGTGAACTAAGAATGCGGCGCAGATAAAACAAGAATTAGTGAGATTTGGTCCTTTTTTTAAAAACAGATATAGCAGCAAGTAGTTAAAAGTTCACTAACAGTCAATTCATACCAGTTTAGCGGCGAGTCAATTCAATTGTTAAAATAATTAGCAGCGCTGTTGCCTGCCTTCAGCCTGCGCGCGTCCCTATGGGGTGGACAATGGTGGGAGTGATAGACATCCACCCCTCTATGGGGTGGACAATGCTGGTAGTGTTAGGCATCCACCCCCTATGGGGTGGACAATGGTGGGAGTGATAAACATCCACCCTCCTATAGTTAGAGAATGCTGGTAGTGTTAGGCATCCACCCCTATGGAGTGGACAATGGTGGGAGTGATAGGCATCCACCCCCCATGGGGTGGACAATGCTGGTAGTGTTAGGCATCCACCCCCCTATAGGTAGAGTATGCTGGTAGTGTTAGGTATCCACCCCCCTATGGGGTGGACAATGCTGGTAGTGTTCGGCATCCACCCCCTATGGGGTGGATAATGGTGGGATTGTTTGCCATCCACCACCCCATTGCCTCTACATTGCTGCAAGTATTCCCCCACACCAATATTGACTGTGGTTTGTCACAAGCTGTGTATTCTGTTGTCTTTCGCAGGGTAGTGACGTTTTTGTGTGTGGTACGTGTCTGACTTACCGTCTGTGACGATCGCGTTGGTTACAGTTGTTGAATCAACCGTAGGCGTACAGTATAGGGATGACATGGCTGCTTCGTCTTGTACCCAGTGATCGTGTTATGGCGCGAATCGGAGCTGAAATACAGCTCTTCCGAATGCTCTGACGTGCTGGAGGTGGCGACCTGTTCGGCGCATAGGAAGTACTCATCGTACTTGGCCAGCCGGAAACTGCTTTGGAAATGCCTCCGGACAACTCCATTCAGCGTTTACGGAGCCTGTTTGTTTGGAAAATGGTGCTGGATTCGGAGCGTATGAGTCGTTCGGGAATTGAAGACATTTGCGCATCGTACTTCGTCGTTTGGATAGACCGGCTCCGGGAACGAGTCGGTCGTAAGGTAACGCTACGGATGGCTCTTGGAGGGCCTTCCGGACGAGATCGGAATGGACCCCTTAGTGGTGGTGTTAAAGGTGCCCAGATAGCCAAAATCCAGGAATTGGAAGTTTACATTTTTTGGGCTAAAAACTGCTCGGAGAACAGAGAGGAGACCTGGACCAACCTGCTTGCCTATCAGCCCAAGGTACATTGCCGGTTAGCCTGACTTTGCTGCAGCTTCCGCTACTTTCTTTTCCACAGCAGCATTTCCTGTTCAGTGGTCCTCCACAGAAGGGGTATTTGGCCTTATGAAGCCCTCATACGCTACAGATTCCAGCCTCATCCCACTGGATATTTTCAACTTCCAAAAAAGAGACCAAGTCTGAACATGGAAATATTCTCCGTGTTTTCGTCCAGTGGCTCCCTAATGCCTCCTCCTCTGACACCACCTGCATCCTAACCCAGCTGAATTTCTACCGTCTCAGAACATTTTTACTGAAATTTCTTCTAAGAACGAAGGCAAGAGCTGATAGGTCCCAATTCACTCTTTGTATCCGACTCGTGCTCCATCGCAGTCGGCCATATTTTTCGATTTTGACCCGGTCTTGCATGACTAGATGTCCACGGGTGATGCTCTGATCATTTAGGTGCTATTTTTTACCTTAAATTTAAAAAATGCATAACTCCTGTTCAACTGATTGGATTTTTGTTGTTTTAGTATCAAATAGTTTAATAAAATGTACTCTATTGTTCTGAATTGTTGTGGGATTTTTCTTGCGTTGTGTTTTTACTTTTATACTATTTGTGTGCTGCATAGTTTATACATTAGCTCTTAGTTAAGAATGACTGTTTTTGTGCCAAATTACCAGAGGGTTAAGCATAGATTAATTAAGTGACTTTTGTGGCTCACCCTGACAAGCATTGTGGCAGTTGCACACAGGGCCGGACTGGCCGTAGCGGGCACCGGGCGTTTCCCCGGTGGGCCGCTAGGGTGGGGGCCGATTTTGTTACCGGGGGCCGGCTATATCGGCCCCCTGTAACAAAATCGGCCGAAAACGTCCCTAGCAAAAAGCTCGGCTGCACACCCTCTTCTCCCCCAGGGGGGCCGGCCGAGCAGGTTGCCAGGGCCGATTTCGGTTCTCAGTCCGGCCCTGGTTGCACACCCCACTCAAGTAACAGCCACAACCCAATTTCTCACATGCATGTTTTTTACTTATTCTTTGTAATTGAGAGCCCTGATAGACAGGCCCTTAGCCAGGGGTAGCTTTCCCAATAATCAACTACAGTACAGAAAATGGGACAATATGATGAGATTTTACAGATCATCACTTATTCTAGATCTTTGTTTAAACTATTAAACTATTAATATTATTCTATTGTTACAATAAATTGTGATAATTTGAAGGACATTGTGTATTTTAAACCTTTAGCTGCTGAAGCTTTCCCTCCCTTCTTATGATGTTAAGTTATGCTGATTTCTAGGAGCACTATTCACCCGTGATCGTATCCCGGCGCTTAGCAGGTGGGTAGGCAGTGATGTTCCTGAATGCTAGTCCATTAACTAGGTCTTCAGCAGCTTGTAGAATTCAAGCAGCAAGGAGGAGGCTCTGATGTGGTGAGGGATGTCATTCCATGCCATAGGGAGGGTAATGAGAAAGCACAACCTCCTACTCTGCACTTGTGTATGCAGGGGGATGTGTGCGAGTGAGAGTCCAGCTGAGCAGAGATGTATGGCAGGCTGGTGGAGGTTTATGCAGATGTTGAGGTATGTGGGGCCTGAGTTGTGGAGTGGTTTGTAGGAATGGGTGAGGAGTTTGAGTGGATGCGTTTCTGGCTCAGGAACCAGTGGAGCTTTTCGAGATGTGGGGTGGTGTGAGTGTGGCAGGGGAGGATGAGGAGGAGTCTTGCTGCGGCGTTCTGGATGGTTTGTAGTCTGTTCAGTAGCTGCTTGTGCATTGCTGTAGTCAATCCTGCTGGCGATGAAGCCTTGCATGACCATTTTCCTGGTGTTTTCTTGCACCATTTGAAGATCTTTCACAGCATCTTCAGTAGCTGGAAACACAAGGTGGTCACTGGTGATTTTGGTGGTCATTCTGAGGTTTACATCCAGGATGATTCCTAGATTCTTTGCATGTGCCTTGGGGCTTGGAGTGGGTCCTAGATCTGCTGGCCACCATGTGGAGTCTCACGGGGAGGTCTTGCTTCCGGAGATCATGATTTCAGATTTGTCAGGGTTGACCTTGAGGCAGTTGTCTTTCATCCATTTGGCAACTGCAGACATGCAGGTGTTGAAACTGATTGTAGTGCTGGTGTTTTGTCTGACAGGGATAGTATGAGCGGGGTGTCACCTGCATATGAGAGGGTATTTATACCATGGGATCTGATGACGCCCACCAGTGGTGTCATGAAGATGTTGAACAGAGTGTGATAGAGTGAGGATCTGTGGGGGACTCCGCAGATGATTTGTTTTTGCTTCCGAAGTGTATGGCGTCAAGCACACTCATTGTGTTCTTCCTATGAGAAAGGAGCAGATTCAGTTGAGGGTGGTGTCTTGTATGCATGCTTTGCATAGCCTTTTGATGAGAGTTCAGTGGATGACTGTGTCACAGGCAACTGATAGGTCTAGCAGGGTGAGTGCTGCTGCATCTCCTTGGTCTAGGATCATCCTGATTTTGTCTGTTGCCTCAAGGACTGCAGTTTCTGTGCTGTGGTTGGGTCAACATCCTCTTTGAAGTGTACAAGATTGTGTTGTCTGTTGAGTTGGTTGGTGAGTTGCTTGTTGATGATCTTCTCCATGATCTTGAATGGAAAGGGTAGAAAGGAGATTGGTAGTTGGCCAGATGAGTCAGTTCTACCCTAGTTTTTTTTCAGTAGGGCATTAACAGCTGCGGGTTTCCAGGCACCAGGGAAGTTGGCGGTGGAGATGTAGGTGTTCATGATGCTACTGAGGGTCTTGCTGATGGGTGTTGAGTCTAGATTTTGGATGTGGTGAGGGTATGGGTCTGCTAGCGCTCCGGAGTGGGCCGTTCTCATGGTGTTGGTAGTTTCCTCTAAGGTGATGGTGTTCCATGTGATTATGATTTTTTTGCTGTTGTTGGTGGGTAGTCTGATGGAGAGGCTGGAGGCATCTGGTTGGGGTCAAAGTTGTGGTAGATGGTCCTGATTTTGTCGATGAAGTAGTCTGACAGCCTGTCGTGGAGGTCTTGTGAGGGGGTGATGTTGTTGAAGCTGGAGGCTGGTGTGGTGAAATCTCTGACGATTGCAAAAAATAAATTCATGTAATTGGAGCTGTTTTCTATGCATTCCACTAGTGCATTTTTCTTTGTTTTCATGATTTGCTGGTGGTATCGTCTGAGGGCAGCTTTGAAGTTGTCCTTGTCGTTCCTGTCTTGACTAGTTCTCCATTTCCTTTCTAGTTGTTTACAGCACAGTTTAGTTGCTTGGAGATCCCCAGTGCACCAGATAGCCTGTTTTCTGGAGCTTTTCTGTTGATTGTATTTGATATGTGTGAGGGAGTCAGCGGAGTCAGTTATCCACTTATTGATTGGATGTTGCTGTTGAGGTTGCTATTGTGATTTGGGTTGGTACCGACTTTCATAGTATGAGAGTCAATCAATCAATCAATCAATCAATCATGTCACTTATAAAGCGCACTACATACCCGCGAGGGTCTCAAGGCGCTGGGGGAAGAGGGGGGTGGTGCTGCTACTGATCGAAGAGCCAGGTCTTGAGGAGTCTTCTGAAGGCCAGTAGGTCTTGGGTCTGTCGGAGGTTGGTGGGGAGGGTGTTCCAGGTCTTGGCGGCGAGGTGGGAGAAGGATCTGCCGCCGGCGGTCGTTTTCCGGATGCGGGGGACTGTGGCGAGGGCGAGGCTGGTCGAGCGGAGCTGGCGGGTGGGGGTGTAGAAGCTGAGTCGTCTGTTGAGGTAGGCTGGTCCGGAGTTGTGGAGTGCTTTGTGTACGTGGGTGAGGAGCTTGAAGGTTATCCTCTTGTTGACAGGGAGCCAGTGCAGGTCTCTCAGGTGGGGTGTGATGTGGCTGCGTCGGGGGATGTCGAGGATAAGACGTGCAGAGGCGTTCTGGATGCGTTGCAGCCGTCTCAGGAGCTTAGCCGTCGTTCCTGCGTAGAGGGCGTTTCCGTAGTCCAGCCTGCTGGTGACGAGGGCCTGGGTGACTGTTTTTCTTGTTTCGGTGGGGATCCACTTGAAGATCCTGCGGAGCATTCGGAGGATGTTGAAGCAGGATGAGGAAACGGCGTTGACCTGCTTAGTCATAGAGAGGGTGGGGTTGAGGATGACCCCTAGGTTGCGTACGTGGTCGGTGGGTGGCGGGGCTGTTCCCAGTGATGTTGGCCACCAGGAGTCATCCCAGGCTGAAGGGTTGGAACCAAGGATGAGGACCTCCGTCTTGTCCGAGTTCAGCTTCAGGCGGCTGGTCCTCATCCATTCGGCGATGGCCTTCATTCCTTCGTGGAGGTGGGCTTTGGCGGTGTGAGGGTCTTTGGTGAGGGAGAGGATCAGCTGGGTGTCGTCGGCGTAGGAGATGATGTTGAGGTTGTGCTGTCAGGCGACGTGGGCGAGGGGTGCCATGTAGATGTTGAACAGCGTTGGGCTGAGGGAGGAGCCTTGGCGTACGCCGCAGATGATCTTGGTGGCCTTGGATCGGAAGGGGGCGAGGCGGACGCTTTGTGTTCTGCCGGAAAGGAAGGATGTGGTCCAGACCAGGGCCTTCTCTTGGATCCCGGCGTCGTGAAGGCGTGTTCGTAGTGTGTGGTGGCAGACCGTGTCGAAGGCAGCTGATAGGTCCAGGAGGATGAGGGCTGCTGTTTCTCCGTTGTCTAGCAGGGTCCTGATGTCATCGGTGGCGGCGATGAGGGCGGTTTCGGTGCTGTGGTTGCTGCGGAAGCCGGACTGGGAAGGGTCCAGGATGTTGTTCTCCTCGAGGTAGCGGGTCAGTTGTTTGTTGACGATTTTCTCGGTGACCTTCACGGGGAACGGGAGCAGAGAGATGGATCGGAAGTTCTTGAGGTCCTTGGGGTCTGCCTTGGGTTTCTTGAGTAAGGCGGTGATCTCGGCGTGCTTCCAGCTTTCCGGGAAGGTTGCTGTCTTGAAGGAGATGTCCAGTCTGCTTCTGCAATGTTGATCCAGCTGCATCCGGGCTGGTTGATGGTGGAGGGTTTTCTGTTGTCTGGGATGTTTAATTCGAAGAGTACAATGGTATGGTCGGTCCCGGTGAGAGGTGGTGGCTTTGAAGTTGACCATGTTTGAGGTGGTGAAGACATGGTTGAGGGTGTGTCCAGCACTCTGGGCGGGTTCTGTGACATGTTGAGTTAGTTCGCAATTGCCTAGGATCTCCAGGACTGTGGGGTTGGTCAGGTCTTTGAGTTGAAAGTTGAGGTCTCCAAGGAGTATGTAGTCCTTGGCTTCAATGGGGAGGAGGGTGATGAGCTCTGTGAAGTTGTGCATGAAGTTCGCTTGTGATCGGGGGGTCGGTAGACAAGGATTCCTCTCAGGTTGTAGTTTGCTGTGATGCAGAGCTTGAAATAGAGGTGTTCAACAAAGGGGGTCATTCTTTCTGTAGTGGTGGTACATTCAAGTGATTCTTTGTATATGATCGCTATCCCTCCTCCTGGCTTGTATTGTTGGTCTTGTTGGGCGATCTTGTAGTCTGGCAAGAAGAGCAATGCCAATGTCTGGGGCCTACGTGGAGTTCAACAAGGTTTCTGTGGGAAGAAGGATGCCCGGGGCATCATGAATGAGCAGGTCCCAGACCTCTGTCATGTGCTTGCTGAGCGAGTAACTGTTGAGTAGCATGCATCATAGTGTTTCTGGGGGGTTTGAGGGTGGGGTAGGTTAGAGTGGGGCATGGGGGTCAATGTGTGCGTTAGTATTGATTGTGGGAGTGTTGCATATGAGGGGGCAGTGCATGCTTGCAAAGGGCACTCTGTGTTGTGCGGTGTGGCTGGTTTGATCTGCTCCTGTTGCAGCCAATTGGTTCAACCATACTAGTGGGGTACTGTTTTGATCAGGAGAAGTGTGGGAATCCTAGGTGGTAGGAATTTTGTGGAACCCTGCAGTTTGCTGATGATTTCCTAACAGAAATGTGAGGAAAATGGCTGATTCAAGCCAATGTCTGAGGTCTGCAGGGCTTTGTGATTCAGAAAACGGTGTGGGATCCATGCATTTCCCACCACAATGGATTCCCCGGCAGTCTAGTTTTCAGAAATGTCTGAATTTGGTAGGGTTCCCTGATTGCCAGCTCGCCACGAACCTGAATAATGCAGCTGTCCTCCACCCATTATTTTTCTTGAGCTCTTTTCTCCTTGATGAGTAATTGCTTTCTGTCCCACGGGCAGCAAACCTTGGTCCCTTCTCGGATGGGGCATGGCCCAATGAATGTGTGGGCTTTCCCACATCTTCTTTTTTTGAACTTCTAATTTTGTTTCTAGCGGCTTTCCCCCTTATCTCCTCCCTGGGGCAGAAATACTGTTATAATGAGGAGGAAAGGGAGAACACAGCTCTCAGGAGGGCAGCTACCCCTCAAACAAACATGTCCCTGGTATCTAGTGGAGTGGATCCCTGCTTGGGGATCATCCTCTGAGGGTGATTCCCAAGTGGGGATCCACTAGGGAGATGTTGATTTCTTGTCGATCAGTGCTTGGTGGCAGAGATATGCCCTCTGGCCCCGATCAAAAGTGAAAGCAATCCACGGCACAGCAAAACAAAACAAAAATAGTCAAACTCAGGACATGTGCGGAGCATTTCCCTCACCCCTGATGTTAATTTAGCAAAAGAAAATGTATCTGGAGTTTCCACCAGCAACAATTTATTTTCCAGCACATTGGATGACCCGTTAATGCCTACTATACTGTGAAGGTAGTGAGGGGACATCAACAGGTCATCCATCGCACTAAAGCCTTTAAAGCACAGTGAACAAGGAACATTGGGAACTTTTTAGAAATGTGTGTCAAATGATGTTTTGGAAGTACTCCATACAGCATTTCTAGTTGCATTTTACTAACAACTATTGGTCCTAATTGAAAAGGTTTAAAGACGTTGGCACATAGTTATGAGTGCACAACATATGGTGCACACAAAGAGGCGGTCCCACTGTCAATCAGCACTGCACTGATTCTACACAGCTCCTGCAGGAGAGATCTCATTGGTATAGATGGCAGGAGAGTTAGACAAGGTAGACCTAGGGCGCTGGAAGAGCTTGGGCACAGCTCGGAAAGTGAGTGTGGAAATGGGCCAACATCTATGATTCGAAGGAGTAAGAACTAGCCAGGGAACCAACCAGCCAGCATTTCAGAGCCTTGGACCCAGTGCTTAATTTGTGCAGGTGATGGGTACTGGCAGTAATGTCTAGGTATCCAGACTTATTTTGTATCGTATTGCTTGGACTCAGGCCAAAATAGAGAAAGGCTGACAAGGTACCAAGAAGCAGGAAGCGAAGGATAGGGAAAAATTACAAAAGGGTGAGACAGAGTTGAAAAAGAAGCTTATATAGTAAGAAAAAGAGACAGGAAGTAGAAGTTGAAGGAAGAAAGAGTCAGGAGATGGAATCAAAATAGGACAGCCTTAGTATTTGACAGCCTCCACATTCATCAGATCTAGCCCGAATGAAGTCTCCATCTTCTGTACTGTGATAGTGGTCTTCTCCCAGTGCTGGAAACTGAAAACGTGTATTGTAGAAATTCACATTGGCTGAGTCAGGGATCACAATTATTTTGGGCAGGACTGAGAGGTTATTATGTGTGGAAGTAGATAGTCTACCTTATTATCTCAAGACTAAAGGTCAGGAACTATTGCTAATGAGCAGCATTTGCCAACATTATGCTCTCATGGTGCTGAGGATTGCTAAATAGTGTTGTTGGTTAGTTGGGACAGCAGAATTGCATGTTCTTATGTCCATGGTCCACAAGTTTGTAGTCTTGTGGTCAGTCCCCATGGCCTTGTGTTTGTGTCTCTGTATCCTCTTGGCGAACCAGAGTCAGTGATTTTGTGTAAGATTTAGTGTCCCTGTCAGTGACACAGTGTCCCTGCAGGCCCCTTTACCCCAAGCCACTTTCTGAATATCAGTGACAGTCACAAATTCAGTCCACATTTCAATGCGCAAATGTCAATATCCCTGTATCATTGTCAGTGTCCTCATCTACACTTGTCTTTTTGCAAGTTTAAGTGACCGTGTGCCAGTGACCAAGTGCCATAAATAGGTTATCATTGATAGTGCCCATGTAGATCAAAGGTAGAACATCTTATTGATCCATGTATAGTTGTGGGGCAGTGTCAGTGCTCTTCTGATAATGTTCTAATACATTCAGTAGCACTTTAGACGTAACACACTGGTATTTTTAAAGCTGTCTTGCAAACGTTTGCTCCCTTTGATATGGAGCTAATATAGAGAGCCTGGGTCATGTTTTTGGAGCATGCTTTTCTGAGTGAATTCTCAAAGATAGTTGATCATCCTTATTTTCCAGGGCAGGGAGTTCCATAGTTTGATGGTCTGTACAGAGAAGGGTCTTCCACCTATATTGTTTCTTTTGTTTTGTGTCATCATTTTTTATTGAAGAAAGTTATACAACACATATATATCATAGCAAAGAATAGAACAATTGATATTGTGCTATGTAACAATGGCTTGAGAGGGATTGGGGGTAAAGAGGGGGTAGCACTGTGAATGGGACACATATCTCATGTGAAGTTGAAGAGGTTAAGCAGGCATATCGGCGTCAGGTGCGGGACGACCAACTCAAACAGCAGCAAGCGTTAATCCTGTGGGACATGGCTCCTGCCAGAGAAGGGGGAGAGAGGATAATAGTCCATATGATATGGCGCATGGGGAAGGGGGGCAGTCAAGATCGCCACACAAGTTGAGCCGTGAGATCCGGTTCTCCGTACATCCCATTTAGGGGCCGATTCCGATCTGGGTCGGAAAGCTCTCCGACCGATCCGGACCCCTGCAGTCCGACGAAGGAGTACGATGCAGCCGTATGCTGCCGGACTCGGTTCGGTCGGACTCCCATTGAAGTCAATGGGAGCCGGTCGTACGACGTGTACATGGGCTCCCATTGACTCAATGGGTACGTTGCGCACAAGGGGGCCCCCTGTAGTGGGTACGCGTTGGTGCCATCCGCACCGTACACGCATGTATAGGGGGGACCCATGGGTCCCCCCTGTGTCCGACTCGTACGGCTATGGGTGAAGGGGGGTCCGGCACGGACCCCCGAAGACCGCGTCCGGGAGCTTTTTCGTGTCGGAGGTTCCGACTCGATCCGGCTGTCCGGATCGTGCATCGTACTGGCTCGGTCGGGAATCGACTCCATTGCGCACCACGAATCGAGTGCAAACGAGTCGGACGGAGCGGCTTCGGACCCGGAAACGAGTCGGTCGGCGATTTCGCGTTCACTCGCATCGTACTTGCTCGCTCGGACGACTGTGCGAATCGTTCGGAAACAAAGCCTCTGACTCGGATCCGCGAAAGCTGAATCCGATTCGGAGCCCTACCGACCGAGATCGGAATCGACCCCTTAGTCTGTAAGGAGGGAGGTGCGTAGCATTGGAGTAGTGGAGACCTGCAGGGACGGATCATAGGGGGAGGGCGAGGAGCTTTCCTACGTCGGGGAGAAAGGGGTCCTGTCAGGAACCAGCGTTTCCGTCCAAGAGTTCAAAGCCAGTTCGTGGGTGCAACAGAGTCTGGCTTGTCCTGGTCCGCTTTGGTCAAAGTGCGGTCCACTAAGATGGCTGTCAGCGCGGAGGTTAGCGCTGCAGCCTTTTCAGTCTGAGCGCGCGATCTCTAGCACAGCTGAGGCTCGCGCTCTCCCTCAGCTGTGTGCACTTCACCTTGACCCGTCAGGCGAGCAACAGTGCTTCGCATCTTGTCCGTAGAAAGTTAGAGAGAGTAGACAGTTAGTGTTTCGACTCGTTTCCTCGGCGGTAGCTTAATTTTTCAGTTACGCGTCGTCCTTCAAGAATTCCCCGCAGAAGAAATCTCAAGGTTTTCGGAATAGTGTTCTTCCCTGCCAAACTCCGGCGCTAACCTCAGCTGACAGGAAAGGAAGCATTCGTCACGCAAGTACCTGACCTTCGGTCACTTTGTGTATCTTTGGCAACAGTGTTTATTCAGAGCTCTTGTATTTAACAAATAAAAGCCATAGTTAACACGATTAAATAGTTTAAAGAATACCGTATTCCAAGACAATTGTCTCTACAGAGTTTATAGTAAATACTTACCAGTACCATCTTCCATTGCTTATTCCACGTACTCTTCAGTTCCTAAAAGAAAAGGAAAAAGGTAAATAGTTCTAGGTTAATGACTCACAAATGTATTACGAAGGAGGTTGAAAACAGTGTTATGACCTTATAATTTTTATCATAGAATTACAACAGAAGAAAATACAAACACAGAAAGACATTAAGAAATAAGTGTTAACAACAAGAAATAGAAGAGGAGTCATAGCTTAGTCTTTAAAGGGTATGTTAGAAAGAGTTTTTGGAAAGAATAGAATTAGGAAATAGCAAAGGTGTTGACTCTAGTAATTGTTGTTTAATTTTACAGTGTCATTAAGAAAGAACTGCATTACAAGAAGACAAGAAAGAAAAGGCAGTCTTAGAAGACATCAGAAAAGAAAGACAAAGCTGTCTCTTCTCTGTCCCCTACCCCTTTCCCCCTCGGGAATTTCCTCAGGCATCTTAGACATATATTTGGAGGCTTGGGGAGAGACTTGAGGAGGCATTGGGAATATTCATCCTGCTCCTGTGAAGAATTCTGGGAAACTTCAAGTAAGAGACCTGACAGAGTAAAGTGCCCACGAAATTTTTACTCACCCGAGCAGAATGACCGAGGGAATAGACTTGAAGAGTCTAAGAGGGGTCTTAGAAGCAATTCAGAAAGAATTGTTAGCTGTCAGGGAGGAGAACAAAACATTAAGGCAAGACCTCTTGGCTTCTAGGAGAGAGACAACAGATTTAGCTAACAAAATGGATGGTTATTTCTCAGGTACCAGCTTTTCTGCCCTATCTCAGGATGCCCAGGCGAGTAGTCCCACTCCTTTACCACACCCTAGAAGCACTACACAAGTGGTACATTCTTTGTCACCAGCTATTCCGCTAGCCCCCCCAGAACGCTTTAGTGGTGACCCTCAAAAGGCCCAAATATTTCTCACACAGTGCTCATTGCACTTCATGTGTCGGCCCGCCATTTTCCCAGATGCACAGTCCCGGGTAGCCTTTGTTTTATCGTACCTGAGTGGTGACGCAGCTGCTTGGTCCTTGCCTTTGGTTTCCCAAGACTCAACCATCCTGTATGATTTTGACAAGTTTAAAAAAGAATTTTTACGGATATTTGATCGAAGAAGAGTTTCCCAGGCCACAGACAACGAGTTGCTGGAGTTAAGACAGGGAAACAAGGAATTAGTTGCCTACCTAGCACAATTTAATAAACTCATTGTCGAGACAGACTGGCCGGAGAACAAAAGAGCTGCATTGTTTTACAGAGGCCTGAAGGACGAACTCAAAGATGCTCTGTCCCAAATACCCAATCGACCCACAGAAGTTTCTGCCCTCATCGATTTGGTTCTGGAATTGGATTATAGACAGTCTGAACGAAGAGGCGAGAAAAAGAGAGATTTCCGTCCGTTTGTGCCCAGATTTGACCGGATGAAATCTGAAGGAACCAGGTCAACAGAGAACTCTCAAGCAGCAGAACCTATGCAGATTGGAGTGGTGAGAGGTCCTCTTTCCAAGGAAGAAAAAGAAAAAAGAAGACTAAATAACCTTTGCATGTATTGTGGAGTCAGCGGACACTTTGTTAAGGTATGCCCGAAGAAACCCAGAACTTCACCGAAGGAAAACTTGCGGCACCACCAGTAGGAGGGGTTGGACTGGTGGATGCTAAAGAAATTACAACTCCAAATTCTCACTTACTGGCAAACACACTGCAGTCATCCGCTCCACATCTAACTCTTCCAGTTACCTTGAAATTTAGAACATTAATTCACCCGGACATCTCGGTGATGATTGATTCCGGAGCTACCGGGAATTTCTGCGACATAAAATTTGCTTCCAAGATAGGATTGCAAGCCATCAGAAAAACGAAGAGCGAGGCTGTGAGAGCAGTAGATGGCACGAATCTTTCTTCTGGCCCAATTGTTAGTCACACAGAAGAAGTAGAACTCGCTCTATCCGACGGACATCGAGAAAACCTACAGTTTAACTTAATTGATGCACCCCAGTTTCAATTGATCCTGGGGCTACCATGGTTAACTGAACACAATCCTCAAATTGATTGGGAGAAAAGATCTATTAAGATGAATTCAGAATACTGCAAGGAGTCCTGTTATCATGGCAAGGATTTGTTTGAGGAGTCTAGTCTAGCTGCCTGTCTGTGTGAGAGTGGAGCTTCTGTTTGTTTGATTCGCACAGAGGCCATTCCAGAAAAGTACTGGAATTATGAGGATGTCTTTAGCGAAGTCGAAGCTGAGAAACTTCCACCTCATAGGTTGTACGATTGTAAAATTGAGCTGGAGCCAGGAGCGAATCTTCCATGCAGCAGGATCTATGCCCTAACCGAAAAAGAGGACATGTATTTGAAAGAATATATCCAGACCTATTTGAAGAACGGATTCATTAGACCTTCTCAGTCCCCAGTCTCTTTGCCGTTATTTTTCGTGCCCAAGAAGGAAGAAGGCGATCTCAGAACTTGTATTGACTATCGCGCCCTGAACAAAATCACCATCAAGAACAGGTATCCATTACCTCTGATTTCCGTACTCCTTGATCAGGTTAAGGGAGCTCAAATCTATACCAAACTCAACCTCAGAGGAGCTTACCATCTAATCCGGATCAGAGAGGGAGATGAATGGAAGACCGCATTCAGAACCAAGTTCGGTCTGTACGAATACCAGGTTATGCCCTACGGTCTTTGCAACGCTCCAGCAGCTTTCCAATATTTTATAAATGAGGTTTTGAGTCAGTATATCGACATGTGTGCCATCGTCTATATTGATGACATCCTAATTTACTCAGCATCTGAAGAAGAACATTTCGAGCATGTGACAGGAATTCTGGAAAAGCTACGAGAGCATCACATGTATGTCAAACTTGAAAAATGTGCTTTCCATGTCCGCTCAGTAGACTTCCTTGGATTTGTTCTATCTCCAGAAGGAGTTAACATGGATATGCAGAAGATTAAGGCAGTGTTGGATTGGCCATCTCCCACGACTGTTAAGGAAATACAGCGATTTATTGGATTCGCAAATTTCTACAGGAGATTTATTCAGGATTTTTCTCGAAAAGTGATTCCAATAACTCGTTTGTTAAGGAAAGGCGTTCGTTTTCTTTGGTCAGAGGAAGCAGAGGGTGCCTTTCAGTCCCTTAAGAAGAGTTTTACTACGGCACCCATCCTCCTTCATGCAGATCCTACTGAACCTTTTTATGTAGAGACTGATGCATCCGACCAAGCTATTGGAGGTGTCCTATCTCAGAGGCACAAGGAAACCGGGCAACTGCATCCGGTTGCTTACCTCTCTCGAAAACTTCTCCCTGCTGAGATTAACTATACAATCACCGAAAAGGAGCTTTTGGCTATTAAAGATGTTTTCAAGGAGTGGAGACACTACCTTATGGGAGCTCGGCATACTGTAACGGTATATACTGACCATAAGAATCTGCAATTCCTGAAATCGGCAAGAACTTTAACGCCACGTCAACTCAGATGGTCTTTGTATTTTGCGGACTACAACTTTGTGATTACCTACCATCCAGGTAATAAGAATGGAAAGGCGGACGCCTTATCCAGATTAGATACGGAGGAACAAAAAATGATCATAGATGACCAAAGGATCATTCCTGAATCGAAGATTGTGGGAGCCATTACTGGAGGAACTAAAACTCTGGAAGAAAAGGTGAAGGAGTTTTTTACTCCAGAAGATCTTCAACAGTGGGTTTTGGCAGATGCATCTCGAGAAATCCGAAATGGGTTACCTTATCATGATGGATCCTTGTTCGTTCCCACCTTAGAACTGCAGGAACAAATTTTGCATGATTGCCATGATCACCCCTTAGCAGGTCATAAGGGAATAAATAAGACTGAAGAACTGGTGAAAAGACAATTCTGGTGACCACGAATGACTAAGGACATCAAGCAATATGTGTTAGGCTGCGGGATCTGTGCTCAGAGAAAACCGACACGACAATTCCCTCAGGGGTTACTGCAACCAATGCCTATGCCCCCACACCCGTGGCACACAGTTACCATGGATCTTATAGTAGACCTACCCTCCAGTCAGGGCTACAGTACCATCCTGGTTTTTGTGGATGCTTTCACCAAAATGGCCCACTTTATTCCACTCAAAGACACCCCTAGTGCTAAAGAATTGGCTACACAGTTTGGTTTGCAGGTAGTGAGGTTACATGGAATTCCTAAGGTGCTAATCTCAGACCGGGGAACTCAGTTCCTGTCTCATTTCTGGAAGGCTTTTACACAGGGACTAAATATTGAAACTAGATTTTCCACTAGCTATCACCCAGAGACAGATGGACAAACAGAGAGGGCCAATCAAGAGTTAGAACAGTATCTAAGATTATTTCTGTTAGATCAGGAAGGGGATTGGCCAGACCTCCTCTGGGCAGCAGAATTCGCACACAACAACTCAAAAAATAGTTCAACTGGTCACTCTCCATTCTATTTAAATTATGGTCAACACCCAAACATGATGATCAGTACCGATGAGAATTCAGTCCCTGCAGTTACAGACTTAGTCAAACATTTAAGTGAAACTCACGAAAGAGCTAGACAAAAGCTTGAGAAATCTAAAGAACAGTATAAATGTTATGCAGACAAAAAAAGAAGAGTAGGAGCCGAATATTTAGTTGGGAGCAAGGTTTGGCTTAGTACCAAGAATTTAAAACTAAAGGGAAATCGGAAATTCCAACCTCGCTTTATGGGCCCTTTTGAAGTAGAGAAACAGTTAAATCCAGTGACTTATAGATTGAAGTTGCCTGCACAATTAAAGATTCACCCAGTCTTTCACGTCTCCTTGTTGAAGAAAACTTCACCGTATCTCAGGTCCAGAACTGTTCCCAAGCCAATTTTAACTGTTGATGAAGAGGAGTTTGAAGTGAAGAGAATCCTCGACTCTAAGTGGAAGAATAGGAAGCTGTACTACCTGGTTGATTGGAAAGGTTACGGACCCGAAGAGAGGTCCTGGGAACCACAATCTAATGTGCATGCCCCAAGACTAGTAAGAGCCTTCCATGTTCAATATCCTCTTAAAGCAAGACCTGGGGAAACCCCCTTGCGGAGGGGTACTGTCAGGAACCAGCGTTTCCGTCCAAGAGTTCAAAGCCAGTTCGTGGGTGCAACAGAGTCTGGCTTGTCCTGGTCCGCTTTGGTCAAAGTGCGGTCCACTAAGATGGCTGTCAGCGCGGAGGTTAGCGCTGCAGCCTTTTCAGTCTGAGCGCGCGATCTCTAGCACAGCTGAGGCTCGCGCTCTCCCTCAGCTGTGCGCACTTCACCGGACCCGTCAGGCGAGCAGCAGTGCTTCGCATCTTGTCCGTAGAAAGTTAGAGAGAGTAGACAGTTAGTGTTCCGACTCGTTTCCTCGGCGGTAGCTTAATTTTTCAGTTATGCGTCGTCCTTCAAGAATTCCCCGCAGAAGAAATCTCAAGGTTTTCAGAATAGTGTTCTTCCCTGCCAAACTCCGGCGCTAACCTCAGCTGACAGGAAAGGAAGCTTTCGTCACGCAAGTACCTGACCTTTGGTCACTTTGTGTATCTTTGACAACAGTGTTATTCAGAGCTCTTGTATTTAACAAATGAAAAGCCATAGTTAACACGATAAATAGTTTAAAGAACACCGTATTCCAAGACAATTGTCTCTACAGAGTTTATAGTAAATACTTACCAGTACCATCTTCCATTGCTTATTCCACGTACTCTTCAGTTCCTAAAAGAAAAGGAAAAAGGTAAATAGTTCTAGGTTAATGACTCACAAATGTATTACGAATGAGGTTGAAAACAGTGTTATGACCTTATAATTTTTATCATAGAATTACAACAGAAGAAAATACAAACACAGAAAGACATTAAGAAATAAGTGTTAACAACAAGAAATAGAAGAGGAGTCATAGCTTAGTCTTTAAAGGGTATGTTATAAAGAGTTTTTGGAAAGAATAGATTTAGGAAATAGCAAAGGTGTTGACTCTAGTAATTGTTGTTTAATTTTACAGTGTCATTAAGAAAGAACTGCATTACAAGAAGACAAGAAAGAAAAGGCAGTCTTAGAAGACATCAGAAAAGAAAGACGAAGCTGTCTCTTCTCTGTCCCCTACCCCTTTCCCCCTCGGGAATTTCCTCAGGCATCTTAGACATATATTTGGAGGCTTGGGGAGAGACTTGAGGAGGCATTGGTAATATTCATCCTGCTCCTGTGAAGAATTCTGGGAAACTTCAAGTCAGAGACCTGACAGGTCCATGTTGAACTTGCGAGGGGAAGCGTAGGATCAGGACAATGAATGCCCATGTGCAAGAAAAGGGGGGTATCCACCTACTTGTGTGACCGGGGGAGGATGGGGGGAGGGGGTAAAGGTGGGGGAGGGAAGGGGACAGGGGCAGGAAGGGAGTAGGGATGTGGGGGGGAGGTTTGTGATGTAGAGAGGAAGGGGGCAGACAGGAAGAAGGGGGAATGAGAGAGAAAGAAAGGGGAGGGGAAGGGTGGGATGTGGGGGGGAGGAAGGTATGGAAGGGGGCAGGGGTTGTGGCTAGAGGTGAGATGCAGCAGTGCATGGATATTGTGTCCAGCGAGTCTGAGTACAAGTCTACCCAGAGAATAGTGAGGGTCTGCATATCCAGCTCCTTGGCAGGCCAGCCACAGTCCAAGGAGGGAAGGGAGGATAGCAGTGGCAACTCTCCCTCATGCCCCCCTCACATGAGGACAGGATGGTGACGATGATACAGACAGCCTCACATGAACGTGTTATTTACAGCATGCAGGACACAAACATGGACACCCTTCTTGCGGGATACCCCCTGAAGTTAGAGTTGCCACTGCTATCCTCCTTTCCCTCCTCGGGCCATTGATATGAAAGACTGTGGCTGGCCTGGGAGATGTCCATTACAACGCAGGCATTACAATGTAATGCCTTTACAATGCATCCATTACAACGCAGACACCATTACATCGCATGCCATTACAACGCATTTAGCTTTACAACGCATGACATCACAACGCATACCACTACAACGCATGCTATTACAACGCATTGGTAAGTATAGTTGGGTAAGTATTTGCTAATTTGTTAATTTTATATGTATTGGTACTTTTGTTATTTAGTATTTAGAGTATATAATAAGTAATTAAACATACTCAGGTATTTTTTAAAATTAATTTATTTGAATTAATAGGGATGAATTCTATTATATATTTAAAAAATGGTTGTGGTAGTTAATTTTAATGTACATGTATTAAAATTAATACTAGAATATACAGGAAAATAATATACTATTAAAAAAAATTAACAGGAATGATTTTTATTTTATATTTTTTTAAAGTTGTGGTAGTTAATTGTAATACTCAGGTATTAAAATTAATACTAGAATATACAGGAAAAAATATACTATTTTAATTAAATTAACAGGGATGATTTATTTTTTATATTTAAAAAATGGTTGTGGTAGTTAATTTTAATCCTCAGGTATTACAATTAATACTAGAGTTTATGGGGGGGAAATTAGATTTAAATGTTTGAGATAAGTTAATATTAAAAGAGATAATTTATTTTAAAAAATGTAAGTTTTTAATATTCAGGTATTTTAAAAGAAATAAAATACTCAGGTATTAAAAATAATGCAAGAGTAAATGGGTAAAAAATATTTAGCAAATTTTTACATTAAGGGGTCGATTCCGAACCCGGTCGGAGGCGCACCTAATACCATTCGGCCGGGAAAAAAGCCAGGCGAATGCCTGTTTCCCGACCGATTCGCACATACGTCCGAACGAGCAAGTACGATGCGCACAACTGCCCAAATCCCGACCCAGTCGTACTCACCCAATACAGGTCCTGTTCTCCGACCGAGGCGGATCCGGAAACGCAGAATCGAGTCGCACGGAAGCCAAAATGCAGCCCCGTCCGGACGGACAAGTACGATGCGCCCTCCGTACGCGCCGAACCCGTCGCTACGCACGGCACGTCAAAGCATCCGGGAGAGGCGCACATAAGCTCCGATTCGCGCCACAAGACGATCCATGGCTACGAGACGAACACGCCAGCGACGAGGACGAGGCGAAGCAAAGAGAAAGATGAACGAGACAAACCAACCATAAATCCCATCGTGCCGATCCTACCAATATTCTACATCTATTACCGGAACTGGCACGGACGCGTACGACGCAGAAGGTAAGTCAGACACCCACCACACAAACAAACCACACGTACCCGACATATCACACACACACATAGGGATGCAGAAATTACTTACACCAGCAACAGCAGCACCATAGGGGCGGGATGGCTATCACCAATGCCACATATACACATAGGGGCCTGGATGCCAACCACTAACCCCACCCCTACCCAGGGGGTGCTAGATGCCTGTCACTACTACCACCTCTACCCATGGGGGGCTGGATGCCTACCACCACTACACCCCTACTCAGGGGGTGCCAGATGCCTACCACTACCACCACCCCTACCCAGGGGGTGCCAGATGCCTACCACTAGCACCACCCCTACCCAGGGGGTGCTAGATGCCTACCCCTACCATCACCCCTACCCAGGGAGTGCTAGATGCCTGTCACTACTACCACCTCTACCCATAGGGGGCTGGATGCCTACCACCACTACCACCCCTACTCAGGGGTGCCAGATGCCTACCACTACCACCACCCCTACCCAGGGGTGCCAGATGCCTACCACTACTACCATCCCTACCCATGGGGGGCAGGATGCCTGTCACTACTACCACCTCTACCCATGGGGGCTGGATGCCTACCACCCCTACCACCCCTACTCAGGGGGTGCCAGATGCCTACCACTACCACCACCCCTACCCAGGGGGTGCTAGATGCCTACCCCTACCATCACCCCTACCCAGGGGGTGCTAGATGCCTGTCACTACTACCACCTCCACCCAGGGGTTGCTGGATGCCTGTCACTACTACCACCTCTACCCATGGAGGGCTGGATGCCTACCACCACTACCACCCCTACTCAGGGGGTGCCAGATGCCTACCACTACCACCACCTCTACCCAGGGGGTGCTAGATGCCTACCCCTACCATCACCCCTACCCAGGGGGTGCTAGATGCCTGTCACTACTACCACCTCTACCCAGGGGGTGCTGGATGCCTGTCACTACTACCACCTCTACCCATGGGGGGCTGGATGCCTACCACCACTACCACTCCTACCCAGGGGGTGCCAGATGTCTACCACTACCACCACCCCTACCCAGGGGGTGCCAGATGCCTGTCACTCTTACCACCTCTACCCAGGGGGTGCTGGATGCCTGTCACTACTACCACCTCTACCCATGGGGGGCTGGATGCCTACCACCACTACCACCCCTACTCAGGGGGTGCCAGATGCCTACCACTACCACCACCCCTACCCAGGGGGTGCCAGATGCCTACCACTACCACCACCCCTACCCAGGGGGTGCTAGATGCCTATCCCTACCATCACCCCTACCCAGGGGGTACTAGATGCCTGTCACTACTACCACCTCTACCCAGGGGGTGCTGGATGCCTGTCACTACTACCACCTCTACCCATGGGGTGCCAGATGCCTACCACTACCACCACCCCTACCCATGGGGGGCAGGATGCCTACCACCAACAACACCCCCACTCATAGGATGGGTAATGCATGACACAACAAGCACACACCAACATAAGGAATGCAACAAAAAGACATCCCCCCCAACACCATGACAAGTGTGTGTAGACTGTGTCAAATGCCTACAACACTGAACATGACTTTGAACATACAATGTGACCCCCTATCACATGTGTCACACATAAATGTGTGTGGCCCCCACAATGCAAGCAGACCATGACCACTGTGGCAATGGGGTCCAACCCCCATCATCACAGTGATCAAAAGGTAAGTGTGGGGTCCATAGCTGAAGCACATTTTGAACATTGTGGCAATGGGGTCTAAACCCCCATCATCACAGTGACCAAAATGTACGTGTGGGGCCCATAGCTGAAGCACATCTTGAACATTGTGGCAATGGGGTCTAAACCCCCATCATCACAGTGACCAAAAGGTAAGTGTGGGGTCCATAGCTGAAGCACATTTTGAACATTGTGGCAATGGGGTCTAAACCCCCATCATCACAGTGACCAAAATGTAAGTGTTGACATTGAAAAAGCTGCAACTGCCAAACTGCATGGATGATTCCTGGTCACAGAACAACAAACACATCAGTGGCAAAGTAGTGCTTGTGTCCCATAGCAACATAGATTGGGGAGGCAAACAGTGCAGTGCAAATAAGACATACCTTTGGCCATGTGCAGACAAACATCACCCATGGGGGCTGACACTGTCAACCTCCATCAATGACACAATGACAGAAGTGACCATCATAATGCAGACCCACATATTTGCACCAATGGGCACACAAATGGAGATACCCTGTGGAGACTGTAGATGTGAGGTGAACAAATAACATACCATGGCAGCAATGGGACACACAAACAATGATCATTGTGCTGACTGATGACCTAGGAGTCCCAGGGACAGCAGGTGAAACCCAACAAACAACATACAGCCAATGGCACACTAAAGATATGCCAATGCAGTGGTGCAGATGCACAAACACAAACAGGCAGACCCACACTGCACATCAAACACAACAGGTGAGGGGGTGCCAGTGTCCCCAGGCAACCACACAACACATGATGAGGCCTGAATACCAATTACACAGATGCACATACAATGCCACACAAAAGTAACTCATGGATCCAAATCCCCTATGTGGGCAATCAGGCATTGTTAGATGAGAGGGAGCACAAATTACACATGTCACACAAGCTTGTAGGAACAGCAACTAACACAGCAAGAGACAGACCCACCACAGCACTACCCCCAGGGACCCCATATTGTGCTGACACTAGCCTGCATGATAATCCCACTGTGATGACAATGTTAGATGTCGTTCACACTGTGAACCCCAGCCATGTGTCCTGAGCAACTAACTACCATCACACCTACACAAGCTCCAATCAATCAGCACGGCCTGCCAGCCAAGGCCAATATGGAGGTAGGGGTCTGGCCGTGCAACAACTCACTTTTGCACACACTCAACACCACACACCCTGATCTCCACCAATGTGCAGCAGTGAAGCTCACATGGACTGGTGACATTGCACATGCACCCATGACAATACCAGGGGTGGTGGTGGGAACTAAGGTGCAGAAACCCATCACACATGGCCAGTCAACAAGACTCGTCAATGTCTGACACACAGCACAGTATGCCGTACATGGGCATGATGTGAAATCCACCACAATCAATGGGATCCTGGCCATAGTCACACACCAATGAAGAAGCCAAGGTGACACATGAAGAACACACGTACACAACTACCAACATTGCAGCTCTAACCCTGAGCAGTGGCAGCAGTCACACACACAACGTGTCACAATCACTGAAAGCTAACACAAACTGTAAATCACATGACTCGTGTAAACAACAAGTGCCAAGGGGAATCCTGAATGTGTCCCATCTGCGTTTGCCCACATCCCCAGCACTGACAACAAAGACAACCTGGGATGACAACCTCATGAACATTAGTTTGCCATGCACCCACATCACAGAGAAACCAGGTCCAAGATGCTGGATGAACACAGAACAACTCAGCAAGCATCACAAACAGGAACATCCCTAGGGACACAGCCTGTGTAGGAAAAGGGAAGGGAACACGCACAGACATGCTTACACAACACAGGCCCACGCAATGTCACCAGATTACACACTGCCAGGAGGGCACTCCACTCCTGTGGAAGGTCCGCTGTGCCAAACCTTGTCTGTGCACGACCCAAACATGTCAGCAGAACACTCCGTCAGTGAGTCAACAACCACAACACACAGAAGGCTCTGCTCACATCAGCCTGGGTACGGGAGTGTCACGTCAGTCATCTGCACACACACCAAACACGTGTCAAGCAAGTTGCACTGTATACACAGATGAGTCCTTCGACATTGATGTGCAAAACTGCATGTCCAGTGGAGCTGGGCACACAGTCAGGGAAATTGGAACATTGAACAGTGGTAAGCCCACCAGATGTGCATCAGTGTAAGACAAAGATGTTCATTTACAAATGCAAAAAGGACATCCCTGTGTCAAATGCTGAACATTACACCCTCAGACTGTAGCAAAGGATGTCATAGATCCAGACTACAAAAGGACACATATCCCATGGACCACATGGAGTCCATCACTGCAACACTTCTTCGTCCTGATGTGAACACTATTACAACTGCAAATGCAGGATGCTACTCATCCACATCATGTACATCAAAAGAAAACCCAAAAGTAAACAAAAAGGGGCTTTATTCAGCAAATGTCAGGGTAAACACGGAAGTCCAAAAGAAACTAAGGCCAATGGCCAGTCCAAAATCACAGTACCAACGGGGTGAGAAGTTACAACTGGTCACACATTGCTTGCCTGCACTGGTGCGGTTGGGGGACATCCCCCTTGGAGGGGCATACAAGGGGCAGGCCAGGCACCGCAGGGACAGGATCAGGGGATGGCAGAGTGAGGCAGTGAAGGGGTGGTGGGTGCAGGAGTGTCACCGGCAACTGCAGTGGAGGTGTCTGACTCAGGGGGGGCCAGCACCAATGTGGCACACAAGTCAGTTGGTGTGGGTGCTGCAACCACTGCAGTGGGCTGGACTGATGTAGTGGACTGGGTAGTCACTGCAGTGCCCGAGTCAGACGTGGTGGTTGTGGACTCCACTGCAGTGCATGACTCCAAGGGAGTGGAAGGGTGGGCAGATGAGGTGGGCAGGACAGAGGGGGGACCCGGTCCCCACAACAGTGCCACTAACAGGCAGAGCGTCTGGGTTGGGGGTGGAAGAGCAAGTGGCAGGGGGGAGGGCCTAAGCAGTCTGGGGATGCGGTATCGGTGTGTGGGGGAATCTGGGGCAGGGTGTGGCGGGGGAACCTGTGCAGTGGTGGCCTGGGGGATGGAGGAGAGAGACTGGGCACTGGAGCTGCGTGGTGGTGGTGGTGGGGTCTTGCTCTTCCTGCTCCGGGGGACTTCCTAATGGGCTCCTGTGTCTGCCTGCGCCTGGGGGAGGGTGTCCGGGGGCGAGGGGCACTCCTCTCTGTGTGGGTGGACTTCCTCTTCCCCTGGTATGCTGGATCAGCAGGAATGGAGGGGAAGAGGCCGAGGTCACACAGGAAGATCTGCTGTGTAGGTGGGGTAGCAGGCGAGGCAAGGGAAGGGGTCTTGGAGGGAGAGGATTTGGAGGACTGCGGAGTGAATGTGGATGCCTGTGTGTGTGTGTGTTCCCCATCCCCTGTGTCTGTGGTATCAGTCCCCTGAGGATGCTTGTGTGCACGTCTTGCCTTACTCTTGGGTGTGTCTGTGCTGCTCGTGTCTGTGTGTTTGGTTGACTGTGCAGGTGTGCATGTGCTTTGTACAGGTAGGGGGGCAGGAAGTGTGGATGGGGCAGAGGTGGGAGGGGTGAGGGACTGTTGGAGATGGGGCACTGCTGCCGTCAGGGAGGAGTCCATGGACCTATTGCTCCTCTGTAGGGCAGACATACCCGTCGAGATGCCCTCCATGAATGACACCAGCTGTGTCAACAGAGTGGTGTGTGCATGGAGGACACTCAGCATTGCTGTCTGCCCTACAAGGAGCTGCCGAAGGAGGTACACAGACTCCTCACTCAGGGCAGCAGGGGACACAGGGGCAGGGGCTGTGGTGCCTGGCACGAAGGAGACACGCTCCCGAGCACGGGAGCCTCCACGGACCTCAGGAATGGGAGCCAATGGGAGGGCGGTGGTGGTGGTGGTGGTGGCGGGGCCAGACAGACTAGATGGCCTTTGGTGGCTGCTGAGACCCGCCTCCACAAGGGAGTCATCCTCCGAGCTGCTGTGGTCCCCAGCTGAGGTGGATGGTGCTGAGGACTCCTCAGTGTGGCTCCCCTCGCCCTCCGTGCCACTGGGTCCCTCTGACCACTCGTCCGATGCTGACCTAGTCTGGCTCCGCTGCTCCTCTTGGTCCGTGGAGCTGTCCCCTCCTGTGGCCGTGGATGTATCTGCAAACAATTAGGGAAACAGACAAACATCAGTCACCTGCACTGACCGCACACACCACAGTAAGTACAGCACATTACAGAGCAAGCCCTGGCATCCTTAGTTGAACATTGCCTAAAGTCCTCACACAGATTCGGGGAAGCCAATTGTCAGTCTGATGGTCAACCATGGGACTCACACCCCTCCTGCCCTTGCACCCATCTGTCTGGTGCCTGTCTGATGGTAAGACCCCAGTGTGGACACATGCACCACCTACACAGTTGTTGGACATTGCAGGGAACACGGTGAAGTATGTGAACATGCACATATCACATCTCTTGCCACTGAGTCAGTGCAGGTGTTCGGATAAAGGGATGGCCAGAGTCTAATTAGAAATGCATGTGATGCATACCAGCACCAGACACCATGATGCACCCATGTCTGGATAGTCAATGCCACAATGGGGTGCATGTTGCACATGTCACTCCCCTGCAGGATCAGTCCCAGGAAGTTTAATGCCATGACACAGGAATGCGTGCAAAGTCATACATTACTGTCTCAAGTCACATGGCCATGGCAGCCAGCCAACAACATTCTGCACTGTGTCACAATCCGAGGGCATGGAGAATGCAAGTTATGTGACTGACAAGTGTACATGTCCATCCCCCAAAAACCACATCATATGTACTACTATTTGTCCACGTCATACCAACTGGACATATGGGGGACATGAAACACAACTCTCTGAACATGAGCACCTCACAGTGTGCTGTGAATGAAAATACAGCTGCCTGAAAGTCACAGTCGCAAACACCTGTGTGCACAGTCAAGTGATCAGACACCTATAAGTCACAGAAGTATCGTCTATCATGGTCACATCTCAGATGGCATGCTGAGCCCTAACCGATAAACATACCAGTAGTCCTGACAACGAAGACACAGCACAATGAGACAGAGGCAGAACCTGAGGGTACATTTCACTGATCACAACATGCCAGATGATACATGGGAGTGGGAGTACAGAGTGTATTGTTTGCCCTGGAGTAGGCATGACTGTCCAGCTCCACCTGTAAGAGGGATGAGTCCTGGACAGTAGGCAGGTGGCTAAGCATGTGTGACACACTGGATACACATACTCCTGAGGCCCAAACATTGTTCCCACCAGCAGCATGGGTGTGTGCCAAATTCCCCAGGGACATGTGGTGAGTCAGAGCAGCAAGCGGACCACATATCAAAGTTACACCCAGATCACATGTCAGAACTTAGGCATTGTGTAAGCAATTGACCCACCCATGAATCGCACAACATAGTCACGGGAACAAATGCTGTCCCCCACCTTGAGCAAAGCAAAATGCAATGACACAGTCCCCAAATGACACAATTTCCTGACTGTAAGGGCCACACATATGCGTATCAGAGGAGAAGTGGGCATGTCACAAATGAGGGACATGGGTCCTGGACCACATGACTGATGTACTGTGGAAGTTTAACCAGGCCAGAGGAGGGCACATAGCATGTCAGACAAAGTGCACAGTGCAGTCATGGACTCACCCCCTCCTTGCTGCTGTCTGTCCTTCAGCTGCCCATCCAGGTCAGGGAAGACCACCGCCAGGATCCGGAGCATGTGGGGGTCAGGGTCCGGTGTCCGCCCCTCCTGCGAGGAGGCGACAGCTTCAGCTGGACCCTTGCGATCCTCCGGGTCCAGCCACGAAGGTCCTGCCACCTCTTTTGGCAGTTGCGGATCCTGCGCCTGTAGACCCCCACGGATCTTACTTTCCGGGCGATGGTCAGCCAGATGTCCTGCTTCTGGTGGGCATCAACCTGTGAGGATGACAAAGTGAAAAGGCCATTACTACACATGCAACATATACGTGCATCACACAGTTGGATATACATGTCTCAATCACAGGGGCATATGATGTACACAGGCAGTGCAACAATGGCTATGAACAGTTTGCCAGCAGTCACTACATGGTATCATTGCATGGGACGTAAACCTAGTTGGAATGCACTGTTACTGCACTGTACCAGTTCAGTGCATGTAACTACACACTTTGGGGTGTGACAACTACTCAGTGGGCATGCTAGCCAGTGGTGTGCACACTGAAAGTCCTGCTAGTCAGACAACATGCACAATTAGTGATGCAGTGGACAGCACACTCACCTGCTCCCCTGGTTTCCCATACAGCTTGCTGTACTGTGGAAGGAGGCTGTCCAGCAGGGCCTGGTTCTCCTCAAGGCTGAAGGCTGGGGCTCTCTCCACAGTACGTGGCATTGCAGGAGCCAGAGGATGCATAAACAGCAGCAGTGTTGGTGGCAGATGTCGTCCTGGAGCATGTAGTGCAGGCAAGTGAGCTCTCAGGGGAACAGCCAGCATTATGTGTGTGCTGCAGAGGCAGATACTGTCCCATGTGTCCAAAGTGATAGGTCCAAGTCGTTTGCATCTTCTGAATCTGACCAATCCATGGAATAGCAGCACTAATACACGCCCACAGCATCCTTCAAATCTTCAACTTCATGACACCCATGATTTTGCAACATTGTTGTGGCTGGCCAACTGAATTCACTGCATCAGACTCGTTGGAGCTTCGAAAACGCGTCCGTTGCCATGCCAGGCCCCAGCCAATGTGTGCGCACCGTTCGGTCCATTGCTGTACAACGCGTACCCGGGATACAACGCGTACCCGCTCACATTGAATGCAATGGGCCGGCCGGGCACACCGATCGGTCGATTGCTCTACAACGCGTACCCGGGATACAACGCGTACCTGCTCACATTGAATGCAATGGGCCGGCCGGGCACACCGATCGGTCCATTGCTCTACAACGCGTACCCGGGATACAACGCGTACCCGCTCACATTGAATGCAATGGGCCGGCCGGGCACACCGATCGGTCCATTGCTGTTCAACGCGTACCCGCTCACATTGAATGCAATGGGCCGGCCGGGCACACCGATCAGTCCATTGCTGTTCAACGCGTACCCGCTCACATTGAATGCAGTGGGCCGGCCGGGCTCACCGATCGGTCGATTGCTCTACAACGCGTACCCGGGATACAACGCGTACCCGCTCACATTGAATGCAATGGGCCGGCCGGGCACACCGATCGGTCCATTGCTCTACAACGCGTACCCGGGATACAACGCGTACCCGCTCACATTGAATGCAATGGGCCGGCCGGGCACACCGATCGGTCCATTGCTGTTCAACGCGTACCCGCTCACATTGAATGCAATGGGCCGGCCGGGCACACCGATCGGTCCATTGCTGTTCAACGCGTACCCGCTCACATTGAATGCAATGGGCCGGCCGGGCACACCGATCGGTCCATTGCTGTTCAACGCGTCCCTGTAAGAGTCACTGGCATATGTCACCATGCCTGTCACAGGTGAACATATGCCAGCCACATATACTTCCCAGGGAGTGAGGGGCACACCTACAACACCACAGCCTGTCCACACTGTATCCTAAGGCATGTAAGGCTGCATTACCTGTTCCGTGTATGGGGGTCAACATGTTGTTTTTTGGGTGGCACTTGGGGGCAGCCACTCCCAGGCTGTGCACGTGTTCATGGGGACAGAATCCTTGGTGTGTTGTGCACATGAACACTGTGGTGTGCAACTGTTCATTTCAGGGCATGTGGCATGGTCACATTTCACGGTTGTGTATGTGTATGTCATGTCACATACCCCCTGAGTCCCATGTGGGACGGTATGTATGTCCCAGGGTGACCCATTGCCACAATTGTGATGGCCCTCCACAGTCTGTGTGCATGTTGTGTTTACAATGTCTCTGATTCCATGTGCACAATGGGAGACAGTCTCCACATCCACGTTGTTTGTGCATGGACTTTGATGTTGTGCGTGTGTGTGTCACAGACGTCCATGTCTGTCCTGCCGAGGCAACAGGGACCACTACCTGTGGGGGTCATGGTTGTTTAGCTGTGGTGTATTCATGATGCACCATGTCATGCCAGTGTCCATGTGGCAATACAGGGTCCCTGGGAATCTACCTGTCGATGAGCTGTGTTGCCTGGGGCACATCTGTCCTCACATGTCACTGTGGTGTGTGTTTGGAACGTGACAACAGTACATGGGTACTGTGACACAGCCTAATGATATCCCATAGCACAACCTGGGACTTGTTGAGGGCACATGTTGAACTGTGATGTTAGATGTTAGCCATATAGGTGCCATACATGTCCTTACGGAACGGCACACGCATCATGTACTTGTGTCTCGTAATGATGTATCATGTGATATTGAGTCTGGTCTATGCCACATATGTGGGGTGACTGACAATCTTTCTTTCTTCACCTATGCACTGCAGGGCACCAGCTGTCCATCGGCCATTCCCTGACCTTGCAACAGTGGTTGAACGGGACTGCATCCGACGGTACCGCTTCACCAGGCCACTGATTGAGGAATTGACGGTGCGGTTGGCCCCACATTTGCATCCTGGCCGGACATACCCTACAGCGCTGACCCCCAAGGTGAAGGTGATGGCAGCCCTACACTTCTTTGCCACCGGTACCTTTCAACACACTGTGGCGTCTGCTGGTGGGATGTCACAGACCATGTTCAGCCGTGTGCTCCGCGATGTTTTGGAGGCTATGTTGAGATACCTGAACCAGTACATCTATTTCCCTAGACTTCAACAACTCACTGACGTGAAGAGTGACTTCTATGCCCTGGGGAGGATGCCTCATGTCATTGGCTCCATTGATGGGACACAATCATGGCCCAAGAGCAGGCATACAGGAACCGCAAACACTACCATTCGGTCAATGCACTGGTGGTATGTCTTGCAGATATGAGCATCTCACACGTGTGTGCCCGTTTCCCCGGTTCTGCACACGATGCCTACGTGATGAGGAGTAGTCGCATCCCGAGGATGATGTCACAGATGCGGAACCAGCGTGCCTGGCTTGTTGGTGTGTACTGACTTTGTACCATTGTGTGTGTTCTGCAATGTAGTGTTCCACCCTCCAACTCAGCTAATGTGCAATTGTCTGTATGTAGGTGACTCCGGATACCCCAACATGCCGTGGTTGCCGACGCCCCTCAGGAACCATGTGACACCAGCCCAGATGCGCTACAATGAGGCACATGGTCGGACCTGGAGAGTAATTGAGCGGACATTTGGTCTCCTGAAGAGCCGCTTCCGCTGCCTAGATAAGACAGGAGGGGCCCTCCCATATGCCCCAGCAAAGGTGTGCAGGATTGTCATTGTCTGCTGCATGCTACACAACCTGGCAGTGCGGAAGGAGTTGCCTCTCATCCTGGATGACGATGACCAACATCCGCCACCTGTGGAGGATCCTGGGCTGGACCACGATGCCAGTGATGATGATGATGATGATGAGGGTGATGTCCGCACACAGCTCATCACCAACTTCTTCAGCTGAATGTGAGTATCCAGGGATGTTATGTCAATGATGTGAGTTTGCATGATATGTGTTGGTGGTGCTCTGGTGCTGTTTGAGTGTGTCCATGTGCTACTTGACTGGATGCGTGCAGCGATGTGTCCTTACAGGTAGCCTGTACTCCCCAACAGTGTTGGCATGCTAACTTGGTTCTGGGTGGGTTTCTTGTGACATGTATTGGGCATGAGGATTGCAGTTCTGTCCTGTTCTTCAGTGCTTTTGACTGTGTGTCATTTCTGTCCTTCACAGGGTACTTTCAGAGTTGTTTGGTCAACTGTGATCCCCCGACACCGTGAATCAACTTCCAGGGTGGTAGCTGTCGTTTCCCTACAGGTGATGTGCGCCACACCTATGGACTTCCTTTCTTCTACACTTGTTGACTGTGTGCCCACTGTCAGGTGGGATTACCTTGCATCTGTAGTGGTTACAACATGTTGCAAATGTGTAATAAACCTGTGCTTCACTTTGTGATGTGCGTTGTCTGTGGTCACACATGTGACTGACATTTGCTTACTGCACCAGTGGGCTAGTTAACACAGACTGTGAATAGGTGTTGGGTCTGTGCATTGCACCATATTTCCTGGCAACATCAGTGTAGGCGATGAGTCAGATGGCCCTGGTGTGTATGTGTTGTGTAGCCCTGGTGGTGTGTCTCCCTCATATGTGTCACGTCGCCATGACTCACATGCCGGTGTTGTACTTGCTGTAGCAGTTAGCATGCACAGTGTCATTTCACAGATCATCATCTCCACTTCAGAAACAACGTTGGAATCACAACAGAGGCAAGTATGGTGTATTAGTGAGTTTATTGACATACATGTGTGAGTATAGTGCACAGGATGGTGGGTGCTGTACATTGTGATTGTAATCCAAAGTTCCTAGATGATTTGGAAGTCCTGGTAGCAGAAATGTCCAGAGTAAAGTCCACAGTCATCTGATACATTGGTCCAACTTGAGCTCCCCATGTCATGTGGGAGAGTTGTGTTGCATTCGACAGGGTGAAGAGTTTGGGCACAAAGGTGATTTTCCAGAACAGGTGTTGGCTTCCTGGGGGTTGTGCATGGCCATCAGCCTCTCAGTTGTCCTTCCTCGGACGACCCCTCTTCTTTGGGGGGGACCCTCAAGTGCAGGCTGCTGCGGTGCAGGGGACTCTCCGCCAGAGTCATCCTCCCTCCCTGTGGCAGTTGCAGTTGTTGCAGCACCAGATGTTGTGGGCACACAGGGAGGTGTTGACATGTTGGTGCAAATCTGGCGGAGGCATTGCAATATGTCCCTATGCACCGCCGTCTGTTCTTGCACTGTGTCCCACTTGGACTCCATGCGGGACATGTGTAAGTCCAAGCAGGCATGATGGGCAGCCTGCTGCTGTTGATTGTCCCTGAGGATCCCCACTACCTGGCTGAACTCTCCGGTGCTAGTCTGGTACGCATCAGCTATGCGTACCAGTTGTGGGTCATCATGCAGTCCAGACCCCTCTGCAAGCAGCAACCTATGTCTTCCACCCCTCCCACCACCCCTGGCGACACGTGAAGGACCTGCGGTGGCACGCACAGGTGACCCTGGGCCCCCTTGGGGGTTGTTGCTGGTGTTGTTGTCCGTAGCTCCACGTTGGGCCGGGGTCCGTGTGCTGTTGGTGGTGGTGGTCCTTGGTCTGTCCGTGTCGGCAGGGGTGGTCTGTGTGTTGGCAGTTGTTGGAGGGGTGGGTGCAGGGGGTGCAGCTGGTGGTCCTGCTGGTGCTGCATGATGACTCACTGCGGAGGTGCCAGGTAGGTCTTCGTCATCCGAGGTGGGCAGAGGCTGTTCCACACCAGTGAGCTCAGTGTCCCCCGGAGCCTGGGACAGGGACTCCTCAGCGTCTGCTGCTGTGTCCCCATCATCACCTGTATTTGGAAGAGACACACAATGTATGTAATGTTTCTACAGGCATCAATGGTTCAAACACCTGACAGTTGTGACTGTACCTCTGGATGCGGGCCTGTACATTGCATTGTCCTAAGTTGTCACAGTCAGCTGTTGATATTGGTGTAGCGCATTTTCCTGACAACATGAAGCATTTCAATGTGAATGTTGAGGTGTGTGCATGGCCAGCATTGGTGGTATTTGGTTGACATCCGGACATCCTTCTCCCTCCAGCCCAGTTATCCCACCATGAAGCATGCCACCCTTGCAGTGGGTGCAGGTTGACTCTCAGGATGTCAGTCAGTGGTGTCCTGCTGTTTGTTGGTACCCAGTTCCCAGCAGGGCCTTGTGCTCCCCACAGCAGTACCCAGTGTCAGCCATCTTGTCAGTTGTTTTCCACTCCCTGTGATGTGAGCATGGTTCAGAGTGGTGTTGATGGGCCAATTGTGAGGGTGAGCAATATCTGTTACTACCACTCCCATCATGCTATTGCCTGCACCCCCCTTCCCAGCATGCCCATACTTCCTTCCTTTTGAGTAGACTTCACTGTGTGTGGGTGTGACAGCAATGGCAAGATGGCTGACAGTGGTGTCCTGCTGTTGGTTGGTGGCCAGTTCCCAGCATGGCCTTGTGCTCCCCACAACAGAGCACCGGAGTCAGACATCTTTGATGGGGCTTTCCACTCTCTGTGAGGTGTGCATGCTTCAGTGTGAGCTTGCTGGGCCATGTGGCTTGGGGATGTTGAGCTGTGACTACCACTCCCATCATGCTATTGCCTCCACCCCCCTTCCCAGCATGCCCATACTTCCTTCCTTTTGAGTGTACTTCACTGTGTGTGGGTGTGACAGCAATGGCAAGATGGCTGACAGTGGTGTCCTGCTGTTGGTTGGTGGCCAGTTCCCAGCATGGCCGTGTGCTACCCACAACAGAGCACCGGTGTCAGACATCTTTGATGGGGCTTTCCACTCTCTGTGAGGTGTGCATGCTTCAGTGTGAGCTTGCTGGGCCATGTGGTTTGGGGATGTTGAGCTGTGACTCCCACTGCCATCATGCTATTGCCTCCACCCCCCTTCCCAGCATGCCCATACTTCCTTCCTTTTGAGTGTACTTTACTGTGTGTGGGTGTGACAGCAATGGCAAGATGGCTGACAGTGGTGTCCTGCTGTTGGTTGGTGGCCAGTTCCCAGCAGGGCCTTGTGCTCCCCACAACAGAGCACCGGTGTCAGACATCTTTGATGGGGCTTTCCACTCTCTGTGAGGTGTGCATGCTTCAGTGTGAGCTTGCTGGGCCATGTGGTTTGGGGATGTTGAGCTGTGACTACCACTCCCATCATGCTATTGCCTCCACCCCCCTTCCCAGCATGCCCATACTTCCTTCCTTTTGAGTGTACTTCACTGTGTGTGGGTGTGACAGCAATGGCAAGATGGCTGACAGTGGTGTCCTGCTGTTGGTTGGTGGCCAGTTCCCAGCATGGCCTTGTGCTCCCCACAACAGAGCACCGGTGTCAGACATCTTTGATGGGGCTTTCCACTCTCTGTGAGGTGTGCATGCTTCAGTGTGAGCTTGCTGGGCCATGTGGTTTGGGGATGTTGAGCTGTGACTACCACTCCCATCATGCTATTGCCTCCACCCCCTTCCCAGCATGCCCATACTTCCTTCCTTTTGAGTGTACTTCACTGTGTGTGGGTGTGACAGCAATGGCAAGATGGCTGACAGTGGTGTCCTGCTGTTGGTTGGTGGCCAGTTCCCAGCATGGCCGTGTGCTACCCACAACAGAGCACCGGTGTCAGACATCTTTGATGGGGCTTTCCACTCTCTGTGAGGTGTGCATGCTTCAGTGTGAACTTGCTGGGCCATGTGGTTTGGGGATGTTGAGCTGTGACTCCCACTGCCATCATGCTATTGCCTCCACCCCCCTTCCCAGCATGCCCATACTTCCTTCCTTTTGAGTGTACTTCACTGTGTGTGGGTGTGACAGCAATGGCAAGATGGCTGACAGTGGTGTCCTGCTGTTGGTTGGTGGCCAGTTCCCAGCAGGGCCTTGTGCTCCCCACAACAGAGCACCGGTGTCAGACATCTTTGATGGGGCTTTCCACTCTCTGTGAGGTGTGCATGCTTCAGTGTGAGCTTGCTGGGCCATGTGGTTTGGGGATGTTGAGCTGTGACTACCACTCCCATCATGCTATTGCCTCCACCCCCTTCCCAGCATGCCCATACTTCCTTCCTTTTGAGTGTACTTCACTGTGTGTGGGTGTGACAGCAATGGCAAGATGGCTGACAGTGGTGTCCTGCTGTTGGTTGGTGGCCAGTTCCCAGCATGGCCTTGTGCTCCCCACAACAGAGCACCGGTGTCAGACATCTTTGATGGGGCTTTCCACTCTCTGTGAGGTGTGCATGCTTCAGTGTGAGCTTGCTGGGCCATGTGGTTTGGGGATGTTGAGCTGTGACTCCCACTGCCATCATGCTATTGCCTCCACCCCCCTTCCCAGCATGCCCATACTTCCTTCCTTTTGAGTGTACTTCACTGTGTGTGGGTGTGACAGCAATGGCAAGGTGGCTGACAGTGGTGTCCTGCTGTTTGTTGGTGCCCAGTTCCCAGCAGGGCCTTGTGCTCCCCACAGCAGTAGCCAGTGTCAGCCATCTTGTCAGTTCTTTTCCACTCCCTGTGATGTGAGCATGGTTCAGAGTGGTGTTGATGGGCGTATTGTAAGGGTGGGCAATATCTGTGACTACAACTCCCATGATGCTATTGGCTACACTGACTTGACCAGCATACACAGAATTCCTTCCTTTCTGTGGGATTCCCTGTGTGGTGGTTTTGTAGTGGTGGCTACATATCTGACAGTGTTTGTTGGTTATATTTGTGCCACTGCCTAGCTTTATTTGTTGTAGGGTTTGTACATGTCATGACACAGTTACATATCACTATGAGATGGCATGTATTGTGTTTATCTGACTGACATACACATCTTGGGATGATTCTGTTTTTGTTGCTGTGTATTTGCAAAGGGTGCATGGTTTGACTATCCCCTTGACAGTGAGGTGTGTGTATTGTCACACAATATTGGGTATATTGGTTGTGTACTCACCAGGCTCTGGGATGTTTGACAGTCCATATACGCTCACTGGTGGTAGGATGGCCCGCACCTTCTCCTCCCAGGGCCTGAGGTATAGTGGTTTGGCAGGAGGGCCACTGCCAGTGTGTTGGCTCAAGATGTAATCCTTCTTCAGTAGGTCCCTGACCCTCCTGCGCACATCATACCACCTGTTCTGGATGTCTTCCTTTGTGCGCAAACATGGTGATTGTGCGTTCACCCTGTCAACGATCCTCACCCACATCTTGGTTTTCTGCAACATGGGGTCTGTTGGACCAGTGTACCAAACAGCTGTGGCTCTACCCTGAGGATCTCATCTACCAGGACTTCCAATTCACTATCTAGGAACTTTGGATTCTTCTTGGAGGGCATGGTGATGGGTGGTGGTGGTGAGTGATGTGTGTTGGTGTGCAAGTGAGGGTGTGTGAGTGTGTGTTTTGCTGGGTGGATGTGAGGGTGCTATTTGTTGAGGTGCTGATGGTGTGTGGCTTGTGTGATGGATGAGCTGTGAGTGTGTGTGTGGTTGCTGTCTGTTGGTGTTCTGTGCTGGCAGGTAATTTGAATTTGCAAAGGATCATGGTAGAGATTTGTGTCCTTTATATGGGTGGAGTTGTGGGTGTGTCTTTGTTCCCTGTTTCCCCCCCAGTATTTATTGGCTTTGTAATTGCTTGTTTGGCCTTTTTTTGTGTGTTTTTCTCTTTGTACTTTTTGTGCATGTAGGAGACGTTCTTCTGACCGAGTCGGACCCTGCAGTTATCTCGTGCGAGCTTCTCCGAGTCGTTCACGCTGTGTTTGTGCTGTTTTATGTGCTGCGTACGCGTCGGTCGCGGTGTATTGGGTTGCTTCGGCTCGCTGTTTTGTATGCGTGTCGGTCGTACGGCTTGAGCTCCGTGCGACTCGGTCATGTTTTCCACGCGTTGCATCGTACTTGGCGGGTCGGAGTTCGCGGGTACGTTTCGTTCGGGATTCTTCCTGGTGCGTGTCAGTCGGTTCGATTCGCGTGCTTTTCCGGCCGGATAGCTGTTTTCCGCGCGGTTCGGTCGTTCGTATTGTGTTCCGTACGAGTCGGTCGGATTTTGCACGCTTTTCATCATACTTTGCGGGTCGGGCTGCACCGGTACGTGTCGGTCGGAATAAATTCCGGCTCCGAGTCGGTCGGTACGTTTTCCGGCCCGAATCGGAATCGGCCCCTAAATGTTTATGTAAAGTTAATATTATAAGGGATAATTTATATTTAAAAATGGTTACTTGTAGGTAATTTTAATACACAGGTATTTGTTTTTTTTTTAAATACTCAGGTGTTAAAAATAATGGAAGAGTAAATGGGTTACATATACTCAGCCAAATTTTCAAATTAATTGTTTTTGTAAAGTAAATATTAAAAGGGATCATTTATAATGTTAGGAAATTTATTTGAATACTCGGGTATTAAAACCAATACTAGTGTAAATTGGAGAAAAAAACAAGTTATTAAAAAAAAAACTTTTTATTTGAAAAGAGAATTATTTTATTGTTGAGACTTTGATTAATTATAAGGTAATTAAAAAAAATTAAAAGAAAGTATAACGTAAAATTGATTAGGGAATTTATTGATACATGGGTTACGAATTAATATTCAGATTTACAATGAAAAAGAGTATTTGAAAAGTTAAATAGGAATAGAAATATAATTTACAATGGAAAAAAACAGAGTTAATTTTTTTTTAGAGAACAGTAATAATTGTGTAGAAAAGATTAAAGATAATGTAAACTGTATATAATAATTTAATACAATTTCTAATGAAGAAATAAATACAAGACAGGTAACTTATTATTTATAGAAATAGAAAATATTTTATTAACATTTATAAAATGATTATGCATTCTAAAAAATACACAAAAATATAGAAAAAATTGTTTATTAATTGTAATATTTTTGAAAAATAAACATAGATTTATTTTTATGCATTAACATTTTTTTTACATTATTTTCAAGGTTTTCCCATGCTTTTCCATTGTAGATAATGGGAGAAAAGTTCCTTTTTTCATTTTTACAGAAAGACATGACATTGCCACGTAAACGTAACTTTCGTCATTACGAGGATCGTCCCGCTACGGATCAGATGCAAGGGAGAGCTCCGTCAAGGTAAGACAATTTTTAATTATTAAAAAACATAGTATAGTGGTAATGTTTATTGTAAGGAGAGATGAGGGAGGTAGATAGATGTAGTAAATGTGTTTTTGGTACTTATATTGTGTGTTAACAACAAATTCACTCCATAACAGGTTGCAGTAGAGGCCAACGTCGGGTCTCATTCTTTCGTAACACATTTTGTTTAATAAAGTTTATAAAAATATATAGATTATAAACTTTAATAAACAAAAGTGTTTTGAAAGGTATCTTTTTTTCGTTTTGCGACAGGTTTTTTTTTTTTTAAAAAGGATTGGGAGTCGTCGCGGTTAGCCGTATTTTTAATATGATTTAAAAAAAAGATCTCTTTTAAAAAAAAAAAGATGTTTGGATATTTTTACATCCATTGCATATTGGTTTTTGGAAGATCAATTTTAATTTTTTCGAGATGGGATTTCAGCGATGGATTTTGGAATGTGGAATGGACTTGGAATTATTTTCGAAAAAGAATGAATTGCTTCGTTTTTTTGTGTTTTGCCAAAAAATTGCACTTTTTCAGGATTTGTTTTGAGTGCGATTTTTTTAGGTATGCACAGATATTATTTTTTGAACTACTGTGCACATTTTTTGAACTTTTATTCGGGTCATGGACTTTAAAATGGAAAGTGGATTATGTGCAAAGGATTAAACAAATAGAAAGGACTCTTGGTGTAAATTTGGATACTACGTAAGTCCAAGAGTTGAAAAAAGAAGACATCTGAAGGTAAGGAGACCTGACTTTAAAAAATATTTTTAGATTTAAAAAAAAAAAAGCCAAACGAATTAGGGTTTTTTTTAGGGCAAAATAGGCAAGGAAGGAGATAGTGTAGGTTAGAAATGGAGGATGTGTGCAATATTATCAAGGTAGTCTGAAGCCACCATCAACGTAAATTGTTGAATTGCACCCACGCTCGGACATTTCCTTTGTTCTTTTTGATATTCGTGGGTTCAGACTACCTGTTAATGATTGCGACATTCTCATTTCTTGGAAACTTTGCTCCTTCCTCAAAAGTTCCAAGAAATGATAGAAATTAGGATGAGGTTTGCCAATTGATTTATTGAAGGAGTTCTATGGCATTGTTTGTTTTTGCTCCTCCCTCTAAGCAGGTCGAGTAGCAGTTCCACCACTTCACATGGAAACGTGGTTTCCTCCTGCGACCCGACCTGCTTAGATGGCCAATCCATGTGTCTTCAAAGTAATTTAGAAGGGGTGCCAATTTGTCTTCGTTTGATGTAAAGTATTCCAATTCTGTAATTGAAGTGTAGTATTCGTCTACACTGTCAGGAGGAACAAAGCAAAGGGCTGTTAGTTTTTTTAATTCAAATTGTAGTTTGCTATCTGATATATAATCCCCAGATAAGGATGTTTTTTGAATTTTTTGCCAATAAGCCTGAGAAAAGTGAAAAAAAACATCCTTGAATTTGGGTATCCGTGTACATTTTGGTAATAGTATTAATCATAGGTAATTCAAAGTCAATTAATACTTTTCTAGGACTTTTGATTGCTCTTTTAGCTTTTATCACTGACAATAATTCAGTGTATGTTGCGTATTGTTTATCAGGAGTAAACTATACATTAAGGGAATAACTGTATTATTAATATATGCATGAATAGTGTATATTTGGGTGAATGGATGGGGTGTGGATTTAAACGTCCCATCCATCATCCAAATATCACAGCTCTCCAACTTAACAAGGTTATGGGGTGTGCTAAAGATTAGTATTCTTTTTTGAGGGTTTTTGTTGTCATGCAAAAGAAAGGGTTCATTAGTAACTGTTATAGATAGTTCAGGAGGAATGTTAATGTCAGAAAAGGTTTGGGGTGACTCTTTTGGGTTACTTGCCTGTTTTTTACATTGAACAATTCTTCTCAGGTTGTGAATTGTGGGCATACTACCAGCAACATGTAGTGGAATGTATTGGGCTACCTCCCTCAAAACTGCACCACAGGGTTCATTGGAGGTGGATGCAATATCTTTAATTTCATTAATTGTTTCTCTAACTTCAATCTCCATTGCAGAGGCAGAGTGGTTATGTTCTGTGGTTCTTAAAACAGAGTCACCAAGAGTAACCGCTCTGCCTGTGCAATGGGTGAGTAGTATTGCACACACCTCCAATGACACCTAGGCTCAGTTAGTTTCTCCTTACAATAAAGATACCCACTGTGTTTGAGAAGACGGTTGCCCCGGCTGGAGGTGACATATTTGTCTTCCTGATTTGAAGAAATTTTCTGTTAAGAATTGAATCAGAAAAAAAAATTGGTTAGTTTATTTTTAAGTGATGGTGTTTACCTGTTTAGAAGAAAAAAGTTAGAGTACAATTTCTGCATATTTTTATACTATTTAAAGTTAATGCTGTATGAAGTTAGATAAAATTGTTTAACCATGTTGCATTTGTATTTTTGCAGTTATGTTATTAAAAAGAAAGCTTTCTTTGGAGAGAAAAATGGTTAAGTTGTTATATTGTTTATTCTTTGTTGAATCTTACCTTTTTTAAGCTGTTTCTTGATGCTTTTAGTTTTGATGATGAATTTGATTTTTAAAGAGGTCTGAAAGAGTAAAAAATGTATGTGTTTTATTGCTGTTATGTTTTAAAAAAAAAAAAACTTTCTTTGGAAAGAAAAATGGTTAAGTTGTTATATTGTTTATTCTTTGTTGAATCTTACCTTTTTTTAAGGTGTTTCTTGATGCTTTTGGTTTTGAAGATGAATTTGATTTTTAGTTGGGTGTGAAAGAGTAAAATAATAATGCGTTTATTTTGGAGTTTATGATATTTGGAATGATTTCACCTGAAATAGAATAGATTAGTTATTTGTTATGGTTGAACAGTTGTAAGTTTGCTTTTTTTTCAATGGTCAGTTTTTTTCTGATATAATTGATAATCGTGATGATTTTTCTCCTTTACTTATGAGAAGATTTGGATATTTATTTACCTTCAAAATGTAAGGTTTTCTGTTGAATAGATGTTTGTTTGAGAAGAGCTTTCTGTTTGAAGGAAATTGTACATTTTTTTAACTGCTTATAAACTTTATTGACAAATTTATTTTGTGTAAAAATTACCTTGGTATGTTTGTTGGTTTCTGCCTCGAGTTGTAAAAACCACAATAATTTTATGGATGTCAACTCTGGAAATTAAAGAAGATGAAAATTGTTTTAAAAATGAAATTGAATTTAATTTCTATTTTGCCAAGTGTATTCAACTTTGAATTACATTGCTTGTGTTGTTTTTTTTACTATAATATTGAGCTTTATTTACCTTTTTTTTATTTCCTGTTGGTGTTTAGTAGATTGCTTGTTTTACACAATATGTTCTGTGTCCTTTTCAGCTCTTGTTTGGTGCTGATGCTGTTATCTGTTGACATAAAAAAATGTTTATAAGATGATTAACTATTTTTTAAATTTGTTTTATACTTGAAACACCATCCAACACTTTTGCTGAGCCAAGCACAGGTCGGATTAGGAATAGTAATTTTGCCAACACCACTATCCTACACTTTACCTGAGGCAAGCGCCTGTTGGAGTAGGAATAATAATTTTGCCCCCAACACCATCCAGCACTTTCCCTGAGGCAAGCACACCTCGGAGTAGGAAAAGTAATTTTGCCCCCAGCACTATCCTACACTTTCCCTGAGGCAAGCACCTGTTGGAGTAAGAATAGTAATTTTGCCCCCAACACCATCCAGCACTTTCCCTGAGGCAAGCACACCTCGGAGTAGGAATAGTAATTTTGCCCCAAAACACCATCCAGCACTTTCCCTGAGGCAAGCACAGCTCGGAGTAGGAATAGTAATTTTGCCCCCAGCACTATCCTACACTTTCCCTGAGGCAAGCACCTGTTGGAGTAGGAATAGTAATTTTTCCCCCAACACCATCCAGGACTTTCCCTGAGGCAAGCACACCTCGGAGTAGGAATAGTAATTTTTCCCCCAACACCATCTAGCACTTTCCCTGAGGCAAGCACATCTCAGAGTTGGAATAGTAATTTTGCCCCACCACTATCCTACACGAATATATGACGTTACAACGCAAACAATTACAACCCATGCCTTTTTCAACGCGGTTTTTACATCGCAACTACCATTACAATGCATGATTTTACAATGCATGCCATTACAACTCATTTTTAGAAACTACCATTACAACGCATACCATTACAATGCATACCATTACAACGCATAATACTTTTGGGGCTACAGTGGGGTAAGTGTTGGATAGTGTTGGGGTAACATTTACTATTCCCACTCCAGTGAGTGCAACATTAGGGTAAGTGTTGGATAGTGTAGGGGTAAAAATTACTATTCCCACTCCAGTGAGTGCAACAGTAGGGTAAGTGTTGGATAGTGTTGGGGTAAAAATACTATCCCCATGTACCCCAAAACCCATGCCCAACCTAAAACTAAAAAATCCCCATTACTTACCTTATAATGCGTTGTAATGGCATGCGTTGTAATGGTATGCGTTGTAATGGCATGCGATCTAAAGGCAGTTGCGTTGTAACAGCTGCATTGTAAAGGTAGTGTGTTGTGATGACTGCATTGTAATGGTTGTTTCCCATCCTACACTTTCTCTGACGCAAGGAACTGTCGGAGTAGGAATAGTAATTTTGACCCCAACACCATCCAGCATTTTCCCTGAGGCAAGCACACCTTGGAGTAGGAATAGTAATTTTGCCCCCACCACTATCCTACACTTTCCCTGAGGCAAGCACCTGTTGGAGTAGGAATAGTAATTATGCCCCAACACCATCCAGCACTTTCCCTGAGGCAAGCACACCTCAGAGTAGCAATAGTGATTTTTCACCGAACACTATCCAGCATTTTCCCTGAGGCAAGCACTTGTTGGAGTTGGAATAGTAATTTTGCCCCACCACCATCTAGCACTTTCCCTGAGGCAAGCTCCTATTGGAGTAGAAATAGTAATTCGGCCCCCACCACCATCCAGCATTTTCCCTTTGGCAAGCACAGTTTGGAGTAGGAATAGTAATTTGCCCTCATCACCATGTAGTATTTTCCCTAAGACAAACATATGTCGGAGTCGGATCAGTAATCTTGCACCCACCACTATCCAGCATTTTCCCTGAGGCAAGCACACCGTGGAGTAGGATTAGTAATTTTGTACCTAACACCATTATGCACTTTACCTGAGGCAAGCATTTCTTTTAGTAGGAAGACTAATTTTAACCTCGCCAATATAATAAACTTTTTTAAGGCCAACAAATGTTGGTTTAGGAATAGTAATTAGGCACCCAACACCATTTTGCATTTTCCCTCATGTAAGTAGTTTGTTATAAAAAGAGTTTGCAGTATGGCTTTTACATCTGTACAGTCTTTTACAATTGTACATTTTGAAGGATTGATTTTACTTTATTAAAAAAAGAGTTTGTTTTACTTACATTGTTTTTATATTGAATGACTGTCGTGAAGTGTGTTTTTATCACGTCTTTTTTAATTTCCGAAAATGCTGTAAAATATTGTAAATGGTATATGTTATTTAATTATAGGTTATGTTTCAGTTTTTTACTTCTAATATATTTATTATGGGTACACTTACTTGGAACTGTAAATGGCACTGTTAGAGTTGGAGATTTTCTTGGCTGGCAAAACGCATGTGTTCTCGGTGGAAGTCAGTTTACCACTGTTTTCAAAATGGTGGTCGGCTGCTTTTATACGTTATTTAATGACGAACGATAATTTATTGGAAAATATGTTTTGCTCCTATTTTTTTTTTTTGACGTGTTTTTAATGCTGACAAAAAGTGTAATTATTTTTATCGTTTTATAAATGTTCGTTATTTTTTTTTTAGATGTATTGTCTGCAATTTTGGCCACCTGCGGGTCAAGGTACATTCATAGAAAGTGTTGTAGGACTTTCGTTTTGGTATAGAGTAAAATGGTGGTTTATTTGTTATGTTTTCAATTTTTGCCATTTAATGATGTTTTATTTTGTTTAATAATATTGTTTTTTCATTGGTTGTTTATTTAATTAATTTAATTGTGTTAATGCTCGTTTTTTTGGTGTACTCTTTTTTAAAAATACGTGTGAATTTTTTTATGATCGGTATTTTATAAAATTGATCGTTTTTAAAATATATTGTGTTGTAATAAGTCGTATTATAATGCATTTTTTTCTAAAATAATATGAATATTTAAAATATTAAATTATCTGTTTATTGGCTGGATATTAATATTTTTTCTAAAAAATTTTTTTTTCAATGCTCGAATATTTATATCAATACTCTGGTACTAATTTTTAATACTGTGGTATTAATATTAAATACCTGTGTATTAATACACTTCCCCACCCAAAACTCCTATTTTCCCTGCATCCCGTCCCAGAGGTAAGTTATTCTTTAAATTAAAAAATTTAAAAAAAAAAAAAATGGACACAAGTATTCATTTTAATACTCGAGTATTAATTGTAACACTTAGGCATTAATTTCAAATACCCGTGTATTAATACACTACCCCACCCAAAACCCCTATTTTCCCTGCATCCCGTCCCAGGGGTTTATTATACTTTAAAAAAAAATGTGCATTGTAATTGTACACGTTGTAGAAGTATGCATTGTAAATGTTTGCGTTGTAATGGATGTTTTAGTGCATTTACATTATTTTGCATTGTAATGGTATGTATTGTAAAAATATGCAATGTAATGGTAGCTGCGTTGTAAAATCCTCGTTGTAAAAGAATGCGTTGTAATGGTTTGCGTTGTAACATCATATATTTGGGCACGATCGACCTCCACTGGCGAAGGATACAGATTTTAGCTGTGGCTAGGGCAGTATGAAGAAGGCGGTCTGGGAAGTCTCTGGTGTCGTGAAGGAGAATGACGGGGGAGTGAGAGGAAGTTGGAGTGGCATGGATGCTCCTAAAGTGCCTCTGACATAAGACCAGAAGGGCCGGATCGAAGGGCATTCGCAAAGAATGTGGGTGAGATCGCATTGGGGGTCAGTGCACCTCCAGCAGTTTGCATGGGGAAGTAAGCCATCCCTATTCAGTTTTGTCGGGGTCCAGTGCCATTCGTGAAGCAATTTGAAGAGGTCGAATTTCAACCAAGCTTCCCAGGTGCCCTGTCCAAGGCCTCCAGAATGTCGACCCATTCATTGTCCTTGAAAATAATCTGTAAGCGGGCTTGCCACTTGCTACGAAGACTGCATGAGAGGGGTTGGGAGAAAAGATGATACGAGAGCGTACCGTAGAGACCCAACATTACGCTCTTATGTCTGCCCCACGTGGCCAGATAGCCCACCACTGGTGAGGATGGTGAGGTCCATGGGTGAAGGCCGAGACAGCATCTCAGGCAGTGCCACAGCTACAAATACTACCAGGCCTGTCGTGGGTGGAGGCCAAACTGCACCATGCAGATGGTTGAAGGGTTTCAGGGCACCTTCATGCAGAGTCTGGTCTAGGGTATGTATGTCTCCACACGACGAAGTGCACTGTAAGACACTGCACTGCCCTCTCACTGTAGACACTACAATAGCTGCAAGACGCTGCACTGCGTGCAAAGGAGAACATTGTACATGCTGGAGTGCACAACACTGCACACACTGGAGTGCACTGTAAGCACCGCACACATTGGAGAGCACTGCATATACTATATGACACTACACAGAACTTACCTAAGAGCACAGCAAACATGGTAATGAACTGCACTGAGCACAGTACAAACTGGATAGCACAACATACACAAGAGCACTGCACATAGGGCATCGTGATATTTTCATACATAGCGCTGGGGCGAAGAGTGGGTAAACATGAACAGATGTTAAATAGCCAGGGAAAGAATGCGGTTGACAGAAAGATAAGAAAACAGGGAGGTGGACACAGTGGTTTAAGTGGGATGAAAGGTCGGGGCTGGGGGGTCCTCTAAAACAGGTGTGGTGAAAGAAGTATAATTAGAAATCCTGTACATGGGTCATATGCTATGTAATCGAAGACATGGCTTAATAATTGTAAACTAAAATACTGTGTATCGCACACAGTGCCACTTGACCAGTGTTTAACACAAGGGAAAAGCATTACAATGATAAATCTGGCCTATAGACTCTGATAGGGCCCGTTTCAAAGTCGGGCTTCAATTACTGCCTCGTATGAGGCCTAGTCCACCAAAAGCACTGGAAGGACATACATGCATGAGGTCACTACATGGCTCCATGCTATTGAGATGCCACTTTTCCATTTCTTGGGCTTTGCCTTTACATATTAGTGCATGCTGGGAGTTGTAGTCTTGGTTTATTTTATTTGGGCCACTTGGAACAACAAACCTGATAACAAAAATATATAGAAGCAAAGTCCAGACATGGAAATGTCACATCACAATGATGCGAGTCCACCTGGTTACCCAACATGCAGGTAGAAAGACAGGCAGGGAAAAAGACTGGTGTGCAAGAACAGGTACCAACAGACTGCCAGAGAGACAGATACAGAAGCTGACTGGCTGTGTTCCCTTATCCCAGCTTTCGGTGCCTTTAGGACGGTCAGTTTAACTCCTACCACTATTTTCAGGCTTACCTTTCTCCTCTTTTTCCACTTGACGCTACCAACACCTTTTTCATAACAGCATCAACGGGTTTAATTCACAGCTCCTCTAATGGCGAGAATCAGTGGATTCGCCATAAAACAGTCCCAAGTCAGCAAGGGCAGCTAACGTGATGCATCAGAACATGTCAGGTCAGGTTGAGTGGGGTCCTGCGTGACCCAAGAGGCCGGAGATAATACATCTGGATGTCGAATTGTGGGCATTAGAGAATGCGGCGCGGTGCTAGTGACCTGCGGTGAGGTGACCGTTTTACACTCGCGTCCCACGTGCAGTGGGAGGCCAGTGATGACGTCCAGGACCGGGCGAAATGTAAAACAAACCACGATGCATGCTTGCAAAGGATGAAACAGCGCTGTGCAGTCGGTGAGGCGACGTCCACAGTACACAATGCACCACAACACTGCAATATAAGAGCTCAAAGAGAGCTCTGGAAACTGGAGAGCACTGGAAGGCACTGCACTGTGCACACAGAATTCCACTACTTAATTCACTGAACAACATTCACCGGAGAGGACTATACAGATTGGAGACACGTCTCACCTGTGCGCCAGCCGGAGACCTCAGGGTCGAAGGAAAGGCTGGATGCCAAGCTGCTGGACGTGCGCTTCGATGCCTGGTGGAGGGAGAGAGAGAGGAGACTGAGGAGGGGCGGGGAGATGAGACAAGGAGCCGAGGGGAAATACACACTAGAAGAGGGCGTGGGAAAGGGGCTTTAAGAACCGGAATAAGGGAACGGAAGAGGAATAAGGCTCTTGATTGTCCGGCTGCTCAGAAAGTGAAAGCGCACACGGCACCCTCAACGTAAGCAAAGCACGTCCTGACGTGTAGAGAAATAGTGCTTACAAGAATAAACAAGCGCGCACGCCTCGCGCTCAAAGTAAAAAAAAGTTTGACGAGAGGCAGCAGGGGGAGGGGAGAGAGGAGGGGGCCTGCGCCTGTTTCCCTTGCGGGAGGGAGCAGGAACCATCTGTTAATTACAAACAGATGGTTTGAAAGCTCGCTCCCGCAAGGGAGTCGCCAAACGTGCACGCGTTGCCATTGAAAGCAATGCAACGCGTGCACGTTTTTGGCCCAAAAAGCGAATCGATATCAAGAGGTCTCCTCCTAAGCAGCGCATGCGCGCTGCGTAGGCGAGACCTAAAAAAGCACTCTATTTAATTGTCGTGTTCACATATATACGTTTTTATCAGACAGTTCATATAGTCCGCGAGCTAGAGACAGTCATAGCAGATCTTCTGAAATGGATATTAAAAAGCTTTCAGAATTACTGCCATCATATCAAAGGGGTCATATCATGTACTAGAGCACTGCCATCATATGTCCTGGTACTGCCAAAAACATCACTGATGACTAAATATGCTGAGGTTTTTCCAGTGATATCACGGCCCTGTGCAACATGACAACCTTTCTGTTTATGCCACAATGTAGTCAAAGGTATGCACAGGAAATTGTGGACGATGGCCACTATGGTGCGGTGCTTAAGATGGCAGGGGCGCTGCACAAAATGCTGAGGTGCCAGGTATCAGGAAACTATTCAAATTGTCTGAGATATTACAGAAAATGTCATGGTTATTCCGTATCAACTCGTGGCAGTGACGCACGGGGTGCCAGGGCTTTCAGCCCATTAAGGCCAGCATGCTAGACCATTATGCTAGGGTTCCTGCTCAATATGACTGCGTTTTCCTCAGGTTTCCACGTGGAGATGTGTTTGTATGCTTTAATGCGGCACTGCTTCCCAATTTGCGGAAATGCTGCCCAGTAAGCCGGCTGACCATGCTAGGTGTTGACCCAATAATGCTCGGGAACTGAAAAATAGGACCCAGAGCAGTTTAGTATTTGTCAGTGCTGCCCAATGTACGTGGCTTAGCCTTCAGAGCGTCTCATTGCTCCTCGTCTCTCCCCTTATTTTCATACCTCGCGCTCCACTTCCGGTAGCGAGGGCCTGGAGTCCCAGCTGCTGCATGCTGCTACCATGCAGCCCGGAGGTGAGAATGGAAAGGACAGAGGGGCTGGGGAGCCCCCACTTGGTGGATCATAAAGTGGGAGGAAAAGAGAGACCATTCAGACAATGTACGGGATCTGTGTGTTTGAAGTACCTCTTTTATCTCTACAGTGGTAGGTATAAATACACAAAGGAATGCTAGTAAATGGAATCTGGGCTGAAGCAATGTACTTGCAGGTCTTTAATTCTTTTGAGCACGATAGATACGCCAGTTTAAGGCTGCGGCTTCCCTCCTCTCTTACTGCAGAGCACCACACAAGAGGAAGTAAGGATGACGGTGGCCGGAAGTGCATTAATTGTGGGAAGTCGGTCCTGGTGGTCCAACAGACCTCATGGCCCTCTGCCCTTCATGAAATATCAGAGCGCTAGCCCGGCTGGACCAGGGACAGACATTGATGGCACAATAGCTGTGTAATATTTTGGAGAGTGCGGCGCCCTCCTGTTCTCTGATTACCACCTGCGCAGTACGATTTAAAATGACTTGGGGTTCGTATGGTAACAACCTACTGGTTTTCATCTACTTGGCGAAGGCACAGCATGTGCATAACTTGAAAGGGCAAATCAGCAAACAGTGTGGTTTTCACAACACACATGTCCCAAATTGGAGGTGATTTCATGCATAAATTAGTACGTGTTAGTAAAACCAGAACAGACAGCCTTTCCCAGCAATACACATTTCCCCCTCGTACCCCTGTGGGAGTGGTGATTTTTACCATGCTTCGCAGCTGGCTTGTGTGTGATATGTTTTCCGGGGACCCCGCATTTGATCCCCACGAAGGCGCCTTGAAGGGGCTAACTGACTGGATTGGACACAGCCTCGGCAACCTTTTAAAAAGTCTGAGGTCAGTATAGTAAAACAAGCATTTGCAATGCAATAGGTCTCCAATTTACGCGAGACCTATTGCATTTCAATTGATTGGCAAAACGGGAGGGCGAGCGGGGGTGGAGGGGGGTGTTAGGAAGACACGAACAATGGGACGGGGGCAGGGAAAAGACACTCCACATTTACCTGGTGGCTCCGGCTCCAGCTGCTTCCTGGCCTCGGGCCTTAGACTTCCAGAGGAACCGCAATAAAGTAAATAGTACACATCACATGTAACAACCAAGTAAAGGGGCCAGTAGCCATGGGAGGATACAAATGACGACATGGCTGTCATAAGGCGGGACTAACAAGCCTCATAATGAATCAGAAGACAGCATTTACAAAGGACAAACACACAACCCAATGAAAAATCAGGGCGGGGGCAGTGGGCGTGGCTTCTCTCGGAACTCTCTCCGTACTGAAGTACCACAGCTCTTCGCAGAGCAGCGCTTGCGCGCTGGCTCCCGCTCAACCTAAAAAATGAGCAGGTAACAATAGGACTTTTTTATTCAAAAGTCTACTGGCAGCTAATTTTATGGTTTGTACTCCCTCAGGCAGTATGTCTGGCCTGATATATTCCATCTGGGGTAAATAACCCTCAAGAGGGTCATTTACTAATTTTCTTTGGGAATATTTGAGGATTTTACGTGTATCTATATATTTAGATATACAGAACTGATTGATCAATCTATGTTTGGATTGGGCAAGTGGAGCAGTCGGTGTACAAATGCAAAACATTTAATCAATCTGTAGTATCAAATTGAGAAAACAGACAAATAAACTAGCGGTACATTTTTTCCCTAACATCGTATACTAGTCATAAATGTAAGGAAAGCATATGGACGGATCCAGGTTGAATTTAACACGTGTTGGATGATCTACTCTTATTGAAAAGATGGTCAATACAAGTGGAATCTCTCTGATTCTTAAAAAATCCTCAAATGTTTCTAAACTATGATCGACTTGTTGGCCATTTACATTGGTAAATACTGACACTCAAGCACTCAAGGGGTTATTGGGTTGCTCTTTATTTTTTCTTGGTCTATTCCAAATCAGTACTGGGAGATGAACTTTGATGATTGTTGATTTGAGGGAGGAAGGCTGTGAGCGGCATCCTACAGACCTAAGGGTCCTATGTTCTAGGTAGACTTACCCAGCTGGTCAGTGGCACCAGTGCCTCCACCTCCTGCTCTGCTAGTCTGCTGCTGGTGAGAGGCTGGGCTTCGTGCTGCTACAGAAGCATCTTCTTCCCAGCCTTGTGCACACAGATGCAGCATATTGACTAATCTCTGTGCAGCTTACTAGAAGCCTCATGGAGACTGTTCACAGTGGTGCAGGCCCTGCACTGCAGTCATGCAGATGTGGGAACAGGCTGGACCTGCTGTGGGTGCACTAATAAACATGCTTGAGGGCTGGCTGATTGCTCAGGCTCAGCACAGGTGCAAACATGGGCATAGTTTGTGCTACAGGGCTACCTGATCAGGACTGTGTTTCAATCAGCTGCTCTTGTGACAGTAGGACAACCTTCAGCCATGAAGGTAGCCATCATCCAAGACCTCAGCCTGTCAATCCCCAAGCATTGTGGCGATCTAGTGATTATCACCAGGAGAAGCCCTGAAAGGCCTTCGTATGCCCCTGGTCCTGCCAAGAAGCAAATGAACTGATTCCTCTGGGTGGCCGTTTGGTCTGGGGAGGAGTCAGCCACATGTTACATTGCCTGGCCTGTGACAAACTCTGCCCAAGCCCTACCATCTTCGGATAGGCACCTGCTCTTTGGGAAGTCGTGATATTTCCCAATACGTGAGACAACAAGTTTGCCGCTCCACACCAGCAACTAGAGAACAGACCGACCCAGAGCCCTCCCTCCACCTCACCTTCCTTCTCTCTTTGTCTCTCTTTGCCTCTCTTCTCTTTTGACAACTTTCCAGGTCAACACTTGAGTTTAAGGTGCTTGCACTATGCAAGGTCTATGATTCAATTTCCATGATTGTTGGCATTAGGAGGATGAATGCCTATGCAGTGCTCATGATATGTATTGTGGTAGAGTGTATCAGTCTCCAAACCCACAGGTAGACCTCACCACTGCTAGAAACATGTCGGTAGAACAATGTTTGTTTAGATGTAGCTCTGCATTGCGGTATGGATGAAATGGAGGCAACTGTATAGTTGAGCAAAAGGGTTTTGTCTTTTTCCTGTTTTATTACTCATAGTTTAGCTGAGTTTCACTTACAAATGAATTGAATTGAAATGTGTTCTACGAGGAAGATGCCTGGCTTTTCCTACATGATGACACACAGAAAAATGCACTGGGAAGTCATACCAAGGGGCAGATTTACTAAATATTTGTGCAACCAAAGTTGCTGATCTGTGTACCGCAAGGGGGAGAAATTGCTGAGATATATAGAGGGGTCTAGCTTGGTCAGTATGATTGGGGGGGTGAGCTTCAGATTTCCCAACAATCGGGCTGGCACATAATGTTAAAATACATTATACGACAAGCAGGGCCACTAGAGAGGCCTAGGGGCAGCAGAAAAGTGGAGGAATGAGGATTGGTAGGGGTACTATGTGAGAATAAGCACATTGTTTTGTGAAATAACTAACATTTTTGAAGTCTTTTCAAACAGAGAGAGGGAGTGAGTGTGTGTGCATCTTGGTCTGTTTGTGTAAAAATTCCTGGAGAAATCCGACAGACACCTCATCATACCCGACTGAAAGCACCTGCACCCAACTATTTATCACAAAATACATTTATTAGGGGTGTGTAACACCCCAAGCCCCAGCTCCCCCCCAAAGCTACACCCCTGTTTACTGAAAAAGGCCTGCTGCTGCTCTCTTGCTCACGCTGGTGCACAAACAGGCTACCTAGCGCAATGCACACACCCTTGTGGCATTGTGCAACGGTATGTATTTGATGTGTAGCATATTTTTTGTCCTGGAAGTGTACCTGTTGTATTTACTAAGGCTTGTTACTGTTCTACCTAGAACTCTTAGGGTTCTAGATGGTTTGTGTAAGGGAAGTTCTGTGGTCTGGCAGTTGGAGCCTCTCACTGGTTGTGAGAGGAGCAGTGGCTTGTAATACACACGAATAAAGATCTTCAACTTACCTGCTGAGTCCTTTGTCTTCGTTGAAGCGTTGAAGATCACAACATCCTTTTTGGCGACGAGCGGGCAAGCCACTGCAACACCTGCTGCATTCCTGATACTGCCACAGCATTTGGCCTCCTGGTTCTGTTCGGAGTAATCTTCCTTCACACTGGAATCTTGTTGGCATGCTGATCTCCTCCAGCGGCTGTATCGTTTTGTAGAGAGGGTTGCCTCCTTCTCCAGCGGCTGTTTCTGTCCTCACGCATATCGGAGAGGAGATCTCTGTGTTTCCGTGACACAAACTACTGTGGCGGTTTTGCTGCGTGCTGATACAGTGGTATCTCTTCTTGCAGCAACGCACGGGCACGTTGTTGGTCGTCGAGAGCTGGCGCTGTTCTCCTTTGCCTGCTGTGTCAGCGGTCCCTGTGGTTGAGATCTGGAGCTCTTCTCCGGTTGCCTCCCTAACAACTACTGATGACGTCTTAGAACTGTCAAGGGGATTGGTGACTGATTGACGTCAGCTCTGCCAGCGCCTCCACGTTAAATGAAGCAAAAGACACACAATTGATGAACGGAATCCAGAACAAATCAAAACATTCACCCCCAGTCAAGAGATCTGGGTTAAATCCATCATTCTTTTGCTCACCATGCCACCCCAGTTTAGACCTGGCCATATGCATATCAGTCTTGACCCTGTGCCTCATGGGAACAGTTCAGCCCAAACTGCCAAGCCAGGTCCTCCCTGGACCGGAAACAAGCATCCTAGGACCGGTTTCCGGCTTTCAGCCCTCATCAGCCAGGATAGCTTGATTCCAGTGGCACAGTGAGCCCGGGACCCACGTCTGGGCATACCCGGCGCACTTAGGGCGAGGAAGCAAAAGACACACAATTGATGGACGGAATGCAGAACAAATCAAAACATTCACCCCCAGTCAAGAGATCTGGGTTAAACCCATCATTCTTTTGCTCACCATGCCACCCCAGTTTAGACCTGGCCATATGCAAATCAGTCTTGACCCTGTGCCTCATGGGAACAGTCCAGCCCGAACTGCCAAGCCAGGTCCTCCCTGGACCGGAAACAAGCATCCTAGGACCGGTTTCGGGCTTTCAGCCCTCATCAGCCAGGATAGCTTGATTCCAGACTGATTTGCATATGGCTGGGTACAAACTGGAATGGCATGGTGAGCAAAAAAACGATGGATTTAGGCCCAGATCTCTGTACTGGGGTGAATGTATGACATTGTTCTGCATTCTGTCCATCAATTGTTGTTTTTGCATTTGTCACCCCGAGTGGGACGGGTATGCCCAGACGTGGGTCCCGTGCTCTCCATGCCATTGGAGTCAAGCTATCCTGGCTGAAGAGGGGTGAAACCCCGAAACCGGTCCTAGGATGCTTGGTTCCAGTCTAGGGAGGACCTGGCCTGGCAGTTCGGGCTGGACTATTTCCATTGGGCACAGGGTCAAGACTGATTTGCATATGGCTGGATACAAACTGGAATGGCATGGTGAGCAAAAAAACGATGGATTTAGGCCCCAGATCTCTGTACTGGGGTAAATGTATGACATTGTTCTGCATTCTGTCCATCAATTGTTGTTTTTGCATTTGTCACCCCGAGTGGGACGGGTATGCCCAGACGTGGGTCCGTGCTCTCCATGCCACTGGAGTCAAGCTATCCTGGCTGAAGAGGGGTGAAACCCCGAAACCGGTCCTAGAATGCTTGGTTCCAATCCAGGGAGGACCTGGCCTGGCAGTTCGGGGTGGACTGTTCCCATTGGGCACAGGGTCAAGACTGCTTTGCATATGGCTGGGTACAGACTGGAATGGCATGGTGAGCAAAAAAACGATGGATTTAGGCCCAGATCTCTGTACTGGGGTGAATGTATGACATTGTTCCGAATTCTGTCCATCAATTGTTGTTTTTGCATTTGTCCACGTTCTATGAGCCATCCGTCAGCTCCTTCAGCGCCTCAGCGTACCGTGAGCCACTCGACAGCGTCTACCTTACGTGCGACCATTTTGGTTACTCCTGTCTTTGGCTTTGTTTCTTCCTCATCGATAACTACAACTAAAGTGTAATTTCTTTGATGTACACGTTGGAGATTTCATCATTTAGTGACTCAGTGCTAGCGCTCACGCGCTCATTGTAAGACAGTCTATAGTGTGTTAATTATTTTGTTTTTACTGGTGATCGATGCATAGCGTGTTATTTAGTGGAACTTTTACCTGCTACCTTTCTTTGTTTTTTTCTTGTCAAACATGCAATTGTTGTCATATATCCCTGTTGTTATATGGTAAGCAGGAGTGCTACTTATTTCTTTATTGTTCTTCAGTGTATTTTAGGGTCTCTGTAATCTCTTTAGCATTCCAGTGCAGTTAGTGGTTTTTCTTTTAGTTTCACAACATGCAATCAGTCAATCCACCTCCTCCATTTTTAGAAAGTCCTGGTGCTCCTCACATCCAATGGAGGCAGTGGTTTTGCATTTGAAACGTATTTGGGTGCAATTGGGGCCTCACGCTTTAGGGCTGAAAGAATTTTTTTTTTGCTCCTTCATTCTTTGGGGTTTGAAGGAAGAGAGGTCTTTAAACATTTGCCTGACATCATTTTGGGGGAGGGCGAAGTTATTAATGATTACCAAGAAGCTGTTAAAAAATTGGTCATCAAGTTTGATGTACACCTAGTTTGGTTGTTTTGAGGCACAATTTTTTTAAACATGTGCAACTTCAAAGTGAAGATGTGGATTCTTATGTCAGTGCTTTACGTAAGCTTTGTGCAGAGTGTAATTTCTGAGATTATCGTGATCAGCTTGTCAGAGATCAATTTATTGCAAATTGTTGGGATAAGCATATACAACAAAAATTACTTACCATGGGTAATCCAACTTTGGATGAAGTTTTAAAAGTAGCTAAAAGTGTTGAACTTGCACAACTTTCCATTAAAGAGCTAAGTGTAAGTGGTCCTCCTAAGGATGTTGTAAATGCTATCGCCACACCAAATATTGCTGCTAATGCTATACGGAAAGATAAAACTAATGAAAAAACATTCTTTAAAAGAACTAATATTTGTTTCAGATGTGGCTATGCCCCACATACCAAAGATAACAGATTTTGTCCCGGTAAGAATGCTAAATGCCACAAGTGTGGTAGATTAGGACATCTAGCTAAGGTGTGTCAATCGTTTCTCAACAAATCTGAGAAAGTTAATTGTGTGGCACAAGATGATAACCAATCTGGGCATGATTTGGTACAAACGTTCCAAGACATGAATGTTGCGGTTACGGATGATGGAGTGGTTTATGGTGATCCTTCTGAGTGTGTTGATCCCTATGCTGATGTGTTGGTGGGTGGTGTTTGTTTGAAGTTGCTAGTTTTTTTTTTAACACTTTATTTTCCATTTTACAAAATACGAAAATATTATACATATGAAGTCGTTCATCAACTTTTCAGAATACATTGTCAACCACATTTCTGTCAATGAATATCCTAATTGGCAATCCGTGAGATAATTACCAGGCAATATTAAGCCACAACATTTACAGTTTGACATGCAAAGAGAAAGAGAACAATAGTCGGATCCCAATGGAAGAACCCACTCCCAATCCGGAACAGCCGTACTCGTGGTCTGCACCTGCTAGACATCTGTACATAGTAATGACACATAGCAGCAATAAGGCCCTGAACAGAGCCAGTTGCGGAACATCTCATCCCACTCCCTCTGGGACAAAGCCCTCCTCCACTTGTGAATTCGCGTCTTGGCGCTGTTTCTCAATGTAGAATCGATACGGGCCCCATATATCTTTGGGGCGGGAAGTGCTAGGCATAACACTTATGTATACTTCTCTATTGACGTTACAGTACGCCAGACTGTGTAGCCAGGTCTGGACAGTTGGGGCTGACTTGCGCCCCCAATGGATGGCCACCTCTCGCTTTGCCAACAGAAGGCACAGTGATGCAAATCGCCGAATCTTTTTAGGGAAGTTTACTGTATAACCCAGCAAGGCTACCTCGGGGTAGGGATCAGAGAAAGATCAGTCATTTCCCCTAGCATGTGGTGTATGCCTTCCCAATATTGTTGCAGTTTCGGACACGTCCAAGTGAGATGTGCAAAATCGGCATGAGGGGCTGAGCATTTGCGACAGTTGTGTGATTTGGAGGGGTCTATCCTATGTGATAATGTCGGGGTGAAATACGTACGGCATAAGAATTTAAAATGTATGAGTTTGTGTCTGCTATTGAGTGAGATGTCACGTGTAACCGAACAACAGGTGGCCCATTGCTCATCTGTTATTGTCGTGCCCAGATCCATTTCCCATGCCTTACGGACCTTGCTGTCATCAACCGGCCTCAGTGTTGCACATGCTTTGTATAGTTTGGAAGTGAGATGTATGCTGTCTGCGTTTTCTATCACCATAGTAAGGGGGTGAAAGGAGGTGGGTTCAATTGGAAAAGTGGAGAAGGTAGAGCGTAGGGCGGAGCGGATGCGGCCCATGATGAACCTATCCATGATGGTGCTTGTGTGGAAACGTGCGTCTTCCATTAAGGAAAATATGTGGCCATCTGGGTAGAGGTCCCCTATCCGTGAAATTTCAAATTTGGCAAGTGTGCGCTGGACCAATCGTTCCTCTGTGATTGGAATCAAGCGAGGGTTCACGATGGGCAGGGCCGACGAATAAAGTACGTCAGTGCCCATGGCTCGGCAAAGCTTCTTCCACGCCCAGCTTGTGGAGGAGACAGTTTGGATATCCCTTGGGTCTCTAGGGAACCCTACCGGTAGAATGGCCGAAAGCTGGCCAGGCAAGACGAGATCAGACTCCGGCCGTAGATATGGGATTCGAGCGTCAGGGTGGTACCATGAATGAGCATAGCTACATTGGGCAACTAAGTAGTACAATTTTAAATCTGGAACACCGTATCCCCCTCTTTCATAAGGTAGCGTGAGGACATCCCAGCGGACTCGTGCGGGCTTCCCACCCCAGATCAATCTAGATAATAGAGTACGCACTGTTTGAAAAAAGCCATTGGTAAGAGGAATGGGTATATTATTAAAAAGGTACAAAAATCTGGGGAGTACTACCATTTTTAGAATTGACACTCGACCCGCAAGTGACAAAGGGAGTCTCAGCCATCTCTCAATCTGAATCGTAAGCGCGTGGACTGCTTGTCCATAATTCAGACTTAGGATTTGGGCGGTATCTAAGTGAATATGTATTCCTAAATATTTAACTGAGTCTGCGCACCATTCTAAGGGAAATTCGCAATCCCATTGTTGAGTTGAGGCTGTCAGCGGAAATATGATGGATTTGTGCCAATTTATGCCCAGTCCCGAGAAACGACCAAAGCGGAGGATTTCTCTGATTAGTGCATGCAAGTTAGTGTGAGGGTGTCTAACATAAAGGATCGTGTCGTCAGCATACAAGGAGACCAGGAGGGGGCCAGTGTTGAATTGTAGGCCCCTGTGTAGGTGACGCTCCTGAAAGTGACGAATCAAGGGGTCCATAGCCAGAATGAATAGTAAAGGAGACAGTGGGCAACCCTGCCTGGTTCCTCGGGATAAAGAGAAAGGATCCGAGAGTGTACCGTTGAGGCGCAGTCGAGCGGTCGGTTTATTATATAATAGTGTGGTCGCAGCAATGAAACCCAAAGGCATACCCATGCGCCGCATCACAGACAAAAAGAAAGGCCACTCTAAGGAATCGAAGGCCTTCTCCGTGTCGAGAAGAATGGCGGCTGCTGGGGTGTCTGGGCCTATCCGATGAATGACCGAAAAAAGTGTTCTGAGGTTCAGCGAGGTGGAACGATGTGGTACAAAACCGGATTGAGCCGGTGAGATGACGAATTCCATCAGTTGGGACAATCGATTTGAGAGAATTTTAGCTAGGATTTTGTAATCTAAGTTGAGGAGGGACAGCGGTCGGTATGATCCGCAGTGTGTGGGATCCTTACCGGGTTTGGGCAGGAGAATTATGAGCGACCCCTGACCTTGACTGGTAGGTCGCTCCCCCACCACACAGCTCCGTCTGTGTGCCCTGCTGCTGCCCCTGATTGTGCTTGTTTTTCCTTTCTGTGCCCCCTTGCTGCCCCTGATTGTGCTCGTTTTTTCCTTTCTGTGCCCCCCTTGCTGCCCCTGATTGTGCTCGTTTTTTTTCCTTTCTGTGCCCCCTTGCTGCCCCTGATTGTGCTCGTTTTTCCTTTCTGTGCCCCCTTGCTGCCCCTGATTGTGCTCGTTTTTCCTTTCTGTGCCCCCTTGCTGCCCCTGATTGTGCTCGTTTTTTCCTTCTGTGCCCCCCTTGCTGCCCCTGATTGTGCTCGTTTTTCCTTTCTGTGCCCCCTTGCTGCCCCTGATTGTGCTCGTTTTTTCCTTCTGTGCCCCCTTGCTGCCCCTGATTGTGCTCGTTTTTCCTTTCTGTGCCCCCTTGCTGCCCCTGATTGTGCTCGTTTTTTCCTTCTGTGCCCCCCTTGCTGCCCCTGATTGTGCTCGTTTTTCCTTTCTGTGCCCCCCTTGCTGCCCCTGATTGTGCTCGTTTTTTCCTTTCTGTGCCCCCTTGCTGCCCCTGATTGTGCTCGTTTCTCCTTTCTGTGCCCCCTTGCTGCCCCTGATTGTGCTCGTTTTTTCCTTTCTGTGCCCCCTTGCTGCCCCTGATTGTGCTCGTTTTTTCCTTTCTGTGCCCCCTTGCTGCCCCTGATTGTGCTCGTTTTTCCTTTCTGTGCCCCCTTGCTGCCCCTCATTGTGCTAGTTTTTTCCTTTCTGTGCCCCCTTGATGCCCTGATTGTGCTCGTTTTCCCTTCTGTGCCTGTTTCCCGCCGCTGCGCCCCTGCGGCCCCGCCCCCTCACTGCCCATTCGCTGCCCCATTCTCTGCTCCTCCCTCCCACCTCCCCATTTATGGCGGCCGCTGTGCGGCCGAAGGCGCGCCTATGGCAAGCCCGTCTGCGCCTGTCCACGCCGTGACCGCGCCCGGCGCCAGACCCCCTGGTCCGGGCATCCCCCGCGCCCGCCACATCAACAGACGCCGATACGACGCCAGCACCCTCCACGCACTCAACCCCGGAAAAGATCACGCCTGCTAACAGGCCACCCCGAAGCGCACCCAAGGACCCTTCACCTGCCGGAACTGCAGCTTCGCCAGCACCCGCCCCGCCAAACCACCGCCCAGGAAAGAACCCAACTACCTCAGATGCATCCTCCTCAACACCCGTTCCGCCCGCAAACACGCCATCGAACTCTGGGACCTTCTCGACTCAACCTCCCCAGACGTCGCATTCCTGACGGAGACCTGGCTGAATCCCGCTTCAGCCCCCGACATCGCCATTGCCATCCCGGACGGATACAAGATCACCCGCAGGGACCGCACCAATGGAGTCGGAGGAGGCATCGCCATCGTCCACAGGAACACCCTCAGAGTCTCAACCAACACCGACGACACCCTCAGCACCGCCGAACACATGCACTTCCAGATCCACACCGATCCCAACACCACCCTCAGAGGAACCCTCATCTACAGACCCCCCGGACCCCGACCACAGTTCAGCGATTCCATCGCTGACTTCGTCAGCACACACGCCATCGCCTCCACGGACTACATCCTCCTCGGGGACCTGAACTTCCACCTCGAGAACAACAAGGACACCAACTCCACCACCCTGATCGACAACCTCGCCACCCTCGGACTCAGACAGCTCGTGACTACACCCACCCACGCCGCCGGCCACACGCTCGACTCCATCTTTTCCGCAAGCCCACACGTCTCCTTCAACCACACCTCCGAACCCCACTGGACTGACCACCACTGCATCCACTTCACCTACAGGAAGCCCACCACGCACCACTGCACCGAACAAATGCCTCGCCGCTGCTGGAGCAGAGTCACGGAAAACCAGCTAACCACAACCCTCGCCCTGAGCCCACCCGCCGAACCCTCCGACCCCGACACCGCCGCCCGCAACCTCAGACAGTGGATCGACGACTGCGCCAACACCCTCGCCCCGCTCAAGAATCCGCCCAACAGCCACACCAGCAAGAAAGCCACCTGGTTCACCGAAGACCTCCAGGCCTCCAAACGAACATGCCGAAAACTGGAGAAGATCTGGCTCCACGAACGGACAGCGGACAGCTACGCCGCCCACAAGAGCGCCACCCGCAGTCACCATCACCTCATCAGATCCGCCAAAGGGCCTCACTCAAAGACCGTCTAGACAACAACGCACACAACAGCAAAGAGCTCTTCAACATCGTGAAGGAACTCTCCAACCCCAGCTCCAACACCAACGACATCCAGCCGTCGCAAGACCTGTGCGACTCACTGGCCACCTTCTTCCACCGCAAAATCGCCGACATCCACGACAGCTTCAACACCACGATTGCCCCGGCAACCACCGAGACCACTGCCCCCACAACCACCAATCGCCTGCTCTCCTGGACCAACATCAACGACGAGGACACCAGCGAGATCATGAACACCATCCACTCCGGTTCACCGCTAGACCCGTGCCCTCACCACATCTTCAACAAAGCCAGTACAGCCATCGCGCCCCATCTCCGGAAAATAATCAACATCTCCTTCGAGACAGCAACCTTCCCGGAAAGCTGGAAGCACGCCGAGATCACCGCCTTACTCAAGAAACCCAAGGCAGACCCCAAGGACCTCAAGAACTTCCGACCCATCTCTCTGCTCCCGTTCCCCGCGAAGGTCACCGAGAAAATCGTCCACAAACAACTGACCCGCTACCTCGAGGAGAACAACATCCTGGACCCTTCCCAGTCCGGCTTCCGCAGCAACCACAGCACCGAAACCGCCCTCATCGCCGCCACCGATGACATCAGGACCCTGCTAGACAACGGAGAAACAGCAGCCCTCATCCTCCTGGACCTATCAGCCGCCTTCGACACGGTCTGCCACCACACACTACGAACACGCCTTCACGATGCCGGGATCCAAGAGAAGGCCCTGGACTGGACCACATCCTTCCTTTCCGGCAGAACACAAAGCGTCCGCCTCGCCCCCTTCCGATCCAAGGCCACCAAGATCATCTGCGGCGTACCCCAAGGCTCCTCCCTCAGCCCAACGCTGTTCAACATCTACATGGCACCCCTCGCCCACGTCGCCCGACAGCACAACCTCAACATCATCTCCTACGCCGACGACACCCAGCTGATCCTCTCCCTCACCAAAGACCCTCACACCGCCAAAGCCCACCTCCACGAAGGAATGAAGGCCGTCGCCGAATGGATGAGGACCAGCCGCCTGAAGCTGAACTCTGACAAGACGGAGGTCCTCATCCTTGGTTCCAACCCTTCAGCCTGGGACGACTCCTGGTGGCCAACATCACTGGGAACAGCCCCGCCACCCACCGACCACGTACGCAACCTAGGGGTCATCCTCGACCCCACCCTCTCCATGACTAAGCAGGTCAACACCGTTTCCTCATCCTGCTTCAACATCCTCCGAATGCTCTGCAGGATCTTCAAGTGGATCCCCACCGAAACAAGAAAAACAGTCACCCAGGCCCTCGTCACCAGCAGGCTGGACTACGGAAACGCCCTCTACGCAGGAACGACGGCTAAGCTCCTGAGACGGCTGCAACGCATCCAGAACGCCTCTGCACGTCTTATCCTCGACATCCCCCGACGCAGCCACATCACACCCCACCTGAGAGACCTGCACTGGCTCCCTGTCAACAAGAGGATAACCTTCAAGCTCCTCACCCACGCACACAAAGCACTCCACAACTCCGGACCAGCCTACCTCAACAGACGACTCAGCTTCTACACCCCCACCCGCCAGCTCCGCTCGACCAGCCTCGCCCTCGCCACAGTCCCCCGCATCCGGAAAACGACCGCCGGCGGCAGATCCTTCTCCCACCTCGCCGCCAAGACCTGGAACACCCTCCCCACCAACCTCCGACAGACCCAAGACCTACTGGCCTTCAGAAGACTCCTCAAGACCTGGCTCTTCGATCAGTAGCAGCACCACCCCCCTCTTCCCCCAGCGCCTTGAGACCCTCGCGGGTATGTAGTGCGCTTTATAAGTGACATGATTGATTGATTGATTGATTGATTGATTGACTGCCTCCCTGAAGGTGGGGGTAGAATTTGTGACTCCAATGCCTCTGCATATACCTCTATGAGTCGCGGAGCTAATAGTTCTTTGTATTCCTTATAGAAATCGCCGGAAAATCCGTCGAGCCCAGGTGCCGATGAGCCACGAATGGTCTCAATGGCCAACAAAACATCTGCAACCGAGATGGGCTCCGCCAAGAAATCTTGCATGTGCTTCTCAAGGTACACTAAGGCTATCTCGTCTAGATATCCTTCTTGGGCTGTACAGTCGCTCCCTATATTGGGGGAGTATAGATTAGTGAAATATTCCAAAAATGTGTTTCGAATGTCCACAGTGGAGGTGTATGTGTGCGCGTCCGGAGAATGTATTTCAGTGATGTAGGTTTTGTGATATGGGGGCCGGAGTAGCTGGGCCAGAACCCTGCCCGGTCGTTCACCCTCACCATAACGTCGGGCAGTCTGGTATTTTCCTAGGTATAGAATTTCCCGGTCCGCTGTTTCCCTGTAGTCCTCCAGGAGCACCAGTCTCCTCCCTCATAGGTGGATTGGGTGAGCTCTGCGGAGGCTTCGTCCAAAGTCTTAAGGTCACGTTCTAGGCGTGTAAGTGTGTTGCGCAGATCCCTAAGGACACCTGCGTGTTTAGCTATGCATGTGCCCCTGATGACTGCCTTAAAGCCCTCCCACAATACCGCCCAAGTGTCCACCGAACCAGTATTGACAGCAAAATATTCCTCTATGGCGTCTCGTATTTCCTCTTTGAACACCTCATCATGTAAGGCACGACTAGGGAAACGCCACTGACGTTCAAAGCCCTCTGGGCGTGGTACCCTAAGATGTAGCGTCACTGGGGAGTGGTCTGAATAAGTCCTAGGGAGGGTCCCTACTGATGTGCACCAACCATAAATGTCGGGGGAAAGTAGCCAGTAGTCTATCCTCGTCCGAGTGTTGTGCTGGCCTGAATAATGGGTATATTCTGTGGTGCTCGGGTTACGCTTGCGCCAAACATCCAACAACGCGAATCGTTCGCACAGCTCCTGGAGTGCTCTGCGGGCGCGCGGCTTGGTGTCAGCTGCCCTGGAGGTACAATCCATGTCAGGGTTAAGTAATAGGTTAAAATCTCCACCTACAATCAACGTCTGTGGCTGCAGCTGAATGAGGCGTGTGTGGAGGGAATGAAAAAAGTCAGGGGCATCTGTGTTGGGGGCATAGACACAAAGCAATGTAACGTTCCGGCCCAGTATAGTCCCGGTGACCGCTAGGTATCGTCCCTCTTCATCACTAAGCATGGAGCCAAATCGGAAGGGGACTCTTTTGTGTATTAAAATGGCAGTTCCCCTTGCGTAGTTACTGTAATTAGCAAAGTATCTATGTGTTCCCCAGCTGGAGCCGAAGTGTGCCTTGTCTGTTTTGGGAAGGTGAGTCTCTTGTAAATAAGCGACATCTACTTTGTGTCGTAGCAAATAATGAAGCACTTGTCTACGCTTTCTATTATCATTAAGGCCCCGTACATTCCATGAGATTAGGGATAGGTCCAAGGGACCCTCTACGTTACCAACTCTTGCCATCTATCCAGGAGATCAATGCCAACTGCGCGATGTGGTGACTGTTAACTAGTAACTTTAGCTGTGAACGACCAACCATGTCCCTGGAGACAAAATGCTTGAAGTTAAGCCCCCCTCCCAGCCGCACCCCGTCCGAGACGCGGCCAATCCCAACAAAAAGAATAACGTGAGGTACCATATCATTGCACAGCAAAATGTAAAATTCAAACAACAGTACCCCAGAGTTAACCAAACCATTCTCAAAGGATACACCATGAGGGGCGGCAACGCCCGGTGAGCAACCAGCTAAATGCAATGCCAATGTAAGGAGATCTAAGAACATATTCCTAGAGTCACAGTGAAATTAGTCCCATGAAAGGGGATGCAGAGTCAACCTGTGCCTGCACTCGAAAACAGTTCGGCGCTCGCTTCAGATCCGCTGTGTGGGGGAAGGGCCCGATCTCGCCCCGCCAGAGGGGCGATTGTTCTGTTTATAAACACGGCAAAATTCCCGTGCCTCCGTCGGGTTTTCGAAGATCCGAGCTCTGCCATCCACGTCGACCTTTAATCTTGCAGGGTACAACATGCCATATCTTAGTCCCAAGTTACGTATAGCAGCCTTGACTCCATTAAATTTACGCCGTGCGTCTTGCACCATGGCCGTGAAATCTGGGTAGAAGGACAGCTTTGCGCCCTGCCAGGAGATGTCCCCTTTGTCTCTAGCCAGGCGGAGCGCCGTGTCCCGGTCCCGAAAGTTCATGACTCTTGCCACAATAGGCCTGGGAGGAAGGCCTGGGTTGGGGCGAGGGCCCAGAGACCTGTGCGCTCTATCTATGACAAAACCAGCGGTGAAGGAGTCTTTGCCAAATAGCTCGATTAACAAGGTTTCCACGAAGAGGTCCATCCGGCCAGCGGGGGCCGTCTCCGGAACGCCAAGAATGCGTATATTGTTGCGGCGGCTGCGGGCTTCGAGATCCTCATTTTTGATGGCCACGTCCTTCAAAATCCGCTCGACTCTTTCTAGACGCTTGGCGGATTGCGCAGTCCCATCCTCAATGTCTGAGATGCGTGCCTCAGCCACATCAAGCCGTCTGTCGTGTGCTTGGATCTTGGCACCCAGATTCGAAATGGTTTTGTCCAAGGAATCAAAGCGAGTGCCTAATGCCTTAAAGCCCGCGCGCATCTCTCGGAGCAGGGAAGCCGCCGTGTCCGATAAGGTATCGTCTTGCCCCGCTGTTGGTACCGATTCAGCCATAGTAGGGTCTTGTTGCGGAGCGGTGGCACCCAGTTTCTCGAATGGCAAAGTCCTTTGCTTCGGGTCTTTACGGCCCATGCCGTGCCAGAGAGTCTTTATCTCGGCTTCCCAAGCCTTAGAGGGTGTAGCACGTATCGGTCACTCTCTCCCTTGGTGCTATATGATGAGGCACTCAAGAAGAAGATGTAGGTTAAAGAGGGACCCCAGTGTCGCTGAGCGGGATGTGGCGCAGGTAGTAGAATTGTCTAGCTGTATGGGGGGTCATCAGGCATTGCGGACAATAGCTGCGATGGCAATAATTCTGTGGAGACGGCGTGGGGCCCCACGCATGAAGCCAACCGCCATCAGTGCAGATCAAGGATTATGCTGTAATGTAGAGGGGACCGCCCTCGCGGAGGCGGCAGACCCCCAACATTGTCATAGAGCATTGCCTCCATACATGAGGATATTGTAGTTTCCAGGCCCCTCTAGCAGCGCCCCCAGGCCGATGCGATCCAGAAGGCGGGCCGCGGGAGTCCCGCCGCAGCAGGAAGAGTGCCGCGAGGCCCAGCGCGCCTCGGCCCGGACCTCCGACACGCGTTACAGCGCGTCGCGGCCGGCCCTCCAGGCACGAGCCATTCCACGGCCGATGGCGCGCCACAGAGGGAGGCTGTCGTCAATCAGGGCTGAGCACAGGTCCCGGGAGGGGTGCAGCGCCGCTCACCTCATTTGCGGCCGACGTGAGTCGTAGGCCCCAACAGCATCCCCGGCCTCAGGTGGTTTTTTGGGTCCCACCCGTCCGGAGGGGGGCCGGTCCAGCCGTCGCCCCACGCCGCCACTCCCGAACGCGGGCACCCAGCGGGGTCGGAGTCAGCCCCGGGGACTCAGCATGTTCTCCGCCGCAGCGTGCAGTAAAGTTCTGGGCTCATTGATGGTGTTTAGTGCAGGAATATGCCAGTGGGCCAGAAAGCTCAACGGAGCTTCAGAGCCAGGCGGCCATGTTCGTCGCCGGCTTGGCCACGCCCCTGAAGTTGCTAGTTGATTCGAGTGCTCGTATTACAATGATTACGTATGATTTATTTAAGAAAACTTGGGGGAATAGGTCTCTTTTCCCACCTGCAAAAAAACACACAAGTCCCTGACTAAGAATGTGGATCAAGTGTTGCCCTATCTCCATGTACAGTAACGGTGGGGTCTGTGAGCGTGCACAAGTCTTTAAAGAACAAATATATCTACTCGACCATCAGTGATTGCGGCAAGTAACTCACAAGTATGTAAAAAATGTAAATGATCACATAGACATATGAATATAAAAACAGTAATGCTAGAAACAATTAATATAAAAAAATTATCAATTTTTATTCATAATTTGTTAAAAAACATTCGCCACACATTTAAAAAAAAATTGACAATAGTTTCGTACAATACAATTGAACAGCTAAAACAAATAAGAAAACTGCACAAAAGTCGACGCGGCGTTTCGGTGAAGTGCGGATCAATCACCTTCTTCAGGACTGAGTTTTCTAGAGATTTAAGATACAGTGGTGCATCAGTTTGTTAAATTCTACATTAGTGGTTTTAGAATTCAATTTTACACAATTTTCGAAAAAAACGTTAAAACTAGCATATACTGTTTATTATTAAATCGCCCCAACAAAAATGAAGAATAGAAACAACAAATGATCCACCATTAATCAAGTGTAACGTACCTATTATAATTTTAATTGGATGTAACCCCTGTATAATTTAAATGGGGAACATTCTGCCAGTAGGTTTATGGTTGGATTAAGGAATGTCCTGGAAACAAAAAAAGAGCATTTACTGCAAAGTATTTCAGGAGAAATGCTAGTAAGGGTGTGAGGAAAATCTCCGTGATATTCATAAATATGTACCTTTTTATATGGTACTCTTCCTTCAATAATGCGTTCGTAGATGCCACCGATAGTTATATAGTTCGAATATATCGACCTTATAAAAGAAGAGAGGAATTTAAGGTCTCTACACGGTCCATGTGCCGCAATTAGATAATAGTATGTTCAGTGTGCTCAGTTTATCACAATTCAACATAGTTCCTGGGTTCTCACCCCAGTGTGTCTCCAGGACAGTGCATGGCCAAGGCCAGCAGCCAGCCAACAGATGGGTGTAGTCTCTCTCCTGCTTCTGGGACAGAGTGCATGCTTTGGGCCAGATGTGGCCTCTTCCTGCTACAGTGAGGTTGTAGTCCTGATTGGCAGTGGGTGCTGACGTCAGTGGTTCTACAGGTAAAAGATTTAAGTACTGGTGCAGAGGTGTCACACCAGTGTTTTGGTCATAGTAGCACAGGATGAGCCCCTTCCACACTTCTTTTGGATCAGAGTGGCATGGGATGAGCGCTGGTTACACTTCCTTGAGTCACATTACCATGGCATGAGCCACAGTTGCAGTTCTTGGTGTAGTGGCATTAAGGAGATGTGATTCTGCCATTCCCACTTGGAACCACAACCAGGAGAGTCCAAAACCCCAGGCACCTGGGACACAGACCGCTGTGCTCCTTACTCCTTCTTACAGACCCCACCAAGAATCTCACTGCTGCAGGCACTTCCTGAACAGTCACGATTCCTGCAGGGTTGTAGGGCTGTAGATAATTGGATTATTATTTGGGGTGGTAACAACCCACTTCAAGGAATAATCAGTATCCTCATCAGGGTGAACTCTCAAAGTCACTAAATTACCCTGAGCACAATCCCCTTGTAGCTATGGCACAGAGCAGACACGCTTAACTTAGTGTGATGTGTATATTATTATTATGCAGTACTAAAACAGTAATAAAGTTGAAATGCAAAACAATAGAAATTCCCATCTGGATTAGAAAAATATAGGACGTATAATATACAAAATTACACCAAAATGACAAAAATCCAATAAGGGAAACCAGAGATATGACTTTTTACACTTTTAAGTAGGATTAGCGCCAAATGAAGTACCAATGATAATCGTCAATGTACAGCAGTACACCGGGACCTAGGTGCAGTTAGACACTGACCGCGATGGAGCGCAGGTCAGATGCACCAACCAGGTTCGCCCTGGTAAAAGATTTAACCTTATGACTAAGGCTCCCTGTTTTCCATTTTTGTTGATTTTTACAGATAAATACAGAAAGAAAACCATTTATTTTCCTGTCTTTATTTTTTTTTAAATGTGGATAAAAATGGAAATAGGCTTGCTTTTTGAGTGATTCTAAATGCTCCCTCCCATGACTGCGAGGCCAATAGCTGTGTCGATTGATAGGTAAGGGGATTAAAAAAGAAAGGCATATTAGTAAAGAGGCTTAAACAGCAGTAGATATACACAAGGTTGATACTGAAATTTGCATATTTTCATATAAGTGCATTGATTTATCTTCTACTGGTGTTCATATCACTGAAACCTGGCAGGCATGCAAGCATAAGTGCATATTTATTGATTAAATAAATGTGGAAATATACTAGTTTCAGCTTCATTTATTTCACAAAACAAATATGAATAAATACATATAAAATTAGCAAAAAATAAATATGGATAAATACAGACGGAAATGTCAAAAAATTAAATACCATAAAACCGGGAGCCCTACTTATGACTTTAGTCCTTTAACCCCTTAACTGCTTGTCCTTCCCCTACCACACCTCCCCACCAGTGCTGAGCCCTTTTTTGACTATTTGGGATAGTTTGTGCTTAAGCGCCACAACTTTTTGTCTACATGAGGTATCCATGACAAATTTGCATCCTTTTTTCCAACATCCTGGGGGTTCTAAAGGTACTCAGGGTTTGTGGATTCCCCTGGAGGGGACCGAAAAAATAGGTAAGGGGCAACATCCGTGATTTATTGATCACTGGTGATTCACGCTTCGGATGGCCTTGAGAAGGCCCAACAGCGATAGGAGTCCTGAGTGGGGGACCTAGATGAAGATGATTGAAGGGAGACTGGCATGGTGCCTGGAGAGCTGGCGGTTTCTATGCGACTGCTTATGATACAGTTCAATTTCTTGCATGTGACGTACCTCACAGAGAGGCGCTTACAACGCGTTCTCCCGGGTAAGCAAGCGTACGATGGTGGACTTCTACCATGTTGCCTGGGAATGTCTGGTGCTGAGGCCCTTCTGGGAGGAGGTGGGTCACATACTCTCCGCTGTTCTAGGCCGCTTCCTGGAGTTAACCCCTCGTATTGCCTTGCTTGGGCTGCTGGTGGAAGTAGGAGGCCCTAGAGCTGAACGTGTTTTTCTTGGGATGGCTTGTTTAGTTGCCAAACAGGATTTGACCCATGCGTGGAAACAACAGAAACCACCGACTGTTAGGAGTTGGTGAGCAGGGGTGGACTGGTGCACTCATCAGGAGAAGCCAGTCTTTGAGGCTCGTGGCTGCCCTCTGCAGCATGAACGGATATGGGGGAAATGGTGTGGCTTTTATGGTCTCCCGATTTGAAACTGTAATATTGGACAATACTAATACCCAAGCTTGTTGCATTGTCATTCATGAACATCAACCAAATTTTGCACTGTGTGATGTAATGTCTTTCCGCTAAACTTCAATAAAGTTGGGTATAAGAAAAAAATGTGATTAACCTAAATATAGGAAATGAAATTAAAATTATTTTTTAAATATGTTAAAAAACATCTAAAGTCAAATGTTTATATTTATTTATTATGTATTTGAAATTACTGAAAATTATGTATAGCATTACTTTAAACTAATGGAAATATTTTTACATTACATTTTAAATGTTTTTAAAAGTTGAAATAAATTAATACATTTTAACATTTCCTATGGAATTATATTTTAAGACCCAGTTGCCCTTCTTTTCTATGGGAGGGTGTTGCAGTACCAGATGTTGTTCATTTGTGCATTTGTGGTGCTGAATATACTCCAGGTCTTAGCTAGAGTACATTTACTACTATTATGGATCCCTTTTGGTTGTAGTAACTTTAGAAGAGTAGTTTGGGAATAGGAATGGGCTTACTCTTATGTGGGTAGGTGCATTAGCCTACCTAAGCCCCTCTTTCGCCCTCCCAAAGTCCCTCCTTACTCATTGTTAGAATGCTCCCAATCTGTAAAACGTATTTCCCATTTTCCAGCCACTCCCCACAGTCACTCCCACATTTACTATTAAAACATAAGTGTACGTGTGTGGAGAACTTCACATTTGGAGCAGAGATCTCCATAGATATAAGATAGGAGAGGCAGAGAACTCTAAACGTAGGTTTGTAAATATCATTTTGTAGTGCATGTCATGCTATGTTAATTGATATTGTAAAGCGCAACAGATACCCAAGAACGGGCTTCCCAGCACTAACAAAAAGTGGTAACAGACTATGTAGAATAAGCTGAAACATTATTTGAAAAGATGGGTTTTTAGATGTTTCCTGAAATTTAGTAGATTATTGTTGGACCTAAGTTGTTGAGGTAGAGAATTGCAAAGTTTGCAATTAGCACGAGCAGTACTATTGTAGTACTACTAAACAAACTATAAAATGCAGTTTGTATATAGGCCCCATAGAGCTTAATAGAGTGGCTGCACTCTAGTGGATTTCTCAGTAGCTTTCAATACTGTGGATTATGAGCTGCTATTTAAAAGGATAAATGGTTCATTTTAAAATGTATTTAGTCCTACCACACAGATAGAACACAAATTGTGTTTACTGCCATGTCTATAAGCACCATCTTTCCAAAAGTTAGATGTCCCCCAAGGCTCAATGATTTGCCCCCTGCTATTCAAAATATACCTGAATGTACTTACTGAACTTATACCTTCCTCCAATCTCACCTAATACAACTGTGCAGGTGATACTAAGATTATCCTGAAAAGGGAAAGCCATTTAGACCTTGTGACATCTGGATATACAAAGCGCCTACAGGCAGTCAAACAACTAGATGCTACAAAATTACCTGAGCCTAAATCTCTGAAAACTGAGATCTTCATTTTTGGTATATGGAAAACATATAAACCAATTAAGGCCTGGCCAATGGAAACTGGATCGCCTCCAACTATATCAACAGAAGCAAATTCTCACTCAAAACACAGGTCAACAATGTCACTAAGAGCCGCTACAACTTGACTAGAACAATACAATAGACTTTACTTTAACTAAACTATCATTTTAAGGTCAATGCCTCAATAGCCCTAGTATTCTCATGCCTAAACTATGCCAACAAATTCTACATTGGACTTAAAAATAAAGAATCCAGAACAGTTCTCAGCCTAGGCAAATGTGAACTTATTACCGCTGCCCTCAGGGCCCAAAACTGGGTACCTGTTGGAGGGAGAATGTCCTTTAAATCCCTTTGCATCCCACAGTGGGCAATTGACAGCATGGGATAAATTTTTCTCTTAAACAAATTCAGACTCTACACCCAAAGAAGTGACAATAGAGATTGAAAACACCCTACAGACATACATATGTTTATTTGTTTTAAAACCCAAAATATAAATAAAAGGCATTGTCATTTACAATGCCACTATCTCAAACTCGTATGAATGCAAGACCTATTGCATTGCAAATGCTTGTTTTACAAGGATCTGAGAGAACCATTCAGCTGGTCATGCGCTGGAGTGCGCTGGAGGTGGGAAGATGGAGGATGTGAGAGGATCTGTTCTTGGATAGTGAGAGTCATTCAGCTGCTGGTGCTACTGCACCCTCACCGAGTGACGGGGGATCTGGTAGCTGGTGACAATGTGATCACTTTTCTGTGCCCTCACCAATGAGCCCATGGGGGCCCTGTTGGGAAAAGCCCTTCAGACCTCCACAAGTGTGGTCCTCTGCCTCTCTCTGATTGTCTCCTTAGCCGGTGTGCTTCATCTGCTGTGTGTGGGAGTTCATGTGTTGCGTAGATGGTGTCCTTCAAGGGGACGCAGTGGCTGTAGCATAATATAGAGGCTTACTACGTGATGTCTCCTGGTGTTTCCCATCCTTGAAATCACATCAACACTTGCACTTCGAGGCCCAGTACCTGCCTTTCAAGAATGTGGAGTCCATAATCTGTGCCTGCAAACACCACCTACGAAACAGCCCCTGTGCAAGTTAATCACTTAGCTGAACTGCGCTGTTCGCATCCTACCAGACAGCTATTGTGCCCTGTCACTCTTCTATGCAGTACAAAACCTTAGAAATTGCTTGTGAAAATGCTCTCTCCTCTAGTTGACTGAGTAGCAACTGAAAAGTGACACACTTTTTAAGTCGGTTCTGCCTTCCCTACAGCGTGTCCAGTTCCAGATAAGTAGCATTTGGGAACATACAGAGATACTAAGTAGAAATAGTTTCAAGGAGAAAGTGGGTGGGGAGGCCTGGTACTAAGGAAGGGGCTCTGTTTTCAGACTTCACTGACTCTCAGTAGCTCACTCTCAAGGATCTGGTAAGTAGAGCCAGGGGACCCCATCCCTCAATTGGCCCTGAAGCGATAAACCCATGTAATCCTTTCACCTTGTCCTGGATTTCCCTTCGGGCCTCTCATCCTCAGTGCACTTGCATCTGCCCCTTAGGGTCGGCACTTTGTCAACACTTGAATCCTGAACACCAAGCTTGGGTTCTGCTTCTTGAAGCCCTGCCTTGGTATTTATGTCCTCCATTCCTCTAGACCCTTTAAAGAGAAAAGGAAGCAAGATGGATGACTTTCAAAGAACTCAAAGACATAAAAGTAGAACTGACCATGACTTAGAACTTAGAAAGGAAGGTTTAAATAGGCCTAGCCAGTAACAATAACTTCCCAGGAAGAAACCTTTTGATTAATGTGCAGTTGACCTTCTAGGGGGAAGTGAATCTTTATCGGCCCCAGGAATTCTAAAACAACTCCTCACTGACGGTTGATTTATCACACTCCAAAAGGCATAAATGTGCAGGTTTTCACCATTCACTAGTTCTAAGTTCCAAGACTCATTTCCAGACTCATAAATATGAAGCTGCTTCCCTCCAACCTTAACTGTAAGATTTTAAAGAGCCTGTAGAAGCAACACAGGAAACATCTGGAGGTATAATGGAGTTGTACAAGAGTGAAGAAGTGGCCTGCATGGAGCTGGGAAAAGGTCCTGGAAGAAGAATGTCTACCGTGGCCTGGAGCCAACCATCCTCAGGTTTGTCTCCCAGTGTCACATGCTGCTGGTCAGGAGGCGCCCACTGCGGACAGCGAGTAGCGGTCTGGTGGACCATGAGCAGAAGGGTTTGCTGTGTCTCATTGAGAGAAGACAGAGAAGTGAGACTTCTGAGGAGAAGAAGCTGTGGAGGCTCACTGGACAGGACAAGTGAGTAGGGCCTGCATCACAGTGACTAGGATTAGTAGCTGAGATAAGACAGCAGCCATTTTAAAGGAACTGGTGGGCCTGCTCTGGGAGGTTATGAAACAAGGTGCTCCTGAGCTGAGGCAATGGTGAGACTGTGTTCTAGTTCAAAACTGTGCTTGGCACATTCATGGCAAACCATTAGTATATCGCAAGCCCTGTCATGATTGAGTGCACGTCATCTGTGAGAGAGTGGAGAGGGTTAGCATATGCCAGCAAGCTCTAGGGGGTGGAAAAGAAAGGTGCATGTCTAGTGGTGAATGCAATAACTCCTTAGAGACTATTGATGATTGGCACACTGTGCCAGGAGACGGTGGTGCCTGTGGCCAATGCAGCATTAATCCAAGTTAGCAAAGTTCTTTAGCAAGCCTTTGTAGAGGCGCACAACCATGGAGTGTCCCTTAAAGGTGCACAGACCCATGACAAGGAGACTGGAGCACCCAAACAAGGATGCAGGGAAATCAAATATTGTGTCAACAGCACGCGTCTGGGGTACATGGGGGAGGCCCCGGTGAGGAACTGCCTGGGGTGCTGTCAAAAAGAGCGTGACCGGAGATGTATTTATCAGCAAACTCACCACAGTTGTCGTCGAGTGTCTGTGGTCTGCCAACGCTCCCATTCATGTAGCGAACACCCTGCGTTATGGTAGGTAGGAAGAAGTGAGAAAGCGTGAAAGTAGTGAAAAATGTAAGGAAGGAAATATGTAATGAAGGAAGGAAAGGGAAAGGAAAAAGTCAAAGGAAGGCAGGGTGAAAAGAACAAAGGAAGTAAGGCCACTAGCTGGTTGGTTGGAAAAGGTGATTGAAGGGTTAAAGGATGACTTGTTGAAGGGATGCATGGAGAGGGGAAGAGCTGGCCTGTACTCAGATAGCACCCTGGGTGAAACCAAATTTGGTGATGCCTCCTATTTGTCATCTTAATTTTTCGGTACCATAAATTTGGGAGGAGCAGGAATAAGCTGAGGGGGCAAAATTATGGAGGCACCATGGGAAAAAAATGCGAACATGGGTGCCAGCAGCCTTCAGTAACAGTGTTTAAACACAGTTTTATTCTGGCCCAAGTTGAGATAGGCTGGTACAGAGAGCTCCTGCGCCGCCCTGGATAGGTGGATGGACAGGATGAACAGAAAGGTGAAAGCATGAATGGATTAAGAGTGAAAGTATGGCTGGTTGATATGTGAATGGGCATTGGATGTGCAATGGATAGATGGATGGATGGATGGATGGATGATGGGTGGATGGATAGATGGATGGATGGATGGATAGATGGATGGGTGGATGGATGGATGGATGAATGGATGAATAGATGGATGGATGAATGGATGGGGGATGGATGGATGGATAGATGGATGGGTATATGATGGATGGAAAGGTGAACAAATGATGTGAAAGGTGGGAGGATGAAGAGATAGATGTAGCAGACTTCGGTGTTTAAGTTTTTCAAAACCCTTTCCATATGCTAGTCACCTTTGGTTTAGACAGTCTGGACCTGACTGGGTGGTCTGTCCTCTGTCTAACCTTGGCTTTCCTAGTGCTACCTTTTCTGAGAAAAGTAGGGAAAGAGAGTGTTATGTGGATGCAGCCACAGACCCGAGTCACAGTGATCCCCCTGACACAATAACGATAGAGAATATACAATGCGTATTTCCAAATGTAGAGATCACACTATGTACTATGTTCTAACACTGATGATTACTAACTGCTCTGCAGAACATTCTTTCTCAGAAAATTAAAATCACTGCCGAGAGCAACAATGTGTCAGGAAAGACTTCATCCTCGTTCACTACAGATTCTGTAAGCGGGCATCCTTTCTCACAAGTGGCAATCAGAAACTATAGAAAGAAGGGGCATATTATCAAGGGCAGTATCGCTGCTTTAGCGGCGATATTTATTTCGCCCTATTAGCAAGCTGTCGCTAACAGCTGTTAGCGACAGCTTACTGGCAATAGCGGCCGTTTTTTTGCCACTTTGCATGTCAGCGATATTTATCGCTAATGACATGCAAAGTAGGCGCTCCTCACTAAAAGTCAATGGAAACAGTTGCAAACACAACTTCCCTCTATTATCAATGCCCGCGAAGCGATAAAAAAAGTCGCGCTAACCGCGATTATCGCTGGAATTTAACACCTGATAAAAACTTGACTTAACCATCTTGTCAATGGAATGTGGATTGTTAGGTTAAGTCCTCACCTGCCTAGTAGCAAGCTTTTCATTAGCGCAGTAAATTTATCGCTGGATTTCTCGCGCTATTGCTGGTTTTCCCCGCTATCGCTGGATTTTTTATCGCCTTTGAGATAAGCGTTGCTAATAACGCGCTATCTCGGCGATGAAATCCAGCGATAGACGGCGATAAAAAAATACTTGCTAAGCGCGATTTGCGATAATTATCGCACGGTGTTGATAATATGCCCGAAGTTATTTTAATTTCAACATACGTGCACATTTTGTGTCATTTATAAAACACCAGGGGCCATATTATCAAGAACGGCGATAAGGGGCTTGATAATATGCCCTATAGAATTCCAATAGAAGCCCAGGTTCTGGTGTGAAGGACATCAAACCTGGGCTTCTATTGGAATTCTATAGGGCATATTATCAAGCCCCCTATCGCCGCTTTAGCTGCAGTTTCCTGCCGCTAAAGCGGCGATAATGTTATCGCCGTTCTTGATAATATGGCCCTCGGTTCCTTTACAGTTGAGTGTTCTTTTTATCTTGAAAACGTATGGTGACACCATAATCTTTTCAGTATTTAGGGCCTCTAAGGTCCTACTCTTATCCTGCTCACCACCCATGAAGATTGATGTGCCTTCTTTACCAGAAGACAGCTGTTTTCCCAGACCCCTTGGTCATTACACCCAGGCCACAGGCAGCCTAATTTCTCTGCATTCTAATCAAGACTTTGACCATCATGCCTAAGAAAGGAATACAGGTATTTACATTTCTTCATTCTCTGCCTGGTATTGCTCAGGTGGCTTGCTAGGTAGAATCACTGCTTGTAAGTTGAGGCTCTTAAAGTCCTAGAGGAACCGCGGCGTGTCCTGATTCCTGGGCTCAGGATACTATCACTGTGTTTGCCAGTGCTCCAATACTGGTTACTCTTCTGATTCTTGTGCTACTTGTGTCCAGGAAAAAAGGGCACATTCTGCCTGTTCACCTGGGTCCACATGGTCTATGTACACTAGTACCAAGTATATGATTTACAATGGCGTGGCCAGAGCATGCCCCGGAGCCCAAGCCTATGATGTAGTTTAGGAATTTGATAGAAAGGAAGAACTTGAGGTTTTATCTCCTGCATTGGTTTTTAACCACTTATTTTTTCAACTACAATACAATACACAATGTCATAAAGACCCAACAATCGACATTCTTTATACACTTCCGATATTCACGTTGCATATTTTAGTCTGCCACACATAGGATGGTTTACACCTCCTTCTGGTACCACCACGCCTAGGTAGAGGCTTCTGGTTCTGTGGAGTTGTCTGGCTTTGAGTCCATCACATGGAGTCCTGCTTTTGGCACCAGCTGTGGAACCATCCCAGGATTGGGCCCCACCACACTGTCCCTTTTCATAAAAGTCTTGAAGAGTAGCCATATAGTGTGAAATGTGTCCATCTTGTTGTGAACTCATTGCAGTTAGTTTTTCCAGGGCATAAATATTCCATATTTTCTCCCACCACACATGCAGCAGGAGGGTGGTTGGCTGTTTCCAGACCTGTGCCAAAACAAACTGGGTGGCTACCAAAAGGTGTGACATAAGTGTACCTCAAGGTGATATCAAGGAAGATTCACTTTTATCACCTGGATCTCTCAAAAGCATTTTAAATGGCTGCAAAGTAATTGTCTTCTCCATCCATGCTCTAATTCGAAAAATCAAAAGACACACAATTGATGGACGGAATGCAGAACAAATCAAAACATTCACCACCAGTCAAGAGATCTGGGTTAAATCCATCATTCTTTTGCTCACCATGCCACCCCAGTTTAGACCTGGCCATATGCAAATCAGTCTTGATCCTATGCCTCATGGGAACAGTCCAGCCCGAACTGCCAAGCCAGGTCCTCCCTGGACCGGAAACAAGCATCCTAGGACCGGTTTCGGGGTTTCACCCCTCATCAGCCAGGATAGCCTGATTCCAGTGGCACAGTGAGCCTGTGACCCACGTCTGGGCATACCCGGCGCACTTACGGCCTGGCGCACTTAGGGCGAGTAAGCAAAAGACACACAATTGATGGACGGAATGCAGAACAAATCAAAACATTCACCCCCAGTCAAGAAATCTGGGTTAAATCCATCATTCGTTTGCTCACCATGTCACCCCAGTTTAGACCTGGCCATATGCAAATCAGTCTTGATCCTGTGCCTCATGGCAACAGTTCAGCCCGAACTGCCAAGCCAGGTGCTCCCTGGACCGGAAACAAGCATCCTAGGACCGGTTTCGGGGTTTCACCCCTCATTAGCCAGGATAGCCTGATTCCAGTGGCACAGTGAGCCCGGGACCCACGTCTGGGCATACCCGGCGCACTTAGGGCAAGGAAGCAAAAGACACACAATTGATGGACGGAATGCAGAACAAATCAAAACATTCACCCCCAGTCAAGAGATCTGGGTTAAATCCATAATTCTTTTGCTCACCATGCCACCCCAGTTTAGACCTGGCCATATGCAAATCAGTCTTGATCCTGTGCCTCATGGGGACAGTCCAGCCCGAACTACCAAGCCAGGTCCTCCCTGGACCGGAAACAAGCATCCTAGGACCGGTTTCGGGGTTTTACCCCTCATCAGCCAGGATAGCCTGATTCCAGTGGCACAGTGAGCCCGGTACCCCCGTCTGGGCACACCCGGTGCACTTAGGGCGAGGAAGCAAAAGACACACAATTGATGGACGGAATGCAGAACAATTCAAAACATTCACCCCCAGTCAAGAGATCTGGGTTAAATCCATCATTCGTTTGCTCACCATGCCACCCCAGTTTAGACCTGGCCATATGCAAATCAGTCTTGATCCTGTGCCTCATGGGAACAGTCCAGCCCGAACTGCCAAGCCAGGTCCTCCCTGGACCAGAAACAAGCATCCTAGGACCGGTTTCAGGGTTTCACCCCTCATCAGCCAGGTTAGCCTGATTCCAGTGACACAGTGATCCCGGGACCCATGTCTGGGCATACCCGGCGCACTTAGGGTGAGGAAGCAAAATACACACAATTGATGGACGGAATGCAGAACAAATCAAAACATTCACACCCAGTCAAGAGATCTGGGTTAAATCCATCATTCTTTTGCTCACCATGCCACCCCAGTATAGACCTGGCCATATGCAAATCAGTCTTCATCCTGTGCCTCATGGGATCAGTCCAGCCCGAACCGCCAAGCCAGGTCCTCCCTGGACCGGAAACAAGCATCCTAGGACCGGTTTCGGGGTTTCACCCCTCATCAGGCAGGATAGCCTGATTCCAGTGGCACAGTGAGCCCGGGACCCACGTCTGGGCATAGCCGGCGCACTTAGCGCGAGGAAGCAAAAGACACACAATTGATGGACGGAATGCAGAACAAATCAAAACATTCACCCCCAGTCAAGAGATCTGGGTTAAATCCATCATTCTTTTGCTCACCATGCCACCCCAGTTTAGACCTGGCCATATGCAAATCAGTCTTTATCCTGTGCCTCATGGGAACAGTCCAGCCCGAACTGCCAAGCCAGGTCCTCCCTGGACCAGAAACAAGCATCCAAGGACCGGTTTCGGGGTTGCATCCCTCATCAGCCAGGATATCCTGATTCCAGTGGCACAGTGAGCACCGTTTGGGCGATGAATGTAGGCCCAGATCTCTGTACTAGGGTGAATGTATGACATTGTTCTGCATTCTGTCCATCAATTGTTCTTTTTGCATTTGTTACCCCGAGTGGGACAGGTATTCCCAGACGTGGGTCCCGTGCTCTCCATGCCACTGGAGTCAAGCTAGCCTGGCTGATGAGGGGTGAAACCCTGAAACCGGTCCTAGGATGCTTGTTTGCAGTCCAGTGAGGGCCTGGCCTGGCAGTTCGGTCTGGACTGTTCCCATTGGGTACAGGGTCAAGACTGATTTGCATATGGCTGGGTTCAAACTGGAATGGCTTGGTGAGCAAAAAAATGATGGATTTAGGCCCAGATCTCTGTACTGGGTTGAATGTATGACATTGTTCTGCATTCTGTCCATCAATTTTTCTTTTTGCATTTGTGACCCCGAGTGGAACAGGTATGCCCAGACGTGGGTCCCGTGCTCTCCATGCCACTGGAGTCAAGCTATCCTGGCTGATGAGGGGTGAAACCCTGAAACCAGTCCTAGGATGCTTGTTTCCAGTCCAGGGAGGGCCAGGCCTGGCAGTTCGGTCTGGACTGTTCCCATTGGGCGCAGGGTCAAGACTGATTTGCATATGGCTGGGTTCAAACTGGAATGGCTTGGTGAGCAAAAAAATTATGGATTTAGGCCCAGATCTCGGTACTGGGGTGAATGTATGACATTGTTCTGCATTCTGTCCATCAATTGTTCTTTTTGCATTTGTGACCCCGAGTGGGACGGGTATGCCCAGACGTGGGTCCCGTGCTCTCCATGCCACTGGAGTCAAGCTATCCTGGCTGATGAGGGGTGAAACCCTGAAACTGGTCCTAGGATGCTTGTTTCCAGTCCAGTCCAGGGAGGGCCTGGCCTGGCAGTTTGGTCTGGACTGTTCCCATTGGGCGCAGGGTCAAGACTGATTTGCATATGGCTGGGTTCAAACTGGAATGGCTTGGTGAGCAAAAAAACGATGGATTTAGGCCCAGATCTCTGTACTGGGGTGAATGTATGACATTGTTCTGCATTCTGTCCATCAATTGTTCTTTTTGCTAATTTGAAAAATAACATCTTTCCAATTTGCCTGAATAAACAAACAAAACCATTATATATGTATGAAAGTGCCACTTCCACCACCATTTTTTCAACACATCTGAGACCTGCCGAACATAGCGTGGAGTCATGTGGGGGACAAATTCCAAAGTGAAAGTAATTTAGATGCACTTTCTTTTTGTGAGTTGCAAGTCTTAGTCGCCTGCTACCATGTTCGTTTCCAGATTTCCTCCCCTACCTCCTGTCCCATATTGCTTTCCCATTGGGTTATGTAGCTATGTGTAACTCTGGGGCCTAAATTAGTGATTGCCTTTTGTAGCTAGGTTATCATCCCATTTCAACAGACCTTATTTTAGAAAATATTTTCTAATTTTTTTTCCGCAGTTCTCCCTTTCTCTCACCGTCCAGGACTCAGCCCAATCAGGAGTTGCGTGAGTCTGATATCATCTGTCCATCCAAAATGGCACTCCTCCTGGGCCATGTTTCAGTATTTCAATGTATTATTTGAATACAAATCATCTAGACTGGAAGGATTGCTCTAGCTCCAGCATTTGAAGTCAGGGTCAGTGATGCCCGTAGGGAAGTCAGGGCTGTAAACAATGGGAGACAATGGAGGAGGGGGTCATAGTGGATCCACTCTTACATGTGATTTGCTGCCAATATTCCAAGAGAACCTGTGTATTTGCCAACATCTATTGTCTTCCCAAATGGGCCGAATGTGGGAGCCAAGGAAGGTTGTGTAGTGGAATTTGGGAGTAGTGTTGTTCTACATGGACCGACCCCCTATTCTAGTTATGGTCCCAGTCTAAAGCTGGACAGATCCTATTCTAGTTATGGTTCCAGTCTAAAGCTGGAGAGATCTGTTCTGCCTGAATGCTCGTATGTCCAGAAAACCTGGACCCCATCTGCTGTACTTTTTATAAAGTAGTTGTTTCGTGACATACATGTTAGCATTACACGCAGAACTCCATGAAATTGGCTTGAAATGTATTTATTCCATATGCAGTATAAGTGATACGAGCCCACCAGCCGGCATACCCGCATTCTCAAGTCCAGGCATCAACTGACAAAGCACCGTTGGAGATAGACTACAGAAGACTTGAGATGATGGAACGCTGGCAACATTCCAACAAACTACAGCATTCTACTACCCCCTATGTACAACATCTACCCTTCTACAAATAACATAAACAACTAAAACTACTTTAAAGTGGCCTTACACTATTTAAAATGATAAAACAAAACATACATTAATATGAATAGTTCACAGGCATAAGCTTTTTACTAAAATGTACACAGTTGGTTACATTTCATGCAAGTACAACTAACTACATCTTAAACTAGCTACAATATTTGTATTACATCCTTAAGTATAATAATCTTGCAGATAATTTAGGGGCATATTAACAACACACAGAGAGAAATATCGCTGAGCGCGATTAGCGCTATTCTTTGTATCGCCGGCTATCGCTGGATTGAATCGCTGAGATAACGTGATATCATCAACGTTTATCTCCATAGCGATAACAAATCCAGCGATAGCGGCAAAATAAGGGGACATCGCTGGAAATCCAGCGATACAAATGCGGCGATAAGGGAATCCTTGGTAATAGGGAGATGTGGACTCAGCCTCAGAATCCACCTCCCTTTACAAATATAGCTAAGTCTGACATTTTGCAGACGTTAGGTTACGGCGATAACCGCGCTTAGCGCGGCTTTTATTTTCGCTATGGGTGTCCTGGGCCGGCTTGGTAATACGGAGAAGTGCAGTTAGGGACATTTTTTGTGTTATTTTGACACAACACGCCCACTTTGCATCTCATTAGAGATACAAAGCGAGGCGTCGTTAACAAGACTGCTAACATGCGCTAATGCATGTTAGCACTGCCTTGTTAATAGGGTGTAAACATTATCTCCGCTTTTTTGGCTTTTAAAGCCAAAAAAGCGGAGATAAGGCCCTTGATAATATGCCCCTTGGTTTCCTTGTCATGCGCCAACTCCTAGTAATGACATTTTGTTGACTATTAATTTCCTCATTACCAAGATGTTGACTATCAGTTACCAAGATTTACATTTATATCTTGAATATCCGACATTTGACTGAAAGTATTACCATTACCAACAAAGTCACACAGTTTTTCTTCTATCAATAGTAATAGCAAGGATTCATCTTGCATTGATAATTTCTTATACATAACGTTTTTTGGGAATGCGACAAGATTCCTTTCAGCCCACCATCTTCCATCAGCTAATTTCACAGGAGAGCGTGATACTTTCACCACTTGAAAAAGATTATCAAATTAAAAATGAATTTTAGGTTTCCTTGTTTTCATATTCTTGAGCATAACCCAACCTTCTACATGCTCCTTTCTTTTTCCCAATAAATTCTTCTACTCGAAATTCGATTTCATTTTATCCTGAGCCTTAACAACATTGACTTTTATCTTTTCTACATCATATTCTTTCTCATTTTTATCTTCGCCACTTTGTGTTGAAGAATATTCAAGTCAAGTCAAAGTAACTTTATTTCGGCCACTAGGGCTTTAAACGTATACATAAAATATGAAAAATACATAGTAAATAAATAATAGCTAAGAACAAGAAATATTCACATTAAAACAACACTTTTGTACATGATGAAAGTGTCATATCGATGGCAGGTAAAGTGTAAGACAAGCTTCATAATTATGAGAGGACCAATCAATAACAAGCAACAACAACATAATACACAACATGTACAACTGTGGGGATACATATAAAAAACCAAATATAATGGCTGCACAACAACCAGCTTGGGAAGGTATAAGATAAAAACAAAATACAGTTTGGTGGCAAGAAAAAACAGCATTGGAATCTGGTGAGGGAGGAGAACCTTCCTTCTTAGCATCCATATTGCGCCCAAAACTTGGCAATCGCACAGGCATATCATTAAAGGCAGGCAATCAGGTCTAAGAATTTGAAGGGCAATGCAGTGCCTGCATGTGCCTAACAGCCTGCAAATATGTGATAACCAGAAAGAACATGGGCGAGCATAGGCTGGACATACAAAGAAAAGAATCGTGAAGAACAGTTTCCTTAGAGGAATTGCACACTGGACAGTCCGAAGATTCCACGTGTCATATTTACAAGTCCCTATCACCATCAGAACGTCATTTTTTTGACGTTGTGGTGGCGATATGGGCTTTGCCTTATTTACAAGGCATTGTTAAGCCACTTAACGTGGCTTAACTCTGCCTTGTAAATAAGGCACCCTTTCATGCTATACTTACCGTGAAAGGGGTGGGCAATGGGTGTTGCAGTGGACATTCCACTGCAACATCCACTGATTTTGACGCTGTACCATATTTACAAGAGTGGCGTAAATATGGGGCAGTGCCAAAATTGAGACCAGGGAATACCTGGTCTTAACAAGGCGCAACGAGGAGAAATGCTTTATTTCTCCTCGTTTTTGCTGCTTTCATGTGTGCTGCATTGTGCAGCACACATAAAAACAGCAAAACGCCATGAATGATTGTTTATGTGCAGGACGGTGCCCTTGCCTGCACATAAACAATAATTTTTAAAATGACGAGTTGCAAGTTTTATGTGTGCTGCATAAAGCAGCACACATAGAAGTTACAAATTGCCATTTGAGGTTGTTTATGTGCAGGAAGGGACACCTTCCTGGACATAAACAATCATTCCCCACAACACAGGCACCCTTGCACTATGGTGCAAGGGTGCCTGCGTTGGTGCTAGGCAGCTAAATTTAGCTCCAGCGCAGGGGGAAACGCAGGGCTGCATAGTATTGTTGTAAATATGCCCCCAAAGCCGTCCATTTAGAGGTAAAAGATTTCAGCTGTAGTGTGCTCACTATAAAGTGAAAACACAACTTCCTATCCATTGGCACAGTAATATGGTCCTGGAAAAGCTCAAGGGCACAGGAAGACTTAAAATCTAAAACCTCCTGTGACAGATTAGCACTAGCCGCTTTATGGGCATCATTGGCCATTACACTAAGCCAATACTCTTGTTTCAAGGACTCTTTTGATGGAATATGGCCGCCGAGTGGAGACTCCCATAGATCCGACATACCAAGGGAAATCAGCATCCTTTTTATATGTGAGAGGCAAGAAATTGTATTGAAACGATCTGCCTTGATAACGTCCTGCAGGACAGCAACGTAATGGGCAAGCTCAGGGGTGGACCATAGCCACTTCCAATACAATAATACCCACAGCCTAGCTTTTCCCTTAATCCCTTAATCCCTTTCACATCCATATCCAAGGACAAAGGATAACAAGCATTGGCATAGCCAATAGGTCTCGCCTTTGGGACCCTATAAGTGTTAAGCCATGCAGCACATTATCCTGGATCATGTGCTGCTAAGGATTGAATAGCTATACAATTACTACACACTGGGCCATGTAGTGTGATTCAGGAATATGTGCTTGCCTCTGTCGTGCGTTTCTTCTTCCTGGGTGGCATTTGGGAATTAAATGCAACGACGGGAGGGTGGGAGAGAACTGAAAGTAACATTTGGAGGATAAGGGGAATTGAAAGCAGCGATGGGAGGGTAGGCGGGATTAAAAACAATGATGGGAGGGTGGTAAGTTTTCAAAACGTGGTTGCCAAAACTAATTGTTCCAGCCTGCAGCAGATCAAAGTGCATCAGGGTAATCTTATGATTCGCAGATACTGTGTTAGCAATTAGGGCAGGGTATATATTATCAAAGATAGGTGCAATGCAACATATACACTTGAAAAATTTTGCAATATTACTTATGAAACGCCTCACATGAAACTGCGTCTACTAAGTATTGATATTTATCTACAGTGCCTTGATTCAGACTTGTTGGCGCTCTATAAATCGATTAATACTGCAACCATAAGCAATTTACTGTATGAAAAGAGGGTGTTCAACAGAAACGACGCCCTTTGGCGAGGCTGCAGCTGGAGGTGGTGCAGGAAGTTGCGCTCACCTGGGTGTGGAAGGTCGCGCTAGCGCTTCCTTTTTTCCAGCATCACCTTTGCTCGCAGCTGCCCCAGCCTCTTTCGTTGCTTGTGGCGATGTTGGTTGGCTCCTTCCCGCAGAGTGCAAGGACCAGGCTTGCCCTGATCGGGGAGAGAGGCCTCGTGGGAGAGGAGCTGCTGTGGCCGGATGGTGAAGGGGACTTGGAGAAAAAGTTGAAGCGTGTGCTTTGACAGGACATGACGGCTGCGGACATGCCACCTGCTGCACTCAGGCTCCGCTGTGGCAGCACACGGGATCTTCACCGGGAGCGTGGCTCGGCACTGGCAGGAAACCAGCAGCAAGGAAACGGCATACAAGCTGAGGACCAACAAAACAAGCGCGCGCGCGCTAAAAGTAAAAAAAAAAGTGTCTGCACCAGTGAAAGCGTTTCACTTGCGGGAGCGAGCAGCGCCAGGAGCGATAATTGCTACCATATGGCGCCGCTCGCTCCCGCAAGTGAATCGCCAAACGTGCACGCGTTGCCATTGAAGGCAATGGAACACGTGCACGTTTTTGGCTGAAAAGCCGAAGCGATTGCTAAAGGTCTTTTTGGCTACGCAGCACATGCGCGCTGCGTAGGCGAGACCTAAAAAAGGGGAACTAGGAGGTAGAAAAGCAAGGGTTCTCAAACATTTATTCTCAGATCTAACCAGATCGTTAATGTTAGTAGAGCCCCATAGTTCTGCTGCATAAAGGGCTTTAGCTTCATAGATCTGGAGAACAGGTGCTATGGGTTTACTGAAAGAAGCACTGTGCTCTTTTAGAATGGCACCTGCTATCTGTCTATGCTTTACAGCTGCCTTGTTAATGTGTGGCTTCCAGGTCATACTAGAAGAAAGTGTGATGCCCAAATAGGCAAATGAATCCACCTTCACGAGTGGAAATCCCCCTAATACTAGTCCTCTTTTGTATCATTTAAGCTGATTTGAGGACATGTGTTTGGTTTTTTCTGTATTGAGCTCCATTCTGTGGGTGTGGCAGAACTCGTTGAAGCGGGTCAGGAGTTTCCGGAGCCCACTCGGGGTCTTGAAGATCAACAAGTTTCATCAGCAAATAGGAGGATTGTGGTTTTGACAGTTGCTAATGAAAGGGCATCAGTATGGATCTGTGATATAAAATGCACAATTTCATTAAAATACAGTGAGAACAGCTTTGGCCCAGGAAACAGCCCTGATGGACACCTTTGAAAACTGGAACCCTCTTGGTCAGCTGGCCTTGAGCTCCCCAACAAATTCTGGCAAAGTTATTTTCATGTAAGTGCATGACAAGAGTCGGGAGGCATGCCCATATCTCTAAGGGCTTGCCATAGTCTTGGACGGGGACCAAATCAAAGGCAGACTTTAAATAGACAAAGGCAACATAAAGACTGCCTCCTATGATTACTACCATCTTTCAGTATATTAACATGAAGCAGGTAACTTGGTTGATGGTAGAGGTTTTTCCCAAAACTCAGCCTGAAAAGGGTGTAATGCTTCATTTTCACAGATACAATTCTGGATTTTAGATAAAACACAGCGGCAAAAAACCTTTTGAATGCAATCTATGAGGCTATTAGGCCTACAGTTGCCTGGTAAGGTCCTATCGCCCTTTTTGTAGATTGGAACCACTGCAGCCCCCTCCAAGAATCTGGGATGGGGGCTCCATTTGCAATGGCATTGGCAAGGGAGAGTACATATTTAGACCAAGCTCCGCGTCATAGGTAAATATATTGGCTGGTATACCATCAGGCCCGGCGGCCATACCTCTTGTGGTGGCATTGAAAGATTCCAGAATATCAGTTAAGTCAAACAATAGGGTAGCATCACTCAGAGGTACTATGGGCAATGAATAAAAACTCCTCATTTGGAACCATAGGACCATCACAAAGAATATTTGTCACTTAACTAACCTGGAACTAACCCAGTATTACACTTCCTTCCTCTTAACAAAGTGAGAGGACAGACACCTGTAGTGCTCTAAGAAGCATTATGATATGCCCATACTTTACTCCTGATGAAATCGTGTACATTTGTACTACATGCAAGAGCAGTTTGTATTCCCTCTTTGAGATTTCTATTAGCCCTCTCTACTGCTCCATTAGATTGTGAACTGTACAAAGTCATCATATGATGAGCAATCCCCTTGTTTTTTAAGAACATTTCCATTCTTTCAGATATCACCTGTAAAGCATTATCGGTGAATGTTTGATGGAGATAACCTTACAGAGAAAATACTTTTCCCAAAAATGTTATGGCTACATTGGTGCTTATTTCTATAATGAAATCATAATGAATCCATGTAGAAAAATAATCTACAATCACAATTAGATACTTTGATTCCTCTGGTAATGTAACTATTGGCCCTACAAAGTATAAAGCCACTTTATACCATGGGACATCAGGAAAGATTGTAAGCAACAAAGATCCTCACATCTATTCACAAAATCCTCAACATTCTTGTCCATATATGGCCACCAAAAGGACTTCCGTAAGATGTTTTTTGTTGCTGTTGACCCTAAATTACCTTGATGGGCAAGACCAATGATCTTGGATCTAAGTTCTGCAGGAGCAACAAACTTACCAGTTCTTAAAAATATTCCTGACTCCACAGACAATTGAGAACAAACATTATAGAAACAAAGTATTTCCTCATTCATTTACATTTGTAATGGACAGACTTTACTCATATACACCATCACTTTCAACATGCAAGTATATTTATTCTTTGCAGATTTCCATTCCTCTTCCGTCATGGTACTGATGTAGCACAAAATCTATAATTTTCATTTGTAGGGGTGCACTATAATCACACGTGTAGAATGCATCCGCATACAATCCTTAGTCGTGTTAACGTAAGGTGTTAGGACTTTGTATGTAATAACATAAATGTGATGTATTTAGGCCGATGCATAGAAAACTTGAAGAACTAACATGAAAACTAAATGTAACTAGCAGAAAAAATGAACGTGAAGAATTTGTGTTGTGTAGTCAATAACCATTTATTATTGAATGTGTTCATTAGATCATGTCATTTTATATGTAGGTAGGAATATTAACTGAATGGGCCTTATTTCTATGCAATCTGTAAGGCTCATGTTCCATTTCTCTTATGTTAGCTGAATCTTATAGGCCTTAAATACATTTTCCCTGGAAGCTCTTGCATTAGAGTTAATAGTTTGAAATTCAAGTGCATGTTGCATTCTGCTCTTTCTCACGTTTATGTTGCAGGTGGAAGAAGCACCCTTGTTAGTTAGAATAATGACTTTGTTTTAAGGAGTTAGCCAAGGAGAGAAGAGGATACATTGGGAGTTAATGTCGATAAGGGGAACTGTTGTATTTTCTCACCGAAGAAGGCCTGGGAATCAAGCTAATCTTGTTACTGTTTGGGAGCATCGCCGTCCTGTGGAAAACTACCTATGAGAATGTGGCCTGATCGGATGGCGTGACCCAAAAGGAATCCTGGGAAGACACCTGTGATATGAGAACATCGCAAGTAGGGAGAGAGCCCCCCTCTTCTCTGCCTTTGGAGAGAGAGCATCTTAGAACGAGCTCTGTCTCAGTAGCTTCATGATACCGGACCCATTGGAGTGTAGCGACTTCTAAGGAAGGCCCCACACGCTGACACCTTAATCCAGCCCGTCCCGAAGAATGCTTAACTAGGGATTTTATTTTAGCGCTAGTGTAGGGACAGATTAATGCTTTATTTTCACCAACCCTCGATGCAGGGGAACTTGGACTCGTGTTTTTCTTATTTTCTGCATCCTAATTCTTGAATCAATTGTCTTGTGCATGTTGCACCGTCTCAACCTTATTCGTAGATTTGACTTTATGTTGGTCCCGATGTATTTCTACACCCTCATCTTGAGGTGTCTGTATGTTCAGTTGTTTTTGGCTTTGTAATAAACCAACTAACTTTACTTAGTAGTCTGTGGTGACTATGTGTCTAAAGAACCTGTGATTGACTTGATTGCTCTTGTTTACGACTTTTCTCCCCTCCACGCTTTCATGCTGAGAAAAAGTATCATCGTCTTGAAGTTCTGGAGCAAATCTAGAACATACGGGTTTGGCTCCTTCAGTACCTAAACAAGTCTCCAAAGTATTGATTCCTGTCACCACACATTCTGAACCAAAGATCTCCTCATCCACTGATTTGGCTGCTTGAGACATAGAAAGTCTAGAAAAACAATCAGCTCTTATGTTGGAATTTCCTGGATTATACCTCACATGAAAATTGTATTCTTGCAATTAAGATAATATGTGTATCAACCTAGAAGATTCTGTTGAGGTCCCTTTAAACCCCAACAAGTAAAACAGAGACTTATGATCTGTACAAAGAATAAAAGGTGTGCCCCAAAGATGTTTTACATTTTTCTATAGACCATGCACAAGCAAGTGCTTCTCTCTCTATAGTACTATACTTCCTCTCCACTTCAGACAAAACCCTGGAGGCAAAGGCGATGGTGGCATTCTCAACTCCATCAATATTTTGGCACAAAAAAGCTACTAATCCTACAGCACTAGCATCGGCTGTGATAACACGTTGCTGGCCCGAAACATGCGTTTTCACAGCTGGTACTTGCATGAGAAATTCCTTATTCTCAAGAAACACCTCTTGTTGTTCTGTCTCCCAGTCGAATGTTTCATTTGTCCTCAATAATGTTTTTAAAGGTTCCATGATAGTGGCATACTTTCCTACAAACCACGAATAATAAACAAATAAGCCTATGAAAGATCTCAGCTCATCCTTGTTTTTTGGACAATGTACTTCCCTCAAGGTGTTAATAAGATCATTTTTAGGTTTTATTCCTTCAGACATTATTGTATGGCCAAGACATTCCACAGAATCAGTAAAACATTTACATTTGTCCTTCGCAGCAGTCATACCATGTTCATTCAAAATGGTTAAAACTTTGTTCAAAATGCAATTATGTTCCTCCACTATGCTTGCAAAATTGAGCATGTCGTCCTGAAATGCTTGTACACCAGGAACGTTGTTAAAGACAATATGCCAATTTTTGAAAAACACATGCAGAGGATGCAAGCCCAAATGGTAATCTCAGGTACTCAAAAGCACCAAATGGAGTAACAAATGTGGTGAGAATTTGAGGTTCTTTAACCAAAAGGACCTGGTGGTATGCTACCAAAAGGTCAATATTACTAAAAAACTTAGCCCCGCTTAATGTGTATTGTAATTCTTGAATTTTAGGCAAAGGGTGACAATCTGCCGCTATATTTTTATTCAGAGACCTTAAATCTGCGTACAATCTGATTTGTCAATTTCTCATCTTAGCAATAACTACAGGACTCATCCATTCAGCTGCATTCACAGGTTCAACGATATTATCTTTGCACAGTTTACCTAAATGTTCGCTGAGACCCTCTCTTATACATAGAGGTACTTCATGCACCTTATGTGCAGCTGTAACCGCATTTTTTCCTAAAATAATCTCATGTTCATATCCCTTTGCTGTTCCAACTTTGACTATAAATACTTGTGGTTACATGCACAATATATCTTCCATACCTACACACTGACTTACTAACATGACAGGAGTAGTAGTATCAGGTCTCTGGACAATACCCAATCTACCTTGGTCAATCTAACCCATAATATCTGGTCCGCTTATTGCAACATAAATTTGACTAAATATACTTCTTCCTGAAAAACATAACATACTCTTGAAATAACCCAACGTTACAATTTCCATTTCTCCATAAGCAATAGCTCTCATATCAGAGTTCTTTAAACTAGTATCATTCCAGAAAAGATTTAACAGTGGTTTCTGACACCATAGTCACAGGCAAACTAGAATCTTCCATGATCTGTAAATCAACCTCTCCTATACTTACATGTCAAAAAGGGCTTTTTTGCATGTAACTATACCAGAATCCTCAGTTACTGCAGTCAATCCATCAGTATTCATCACCGACTCATTCTACTCTTCATTCACTTTTTGCATTAAAATTGTAGTCTTCTATAAGGTTGAGGATGCACTATTAATATTTTGTTCCTCACCCTCGGAAAGACAACTAGCTCTCACATTAGCCATGCTTTTACAGAACTTCACGAAATGTCCAATTTTTTGCATTTATTGCACTTTTTACCGTTGTGCAGGACAACTCATTCTGTTAGCTAAATGATAATTAGATCCACACCTATAACAGCTGCTGCTCTTAGATCCTTTCTTAAAATTCCTTCCCCTCTGAATTTAATTTTTTTCACCACACTCCCGCTTACACTTTCAGAAGGCCTAGTAGTTCCCATAAGCAATTTTACTGATTCCACAGATCTTCCTATACCTTTAGCAATTTTAACAGCCTCTTCTAGTGTAGGGTTTTTACAACAAACAAATACTCTAGCAGTTTTTTTAAGATGACAATTCAATAGAATTTGGTTTTTAATATACTCATCAAGAGCATTATTGAATTGGCATGTACTGGCAAAAATTCTGAGTGCTGCCACGTACGAGTCTATGTTTTCTCCTACCAATTGTTTTCTGGAATAAAAATTAAAACGTTCCAAACCAACACGTGGTTCTGTTTAGAAATGTAAAGCCAGTCTTCTTTGGGCTGCTATCTACACATTCCACCTTGCACTGTCGCCTGCATCCACACCTGGACCTTACACAGCCAGTAAATAAACAAAAATCTTCTGACCTTCACTGCCCAGACAATTGGATAATAATGCAAATTTCCTTTGTGGAGCATTGTTACCAACATTGATTGTCACCAAGTAATCTTCAAATGCGCGAAAGCAGCTCTTTCATTCCATATTAGGTTTCCCAGGGTTTGGTAAAAATGTGGAGGTTGTTGAACATTTCCGCTTCCAGACAAATTTAATTGCCAAACAGTTGCTGCACCTAAATCTTGAATGTAAGAATGTAATCCAAGAACTGAAAAGCACCATAGCAGCTGATACAGTAGACAAATATGCAACTTCCTCACCGATAATTACGTGTTTGAGATCCAAAAACAGAGAACAGACACAGAATGACATGCTTTGCATGAATATAATGCCCAACCAAGATGGCCGGTCTAGTCATGTGATCTAAACATGTTGACACTTTATAGACAGGCACGCTCACAGCCACGACTTGCTTGATGCTGATGCACTCATACCAAGAACTGACGTTGATGCATTAGTCTGAACACTTGCCTGACTCCGACATCTATACAGCTGTCGTCACTGCTGCTCCATTGATTTCTCCGCCTCAACAAAGAAATGAGGCACATGTGAGCAAAAACTCACTCCGTATTTCCACTTCAGCAGAGACAAAGTACACCTACAAAGTCTGAACTGATTTAGACATGGGGGTTTCCTCCTTGGCAGTAGACTCAATGCCTCACATCTCCTTGACCAGATCATCGCCAAAATGTTACGTGATAAACAGGTAAGCATTACACGCAGAACTCCATGACATCAATTACAAATGTAGTTATTCCTTATGCAGTATAAGTGACATGAGCCCTCCAGACAGCATCCCTGCATACTCAAGTCCAGGCACCAACTGACAAAGCACCGTTGGAGATAGAATATGGAGGACTTGAGATTCTATTATGCTGGCAACATTCCAAACTACTACAGCATCCTACTATCCCCCCTGGTAACTCTAGGAGTGTGATCCCTTCAAACAAAGGAGATTCACTTTTTTTGCTTGTGATCGATCATTGCTTTTGGGAATTTAAGCAACAAGGTACGTGCCACATACAGTAATCTAAGTAGAAAATTCATATTTACTGCTGTCATCCTCCCAAACCATGAAACTGAGTGGTAGAGCTCCTTATACAGTGTCCTCAGCATGGGGGAAATTGCGCTGATAGAAATGTGTCATATTGTTAGGTAGATGATTACCTACATATTTTTTGGGCCCCTGTGACCACACAGAGCCATTAGGTTCAAAGACCAATCTAGTTTACAATATCCGCTGCATATACCCATTTAGCAAGACTTGAAGTAGTTTCCAAGGAAACCAGTTGCCTCAGCGGATTTGTGCAAGCTCCTCTTTCAAAGCTGGGATGGAAGTCTAGGGTTCGGTCAGGGAGCCCAAGACATCATCTGCATATAATGCCAATTTAAATTCCTGTGTGCCCACCTTAATCCCTTTTATATTTGGATTTTCTTGCATTCTCTGAATGAAGGGTTCCATTGTGAGTGAAAATATAAGCTGGAACAGAGGATATCTCTGCCTAATTCCCCCAGTGATGGGCAGCTGTGGAGAGTACTCTCAATTTATTTTGAATCTCGTCACCAACTTTTGAAAATTGACTAATATCCCTTGTTTCTGCCATGGACCCATGGGAATTTTATCCATGTCTTTGATAATATATTACCAGTTCACCCTATTGAAGGTCTTCTCTACATCGAGCGAGAGAAGGACCATCGGTTGTCGGTTTCTTTTGGCATCTTCTATAAGAGTAATTGCAAGTCTTGTGTTATCCCTTGTGTGTCGGTTTCTGGCAAATCCCTTCTGCTGTGGGGATATCAAACTTGACCTTATCATATTGATGAGAGACCAATATTGATACAAAAAGCTTCACATCAGTGTTAACCAGCGCTATTGGTCTTCCTGATTGGCTCTGTTATGGGCCGTTCGCCAGTTTTAACAATAACGTCAGTTTAGAATCTTGTATTGTATCAGTAACAGTACCTCTGTCCAATATATGCCATCAAATTTATAAAAGCTGTATAAAAGGACACTGGAAATCCATTTGGCCCGGGCGCTGTTCTGCCAGGTAGACTGATAATGGCATCTCAGACCTCATCTACCAAAATTTCCTCTTCTAACAACAGGAGGTCATCTCTATCCACTGTTTTGAGATACTTATGTAGGTAGGCTTCCTGCCCGTCTGACTGTAAGGAGAGTTCCATAGCAAATTATGAAGCATTTTAATATGTCTGCAGTGGTGGACTGTAGTGTACCCTGTGTGTCTCTATTCTATGGATATTATTCCTTGTACAAGTTTGTACCGTATAGCTCAATATCCTATCCACCTTATCACCCTTTTCATAGTGCCTTTATTATATATAAATCAGCTCTTTTAGCTGACTCTTTCATTAATAATTGCTTTACTTCACCCCTTACCTTGCATAACGCCCTTTGTGTACAGAGTGAGGTATCGTGTTTATACTGAGACTCTAACCTGTGTAACTCTCTCTAAAACTGTATGGGATATTAGTTCCTCATTGATCACCACTTTTGCAGCATCCCATAAAGTGCTATGGCTCACCTCGCTGGTATTGTTCTCCTGAAGTAGTGCTCCAAAGCTTTTTGCATACATTCCCTTACGACAATGTCTCTTTCCGCACTGTTTTTTTTAACCCAGAATAGAATATGTGATCATCATGTTTCCTCAGTATTTATGTGAGCATAACCCATGGGTGTGAATTTTGCGGTCATACAAGACCTCCATTAGTTAGTTACGGCAAAGGTCCAGGGTACAAGGTACCTCTTGCTTCCAAATCAATTTTAATTAAGAAAGATTAATTGGTGCTCACTCCTACTTGCAATATTGTATCATAAATAGCGAGGTAGAGGTACGCACATTAATGCATTTGAATTTCAATTCATGGACCATGGCAGCCGACAACTTTGATTAATACTAAGCTAGCATTTCTTAACGTACTCAGCAGACCTTAGGAGAAGAACTCTGGGAAACTGACAGTCTGCAGCTGTTGGAAGCCCATACTTTACTCAGCATGTCAGACTTTTTTCTCAACTGAATGAAGAAGATATTGTTGAATTTATAGAAACAAATCTCTTTTTTTAGCTTCTGTGCTATAATATTCATTGAAAGAGCAGTTTAGTCATTCTGGAACTCTTCTAGAGACATACTCTGATGGGTCTTTTAAGCAGCATGGAAGTGTGAAGGTGAGAAAATCATTAATGCACAGTCAATTTAGGAATACTACTTCCTGATACATAATAACCAAAGGACAGTTGAGGAAGGTTAGTCAAGTTTATTACAAAGCAAAAAATAAATGAACATAGACACACCTCAGGAAAGGGGTATAGAAATATAAAGGAAACAGCATAAAGCCAAATCTACACACCCAATTCAGATGGTGCAACATGAACAGAACTATTAGCTTAAGAAGGAAGATATAGACAATCAAGAAGCAAGAGTCCAAATTTCCCTGCATCGAGGGCTGATGAATGAAGAGCATTTAAATCTATCCCTACTCTATCACTATAGTGACATTTCTACAATAATGAGTGAGTATTTTGAATCAGGAGGAAAGGTGTCGGTCGTGGAGTCTTCCTAAGAAGTCTCTCCACCGCTGAGATGGGTCAAACACCATAAAGCCACTATCACAATGCAAGAGCTCGTTCTGAGATGCTCTCTCTCCAAAGGCAAGGAAGATGTGGGGCACTATCCCTAATTCCAACAACCAGTTATCCACAGGTAGAATTCCCATGATGCACTTCTCGCATGTACTCCTCAATGGGTACAGTCATGAGCATACTTTTCCACGGTGTTTTCCATGTACATCTCATTGCAACAATTCATCCTTGGTTCCCGTGCCTTTTCCCGTGTGAAACCGACTTTTCCCTTATCACCTCCAAGCCATGTAATTGTAACTTCTTCTCTCCTTGGTTAGCTGCTAAAACAAAGATGTTAATTTGCCTAAAGAATGCTTCTCCACCTGCAATGCAAAATGTGAGAAAGAACAGCTTCCACAGTGCACATGAAATTCAGAACATTAATCCTAAAGCGAGAGTTGTCAGGGGTTTGCATTTCAGGCCTACAGCTTTGGCTAACATAAGAACGTATTATTTAAACATTACTAGTGGCAAAATTAATTTTGCATTTTGACTAACACATTTTACCTAATTATGGAAAGTATTATAATTGAACACATCTAATCCATGAGTAATGTTAAACTTCACAATTCAGTTTCTCCATGTTAGCGTTTTCTGCTAGTTACATTTATTTCCTACTCTTCATACTACTTGTTGATAAACTAAAATATGTCACATAGATATATTAACGCGGTTCACAGTTCTAACACTCACATTTACACAAGCCAGGATTAAATGCTTCTGCGCTCTACACGTGATTATGATGCACTCCTACAAATGAGTAAAATGCAAATACAAATCTTCCACTCCATCACTTTCCCCTTCTGATGATGTTGAGTCATCATAATAATCTTCAAAACCCCCTGTTGAGTAGACCAACCTAAACAGATGTAGCAGCCAGCCTTCTTTGCCTGAACTCCTCCATTTGCTTCAAATTCCCATAGTTACTGTCCTGCAGTCTTTCCATCCTTCTTTCCCTTTCCCTCAAGGAGTTCTCCAACTGCCTCGCTCTATGCCATTTATATGCCCTCATCATTCCGACTAAAACAATGATACACATTATAATAATCAGTATCGGCTTTAAGAGGTATCCAAAGATTCCAATTCCCAGATTTATAAACCACCTTCCAACTGCGCCAAATCCTCTTTCAATCTTATCCTACACTCCTTCGGCTGCCAAGTCTTGTATCTCATGATGTCTATCAGTGATATTACTAATATATCCCTGCAGATCTTTACTTTCTGTTTGTCAAAACTGTTTTAATTAATTTCCAAGTAGGCAATCCATACATTAAAGTCAATGGAGCAGTCTCCCAGAAACATACATAGATAAAAGAAAACACAGTTTGTATAACATGAGAGCTGTCACCTTACATTGCCGCCTTTAAGGCCTCCTGTATAAACAAATAACTCAAGATACCCTTATTCCCTCCCCCTCACCCTCCTCCCTTAAAAGCCCCAAAACATAATCTTTGGTATATGGGTGCTGTTAAGTTTGGGTATTGGAGAGTCAGCTGTGTATTTCCCCTCCAATGGCCATGGAGGAGTGAAAAGTCGGAAAGTGGTAGGGTCCATGCCTCCCTGTCCATCCAAAATGTAAGCTCAGTTTAAAATTGGAAAAGGTAGAGAGCCCTCGTGTGGGTGGTGCATGCACACAGAGGCAGACCTATAAAAAGATAGCTCACCAGTGAGCCCCAAGTATATTCAAAGTTCTTGTAGGAGTCTGTGGCAATATCAGCCATTCGTCCCATCGTGACTGCATGCCACAACCTAGCATGCCATTGTGTCAAGGAGGGTGCTACTTTATATTTCCATGCCACCGCAACTGCCTTTTTCGTGGCCCCTAGGCACAGCCACATCACTGATTTGTCCCCATTCGTCTGATACCTAAGAGTTTCGTTTCGCATCCCCAGTTACACATATCCTGGATCTCCAGGTATCGGGTACCGCAGTATGACTTTGATTTGGGTGAGGATTTCGGCCCAGAAGGGGCGGATGGTCGGGCAGTCCCACCATATGTGTTTAAAGTCACCTAACATTCTGCAGCCCCTCCAGAACAGTTCTGAAGTCTGAGGAAAGATTCAACAAATCGTAAAGGAGTTTATAGTGTGCTTCTCTCAGACTCATGGAGTGATTGCACCGTGTAATATCTTGGCACAGCCTAGACCAAGTGTGGTCCAAAATAGGTTCTCCCAGGATTTGTTCCCATTGTGCCATATGCTGTCGCCTAGGTGTATTCAGTGATTCTAATAAATGTGCGTATAGAAAGGAGATACAGCCCTTCGTCCCACAGCCTCTCTTCGCGAATTGTTCCAGCGGGGCTAGATCTCTAGTGGCTGCTTCCCTCATATTCTACTGGAGGACCCAATGTTTAAGTTGAGTGTAGCAGAAGAATTCTATGTCAGGGAGATGGAAGTCTTGTTTGCACTGTTCGAACGTTTTAATGTCCCCGGTATGGAAGAGATCTGTTCTCGTCAAGCAGTCCTCCAGCCGCCACGCCTCACAGTGTCCCATTCGGAGTGCCGGGGGAAATGCAGGGTTAAATTTTATGGGGATGAAGGGGGAGGGAAAAGTTGTCCATCCCATCTGCCTGTTTATGTCATCCCATACCCTCAGTGTGGTTCCTGTGGGGTGATTAGATAAACATTCGCCGGCCAGTCACTCTTTGGCTTCCAGATCAGGTCCCAAATGTAGTTTCCGCAATCTCTCCGTCCATGTGTAGCAAGTGTTTGTCTGACTCCCGTGCTGACCATTCCGGGATCACCCATAGTTAGGCCGACTTATACTATAGGTGAAAGTAGGCAATGCGAGGCCGCAAGCTGATTTGGCCAGACGCAACACTTTAAGCGATAGGTGGGATTACTAAAGAGCGCAAAGCTGAGAAGAACCCTTTTTCCAGTTCAATAGGAAGGCCTTGAAATAAATATAGGAACTTGGGCAGTACCGTCATCCTATCCAGGACAAGTATAGTGGGGCCGACCTTTGAAAATAGGTTCTTAATTGGTTTATTAGAGGGGGGTAGTTAGCCTTATATAACCCATCTAGGCGAGTGGTAATCTTTATTCCCAGATATGTAATGTCCTTCTTGGCCCATTGGAAGGGGATGATCTTTTCCAAGGAGTCCCTCTCTGCTGGTGGTAAAGTCAAATTGAGCACAAAGGATTTTGTTAAGTTGATTTGGAATCCCGCTATTTGTTCAAATGTACTTAATTCCTACATGAGAGCAACCAACGAAGTCTGGGGGGAGGTCAAATACAGTATGATGTCTTCTGCAAATAGAGAGATGTTATGCTTTGTGGAGCCAAAATGGACACCCTGTATCTGCGCCGTGGAGCGTATTTAGTCAGCAACTGCTCAATGCTCAGCGCAAACAGAAGGGATGATAACGGACACCCCTTGTCTAGTGCCCCGCCCCATCCGAAAGACCTTGGAGCTCACCCCATTGACCAGTACTCTGGCTCTAGGAGACGTATAGTTAGCCTTAACCATGGTAATAAATTGATCACAAAAGCAAAATTTCTGTAGGGTGTGAAAGAAAAACGTGCAGTCCACACGGTCAAAAGCTTTTTCGGGATCAAGGGCTACCAGGACCGCCGGGACCGATTTCTTAGTTGTTTTCTCTACCAGGTATATGACTCTCCGGATATTATAATGTGTCTGGTGCCCTTTAATAAAGCCCAATTGATCCGGGTATATCAATTCCGGGAGTAGAAAGTCTAGTCTAGTTGCTAGAATTTTTTTATACAATTTTGCATCAAGGTTTAAGAGAGCTATCGGTCTGGAAGAGCCACAGGCTCTGGGGTCTTTCCCCTGTTTTGGTATCACCGAGATAATTGCTTCACTCATGGTTGTGGTGATCTGCCCCGCTATTGCCATATGGTTGAAGAGAGATACTAAATGTGGAGTGAGTTCAGAGCTAAATCTTTTATAAAACTGGGCTGTCAACCCATCGGGTCCAGGGGCCTTATGAAGTTTCAGAGATCCTATCGCTGCTAGGAACTCCTCCTCCGTAATCGGACTCCTTAGCCAGTCGTTCTGTGCCTTTGTCACCTGGGGGAGGGTGACCCCATCCAGTTAGTCCGATCGAGCTTCCTCCCCATCACCTCCGCTGTATACAAGGTCTCATAAAAACGACCGAATATGTGCGCCTTTTCGGTGTCTGCCACCGTGCTCTATCCCATGTCATCTCTAATTTCGCCAATATATTCCTTCTCTCTCTTAACCCTCAGTTGCCACGCCAAATGGGAGCCCACCTTGTTACCCTGGTCATACCCCGTCCATTGAAAGCTCAAAAGGGTAATTTTGGCCCAGTTAGTGTAAATAGCGTTTAGCTTCCCCCTAAGTGCTGTTGCTTTTTTGTTGTTGTGCTAAAGTCAGATTTTCTTTGTGGGATTTCTTTGCCGCTATAAGTTCTGTCTCTAGTGTCTGCCACTCCCCGGCTCTCTGCTTATTCTAAGATGAGTTCAGGGCTATAGATTTTCCTCTCAGCACCGCCTTAAAGGTGTCCCAGGTATTTGAGGAGGAGATGTTGTCTGGGTTGTTGAGCTGGAAATATTCCCTAATCGACTTTCGCAAGTCATCTCGTAAGAGTCAATCCCTAATTAGAGATCCAGGGAAGAACCATCAACGATATCTGGGTGGGGGGGGCCTCCCAATCTATGGTAATTTCCATGGGGGCATGGTCGAACAGTGTAATGGGGTGTAGTGTTGCGCCATGTAGCGCCTGAACTAGAGTGTTGATCACAAAGACATAGTCTATGCGTGAATAGCTTTGGTGTGAGTATGAAAAAAAGGTGTATTCCCTGCCATTTGGGTGTAGTGCAGACCAGGTGTCCACCAGACCTAGTGCTCCAAACTTGTTCTTCAGTGCTCTGGAGAAACTGCCAGTGTTACGTCAGATGGGTGCATGCTATCCACATTGGGATCCCAAGTCAAATTAAAGTCGCCCAACACCACAATGTCACACTCCGCGAACCCCCCCCCCCCAGCATGTCCAAGAATGTCTGCGAGAAGAGGTTTTGATTAGTGTTAGGGGCATAAAGTGTGGCAAAGGTGCAAAGATGTCCCCAGAGGTGACCCTTCACCATAACTATCCTACCCTCTTTATCCATTTTACAGCCCAAGGGAGTAAACTGCAGCGACTTGTGAAAGAAAATGGCCACTCCATTATGTATAGAGGTTGTGAATGATTTGTACATCAGTGGACATGCTCTGCGTCATAGTCTATGTTACTCCGATCATTTCAAGTGGGTTGCCTGGAGGGCCACCACAAATGTTATATATTTCAATATTCTATGGCGTTTCGCGGGCAAATTCAGGCCCTTCACATTCCACGTTAGTGTGGTAATCACCATATTTTAGCCCTGTTGTGCCAGTGCCTATTAACCCACATATCTCCCTCTTCCCACCCTCTCCCCCCGCTATCCACTTGGAATGAAGAATTATATCCTGTCTCTTCCTCTTACCCGTCACTTCCAATGTTCGCTCACTCTATCCAACTCGGCTAAATCCTTAGGCTTCACCCTGGACAAAAAGTTGTCTTTGAAGGATCATATCAATAGCTCAGCCAAAGGAGCACTTCACACACTAAAACACCTCAAAAAAAGTAAACCATTCATTCCATCAGACGATTACAAATGGGTTGTTCAATCTCTGGTTCTCTCCAAAATTGACTACGGGAAAGCTATTCTCACAGGGACCCCGAAAACTCACCTCGCCCCCCTCAGATCAGTACTAAACATGGTATAACAGACTTTAAACAGTATGAACACATCACGCCTGCCCTTAAGTCCCTAAACTGGCTTAATATTGAAGGAAGATGCATCTACAAGACTGCCTGCATCACCCACAAAGCACTTCACTCTCATTCCTCTGACTATTTAGACAACAAACTCACAAAAGCAGGAAGTACCAGGACTATGAGAAGCTCCACTGCTCTTCTTCTCATGCCTCCCAAATTCAAAAGGAAAACTACCCAGGCTCCTCTTTTTCAGGAAATGCTCCTAGCATTTGGAACTCCCTCCCGAGGGACCTACGATGCAACCCCTCCTTCAAAAGAGAGTTGAAACGCCATCTCCTCAATAAATACTGGAACCCATGAACAAACTGAACCTTGGTTCAATTAGGCTCTCTTGATCAGTTCAGTCTCCGTTGATCAGTTGCCTGTTTCTTTCTTTGTGTTTGCCTCTATTGTTCCAGATGTCCTTCTCTCCTTGGACTCTAATTTGTTTTGAATGGACCTCACTTCAGTAATTTCCACCCCATGGCCCTACAATTTTTCTTTTTATGTGTACATATTCCTATGTGCTACTCACGCTCTGTTGAACTATGCTTCCCTTGTTTATATATTTTATGTAAAGTGAACCTATGAATATTGCCCAGTGACTGATTATTGCCTTGCTCTTGACTCTGTAAAGCGCTCTGACACCTCAGGGTCCAGCTAGCGCTATATAAAACCTTTTAAATAAATAAAATAAAATTGCGATGGTAGAATCCTATGTACCAGAAATAAACAAAAATCAAAACCCCAAACAGTAATGCGTAAATGAAAAATTCAATACAAATTGAACATTTCCATTATTGTATAACTTCTACTTGGTTACTGTGGTCACAAACCGCTAAGGCAATTCAACAGTAGCCTATGAGTATTGGAAAAAGTAATTGATTCAAAGGCATGTCTGAGACTATATCTACGCCCTAGGTGTGTCTTTCAGTGTGTAGTTCCCTATTCGTTGAGTTCAAGGTCGCTGCATCACGGCCTGCTCAAAGCTTTGCAGGGAGGAGGCCTCGACCCAATCATGCATCTAGGGGAGTCTGACCACCCTGGCCGATTCAAAAGGATTAGTTTGTGATTTTGTGCGTGTCTGGTTTTGCCATTGACATTTATCCTTTGCCGGCTTTGATGAGCTTGAGGATGCCCCAGTTCCATCCCCAGTCTCTCGCCCCGGGCTAGTAGATATCCCCAGTATTTTTGCGGCTTTTTGAGCTTCAGTGACATGATGTGATCTGTTATGGAGCTCAAATGCCAGACCAAATGGGTAGGTCCAGCGGTATCTGATCTGGTCCTGTCGCAGCTTGTCTGTGATTGATCTAAATTGTAGGCGGCAGGTCAATGTGGCCGGGGCAATGTCCTGGAAGACCGTACATGACGCCTCCTGAAAGGAGACATCCCCTACTTTGCGTGCTGCCTCGAGGATTGCATCCTTCACCTTGAAAGAGTGAAGCTGGGCCAGCACATCCCGTGGGCGTCTTTGTGCTCCCTCCTGCAGCAGGCCCACACGATCTACTCGCTCAATTTTCACCTTATGGTTCGTGGTACTGAGCAGCTCTGAGAATAGGCTCTCTACGAACGCCTCTAAGTCCTGGCCTTCCAACCCCTCCGCCAGATTGCGGATTCGGACACTGTCTCTTTGGGACCTATTTTTTCAGGTCTTTGCACTACAGGACTGTGGCATGGAGCTGCGCTTCAAGGAGGCATGTTGTGTCCTCCATTTTCTTTGCTTGGTGTTCCAACTCCTGCACGTTGGATTCCAGGTCTAGTGTCTTGGTGCCTACTGAGTCCACGTTGCCTTGAATCGTTACCAGACGGTTGTTGATGTCCGTCTTAAGGGACTCCAGGGAGGCAGTCAGGTCCGCTTTCAATTCTTCTCTGAGCTCCCTCTTGAAGTCCTGTACGGATACCAGAAGATCCTCCTTAGTCAGGGCCATTGTGTCCTCTGTTCCATGGGCTGGGGAGCCGCTCCATGCTTCTTCTGGGGCAAAGTAGCTGGATACTCTATTCTGTTGGGTTTTCTTCGGTGGCATAGAGGCGTCAGCTATGGGGTCACGATGTTGCGTAGGTCTCTGGACCTGCTGGGTCTTATGTGTGCTACCACTCTGACTTGTTTCATTTAGTAGTGGTGGATTCCACCTCACGGCCCGAGCCTTGACTCTTTATCTCTTCCTGGGGTGACTTGATATTGTGCGTTTAGCCATCATGCTACGGGCCTCTGAAATCTTTGCTTGAGATTCAGGTTCCCCAGGGGGTAACCATGGCTGAGCTCCTTTCACTATCCCCTTAATATCTGGGCCAGTCTCTTCTCCGCCGCTCCGCGCTGGGTCATCAGAGCCCGCAATTGAAGTGGGGTGTTAGAGGACAGATTCCTGTCTCCCTTCAGAGTAACGCAACGGAGGTAGGGCAGGCCTGCATTATACGCCTGGGGGCACAATATGCATGCAGCCGATAGTGGCAATGTTTGTGGAACTGAGCTACTTTTACTGGGCCTGTCTCACCGCCATCATAGAGTCAGGCACTGGCTGTGGTGGTCGTAGGCCTCTGTTGGGGTAGTTTCTTCACTTAGAGCTGCACCGGTCTCCCACCGTTAGCCCCCTGTGGCCTCACCACATACCTCCGCTCCTGAAAGTCATCTCGTCTGGCACATCTCTCCCCTGCCCGGCCCGGGCTGCACCCTCCACCGCTCTTCCTTTCTCCTTGTTCATCTGCTCATTGCGGCAGCCAGCCCAGGCCTCGCCCTGGCAGGTATCGTACAACCGTGGCACCTGGTCGATAACCTCCTGAAGGGGTCCCGTTTAGCAGCTGCTAACCTCCGCTGCTCACCCCGCGGTCCCCCAGTCTCTCTGATGTCCTCTGCCATGTTTCCCCTTTAGCCCATCCGGGATCGAGGCGGCCTAGGCCTTTTCGCCGCCCCACTATGGTGCCAGCAATTCGGAATCCGCAGGCATCCGCCGGGTGAGTAAGACAATCTCACACCATCTAAGGTTCACTTTGCCTGTGTAGCCTCCTGTGTCCCTTCCATGTCATTGGGAGTGCGTGTTTTCCCAATGATTTACTGCCTGTATTGCGGAGCCCTCGTGGATCACGTCCACTCAGCCATCTTGGTTGGCCACACCCCCAGATCTTTACTTTTCTCAGGGATATAAGTACAACACTGTTGGACCCTCAGCATTCAACAGACTCCGCCCTCATTTGCGAGTAGGACATCTAATGCAAGTTGATTCTGCATCACCATTGCCCTTATCGAGACCATCTCCCCATCAATGAGAAGCAAGAACTTAGCTGTATTAACAGACAACTTATCCACTATGGTAGACAGTCTTCTAATCTTGATATCATTAATCAGCACTCCCAAACTAGGTATTATTGCTCCGAAGATGTCTCCCACAACTTCTCCAGTGTTCAATCCACGTTTTCCCTGCTATTCGATCTTCCTTCAGGACTCTCCAAATCATTCACATGGTATATTTTTGGAAACACAACCGGCAAAGAACACATATAATATCATTTGCTCGACAACCGTACATACGCATTCTTTCCACATACAAAATATGCTCCCGGTACCATGCGAACTGACTCCTGGAAAAACATCTTCCAAGGGCCATTGACCAAAAATATATGATTGCATACACTCTGTCCTACAAATAGAGAATTGTAACTACTCTCAGCTTTTCGTATGCAAAGCTTTCCTCGCTGTTGCCAATCTAGAGCTATCGGACCAGAACTCTCTTTAGCCTTATGGGCCAACTCCCTCTTGGTCCAATCAGAATCTTTATCCGTGTTATCAACATTGCTAACTAATCCCCTATGTCTATCTTCTACCTAGTCTATAAATTTCTTTTCTTTATCTGTTAGTATGCAAGTTAGATTATGTCTATGCGCGTAAGCAGTGTCTAATGTTACAATTGGTGCAAAATTATTTTCCATTCTTTCTACTCTCCTTTGGGCATCGTACTTATTAAGATGTTTATATACAAATATTTCTGAAAGTACCCCATCATAATTGGAGAAGTAGTAGTCATAATGACCCTTTCCATAGAACATACTAAGTAGTAAGCTAATACTAATGCCATAGGTCAAGAGTAAGTGATGGTAAGTGATTCCCTCTTCAACTGATGTGGGTAATTGCATGCACACATAACAATCTCTAACTTCCACAGTGGTAATTTTTGACACACGGGCACCCATCGTATACGGGCAGTATTAATGGCAAACTTCTAGTATTGAATATTGTATGCAATTCTTGTCATAAGGGGTTACCCATCCCAAACTGCTGGCATTAGCACAATGAAGGCAATACTTAATCTATGGGGAACTCTCAAGGCACATTTTGAAAAGAAGTGGGGTGAACTCCTGGCAGGTGCCACTTTTACCACTTTCACAGAGCACCAGCCACCGCTGCATCAGAGTAAGGCATCGTGTTTATACGGAGACTCTGTCTTCTCAATCTCTCAGATGTCAAGCCATTAATTCCCCCTGATCACCACTTTTGCGGCATCCCATAAAGTGCTACAGCTCACTTCTCTGGTATCGTTCTCATAAAAGTAGTGCTCCATAGCTTGTCATATACATTCCTTTACAACAATGTCTCTTTCTGCACTGGTTTTTTAACACAGAATAGAAGATGTGATCATCCTGTTTCCTCAGTAATCATGTAAGCATAATCCATGGGTGTGCATTATGAAGTCATACAAGACCTCCATTAGTTAGTTATGGCAAAGGTCTAAGGTACGAGATGCCCCCTGCTTCCAAATCAGTTTTAACAAAACGAGATTATATGTTGCCTACTCCTATTTGCAATATTGTATCATAAAGAGTGAGGTAGAGGTGCACACATTAAATCATTTGAATTTCAATTCATGGACCATGGCAGCTCACAACTTTGATTATCATTAAGGTAACATTTCTTAACTTGGAGTCAGCAGACCCTAGGAGTAGAACTCTGGGCAAATGATAGTCTTCATCTGTTGGAAACCCATATTTTACTCAGCATGTCAGACTTTTTTCTCAACTGTACATGGAAGATATCCCTAAATATAAAGTTTTGCTTCGGGCTATAATTTCCACGAAAAACTCATAGGAGAAAATTATTTTTTATCTTAGATAGTTTATAAGAATCCCAGAAAACAGTGAGAATCTTCCAGAGGTTGAAATTACCTTAGCTCTCAACACCATTCCTAAAATTAGTATGGCACCACCACATGACATGTCATTATCACCCTTTCTATATGTTCCTTTATGTCACTCCCCTCAAAGGGTATGATTTACAATAGCAATGATGGTGCCTTTGGACTCTACACTGGTCATTGATTACCTTGTAGTGTCCTTACATTTTTTAAATTTTTTTTTTTACCTTGGCTAATGCTGTTTAAATGTTTACCACCCAAAGTCCCTTTCCAAGTATGGCTTGCATGCACCAGCTATGTATTTATGCTTTTGCTATTGAAATTTACTTCAATTTTGGTGGAATGTTTTCTTTGTGTGCTAGGGGTGGGTGAAGTTTCAAATATCGCTCTCGATATTAGGCAATTTTAGCTAAATTTGATATTTGCTTAGGATGTGGAATATGTTGGTGTTTTCAAACTTCACACAAACTAAAACAAAAAATACATTTTTGTGAGAGAATGTTATGCCAAAAACAAATGTACAAGAGAATTAATTCATGGCTTTTGGCCGACTTCTCCCGCAAACCGCCTTATAGTGACATTTTCCTCTCACTACTTGCTGCAGATATACCTTGGCAACTTTCACAACCTTATTCTGCCCCTACTTCATTTTGAGAGGCAAATATTATTTGGGGACTGTCTCACAACTTAGGGGTCGATTCCGATTCGGGCCGGAAAAAGCACCGACCGACTCGGAGCCGGAAAAATTACCGACCGACACGTACCAGTGGCGCCCGACACGCCAAGTACGATGCAAGCCGCGATAAATCCGACCGACACGTCAGGAAACCAAGCCGACCGACCGAGCCGCTCGGAAAATAGCAATCCGGCCGGAAAAACACGCGAATCCAACCGACCGACACGCACCCGGAACAAATCCGACCGAATCGTACCCGCCAACTCCAACCCGCAAAGTACGATGCAAGGCGCGAAAAACCCGACCGAGTCGGACGGAGGACAAGCCGTACGACCGACACGCATACAAAACCGAGCCGAAGCAACACAATACACCGCGACCGACGCGTACGCAGCATACAAAACTGCACAAACACAGCGTGAACGAAACGGAGAACACCGTACGAGACCAATGCAGGGTCCGACTCGGTCACAAGAACGTTTCCAACATAAACAAACAGCACAAAGGAAAAATCACCCAAAAAAAGGCCAAACAAGCAATTAGCAAGCCAATAAATACTGGGGGGGTGGGGACAGAGAACAAAGACACACCCACAACTCCACCTATATAAAGGACACAAATCACTACCATGAGCCTTTGCAAATGCCATTCCACTGCCAGCACCCAAGAGAAAGCAACCACACACCCACAGCTCACCCCTCACACAAGCCACACACCATCAGCACACCAACAAATACCTACCTCACATACACCCAGCAAAACACACACTCACACACCCTCACCTGCACACCAACACACACATCACTCACCATCACCACCCATCACCATGCCCCCCAAGAAGAATCCCAAGTTCCTAGATTGTGAATTGGAAGTCCTGGTAGACGAGATCCTCAGGGTGGAGCCACAGCTGTTTGGCACTCTGGTCCAACAGACCCCCATGTCGCAGAAAACCAAGATGTGGGAGAGGATCATCAACAGGGTGAACGCCCAATCACCATGTCGGCGCACAAAGACGGACATCCAGAACAGGTGGTATGACGTGCGCAGGAGGGTACGGGACCTGCTGAAGATAGACTACATCAACAGCCAACACACCGGCAGTGGCCCTCCTGCCAAGCCAATATACCTCAGGCCCTGGGAGGAGAAGGTGCGGGCCATCCTTCCGCCAGTGAGCGTATATGGACTAGAGAACATCCCAGAGCCTGGTGAGTACACAACAAATGTACACAATAAACTGCCACAAAACACACACATCACTGTCAAGGGGAGAGTCAAACCATGCACACATAGCAATTACACAGCAACTAGAACAGAATCATCCCAAAATGTGTATGTCAGTCAGATAAACACAACACATGCCATCAAAAAAGTCACATCCAACTGTGCCAACACATGTACAAACACAACCACAACTACAGCTAGGCAGTGGCACAAATAGAACTAACACACACATCCACACATGTAGCCACCACAACAACACCAACACACAGTGAAGACCACTCAAAGGAAGGAATTCTGTGTATGCTGGCCAAGTCAGTGTAGCCAATAGCATCATGGGAGTCGCAGTCACACATATTGCCCCCCCCCACAACTGTCCCATCAACACCACCCTGAACCATGCTCACATCACAGGGAGTGGAGAAGGACTCACAAGATGGCTGACACTGGCTACTGCTGTGGGGAGCACAAGGCCCTGCTGGCAACTGTGCACCAACAAACAGCAGGACACCACTGACTGACATCCTGAGAGACAACTTACACTCCCTGCAATGCAAGCACGTTCCATGGTGGGATATCTGGCTGGCTGGGTGGGAAGGGGGACTTGCAGCACTGACCATAGTCACCAGCACCTCCCCTCACACCCCCCCAACACAAACTCCACAGTACCCACCTGGTAGAATGCAATGCCCTCCATCCTAACACAAGATCCCACAAAGCACCACCACCCTGGGTTATGTTGTGTGAAGCACAGGGACACTCTTGGGACTCTTAGCCAAACAACTGCCAGGACAACACTCCCAGCCATCCTGTCAGCACAGCCAGCCCACCCCACAGGGAAGCAGAGTCAAAAGGAAGGAAGCATGGGCATGCTGGGAAGGGGGTGGAGGCAATAGCATGATGGGAGTCGTAGTCACAGACATTGCTCAGCCTCACAACTGTCCCATCAACACCACCCTGAACCATGCTCACATCACAGGGAGTGGAGAAGGACACACAAGATGGCTGACACTGGCTACTGCTGTGGGGAGCACAAGGCCCTGCTGCCAACTGTGCACCAACAAACAGCAGGACACCACTGACTGACATCCTGAGAGACAACTTACACTCCCTGCAATGCAAGCACGTTCCATGGTGGGATATCTGGCTGGCTGGGTGGGAAGGGGGACTTGCAGCACTGACCATAGTCACCAGCACCTCCCCTCACACCCCCCCAACACAAACTCCACAGTACCCACCTGGTAGAATGCAATGCCCTCCATCCTAACACAAGATCCCACAAAGCACCACCACCCTGGGTTATGTTGTGTGAAGCACAGGGACACTCTTGGGACTCTTAGCCAAACAACTGCCAGGACAACACTCCCAGCCATCCTGTCAGCACAGCCAGCCCACCCCACAGGGAAGCAGAGTCAAAAGGAAGGAAGCATGGGCATGCTGGGAAGGGGGTGGAGGCAATAGCATGATGGGAGTCGTAGTCACAGACATTGCTCAGCCTCACAACTGGCCCATCAACACCACCCTGAACCATGCTCACATCACAGGGAGTGGAGAAGGACTCACAAGATGGCTGACACTGGCTACTGCTGTGGGGAGCACAAGGCCCTGCTGCCAACTGTGCACCAACAAACAGCAGGACACCACTGACTGACATCCTGAGAGACAACTTACACTCCCTGCAATGCAAGCACGTTCCATGGTGGGATATCTGGCTGGCTGGGTGGGAAGGGGGACTTGCAGCACTGACCATAGTCACCAGCACCTCCCCTCACACCCCCCCAACACAAACTCCACAGTACCCACCTGGTAGAATGCAATGCCCTCCATCCTAACACAAGATCCCACAAAGCACCACCACCCTGGGTTATGTTGTGTGAAGCACAGGGACACTCTTGGGACTCTTAGCCAAACAACTGCCAGGACAACACTCCCAGCCATCCTGTCAGCACAGCCAGCCCACCCCACAGGGAAGCAGAGTCAAAAGGAAGGAAGCATGGGCATGCTGGGAAGGGGGGTGGAGGCAATAGCATGATGGGAGTCGTAGTCACAGACATTGCTCAGCCTCACAACTGGCCCATCAACACCACCCTGAACCATGCTCACATCACAGGGAGTGGAGAAGGACTCACAAGATGGCTGACACTGGCTACTGCTGTGGGGAGCACAAGGCCCTGCTGCCAACTGTGCACCAACAAACAGCAGGACACCACTGACTGACATCCTGAGAGACAACTTACACTCCCTGCAATGCAAGCACGTTCCATGGTGGGATATCTGGCTGGCTGGGTGGGAAGGGGGACTTGCAGCACTGACCATAGTCACCAGCACCTCCCCTCACACCCCCCCAACACAAACTCCACAGTACCCACCTGGTAGAATGCAATGCCCTCCATCCTAACACAAGATCCCACAAAGCACCACCACCCTGGGTTATGTTGTGTGAAGCACAGGGACACTCTTGGGACTCTTAGCCAAACAACTGCCAGGACAACACTCCCAGCCATCCTGTCAGCACAGCCAGCCCACCCCACAGGGAAGCAGAGTCAAAAGGAAGGAAGCATGGGCATGCTGGGAAGGGGGTGGAGGCAATAGCATGATGGGAGTCGTAGTCACAGACATTGCTCAGCCTCACAACTGTCCCATCAACACCACCCTGAACCATGCTCACATCACAGGGAGTGGAGAAGGACACACAAGATGGCTGACACTGGCTACTGCTGTGGGGAGCACAAGGCCCTGCTGCCAACTGTGCACCAACAAACAGCAGGACACCACTGACTGACATCCTGAGAGACAACTTACACTCCCTGCAATGCAAGCACGTTCCATGGTGGGATATCTGGCTGGCTGGGTGGGAAGGGGGACTTGCAGCACTGACCATAGTCACCAGCACCTCCCCTCACACCCCCCCCAACACAAACTCCACAGTACCCACCTGGTAGAATGCAATGCCCTCCATCCTAACACAAGATCCCACAAAGCACCACCACCCTGGGTTATGTTGTGTGAAGCACAGGGACACTCTTGGGACTCTTAGCCAAACAACTGCCAGGACAACACTCCCAGCCATCCTGTCAGCACAGCCAGCCCACCCCACAGGGAAGCAGAGTCAAAAGGAAGGAAGCATGGGCATGCTGGGAAGGGGGGTGGAGGCAATAGCATGATGGGAGTCGTAGTCACAGACATTGCTCAGCCTCACAACTGGCCCATCAACACCACCCTGAACCATGCTCACATCACAGGGAGTGGAGAAGGACTCACAAGATGGCTGACACTGGCTACTGCTGTGGGGAGCACAAGGCCCTGCTGCCAACTGTGCACCAACAAACAGCAGGACACCACTGACTGACATCCTGAGAGACAACTTACACTCCCTGCAATGCAAGCACGTTCCATGGTGGGATAACTGACTGGGTGGGTGGGTGGGTGGGAAGGAGGTCTGGCTGTCAACCAAACACAATCAATGCAGACCATGTTCACACCCCAGAGAATACATAGAAATGCCCAAATAATGCAGGACAATGTGCCACACCAATATCAACCCCTGACTGTGACGACTTAGGACAATACAATGTACAGGCCCGCACCCCGAGGCACAGTCACAACTGTCAGGTGTGTCAACCACTGATGCCTGCAGAAACATGACATACATTGTTTGTGTCTCCCAAAAACAGGTGATGATAGGGACACAGCAGCAGACGCTGAGGAGTCCCAGTCCCAGGCTCAAGAGGATGCCGAGCTCACTGGCGTCGTACAGCCTCTGTCCTCCTCGGACGATGAACAACCTGGCACATCCGGTGCAAGTCAACATGCTGCACCAGCAGGACCACCAGCTGCAGCACCAGCAGGTCCACCAGCTGCACCCCCTGCACCCACCCCTCCAACGACTGTCACCACGAATACCATCCCTGCCGACATGGACAGAATAAGGAACAACACCAGCGCAGTGACCCTGGACCAACCTGGGGCCATGGACACCACCACCACCACCACCCCCCAAGGTGGACCAGGGTTATCTGTGCGTGCAACTGCACACACTGCACATGTCAGCAGGGGTGGTGGGAGGGGTGGGAGACAGAGGTCGCTGCTTGCAGACGTTGCTGGTGTGCATGAAGACCCACAACTGGTACGCATAGCTGATGCGTACCAGTCCAGCACCGGAGAGCTCAGCCAGGTAGTGGGGCTCCTCAGAGACATCAAACAGCACCAGGCTGCCCATCATGCCCGCTTGGACTCCCACATGTCCCGCGTGGAGTCCAAGTGGGATGTACTACATGAGATGACGGCGGTGCACAGGGACATTTTACAATGCCTCCGCCAGATGAACAGCAACCAGTCCACACCTCCCTGTGTGCCAACAACATCTGGTACCGAACAAACTGCAACTGCCACAGGGAGGGAGGAGGACTCTGGCGGAGAGTCCCCTGCACCGCAGCAGCCTGCACTTGAGGGCCCCCCCCCAAGAAGAGGGGTCGTCCGAGGAGGGGAAAGTGAGAGGCTGATGGCCAAGCGCAACTCCCAGGAAGCCTGAACCTGTTCTGGATTTTCGCCTTTGTGCACAGACTGTTCACCCTGTTGATGGCAACACTACTCCCACACATTGCATGGGGAGTACAAGTTGGAACAATGTGTCAGACAACTGTGGCCCCGATACTGGGGATCCTGTCTACCTGGACTTTCTATTCATCTAGGAACTTGGGATTGCAAGATTCATGTACAGCACAATCCATCCTATGCACTATTATCACAGATGTATCACAATAAACACACTAATACACCATACTTGCCTCTGTCGTGATTCCAACGTGGGTGCTGTTATGGGGATGATGAACTGCAAAATTACACTGTGTATGCGAACTGCAACAGCAAGGACAACACAGGCATGTGAGTGCAGGCAACGTGACACATATGAGGGAGACACACCACCAGGGCTACACAACACATACACACCTAGGCCATCTGACTCATTGCCTACACTGATGTTGCCAGGGAAGACGGTGCAATGCACAGACACCACACCCATTCCCAGTTGTAGTCAAGTAGCCCACAGGTGCAGTAAGCAAATGGCAGTCAAATGTGTGACCACAGACAACGCACATCACTAAGTGAAGCACAGGTTTATTACACAGTAGCAACATGCCGTAACCACTACAGATGCAAGGTAACTCCACCTGGTAGCGGGCACACAGTCAACAACTGTAGACAGAAGGAAGTCCATGGGTGTGGCGCACATCACCTGTAGGGACACAACAGCTACCAGCCTGGATGTGCAATCACGTCGTCGGTGGACACAGTTGACCAAACGAATCTGAAAGTACCCTGTGAAGGACAGAAATGACACACAGTCAAAAGCAATGCAGTACAGGACAGAACAGCAAAACTCATGCACAATACATGTTACAAGATACCCACCCAGAACCAAGTTAGCATGTCAACACTGTTGGGGAGTACAGCCCACCTGTCACCACACATCGCAACACACATCCTGTCAAGTAGCCCATGGACACACTCCAACAGCACCAGAGCACCACCCACACATCATGCCAACTCACATCATTCACATGACACCTCAGGATACTCACATTCAGCTAAAGAAGTTGGTGATGAGCTGTGTGCGGACATCACCATCACCATCATCATCATCATCGTCACTGGCATCGTGGTCCAGGCCAGGATCCTCCACAGGTGGCGGATGTTGGTCATCGTCATCCTGGATGAGAGGCAACTCCTTCCGCACTGCCAGGTTGTGGAGCATGCAGCAGACGATGATAATCTTGCACACTTTCGCAGGGGCATATGGGAGGGACCCTCCGGTCTTGTCCAGGCAGCGGAAGCGGCTCTTCAGGAGACCAAAGGTCCGCTCAATCACTCTCCTGGTCCGACCATGTGCCTCATTGTAGCGCATCTGGGCAGGTGTCACAGGGTTCCTGAGGGGTGTCAGCAACCACGGCATGTTGGGGTATCCCGAGTCACCTACGGACAGACAAGTGCACATCAGCTGACTTGGAAAAGTGGGCGGAATACTACAGATCAGATCACACACAATGGCACAAAGTCAGTACACACCGACAAGCCAGGCACGCTGGTTCTGCATCTGTGCCATCAACCTGGGGATGCGACTACTCCTCATCACAAAGGCATCGTGTGCTGAACCAGGGAAACGGGCACACACGTGTGTGATGGTCATGTCTGCAAGACACACCACCAGTGCATTGACCGAGTGGTAGTGCTTGCGGTTCCTGTAGGCCTGCTCCTGGGCCTGTGGTGGTACCAAAGCCACATGTGTCCCATCAATGGAGCCAATGACATGCGGCATCCTCCCCAGGGCATAAAAGTCACTCTTCACGTCAGTGAGTCGTCGCTGTCTAGGGAAATAGATGTACCGGTTCAGGAAGAGCAACATTGCCGCCAAGAAATCGCGGAGCACACGGCTGAACATGGTCTGTGACATCCCACCAGCAGACGCCACAGTATGTTGGAAGGTACCGGTGGCAAAGAAGTGTAGGGCTGCCATCACCTTCACCTTGGGGGTCAGCGCTGTAGGATACGGCCGGCCAGGCTGCAAATGTGGGGACAACTGCACTGCAAAATCCTCAATCAGCTGCCTGGTGAAGCGGTACCGTCGGATGCTGTCCCGTTCCACCATCGTTGCCAGGTCTGGGAATGGCCGATGGACAGCAGGAGCCCTGCAGTGCAGAGGAGAAGTAAGCAAGATCGTCAGTCACCCCACATATGCGGCATTGAACACACTCAAGATCCCAACATACATCATCATGAGGCACAACTACATGAAGTGTGCAGTACCGGAACGACATGTATGGTACATACATGGCCAACATCTGTCAACACGGTCCTACAGGTGGCATCAATTTGTCCCAGGTTGGCCCATTGGATATCATGATGCTGTGTCACAGTCACCCCCCAGTGACATGTGAGGACAGATGTGCCCCAGGCACCACAGCTCAACGACAGGCACATTCCCAGGGACCCTGTAATGCCACATGGACACTGGCATCACCTGGAGTATCATGTGTACACCACAACAAAACAAACATAACCCCCACAGGTAGTGGCCACACTTGCCATGGCAGGAGAGCCATGGACGTCTGCGACACACACGCACAACATCAGAGTCCATGCACACACAACGTGGATGTGGAGACTGTCTCCCATTGTGCACATGAAATCAGAGACATTGTAAACACTACATGCACAAAGACTGTGGAGGGCCATCACTATTGTGCCACTGGGACACCCTGGCTCAAACATACCGTCCCACATGGGACTCACGGGGTATGTGACATGACATACACAAACACCACTGTGAAATGTGACCATGACACATGCACAGATATGAACAGTTGCACATCACAGTGGTCACGTACACGTAACACCCAGGATCCTGTCCCCATTAACACGTGCACAGCCTGGGGGTGGCTGCCCACAGGTGACACCCACAGGACAACATGTACACCAACATACACACAATAGGAAATGCAGCCTTACATGCCTTATGATAAGGTTTGGACAGGCTGTCGTGATGTAGGTGTGCCCCTCACTCCCTGGGAGCTATCTGTGGCTGGCACATGTCCATCTGAGACAGGCATGCTGACCTATGCCAGTCACATATACAGTGATGCGTTGAACAGCAATGGACCGATCGGTGCCTCCGGCCGGCCCATTGCATTCAATGTGTGCGGGTACGCGTTGTACCCCTGTGCGCGTTGAACAGCAATGGACCGATCGGTGCCTCCGGCCGGCCCATTGCTTTCAATGTGTGCGGGTACGCGTTGTACCCCTGTGCGCGTTGAACAGCAATGGACCGATCGGTGCCTCCGGCCGGCCCATTGCTTTCAATGTGTGCGGGTACGCGTTGTACCCCTGTGCGCGTTGAACAGCAATGGACCGATCGGTGCCTCCGGCCGGCCCATTGCTTTCAATGTGTGCGGGTACGCGTTGTACCCCTGTGCGCGTTGAACAGCAATGGACCGATCGGTGCCTCCGGCCGGCCCATTGCATTCAATGTGTGCGGGTACGCGTTGTACCCCTGTGCGCGTTGAACAGCAATGGACCGATCGGTGCCTCCGGCCGGCCCATTGCTTTCAATGTGTGCGGGTACGCGTTGTACCCCTGTGCGCGTTGAACAGCAATGGACCGATCGGTGCCTCCGGCCGGCCCATTGCATTCAATGTGTGCGGGTACGCGTTGTACCCCTGTGCGCGTTGAACAGCAATGGACCGATCGGTGCCTCCGGCCGGCCCATTGCTTTCAATGTGTGCGGGTACGCGTTGTACCCCTGTGCGCGTTGAACAGCAATGGACCGATCGGTGCCTCCGGCCGGCCCATTGCTTTCAATGTGTGCGGGTACGCGTTGTACCCCTGTGCGCGTTGAACAGCAATGGACCGATCGGTGCCTCCGGCCGGCCCATTGCATTCAATGTGTGCGGGTACGCGTTGTACCCCTGTGCGCGTTGAACAGCAATGGACCGATCGGTGCCTCCGGCCGGCCCATTGCTTTCAATGTGTGCGGGTACGCGTTGTACCCCTGTGCGCGTTGTACCTCAATGGACCGATCGGTGCCTCCGGCCGGCCCATTGCTTTCAATGTGTGCGGGTACGCGTTGTACCCCTGTGCGCGTTGAACAGCAATGGACCGATCGGTGCCTCCGGCCGGCCCATTGCTTTCAATGTGTGCGGGTACGCGTTGTACCCCTGTGCGCGTTGAACAGCAATGGACCGATCGGTGCCTCCGGCCGGCCCATTGCTTTCAATGTGTGCGGGTACGCGTTGTACCCCTGTGCGCGTTGAACAGCAATGGACCGATCGGTGCCTCCGGCCGGCCCATTGCATTCAATGTGTGCGGGTACGCGTTGTACCCCTGTGCGCGTTGTACCTCAATGGACCGATCGGTGCGCACCCATTGACAATGGGCTTGCCTGGCAACGGACGCGTTTTCGAATTTCGAACGAGTCGGTTGCTGGAAAATCAGTTGGTCACCCACAACAATGTTGCAAAATCATGTATGTCATGAAGTTGAAATTTTGAAGGATGCTGTGGGCGTGTTTTGGTGCTGCTATTCCATGGATTGGCCAGATTCAGAAGATGCAAACGACTTGGACCTATCACTTTGGACACAAGGGACAGTATCTGCCTCTCCAGCACATATATATTGCTGCCTGTTCCCCTGAGAGCCCACTTGCCTGCACTACATGCTCCAGGACGACATCTGCCACTGCACTGCTGCTGTCTCTGCCCCTCTGGACCCTGCAATGGCACGTACTGTGGAGAGAGCCCCAGCCTTCAGCCTTGAGGAGAACCAGGCCCTGCTGGACAGCCTACTTCCACAGTACAGCAAGCTGTATGGGACACCAGGGGAGCAGGTGAGTGTTCTGTGCACTGCCTTTCTGAATGTGCATTTTGTCTGACTAGCAAGGCTGAGAGTCAGCACACCACTGGCTAGCAGGCTCACTGAGTAGTTGTCACCCCCCATAGTGTGTAGTGACTTGCACTGGACAGGTATGGTGCAGTGACAGTGCTTCTGAACAGGGTTTTACTCCCCATGCAATGATACCATGTAGTGACTTCTGGAAAACTGTCCATGGGCAGCCGTGCACTGCCTGGGTACACCATGTGCCCCTGTGATTGCAACATGTATATGCAACTGTGTCATGCACGGATATGTTGCATGTGTAGTAATGGCCTTATCACTTTGTCATCCTGACAGGCTTCTGCCCATCGGAAGCATGAGATATGGAAGGACATCGTCCGGGCTGTCCGGTCCGTGGGGGTCTACAAGCGCCGGATCCGCAACTGCCAAAAGAGGTGGCAGGACCTTCGGGGCTGGACCCGGAGGATTGCACGGGTCCAGCTGAAGCTGTCGCCTCCTCGCAGGAGGGGCGGAACACGGACCCTGACCCCCCACATGCTCAGGATCCTGGCGGTGGTCTTTCCAGACCTGGATGGGCAGCTGAAGGCCAGAGAGCAGCAAGGAGGGGGTGAGTCAAAGACTGCACTGTGTACTCTGTCTAACATGCTATGTGCCCTCCTCGGGCCAGGTTGAACTGCCACAGTACAGCAGTCATGTTGTCCAGGAGCCATGTCCCTCTATTGTGCACTGCCCACTCCTCATCTGATACCCAGGTGTGGCCCTTACATGCAGGGAATTCTGTCACTTAGGACTGTGTCCTTGCAGTTTGCTTGACTCAAGGTGGGAGACAGCATCTGTTTCCCTGACTCTGTGGTGGGCATCATGGGTGGGTCCATTGCTTACACAATGCCTGTATTCTGACATGTATTCAGCGTGTTACTTTGATCTGTGGTCCAATTGCTGAGCTGATCCACCACATGTGGCTGGGGTACCTGGCACACACCCATGCTGCGGGTGGGAACAATGTTTGGGCCCCAGGAGTATGTATATGACGTGTGTCACACATACTTAGCCAGCTGCCTACAGTCCAGGGCTCATCCCTCATTCATGTGGGGCTGGACAGTCATGCCTACTCCAGGCCATACAATACACTCTGTACTCCCACTCCCGTGTATCAGCGGACACATTGTGCACAGTGATTTGACCCCTCAGGTGTCTGCCTCTGTGTCAGTGTGCTGTGGATTAGTCGCCAGGACTGCTGTGGAGTTTCTTGGTAGGGGCTCAGCATGCCACTGGAGATGTGACCATAGGAGACGATACTTGTGTGACACATAGGTGTCTGATCAGCTGCCCATGCAGAATGGGGCATGTAAATGTGAAGTTCAGGCAGCTGTTCCCCATGCACAGCAGAGTGTGAGGGGCTCAGGTTCAGAGGGTAGTGTCACAGGTCTCCCATATGTCCAATAGGTATGACCTGGACAGATGAGGGTTAAGAGGATGTGTTGTGGGGGGATGTACATGTGCACTTGTGCAGCTCCAGGACTTGCATTCCCCATGACCTACTATTGTGACACAGTGCAGAGTGTTGTTGTCTGGCTGCAAAGTCATACATCACTGAGACAGTGATGTATGACTTTGCAGTCATGCCTCCGCCATGGCATGTGTCTACTGATTGGTGATCCTGCAGGGGAGTGACATGTGCTACATGCACACCATAGTGGCGCTGGCTATCAGGACATGGGTGCATCATGGTGTCTGTCGCTGGTATGCATCACATGCATTTCCTATTTGACTCTGGGCATCCCTTACATCCGTAAACCTGTACTGACTCAGTGGCAAGAGCTGTGATGTGTCCACACCGTGTCCTCTGCACTGTCCAACTACTGTGTACTTGGTGCATGTGTCAACACTGGGGTGTTGCAATCCAACAGACACCAGACAGATGGGTGCAAGGCCATGTGGGATGTGAGTGCCATGCTTGGCATCAGACTGACAATTGACTTCTCCTGTTCAATTAGTGCACTTTTAGCAATGTACAACTAATGATGCCAGGGCTTGCTCTGTGATGTGCTGTGCTCACAGTGGTGTGTGCGTTATGTGCAGGTGACTGATGTCTGTCTGTTTCCCCATTGTTTGCAGATACATCCACGGCCACGGAAGGGGACAGCTCCACGGACCAGGAGGAGCCGGAGAGCCAGACTGGGTCAGCAGCCGAGGAGTGGTCGGAGGGACCCAGTGGCACGGAGGGCGAGGGGAGCCACACCGAGGAGTCCTCAGCAGCATCCACCTCAGCTGAGGACCAGAGCAACTCGGAGGATGACTCCCTTGTGGAGGCGGGTGTCAGCAGCCACCACACCCCAGCTAGTGTTGCTGTCCCCGCCACCACCAGCACCACCACCGCCCTCCCATCGGCTCCCATTCCCCAGGTCCGTGGAGGCTCCCATGTCCGGGAGCGTGTCTCCTTTGGGCCAGGCACCGCACCCCCTGCCCCTGTGTCCCCTGCTGCCCTGAGTGAGGAGTCTGTGTACCTCCTTCGCCAGCTCCATGTAGGGCAGACAGCCATGCTGAGTGTCCTCCATGCGCACACCGCGCTGTTGACTCAGCTGGTGTCGTTCATGGAGGGCATCTCATCGGGCATGTCTGACCTACAGAGGGGCAATAGGTCCATGGACTCCTCCCTGACAGCAGCAGTGTCCCTCCTCAAACGGTCCCTCACCCCTCCTGCCTCTGCTCCATCCACACTCCCCAGCACCTTACCCATCCCAGGCACACACACACTGGCACAGGCACACACCAGCACACACACATCCAGCACACTGACACACACGCCAATGACAAAACGCACACGCACGCACATTCAGGGGACTGAAGCCAGACTCACAGGGGATGGGGCCCTGGAACACACACACGCATCCACATGCACTGCGCAGTCCTCAGTTCCCTCTCCCTCCAAAGCACCCTCCCTTGCCTCACCTGCAACCCCAAAGTCACAGCAGCTCTTCCTCTGTGACCTCGGCCTCTTCCCCACCGATGAAGCTGCTCCAGCATCCCGGGGGAAGAGGAAGCCCACCCACACGGAGCAGAGTGCCCCTCGCCCCCGGACACCCTCCCCCAGGCGCAGACGGACTGAGGCCCCCACCCGCAAGTCCCCCGGAGTGCTAAGAGCAAGACCCCGCCACCGCCCTGCAGCTCAGGCACAAGGTCTCCGTCCTCCATCCCTCAGGCCCCCACTGCACAGGTGCCCCCACCACACCCTGCCCCAGGTTCCCCCACCCACAGATATACCATCCCCAAGATGCTCCGGCCTTCTCCCCCTGCCACTTGCTCTCCCAGCACCACACCCCCGCTGCGCTTGTCTGTGCCACTGATGTGGTGAGGGTGTCCTCCCCTCTGTCCAACCCACCTTGCCTGTTCCCCATTCTCCTCCCCTGGAGGTAGGCACTGCAGTGGAGTCCACTACCGCCCTGTCTGACTTGGGCACTGCAGTGGCGGACCTGTCCACCCCATCTGCAGGGTCCACTGCAGTTGTGCCGGCACCCACGACATCTGTGTCATGCCCCCCAGTTGTGCCGGCACACACCATGTCAGACACCTCCACTGCAGTTGTCAGTGGCTCTCCAGCACCCACCACCCCTTCCCTGACTCCCCCTGGTGAGCCCTGATCCTGTCCCTGCGGTGCCTGGCCTGCCCCCCGGTTGCCCCTCCTAGTGGATTGTCCCTGGTATTGTGCAGGCATGCGTAGGGTGACATCTGCCAGTGTCACCCTGTTTGAACTTTGACAATGGACTGGCCATTGGCCTTTGCTCTAATTTCTTCTGGACGTCGTTATCAAACAACACATATGCTGAATAAAGCAACTTTCTTTTCTCTAGTGCTCATGCTTCAGATGTACATGTTGTTGGTGCAGCTAACCATGCCCTTGCTGCAGTGATGGTGATATCTGGTCTCATGATTATGAAGTGTTACTGTGCAGGAACCCATGTGGTCCAGGGGGAATGTGTCCTATCATGTGGTGTATCCATGTAATCAATAGCAGCATCTGAGGGTGTCATGTGTTCAGTATTTGGCAATGGGTTTCCTACTTACATTGGCAATTTCATATCTGTGGCTTCCACCCCTGCACATCTGTTGTGCCTGCCATCGTTGCATTTGTCTACTTCCCTGACCGTGTTGCCATCTCCAGTGGACATGCAGGTTTGGGCATCAATGGGGAGGGACTCATCCGTGTAGTCAGTGCAACATTGCTATACAAGTGTGTTGGATCTGTGCTGATGATTCCGTTGGCACATCCCATGACCAGGCTGATGTGATGGGAGCCTTCATTTGGTGCTAATTGTTGATTGTGTGACCAAGTGCTCAGCTGACATGATGGGGCCCTACTGAGGCAACATATGGCACAGCTTTCCTCACACAGGAGTGGAGTCCCCTCATGGCAGTGTGTACACGTGTGACATTGCCTGCGCCCAAGGTGTGTGTTGTATGTGCATGTCTGTGTGTTCACTTCCATTCATCTGCGCATGCTGTGATCCCTAGTGTTGTACCTGTTTGTGATGCTTGCTGACTTGAGCTATGTTCCCCCAAAGTCTTCTCCCTGTGTTCTCTGTGATGTGGGTGCATGGCACATTACTGGTCATCAGGGTGTCACCCATAGGTGTGTTTGCTGTCAGGGCAGAGTTTGTGTGCAGACGCAGATGGGTCACAGTCAGGTTTCCCTTTGGCACTTGTTGTTTGCCCCTGTCATGTGATTTCCAGTTTGTGTTATCTTTCAGTGATTGTGACACGTTGTGTGTGTGACTGCTGGCACTCCTTAGGGTCCGGGCTGCAATGTTGGTTGTTGTCTATGTGTGTTCTTTGTGGGTGACCTTGGCTTCTTCATTGGTGTGTGACTGTGGCTGGGATCCCATTGGTCGGTGTGGTATTGCCGTCATGTCCATGTACAGCGTAGTGTGCAGTGTGTCAGACATTCAGGAGTCTTGTTGAGTGTCCATGTGTGATGTGTTTCTACACCTTGGTTCCCACCCACCACCCTGGAATAGTCATGGGTGCATGTGCAATGTCACCAGTGCATGTGTACTTCACTGCTGCACATTGTTGGAGGTCGAGGGGTGTGGTGTTGAGTGTGTGCAGATGAGAGTTGTTGCCCGGCTAGTCCCCTGCCTCCATGTTGGCCTTGGCTTACTGGCCATGCTGATTGATTTGTGCTTGTGTAGGTGTGATGGTAGTTTGTTGCTCAGGACACCTGACTGTGGTTCACAGTGTGAACGACATTTAGCTTTGTCATCACAGTGGTATTTTTATTCAGCCCAGGGTCACCACATTGTGGGGGCCCTGGGGGTGGTGCTGTGGTGTGTCTGTGACTTGCTGTGTCAGTTGTTGTTCCTACGTGCCTGTGTGACATGTGTGTTTTGTGCTCCCTCTCACCTGTCAATGCCTGCTTGCCCACATAGGGGATTTGGATCCATGAGTTACCTTAGTGTGGCAGTGTATGCACATCTGTATGATTGGTATTCAGCTCTCCTCATGTGTTGTGTTGTTGCCTGGGGACACTGGCACCCCCACCCCTCACCTGCTGTGTATGATGACAGTGTTGGTCTGCCTGTTTGTGTTTGTGCATCTGCACCACTGCATTGGCATATCTTGGGTGTGCCATTGGCTGTATGTTGTTTGGTGTGTTTCCCCTGCTGTCCCTGGGACTCCTAGGTCATCGGTCAGCACAGTGATCATGGTTTGTGTGTCCCATTGCTGCCATGGTATGGTATCTGTTCACCTCACATCTGCTGTCTCCACAGGGTATCTGCATTTGTGTGCCCATTGGTGCAAATATGTGGTTCTGCATTCTGATGGTCACTTCTGTCATTGTGTCATTGATGACTGTTGACGGTCTCAGCCCCCATGGGTGTTGTTTGTCTGCACATGGCCAAAGGAATGTTTCATTTGCACTGCAGTATTTGGCTCCCCCAATTTATGTTGCAATGGGACACATACACTACTTTGCCACAGATGAGTTTTTGGTTCTGTGACCAGGAATGATCCATGCAGTTTGGCAGTTGCAGCTCTTTCTTTGTCAACAATTACCTTTTGGTCACTGTGATGATGAGGGTGTAGACCCCATTGCCACAATGGTCAAAATGTGCTTCAGCTATGGACCCCACACTTGCCTTTTGGTCACTGTGATGATGGGGGTTTAGTCCCCATTGCCACAATGGTCAAAATGTGCTTCAGCTATGGACCCCACACTTGCCTTTTGGTCACTGTGATGATGGGGGTTTAGACCCCATTGACACAATGGTCAAAATGTGCTTCAGCTATGGACCCCACACTTGCCTTTTGGTCACTGTGATGATGGGGTTTAGACCCCATTGCCACAATGGTCAAAATGTGCTTCAGCTATGGACCCCACACTTACCTTGTGGTCACTGTGATGATGGGGGTTTAGGCCCCATTGCCACAATGGTCATGGGCTGCTTGCATTGTGGGTGCCACACACATATATGTGTGGCACATGTGCTAGGGGGTCACATTGTAAGTTCAAAGTCATGTTCGGTGTTGTAGGCATTTGACACAGCCTGCTCACACGCTTGTCATGGTGGTGGGGGATGTCTTAATCTTGCATTCCCTAGGTTGTGGTGTGCTTGTTGTGTCATGCATTGTCCATCCTATGAGTGGGGGTGGTAGTAGTGGTAGGCATCCAGCCCCCTGGCTAAGGGTGGTAGTAGTGGTAGGCTTCCTGCCCCCTGGCTAAGGGTGGTAGTAGTGGTAGGCATCCTGCCCCCTGGCTAAGGGTGGTAGTAGTGGTAGGCATCCTGCCCCCTGGCTAAGGGTGGTAGTAGTGGTGGGCATCCTGCCCCCCTGGCTAAGGGTGGTAGTAGTGGTGGGCATCCTGCCCCCCTGGGTGAGGGTGGTAGTAGTGGTGGGCATCCTGCCCCCTGGCTAAGGGTGGTAGTAGTGGTGGGCATCCTGCCCCCCTGGTTAAGGGTGGTAGTAGTGGTGGGCATCCTGCCCCCTGGCTAAGGGTGGTAGTAGTGGTGGGCATCCTGCCCCCCTGGGTGAGGGTGGTAGTAGTGGTGGGCATCCTGCCCCCTGGCTAAGGGTGGTAGTAGTGGTGGGCATCCTGCCCCCCTGGCTAAGGGTGGTAGTAGTGGTGGGCATCCTGCCCCCCTGGGTGAGGGTGGTAGTAGTGGTGGGCATCCTGCCCCCTGGCTAAGGGTGGTAGTAGTGGTAGGCATCCTGCCACCCTGGCTAAGGGTGGTAGTAGTGGTGGGCATCCTGCCCCCTGGTTAAGGGTGGTAGTAGTGGTGGGCATCCTGCCCCCCTGGGTGAGGGTGGTAGTAGTGGTGGGCATCCTGCCCCCTGGCTAAGGGTGGTAGTAGTGGTAGGCATCCTGCCCCCTGGCTAAGGGTGGTAGTATTGGTGGGCATCCTGCGCCCCTGGCTAAGGGTGGTAGTAGTGGTGGGCATCCTGCCCCCCTGGGTGAGGGTGGTAGTAGTGGTGGGCATCCTGCCCCCTGGCTAAGGGTGGTAGTAGTGGTAGGCATCCTGCCACCCTGGCTAAGGGTGGTAGTAGTGGTAGGCATCCTGCCCCCCTGGGTGAGGGTGGTAGTAGTGGTGGGCATCCTGCCCCCCTGGGTGAGGGTGGTAGTAGTGGTAGGCATCCTGCCCCCTGGCTAAGGGTGGTAGTAGTGGTGGGCATCCTGCCCCCTGGCTAAGGGTGGTGGTAGTGGTGGGCATCCTGCCCCCCTGGGTGAGGGTGGTAGTAGTGGTGGGCATCCTGCCCCCTGGCTAAGGGTGGTAGTAGTGGTGGGCATCCTGCCCCCTGGCTAAGGGTGGTAGTAGTGGTGGGCATCCTGCCCCCTGGCTAAGGGTGGTAGTAGTGGTAGGCATCCTGCCCCCTGGCTAAGGGTGGTAGTAGTGGTGGGCATCCTGCCCCCCGGCTAAGGGTGGTAGTAGTGGTGGGCATCCTGCCCCCTGGGTGAGGGTGGTAGTAGTGGTGGGCATCCTGCCCCC